>OZ018326.1:147155805-148611638 GCA_963969495.1 Ceratothoa steindachneri
GGTCGAGTACGTATGTACGTTTGCTCCGCACCCGAGTACCTCCGTTCTACTTTTCTATAAGAGTGTTTTATTTTACTTGTGATATTTTAACCAGGGAGGATTCGTAATATGTTATATCTATTGACATTTGCAGTGTTTGGAGGATCTAATTAAACAACTAAGGCAAAAATATACTTTTAATTACATGAAAATATTCAATATTTAAACTTTATATATACTTATGCTATAATAATAGGATCTAATATAAAATTAATAGTACCAATAAATACTACGCGATGGTTGACTGGGAATTCACTTTCCCATTGAATTGTAATTAACGAACATGAATAATTTTGGGATTCTTTTTACCTTTAACTAAGAGAGCCTAGACTTGGATGACCTTGAACGAGAACCTCTTCAAGGTGATGATTAGAGACGAGTTATACGGTAATCTTCTCTCGGGATGCGACTGCCTCAAAAAGCAGCGGATCGTCTCTCTGGGTGACGGAGACGCTTGTTGAGACTATTCGAGAAGGACAGCTGATGCTTAGCCCAAGGTAGGTGGGGAGCGCGGGGCTATGCTTCTTTACTTGAAGATATAAACGAGGTGATTGTGGTTTACGGATTTTTACAATCCCTGTTACACTTGCGGGCTTTTCGATAATGCGAATTGAACAATAGGTGAATCTTTTCTCGAGTGCAACTTTAAATTGGTATTCGTCAATGGTAAGGGATATCTCTGTTTTTATTCGTTTTAAAAAAGGAATTTAAAAATGTGTCAAAATTTTGGTCTTGGGAGAATATATAAAAGGTTTTCCATTAAGACGGATAGAAGTTAGCAGTAAATAAAACAGTGTTATTGGTGAAATTGATTGATTTCATTATTGGATCATGTTACTTGAGTCATGGCAAATATGTGTGAAAAATAATATCGCCTAAATGTCCGCAAGGCTTCGGCGGCACACTTCCCCTCGATGGTCAGAACTATTGATGACATCTCTGCATAGTTGCTCCTCGATCTGACCAATATGCGTTATTATCTCTTCATTTAATTCTTCAGCTGTTGAATTGTTGTTGGTTTGTTGGCATAGAGCTTACTTTTGAGATAACCCCAAAGGAATAAATCTAAAGGCGTCAAGTCAGATGATCGTGGTGGCCAATTGACCTCGCTGTTTCGAAAGATAATGCGACCTGGAAACTTTTCACTCAATAAAGGCATTGTTGCATCGGGTGTGTGACATGTGGCGCCGTCCTATTGAAACCATAAATCTTCGACATCCATAGAATTCAATTCAGGCGATAAAACAATGGTTATCATGGCACGTTATCACTCGCCTGTCACGGTAACAGAATTCCCGTCATCATTTTGGAAGAAATACGGCCCAATGATTCCACTAGAATAATGCAAACCAAACAGTGACCTTTTGTGGATGCAGTGGCTTTTCAACAATTGTCCTGGGAATTTCATTAGCCCAAATTCGACAATTCTGCTTATTACTGAATCCACTAAGATAAAAATGGGCTTTACCATCGAAGATGATTTCTGGCGAAAAGTCATCATCGGCTTGTCTTTGCTCGTGCACCAATTGACGAATTTACGGCGCTCACATGGTCAGCAATCTTAGGTTCTTGTGTCAATTGAATTTTGTAAGCCTGTAGAGACAAATCTTTTGTCAAAATTTGATGTAACGTTGTTGTGGAGAGGTTCAATTCCTGCGCGCGATGACGAATAGATGTGACTGGATCTTCGGTCACATTCTCGCGCACTGCAGCAATGTTTTCAGCTGAACGGCATAAACGAGCACGCAATGGTGTTTTCATATCTGCCGCCGACCCAGTTTGTTTGAATTTAGGAACAATTTTCCCAATTGCACTCGGTTGTTCGATTATGTTGAGCGAAGTTCCCGAAATGCGTTTCTGTTTGAATGTCCATTCTCGTAATAGGCTTCGATAACTTTACTATGTTGTTCGATTGTTAATCTTTCAATGTTTGAAATTGCCAAAGACTGAAGTTGTTAAATCTGAAAGAAAAAGAAAAAAATCATTAGACACTCGAGCTTAACTCTTATTTAAAATCGGTCCAAGTTATTAGAACACCCTTTAGATATATATATATATATATATATATATATATATATATATATATATATATATATATATATATATATATATATACATATATATATATATATATATATATATATATATATATATATATATATATATATATATATATATATATATATATATATATATATATATATATATATATATATATATATATATATATATATATATATATATATATATAATTAGGTGAAAGGCCATGTTGTATGTAGGTTCTATTGAAGTCCACAGCTGTGGCAGCATTATTAATTTTAATTTGTATTTTCTTAATATTTCTTACAAGTTTTTAACGGGCTCTTCAAGGCGAGAAAAAAATATCCGCGAATGACATTCTTGATTCCTAGATTGCTTCTGACCATGTTAGGTCATCTTCAGGAAATGAACAGAAATATGGGATTATTCAAAAATTGCTACACTATATATAGTATTTCTACGCGAACATAAATATTAAAAGATTGGGCAATCATGGCACGGGAAATTTTTAACGGGAAACTAAGCGCTGCAAGAAACATATAATATTGGAAGGCTCAGATTGTCTGACTATGACTCACGTTTAGAAGGAGATGACGATTAATGTCATCACGGATAAGCTAGCCCAATCAAAATGGGAAAGGAATTACGTGGACATTGTTTGTCGGGATGTATCAAAAGCGTTGGATAAGATGTGGAAACGGGTAATGCATTAGAAGATCTTACGCCTGGGCTTAAGTGAAAACTTAGAAAGAACTCTATGTGAATATGTCATGGAGAGAGCGGCGTAAATCAGTTTAGGGTGCACGGACGGACAAAAGTTTCCGCTCACAGCGGGCCTCTCGCTGTGGCGGGGGGTTCCCTGTACTGACTCTCTACTTGAATTATACCGCTGATGTCCCAGCCCCTGTAATCTCTACTTACCTCAACATTCAATTCGCCGATAATTTCACCCAGATAATCAATTGGCAAGCTAGTAGGACAGCAGCAGCAATTGAAAATCTTAAAACATACGAGGCCCGGTGGAAGATTCGCAGCAACCAGGAAAATTTCAACATAGTCCCCATCGGCAAGAGATTACTCTACGACATCAAGATGGGGGGATAGACGTTATCCCTACACCAAGGAGTGCAATGTACTAGGAATGAACAAATAACCCGTATTATACTCACTACAAGTTATGCGAAAAAATAAAGACACTAAGCACAAAACTAAAGTAATTAATAAAGTAATTATTACCAGAGCAGAAAATGCCTATATCGTACTCAAGGACATTAATTCTTTTTCTGAAGACAAATGAGTAAACGCCCTATTATATACATATATATATATATATATATATATATATATATATATATATATATATATATATATATATATATATATATATATATATATATATATATATATATATGAAAGAAACTCTCAACTTGCACGTGATTCAAAATTATGATAAATACTAGTAACACCCACAGGGATAAAGGAAAAACGATTCCTAGCGCTTTCGTCTAAATTCTAAAAGACCTCTTCATGGAATAAAGTAGGTCAGGACAGACAATGTGTGAAATAGTAAGGAGTGTGTCTTTATCCAGGTAGCCGTTTTAGCCCTCCACTACTTACTATTTAAGACATTGTTTGTCCTGACCTAAGCTATTCCATGAAGAGCACTTTTAGAATAAAGACGAAAGCGCTCGGAATCGTTTTACCATTTTCATTGTGGGTTTTATTTATCAAATATATATATATATATATATATATATATATATATATATATATATATATATATATTTAAATATATATATATATCAACGATATATCAACGATAACAGTTAAAAGAATGCATTAAATATTGGCTAAAAAAAGCGGATGAAGACAAATTAAAATAATAAAATGGACAATTATTAAGTTTAAAATATACACACAAATAAAAATATATAGAATTAATTAATGCTATCCAGTGTAATTTCCAAAAATAATAGAAAGAAATGAAGTTATAACATAAACTGATATAGACATAGACATCCATGAAATGTATTCAGAGTCTGCAGATTCATCCTCAGATACTAAACAGTCATTAGCTCCTCACTGTTTCAATCAACAGGACTTGAATGACCTGATACGTTATTTGGCGCTCTCTAAGAAAGCTGCAGAACTTTTAGCTTCCAGATTGAGTGAGACATATACTTGTTAAGTCGGTACGGGTATCATATTACCAAACAAGACACAGTACATTAGTTAAGTATCTCTCTGAGGACAAACAATTTGTATACTGCCACGATGTTCCTGGTCTGTTTATCCAGTTTGAACTTGGCAACTATAGCCCTGCTGAGTAGAGACTATATTTGTATAGCTTCAAGAGTGGCCTTAAGTGCGTCATTTTCCATAATGGCAATGACTTTGGTGCAGGTCCTCTCGGTCACTCTGTCCATATGTGAGAAACTCACGATGTCATAAGAATGGTCATGGATTTACTTAAGTATTATGAACACAATGGGATCATATGTGTAGACTTTAATATTTTCAGCTTCCTCCTTGTCCATCAGAAGGGATATACAAAGTTTCCTTGCTATATCTGTATGTGGGACAGTCGAGCCTGTGCAAACATTGGTCCTCAAAAGCTTGGCCAGTTCGGGAAATTTAGTAGCAGGAATGCCAAAAATTGTTGATGGGACAATCGTAAGTCGAGAGAAGATCGGTTTCCCTCCACTTCATCTTAAACTAGGGTTGATCCAGCAGTATGTAGAGGCGTTCAGCACTGACAATAATTGTTTTAAGTACATATTATCGACGTTTCTTGCTTTGTCATACAAAAAAATAAAAACAGGAGTATATGATGGTCCCCAAATTGGAAGATTTCTGAGTGATTCCAGATTCGTGAACACCATGAATGAAACAGAGAAGGTTGCCTGGCTCTCATTATCTGCCGTTGTTCGTAACTTGTTAAAAAACAAAAAAAGCGCATAACTACGAGCATCTGTTTTCTAATATTCTTTTAGCATATCGTGATCTGGGATACAACATGAGTGTGAAGCTGCATTTCCTAAATAGTCACCTCGACCGATTCCCAGAGAATCTGGGAGCCGTGGGCGACGAACGAGGGAAACGCTTCTATTAAGATTTGATGATGATGAAAGAGCGCTAGCAAGGTTACTTGGATAGACATATAATTACAGACTACTGCTAGACGATTAGAAAAAAATCATCCAGAGAAAAATCAAGAACAGTTCATACAGCGTGATGTACGGTCATTAATAAATTAGTATCTATTTGGGTAGAGGATTTGTAATCCTAATGTATAATTAAAGTTTCTTTTCATATGTTAAAAACCTGCCTTACTCTGAATAACGCAAAAGGATGATTCAAAATTAGTCAGGGCATGAGGATAGGCGTGATAAAATGAAAATTATTGTATAATATTCGTTATTAATATTACGAAAAATCTGTAGCATTTTTAGGTAATCTGATTTCAGATTTGAATTCAGTATGCTCGAATTAGTTAGGAAAATGTACTTTTGTCAATTCATCAAATACTTTGTTCTCCAGTCTTATCATTGTTTTCATAATTGTTAAACAATTGATCTTATATAAACTTTAATATTCTATCCTAGAAGATGGGTCCAGAGCACGAAACGTTGGCAATATATGTTATATTCTGTACTTGCTCTCCTTTTTCTGCTGATATATTATATATATATATATATATATATATATAAAGGGTGTTCCATTAAGACGAATTGAAGTTAGCAGTAAATAAAAGGGTTATTTGTGAAAATTGATTGATTTCACTATTGGATCATGTTAATTGAGTTATGGCAAATATGTGTGAAAAATAATATCACCTTAATGTCCACCAAAACTTTGGCGGCATACCTCCACTCAATAGTAAAAATTTTGCTGAAGTCTCTGCATAGTTGCTAGTCGATCTCACCTTTATGCTTTATTATCTCATCCTTCAGCTTTGTTGGCTTGTTGGCATAGACCTTACTTTTGAGATTTTCCAAAGGAGGAAATCTAAAGGCCTCAAGTCACACGATCGTGGTGGCCAATTGACCTCGCTATTTTGAGAGATGATAAGATTAAGGAACTTCTTATTTAATAAAACCTTTGTTGCTTTGGCTGTGCGGCATCTTCAACGTCCTGTTGAAACCACAAATCTTCGACATCCATAGAATTAAATTCAGGCGATAAAAAGTTGGTTATCATGGCACGGTATCGCTCGCCCTCCACCGTAACAGAATTCCCGGGATCATTTTAGAAGAAATACGGCTAAATGATTCCACTAGCAAAAAATACACACCAAACAGTGATCTTTTGTGGATACAATGGCTTTCCAACAATCTTTGTGGTATTTTCATCAGCCAAAATGCGACAATTCTGCTTATTAACGAATACACCAAGATGAAAATAGGCTTCATCACTAGAAGATGAATTTTGGCGAAAAATTCTCATCGGCTTCCCTTTGCTTGTGCGCCCAATTGACGAATGTACGGTTCTTCAAATGGTCAGCAGTCTTCAGTTCTTACGTCAATTGAATTTTGAAAGCCTGTAGAGACAAATATTTTTTCAAAATTCGATGTAACTTTGTTGTGGAAGGGTTCAACTCCTGCGCGCGATGACGAATAGAGGTATCTGGATCTTGTGCCACAGTCTCGCGCACTGCGAAAATGAGCACGCAATGGCATTTTCATATCTGCCGCCGACCCAGTTTGTTTAAATCTAAACAATTTTTCCAATTGCACTCTCGGTTGTTCTATTATGTTGACCAAATAATCGCGAAGTTCCCGAAAAACGTTTCTGTTTGAACGTTCATTTTCGTAATAGGCTTCGATAAGTTAAACGCGTTGTTCGATTTGGATTCTTTTCATGGTGAAAATGCCAAAGACTGATTTTGTTAAATCTGATAGACAAAGAAAAATTTATTAGATTGTTTAATTTTATTCTCATTTAAAATCGGTCCAAGTTATTGGAACAACCTTTATATGTGTATATATTTATATATATATATATATATATATATATATATATATATATATATATATATATATATATATATATATATATATATATATATATATATATATATATATATATATATATATATATATATATATATATATATATATATATATATATATATATATATATATATATATATATATATATATATATATATATTCATATATTGTAGCAGAGTAAGGTCAAAGTGCGATCACGTGCCCTTCTGGCCCTACCTGGTCCTGATATCACCACATAGAACTTTTTGAAGTAATGGCTAAACCAGGTTGAGGGGGCAGCCAACGCCGTTATTACACCCAGCTTTATTTCCTTAGGGACCTATTTCATCTTCTGCCATGGCTACCTTTCAGCCAACATTCCTGCTTTCCTTCATAAGATCAAAGTTGTTAGAACATACCACGCCAAAGTTATCACAATTGCACTCCCCCAAAAGTAGTCACTGACTTTCCCTCAAAATCGCACGTGTGTGTGGAGGCGGCCGCCAAAGCCACTAATCCCACCTCACCTGGCGTCGATATATTAATTCGACTCAGTTTAGTAAGGAGCACTAATAGAATTCCCACCTACAGTCGCGAACGAGCTAGATGACGCTGGTCTGCATCATACCCAGCGATCGGAGACAATGGCGATTTTGTGTACAGAATGAAGGCTAAATCTGCATCCGTGAACCCTGCCATAGTCAATCGGCGAGTATTTGACGAGGATTCCCATCTCTGAAGCCAATCTACGAGTGCTCCCTCAACTAAAGCGAAAGGTAACCCAACTTACATTTTAGCATTCATTTTATCCCAAACGGCCATTTCCTGCAACCAGCACATAGGCAAATGTAAACGTTACCGCCTGCAGATTGATCTAGAATCTGGCTTACGTAATCGATCCATTCTTTGTGTGCGAGCCCCGGTTTGAAATCCCCCTATAAATCACCGACCCACCTGTCTCTCGCGTATACTTTTAACTCCAGTATAAGTATTGTAGGTGAAGGTCGAATACACACTAACTTAGCCTCGTTCTAGCGTATCCCGATACGTACACACGCAAATGGACTCGCACTCAAGTCTCTAACTTCCCTATCCCCCTACAGCTAAGATTTCTTTAAGGATTTATGAGCGTATCCAGATACGTACACACGAAGATGGGCTCGCACGCTTGTCTCGTTCCCAGATTCCAATTTTATACTTAATAGCGTTTTGAATTATTCGGTTTTTGTCGTATTAACATTACCGTGGAGTTGCCATTTAACCTTTTACAATTCTTTGATTGGTCCTTCTAGTTGCCATCTTCTTAAATCATTTGTCGTTAAATCTTGGTATGTTACAAGTCCTAAGATGATCCTCTATCCACACCGTACCACACTTAGACTTAGTAAAGATTTTGTATTTAAAGATGTGTGCGAATCGGATTATAAATTTATCGCAGATTATTCATCTACGGTTGAATTCTTCGATCATCTCCAGCGACTTATTCAGGAACACCCAAATGATCTGGTTAAATTTCTCTTTAGTGGATCCGTCCAACCACCTTTCAACTATAATAACAGAAAATAAGTGATTGGAAATCTCAAATTTATTCATCTAGAATATTTAATCATCGGGGAAAAATTTAAAAACGAGCTTGTATGAGGTCTATCTGATGGTCACAATACATGGATGGATAGATTTTTCGGCATATTGCCTTCTAACTTTGTTAATGATGGAGAGAAATTAATGATCATCGCTATATTTGACACAAAACCTTTGTTATTTGGATTTTTCAAAATGATATTCCCATCAGCTCACCGATACGATGAGAACCAGGATTGAAAAGGCAAGGATCAAAGAATTATCCTTGTCACAAGGTTAAGAAAATGTGATGAGTTATTTTTTAGACAAAATAGAACATTATTAGCATAACGCGTATTATTTCATCTTTACTTTCTTCATATAAATGAGAGAATATTATTAAAACTTAAGAAAATATATATGCACATAAAGAAAGAGCGAATAATAGCCGGCAGAGATTCAATGGACTTTTATTTAAATGTCTTGTAAGATCCCTTTGAAACCGAAAAGTATTGTTCGGTAACTCCCTAGGAGATCAACAAGTTTCTGAAGCGTCTTGCTCAAAACATTTTTTCCTCTTCCACCTCTTTCACTCTACCGTGTTTCTCGGCTGTGAAACCCATATATGGTTCAAGGATATGGCTATACTCATCCTCTCTATCTTCATCAGCTCCAACTATTCGTTTCATAGTATTGTAGGTTATTATATTCTTCGTCTTAGTGTTAATGGTGACTCCATTAGCACAAATTATGTAATTCAACCCACTCAGCATTTGGATACGTACCGAGTAGAATTTGGGACCCGTATAGCAGAATGAATCTCCATACGCATCAGCACCGTACACATCCTTGAGCTCATCGGTGAGATTACGTGGGTATTCTCTGAGTTGAGGTTGTGGCTCATCTTTCCTAGCAATCAAGATGGCACTGTCTATATCACAGCACAAGAAACTTTCACCCAACGAGTCTAAGAGGGCCATAGAGCTTGATTAGATTACAGGTAGTTGTGAATGCTGCAATCGAAAGATGCGTTACTTGGAAGTCAACTTCTATATGTTATGCATTCTCGACTTTCGCAATGTATGCATTGACAACTACATCCAATGTGTTCACAATATAATCGTCGTTTTAATCAGATCGATTTCTTTATGGTACGAACGAGAGATAACTGTTTGCATTCCGCAAATCCCCTGAGCGAACTTTCCTAAATAACTGTAAAAAGAAATAAATATCATCAGGATTAATGGGATGAATTTTTTTTATATTATAGTAGTATTATCGACTTTAAGTTTACAAATGAATGCCTTTATAGAAGCTGTACAATGCCTTAACATTTATAAATCACATCTTGAACCTAATATATCAACACAGAAAAAAATATCTAATCGCAGGAAGAAATCCTTACCTGTTTATGCTGAGCTTCGCTACAAAATCGCTTTCCCGGATTCCTTTCGATGTTGTTTATTTGGATGCTCATCCCCTCAACATGATTCACCCTTTTAACGTATTCTATTTTTTCTTTCTCACCAATTACTTCTCGTGGGAAGCCAGAAGCTTTGATTTTTTCTCCTAAAAAAGTTTTTATATACTCTGCAAACAAACCATCCCTCTTTTCAAACTCCCAAATCTCGTAGATTTTCTTGATCTTATACATTTTTTCCAGTAGAAGTTTCAGTTCAGGGATTGTGTACAGTTCGAAAAGTAGAGGGTGATTTCAGAGTGCTTGTATTAGTGTGACCTTGGCTCAGCGTATGTGGTGCAGAGTGTGAAAGTAAGTTTAACATCTACAGATTGATGGATCACTGGAATATACAGATCATTAGGAGGGAGAACATCAACTTTGACGATACCAAAATATACCTCATTCACACTCTGAATGAATTCTTGAATAGACGAAATTTCTCGTGCAGATACGCAAAGTCTAGGTGATCCTACGGGCTATGGATTGTTTTTCATACAGTACGGATATAGGAGCAAAAATCGACATAATGGCTTTTCATACCTTCGGTTGGTGAGTAGTATAATATAAATGGGTTACATCTGCCACCAAAAAGTGCACTCCCCAGATCCCTACTCTCTAAATCTTAATTCTTAGACTCGTATGTATACTACTCATTAGCAGAACATATCAAGGGAAGAAAAGCACAATTTTTTTTTTGCTAATGAGTACTAACAATGCGAGTATTATAATTGAGAGCAATGAGAAGAAATCAACTGAAACAGTGATTTATTACAATGTGACTAAATGTGGCGTAGAGGTTCTAGATCAAACGTTCTTGATATGGCATGTATTCATGCTGTAATCACGTATCTAGCTGTTACTAGCCAAAGCACGGAAGTTTATGCAAAAGCTGGCGGAAGAAGTAAGGAAGGATTATGTAAAAAATAACCGATCTACAAGGCAGCTCTCAGATTATAGGGATGAATCTGATTCAGAGGAAGTTGAAACATCCCGTCATTGTTGCCGCAAGTGTCAAGTTCGTCAACACTGTAAGGAGAATAAGACTAAATTAATGTGCACAAAATGCAAAAACATGGTGTGCGGGAAGTGTACTGCAAAAGTAAAGCATATCTGTAATCTTTGCCAATAAATATCATAATAAAACATGGTTTGCATGTTTAGATACGACAACTTATTTTATAGCAATTTTACGAAAACATGGTTTTCAAATCTCAAAGTTGTTTTTTCATTTACGTTATTCTGAAAATAATATTTCGTGCGCTAAAAATATATTTTCTCCCTTTTGTTGAATCAAATAAAAATATACTTAATTAAATTATTAATTATTATATGTAAAACTTGACAAAGGGTCATTTTGACCCCTTTGGGCGTTTAATGAAAAAGATTTTTTGTGGGCGCTATAGTGTTAAAAACAATAAACATCTTTTTATTCATGGGATGCATTTTTCTTGCTATACGTTCCATGACAACGTGACAGCCCATCTAAAAGATTGTGAAGGTTGATGCAATCAGTGTCTTGGGCATTGTGATGGCGAAAGTATTCGAAAGATTTTATGTAATGAGTGTAAGCGCTCATTCTACAGCCAATCATGTTTTGATACGCACAAAAAGCTTTATACTTATGTGAATATTAGCATGTGTCTTAAAAGTAACTATATAATCATGCAGGGCGCAAACGGCATGAGACGAGACGAGTGTGAGAAGTTGTTCTGCGATAAATGTTATACATACTCTAAAGAGGATGGAGCAGAGTATACGTGCTGGATGAAAGGATTGAAGAAGTTTATTGTTAGAAATGGAATGCCGTATATTATGATATTGAAACCTATAACCATGTGTGATCTTTTATACTTTTTCTTTATATATATTGCTTTTTGCTTATATATTAATTATGAGAATGAAACATATGACAAATATAAGAACTGTAGTCCACGAACAAAGTTTTTTCAAAGCGATTGTAAAAACTCCCCTTGTGAACCTTTTATAGAAGAGCTAATAAGAATAAGAGTATCGAGAGAAAATGTGAAAACATATGTGATGGCACATAACAATGACAAATTCTATGCTCAATTTATCTATGGCAAACTGTTTCAACATTTTAATCCCAATCTCTTTACTTCGCATCCAATGAAGCAGGGACGAAAGATTTTTAAGATAGAGCTCGTTCTGGCCATATATAATATTTAAGGACACAGTCTTATTCAGGTCTTCTAGGCTGTAAAACTGCTCAAAACAATGGAAATAACGGAACGGAAAAAGGTTATATTTCTTAAGATTTTTTTCAGGAGAAACTTTGGATTATACTAGACCCATTCCTGAAAAAAGGTATTTTAACTATTGAACCTCAAGGGAAAATTACACTTTGACACTAATTTTTATTCAAATTTCTAGAAAGAAGTATACAATATTCATATAGAATGTATTAAGTTATTGCATTAAAGGTGTTTCTATCTTTCGCTTGTCTTTAGAGAAGTTTAGGTGTTCGTTTATCAGAAGATTTACTATTGATCCTATGCAGTCTCATTGTATTACAAGGTTTATAAAAATGTCTTCTTACAAGCAATTTTATTGCAGTTAGCGATGGGAAGAAATCCAAAGCTTTGTCTTATGAGGCTATACGTTGGCTTATGTTTGACGAACATGTTAGAGGAATTCCGCTTTTCCATGCAAGAAACGGTGGTGAGCGAAACGTTTCTGTTGCTGGAAGAGTATATTTTCCTGACTGGTGGTTTGCCACATCAGAAGGAGGCACTCTTTCATGTATATTATTCGAATGGGTGCCAGATAGAAAACTGTTATCTAAAACCGGATGTTTCCATTGGTGCGCATATGCCTTTGGACCGAAATTATCAGACAGAAGAGAGTGAGGAATTTTTGGTATTAAATACAAGGTTATCATTCTCTGGGAGCATGAATTTAAAACCACGATGTAAACTATTCCAGGAAACGTGAGCTGATTAATATAATATCCGCCGATATAATCAATGGTGTATTTGATCTGGAGAGTGCACTTTTTAGAGGCAGATCTAACCCATTTATATTATACTACCCAGCAACCGAAGGTGTGAAAAGCCATTAGGTCGATTATTGCTCGTTATATCCGTATTGTATGAAAAACAATCCATAGCCCATAGGATGACCTGGACATTGCGTATGTATGCGAGAAATTTCGTCTATTCAAGAATTCATTCAGAGTGTGAATGAGGTATATTTTGGTATCGTGAAAATTGATGTTCTCCCTCCTAATGAACTGTATATACCAGTGATCCCTCAATCCGTAGATGGTAAACTTACTTTTCCACTCTGCACCACATGCGCCAAGCAAAAGTCACACGAATACAGACACTCTGAAAAGCAACGTATACTTTCCGGACTGTATACAATCCCTGAACTAAAACTTCTACTGGAAACAAAATGTATAAGATCAAGAAAATCTACGAGATTTGGGAGTTTGAAAAGAGAGATGGTTTGTTTGCAGGGTATAAGAAAACTTTTCTAGAAGAAAAAATCAAAGCTTCTGGCTTCCCGCGAGGAGTAATTGGTGAGAATGAAAAAAATAGAATACGTGAAAAGGTGAATCATGTTGAGGAGATAAGCATCCAAATAAACAACATCGAAAGGAATCGTGGACAGCGTTTTAGAGTGAAGATATGCCTAAACAGGTAAGGATTTCTTCTTGCGATTAGATTTTTTTTTCTGTGTTGATATATTTGGTTCAAGATGTGATTTATAAATAGGAAGACATTGTACAGCTAATATAAAGTCAATCATTTTTAAACCTAAAGTCGATAATACTACTATAGTAATAAATCAAAAATCATCCCATTAACCCTAGTCATATTTATTTCTTTTACAGTCACTGGGGACTGGAAAAAAACGACGAATATTTTGTGAACACGTTGGGTGTAGTTGGTAATGCATACCTTGCGAAAGTCGAGAATGCTGAACATATAGAAGTTGACTCCCAAGTAATGAATCTTCCAATTGCAGAATTCACAACTATCTCTGATCTAATCAAGCTCTATGGCCCTCTTAGACTCGTTGGGTAAAAGGTTCTTGTACTGGGATATAGACAGTGCCATCTTTATTGCTAGAAAAGATTAGCCACAACCTCAACTCAGAGAATTCCTACGTGATCTCACCGATGAGTTAAAGGATGTGTACGGTGCTGATGCGTATGGAGATTCATTCTGCTCTGCGGGTCCCAAATCCTATTCGGAATGTATCCAAATGCTGAGTGGGGTGAATTATATAATTCGTGCTGATGGAGTTACCATTAATACTCAGACGAAGAATATAATAACCTACGTTCCTATGAAACGCATAGTTGGATCCGATGAAGATCGAGAGGATGAGTATAGCCATATCCTCGAACCATATATGGGTTTCACAGCCGATAAACACGGTAGAGTGAAAGAGGTGAAAGAGGAAAAAATGTTTTGAGCAAGACGTTTCAGAAACGTGTTGATCTCCTATGGAGTTACCGAACAATACTTTTCGGTTTCAAAGGGATCTTACAAGACATTTAAATAAAAGTCCATTGAATACCTGCCGGCTATTATTAGCTCTTTCTTTATGTGCATATATATTTTTTCAAGTATTAATAATATTCTCTCATTTATATGAAGAAAGTAAAGATGAAATAATACGCGTTATGCTAACAATGTTCTATTTTGTCTAAAAAATTATTCATCACATTTTCTTGACCTTGTGAGAAGGAGAATTCTTTCATCTTTACCTCTTCAATTTTGGTTTTCATCGTATCGGTGAGCTGATAGGGAATAGCATGAGATAAATCGAAAGAACAAGGGTTTTGCTTCAAATATAGCGATGTTCATTAATTCCACTCCATCATAAACAAAGTTAGAATGCAATATGCCGAAAAATCTATCCACCTCTGTTTTGTGACCATCAGATAGACCTCATACAAGCTCGTTTTTAAATTTTTCACCGATGATTATTATAGTTGAAAGGTTGTTGGAAGGATCCACTAAACAGAAATTCAATCTGATCATTTGGGTGTTCCTGAATGAGTTGACGAAGATGATCGAAGAAATCAACTGTAGATGAATAATCTACGCTAAATTTATAATACGATCCACACACATCTTTAATTACAAAATATTTACTAAGTGTAAGTTTGGTACGGTGTGGATAGAGGATCATCTTAGAACGTTCAACATACCGAGATTTAACGACAAATGATTTAAGAAGATGGCTTCTAGACGGACCCATCAAAGAATTGTAAAAGGTTGAATTGCAAATCTACGCTAATGTTATTACGAGAAAAACCGGATAATTCAAAACGCTTTAAAGTATAAGATTTGGGTCGGGGAACGAGACTTGTATGCGAGCCCATCTGCGTGTTTACGTATCTGAATACGCTCATAAATCTATAAAAAAATCTAAGTGGCAGGAGGCTAGGGGGGTTAGGAGGCTTGAGTGCGAGTCAATGTTCGTTGGTACGTATCTGGATACGCTCGTAAGAGGCCAAGTCAATGTGCACTCGACCCTTCACCAACAATATTACTACTGGATTTAGATGTGTACATGAGAGACAGCTGGGTTAATTAGGTGAATAAGGTCGGTGATTTGGAGGGGGATTTTAAACCGGGGTGCGCACACAAAGAATGGATCGCTTGTGGAAGCCAGATCCTAGATCAATCTGCAGGCGGCAATGGTTACAATTGCCTACGTGCTGGTTGTAGAAAAGGGCCAGTTGGGATACCATGACTCTGCAGCGGAAGTTGGGTTTTCTCTCGCTCCAGATAAGGGAGCACTCGTAGATTGTTTTCAGAGACGGAAATTCTCGTCAAATACTCGCCGATTGACTATGACAGAGTTTACGGATACAGATTTAGCCCTAGTTCTCGACTCGAATTCTCGGTTCTCTCTGATCGTGGTGTGGGGGTTAGGAGCGTCCTTTAGCTCGTTAGCGGTATTAGGTGCGAAGTCTATTAGTGCTCCTTACTAAACTGAGTCTAATGATTATATAAAGGTGAGATGAGGTGGCTTTTGGTGGCTTTGGGGGCCGCCTCCACACACGTGCAATTTTGAGGGAAAGTCAGTGACTACTTCGTGGGGAGAGGAATTGTGAAAAAGTTGGCGTGGCATGTTTGTACAACTTCCATCTTATGACGGAAAGCAGGAATGTTGGCTGAAATATAGCCATAAGAGACGATGAAATCGGTCCCTAAGCAAATACAGCTCGGGTTTCTCAACGGCCTTGGCTGCACCCTCAACTTGGTTCAGCCATGATTTCAAAGTGCCATGCAGTGAGCTCAGGAACAGGTAGTTGCAGAAGGCCACGTGATCGCACTTCGACCTTATTCTACTACAATATATATATATATATATATATATATATATATATATATATATATATATATATATATATATATATATATATATATATATATATATATATATGTATATATATATATATATATATATATATATATATATATATATATATATATATATATATATATATATATATACATATATTTATATATATATATATATATATATATATATATATATATATATATATATATATATATATATATATATATATATATATCAGCATGAAAAGGAGAGCAACAACTGAATATAACATGTATTGCCAAGTTTCGTGCTCTGGACCCATCTTCTAGGATATTATATTAAAGATTTATATAAGAACAATTGTTTAACAATTATGAGAACAATCATAAGACTGGGGAACAATGTATTTGGTGAATTGACAAAATTACATTTTCCTATCTAATTCGAGCATACTGAATTCAAATGTTAAATCAGATTATCTATAAATGCTATAGATTTTTTTAATATCAATAACTAATATTATACAATAATTTTCATTTTATCACGCGTATCCTCATGCCTTGAAGTAAATTTGAATCATTCTTTTCCGTTATTTATAATAAAGCAGGTTTTAAACACAAATAGTTTATAGCATGTGAAAAGAAACTTTAATTATACATTAGGATTGCAAATCCTCTACTCAAATAGATGCAAATTTATTAATGACCGTACATCAGGCTAGATGAACTCTTCTTGATTTCAATCGGGCTAAAATTTGCGCTTATAACTCCTTCCCTTGTAAGTCTTCTTTGGATGATCTCTTCTAATCGTCCAGCAGTAGCCTGAAATCATGTGTCTATCCCAGTGACCTTGGTAGCGCTCTTCCGTCGTCGTCAAATCCTGATTGAAGAGTTCCCCTTGTTCGTCGCTCAAAGCTACCAGATTCTCTGGGAATCGGTCTAGGTGACTATTTAGAAAAGGCAGCTTCACACTCATGTTGCATCCCATATCACGATATGTTAAAAGCATATTAGTAACCAGATCCTCGTAGTTATGCACTTTTTTATTTGCTAAGAAGTTACGAACAACGGCAGATAATAAGAGCCAGGCTGCCATCTCTTCTTCATTCATGGTGTTCACGAATCTAGAATCACTCAGAAGTCTTCGGATTTGAGAAACATCAAATACTCCTGCTTTAATTTTTTTGTATGAAAAAACAGGAAACGCCAATTAAATGTACTGAAAACAATAAATGCCAATGCTTAACGCCTTGACATACTGCTTCATCAACCCCAAATCAAGATGAAGTGTAGGGAAAAAGATCTTCTCTCGACTTACGATTGCCTCATTAACAATTTTTGGTATTCCTCCTTCCAAAGTTTCTCGAACTGGCCAATCCTTTTGGGACCAGTGTTTCCTAACGGGCTCAACTGTCCCACATACAGATATAGCATGGAAACTTTGTATATCGCTTCGGATGTCCAAGGAGGAAGCTGGCCATATTAAGGTCTACACATATGATCCAATTGTGTTCTAGTACTTAAGTAAATCCATGCCTATTCTTATGTCATCGTGAGTTTCTAGCAGATGGACACAGTGACTGAGAAGACCTGCACCAAAGTCATTGCTATTTTGCAAAATGACGCAATTGATGCTACCCTTGGTGGTCTTCAAAAATAGGCTTCACTCAACAGAGCTATAAGGTGCCAATTCCCAACGTGGTAAACAGACCAGGAACATCGTGGCAGTATATAAATTGTTAGTCCTCAGAGAAATAGTTAAACAAATGTACTCTCCCTTGTTCTTTAATATGATACCAGTACTGACCTTGCAAGCATATGTCTCACTCAACCTGCAGGCTAAAAGTCATGCACCCTTCTTGGAGAACGCCAAATCACGTATCAAGTGAGAAGCTAATGACTGTTTAGCATCTGAGGATGAATTTGCAGGCTCTGAATACATTCCGTGCATGTCCATATCAGATACATTATTTTCATCCCCGGACGAAGCATATCCACGAATAATTTGAACAGGTAGAGGCTTAGAATGAGGCACTGGACGGATCGCTGAGGAAATGACTGGGTAGTCGATCTTGTGCTGATTTTTCTTGCAAATCCCTTTAGTATTCACCAGAAAGAAATAACAGTCCGATACATGATCCTTTGCCTCTCGCCACACCATGAGGATTCGAAATGGAAGACCATTTTTCTTTTCTTTCTTCCACTCACGAAGATGTTCCACACAACTATTGCAAACAGCATGTGGGGTCACCTTTTCTTGATCGCCAAGAGGAACATCAAAATATGCCTTGTCGAGGAATAGGCCGTGGGTTGGTTGTGGTTTTCCCCGACTCTTATATAAATATATATATATATATATATATATATATATATATATATATATATATATATCCTATTATCCCGAATGTGGAGGAGGAGTCGTACTACTTGTTATACTTCGTTCAGCCCGTGCCCTGAATGGGTTTATTGACTCAGAGTGCTTAGAGGTTGGCTACGGAGGGATTGGAATTAACTTTGCCAGCAAGCGACCACTAGGAAGTTAGATACAGAACAATATGAAAATAAAGTTTTAATGAACAATAAAAAAGAAAAAAATATATATATATATATATATACAAATAAGGTGCTTTGAGAGATAAATCCCTAAGTAAATCTCGGATATCTCACTTTGAAGGTGCGAAAATGTGGGTGCATTATGCTATTTAACTACATGCCTTTTATGTGCGGATCAAAAAGTTTGATATATTGCGCCTTTGACGAACTAGCATGTACCAGCCACATATATAGCAGAAGGTCTCTGTAAATCCCTATAAACTTGTAATGTTCATAAGCTTTGCAGTGAGGTTCTGGAATGTGAAAGGGAAGGGTTACCTTGGAACCTAATCTTCGGGTGGCGCTGGCGAGTGAAGGCGGTGAGATTAGGGGTGGGGACGATGAGGTAGGTTCTCCAAGGACCCACCTTATCCCACAATTCCATCACGATTTTGCTCTAAGAAGGCGGTGACGGGAGCTTCTTGTTAAATAGGGACCCATGCTCATGAACTCCGAGGAATCTTGCATGCCTCTGTGAAGGAGGGGGGGGGGGCGAAAGGTCTATCGACGCCTTATGTCACGGATAAAAGCCAAGATGTAGTTTCTCGCTTAGGAAAATAGAGTGAGCCCATTTGTAGCTTCGGCTCTGAAAACTTGAGTACGAGCCTGGGTCCATACTGACTTGCAGCCCAACGGGGTCAGGAGCCTCCCTAACTTGGCCCTTTTTTCTTTCTAAAAAACTTGGTGTTTCACCGATTTACCACAACACCAAGGTAGATGGCAATTCCTGCCCCGCCAGATGCTGTGCAACCTCTACTAGTGACGGGTAAAAGAATTCATCTTATATACTTGAAACTTGGGAGAGGCTCACATGGCTCCGGAAGTAAATTCGATGGCAAGCGTCCTTCTTCGGGTAAGATTGGCTTGATTATCTCCTCCATTTCGTCCTTTGCAAACTTCCTGGAACTACCTGAAGCCAAGATGATCTCCCATCTATCGATAACCAGTCTAGGAAGCAACGAGGTGGTTTGCCAAAATGGTCGGCGGGTTTTTCCTTCAGGAGACCATCAGATATCGGGTCGGAAGGGGAAGGTTTGATAAATGGCCGACTCCGAAATGGAGGTGCGGAAATGTGGGTGCATTATGCTATTCTCCTACATGCCTTTTATGTGCGGATCAACAAGTTTGATATATTGCGCCTTTGACAAACTAGCATGTAACAGCCACATATATAGCAGAAGGTCTCTAGATCATTAAGGCAATTTTCTTTTGACGGAGCCATCACTCTGTCTAATTAATGGCTTTAGGCGAAAAATGTAGTATGATGTAAAAGAAAAAAAAATCAAAATGTAATATTAAGGACAAAATTCTCAATATTAAGTTTTAAAATAAGTTCAAACGAAATTAATTACGCTACAATTGGAAGAAAAGGAAAATCTCAATAAATACACTAAAAATTTTTACCTGATTCAGAGAAAGCTGTGAGCTGAATGAATGATCTTTAAAAATTATAGTACTAGGAAACATGTGATTGAATATTAGTTGGTCCTCTGATCTATGTTATTGGTTCGTCAAAAAAAAAAGTTTTAGATTGTTGGTTGTTTAAGTTATAATTAATTAATGGTAACTATTTAACAAAAAATATTAAAATGAAATTAATCAGTCAATATATAACGGTGTGGAAGTAGACTCCTTATGTAACTGAGGCTAAATGTATTTAATTAAAAGGGACTCAATTATAAGAAGGTCAGATTTAGATTTTGATACAGATAATACTTTATATTGATTATATAATATAGGTATTTTAAAAGAATAGGAATGAGATCGGATAACAAAGTTTTATTTCCGGAGAGATCAATTCCTGTTCTGTAACTGACCCTAAGTTGAGCATCAATGCGAACCTTGAAAAGACGTTCCGTACATAAAATGTACGTTCCCAAAAAACATTTAAGACAAGTATATTTTTATATTATTCTGGAAAGTAAAATGTCAGGAATGGGGTCCTTTAAATTGAACAAAGAACTAATTTTTTAAGGGATGTAAGGATGCAAGCAAGACCAGTTGAAATTCCTTAAGAATTTAGGTTGCGTCACCGTTTCTTCAGCAACACATTTTTAAATGTATGCCCTCATATTTTCTTGCAATACAAAAATTAATTTGAATAAAGCTGTATTATTTGATCCTTTTGTTTTTTATTCATATTGAAATGCTAGTAGGGAACGATGTTCCTATGAGCACAGATTGTTAAAGGATCACCAGTTGGGTATTTTTGAAAGGAAAATTTTCATATTATCCAGAAAGAGTATCAATAATCGTATAATGTGGTCAAGGATACAATAAAATCAAACAGTGCATCACAATCCGAGCTGGTTATAAACGTATATGTAATGATGGAGTTTGCGATATCGAAGCCATTTGAACTCTGCCATTGAACAACAGACAAAACTTTCTAAGTTTCTTCATTTACAATTTTAGCTGCTCCTTTCATCTTGCAGTGAAGGAATTTTCTCTTGTAAATGAGACTGGTCCTCTCAATGACAATTCAGAAAGCACCTTAGGCCAATTTAGATCACGCTACCCTTTCATTAAAGTGAGTCTAAATCTTAGATTTGTATCTGACTTTAGTAAAAATTAAGCTGAAAAAATTTGCTATGTAAATGCGCAAAATGTTCATTGATAACGTACTAGTATATATAATTCAATTCTTTAAACAATTAAATCTTTAATAGCTTCAAAGGTATCTCGCTTTGATTCATATTAACTAGATGATACCAGTGCATTTCAAAAATCTTTCATATTCCTCTGCTTTTATTGCATGTCTCTGGAAAGATTTATCCTATTTCCATAATTGAACAATTGAAATACATTCATACCTACACTTCTATCATAAATACATAGGAGATATAAGTCCTTTGAAAGTCTTATTAATTTTAATTTATTTTCTCTTTGCAAATGTTTCGGGTATTTTTTTTCATTTGCGGAAAATATATGACTGGTTTTGTAGTCATGTTTGTTCGAATCGACGATATGTAATTATATTTCCGTATTGACAAGTATGGGTGCTATAAATAGTGTTAATTAAAGTTATAAATCCTATTAATTGAATATATGAGGTACACTGATATATGTCTCTCTCTGGGTAGAAAGTTTTTTCATATCATGTTTTGAACCAAATCAGATAAAGAATTTTTGCAACCATTTTGATTATTCAAATTTTATACATTTAACTATATTATTTAAATTCAAAGTTCTTTAGGGATTATTAATATAAAACGAAAAAGTAATAAGGAATTTTAAACTGCGATTCGCTCACATTCGAGCGCATATTTTAAGGCTGGTTAATTTTGGAACTAATGTCAATGGTAGGGGGCAAATTTACTCTTCCCCTTGCTTAATATTTATATCATGATTGCTCAAAATGCAAGAAAATTTCATATAAACTTTTACCAGGAATGCAAGAAATATCTAAATATATCTCTCCTAGTATCAGCTTAAAGAACAAGGTCTGCCGGCCAAAATTCGAGTGCTCTAACTTATTCTAATTTATGAACTTAAAACCTTCAAAACTTACAATAATTCCCCGACTAACAAGGAAAGGAGCTTGGAAATTATATCATTCGAAATAGAATGGAAAAGAACATAAGGGTTTCAAATTTCGTTCAAATCAGCAAAATAGTTATGAGGTTATTGCGAAGTAATTCCCAGGCTAATCTTGACAAGACCTTGGCAATTAGATCATTCAAAAGAGAATGTAAAACAAAATAATGTTGTTTCCAATATCGTTAGAACCGGCCGAATCATTATTAGGTTTTTACCAAATAATTCCCCGGCTAACATTGGGAGGACTTTGCTAATTATATCATTACAGAGAGAAAGTAAAACAACATAAGCTTTTCAAATTTTTCAAATTTCGTTAAAATCATCCGAAAAGTTAGGATGTTATGGCCAAAACAAAATAGTCGCAGTTCTAACATTAAAACGACCTTAGTAATTATATCATTTGAAAGAGAATGTAAAACAACATAAGGTTTTCAAATTTCGTTAGAATTGGATTAATAGTTATGAGGTTATTGTCAAATAATTTCCTGGTTAACCTTGGGAGAACTTTAGCAATTATATCATTCAAAATATACGGTAAAGAAACATAAGGCTTTCAATTTCTTTTACATTCGGCCTAAAATATATGATGTTATTGCCAAAACAATATAAGCCCCGGGCTAACCTTAAGAGGACCTTGGCGATTACACCATTGACAAAAGAATATAAAAAACAAAGCGTTTCAAATTTCTTCATAATCGGCAAAATAGTTACAATGTTATTACCCAAAACATAATAAAGCAAAAAGGGGAACGACTGACATAGTAAGAAATAGATTGACCCGCGACTTGACTCGCACGCGACTAAAAATAGGGTGGCTAAAATATCGTGCTACCATTGAAAGTTTTCATATCAATCTTGTTAAAAATAGGGAAGCCATTTTCGTGAGAGCATCATCCATAAGTAAACCAATAAATTTCAGAATGATAAATTATCATGCAGAAAACAATTATAAATTATCATGTACAGAGAGAGACATTATTTAATTAATTGAATAAATTTAAGGTGATTTTGTTTTTAAATGTCAGCGCTACTTTTGCTCCACCCTGTATATCAGTGCAAATCGTAACCAATATTTAAAGAAGCAGAATCGAAAGGAAGCCATATGAGACACTTATCTTTCTATCAGCAGTCAATATCTCAATGGGTTTCAAGGTTATAAGAGAGTTTATCATCGTATGTTGCATCTTAATATAACGAATGAGTTGGGCGCAATTATAAAATTGAGATAATTTTTTTTAAACCGCCCTAATCTTAACGAAATGATAGGAAATATACAAGGTGTCCCAGAAAAAAGTTAACCGTACTTTGAATTAGTATAACTCAAAACATATTAGATATTTTTTAGTTCTGCAAAAGAAATCAAATTTAACTACTATTTTCTATCGATTCTAGAAATTTCATTAAATTCCCTTTTATGAAAATTGATTCACTAAGGGTTAACTGAAGGCTATCAAAATTATGTTTGCGCAAGGAAGTAAAATAATGAAACTTCGAAGTTTAAAATCAACAAATATATTTAAATCCATTTTAACCAAAACACCTCTACATATGGGTAATAAAATTCATTTTTTAATTTTCTAAGCACCATTTCCTTCCACATGTCCTTCATTTCTTACCAAGCACAGTTGCGCCTTTGATCGCATTGATTGAACAACTTTTTTGATTAACTGGAGATTTTCCTTAAGTCTATTGACTTCACGTGTGATACTCTCTCTTAACTGGTTGATGCTTTGTGGTGAAGGAAAATACAATTAATTCTCCAGATACCCCCATAAGAAATAATCGGACAGTGTTGAGTCAGGGGATCTTGGGGGCCATTCAATTGCATGGGGTTATCAAACGTTTCTCTTAGTTTTGTTCTTACAGCAAGCTGTCTATGAGCTGGTGCGCCGTCCTGAATCCACCAAAGTCTATTGAATTCATTGCCGTAAATCTGGCGGAGTTCCGGGAAGATCCTTTTGTTGATCATGCTCAGGTAGGCAGCACCATTCAAGTTATTCTCGTAAAACAATGGGCCGACAAGATACCCATTTCCGCTTATTCCATCCACAGAGACACTTTCTGCTAACAAATACGTGTGTCAAAGTAAAATGCTGGGGTAGGGGGCCAGCGGCCCATATTGCCGAATGTTATGGCTATTTACCTTTCCATTCATGAAAAAGGCTGCCTCGTCACCAATCAAAATGTTTTCCAAGAAACAAGCAGATTTATGGAGAAGCCATGCAACAAATTGTCTACGATGAGGAAAATCAGTTTCAAGAAGCTGGTGTCTTGCATGCATCTTCTAAAGATGCCATTTTAAGTCATGTTTAATATGCGGTTAATTGATGACTTTGACAATTGTAAGCCCTCCTTTCTGTCTGATACATGTGGATTTTGAAGAAGTGTGATCTGAACATTTTCGATATTTTCTGTTGTTCTTATGGTTCTCATACGACCCGAACGACCTTTACTTAGATGTAAGCATATTCCTTCATGTTGGTATTTGCGAACATTTTTTCCAAATTGTGGGCTTGCCTGGTCGGTGCCTACCTGGAAAACGTTGTTCAAATGAATCTTGTACTTGTTTAATACTGCAAGTCTTAATAATGTTTGTGACTACAAATACGCGTTGATTTTTTGTTAACTGCATGATTAAAAAGATTGTATGGAAGTAAATTTTAGACGGAAACGATTTGATTTGCTTAGTAAGCAATAATGACGAGACCATACCACAGCGTAGTTAAAAAACCACTGTTAAATGGCCTAGGCTTTTCTTGAAGAATCGCACAATGACTTGGCTACTTAGGCTCCCTACGTTTCTCTTGAAAGTGCACGGTAGCCTAGCCTTCCTAGGCTTCGTTTCATTATTTTACTTCCTCGCGCAAACATATCTTTGATAGCCTTTACTAAGCCCACTAGTGTATGAATATCATAAAATAGAATTTAAAGAAATTTCCAGAATCGACAGATACATAGTTGTTAAATAAAACGCCTCTTGCGGGATCCAAAAATCTGCAAAAGTTTGGAAGTTATACTAATTCAAATTACGGTTAACTTTTTTCTTGGACACCTGGTATAACATATCACAGGATTAGATAAACAAAACACAGGAGATGACATTTCATAGTTATATTAATATAAAATGTAGTTTGATTTCACTACCGAGCCAAAAATGAGAACGATTTTCCTCTATTAAATTATTTTACAAATATGATGAGTAGGTAAATGAAATTTGCATTGTACATAAAGTCAGACATTTATATATTTTAAGGTGATTTAATATGATGCAATCGCATATTCAAAGAATTATACTAAATAACCTAACAAAATAAAATATTGACAGTGCAAAATAAGAGAACGATCATGCACAGAAATGATTAGCATACATATACACCAGAACCAAATAAGAATTTGACAACAATGAAAGTAAAATAAGTAATATGAGATAGTGGCTCTATGTTTTCGATTAATTCGGCACAACAACGATTGAAAGGGCCTCACCCATTTCTTGCAAAATTCTGAAGTTATTTTGTTGCATTCTTGCTAAATTTCATCCATCAATCCGTGACAGTTAAAAGTTGCTAGTCTTGAACTTTATTACCAATGATCTTCTTGAGCTTCTCAATTGGTTTCAGCTCTGTGCAATTAGCATGCCACTTTATGACTTCGATATCTTTTCTTCGAAATATTATCTTACTACCGTTGCAGTATGGCACGGCGCGTTGCCCTGTGTAAATACTGCGGGCTATATCTGAGATGCTCGAAATGAAGGTATAACTTGTTGTACGAGGTTTAGGTACACATTTGCATTTACTGTTCAAATTATTTGCATTAGCAGACCAACTCTTTTCGACGTTAACATCCCTCATACTATGACGCTGCTTTCCCTATTCTTGGCTGACTTTTTAGTGCATGTAAGGTGAAGTAGGTCAGCTAAATGTGAGTCTATCATAGCGTGTGCCAAAAGATCCAACAAAAATGAATTTAATTTTGTCGATATAATGATTTCTCTATAGATATTGAGGCGATAGAACACTGTAAAATGGCTCACTTTTTTGGAACAATTGGTCTTAACTTTTAGATAAATTTCTGCTGCAGACTCGAAAGGATCCGTCTTAGAGAAGCACCTAATATCGTTGTTATCTCAAATTGTGCTTATACAGGATAACTCCCCCAAAACGGGCCTCTTTATTTCGATAGGCCTCATTTCTTAATTTTCTGCAAGGATTAAATGAAACTTTGGTGTTAGGTAGTTTATTGTGTTTAGAAAAAAACATATCAAAACATGAGAGTCTTGGGGACTTTTTTTCTTTTTTTCCAAAGCACGTGTTTAGAGATAACCTCCATTTAGCTCTGTGAATTTCTTGAGGAGCAGCACAAAGTTGTTCATGACGTCCTTGCAATCCGACCGACTAATGGATCTGATTTTCTCCCTGATTGCTTCCTTGAAGTCCATGATGGTCCTAGGTATCCCTACGTACACTCTGACTTAAAGATAGTCCCAAAGAAACAAATCTGGTGAGCTAAGATCTGGAATGTGAGGTGCCCACTCAAAATCAGTCTTGAGACTGATCACACGGCCACCAAAGTTCTCTTTCAACCAATCTTGGGACAGGTTTGAGATCTGTGAGCTTGTTCCATCTTGCTGGAACCAGAACTTCTCCAAAAGCGACGGCAACAGGGTGTTTAGCTCCCTCCTAAATGTTTTGACGACTTCAACCTATAGCTCCTTGGTGACTGTCACTGTCGCGCCAGATTCCTAAACGAAGAATGGTCTTATGATGCCTCTGGCTGAGATTGCAGTACATAACCTGCACTTAGTGGAGTGTAGGGGCTTGGTGGCTACCATATTTCCTCTGTAGGTCCCTCAGAATACATTTTTATTTTTTTTTACTTTTCCTTCAAGATGGAAGTGAGCTTCCTCTGAGGTCCAACGGAGGTTAATGAAAATTGATGTCTCCTGAATCTTTTCCAGTATCTTGACGGCAATAGCCTTTCTCTCCTCCTTGTTTAGGGATATAAGGCTCTTGTTCGTCTGTATTCTGTATCAGTAGGCCTTTAGATCCACTACGAAAACTCTCCTGTAAATCTCACGGGATATACCGACGGACTGACTTCGCTTGCGCACAGAGCGTTTTGGACTCTGCTGAACTGACTATCTCACACTCTTGACCAGCTCAGCTGTACGCTTCTTAGATCGTCCTGGATGACGTGAAAGGTGTAACTGGCTGCATTGAGGTTCTCTACAATCCCATAGTTCTCTAGTTGGTCCGCATACTTCTGAATTCTGCTCTTGGAGGTGGCTTTTTCACATTCGAACTGATGCACGAAAGTGTCCTGCACTTTCTTGAACGAGCCTTACTTGTAGTAATGTTTGACGCAGTATATAGTTTGCTGGAGCTACCCTTGAGATCTAGTTGTGTTCACAGGCGCTGCTTCTGTCTTGTCCTGCAAAGTAAGGGTGATTAGTAAAGGAATGAAGGATATATCACAAAAAGTGTGTGCAGACACGTTTTGGGGTGGTCACCAAATTAATCGGTTAAAGCTTTGTTTAGAAATTATCATTCATTATGTTTGCTAATATAGTAACAATGTATATTATTTTAGAGGTTTAAAGTTGAGGCCCCCGTAAGGGAGTTGAGTGGATAATCAGTTAAACCTTCATTGCGAATTTGACACCCCCTTTCAAAGCTATAACTCATTTTCAAGGCTGAAACCCTTGCTACAAAGAGCGGCATAGAAGCCTGAACAGTTTACTTTGAATTTTGAAATATCAACTTTCACTGGACCCCTCCTTACAGAATAGGGCAGAACACTTTGAACATTTCAAGTGTTTAACAAAATAAAGTTTAGTCATCATTTTAAATTGCAACGCAAAATTTTCATCATCCCGCGATTATATTTCCGCATTAGTGCCGTGGAATCAGCTCTTAAAGAGCTAAACGTACCCCCCATCCCCCCACTGATGGTATTTGATCAGTTTCCAGAGTTGTGTCAAAATTTTGAAAGAAGGTACCTTTTAATTTTCACTTATTATTTAATCCAAAAACTTTCTGGTAAGTAATAGATATATTTGGTAAGGAAGACGTTGATGATGAGATTTTACATGATCAAAACACAGATCTAAACTTTATTTTGCCAGATGTGCCAGAAATTGTTGAACTTAATCGTTTTTTCGTTGAAGAAGAACAAATAACAGAAACAAAAAGCAAAAGAAGAAAACACTCAAATTTTCCAGGGAAAATTTCTGCACAATTTGAGCAAATTTGCTTCACTATCTACTGAGGGGTTAAATGCAAGCATAAAAAGAATGAAAAGTAAAGTAATTGATACATGAGGGAAAGTCCCTCCAATGACCTTCTACCTTTTGTGATACCATATGATGATAAATGGTTATTGCATCGATGATTTCCAATGGTTCAAATCACATACAGGTACCTGTGAATGGCTAAATTAGGCCACTGCCAATAGATCGCGCAAACCAGCGCCAAATCCGATGAAATATTTGAAATCTCCATGGTTAATAACCATATGTCTTATGGTCATACTGTTCATTCCATGGCTCTAAATGGATATAATTGAACTATACTCCTTTTGAAAACGAAGTGACACCTTCACCTGGCGCTTCGCCGCAGGTATAAATGGCATTTACATTTTTTAACTATATCTAGATGATGATTTACTAGATTAATTTTACAGAGAATCTTTCATTTATTCCACACGAAAAAAATGTGCATAATTTTAATTTGTCAACGAACTGTTTGAAAAAAGTTTTGCAATATATTTTTGGGGTATACCAGAGACCACCGAGTGAAAGGCACTCTTTTACTAGTGATGAAGACTTAGAAACTCAGAAGATTAGAAAAACAATGACAAGAAATAGATTTTTAAGTAACAAAGAGTTCTTAATTTTGTTAAAAACTAAAATATAGAAAGCACCAAAGATGATAAGGGCTTTAAATTTTGACCCCATGCTAATGTATTGAATAAGAAGTTCAGGCAGTTTATGGTATTTGGAAGGAACTATCAATATATGAGCAGATCGCAAGATACTACGAAAAAAATTCATAAAATTCGGTTTCAAACAGTGATGCTATGTTGTACAATTATTGGGTATTCTTTTCAAGCTGACCTATATCAAGGAAAGCAAATAAAATCCCCAAAAATGCCAAGAATAAAGAAAGCCTCTGTACAAATATGGTCTTACCTATGATCAATTAACTAGAGAACCCAGATGATCATGAAATTTATGTTGATAATAATTTCTCATCTTTTTACCCATTTGCGCTAAATAAGTCTTTAGGAATCAATATCAGACGTACCATACATTCAAACACAACATCTAAATGTCCCCTGTAAGATAATAGTTCTTGGGAAAAGAAGAGCCTGGTTCATATGACTTCAGATTTTAAGAGAAAAATGAAATTTTTTGAGGCGGCATGATAACAGTATCTTCACAATTGTAAGCAATCATCAGTCTGTTACTCCAGGTGGGAATGCTAAAAAATGGTCAACCATTCAGAAAAAGGAAATAGTTTTTCCGTAGCCATTACTCTTAGGTTAGTATGATAAATATATGGGAGGAGTGGATCACTTAAACAGGCTTATTAAAAAAGTCTCTCGAGGTACACACTACTGTATGCAAACCAGCCACTATTGGAGCTGCGCTCGGATACAATTGAATTAGAGTGCGATATTAAAGGTTGGCCGATTAAAAGGGAATACGTTTACCGAGTTCGTCTCAAGGGTTATTCGAAAGATAAACACCTCTACAAAAATGAACTTTAATATATTTAATAAGAACAAGGGTACAAATAAATATGGAAATCTGAATAATAATCGGTACAACAAAATAATATTATGACCGGCAAAATTAAAGAAACTAGGTCTGGGAAAAATATAAGTCATCCAATATGTTGGATTTAATGAAAGATTTGGCATTAAACCAAATGGGGAATTCTTCTTATGACTGGCACAAAGAGGTGGGATTTACGGTAAAGGACTCCTGGTTACTTCTGGAGGATGAATCGTAGGTGTTGAATACCAATGGCTAGGTCTTCGTTGATCGATTCTCGATGCGAAGGCATCCAGAGAGACTCGGAAGGGGGTTGAGGTTACCTCAGCTGCAGGGAGGAGTAATCGCGAAATCGAGATTTCTCTGCGGACGGCAGTAAGTCTCAATCAATGTAGTGAGACGAAAGAAACCTAGTCAAATCTTCCAGGTATAAACTCGTCCCCGTAATCTTCCTATGATCAGGGTAGATTACAGGAAGACGATCTGATGACGAGATCACAAGGGCGAGGGGATCACTTTAATGGAGACAGATACTAAGGTCTAGAGGGCAAGAAGCTCGGGTTGTCCTTATCTGCTGAGGATAAATTAATGATGTTTATAGAAAGAACAGAGAGGGATTACTGTGGGGCACAGGCGATCAGGTAGTCGTAGATGAAAAGGGTACGGAAATAACTTAAAAGTGGATAGGAAGAGTCGATAGATCGGTGTGTAGACTCCGAGGCATGGTATATTTAGGTGTGTCTAGGGGGTCTTCGAGACTGGACCACGGTTAAGGGGTGGTCAGGAAGGAGATCGTGAGTCTTAGTCGGAAACGCGTTATTCATGATGCTCTTAACTTATGCGTACAACGTTATGGAAAGCTGGTAGTCATGAGCTCCTGAGTATCGCGGTTCCATGGCAACATACTGTCTTTCGTGTAGTGCGGTGTATATGGGGTCTCTGATGATTAACTGAGGTTGTTTTGTGAGTCTAGTATGAGCGTAAGTGTTGAGGGATGCTAATTTCTTGTTGTTGTGTAGTATGGACATTCTAGCGTAAATGGGAGAGCGGTAAGCGCGCTTCAGAGCAGAGTTATGAATGCGCTGAGGCTTTGACAGTCACCTGACACTCGCAGCTACGAGTGACAGTATGACGTACGTGAGAAGAGGTTGCACGGATGTTTTCTATAGGTGAAACTGTAGTTTCTTGCCTGCAGGGTAGAAACTGCACAGAACTTTGATTGTACGTGTGGCTCTTGCTTGTATTATGGGCTGTTGTTTATTGAACCTAAAGGACTTGTCAAAAGTTACCCCAAGGATTTTTGTCTGTTGTGTGTAGTCGAGCTTTGTCGGGTTTAGATGGTTCCTATCTAGTGTGTGTGAGAAAATTTGTAGGTTATGCATGTAGTGATCCCTTGCGCCGAAAAGTTTCATCTGAGTCTTCTGAGAATTCCTGGCTATTAGCCATTTATCTTCGTATTCTGTCTTTCACCATTTTGATCGACGAAACCTTGAGACTGCTATTCATGCCTTCGTCACATCACGCTTAGACTATTGCAATTCTCTTCTCGAGAATCTCCCTTCTTCGTCATTTTGCGCCCTACAACTCTTTCAAAACTAATCTGCCCGACTTCTTCTTTGCTGCTCCCGGTTCTCACCTTTGATGCCTTTGTTCCAGGAGCTACACTGGTTACCTATTCGCTTCCATACCCACTATAAAATACTTCTCATTACCTACAAGGCCCTAAACCTCGAGGCTCCATCTTATCTCTCATCTGCCCTTGCCCGTTGTCAAACTCCTCTGGTACTTCGGTCTAACCTCTCTCCCTAGTGCCATACCTTATCAAAAACCTTCCCCACGTCTTTGCTGATGGAGAGTGTCTTTTGTAGTACTTGGCGTTTTGGGGGGTATTCTGTCGTGAACGATGGTCACACCCGCCTGAGTGAACCGGCCCATCCTGAACCCATATTGGTGGGGGAGAACCAGGCCCTCTCTTCCAGGTAGTTCCGTAGGCGGCAGTTGATCAAACGTTCGAGTATTTTGCCTCGGTGCTCTAATACATCAATAGGTCTGTAGTTGTTTGGGTGTTCGGAGTCTTTGTTCATTTTGTGTAGAAGTATGTTGTGAGAGATTTTGAATATTTTGGGGAAGTGTGTATTAATGCGGTTGGTAGTCCAGATGGGCCAGTAACGCATTTTTGGTGTTGTTTTAATGTAGTATTTTGTTTCCTCAACGGCGATGGGCGTGGTCAGTGTAGATGTGTAGTCGAGCAGCTCCATTCCTATTAAGGAGGGCAGGCTTTAGCTCATGAACGTGGGCCTGACACCTCTCCTTGACTTCTGGAGGTGCTCTTGCGCGTGTGGTTTGGGTTGGTTGTGTGTGTTTCTTAAACAAACAGGAGTACACTTAGTAAATTAATTCTGTTGCTTTGCATCGTTATTTACCCCAAGCGGCTCTCCTACTTACTTATATATAGTTTTTAAAACGATCATGCCTTTTCCTTTCTTAAAAACTCTCAAATTAAGGAATAAGGCTTTCTATGAATTTCTGTTGGCTCATTTTTTCAGTAGAATAACTTTATTCTTTTTCTGAATCTCAATTCATTTATTGCATTTGATCAATTTGTGTAAATAATATTGAAGGCTTATTGACAGCAATGGTGTTTGGTTAATCTGATTGCAATCGTTTTCTTTAAGGATTTGCAATTATAATAATGCCCTAAAGTGATCTATCTACATATGACCAATTAGAGAGAATGGATATGAGATTCATTAAGATCCTCTGGGTTATAATGCCCAACAGTTGTGGTTAGCCAGCAAACATATTTGGATACTTGCATCGTGAGGGCGAAGTTTTTAATTTTTTCTATCATACTTCTAGTGATTTAAATCAGAAACATTGAGAAGTTGCCTGGTTTTTATAAAACGTGCTAATGGAAGAGAAGAGGGAAGTGCTGGTTTTATTTGAAAAAATATCTGTGGAATTATTACTTTTAGTTATTTTACAAAGAGTGCTTAAGGGCGATATATGCGAGGTTTCTTTCCTGTTACCGTGAAAAAGATTGTTGCCTTAGACTTAGAATTGTTTCTAAGCAGCCACTGTACAACATATTTTGGTTTGATGGATTTTTTGTAGGAGGCGGCCCTCCTGTGTAATATTTGATTTATTAAAGTTTTTATATATTGATACCGTTTTTAGTAATTTTATAGTTTTTTGCTCGATTAGTTTAATCCAAAGATTCATTCAAGAGATGAATCCTTTAAATTTAACCTAAATCCTTCATCTTTCTGCTATGTTGGCTGGACCATTTCAGGAGTTGTGCTTACCTTGTAACAAAACATTCTTTCACCATCAACTCTTCCCTGGGCATAGCTATATCTCTTCAACCTCTCTCTAGTCTTATGTACAGTATGATTCGAATGTCTTAGGACACCTCCATCCTAAGCGTTTGTACATTAATAAATCAGTATGTATTAAAGATATGACAATAAAATTTGTATATGCTGTTTGAAGTGTATTGGTCACTCTACACATACATTTCAAGTTAATTCATCGAAAAACAAACAAAGGATAAACAAAAAATTAGAAACATGCAGGTACAAAAGTCTGGTGACATAGGAAAATATCCATGAAACTTGTATTTTTAAAATTATTCACGTAAATTTAGGTAATTATGACGTTGAAATGATTTAGAATCAAAAATGAATGAAAATTTAGGGTGTTGTCTTTATATATCCTTTAAACTGCAACCTGGCAAGCCATACGTCAAAAATCTCGGTCAAACGAAAATCGCACTCTTTATTAATCGCGCCGAACTATCTCAAGCGGGCTGTGGTCAACTGTCTGCCGTGCATGTTTACGACTCTGATTGCCGAGCTAGTCTACACAGATATACCCTAACAGTCTCGCTTTGATTGAAAATCCAGAAATACACGAGGACATTTCACTCGATTATAACATATTGCGCCTTCTGATATTAAAATACATAACGTTGGTGGGATGCGTCTCTGCAAAGGGAAATCAAAGGATTTCCTGCATATAAATTCCGCTTACTGATAGTGGTTCCATTTTTCATTCTTTGAAGCTAGACAATAAAAACATCTTTAACGATTATGTTTACTCTGTTTATGCTATATAAACAATAGTTGAGATAAAAAGAGTGAGCCTGAGACTGTCGGATATAGTTTAGAAACTAGAGGAAAGAAAGCAGGACAAATCACTAATGGATCAAGTTTTCTTGCCACAATTCGTGATAGGGGTTTAAGGGGGTTATTGAATGAATGATCACTGTTGAACATAGACTTACATAAATGAATCAAGGATTTTTAGCATTAGTTAGGTAAGAAACTGTCATAATTAATTTACATATTTGCTTGAATTGTTGTTTGGGAAACGCAACTATTGGCGGAAGGTGGACGTACTGTTACTGGCTCAATACAATGCTATACCAAAAGATTTTAAATATGTTATGAGAACTGGATATTAGTGATTAACACCTGATTTATTAGAGAAAACAGACGGTTTTGAATAAGGAATAAGTCTGTTTCTGTTCAACGGCAATGAGAGTACTCCTAAAGGACCGCACAGTACCTCCTATATTATTCACTCTCTATATCAATGACACATAATAGGAATTAATAAACCAAATAACTAAGTATGCAGAAGAAAAAAATTGGTTGAGATGTATATTCAGGTGAAAGCTTTGGGAGTTTGAAGGCTGGAATCTGATAGCCTTAGGAATAGGCGGACAAGTAGCAGTTACCCAGTCGTACTCTTGTCCATAGCAGCAAGAGAAAAACTTGGACAACGTTTCCAACAAACAAACATGCATTTTCATCCGCTACTTTGCTCAATAATTACACTATATGAGTTAATGTGATATGATTGAAACAAAATTATAAGTTCGAAATGCCTCCGATTAATTCAGTGCAGTAAAATATTTTTTCTTCTTAAATGAATAAAGTGAAAATTAACGATAACACTTTTTCCTTGCCATTTGTAAAAAATTTCCTTAAATGTCTTAATGTTAGGAAAAGTAAAAATGTTTGGGAGTTGTACAACACAACTAAACTACTCATGGATCAATAAACCAAAATAGCAAATAACTCCACCAAAAGCGCTCCAATGTCAGCATATTTGTAGGAAAAATTAAACCAAAGTTGACTTAAAAAGAAGAAGCTAGTTAGTTCTTCACATAATTATGTTGTATATATATTCTTAGATCATTATTCTCTCAACTTAAAAAGATGTCATCATCCGACTTTTAACTGAAGATCTCATGCCATTTTAAATTCTTTGCAGTTCTAGATAAATTGAATCATAAAGAGCAGTAGGTTTGTATATATTCTTTCACATTAATAAAATATTTCGACCTGGGAAATATAAACATCCATAAAGTTGCCAGCAAAAGATTACCGACCTCATATTTCTGTAGGAAAGAAATAGTGACCTTAGAGTATATATTAAAAGAATTATTGCAGAAAAGATAACACCCAAACGTAACAAATTCAAATATTACTTTATATTATTAATTAAAATATACTACTTTGCGAAATGAGAACAAAACCTGGTAAACGTAATAAATATATTCCTTTACAGCCATAAAAATCTTGGAGGTACTCGTAAGCATGGGAAAATCATTTATGTAATCGAGCATATTTTTATTTTTGATTTATTGTTGGAACGATAACTTTCATTAGCTTGAGCATGTATGCCAGTTGAATTGCTTTTGGTAAGGTACTTGGGATGAGAATTAGAAAAGCCAACACAAGTTTTTGTGGGTAGTCTTAAATTTCAGTGAGAAACATTTGAGTGTCTATCTTAAGATGTAAATTTCGGGATCTCAGGTAGGTCAACGTTACACAATTTATGTTTTAGAAATTAAAACATAAATTGGGTAAATTTATATGATGCCGGTGACCCTGAATATATTTTATATCTTGTTTCGCTCTGTAGTAAAGGGTGCACCTTTTCTTTCAATGGTCAATTGTTTTGCCAAAAATTTGGTCTGTTTATCTTCTGTTTTATCTAACTTATATATTCAACTTTGTGTAAAGGGTAACCTGCCCTCTGTTCTTTATTTCCATATTATTTGTTTCGAAACAGCAATGACATTTTATGCATATGGACCAATTTAGATAATGTACAACTTTTTATTAGCAAATTTAATTGGCACTTACCGCCCTCCTTATGAGTTCAAATTCTCCTTCTATCTTAAACCAATTAATTCTTTTCCTATATTTATTTATACTATTCTCAAAATATTCGGGTTTCAACCGGTGGTTCGCGTCATTAGTCTTTAATACCTTTTAACATAGTACACATACTTTGCTATCCTCTTTATTTCCTTAATAATTATCTTGAGAAAGCGAAAAAACCATTTACCATGCCGCAGCTCTCTCTCACCTTAATAACAAGAATATTCTCGTAGTTCCTTTTAACTCCTCTTTTGCTAGTTTCCTACAATGTTGAAAAGATATTAGGCATTTCTATTTCATTTAATTATATGAATACTGTTTATAAACATTTAGGGCAAATGCTCTTTCCCGTATTGGCGGTATATATTGTGTGAAGTGTATAGATAGTTCCAAATACTACTTTGGGCAATATTGTAAATGTTTTCCCAAACGCATATCTCAACAAAATATAATGGCTGACGTGGTTAAGAAAGTAATGCATTTTATATTCCTTTTTCAACTTTACTATAAAATCGATTTAAACTAGACTAATTCATCTGTTAGCGTAAAGATACTATTGTGCTCAATGTTATCCAATAGCAATTCATTTATAAATTGCATAATTTACATAGTCTTGGGTTATTTATTTTCATTCGCAGACCATATTTTAAATTGCATTCACAAAAAAATGTCCAAACTTTTTTTATGCAAGCGAACATCTTATCAAAATTAGTAGGTAGTATATCTTTACCTCACATTATTCATTCTAGGAAATAATGGTAATAAAATTAGAGGTTGACTTATCTAATAAGCAGTTGCTATGTTAATAGCCTTTTCGCTAAACCTGTTGTCATTATTAGTTGTCAACCTTAGTGTCATTATTAAAAACTTGCCTTTGTCTAACCTAACCTTACCCATACCGTGTAATAAAATTGTATATTTGGTTGGATTTTGCGGACAAGAATATGGCTTGATTATGCCTAACCCCCTTTCCCTGATTCTATGTAATATATTCATTTGAAACTTCTCCTCCCTATATGTTACCTAATCCCATAACATGTCTCCGCTATGTGGATGATGTATATGCGACATGGCCTATAACAATAACGCATTTGATTCATTCTTTGAACTATTAAACAACATTGCTCCCACCAGTACTTTTAAAGAAGAATGGGAACAAAACACTTCATTGCCATTTCATGATGTCAAAAGACCTAAAGTAAATCACCAAGCAAATTGTTTACCGGAAACTAACCAATTCTAATGAAACATTCACTATTTTTCCTGCAACGACGAATCTAAACTTTAATACTAACACTAATCCTTTGATAAGCAGAAGAGTCGCCTAGCCTCTCATCATAAATGCCGAACCTCAATACTGCCAGTCCGCCTCCAATAATTACAGTCTGACTTAAGAATTTGTTTGTCTTTATGTTAAGCATCTCGCTTTATTCCTTACTTTGCAAGCGATTTAAGATGATATATCTCCGTCGAAACCTTATTTCGCAAATAAATCAATCCTAACACAGTGGTCTCTTTCCTGCATTTACTTGTAGGTCACTGTACTTCTTTGGGTATATACAGGATGGCGCGCGAGAACTTACTTTTTTGAAAATGTGGCCATTAGAAAATTACGTCTCTACGGCAAAAGGATGCTGCTCCCTCGAAAGCGTATTTTCAACTGAAACGAGTGTAACTCAAACCCTCTTATAATATATATATATATATATATATATGTATATATATATATATATATATATATATATATATATATATATATATATATATATATATATATATATATATATATATACATTCAATCCTCAGCATTTCAGCTACCTACTTATACTCTTTGCTAAAAAAAATCATATAAATTCCATTTCCACCTAACAGCATAAAGTGATACGGTGATGAGGTTATACGACTTTTTTTCATTTATCTTCTATATTTTACTCCTTTCCTGCTTACGTGTCCTATAATTTGAACTTCATCTTATATCTGTTTTGTGATTTGTAATGAAGGATTCGCACGCACAGTTTAGAATGCACAGCTACAGCATGCATGTCTAGCTGAAAATAACCACAGAGGTTTGGGAATATATATCTTAAACAGAGTTTCACTCCCTTTATCTTCCCCACTTTTGTTACAGATCTTCCTTGATATTATTCCGCAGAGAGGCGCTCCTTGATCTTCACTTTAAATTAAAGAAAATAAAATAAATAGCATTTATCATGTCTGAATAGTCCTAAATATTTAGATCAGGGTCCGTAATATTCCCTTCAAACGCAAAATATATACATATATAGGATTGGAGATACTTCTTTGATAAAATAATACTGAATTATTTTGCCTTTTCTTGCGCGGCAACACATCTTATTAACTCAAGTGTCAATAAAATTTCGTAATAAGTTTACGAGGCTAATGATTGCTCACAATGATGCAAACGACTACATAAAATGTAGTGTTAACTGTTTTTTTCTGGTTCGCAGAAATGCTTTGCCATATGTTATCCTAAATTGTATATGTATAGATTGTTACCATTTTTATATTCTTTGTAAAAGGTTGAGATGGACATCGCCCAAGAATTATTCGCTATCTATTGAAACTTTTTATAGACAGGTTGGAGTTACATGAGAGAATTGTTATGTTCTTTATTTTCTAATGATTCTAGAAAAGACCGACTAACTCTTCTCTTTCATTGTCATCTCTCTGTCTGGGGTTAATATATTTACTTTTATATCTGTTATTTGAATGTATTTATTCCTATAGATTTCCAAGCAACTATTTCTCCCAACATTTAGGGATTCAACCATATGCGTGAGCAATTTTTTCTATTATTGATCTTCATATTTTTGTATAATTTTCCGTTTATCTTTTTTCCTTTCGGCGGAGCAGCAGGTCAATGCGTCCCTTTTTAGCAAAAGAAGTAAAGTTCAATTGCACTCATTTAATGCCATGAAATGACCCATATGACGGTTGGACATATGGTTTTTCACCCTGGAGATTTCAAATCTGCAGTAGGATTTGGCACTGGCTGACGCCATCTAGTAGTAGAAGCCTCATTTAGTGATTAAGCCATTTAAAGGCACTTGTAAGTTATTTAAACGATGGAAAAGTCAATGTAGTAACCATTTATCATTATATCACAAAATACCGCAAGTCATTGGAGGGACTTTCCCTCTTGTTATTATTGACTTCCATTCTGCCCTTGATTTTGTTGAACACCAGATTCATTCCATGCAATTTAAACACTTTGCTAAGGTTAAGTAGCCGCTTCAATCCTGATTTCGTTGAAATCATTACCATTTGTGTTTTACTACCTTCTTACTCTGCTAGCCTGACAGAACGTCACTTAAACAAAGCAATAATTTCTTATCATCAAGCTGCTTATAAAAAGTTACTTCATATGACACCAATAAAACACGTTATTTATAGCCTAACTTTGGCAATTCTTTCAGGGAAGGGGTTTACATATCAAGGCAGGGATTTCATCTTTCACTCACTTGTGCCTTGCCGCATCTATCCTATCTTCACAATCTTATTTTTAGTCCTATTATTTCTTCATCATCAAGGCTTGCATGCGAACGATCGAAGATTCCTGACAGATCCCAAATAACACATTTGCTAATATTTCCTGTTTATTCCGATTTATATTCATTTCTTTAAAAAAGATCCTTTGCTCCTTACGTGAATATTATTTTGGGTAATACTGGGTTTTGACTAGGACGGAACTGCGTAGGAAAAATATTAAATCCTATATAAAACACCAAAAATTGCTTGGAAAAAGTCAGCGTAAATATCTGGTCTATGTATGTGGTGTAGAAATCTCAGCACTCAATGTTTACGGTCAGACCTGCCATGTTAGAATGGAGGAGAAGACTTGCGATGACATTTCGAATGGCAAAATATCACACGGTCGATGGGGAGCCTTTGGCAGCTTGCTGCCTTGGAATCCTTTGAACTCTTTCATTACTTTAATAAGGAAGAACCTACACGAAGGTTCACTTTCAAATGACCTATAATTTCTTCTGCGCTTTAATTTGCGGGATCAAAGAATCAAACTTCTCTGTATGTTTAAATTTAGAGGGAATTCTGTCTATAAAATATCCTTATGACTTCAAATGTATGAAGTCCCACTTCATGTCTCTCTATATTAATAACTAGTAGTAATAATGATAATATTTATACTATTCTTTATCGTAAAGTTTCTGTTTTTTTGCACTATAACTTTAGGTCTTATAGGAAACAAAACGCAAGGATTAAATTTTTAGGTATGTTTGATCTAAAATTTCGTCTTCAAATTCTAACAATATCAGAAAGTTTAATTTGATAAAGTTGCACTTGCGAGTATTAATACTAAATTTCAATGCAGGTGAAAATAGTGGACAGTTACAAATTTTGAAGTACCTACAAGAATATTACCTCGTACAGGATTCTCCAGTACATAAGAATCTATCCTTTACATTCTTGAAGTAATTGCACTTTTTTTTTAATTACAAAGATACTCCAAAGTTTGGAGGACAATCGAGCCAATAGCCATCCCACCCAGTTCCAAAATTCTTAGATGTCAGTGTTCGGATGTTAATAGATCAAATAATATGGAAAAAAACAGAGTTAGATTAAAGCATCATTAGACTATAAAATATGGGTAAAGTGATGAGTTGATACCAAATTTTCGGGAATCATATAAAGCTTACAGGAGATTTCTCTCTAAAGCAAGTACTCCTTTCAATGATTATCTGGCGATGATAAATTTTATACTCTACAGGTCTCGCTTTAGAGCTAAAATTAGCGGAATTGAGAAATTTCGATCGTGGTTAAAATATGTAGGAATAATGCCATTGAAGGGGATAGGCAGTGTTACCGCGGTAATCTCCTTGCTAAACTGAATCCCGGAGAAGGAGGATGTACTATTGACCACTTTAAAATCTACACCTATCATTCCCACTTTTAAATAAACCCAACAAAGGGTCAAAGAAATAAGTCATTAAACTAAATTCGCATAATATAAGATAAAAAAAACAATTTACGATTAAATATGGAAGAAAGGTTCGTTTGTATAATACCTTCCTCACTTTTCCATTAATAGCTTCAAGGTGTCCACTCAAGATAGGAAAGTGCAGTTTAGAGGCAGATATGTTCCCTTATAGTCCAAAATATATAGTCTACTCGTCGTTTGTTACTATTTAAAATTGTTATCATGCACTATCGGATTACCTCTTATTTATAGTTTCATGTGAGAATTTCAAGCAAGTCTCCCATTGCTATTACACTTTTTGTAATATACTCGTATAATTATTGGGTTGAGGAATAAGTTCTTGCGGTTTTATCAAATTTATTCATTACCATTAACAATTTTAGAAAAACCTTATTATTAATTGATAACAATATGCAATTTAATCAATAATATATTCTACGTTGTTATAAACGACATCTTCTCAACGTTCAACTAGTTTTCGATGCCCCCTCAATAAAACCTCTGAAATTTGAATCGAATAATTCGTCGAATCAGGTTTTTAATTTCACATCAGTATTGAACGAAACGCCGCGAAAATTGTTGGAGAGCAATCGGAACAGATGGAAATCCGATGGAACCAAGCTTGGCGAATATGGAGAATGTGGCAGGATTTCCCAATTAAGCGTTTGGATGGCGTCTTTTGTCATATGGCAATTTAAGGACGAGCATTGTCGTGTTGCAGAAGGACTCCAAAACGTCGATGAGGTCTCTTTTCACGAATAGCTTCGGCGAGTCGATACATTTGTTGAACGTAGAGTTCTGCATTGACAATCTCCTTGTTCGCAAGGAACTCATAAAGAATGATACCTTTACAATCCCACCACACACACATCATCGTTTTTCGTGGTTGAAGTCCTTGATTTAATCGCGGAAGTGGGTTTTTTTTATTGGGGCTAAACCATTGTTTTCGATGGTTCATGTTGACTTAAACACACTACTTTTCATCGTCAGTGATGATGCGGTGAAGAAATCTGTGCTTATATTTACGAGTAGCCTTGTGACGAGCAAGCAAACCTGCAGCAATCGTGAAGCGTTGAAGTTTGTTGCTCTCGCTCAATGCGTGCAGAACCCATGCACAGAGTTATTTTTACTTTCCCCTTGGATTGAAGGTGATTCACTACAGTTTTTTGATGACACGCCAATTGTACAGCCAATTTTCTAGTCGATTGACGAGGATTTTTATGAAGAAGGTTGTTCAATCGATTTTCATCCAACTTAATGGGGCGACCAGAACGTTCTTCTTCATTAAGATTAAAATGACCATTTTCGAAACGTGAAAACCACCATTGAGCTGTCCTTTCTGAAAAGCCTTTTCTTCGTACGCAGTATAAATATCGCAACGATCTTTGGTTGCGTTTGCATTGTTCTCATATCGATTGAAAATGAATAACAAAAGGTGTCGAAAATGCGCTTTTTTTTCAAATTGACATTCCATTATGAGGGTACAGAACCAAAATTAAATTAACACAACTTTTAAATAAACCGCAATGACTTATTACTAAAGTTCAAGACGTAGCCTTAGCAAAAGCCTAATATTCTACGCTGTTAAGAGACGTTGCCTAACCTTTGCAAATTTTGCTCTCATTATTTATTATTGTTTCGTATTATGTGCACAAATCACGTAAACACAACTTAAATCAACACAACATTAAAAAAACGCAACCTAATATTTATTCTATAATCTTGGTTCAAGTAATTCCTTCGTAGGTTATTGTTATTTCGGAAGGTAAAAGTTCCTTATTTATTCAGTATAGTTTGTATTTATGGAGGTGTGTATGGAAAGTATGCAGTCATCTCTTATATAAATTCCTACGTCTTACGTAGGACATTTGCAACTTATTTGTCTCAAAATGACACCCTTTTTGACGGCACAATCTTAACTCAACCTAACGTAAAATTTTTAAACCGCTATAGGTAATCCTTTTTGAATAGACATCAGTTGCTTCATCAAATTACTGACCTGCATTTCAAACTAATTTTCAAAGCTCATAGGTTTACGAAATGATTAAGAATCATTTTTGCATGCTAAATTTAGGATTATAATTAGTTTTCTTGGAAAAGGTCTGGTTAGTAAGATATTATCAATTTATATTAGAAAGTATACTCATCTAATTATGAGTAACCATACATGGCCTATTTATATTTTACTTTTAGATTTCCATTTCAATGGTTCGTACGTTTAAGAATCATCTGAATAAGATTTATTATATCAGCGCAGATGTTGCTCTTCTAGACTGTCAAGCAAAATCACTGATTTTGTGAAAAAGGCGTATCATGCTTACTTGGGAGTGAAACTAAGTAACCCATCTAAGCCATTGGCACTATATATTTGCTGTAAAACATGTGTGGAAATTTATGAGATAGGAATAAGAAGAAAAGTAAGAGCATGCCAGTTGGTGTCACAATTGTGCGGAGGGAAGGCAAAGATTACGTCACCGACTGCTACTTCTGCATGACAAATTTGAAAAGCACCAATCGCAAGAACAAACAGCATGTTCAATAGCCCAATGTTCCTTCTCCTATAAACCACTCCCACATAACACCAATCTTCCTGTACTTGAGCCTGATTTTACCATGAGTTCTAGTTCTGATTCCGAGGCTAGGGTTACTACCGATACAGCAACTGTGCTTGTTGCGTACAAGCCAGGAGAGGGGACAAAGTGGTGTCATTTACGAAAGCCAAACTCATCGATCAGAGACAAGACCTAAGACTTTCATAAAATTTGCTCAGCTATTGGTATCACGTATTCGACAGAAATGTATGCTATGCACACACCAGGGACAACATTCTATTGGTATCGGGACTGCGAGAAAGAATTTAGGCAATTTATCACATTTTATGAAGACTCTTTAGTGGTATACTGTAACATCATGGCTGAGTTAATCAATTAAATTGGCTGAAGTATGATGCTATGGAATAAAGACATTTCATTAACTCATCTAACAGAAGTCTAATGGCAGTTCTTCTTAATAACGGCAATAGCTTTTCATCGAACACTGTTGGAAACTCAGCTACAAGAAAGAAACCTGCGACGGCATGGATCGTATGTGGTCTTTTCTTAAGTACCAGGAACACAAATGGCTGATCTGTGGAGATCTTAAAGTTGTTGGACTCATTCTAAGCCTTCAAGGTGGGTAAATAAAGTATCTATGCTTAATCTTCTTGTGGAATAGTCTAGCTGACGACCAGCATTATTTCATACAAGACTGGCCTTCAAGACTGTCCCACCCTCAAGTTGAATCGAGAAAGATATTGCTTCCACCACTTCACATACAAACTCGGTTTGATGAAGAACTTTGTCGAAGAAATGGACAGGGAAGGTAGAGGACATGCTTTCCTTCTCCAGAACTTTTCACGAGTCAGCATTCAAAAACTGAAGGCAGGTATATTTGATGGTCCTCAAATAAATGTGCTTATCAAGGCAACCAGATTTGATGAACCACTGAACCTACCTGTTTGTCCCTTAAGTCAGCCATTTCAAACTTCCTTTGCAACTATAGAAGTCCTCATTATGAGATGGTGGTTTATAAGACAATAAAGAATTTACGCGAAATTGGTGCGTGCATGTCATTGATATTGCACTTTCTTCGGTCTAACCCGGACTATTTTACCGAAGAGTGTGGAGAATTTAGTGAAGAACAGGGTGAGCGCTTTCAGCAGCATATTGATGTGATTGAGAAAGAATATTTAGAGCGTTGGGAAGTTAATTTTCTGGCTGAATACTGCTGCTTCCTGAAAAGCAATTTTCTGTCTGCTAGGCACAATTGGAAATCTCTGAAGTCATCATTCCAAACATGATTAGCTTTTTGGTATATTGTTCTCTTAATGGTATCAATTAGAAAATTCTGTAAACCTTCTCTGAATAAATTAGTTAAAAATTTATTCTTGTGTGTACATTCGCCTACAAATAGATTGGAATATAGGAATTTCATTCATGTGCTTATATCTCAAAATCTTGATCTGATTACACCAAAAAATGAGTATGATTTTCCGATTCAGCGGTTAAAACTGCCCTATCATTATGTATTATGTATAGTGTCGTCATATGCTTGAAGTATCATGAATTACGACGGGAAATGCCATCAAATCGAAGAAGGCCAAATCTGAAGTGGATGAAGATTATTTCACTTCATAGCGCCCATCTGGCGACAGCGAATAGAAAACTGGATGGAGACTGAGACAAGCCCCAATATTGACTTCTAAACCCCGCCGGGAGTAAATATAGTCTAGTCAGACTATTTTTCTTCATGACAACGCTCTGTCTACGGTTGCAAGCCATTTTATTTACTAATGAAAAGGTCACCTCTAATCGCGTACGATATAATTTTCTTCAAACGTCACCCATGGAATAATAAAGTGTCAGCATTTTCTTAAATTTAAGGTAAATGATTTCTCCTGCCTTAAGGAAATCATATTTTCACGTCATATCTTAGAAAAAAGTTCAAAGAATTTGTTAAACTTAAACGACATCTCCTACCGTTTTGCATATACTTAATAAATATGTTTTGAAAAATGAGTCACTTATTTGTCTCTTTAACTAGACTATATTTAATAGCTTATGCATAATTGATGTCAAACTAATAGATCTGTAGCACAGGAGAACATAGTAAACGGTTTAACATATTTGATTCACCTACTTATTTCCTTTCTATTTGATCATATCTGCCTCTGCTATTTCTTTTCTTAAGTGTCTAAACAGTCTGAAATCCTTTTGTTATATCTGTTTTAGTTTCACCATTTCCACTCAACGGACAAAATTCAACGAATTTGTCAATAAAGCCACTTTTGTATATTATAAAGTAAAACTTTCTGATCAAAGCAAGTTTAAAGACCCTCACAAGATGTATATGAAGTGTGTCAAGGATTACAGATATGGACCAAGGGAACACGTAATCGTTGGATTTGGTACACCTATGATTTTGCGAGAGGTAAAAGAACATTGCACAACTGTTACATTTGTTTAGTGCAAACTTGAGGATATAACATGAAAAAATATTTTAAAGTCGAATATCCTAGTCTACCATCTGTTATTCGTCCAGTGCCTCATTCAGCTGAAATACCAGTGCCAGTTTAGATTCTACTACCCTCTTGAATATCCTAGGTCATGATAGAAAACTCAGTTATACCAATGATGCAGATTTTGAAATTAAAGATTACTCACCTCGTATGGGTTAGGATTAGTATGAGTTGAATGCTTTCAACGACATTTGGAACAATTAAAAAGGCTTCAGTCATCCTACCATAAATACTGAATTAGAAAATCTTGATTGAAGAAAGAATGAATGTAGCCTACCTTCAATCCAAATAAAATGAAGTTTTGTAGTACTCTTAAATTGACAGTCGCTTTCTCTATAACCCTAACTTACAGGGTTTATCGGAGAAATTTGGAATTCTGATCTACAAATCAAATGAATGGCGAGTGTTCATCGATAGCTAAAAGCGGATCATTATGTGTCTTCTTTCACAAGGTCAATTGATATCGTGCAGTCCGATTTGGGTATTAGGTTAGTCTTATTGAAGAACAAGGAGATATAGTGCCCTTGAATTTTTGCAATATCAAACATGCATTTTGATCTTTTGTGTTGGCCATAAAATACCATGCCACTTTCTTGTTTAGCAACACGGGTACCATATGTATCTTTGATATCTGTGCATATGGGACAACAGGGTAAGAAAGAAGCATTACGTTGAGAGGATTTGGCTTAAAATATCTGATCTCGAACCTGGCGATCTCAACATTCTACATGAGTGACATTTTGATAGAAGGAAAATCATATTCCCAATTCTGCACAGCAAACTGGGTTTGATGAAGCAAATCGTAAAAGCATTACCAAATAAAGGCGACTGTTTGAAGTTCCTCCTTTTGTCATTTCCTCGTTTGTCCTTTGAAAATAATTAAGGCCTGTGTGCTCAATAGTCTACAGTTTGATAGCTCATCAAAGCTAATGACATTTCATATTTACAATGTCTAAACTCGGAAAGAATGCTTAGTTATCATTCAAAGAACTTATCCAGAACTTTCTAGAAAATACGCGAGCAAAGAATTAAAAATAATCGTCCAGAAATTAGTGGAAAGCTACAAAATCCTCGATTGTAACATGACCATCAAGTGGTATTTTCTGCATAGTCATCTTGCCCACTTCCCAAAAACCAATAATGAAGTAGACAATAAATAAGGTGAAAGATTCCACTAAGATTTTAAGGTCATCGAAGAAAAATTTCAAAGGAGATGGTATGTAAATATGTTGGGTGACTACTTTGAATATAGAGCAAATTTTTCTACGTATTGAACACTCTGGGAAAAACTATAATCGCCAATTTTTGCCTTATTACTAGCACACAATTTGACTTAGTTAAAATATTCCTGGTATGAACAAAATATATTTCTTAAAACATTACATTCAAGCAATCTTTTATCATTCTCCAGTGTATGTAAATTATAAAATCAATTTATAAAATAAGCCAAAATTTGTTTAATTCTATATTTTTAATGTTTTTCTTTAGTAAAGCTAAAAAGCTGATGTGATACAGAAAAACTGGGGTGCTTTTTAGATTTATAGTCCAGGAGTTAGTTAAAAACAAGTCTCAGACATAAATTAACGTAAATTGTGTACACCGTATTACTTTCGGTATTCACCTCTTCTCTCTATTAAATATTGTTAATTATTTTGCCAGCAGTTTGAAAAATTGAGCTTGCATAGAAATATATATTCCTTTATATAGATTCTTTATAATATCTTATTATAGTTTATCTTAATTTTTATTTTCATCATATTAAAGTGTAAAAGGTATTTACATCAAATTATGGATGTGTCATCTGGCAAATCTACCCTTTTCGTTTGGGCTGATGGTATAAGACCGGCTACATTAGGCATTTTCTGCCCCAATTTAGAGGCACAATGCTTGTTCAGAGCTAGAGAATGTGTATTTAAACAAAATATTCATTATCCAGACGAAATGAGTCACTGCATATTTTATTTTTTAAGAGCTCTGGTCTCAAAAAAGCGTAAAAGTTCCTAAAGAAAAAAATTCATTTTTTAATTCACTTTTCTTTCACCTTTGTTTCTTTTTGACACAGAGGTAACTCGAATTATTTCTATTTTTGATACAGAAACTATAATCTTGGTTATTATGTTAAACCAAAAATGACTATCTCAGAAGGCCCACTAGCTTTTGTGTAGTCCAACTCTTTCTCAGGAAAAGATCGGGACCTGAAACTGGATAGGTGTCGGTTTGTGCTTCATCTTCAGAAGGCATCCCAAACACTAGGCAAAGTATGTTGGAAAAAGTTTAATGATACTTTATCCGTTACAAAAATGCTGGTCAATGTTTAAAAGTAAAACAATATCTAAATATTATAATGCCCTTACTATATGTAGTAGTACCTATTATCAATACATAAATTACCATTTGTCTCATTTCCTTTTCCCAATTTTTCTAAAAGGTTTGATCACTTTTAACCGATTTCTATGCACTTAGGAAAAATCAGCAACTTTATTTTATTCAACAAGAAGCAAAGAAGGTCATTATTTAAAAATACCACAAAATGTAATTTTATAATTTAAAGTTAAATATTTGACTACCCTATATAAAGCTTCCATATTTTAAATGAATAAATAATTTTAAATCAACAATACCTTTTTATTATCCTTGAATCATATGCGGCAGTTTTCCAAATCATGCGAGGATAAAAAAATTACTTGAAGATGTTACAATACTAACCGGCTGTTACCCAGTAACGTAGGAAATACATTTATTAAATATAGACAATAATAGGTAACAAAAAGAGATTTTAATATATTTTTTTAATAAAAAAATCATGACATATGGAAAAATACATGAATATCATATAATACATGGCACAAAATTACAGTTACCTTTATCAGTCCACAATACACTTAACGGTATGCTAAAATGGGGAACTTAAATGTAATCTTACATCAATATATACACCCCTTCATTTTATCGCTATGTATTTGTTATGTATATGTTAGCGTATGTTAAACGTGTGCTTATCAATTCTTCAATTTTTCTGGTTTATATATCTATCTCTCTTCCTTATATTTCTCGGCATCTTTCATTTCCTTTTGAACAAATTTGCTGTAGTGAAAATTTAGCCTATTATTGTGATAATAAGTTATCAGAAGCGTGTACTTTTATTGCGGACAATATGGTGTACATAATTTCCATTTAATAGCTCCTCGAACTCTCATCCATCAAGCTGACAGTACACTGTGCCAGATAGGGAAGCCCATTTGAGCAACGCCTCTATTAATTGGTCCACAGAAGGAAAAAAATTGCGATGGAGCGTTGCTTGTAAGTGACGTGTGGGATGCAAATTCTCTCTTTCTCTCAGATTCATGATTCTTATATCCAAAACAGCCTCGAATAATTAACACCCTCTTCTACTCTTCTAGTGAATTAACTTAATATGTGTGGTTCAAAGTTATTAAATTATTCACAAACACATAGAAATAAAACCCACACGAATTCAACAGGATCGCTTAACATATCCTTTTATGCTGGTAGACGCACGACATGAACAATAATCATCAGCGTGAACGGGACTGAGTTTGTTGCGAACATAAACGAAAATACGTCAAGATGCATCCATCGCATTTCCAGTCTATCTATATTCATTATTTTGATTCATCAGCCTTCACTTTCACTCCTTTTTTGCTTACGTGAATTCACAACGCATTAGAAAACGATTTCTTTGTACGGGAAAAAAACATTTGTCTTTAACAATAATGTCCTTTATGGTAATATATATAGGAATATATATATATATATATATATATATATATATATATATATATATATATATATATGCAGGAAAGAAACCACAATGTTATGATCAATTTAATGCGAAACCAGGTTTCGACGGAGAGCCCCGTCATGTTCAATGGCTGGTGAAATAATGAATACAGAAAAGTGCTTAACTTAAGGGCACACAATTATACATACGTAATATATTTAGGGATTGGGCAGTATGGGGAAGCAGCGGTATAAATCCCTTGCTTATCAAGTGATTAGTGTTCAATTGACCATCAGAAGTTTGAAATAACCTTTATAAGAGATGATTCAATCAGACGCCTATTATATAATTGTGAGAATAATAGATTATTTTTTCAATATCAATGTCAATTGAATGATTTTCATTTGACATATGGAGAAACAAAATAGAAGAATGACATCCACGTGGCATATCGCATTGATGTTCTTTTATTCTCTTGGAGAATCTGCTGCTTTCGCCAATATATAATTGATTGCAAGTTTTGCAAGAAATATAATAAACCACATGTTCTTTTTTTGTGGATCTATTTTTAGACATACTATTTTGGATCGTTTTCCGTATTGGAAGGCAACATTAAAGTTGTTTACTCGTGCCAACTTTTTAAAAATTATTTTATTTAGGGGTTCCTCAAATAAATTGATCCTAACATTTACATGTACGTTACTGCACTTCTTTGGATTCTTATATATATATATATATATATATATATATATATATATATATATATATATATATATATATATATATATATATATGTATATATATATATATATATGTATATATATATATATATATATATATATATATATATATATATATATATATATATATATATATATATATATATATATATATCCTACGAAATTCTAGTATATGTATATATGATATTTAGAAAGATATCCTCAAATATGCGATAATAACAACATGCCATTTCAATGGCTTTATATACAATAGACCAAACAACCATTTTATCCATCCTAATGAAATATAAACTAATATTTACAATATATTTATGATAAATTGATACAAAATGAAGTCTATCCGTTGGTTTACATCGGGAGAGTTCTTCTTCACAATGACTGGTCAGCAATCTGTTAAAGAGCAAAGAAAACATTTTTTGAAACATGTCCAGTAGGTGAGTCGGGATGCTCTATCAGTGGAGTAAGCGTAGTGACTAGGAAAACTAAGGAGAAAGATCGGCTTTAATTAAGAGAAGTAGGCCCTCCACTTTATGCGACCTCACGCTAGAGAACTTTCCGTTCAAAATAAATCAAATCCAGGTTGAAACATGCACATATCTAATTTGATTTTTTAAAAGGAAAGAGCATTGTTACTGAAGGAAAAAATAGATATGTACGCATTTCCATCAAGAAAACTAATGGGCATGATTTTTAACTCCAAGATATTCCGTATCCTTGATGACATTCCTCCTATAGATATAACTTATTTTAAACGCAAGAAAATATTAATGTCACTCGGATGACATCGTTCCGGAATTTGAACTAAATGATGTTTTACAGGAAGGCGCAATCCATTTCACTTCTGAATCTCCACGATCGCACTCTGTGTGTTTATAAAAAAAATCGGATGCTGTCGCCCTCCTTTACACCTCCTATCGTCTTCAAAACAAGACAGAAAAGTCCTTCCGTTAATTTTTTCTTCACTCTAAAATGATCTCTAAAGATCTGTTTTTACCTAAGAAAAAAATTTAAACAGGAATGTTAACGGATCAGAAAATAAGTGTAAAATTTAGGGTAGTATAATTAATGAAAGAGAGCCTGACGAATTTTCTCTAATAAAAGCATTTATTAACACTACAATTTATAATGTAGACCAATATGTAGATCCAATATTCTATTTTTTCTCTAACAGTTTCTGCGGGAGACTATAGCTCTAAAGTGCGGGGAGACGCCAAGTAACAACTTTTTGCGTCACTTTGGGCATAAAAAATCAATAATAATTGCTACCGATGTGAATGCTAATTGCAGAGCTACTACTAACTATGTCTTCCAAGGGACGACCAGTCTATCCTAATAAGTGTCTCATTTAGCCCCATTTAACTTTCAATCAAGATGGAAGGTCCAATAAGCGAGGTTATTGGGAATTATAGAGAAAACATTTTGCTAATTATGATCGGATCTCTCTGAAGAAGGGGAAATTTGAATGGATTGATGAGAAACTTAAGAAACTAACTGATTCTCGGGAGCAATTGACAGAGAAGTTTTACATAAACTATCGGCTCAAACCCTTACTCTAGCTATATTAACCATTTATTTTCTCAGAATTATGGGTAAGTAAAGAGCTACCTACCTAGAGAGATACAAGGGTTGAGTTTTATAAAAAAATTAAATATAAGCTCAAAGAACTATAAAATGCGTTGAAGGATGTAACTGTAGAGCAATAGTAGAGGTCTAGGATAATATAGTTAAGCCTCTAGATTTTGAATGGGGCTAACTGAGACAGTTATTAGGATAGACTGAGCGTCCCTTGGAAGGCATAAAGAGAAGCCCTGCAATAAGCATTCAGATCTTCAGCAAAAATATTATAAAAATAAAAACGCATAATGACAACATAGTGGACACACCTGGAGTGATTAAACAGGAATTCAAATCTCACTGTTAACAAACCTTTCCATCTATCCCGATAAAATGGAAGCATACGCCATTGAGTTTTAGATAAAAATCCTTGAAGAACTGAATGAAAAAATTACCGGACAAATTATTTCAAAACAGTATCTACCAATAGGATTTAAAAGTGAGTTACTGTGAATATTTCTGCAAATAAAATTGCCTAGACTATTAAGTCGTTCGACAGAGCTTCTAGGAATACACTGTCCTAAATTCAATAAACTACATTAATTTTCCAGCTAAGAACCAACAAACTCTCTCCAAATCCTAAATGCTTCAATTAACCTTGCATGCTTCCTTGATGCCTGAAAATATAAAAACGTATATTCCTTAACAAAGTAGGAAAGTCTAGCATTTTGAAAAAAGAACATTTCTTCCGTACATTTCCTAAAATATTCCCAACTATTTTGACGTATTATATTGGGAATCAATATTGCATGGGGCTATAATTTTTCTGACTTTAAATCGGCAAAAAACACTGGTTCTAGGGTCTCTGAATTACGTTTTGCAATATAACGTTTGTTGTAAACAAGATAGAAAAACAAATTAGTTGTTCAATGAATGCAAAAACTTATATTTATATCCACTAATAACAGCAATGAAGGAAATGATCATAAATAATAATAATATGTACTAATAATTATTTTAATATTTATAAACTATCTTTTTCAGGAAACAGCCGAAACTCTATCAAAATCTAGAAAACTAACTCCTATTTACATACCCGTACGCACGTGAAGCTCGGATCCTTGGAATCGAAATAACATCGAGAGGATATTGTAAACACCTTGAAACAAAGGTCGAAAAGGCCAAGAGAGGTCTGCAATGCCTCTATCGATTCAAGAGACTGTCCCCCATGAACATGAGAAAACTTTTCATGAGCCTAGTGAGGCCGATCCTATTATATCCCGTCATCCCTCTGCATCTGGCCAACAAAACCAAGCTCAGAAAGGCACAAGAAGTGCAGAACAAGGCAATGAGATATATTCTAGATGTCAGCCTATTGGACTTTATCCCTTCAAGCGCTCTACACGACCGTTCTGGGATCGAACCGCTTAACGTGACCTTACACAATAGAGAAAAGGATGTATGAACTAAGATCAATGCCTACATGCCTGAAGAAGTTCTTCAAAAAATCAGACTCCTTGATCTCGAAAACCAAAATGGACACTACCGACGCGATTTCGGCAGCAGCCCACTGCGTACGCAGGAGAACGCTGTCCCACTATATAGATAAAAATTACTTCCGGAAAAAATAAAAAATCCTAATAGACACTCCGATTATGAACTTAATACATGTTATCATGTATGTTTTAAGAAAAAAATAATAAAAAAAAAAAAAAAAAATTAAACAAAAGATCCGAAGTGGACAAACTAATTACTGAAATAAAGAGCAGAAAAAATATTATTCAAAAAGTAAAAGATCCAAAAAGGACACCGTACATAAGCAACGCACATGTAAGACAATAAAAAATGAGCAATCTCTGCTGCCACAATTGAAATACTTAAAAATACAAAGGCTTGAATGCTTCCATGACGTCTAATTGAAACGTAGATAAAACCAAAGAAGCCAAAATGGAGATATTGCCAGACGTACTGGCACACTAATTCTTCTACTAAATTACCACTTCTAACTTTACTCTCTTACTATCTCACACCTATTTCTCATCTTTTATTGAAACTGAAACTGAACTACCATTTAAAATTTCACAATGGCAATAATGAGCTTCGTGGAGGCAGATTTTATATTTCAAAACCTCCACGTACTATCCACAGATAGGTGTCAACTTGGTCAACTAGCAGATGGCTCAGCTTAGCACAAAAAGGATGGCGTTCTACTATTTCGTTAATTGTCAGAAATTACAGGAAACTAAAGTTAGGTCCAAGGTTCAATACCTTTCATATGAACAATTTGAAATATCCTTACATTCTGAAAGATGGTTCAGATCAAGAATTTAATTAGGTACAACGCAATGAAGATCTTCATAAAACTGTATGATCAACATCGTGTTCTGGTGAAAAGAAAAGAAAGAAATGTAACCCTAGAGGAAACGGATGACGGTTTTTTAAAAATTAGACAGCCTGTTTAATAGAGGATCCCAGATGTAATCCAGGAAATTAATAAAATCAAAATATTTTCCAGAGATAGGTAAGATGAGTAAAACATATCAGGTAATAAGAAGACAAAAAGACTAAGAAGAATGGTCCTCTGTCTGTTCTGGACAAGGATTTTGAAAAATAATCCCTGCAGCAAGAAGAGAGAGATAAAAGACTGCAGCATAGAAAATAACAAATTAAAAATAATTACTTTGTCTGGCAGAAATTTATAAGTTTTACTCGATCGCGATATATATTATGTACTTAACAATTACTGTCTTAAAATTTTGTATTATTTGACAGCTATAGCAGAAAAATAGGCAGTTTCTCATATTGATGATATTACCTGGGGTTAAAAGTGACCACCACGCTAACAGAGAAGACATGGAATCAACTCATCCTCTTCATGGATGTTCTCAACATCAATATACAACTATTCTGCCGTGACTGACGTTTCCACGGAAAGTCATCATAGAATGTGCTGTCTTCTGCATTACAGCTTATTTTCTATTTTATCGCATAATTAAGTTACTGTCGTGGTTTCTACCACTAGCAAAACTGGAAACACTCATCTGGATAACATCGCCATTATAAAATCAAAACACCTTGCAAAAGAATGGTGTCCCGCTACGATATTTGACAGAGTCACATATGCAAGTTTTGTGAATACTCATCACTGCATTACACTGAGATGGAAATTTGCCTAATGATGTCTTTGGGAGTGAACTTGGAAGTATCCCAGAGATTTTACCTCTGCTAGTGACTTCACCTTCAAACAGTTTATGAAAGATATTAAGAGTACCTATCATTGACTATTCTTCTAACACATCTTCGGATAAGACTTTAATAGATTTACTGAAGACACACGAACTTACGAAAATGTTACTGCCCTTGAATTTAACAGTACATCTAGTAACATTTAAGTTCACAGAAATCTGCCAAACTCTTATAGAAAATGCTGAAAAAATAAGTTTGATCTGGCCTGGCCTCATCACATCTAGAAATCTTAGTACATGAGGTTTGGGAAGGCAAAAGGTCAAGATAGGTAATAACTGGTTTGAGCATCTGAATGATGTTGTGAGAAAGTTCTCAAATAAAAATCCAAAGTGGTTAGCTATCAAAAGCAAATGGCTTGAGGAAATGAAAACAACAGTGAATAAATCCTCCCTACCACTCTAACAGCAGAAATATTTCCAAGATTTGACTATATTGACATGGCTGAATTGACATGTATTGTTTTAAGAAGAATGCATCATCAAATTATTTACTGTTATCGAATAGAAACCTTTTATTAGACCAGATGGCTGGCCGGAAATATCTACTTAAAAAAAAATGCTGAGGTGGCAGATCAAGACACCGAAGAAATTGAGAAATAGTTAACACTTTCCTTCCGAGTATCCTTCCGTTGTTTTATACTCCTGTATAGATGATGTCAATGTATGATGCAGATCCTCCTCTGAATAATCTAAGTCTTATCTAAGACATGTTAAACTAGATGAAAATGGGCCAGAGGTTGCTGATGCATGATTTAATAATAAATAAAACCATAAAAATTACTTGATGTATGAAATAATGACACTTTGATGCATGATATTGCTGCCTAATTACCTGCCACTAAAAAGCAAACGAGCTTCAGATCAGAAAATCGTTTATTCTATAGAAACAAGGCAAAGCCAACCATTATTGATTTCATAGGCTCAGAATTACATTTCTTGCTGAATACACTAAACATTAGATCTGAGTCGCTTCTCAACCTGTAAAGTTTTGGCAACAGAAAAGCGTTTGACCATTTTAGCAATCACAAAGAGGTGGATTTCATTAGAAACTGGTGTCATAATGATAAAAGATGGGAAACAAATAGGTCTATCTCCTTCAAGTTATGGAGGTAAAGAGACGACACTTAACGAGGTTCAAGAAACTAACTGAGAGAAACTGACTTTTTCAATGTCATTAGGAAATTAATCACGACTAAAAGGGTCACAGCTGTATAAGCTAGAAAAAAAATTAAAACCCCTTTACTGTCGTCTGTGTTTTGTTGCTCAGCTTATGCGGCCCTGCTTCCGAACATCCTATGTCAAAATCGTTGCGATTTTCGGCTTTTTCAGATCAAAAAGCCTAAGAAAATTTACAAAGCTTAGAAAAATAAGAAAAGGTTAATTTTGGAGTATGTTTAATTTAAGCCTCTTTACAGACCTGAATATTTTCATCCAATTTCACTCAAGTTTGATGGAAAGAATTTTTAAAAAGTTTTGACCAACCATTTCCATGCCTTCAAGTCTTCTAATATTTACAGAATCCCAACAGTAATGATTCCAAAGAAAACGAGGCACACAAAGAGCAATCGCTGAAATAGCCAAGATTCTCGCCAAATGCGAGCAAAAAAGGTAATATGCCGACTTAGGCCTGTTCACCTAGCGATTATTACAAACTGGTTCATTTTATTAATCTCTGTGAGAATAATGATAAATAACATCCAGCACTACAAAAATATAAAAACTACTGTACTCTTTCCTACCACTCGTGGGAATACCCACAAACCAAATATAGAATACAAAAGTTACAGAATAAAGCCATCCTAATTATAAAGAAATCATTTAGTCTGAGCGGGAGGCACAAAGTGATAGATTTACACAAATACGTAAAACTCATCAGGCCACAGTTGGAACTAAAGATCTGCCGGATCAACGTGTGGAAGAATCATATAAAAGGCTTTGAATCCGCCTTCATCTAAAATCATCTAACTCTGCTAGACGACAACCCACCAAGAAGAAACAAATTTCCTATTGGAAGGAACGCAACTGCTCAGAAGGTTTCTTACGATATATAGTTAATCACCGAATATTTTTGTATATCTTGATCTTGATTACCGTACTATGTTCACAATATTAAAGCAATTACGTATGAGTACCGGCAATGTTAAGCTTTAATACAAATTAAAAGAGTACTCAGTACTCTATTCAGTCAGTCTCTGTGGCATCCTGTCACCTTTGCCACTCTTGGTATGCCCAAGGTTTAATTTCTTATCGATTATAAGATTATTAATAGTTTCAAATTGGGCCAAACCTTAAGACTTCACATTTATCAAACCAAATTCTTTTTTTTATATTTACATTTTAACGGTGATACACAAGATATTTTGCCGACTTCTATGTTTATATCTAAACACTCTCATTGCATTGAGTGTTTAGGGAGGTTCCAAAGCTCGGCACTGATCAAATGAACTATGATTGTAGCATAAGTATTTATATTAGATTAGCAAAGCTTCCAAGTGGCGAAATAATTGGCTCTGAGTTCAAAATCGACTCACTTCCTTATGCATTTTAGGCAATTGATTAAAGAGTGTTTTTGCGACCCTCTGGTGTTTTCTTGTAGTCCATAGCATTGAATCTATTCTTCAGAGAGACCATTACAGTTTTTACTTCTGTGATGGAAAATGTTTGAGCCTGATTTAAGAAGGGAAACTGAACATGCTACAACTAATACATTGATAACTGAGCATCTTTAGTTGTCTCCTGTTCGAGATTCATCACTAGAATTTTAACATCTTTATCTTCTACGTTCTATACCTGATTCCCATGAGTTTAATTACCGTATCTTATGAATTTTGGGTTTTGGTTCCCTGGCAGAGGATAAATACCGGTGAAATAGATGTCAGAATAAGATTGCCACTCTGATATTAATTTTCCTAAACTACGAAGATGTAAACATTATTTAAGATCCCGAATCTCTGAAACTATGAGTTGATCTAAGTTGCGGCATTAAGATTAGGAATGAACTGGAAGTGGCAAAATGAATGAAAATGATCACATTAAAAGTAAATAGACATACGTTTATTAAAACTTATAAATATGATACATTTTGAAGCGATTTTGTTTTGGTTTTACTAATATAGTGTTCGGAAATTTAATATTGTGGTACTCAATACTCACATAATTTTGCGTGCAGGTGTCAATGGTGGGGGTATCAACTTCATACGGAGGCTGATGTACGTCTGAAATAGAACAAGTCAAGTAATTAATGAGTATTAAGTTATTCACCAACGAAAATGACTTCATGTTTCGTAAAAACCTTATTATAAACCATGCGTTTGCCAATAAATATACCTAGGAGCGTAAGCCTGAGTAAGGTTTTGCGTATACGAATTATTTCTGCAACGCTTTTTGTGGATCTACTCAGTAGTAAACACATAATTAAAAATAATGAAGAAAATTAAACTCTCGCTCGATCTGGTAGGATCAGGTAGTCCTACATGATCTTGGCTGCCCTCCCTCGAAGTGGGGTGAAGGAGGCGTCAAACAAATATGGAGATTTATGACGAGTGCAAATTCTAATATTGGCGGACTTGGATTCTATTTTAACAGGCTTCGGGTGGTTATAAGATATACACAAGTGCAATAAAATAAACTTTAATACTATACAAACAACAAATGAGATCAACAAGAATGATACACTTTAACAATTACGTTCATCGCCTGGCAAATGAAAATTTAAATGAATTTACAAATAATGATATTGTCTGAGCCGTACGAGGAACAATAATTACCCAAAGGGTTAGGAGGGAGAATACGAAGTGAGCCTTGTGGTTGGAGAGCGTCACGCCTCTTCGAAGATGGCTTACGATTTTATGGAAGAGACCTCGATTAGTGGCTCGGGGGAGTATTCTTTACGTAGAAGGAAAGCTAAGTGCGTTATTCTTGACTAGATCCTTCGTGCTTGACCTTCATCATCCCGAATAATGGTTTCTGCCTGTGAGTTCTAAGGGTGCTGGTTGTCGCTCGAGAATTGCTCGTCGTCCTTGGATGATTCCAATGACCTCTTAAGATGCAGGAGTGAGTAATTTTTGAGTACTGCGTGAACACGGCGAGAATATTGTTTGCGTGACAGAGGCGTGTATACAGCTCGTGTCCCGAATGCTTTGAGAAAACTCACTTGATTATTTCCGGGCTGGAAAATAGATACGACTCCGCTGGAATCTTTTTTGTTTGCCGACAGAAGCGATTCCGACTATGTTCGCAAAGACACGGGGGTGATGGTTTTAGCGCCATATCGCTAAATGGTGTCCCGACTCCAGTCTGACTTCGATATCACTCCGGAAGTTTACCGAAATTTTCCGCTCGAGTGTTCTTTGTCTGTGGGATACTCCTTTTATTTTTATCAGCGCGACTAGCTTCATCTTCCTTGTCACGGGAAGAGAGCTTGTGTGGACCTTAGACTTTTCGAGCTATGTTGGCGGGGGTACCTTTTCTGGGTACCCCTGGTAGGGCTTCCCTTGTCGATTTGGTCGGAAACGAGGTTCCAGACTAGGTGCGTCATTCCTTTCTTTTTTTACTCTATCCCTCTCCTTTTTTTCTTTTATCCTATCTTCCACGTATACAAAAAAAAGAAAAAAAAAGCCTACTCCTCTCATGTTACTCTTTCCCTTTTTTCCCTCTATCTACATATAAGGACCTGGCAGCTACCTCATGCGTCAGAAAAGAGGCTTTGGAACCTCTATAAACAACGCCAATCGACGCTCACTGGTTGCGAGAGACTAGGACTAGAGATGTCCTAGGGATGAGGGTAGTGCCCCGTTAACCCCTTCCCTGGCGCGTAATTATTGACCGTTCCCAGTGCCCGTTGACGACGCTTATGGTAGCATCGGTCCGAGGTGACGGCCCTTTGTTCCTATGTTGGTTGCCAAGCCAATAAAAAGCCTTGGGTCGAGTTCTTTGGTGTGGCGGGATATCCATTGAAGGTGACTCCGAGATCCTGGCCGTTGTAAAGGGAACTAGTAGGAGTTTAGTAAGGAGCGTGCTTCGTTGTTGTTCACCTGGTGACAAATCGATGGCCCCTTCGGGGACCGTCAGTGCTGCTTGGTTGGGAGCCACAGCACGCCGATGTTTGACGACTCGGTCGGACGAAAAGCAGCACATGAAGCGTGCCTTCTGAAAGATCAGAAACCTCTCCGATGGATAGGCAGGAGCGACTCACTTGAGAAGAACTCACCAAACTCCCTTTTTTATGATTGATTGGTCACGAGTTTTCAAAGAGAGAGAAAGCGCTCAAAATGACAGGCAAAAAAGAACCCATTCGTCTAAAACACAACTGTGCAACATGCCAGTTAGAAAAGTGGTGCGTTGACTTTCCGGAGGGCTGCTACTCAAAATGAAGCCCTGAGACTATCTGCACTACTTGCATATTGACGCGAGAGGTGGAGAAATTAAAAGACCTCTATAGAGCCTCAGAGGAGATAGCTAAAATCCTTAAAGGAAAGTTGGAGAAACTCGAATCCCTTAACGCAGCTTAGATTCGATCCCTAGAAGATGCGCCACCCACTGACGTATCGGAATCCCCTGGTACTAAAGCGGAGATTCCGGCATAGTCTGAGGCTAAGGAAAACGAAGAAACAAAAAAAAAGAGTAAAGTTGAAACAAAAGTAGAAACAAAAATAAAAGAAAAACAGATAAACGCAAAGAAAAAGAAAGATAAGAATGTAGAGAGTAAAGAGGAAGAGGTGAGGCCTCTTCCACAAGGGAAGACCCCGTCTTCAGATACCAAGTGTCCGAAGGTCACCCTCATTGGTGACTCGCAAACACGGGATCTGCAGCCGCTGCTAGCGGCCCACCTTCGAACTAGGGGAAAGGTAAGCTGCCTGTCAGGACGGGGTACCCACAACATCAGAGTAGAGGCAGAAAAAGCTCAGATTTCTGAAAATTCAGTTGTTGCTCTGATGGTGAGCGGCAACGACCTCTACCTCAGAGATGGGAAGGTTGGGCTTAGTGGTAAAACCATATAAACGGTGATGGGAGCCGTGGATGACATAGGGCTTAAAACCCGCAAACGTGTGGTGGTTGGGATGCTTCAGAGAAGAGGTCCATCCAGAACCGATCACGAAAGAAACTTTGCAGTGAACAGAAGGTTGGCGGATCTCTGCACGACAGAAGAAGTCTTCTTCGTGGACCCTTATCGTACTTTTCTCGGTAGAGACGACCTCTTTCAAAGGAACGGGGTACATCTCTCCTTTAAGGGGAAGGCCTTTCTCGCCAACGTAATTCAAGATGTCGTGGAACGCACCAAAAGGAGCGTTCGAAACAGAGCGGAAGCGAACGTGCGCCAGCACGCCCGTGTCACTCCTGGAACGACCTTCTCAGGGGGTCGTCAAAAAGAGTATGACCAGGAAAACAGAGAAGCCGGAAAATGGAAGAGCGTAGGAAGTCCTACACTAGGAGACTCCCTCAAAGTTCTTATGTTTAATGCGAGGTCAATCAGGAATAAGTTTCTTGAGCTCCGTGGCCTCGTAGTAATAGAGGAACCTGAGATGGTGGCCATAACTGAGTCTGGATAAAAACCTCAAGCCAAAATTTTGAAGGTGAATTCACAATTCCCGGTTACCAGCTCTTCCTTAAAGATAGGCCAGACAGAGAGGGTGGCGGTGTGATGTTGTATGTCAAGGATACTCTCAACTCAACGGATTGCAACATCGTATCCGACCATGAACTACTAGCTGTTGACCTAAAGATAGGTCCTGCCAAATACAGGACCCTGGTGCCTTATAGACCTCCTGCCCAACTCGTTGAAAAGGACAGAGATCTGTACCAGCTACTAGGAGAACTTGTAGAAGAGTGTGTATCGTCATGGGTGTTTTTAACACACAAAATGACTGGATAACCATAGAACCCTGTAGCGAGAACGCACTACTCCTGGAGTTCGCGAAAACGAGTTCCTGACTCAATGGGTGAGAGAGCCAACGAGAGAAAACAATATCCTCGACTTGGTTTTCACCTCTGAGGATGACATCGTTAAGGACCTCTCTGTTGGCGAAGAGCTCGGTGGCAGTCACCACCGACTCATTAGATTTGTAGTCAAAGTCCCGAAGGCAGGGCCTGCAACTTGTAGATCGAGGAAACTCAATTTAAAACGGAACATACTTTGCAGGTCTTCGTGCTGGATTGACTGACGCGAGGCTAAAAGTGTGCGATGTTGTTGAAGACTCGTGGAACAGTTTTAAAACCACATTCATGAGTCTTCATTCGCGTTTCATCCCTCTGAAATTTCCCCGTCGGTCTTCTGTTCAACCAAAGTGGTTTAATCGAGAAATCAGCCAACTGCTTAGGAAGAAGAAAAATTTGTACCGGCAATCGAAGATCTCGGGTGACTTTGACGAATACCGGATGCTAGCCAGGAGAGTGAAGTCCAGCATAAGGGCGGCTAAGCGGTCTGAGGAACTCCGAGTGACGAGACTCTGTAAAGAGAACCCCAAGGAGTTTTTTGGATATGTGAACAGCCGTAAACCAATCCGTCGAACGATTGGCCTTTTAAGGAATGAGGAGGGGACATTATAGCATTCAGATGCAGAAAATGCTAACCTCCTCAACGACAACTTCTCTTCAGTGTTTACTGAAGAGTATGATCCCATTCCTTAGCCAACGGATTCATACTCGGGGGAAAAACTGGAGGCAATGGACTTCTTCGAAGGAGAAATAAAGAAAAAGATCGCTGACCAAAAGACGAATAAGCCCCCTAAACCGGACGGGTTTCTACCTAAAGTGTTGAAAGAAGTGTGCAATGAAGTATCACCTCTCTGCGCTATCTTTAACATGTCAATCCGGACCAAATGCGTTCCTAGAGACTGGCGTGAGGCAAAGGTGACCCCTATCTTCAAGAAAGGAGACCGCAACCAACCGTCGAACTACCGACCTATCAGTCTGACTTCGATAGCTTGTAAACTCATGGAAAGCATGATGGTGGACAAAATGACATCGTATTTATAGTCAAACCTGCTACTGAGGAGTTCCCAGCACGGCTTCCGAAGGCAATGGTCATGCCTGACGAACCTTGTGGAATTCTTCCACTTCGTGGTCAGTGAGTACGATCGGGACAAGGCGGTGGATGTGGTGTGCTTAGACTTTTCAGAAAGCCTTTGATAAGGTACCACACCGCGCCCTTCTCCGAAAAGTGCGAGCGCTGGGCATAGACGGAAATGTAGCTGGCTGGATCGAGAACTAGCTAAGTGGCAGATGGCAACGGGTGGTGGTGAATGGACAGGCTTCTGAGTGGGTGCCCGTTACTAGCGGGGTGCCTAAAGGTTCTGTTCTGGGACCACTACTATTTATCATCTACGTCAACGGCATGGACGGTGACATGGTTGCCAAGATTTTCAAATATGCCGATGATACCAAGCTTGGTATGAACGTTGCAAAGGATGAAAATACTTCCTACCTGCAGGAAGATCTTGGGAAGATTGGGGGGTGGTCGGACACGTGGCAAATGACTTTTAACGTGGGGAAATGCAAAGTGATGCATATCGGCCACAGAAACCCCTAATCTCAGTATAGACTTAAGGGCACTGCTATTGAATCCACCAACGCTGGGAAGGACTTGGGTGTAACAATCACTAGTGACCTCAATTTCTCGAAACAGTGCATTGAGGCGAAGAAAAAGGCCCAAAGGATGCCAGGTTATATAAAGCGCCAGTTTGGATATCGGAACAAGAAGATTGTACTGTGTTTGTACAACTTACTTGTTCGACGGCACCTGGAGTATGCCGTACAATTTTGGAGTCCTTCATTTCGTAAGGACATCGCGAGATTAGAACGCGTACAAGCCAGTTCAACCAAGCTGATTCCCTCTATCCGACATAAAAGTTAGGAGGATTGACTAAGGGAATTAGATCTGTTCTCGCTGGAGACCCGTAGACTGCGTGGTCAGTTCACAAAGATTTCAAAATACTTCGAGGGTTCGACAATGTTGACTCCTGGGATATTTTCACACTGAGTGAAAACAGAACGCGCAATCACGGCTTCAAACTTGAACTAAAGCGTTAAAACCGCAATCTGTGTGGAAATTTTTTTACCTACAGTATCTGTGGTAAGTGGAATGCACTTCCAGTGGAAGTTATCAACAGTGAATCTGTTGACCAGTTCAAGCCAGGGCAAGACAGAGTCTTGAAAAGTGGCCGTTTAGGGATGCAAAACAATTGAGCAGCCATGTGCCCACTCGATTGCCAGTCCAAAGGTACCCTCTTTGAATCGACCGTAAGGTCTCCTAGGGTACTTTCTTTCCTTGTAACTCATTATAACTCTCTCTCCCTCTCTCTCTCTCTTTCTCTTTCTCCCTCTGACACTTGAAGTCATTAATGCTCATCATTTTTATCTCTAAATTTCTATCAGACAGTCGCTCTTTTACTACAAAAGGCCTGCTCCTGTCTAGCACGTCAAGTTCGTGTCTCTTCAAATTTATTTATTTCCCCTGATTTATTTCACTATATTTTTCTTTTCCTTCCTGTTCTTTGACATTTTATTGAATTGTTATCAATCAGCATGCCATGTTGACTTTCAGTAGTAGAGAAAATCATCATTAATCATAGAGACCTTTAATCTTTTCTAGTAATTCTATTTTATGACTAATGCAATAGGCTAATTTCTTGACTTTTTCTCAGTTCTAATGAGATTTGAGGTTTTCCATCAGTTTCCATTTATTCCTTTAAATTATTTAGCTGATTTCGTCTCATCTATTTAGGGACATTAGATTCATATTTTTGTTTTCAATTTTGTAAATTCAAGAAAGTACAGCATAAAGAAATCAAGTAACGTCCACGTTGCTTTTGTATATTTACATGTAATGTACGATTTGCTAAATTTACCTGTCACCCATGTTTAAATAAACAGCTTTCGCCCAAGAATAATTTTTAGTCTGTTAATATAAACGCATTTTCTTAACTCACAACTCCCTAAACGAACAGAGAGAATTGATGAAGTTGAAAATAAGATTTTCTGGGCTAGACTCGTCTTCCTTATCATTCTTAAATAGCGGGGTTGGTCATGGTATTTAAATTTATAGGAACAGGTTAGCATAGAAGAGCAGCTGCATTAAATTACAAACTTCATCCTATGAATGGAGGAGAACTAGCGATAGTATATAATTATACCTACCCAATAGAGCATTGAGGTGATGATTTCTTTATATTCCACTAAACTAAAATAGAATGAAGACTGTGATTAAAAATCAGTAGTTGTTGAAAATGGTAATCAACAGGTGTAGAGAAAAGAGGCAATGAGCAAGCTTAGTCAATCTTTTACCAGAGAGTTTAATTATATGTCTTCAAAAAAATTTCCTCATTCGCTAATTAATCGTTTATTCAAAGATTACATTCTAAAGCTTTTGTTTATAATATAGAGAAGGAACACATTTTGTCAAATTTTCTCCGGTATGACTTTTAGTTTGGGGGTAACTTTTTTCAGCCATACGCCACCACTGAAAGAAATCTTAAAAGGTTCGAATTTTAAATTATATAGCTACTCTCGTTGTCAGTAGGACTGCGCCAACCTTCAGAAGTTTTAATATGTTAATACAAAAAGATCGTCCTTTATTCTATAATTTGACTAATTTCTAATAATTTTTTAAGGTATGAGTTGATTTTCAGTTAGATAATTAATCAGACGTGGAGTAGAAATAATGGATCAAATCTTGTCAACAAAAGATTTAATACTACGAGAGTGCAAATGTTTCATTCGTTATAGGCTTAGAAAATTATGCAATAATTTAACTTCGAAAGTTGAACAAAGTACCTTAGTCAATATGTTAAAGATTATAATCAATAAATATAACCTGAAAATATAAACAGAAATTTCAATATCCTTATTACTGATACTAAATTTATTTTTTCTATCCAATCAGATCCTCTCCTCTCAGTTCTTTCCTTCTTGCCTACAAATAATATATTAGTTTATGATTTTCTCTGTACTGATATTTTTATATTTTCTTAACGTAGTGAACCAATGTGTGCAAGCTCAAAGATCCGAGATTTTCCAAATAGTAACGTGGTTCTGGAAGTTTAAATACGAAACCCATCAAACAGTACTGACCGTATTTGTGAAGCGGAATGGCTTTCTATTAAAGGTGAATCCCCCAAAAATGCACACCGAAGACAACAATTGAAAGACATTGAAGATACAAAATTAGGCCTTATTTTGAACCTATCACCTCAGTAGTTTAATAAGGACACGCGAAGAACTTCATTCCCTCTGGAAGGGAATCGATACTCACCTTCCTCACCAGGGAGCCACTGGTCGTTAACCACAACGTTCTGGTAGTGTATACGCCGTAGCCTTACCACTTAACTTACTCCTTTCTCGCCCCTCGTCTCGATGAGAAACTGAACGGCCAGCCCAGAACACATAATGTGCTAATCAGCTCAGGTCAGATCTGAGAACCTAACATCGGTTAAAACAGCAAGATTTACCCTAAGAGTGGGTATTCAATTGCACCACATATGCGAAATTAGAGAAGCGTCTTCCTAAAGCCAGAAGCTCCCCTCTAGGTTTATCTGAATGACGCGCTGAGTAAAATCCTTAGAGGAGATACGTAATGCAGCCTGTCCACGCATCTCCTCCCCTCCTTCCCATACCCCCAGTGGGGCGGCAACGTATAAAAGTAAATAAATTTGGAAAACCAGGCTAGATTACGTTAGTAATCAAGGCGATGAAGACCCCGGGAAGTGGCCCAGCTACCAACAGAAGGGACTAAGAAGAAGTTCATCCTCGAGTCTGTTCCTGGTGGTCACACCGAAATTTAAGTTAACTTGGTTTAAGAAGAAAGTTTAACTAATTCTCCTCAGAGAAACCACCCTATCCTGGTGTATTCCAAAGCACAGAGATAGTCCTCACCCATTAGGAATACCCCGAGTGAACTCTCTCCAGCACTCTCTTGAGTCAAAGGATTCAAGCATTGGCTCCTCGCTCGCCTCGGTGAATTATTCCCCGAGTATCCCGAAGAGAAAAAGAAACATTCTTTTCCTGTCCAGTGGCGAGATCATTTCCTCCAGATGGCGTGCGTCTCTCCATCTGCCACACGCTCCGAAGGCCTCTGTGGCTTAAAAATTTCCACCTGTATTTCACAGCTGTATTCACCGATTTACGCGTCATCCTCGCAAACATTATTGAGGTGACGTACCAATTGAGTTAAACGTTAGACTCAAATCTGATTCTCGAGGAATCGAGTATGGTATTTTAACCCCTGCTATATGTTTAGTTGAGGTCAGTTGCATTTAGGATTAAAGGGATCTGTGGGTCAAACATTACCATAAATTCAAGTATGTCATTTAGAAAGCCTCACTAATATTTGTTAAATTCATTTATGTGTATATAAAGTGTTAAATTTCGTAGGTTCATGTTTCTGTCTTTAATTAAAGTTTTAGTATTTTTTTAGAAATAAATTTTATTGAATCCTCGACACGCTAAGCAAGGCACTAGGAAGCCTTAAAGATTAAAAAGTAATAATCAGATAATAATAATTAAAAATATAGCACTCTTAGAGATAAAACGCAATCACGGAGTTTTGAAGTACGTAAACAACCCATACGTAAGAACCCCAGCCATCACTTGGTCCTTCCTATACCACGACGCCCTCATGCACTCATATGTGCCTATTTTAATCGAATGGAGAAAAATAATAATTGATCCAAGTAAGTGCAACACTTGCATTATATTTGTCATTGTCAAGGCGGCACCTGAGTCAAAGGAAATGAATAATAGAATAAGAATATAATGAGAAAAACTACACAACAAGTTGTATCTAAATACATGGGCTAAGTTCTAACTATAGAGAGAAAGAAAATGGAAGAGGTGAAGTAAAAAGAAAGAGAAAAAGATTTAGGGATAAGAAGAATCTCGCCGAACTCTTAGACCCATTAGGAAGGTTACTTTGGTGTTTTGTGTTAAAGAAAAAAGTAACCAGAGAGGACAAACCACTCTCACCAAGTCTCATGTAAAGAAAATGGTCACAATAACCATAAACTATTGAAAATTGAAAAATCCTCGGTTAATCACATTTAAAAGGGAATTATAATCAACCACCAAAAGTTTTAATCCGTTAGTACTGAAAGATCGTCCTTTATTCTATAATTTGAATAATTACTAATAATTTTTTAACGTATGATTTGATTTTCAGTTGATTTTTAGTTTAGAGGCTTGTCTGCCCATGACGAGATAATAGGATATATCACGGGATAATAGGACATATAAGGGATGTTATATTATGTGATTTTAAATAATTTATAGCTTTCTGACCAGTGCCACTTTGAATTTCACAGAATACCTGTATGATCTTTTATTTCTTAGCAGCGAGCATCCCCCTGCTGTGAGCTTTGTATGTAAGGTTGACGTCATTTATTGTTCAAAGAAGACGAAAACTTCCTAAAATATCTAAAACTTTCTAAATTAATTATATGGGACGCGTTTTTAAATTAAAGGAGGAAGATAAAGGTTTTTTAGCTACCAAATAAGTTAGTATTGGTTGAAATTTAATAAATATAGCAAAACTACCAGTGGTACTGCCAGCATGAATTTCGGAAAGAATTCGTATAGATCTTGCCGTTGAATAAGTGAAAATGTATCAAAATTAGATAGTCTGAGTAAAAAAGAGAAAAGCTATATGTTTTCTAAAAAAAATCATTTTAAACCCTACAGGTAAGACAGCAAATTAATTACCTCTGCAAAGCACCAACACGTTCCAGCTAAAGCAGATGCTCGTTCCCAAGTTTTCCTTCGCAATCCTTTTTCGTATGTCTCAATTGCATTCCAATACCATCAATTTCTTATCATTTCCACGCTAGGTCAAAGTAACACGTACTGTATTAAACAGTATCTCCTGGTTTGTCACTTTAAGTGGCAATCAATCAATTTTGGATATTCGCCTATGGACATGTTAGTGAGTACCATGACAAAAGACTAACAATAGTAAGAAAATTTTCAGTTTACCTGCACCCATTCTTTTACGTAGATTTCCCCAGATAAATTCTTGCTGACATGTTTTACTGTTATTACTTTAATTTTGACAAACAATAGTACTCCTTGACATTCATTCTAATAGAAATATTTTTGGCCTCTCACCGGCGCTGGCTGGTTTAAATTTGACTAACTAATGGAAACTATTATGATTAGAAACTCGTGTGAGTTACTTATATTTTCTTAATAATTTAACTGCTAAAAGAATAGAACAGTTACATGTACTTTAATTCGTGTAAGAAGATTCCTTCCTGTGTATGCTTCACGATATAGTTTTAAAACTATACGTTCTCACTTAGCTCAGTTGTGAATTGAATTTTGATTCATTATTGACATTTACGAATAAAACTATATACTAGTGTGCAACAACCGATATTTGGATATGTGTTATTCCCTCAACATATGTATATGTTTGTATGTACATTCAGTAAGTCGCTTTCTTTGAAAGTACAGCAAAAGAATTAAATTTGCGACAAGCAGTAAAATCCGAGTGTCCTTGTTTGATTCCTTGCCCGATATGATGAAACTTGCAGATACTTATCTAACTTAAGATTAAAATGAGTCTTGATAAATTTTCGTTCTCATAGCTGTCTTTTAAGGATGGTCTTCTAGCTTGTTAAGCTAGACTGCTGCTTTAGGTCTATAACACTATTTAACAATTTTTTACTTGAATTTGTTTCCTATGCTTAGCGAATCTTGCTTTCTATATGATCATTAACAAGGTATGTAATTTGGTATTAGCCTGGTATTTGAATAAAGATCATCTTTATTTAGAGGAGGAGTAACTATTTGACCTAGTGAAAGAGGAGGACGTGGAAAAATAAGATTTTCTCAAAGGAAGGAGCCAAAGCAAATTCGAGTACTGGACGTGATCAGTGAAAGATTCTAATACTGATCATGTGATGAATGATTAGTTATTGTGCAAGTTGTTACCCTGTAGTTGAAAGAAATAAACTGGACATAACTAAATTATAAATTATAAAAGGTTTTGATATTTAATAATGAAAAGGACTTTTTGCTCTCTTTTTCTATAAATAATTATTACTCTTTTATCATATTTTTCGCACTTGTTTTAAAATTTATAGAACTAAGAGTTAATTATATATACTACAATTATATTTTTTCGGGGTTAACTACAGTTCAGTTTCTGCGAGCTCTGTTTATTTAATGTTCAAATTTCCCTTTCATTAATTAAAATGAGCAATACGCAGTGAGTATTGATTAAATAATTATAGTTTTAAGCATAGATGTATGTCATTTCCGAGGATTTATCTATGCTTTCCTATCCCTCCTTAACCAATTTTGTTCCTCTCCTAATTTCATTTTCAATGCTATTGTGAGATGCAAACTCTGCTAAGTAAATATATTATTGCAAGTGGTTTAAAATCTGACTAAAATATATAATTGTTTTACTTGTTTCAAAAATATAAATCATTATTTTTTCCTTCAAATTTTTATTTCCAGGCTGTCTGGGAAAGTACTTTGGATATTTTTTTTTAATATTCGCTACATTTTTATCTAGCATTAATAGGATGTGTTTAACAATAAGAATGTGACTTTATTCTGTCCCAATAATTCTGATTCTATTTTGTCTAATCAATTTATCCTAAAAGTGTCATCAAGGACTGCTATATATAGCTCGAGAGATAATAGCAACCTTTCTCACTCAACTATTTATTTGAATTTAGCTATTATCGAGGGCAGCACAAATGCGATAATGGTCAAACTTCAAATTAATTAATTAAAATGGGCAATGCAGTAATTCTTGACTGAATAATTTTAGTTTCAAAAAAAGATGTATGTCACTTCTATTTTGTTCCCATAATAAGTGCTGAAAAGTCTCCTCAAAAACTGGTATAAATAGCGTAGGATAGATACTAGCAACCTTTCTAACTAAAGATTTATATGAATATCATTATTAACGAGTGCAGCGTAAATGGCAATTATGGAGAGTCTATCTTTATATAAAATTACATCAGTCATTTTAGGTTATGCTAAATGGACTGCTTTGGTTGCCTCCCGCTTTGACAGCATAAAGTAAATATGCGTAGAATTGTGAACAGCATGAATCGTCTCAATTAGTGACAAACTATTGGGAATTGCAAAAGCTCGAACGTTCGGAAAGTGAACCAGTGGCCTTCTTCGATGGAAGACGGCTACGGACGAATCTTCACTCCTTTGTGGATACAAGATTGTATCTTTATTTTGGCTCACTGGCAATCTTCGGAGAGAAGGAAATTATTGAGGTAAAGCGGTTTTTTGTACTTGGACATTGACTCTTTGATCTCCGCCTCTTTCTCTCTCTCTCACCACAGTCACATTACCGACTTTATAAATTTTAACCATCTGTACAGTAAGATGCATAAAAAATGATAGAGACCCTTCGCATCACTTTTCGGGTACTCTCGGAGGGCCCTAAACCGAACAGAGGAAAAGTACTTGAACAGATATACGGAAACCTAAATATTGCACTGTTTAGACTCATTGTCATTCGAATGGATACTCTGCTATTTGTGTGACGGAGGCTCATTGTGAAGCCTTGACCTCAAGCAAAGCAGTTGAATGCCTGAAGACTGTTAACTGAAAACCCCACACACCTCCTCAAATAAAAACCCACCGTAGTGTCATGGCATGCCTGATCAGAAAAACCGAGATACAAAAACAAACCAAGCTAGAACGTGAAACAGAGGAAAGGAAGGAAAATTTGACCTATGCAAAAGTAGCTAAAGCCACGATTTCCCAGACGAACAACCAGAAAACCTATCTCCACATTGAAAATGAACATTCCACCAAAATTATGTTTTGCATTTATTATGCACACATAGCAAACATTACTCGCCCTGGAACTTTTGTTGCCACTGAGGTCAACCGCATGCTCGTAAAGAACGGCCTACAGGAGATGTGGTCTTTGGACAACCATCCTTCAGAGGAGGTTATGCGCATAGGAGTAGCCCCTCAGTGCCCGAAAACGTGCCAAAATGTACCCGTACCCCAAAACACAGCCAGCACACGCGACCCACGTCTGAACAAACCCAAACAAACTTCTCAAACAGAAAAACAAGTGCCGCTTACACCCCCAAAAAATAACACGGAAACACCAACAACACAAACACAAACCAAGACACCCAACAAGGAAGCAGTCCGACCAAAAGAGACCTGATCTCCAAGGTTGACGAAAACTTCAAAAACACGTGGTCCTAGATCAACCCCCTTATCTCGATGCAGGGAGCACCAATTGAAATATCATGCGAGAGGCTTCAATCTCAACCTTTATTCTCCCGAATCAGCCCTCTTCCCAACCGAAATTGATTCCCGCGAAAGTATGAGAGGGTCTTAGGACCGGAAGATACAAGTGGGAATGCTCTAATGAGGTTCCGGAACGGCAGGTTGACGAGGCTATCTCCCAAAACAAAATCAAATTGACCACCGACTGCTTTCTCCCAATCATGGACACAGAGTTAAGAAAAAACGAAACGGCAGGGAGCGCACCCAGTACACCACATGGGGCTAAAGTGGATTACAAATAAGCGTGCACTTTAATCCCCCCCCCCAACATTACACAAAATGACCAACAGACTTACTATAATACAAATGAATGTCGATAAATGGGACGGAAAAGGTTTCATCTATGGCAATATTTTGCGACAAAGTGACCCTGACATTGTGCTTATTTTTCAATACGGACTGACCGCGCAAAAAGAGTTAAAAATATTTCAATACGACATCATCAGCAAAAATTATAGCCAGGAACGGTATAACGGCTGCGCAATAGCCGTCAAAAAAGGACTAAAATACAAAAAACTACCCAACTTAGATGAATTTTACCTTGCCATTGAGGTAGGCATTACCCTGGGGGTCTGGTCGTGGCCACGGGGTACCAACCCCCAAGACGCGTATATGTACCCATGCACAACCTTCTACAGATCTTCAGCCATAAGAAAAACGTAATCTTTGCTGGAGGTCTGAATGCAAGGTGTGCAGCGGCAGGGTATACCTCCTACAACAATGCAGGCAGAAACATCGAAGTATTACTTGACAGACAATACGTAACAAGAATCAGTCCAGAATTCCAGACATACATAACGGGAAAAGCAGCAACAAAACCTAGTATTGTTCTATCCAATATTAGGTTTCCATACAACTACTACATTGAACCGGGCCCCATGATTCCAAGCGACCACGAGGCTATTAAAATTACAATTAGTGTAAATCCCATTCCAATTGCAATCCCAGAACGCAAAAGCTACAAGCAGGCGAACTAGGAAAGCTATAGAAATTATATTTTAAATTATACCCCTGACCCTTTACTCGATGCCAATTTAGAAGAGATAGATGAAGAGCTGGATAAAATCACTGACCTCCTAATTAAAGCCGATGAAAATAGTATTCCCCATATTAAGTATAAAACCCTTCCAGCTCCCTATTGGACCCCTCCCATTAAAGCCCTGGCCCAGGAATATAAGGACCTGTCCAATGTAGTAGGGCTGATAGGCCCCAACCACAATGCCCACAGAAGACTAAGATAGATTAAAGACGAACTCCAGCCACTAATTACGGACCAACAGATACTCACATGGGACAGACTAATAGAAAGACTCGAAATTGAAAGAGACTCACATTCTTTCTGGCAAACACTTAAACGGTTAAAAGGAAGACCTTCCCAAAAAAGAATCACGCTTATAAACGACGGTATAGAACTTGACGAGCCTGAAGAGATTGAGGAAATGTTTAGGATTTTCTGGTCCTCAATCTTCACAATTACCCCAGAAGAAAATGACAATTACGACCTCGAATTTGAGACTGATATTATCCAACAACTAAACACACAAATACACAGAACCTCCCCTAATCATTGTGTGTCGCAGGAAAGAGTGATGGAGGGCTATGGTAGTAAAATAACTGCCCTAGAATTCTTTGTCGCTCTAAAATCCTTTCATCAAAGAGCACTAGGTACCACGGGGTTGACCAGGAAGAACTTCATCAAGGCCCACCCTAATGTTTGGAGTGGGCTGCTTAACATCATAAATGCCGCTCTGAACACGGGTTACTTTCCCGATCAGTGGAAAGTGGCCAATATAATTTTCCTTTGCAAATCGGAAAAGCCCCCGGAATGCCCTGTCAGCTTTCGGACGATATCTCTCTTAGAATTTGCTGGCAAAGTCTTCGAGAAGATATTAGCCAATAGAGTCAACTCTTTTCTTGACGAAGCCAACTTGCATAACGAGCAACAACACGACTTCAAAAAGAAAGGAGATAATGATATGGCACTATCCGTTATGACAGAAAAGCTCGCTAACATCAAGGCAGACAAAAGGCATGCCGAGCTGGTGCTCCGAGATGTCAAAAAAGCTTTTGTTAAGGTTTGGAAGAGAAGACTACAATTTAAGATCCTTTAAGTAGGCCTCGACCCCATTCTTGAGAGGATTCTATGCGACTACATAATAAGAGGAGAGCATATATACATATCAGAGGATACTAAGGCCTCGAATTCGAGCTCGAATTAGGGGTCCCACAAGGGGGCTGTCTTAGTCCCCTTCTATACAACATATATACACGTGACCTACCACAACCTCTATCCGAAGGTACGATATACGTTCAGTTCGCTAAAGATATATCACAAATTTGTACAGCTGCTTACGTTTACGGAATTTATGGCGAGAAATACGGCTAGGGAGATTTCCAACATCAACTCTTTCGAGAGAAGATGGAAGATATCGACCAATGCCCCAAAATTCAAAATAATTCCCATGTTTCGCAAGACCTTCAATGACATATGGGTAGAAGGGGAGTGAATCCCCTACTGCCGTGAAGGGACGGTTCTGGGGCTCAAAATCACCACAGGGGGCTACAAGAGTCATATCGAGCGTACAGTTGCGAATAGCAAGAGAGAGTTGAGGGAGTTTTATAGGTTCCGTGACCTAACTCGCTTAAATAAACTCAAGAAATTCAATGCGTGCATTCGCTCGAGACTCTTATACCCCCCGATGCCATTGAACGCGAGCGCCAAGACCCACAATGCGAAACTACACGTTATCCAGAACAAGGCGGTTTTACTTATTACAAACACCCGAAGAAGAGAATATAAACGATAGAGGGAGCTACATGACTCGGTTGGATTATCTCCAATCAACGTGACGCTCCACGAGAGAGCTAAGAGGATATGGCAAGCCATTGGTGCACGCTTGACCCCTGAATTTTCTCGTACACACCTAGACATAGAAGCCGACCGACAAACAAGACCATTTAAAAGTAGTAAATTACAGTCTGACGGTGACGTGACTCCCAAATATACACTACAGAATCGATAATGGGCAAGAATCGACCAGTGTAATGCGCGTTTTTTATTAGTAAAAATTAACTTCATTTTAAACCCAAAATCACTTAAATAATAAAATCTTTTCAATTTTCAAACTCAAATTAACATTTTAAAGAACAAATATATTTGTTCAAATACCTAAAGCGTGAATAAAAACCCCGCTACATGCATAATTCTTTCGACTAGAAGTCCATGTCTTACCACAACCACTCTTGCAAGGGCTTGAGCGTTTGGGCCATGACACTGTCTTGCTGATAGATGCAGTCCACTTTCTTCGTGATGATTCTCATCCAGGGCATAACTTTTGCGGCCAAAATGCCACTAAAATCTGCCGCGAAACACACCGGCAGCATCTCCCCGCCATTCAAAGCCACGACGCAGGGCATCATCAGGGAGGCCAGGTGCTTCGTCTTGCACACGTAATGGATCTCGGAGAATTCTTGGCTGGAACATATGTACCAGGCAGTCATTCTGCTTGTTGGTTACTGGAAAGACCATGTAGTTATTTTTTCATCAGAATTATAAGAATTCGATTGCCATAACACCTCAAGTCGTTGAAAAGGTGACGACAGCACTTCTATGTTTTTCTCGCATAATATCGGTAAAAACAGCCATTTTTACTTACCTCAGCCCTTGTTGTCAAACTCTTCTATTATCCAGAGCACTGTGGATAACGAGATGTTGTTCTTCGCGAGCGCAGTCATTTTGAGTTTCGGAGCTCTTTCAAACGGCTTTCTTACATCCAAGCTCTTAACAACTTGATGTCTAAATTTACGAAGTGGATAGTTGAGATCGTTGTGGTTATTGGGCTTGTCCGCTACTTTGTGGACGGTCCTGCGGCTGAAGGTGAGCCCCTTGGTTATGTCAGGCTTCTTGTGGCTTGCAAACAGGAGAGCAGAGATCTCGATTTTTTTCCCTTCCATTTCGACACACTTGCATTCAATGGAAAAAAAACGTTTTACTTCACGTCTAAGAGAAGTAAAACTCTAATTTTGTTTGACGGAACTTTTACTATGACAAAATATCGAGTTTAACAGAACTTTTCCGAAACTCAGTTCAATGTATGACCTATCTGATTGATTTTTATTATCTTTATTCACTTCCATATATTGGAACCATTAACTAATTGCCAATTCTACAGATGAACAACTCCAACGTTTTTTTCAACTACATTCAATCTATTCTATAAGCATTTCAGAATTATCTGTTGCTATATATGGCGCGGGAAAATAACTATTTTTCAAGTAATTAGAATGCGAATGTAGTATTTTCCAATGAATAAAGCTTCTTTTGCCTCTTATAAAAGGTTATAATCCCATGGAGGAAAGTTTCTTTGCACCGATTAAAGAAACAAAAATTACGATATTGCTAATTTATTACGATATAGAAGGTTAGGGGTAGTATGTTATTTGATCACATTTAGTTTCAATTGTTTTTAAAAATTGTTTCCAAGCAGTTAAATTTACATATTTCTTTGTCTTCCAATTAAAATAACATTTCCATATCCTTCTCGTTAATTCTCACTCAGCCCTACAACCGCACCATTAACAAACATGTTCTTGCCGGATTAGGTGGTGGATTTGACAAAATTGAATTACAGATTTGAAGTAACCATAATTTTTACGCAAGAGTGCAAGAAGTGTTATTAGACTCAGAGCAAAAAGAGCAGTCATTTGCGACTAAAGAATATTCCACGGCTTTTAACTAAAATAGGTTTATTGTTTTCCTTGTTTCCGCTTGAAAAGGAATAAACAAAAGCTAACAACTTATTAAGACAAACTAAACCTCACCCCCCAATTTAATCTAACCTAAAGACAAACACAAAAGACTAACCTACTCCTATTAAAACCCCCACCTAATATTATTCCTTTGGTGGTTCCAAACAATCTCTCAATGCCAAGTTATTCCGTACACCCTCAACCATCTGGCCGAGGCACGCGTCAAAGAACTCACTGGATTCCTGAAGTACCTGGGCTCATTGAGTTCAAGGTCAGGTTCAAACCCGTCGCCGGAGCGACCAAGGTATTTAAACTCCAGTAGAGACCGCTAGCATATTTTTTATTTTGAAGTAAGTGGTGGGTTAACCATCACTATAATGTCAAGTAGGTCAAGTTAGAAAGCCTTACTTAAAAATTATTGAACTCCTTATTTTGTATTTGAATTCGTAATATTTCTGCGGTTCAGGTTTTTTTTTGTGTGTTAATTAAAGTTTTAGTTTGTGTTAACAAATTTGTTTTTATTCTATCTTTAAATTGCTACGTTGGCACAGGGAACCTTTAAAGTTTATAGAAGTCAAGACCCTAGATAATAATAGTCAAAACATATATAGCAATCTAGGAGAGATATAACGTTAATCACGGAGTGATACTTGAACAACCCGTAAGTACCAACTCCTTCCATCACTCGATCCTACCTCTACAGCGAGATATAGTTTGTATAGTTATCATTTGGGTAATTGAAATCTCCACAAATTATTGTTTTTCCTTTTCTCACCATAGATGAAAGGAAGTCAAAAAGTAGTACGTCCTCTGATTCTATTTGGGATCGGGGGCGATAAGTAACGTCTAAATTAAGGACGCCAAGAATTTATTTGTGACAAAACCAGAAAACCAACTAGATAAGTTAAAAATTAAGAACTAATTTCACTGTTAGATTTTATCAAAATTGTTTTCGCGAAAATAATAAACAATAGATTAATTTAATTCATCAACGAAAACAATTGACGAAACACTTGATAATTTAGATTCCGAAAAAGCAGTAGTAGGGAGATGGCACCTAGCAATATCATAAAAAGATAGCAAAAGCCAAATGGAAAAAGTAGAGCAATGATATATTGTGCAAAGGGGTATCAAAGGGTTTACAATATATAGAACAGGATAAATATCAGGGAAACTTATCTAAGCTAGAAGAAAGTTTGGCCCAGAGAAAGTGTTTGATTCCCATCTTCAGTCAAAATATACGTCGCATATCCACCTAGCTATAAATGAGTGATGCCTCAATATAAAAAGCACGGACGATTAGACAAAGTTGATCATATGCCCCTTTTAGTATGGGCCAAGGAGAGCAATAATTACAGCAAAAGAAATAAAATTAATGAACAACGACAAGCAGAGATGGGAGATAAAGACAAACAAAACTAAATTCAAAATAGTACCAATAGATAGGAATAAAATATCAAACATCCCTCTAGAAGGGTAAATTTGGAGATATAGCAACGAAGATAAAAAACTTATAATCTCAAAAATACGTTAAAAGAAAGACGTAATAGGGACAATTACCCCCCTCCCCCAATGAGACTGAAACTGCTCATCGGATTAAGAAATTTTAGCATAAAGAGTAGAGGAAAAATATCTCAAGGCATAATTCAATCGGCATTAGTGTATTCAGCGGTGGCAATTTGCACACTCTCTAAGACAAGCCACAACAGATTTAGAGTCTTCAAAACAAAGCACTCTACATATCTCGAATAATAAATAGGTAATGATTAGAAATCAATAAGATTTACGTTAACTCCACAACTTATGCCTATCAACAAAATAATGGAAAAAAGAACTTATAAAAATGATTAGAAAACCCAAGAGTCAATGGGAAAAGAACTCTTGAACCACCTTAATCAATTAGAAGGATAGAGAAGCCATCACCTATTCCATACTAATTAAATATGATGGAAAGTGAGGTCGATGATTTCTTCACATAAGTAGATAATTGCAGAACAAAATTAAACATAACCTCACTTAAGGGCAAAAGAAATATACAAATGACTATAACAGGTAAAGCAGATCTCTAAAGGTAAAGAAAATATTTACATAGTTAAAAAAGGTAAATTAACAAAAGTAAGAAGATAGGAAAGATAGGTAAATACTAAACAGAGCATGAGTAACAGTCAAAACTTAACAAAGCTAAAAGGTATGAGCTACTCACAACAATTCTAACTTAAATACTTAATAAACAGTTAGAAATTAACTTCACTTCAACGCAATGAATGGAAAGGGATAAGATATAATAAACAGCGTGGTTTGTATCCTATGTTAAGCTATACCGCCAATGCCTCCTTAAGTCATCTATATTTTCTTTTACTATATTTCTCGCTATCCTCTACTTAATTTTCCCAATCCCTTCCTCTTCCTATCCCCGTGTCAGAGTATGGTGCATTGATACCAGCGGACTAATAGAGAGTCACGGAGGATCTACATATTGATTCCACTTACACTTCCTTTTTCATTTTATTTTATCATCAATATTTGTTCGAGTCTCAGAAGATAAATCTCACTTTGTAAAAACGTCTCAGACATATAACAATACAACTCTCCGTCCCTTTGAATTCCCTCTCCTTCGACGAGAGAATGCTAAAATAAACAACAAAACTACTGTTGACTCAATAATGTTGCATACATCATGGTTTTCTACCCATATATATATATATATATATATATATATATATATATATATATATATATATATATATATATATATATATATCTATGGGGGGGGCTATCTGAGAAAATGCTTACTTTAAGTTTTACCTTCTCGTTCATGTGAGAAAAGCTCCTTCCGAGGGCTTTGAAAAAGACTGTTTTGCCAAAAAATAGCCCTTTAACCGCATAAATATGATTGCGTTATTGCAATTTTTTTCCCGATATATATATATATATATACTTTTTTATTATTATCAATGATTACTACTAATTTAAAAGTTACCCCCTTAAAAAACAAAAAAAAACAAAAACAAGATCATTCCCTGGTACTGACTCCGCAAAAGCGCAATTATAGATAATGACCAATAATATGAGCTGAGGGTAGTTGTCTACGATTGAAACTGGTCAGAATATCTCCTTTACCAGCACGCCCATTGCAATTAGACAGCTTCGCATTCTGAGGAACTTACAATTTTCTATGTTTGATCCATGAACGCTAAAAATCTCCATAAAATATTGTAAGTGAGTTTGATAACTCTTTTATTATCGGTACCCAAAATATTTGAAATTTGATTTGGAGAAAAATAATAAATGATTTTTTTTATTTATACCAAAAAATGATAATTACCCAAGTTTTAAAATATCAATTAGTTTACAAAAAAAGTCTTTGAAACAATATTCCAAAATAAGATTAAATGAAAGAATTAGCGCCAAATCTACAGATGAACAACTCAGGGCAGTCGAAGGAGCTTTGTCATTTATATCTCTATCTCTAAAAATACCCAAATGTTACTTAGCGTATATCAAAAATATACACTATTAGGCACTTTCACTTAATTAAGGCGGAAAATTTCTAATTATGATTTTGTTGAGGGCGTACGGAATAACTTGACTGTCACAAAGGACTTTGGCGAGTGTGGCAGATAGGGGAGGGGCACAGGGTACTCAAGTGGGTTCTTCTTCAAAGGTGAGGACTATCTCGGTGCTTTTTGATGAACCAGGATAGGCGGGGTCTCTCTGCCGAGAGTAAGTTGAACTTGGTTCTTAAACCAAGTTAACTTAGAGATCGATGTGACCACCGGATAACGGGCTCGAAGAGGAGATTTTTCTTCTTTGTTTCGGATTTCTCAAAGGGCGAGGACTATCTCGGTGCCCTGTGCTATACCATGATATGGGTGAGGGTTTCTCTGACGAGAATAGGTTAACCTTTAGCAAGCTAACTTAAAGTTCAGTTTGATAACCAGGGACGAGCTCGAGGATGAGATGCTTCTTAGTCCCTTCTCTTGAAGGCACGGCCTCTCTTGCAAGCGACTTCGTAGCCTGGTTGACTTACGTATTCAAGCCATTTTTTCATAAGTGATTGGTATTTACACCTCGTTATCCCACTGGGGTAGAGATAGGAGGGGGGTGGGGCTTGTGTATAGGCCACAGGAGGGTTCTTACTCCAACGGTTTTTCTCAGTAAGTCTTACCTCTGGTCCAGCTAGCCCTTTGAGTTTGAGAGAAACGCGTTGCCAATTTTGTACTTGAAGTGAAATTGAATACACACTCATAGGAGATATCTTGCAGTTTAAACCGTTTTGATTTTGATAGGAACAAGGGGAGAGGGGCTTTGGTTATGAGATTAATCCAAGGTGCCTGGCTCGGATGTTTTGCGGTCAACGTTCCGTGTCTTAACTTGGAGAGAAGGAAGAGGGTCGATTCCTCTACACTCTACTTCGGATAAAGTTGGAGAGAGATTGGTCAATATAATTCAGGATAACTTCCTTGTGCAAAAAGAAAATATACTTGAGTTGATTATCTCAAGATAGGAAATTACGGTAGAAAACGTTTGCGTGGATGAGCATTTGGTGAAAAGTGACCATAATGTAATTAAGTTTGGAATTAATACGAGCGTATCGGTAAAAATGAGTTCACAACTAATCCCACGATTTGAGAGTCGTAATTTTGAAACCTTCCGTTACCGAAGTTAAAGGATAAACTGAGAAATATATATTCATAGTAAGAGACGACAGGGAATGTACTCGGAGCTACAGCAAAATCTGCTGACGGTGGATTCCGAGTTAGTTAAGTACGTACGTCGAAAGTATGGAAAGACAAAGAGAGTGCCGTGGGATAGCCCTTTAATAATTAACTTAATTCGAAAGCGTAATAAAGAAAATCAAAGTTTTAGAAAAAAATGAAACGATAACAAATCGGGAAACATACATATACTCTCAAAGGCTGGTAAAGCGGGCCGTTAGAGAAGCTAAGCTGATATAAGAAAAAGAACTTGCTATGAATTCGAAGCACGAACCGAAACGGCTTTATATTTATGTTAACAGTAAAAAACCCATAAAGGGTTCAATAGGGATGATCATAGGTATATGTGTTGTTATGACGGACGTCACAGATCAACTTGCTAAAATATTAAATAAGTACTTCTCGAGCATTTTTAGAATTGAGAACATGACACAATTAGCAACTCTAAGCGAGGAGATAAATCTTTAAAGACGAAATATCCTATCCAACATAAATATAAATGACGGAAGATTCTCACATATATTAATAAATGAAAAAAATCGAAGTCACCCCGGCCCGATGAGGTGTACCCAACCCATCTTAAAGTACTAAAAAATGGATGAGAAAAACCGCTCTGCACGATTTTCAGTCAATCAATAGAGGAAGGCCTAGAGTTCAAGCGTGCAAATGTTATGCCGATATTTAAAAAAAGGGGATAAATCTGAGACTAATAATTTCCGTCCTATCAGCCTAACTTGTGTAATTAGAAAACTCTTTGAATCGATAATTAGACATAGGTTGGTGAGCCATTGCTACGCTAATAATTTCATTGCAGATTCCCAGCATGGATTCAAATGAGGGCGCTTAACCAATTTACACGAATTTTCTCATAACATTATTTGCATATACGATGAAACTAAAGGGCGGTTATTATTAACGTTGACTTTAAAAAGGCCTTTTAAACAGTCCCGCATGAAAGGCTATTGATGAAAATTAAAGCGATTAGAGTGAGGGGTAACACACTTAAATGGATTAAATCCTAGCGATCAAATAATTCACATGGGTTGTTGTAAATGGGGCATGTGCAGAGTGGGCCCCAGTCATCAGCAGGGTACCACATGGCTGAGTTTTGGGCCAATTATTATTTAATGTTTACATTAATGACTTGGATAATGGAGTGTTTAGTGTCATCTCTAAATTTGCCAATAAAACAAAGTTGGGAAGCCTAGCCCTTTCGAAACCCGATGTAGAGCAAGTGCAAAGACCTTAATAAAATTGTCGAATGGGCGGGTAAATGACAAATGGGGTTCAACATAATTAAATGCACGGTCATTCATTTAGGATGTCATAACTTAAAGGTAGAATACAATATAAAAAGCCAAATACTGGAATCCGTTAACTTAGAAAAAGACCTGTTGATTTTAATTTCAGAGGAACTTAAAATATTGAAACAATGAGCAGAAGTTTATAAAAAGCAAACCAAATGCTAAGATATTTTGCTCGGAATTTTACTTTCAAATCGAAATATATAATCCTGCCACTAAACAAATCGATCGTGCTTCCACACCTCGAATATGCGGTTCAACTTTGGGCTCCCTCCTTAAACAAAGATATAGCGCAGTTAGAAAGAGCGCAACGTGGGGCTACTAACCTTGTTCCTGGAATCCGAAACAAACCGTACGAAGATAGACTCCGCTCATTAAACCTACTATCCTTTGAAAGTAGACGTTTACCTGGACAGTTGATTGAGCTATTCAAAATCTTAAAATGATTTACTAATATTTATTACAAATTATTGTTTGAGATTGACGAAAGAGCCAACACACGCCAAACTGGTTTATACTTAGTGAACAAGCGATTTAATTCTACTATAGCTTAAAATGAGTTCATGTTTAAAATCACGCAAACGTGGAGTAACCTTCCCAACCGTGTAGTAGAAAGCATGTCAGTTAATATGTACAAAATCCGACTTGATGAGTACTTCAATAGTATAAATATAAGATAGTAGGAGCATAGAAGATAACGTTATACGAAATATAATCCTACAATAAAAAGATGCCAGGGACGCCCTCCTCATGGAATGAATGTGAATTCCCTTTTTCAATTTCTGTCTCTCCTATAAGTATATGATTTTCTTCACTAGCAGGCGAAGCCTGCAAGAGTTAAAATGATACACATATTAATAAGTGTGTACAGTAAAATAGAAGTATTAAAATAAAAATAATGTAAATATATATATATATATATATATATATATATATATGTCGTAGAATGACTCCCGACGATACTATATATAACACTATTCGTTGAGGGAACTTCCTTAATTATCTCTAGAGTGCGTTTTACTGTCTTGGCGGCCGATATTATGTATCTTCAAAATGCTTAAGAAGTGGAACTGAGCTCAAGGATAATAATATAGCTATCATTAATAAAATAGAGTTTTATTAATAATAACTATAAACAAAACACAAAAACGGAAAATATTGACTAACAGAATGGAAAGGGTCGTGGAGACTCGGGCTAATCCAAGGATTTAAGGGATCAAAAAAAGGTAAAACAAATATGGAGTTAAAGAGATGGGATGGTTCGATAAACCATTTAAAGATCAGGATAGAATTGACAAATAAGGGATCAATACTCAAAAGGTGACGCTTGGCTTACGTAACTTCGTTAGGGTGCAGTCGAAGGTACTTGAAGGAATATTCGGTCCGCTGGCGAGTTCCAGCAGAAGGGGGGGGGGATGAAAGGATCCTGACGTGGCGTCTTGGGAAGGAGAACCGTTCTCGACGAACGGCGGGACGAACAATGGCTGTTCTAGGTTGTTCTCTTCTGAACAAAGGGGGGATGAGAACCGTCTCTTGTCTACGGGCTCAAGAACAATGGCTGTTCTAATGTTGTTCTCCTTTGAACAACAGGGGGGTGAGAACCGTTTCTTGGCGAAAGGCTCAAAACGAACAATGGCTGTTCTAATACTGTTCTCCTCGAACAATAGGGGGGGGGATGAGAACCGTTTCTTGGCGAAGGGCTCAAAACGAACAATGGCTGTTCTAATACTGTTCTCCTCGAACAATAGGGGGAAGATGAGAACCGTTTCTTGGCGAAGGGCTCAAAACGAACAATGGCTGTTCTAATGTTGTTCTCCTTGAACAACAGGGGGGGATGAGAACCGTTTCTTGGCGAAGGGCTCAAAACGAACAATGGCTGTTCTAATGCTGTTCTCCTTGAACAGCAGGAGGGGAATGCCTTGGGGATTTGACGTCACTAAAGGCTCGAACCTTTGGCACTCAAGGAATATTGTCCTCCTGGACAAGTGATGGTGAATCTCGAGGCCGAGGTCCCTTGGCGCACAAAGGGAGAGAGGGTCGTGGTGATGTTTCGCGACGAAAATCTGGATCTCCAATCTCATCTTAGTGGTAAAGTTTCCATATATATAGCCAGGACATCTCCTTGGCGTGGGGGAAAATGGAGTGAAAGCTTGGAGGGAACGCACAGCTGGGCCGGAGAAAAATGCCTTATCTGTTCATAAGCCTAACTCGATCTGGCGAGGTCGGCGTATGGGGGCGAACGGGGGGACGATAACCTCCTTGTTTAAACATTGACGTCCGGCAGCTGTTGATAAGACTCCAAGCCTCGAATCGAAAATGCACGTGGGCCTCCTCGAGGTTTTAACTAATATGGGATAGGAGTTGAATTTAACACAGATTCAACTCGTTCTATCACAATATATATATATATATATATATATATATATATATATATATATATACAAAGGGTACACATGTAGATAAGTGTGTACCGTAGAGTTGAAATATTTAAAAAAACAGCATGATACTTTAACGTTAGAAAGTGGTAGTTAACATATTCTTTAAGCGGACTGGCTTTAAGCGGACCTTAGGGTCTTTGCTGGTCGTTTTTTCTGTAATTTTTTTCTTTTTTTATTTCTCGAATTCTCTTAGCATAGATTTCAGATATATTTTTTCAAGCTTTATCCCATACTCCCTTTTGGCTATCTAAATAAATGTTAGAATTTACTTTACTTTCTATTCGGCTGTATTTTTCTCATGTTGTTCTTTCATTTTTTATCCTTTCTGCATTCATATTTCTTCGTTTATTCTTATAATGTTTTTCTGTTCACTTGAGTTTGCTGATAGTCCGGTATGTCCCTTTTGAAACTACATTTTCGTATCGGTTTAATTGCTTCTCGTACATTGCGTATTTCATCGTCTTTGTCATCACAGTAAAGTTTCTTTCTTAAGTGGTTTAGGGAAAAAATTCTTAGTTTTTCTTCATATTCGTCACAATTTTTCATAGAATAAGCCTTCGTTTCCATGTTTGGGATCTGTATTGGATTTTATTTATCATTTTCATTATATTATTATTATTATTTTTATCAATGTCAATGAAGGAGATACGTTTGAAAGCAACAGCTAAAACAGCAGAACCTATAAACCCTACAGTACCCAACGAGCAGAAAACATAAAAACCAACAAAGAAAAGCATTCACTCTTCTTTTAAATACATCACAATGATCTAAATTAACGATATCATTATGCTGTCGGAAATAAAGATCAAGAGAACTGCATCGTACTTCTTCAAATGCCCGAAAAGGACAGTCATTCGGCCTTATCGAGTATCTCGTATCACGAACCGGCCGTGTGGGAGCTGGTATCAGGGTGGAAAAAGATGATCATGATCAGAAATAATTTTAAAGAAATGATTAATGACTCTAACTATTACAGTTTGCCTACTGTTCAACTGTACATCAGGGAGAAGAAATCTAATCTGCTTGAAAGCTCTGCCAAGGAGCTTCAAATCGGTGTCGGATTCTGCAAGTGAGACCAAAACCAAGGCATCTAATTTTAAATAAAAGAGCCTTAAGATTGACACGATGAAAGGCTAAGCGAAAATCATGGGATACAAGACCAGATTCATGAGTAGCATGAAGAGAACTTTGAAGGTCATTGTGTTAAAAAGAGAACATCAGATGTATTAAGATCTTTTCGAAAACCAAACTGTTTTACCGGCACCGATTTATCATTATTTACAAATTAAATCATACGTTTAGCCAGCAAAAGCTTAATTATTTTAGAGAAAACCGGTGTAATGGAAATGGTTCTTTATTCCTCCGGGTGAATTGGTGTTGATGATCTTTTGGGGATCGGAGTAATATTTGGAGAATGCCAGCATTCAGGAAAAAAACTCCGACGAAAAACTAATCTAAAAATAACAACCAATTTTGGGGCCAACGATGGAGCAATTCATTTATAAATAATGGGCAAATAACCTGAAAATCCCATCCGCCAAAGGATCAAGGTTATTCAAATAGAAAATAAATTATGTGGACTTAAAATCTAAGGAGTGCAGTTAATAGAAGGAAATCAAGATGAAGGTAAGTCAACTTCCTCACTACTCTGCTTTTTATTAAAAGTTAAGGCAATTAAATCAGTTTTATCCTTACAGTTATAACATACAGAGGCGTCAGCACACGACAAAGGAAGAAGGCCAAAGTCAAACACAAACAGAGCCGGTTTAAGGGAAGAAAACCAAGGTTGCGGCTGAGAGATAGCAGTTAAAATATCTCTGAGATTATCATTATATGCTCTTGATCCTTACCATTTCTATGCTGTGCGTGTAACCTGAGCTGCACGTCGAAGTTCCAAGATTCTTGGAAGTGCAAACGAGACCACGGTACAAATACAACCTGCTTATTTCGCTGGGCCAACCGAGAGTCGTCATTGAACAAGGCCTTGACAGTATCACGACTCCCACTAGGTTTACGTCGTATCCTTCTCTCACTTATGGAAATAATAATTTCATTAAGAGCAGTTACGAGTCAGTTACGGATCTATACACATCACCCCTAACATATATTTCTAAAATCAGTATCAATGCCAGGCCATTTAGCACGGGATTTGAAATAGGCTACTCGATTAATGGACTCATCCGGTGTCAAAACTTTGGTTTGAATCTTTAAATAAGCCCTGAGTGGTGCCTGTTTCCATGAGGCGGAACAACCCATAGATCAATAACGGTAGAAGCATCTGTAAAAATTAAATCGACGCAATTTTCAGATATGTGGGTCTGCTCACATCCACCAATATTACAGAAGTCTATGGCAGCCAGACAATGCTGGTTAGTCGCGGAAATGGAATTGGGCCTTTACTGGTGATGAGCATTAAAATCACCAACAAAGACAAAGGAAGCGTTAGAGTTATATTCCTGGATTCTAGCAATATCAGTTGAAATGCAATCATAAATACTATCATGTAGGTGACAGATCCTATAGAAAACAAATATATAATAATTGATAAAACGGACACGGATACGAATGAGAAGTACCTCATGACAGCCACACTTAAATCCGGCCCTCCGTGAAGCACTAAATAAGGAGGGTATATAGATACACTTCTCCCACGCCATAGGAATAAAATTGCATCACAAAAGTATAGGCTTGTTAAAATTTGCAATGAGAATCTTCGACACATGCCTAAAACTATAAACTAAGGTCGAAGATCAAAAAAATATATCGTACATGTTGGAAACCATTAGAATAGAAGACTATACAGTCCTCAATACGAAGGCCAGGATTGGGGTCGATATCTCCTGCCCTCCAAAAATTAAACGAGAATTATAGTTAATATACTGTAAAAAGTGACGAAATCAAACAAAATTAAATTTAAAAACAATAACAACAACTAAAATGACAAGATTTACAAGAGGAAAAAATGAAACACATATAGGACAATAAATAGCGGAAAAAAGTGTCCACCTGGGGAAGCCGCTACTCTCAAGGAAGGCAATTGTAGTTGTATACCCCCAAGGGAAAGATGACAGTAGGGATGGCAAAAAATGATGCCACCATTCATCTCATCGCCCTGCCTAGACAGCATACATTAGGATTGCAATAGAAAAAAGAAGCATGATTCTGCCCTTCTACAAAGGGAAGTGGCAGAGCTCAGAAATTTGGGGCACACAACTATGGCCATGCTCATAAAATCCACTTCGGGATGCTGTTAGTAGAATGACTACTCATGCGCTTTCGTCAGAGGACTGGGATAACTCGACCCCATATGACATTCACACTCATATCCTTGCTGACGAGAGACAGTGACTGTTGTTAGCCAAGGTGGTGTTACAGGGATTTAGTGATACATTTCCTCCACACCTACCCTTACAGGTCGATCCTGCACTCATACAGCCGTTGGCGAACAAGAGTTCGTTCATTGGCATAGATGAGTGTTGACAATCCTTTATTTGCTAAGATATCCCGCCTAGCACGGTTTGCATAGTAACCCTTTGCCAGTGCTACCCCTCTGGGCCAGAGTGGTCCTGGGCACAATGATGGCAAAGTAGTGAAAAATTTAGTTCAGAATGGCTTTTTAAAATTATTATAATTAGCGAAGTTCATAAAATTTATAAAAATTTAACCATGGCTGCTTTTTTATAGATTTTAAATTTTAATCTTAGTAGCGAAGCCATTGCCTGGTATACTAATATAAATTTGTTTCCGCTCATGTGCGGATCATTCGACACTAAATTCACCCGCCTTATAGCTTATCTGTTGATAACTTTCGTTTGATTATTCAAAATTCGTATAACTCTTAACGATACATAGTTTATATGTACATGCATGTTGAGGCACATCAATTTTTTAAACTTAAAATTGTGTGGCAAAAATGTGAAAGATATTGTGATACAAATAAATTTTTTTTCAATTTTTGCACGGAACTGTATAAAAAAATACAAATTTAAAATCATTGTTTAATCAGGCACTCTACACTTGATTATAGAGTTGATTTAAAGCGTTATTACTGCTTAAATCTTGTAGGTCGAGATCTAGCACCATTCATCCTTCGCATCGTGGACGAAATATCTCCACCAGATAATGAAATGCACAAAGATCAGAATCAAACTTACTGTTTAGTCCGAAAACACAAGGGAAAAATCCCTGTAGGTGAAGTATGTGTTTGGATTATATTCGATTTTTGACAACTACTACACCGAGATGGTGGGACCAGCTGAAAAAAATCTAGCTAATTGCGGGGTTTGTTCTTCATTTAAATTGATATTGCGAAGAAGGACGATGGAAAGAGAAGAATAAAGAATTTTTAATAATGAACTAAACACAAGCTATTTGGCTGTGTTTTGGCTCTATAGAGAAGTAATAAACTAGTATCTTGATCTATATTTGATTATGAATGTTTGGCTATGGTGGAGTAGGAAGGAACATAGTTATATTTGTAATTATTGGGAGAAGGAACTGGTCTTAAAGTGAGTAATTATTTTTATGATTTTATTATAAATTGAGTTTACTTAAATTATTTTAATCCTTGGCATTGACTGAGATAGAGAAATCATTGGAAGTGTGAATTTAGGTTTGATGATGAGTGCACCAGGTTATGTATTGTTACTTTTGTTCTATGGCTAATGTCAGAATGTGCACATAAAAAAAAATGCAATGTAGAGGCTAACAACCTAAGCATTCAGTCATTTTAATTAAGAATTTATCTTAATTAGTTTTTTTTTGTTACTTTGACCTTAAATTTGGTCCGAGTGACGGAAGTCACCCTGCTCACTTTGAGTGTGACTATCATTTTGCTGAGAATTAAGACTAAGAACTAAAGAACATTTGTTAGGCATCTTGGTATACAAAAAATTCATATAAATATCTAATTATATTTAAATACTGACTATTGTCTTTCTAGTTTTGTGTAAGCCAGTGTTCCAATGTGGTTATGTATCCTTGTAGTGGGCGAGAGGACACAAATTTAGAATCTTTTTATATGGTTTATGTGATCCGTTTATAACTCGTCCTTCTCGGTCTAAAAGGAAATTTCTCACTTTATACATATTCTATTGAGAAATGGATTTACGGTTTTTCTGCTTAAAATGTTTAAATGGTGTGTTAGAAAGTTCATTTTGAATGATGCTTTGATTTTGCATGCGAGTAATGGGTGTGAATAGAAACAATCTATCTGATTAGAATGAAAGCAATGTTCAATTTTAAGGTATATACTAAAAATAATAAAAGTTATTGAATACTATAATTATAGACATAGTCTCTCTTGCTTTTTAGAACCTCATTTCATCTGTCTCCATGTTTATAACTGTTACTATTGTAAAATTATTTATGCTTTAATGCAAAATATGAATTAAACTCGTTTTTTACCTCTTCTCTTGATGTGAAATATCCATATTACTGTACTGCCAATGAGAATTGATAATCAGAAGGAGCAAGGTAATGAGAATATGGAGGATGAAGCAATGTATCTCTTTGGAACACCTACAAGGGATCTTTGGGCACTCAAGCTGTGGAAGAACGTGCATTATCATGATGGAGGATGAAACATTTTCTCTTGACTAAAGAGGGTCGCCTTTGGCCTAAAGGGGATTTAAAGCGAATAAATTGATTCGGTCGAGTTTAGCATATTTTTTATTGTTGTCTAACAGTTCCAAAATTACAATTCTTTCAATATCCAACCATACACTCAACCTCAACTTTTTGGATAATTGTTTTTGAGAAATTCTGCTTCCTCGACTGATCCACAAACGTCAGTGTGTAACATGACGATAAAGCATCCACTCCTCAGCACAAAAAAGATGCTTTCCCAAAATTGATGCCTGTAGGTGTCGTGAAAAGGAGGACTCATACAAAGCAACGGGCTGTTGCAGAATCGCAGTCGACAGCTCATGCAGAACCAATTTTAGAATCACTGGAACCTTTACCATCTTTATCCATTGGCTTAGGGCAGTCTTATTCGTTACGTTAAATTATTTTCCGAATTTCCTTTAAGTTGTGCCACGATTTGCCGAAACAACAGCTTCTATCTCTTCAGAATAAAGTTCTTTTGGACGCCTTCTTTGGTTTCGTCTTTTAGACTGAAAGTTCTACTTTGGAAACGGGAAAACCACCACTGCACCTGCTTTCATTTACTGCATTATCTCTATAATTACTGGAATGGATTTTCTCGCTGTACTCACACTGAAACATTTTGAAAACTCAAATAAAAACATGTCTATGTTGATCTTTAGATGGGAGAACCTCGAGATAAATAGCGTATTGATTAAAAACTATATTTTATAAACTGAAAAACGGTAAAAACTACTCATTATAGCATTCCTAAATAACAAGAGGCACTACATCAATAAAAATATATATAATACTTTATTCTAGAAAAACGGCCTAAACATATTGTAAGGCAGAAGAATGGTTAATTAATTTGTGATTGAGGTATCCTTTCCAAATCTGTCTTGAATTTTGTGTAGAGACCTATGTTCGAAGCTATTTTTTTGTCTAGTAGTTTTTCAAGGGGTTTGTAGCAAGTGCATAGTACTGATCTAGAGAAGTACGAGTTTAGTTGTCTTAAAGATGTGTCTGTTTATTATTTATATTTAATGCGCAGTTTCTGAGATAGATGTTTTGGTATTTTTGAGCCTGACGTCGATGAAAGTGTCCTTGTTGGTAGATTTGTGTTTCCGAGGTGTTTGATATTTTCTCATGACCTTTTTTGGAAATCTAATGGCTAATAAGCATTTTCTGGGGTGCAAAGGGCCGTCGCCTTTGATTAAATCTCCTTTTGTCTTTGTGAAATTCTGTTTTGTGTATGTCTGGGTAGGAATTTGTTGTCTGATTAGTGTTTTTGGGGTGAGGCTAATTTGTTGTTGTCATAAATTATTAGTGATCCATACATACCTATTTTGGATCAGGGGTTGAGGGTAATGGATAAATTTTATTTAGAGTTGACCAGACTTACTGTGTTATGGTTTTGAACCTTATTACTTTAGGCATTTTTTCTCTATATTGTTTTCTAGCAAGTTCACGATGTATAGGTTGTGCTTAATTTGTTTTTATTATGGAAATACAGAGTGTTCTTTTAGTTGTTTCTATTTCTTATAAATTCATAATCTTTTTGATGTATAAGATACAGCTTTTACTTTAGTTCATAAGTGAATTTATCATAACAAGTGAAATATAGCCCCACATATGTTTTCTTGTATATTAATAGCACGTATTGTATTTTTCTAAAAAAATTAAATAGCTATTTCTTTAAAGGGTGTCAGCTGCAGCCTGAGAAACCATGGAGAAGCTGACTTATAGAGTCTTCCATGCCATGCTGGCGCCAACGTCCGAAGATGCATTGATATATGTTTAAATATATCTTCCACATATTTTCTATTCATGCGTCCTCACTCACCACTTTTCCTTAAAATTATGTCCGAAAACTTCTCAGCTAGAGGAACATCACTGAATAACCATTCAGGTATTTCCTTGAAAAACCTTTGAGCCCTCCAAGAGCAGCTGCTGATCCTTTCCTGAATGTCTTTTGAAATCTCACTAATTACAAGTTGAGCCTTCCCAAAATAGCCAGTAGGCCTCTCTGAATACCTGTTTAGCCCTTACTAAGAAACCCGTTCTCTCTTGATTGACCACCACATAATTAATCCTGAACCACCCAGTGGCACTCCATTAAATCCCATTATTCTTCCTCTTTAACTGTTAGCTCTTTTTTATTGACAACGTACAGCTGTTGACAAAACAACCAATATGCGTCTTTCATGAAAGCCCATTAAACCTTGCCAAAACAAACATCAGATCATTCTTTAGCACGAAATGAATCCTCCCTATGAGCACTTCTTGAACACCCATTGAGCTCTCACGTAACAACCATAGACCGCTACCCTAATAACCTTTGAGCCTTTCCATAATATCTCTTGAATCTTACCATAACTTCTTTTGAGCACTACCATAATAGTTATGTGGGCATTCCTATAACACAGATTTCCAAAATTTTAAAGTCCTATTACATAAGACTTCCCTCATGGAGACGAGAAATGTAATGGATACTTTAAGTTACAGGAAACAAGAGATTCAGATATCAACTTTTCATTCTAAATTTATTTTTTTAGCATTGTCATAGATACTGTCCCTTAGAAAATTTCTGCCTCCATTCCAAAGTTATTTAAATAGATTCCCAAAGAGTTTTAGTCTCAAATATTCCTCATTCCCACAAATCCAGTAACACAAAAGCATTTACTAAACCAGTTTGATAGGATGCTTTCAAATAGCCTGAAAACCTATGAAAGTATATTTCCTTGCATTCCATTTAATGGAAAATTTTTAATGACCCAATTTTGTACAATTTTTCTTTATTTGAATCATAGCCTATAGAATAAAATATGTTGGAGAAATTTGAAGATAAAATTAATTGAGGTAAAAATTCCCAACGCCTTCAAAAGGAATGGTAAGATTATGCCGAAATCCAACTAAATTAAACATTCGAAATAACTAACAGATTTTGTATATTACCTTAGCAATTACCCTAATCTGAATTTTTAAAAATGCGCTGAATCTCTTCTTTAGCACACTTTCCTCCCGTGTCCCAGGAACGGATGAAAATAAATTATTCTTAATCTAATTTCTAATGGTAACGAGAAATTTTGCTTAGAGACATGATAGATTTATATACAGAACATATTTTTTCAGTTAATTCGAATTCTGCACACCCTTTTAAATTTTAATTAAACAATTCCCAATCTTAATTCAATCTGTTTTTGTTACAACTGGAAATTGCTTTTTTGACTTTTTGAATTACGGAAATCCTTTGAAAAAATATATTATCCACATAACCGAAATAATTTTCCCCATATTAAAAACTTTTCCTTTTATTATGACTTGTAAATTTACAAAAAGCCCAAAGACCTTCAAAACTCAAATCAATTGGGCGGTTTCTACGTGAGGGATGTTGTGTTGAAAAGACTCACCCTTTCTTACCCAGAATTCCTTGCCGAATCTTCGATACTCTCACGAAAGCCACCCCTTAGATGGAGCTAAGTCCTGACAGCTCTCTCACTTAAAAACTAATTAACAATTTTATTACAATTGGAAAAGAATTTACAGACGGATGTCTAATATTGACTAATTAGTTAAGCTTACGAAATTTTTTCCTAACGCTGAAAATCTATGGTGCATCCATGCAACAATTATATTCCAATTAATAATTTCCTCGAAGTTACCACACTAAATCTTACTTACCTTTTCTTTTGCCCTTCCTTTTATTTGAAAGAATATTGCTTTTCGCTTATATTTAAGCATTTTCTCATATTTTCTCTAATTTTCTCTACAGATAAAAACATAAGATTTAACTTTCTTACAATTTATGAACCGTACCAATTTTGTGAAATTTATGTAGATACTTCAAAAAGAATTGGCAAATTTATAGAAAATATTGTTCTGTTTGGATTTCTGAATGCAAAGAAAGTTTACGATAAGTGAATCAGACTCTTTTAATACTGTATCAAGGATTTTGATGTCTATATAGGACTGAAGCAAACCAGTCCCCTTTACATACATCATTCGCTGGTATAATTCTGTATGCATTTATACGGGAGTAAAACAAATTGCTCCATCACACGTCACCAATCTAATTTTTCGATTGGTGTTAAAAACCTCATGCCATAGAACATTAAGCGTGATCTCCAGCGCTTCATATATCATCTACCCTACTACATTTCAATAAATCATAAATACAATCCAATGTATTTATTCGAATAAATACATTGGAGTGCTAAACGCATCCTTATCTCGTTCAGTCACCATGCATTTGCAAAACGGCGCCATCAAAAACCACTACTTAATGCAACATGGAACTCATCTATCACGAGAAGTTTTAGTAGAGAATACCATAAACAAAATGATAAATGACCACACCTTCCTTCACATCCTGGAAGCAATCTTAATTAAGAAGAGAGATCGAGGCTTAATGGCCAACAGACGGCTACCCAAAGAACTCTAAGACTCTTTACGGATTAAATGTTTAATATTAATCAAAATCTCATTCCCCAGACGTCCTAGGTTTCGTAATTGTTTGCTGATAACGACATTCTTTAAACTTTGTAGTATTATCTTTTAATGCACGATTAACGTTAGCTTATAAATGTAGGGTTTTGAAATCTCTAAATGAGTGTAGAATTATTTCGCTCAGAAGCTGCTCAAACATAACCGAAAGCTCAGCTGCAATAAATCATGAATATCTAAAACGTTGTTGATAACCTTTCGCATGGCGAAAAAAGTATAATAATAAAATTAGAGAAGCAAAGAAAAAAGATAATCAAAGCTCAGTTGTTCCTGGTCTTTAATAAAACAGCGTAGAAGAGAAACTCCTACCTAAATTAACATATATATATATATATATATATATATATATATATATATATATATATATATATATATATATATATATATATATATATATATATATATATGTATATATATATATATGTATTTATATATATATATATATATATATATATATATATATATATATATATATATATATATATATATATATATATATATATATATATATATATATATTGATATATATATATATATATATATAGATATTAATATATATATATATATATATATATATATATATATATATATATATATATATATATATATATATATATATAATATGAATGAATGACTCAAAAAGTAGCACGTCAGGTTTGCAATTAATGCAATGTCCCGCAGGAAAAATGAAAAGGTGCTTCCAAGAACTTTGGAAATTTATTCATTTCATTCTCAAGGATGTCTACAAAAGAAAATAATATAATAAGGGTATATATAAGCTAGTAAACGATAAAGGACCGCCTCTAAGACAAGAGATCACCAATGAGAAAGTAGGAGAGGGATGGGTAAATTCATATTAAGATTTAGCTATAAGAGGTAGCATCGTCAAACCGAGAGGCAAAAACTATTCAAGGACAGATGAAAAGGGTTAAAACGATTAACGGATAAAGCGATAGTCTAAAGAGGAGGATTAAGAGACAGACATCATGTAAATTGAAACGAAGGGGATAGGGAAAAGGAGAGAGGAAGAGAAATAAAATAATGTAAATACAAAATCAATGGAATAATTAAATTGACACACCGTGTTCCCATAAAAATGAAAATTGCTCCCCCCCCAAAAAAAAATAAGGAATATAAGTCAAAGCTAATTTCTTTAAGAATGAGTTTTATCACAACAGCATCAATTTTAAAAAGGCAAGGGGAAATGTTAAAGTCAATAAATTGGCGTATACATGCAGTAAGGCAAATAATTATGCTGTTAAAAGGCTATTTTTGGCAAACACAGTATTCCTCAATGCCCTCGGAAGGAGCTCTTCTCACATACACGAGAAGATAAGACTTAAAATAGGCTTTATCTAAGATAGACAAAAAAACTATCTTTCGATTGGTTTATTTAAGCGTAACCCTTGCTTTTCAAAGAGAATGAGAAATTTGATTTCTTCTCCATCTTTGAGGAAGACTGTGTTTGCCAAAAATAACCTTTTAACCGAATAAATAATTGAGTTACTGCAATAATTTTTCTTAATTGATAAGGTATGGCGAAGATAGGTAGGAAAACAAATTTTCCATTCTCTTTGAAAAGCAAGGGTGACGCTTAAATAAGCCAATCGAAAGATAGTTTTTTGTCTATCTGAGAGAAAGCCTATTTTAAGTGTTACCTTCTCGTGCATGTGAGAAGAGCTCCTTCTGAGGGCTTTGAGGAAGGCTGTGTTTGCCAAAAATAGCCTTTTAACAGCATAATTAATTGCGTTACTTCAATAAGTTTTATATATTTATATATATATGAAAATTAACGCACAGGAAAATGAAAAGATCAATCCAAGAACCTCACGTGCAACTTTGTGTTTTTTTTTATTATATATATATATATATTTATATATATATATAAATATATATATATATATATATATATATATATATATATATATATATATATATATATATATATATATATTTATATATATATATTTATATAAATATATATATATATATAAAGGGTGTTCCATTAAGACGTATGGAAGTTAGTAGAAAAGAAAAGTGTTATTAGGTAAAATATATTGATTTCACTGTAGGAACATGTTATGTAAGGCATGGCAAATATGTGTGAAAAATAATATCGTCTAAATGTCCGCCATGATTCGGCGGCACACCTCCACTCGATGGTCAAAATATTTAATGACGTCTCTCCATAGTTGCTCTTCAATCTCACCAATATGCCTCATTATCTCATTATTCAGCTGTTCAATTGTTGTTGGCTTGTTGGCATAGAGCTTACTTTTGAGATCACCCAAAAGGAAGAAATCTAAAGGCGAAAAGTCACACGATCGCAGTGGCCAATTGACCTCGCTGTTTCGAGAGATGATGCGACCTGGGAACTTCTCATTTAATAAAGCCATTGTTGCATTGGCTGTGTGGCATGTGGCGCCGTCCTGTTGAAACCATAAATCTTCGACATCCATAGAATTCAATTCAGGTCATAAAATGTTGGTTATCATGGCAGGGTATCGCTCACCTCTCACCGTAATAGAATTCCCGTCATCATTTTTCGAAGAAATAGGGCCAAATGATTCTGCTAGCAAAAATTGCACACCAAACATTGACCCTTTGTGGATGCATTGGCTTTTCAACAATCTTCCTGGGATTTTCATTAGCCCAAATGCAACATTCGGCTTATTAACGAATCCACCAAGATGAAAATAGGCTTCATCACTGAAGATGATTTTTTGCGAAAAATTCTCATTGGCTTGTCTTTGCTCGTGCACCAAATTAATGAATGTACGGTGCTTCAAATGGTCAGCAGTCTTCAGTTCTTGTGTCAATTGAATTTTGTAAGCGTGTAGAAACAAATCTTTTGTCAAAATTGGATGTAACGTTGTTGTGGAAAGGTTCAATTCCTCCGCGCGATGACGAATAGAGGTGGCTGTATCTTCGGCCACATTCTCGCGCACTGCAGCCATATTTTCAGCTGAACGGCGTAAACGAGCACGCAATGTTGTTTTTATATCTGCCACCGACTCCGTTTCTTTGAATTTAGGACCAATTCTTTCCAATTGCACTCTTGGTTGGTCGATTATATTGACCAAAAAAATAAAGTGCCTGAAATGCATTTCTGTTTGAAAGTCCATTTTCGTAATAGGCTTCGATAACTTTACCACTTTGTTCGATTGTTAATCTTTCCATGGTGTAAATTGCTAAAGGCTGAAGTGGCTTAATCTGGGAGAAAACGAGAAAAATCATTAGACGTTTAAACTCAACTGATATTTAATATCAGTCCCAGTTATTGCGAGGATAAGAATAAACATATTGTTTTGTAATTTTAATTAATAAAGTCTCCTTCAGCTTCAATAATGGCTTATATGCGATGTCTGAATCGCCTAACTGCTGGAATCAAGTGTTTCATGTTCATATTGGATATTATGAGGGTGCTCATTAATTCATTTCTCAAGTACGCTACGTAGATAGTAGTCAAATGGATTGAGCTCTGCGGAGCTAGGTGGCCAAATGGTAGGGGCTAAGTGATCATTAAAATTTCCCACCATCCATTCCAGCTTTGCTTGAGTCTCGTGTAATGGTGCAGAGTCTTGTTGACTCCCACAAGATCTTCTGTGGCGTGCATTGCCAATCCATGGCTTAACCATCTTTGGACTTTAACTCCTTACAAACTTTGAGACAAAGGATCTAGGGACTTTATAAAATTGTGCTATTTATAAATTGCTATATTCAGCCCTTAGCCCTTATAGACACGATAACTGCGTGGTTCTTCATTTCCTGTGTAAGAATAGGGTCTGACATTGATAATTCTGAAATATAGAAAATATAAATTCAAATAACATGCTGCGATAGTAAAAATAACATATCTCCCCAAATACGTTACGTACCCTGTATATATATATATATATATATATATATATATATATATATATATATATATATATATATACTCGTATATATATATATATATATATATATATATATATATATATATATCTTGTTATCCCCTCTCTCTATCACTCGGTCTGCATCTAAACCCCTCACTCTCATCTTTCTCTCTTTCACCCATTTATCTCTATTTCTCCTTATCTCGATTACTCTTTACCCCTACCTTCCACCTCCCATACCAATAAAACTCTCCCTATCTCTTTCTCTATCTGCTCTTCACTCTCTTCTAACCCCTTTCTTACTCATTCTACACTCTCTCCCATTCTTGCCCTCTTTTCTCCTTCCTCTCTATTTTCATCTTCCTCCAACTCTATCTACTTTTCTCTCTCCCCTCTCTATCTCTTCTTTCATTATATCGGCCCATCTTGTCTCTTCCATGCTCACTCTATTCCTATTTCTCCCATTTTTACACCTCCATATGTCCCCTCTTTCTTCCACTACGTAGCATTCTCTCTACCTCACTAACTCTTTCTCCCCATATCCTGCTTTTGTCCCCTCTGTTTAACTGACAATCTACCTTTTTTTCCCCCGTACCTCTTTTATTTCCTCGCCGCTCAATCGTTACCCTTTCATTTCTCCTGCATCACCTATAACTTTTACCCTATTCTCTCTCTTTTTAAAGCTCAGTTTGTGCTTTCATTACCCCTCTCTTTCTCTCTCCTTCCCCTTTTTCTCGCTCTACACCTCGCTTTCTCCTTCCTTCTCTATCCAACCATAATTTTAGGCCAATTATAAATAAAGTTTAAATTATCGGCATTTGGCCTTTTTGACCTTTCCAAATATTAGACTATTTCCAAGAGACAGAGATAGATAGTAGGAAAGGAAATAATCCTAGGCGATCTGGACAAGGAAGGGTTGGTACAGTTTTTTTAGGGGATGGAAAGAAGAACAAAGCAGTAGCGGAAAGAAATTAAAGTGAGGGGGGTGCAGAAGAACGGTGTAGAAGCATAAAGGGCGTAAAATGCGGGAGGGGAGGAGAGGAATGAAGTAGAAGAGAAAAGCATCAAATTGCGAGGACGGTCAACACAGCCAAGTTTCCGTTTTCCCTAAAGCTCTTTTGATGAATACTAGTGGGAATAGCGGGAGAAACTTCGATACAATCCGCATAACTTTTTTGGACACAGTGGGTCGAAGAGCCGACTATAAGTGAGAACTAGTTGGACTTAGTGTTCACTACCGAGGATAACATGGGCTCTGGACTGAGCGTAGGTGAATGGTTGGGTGGTAGAAATCACCGAACACTCTTATCACCATAAGCGCACCGTGTTGCAGTCCCTTTTGCGATACTGCCTACAAACTCGATTATCACCTCGCTAACTTCAATGCTCTACGTGATGCGTCAAGCCGACTGGGACCTGTAAATGGTGAAAGTGACTAAACCAGCTGGCTAAGATTTAATTACCGGTTCATGAGTCAGCAGTCCAGGTTCATTCCCCAACAAGAGATGAATGAAAATCTGATCAAGCTTAATTGTTTAATCGCAGAATTGTCTCAGCAATTCGCTAAAAGGAAAGCTACGCTACTTTGAGAAGTAGTGGTAGAAACGAAAATCTCATGCAGTATAGACAAAATATTAGATCTGGTGCGCCAACTGAACGCAACAAGAAACGTCCGTTTGCGTTCCTCTGCAAAGATAACCCAAAGGTATTCTCCCTGCATGTAAATATGTACATCCAGTTCGCCAGTGCATAGATCTTCTAAAAGATGACGCTGGCGCGGAGATGGAAGAGGTGAATCGGGTTATCGCTACCAAGTTGAAACACGACTTTACCTTTTTGTTTACAAAGGAAGAATGTAGCCACACCCCGATGCCATAGGTTTATCTCAACGAAGGTGAGAGCATAAGTGAGATAATATTAGACAATAAAGAAGTAGAGGCTAGAATAAAGAGCCTTAACCCGTACAAGTCTTCTTTTCCAAATGGCTTTGGCCCTGGGGTCCTTCGTGAAGTAAGCGGTGAGGTTGCTTCACAACTTATTCGAACTTTAACGAATTGTTAAAAACCGGGGAGGTACCAGACGATTAGAGGACGGCGAACGTGACTCCCATACTTAAGAAGGAAGAGCGCAAAAACCTGGGTAACTACCGGCCTATAAGGAAGGCCGCCGTTGTGGGCAAAATGTTAGAGAGTATTAAAGCATAAAAAATAGTAAATCAGGTATAAAAAAACAACTTGATCCTAGATTCCCAACACTGACTGTGCAAGAACCGATCATGCCTCACAAATCTACTAGAATTCTTTGACGGTGTTTTATGTGAGAAAGATCATAGTCGGGCTATGGACATCTTATACCTGGAGTTTAAAAAGGCCTTTGATAAGGTGCCACACCGCAGGCGGCTGTGCAATGTCCGCGCGGTTGGCATCAAAGGTGAGGTAGCCAGCTGGATTAAGAACTGGTTGCAAGGCAGAGGGCAAACATTGAGAACAAACTGGATAGTAGCCTCGAGATGGGCACCCGTGATTAATGGCTACCCCAGGCTTCCTTGCTCGGTCCTCTATTGTTAATCATCTATATAAATGATATAGACGATGGGTTGCTTTTTTATATCCATGTTTGCGGACGATAAAAAATTAGAAGGCCGCGTGAGCTCACGCGAAGGCTTGGTAAACCTACAAAGCACTCTTTAGAGGTTAGATGAATGGTCTGAGACTTGGAAAATGCCATTTAATCTTGACAAGTGCAAGGTAGTGCACATTGGCTATGCCAATCCTTAAGAAGACAACCTGGTGTTAGTGCGAGGTCTGGATGTGACAGAGCTGGTAAAGGACTTAGGTGTGCTAATCAGGAGCGAGCTAAATTTTTCCAGGCTCTGATTTGATGTATAAATACAGGCACAAAGAATGTTGGGCTAAATTAAGAGGCAATTTCTCTCAGAAACAAGGAGATTGTCCTCAAATTTAATAACTCTCTTGTCAAACCTCAACTGGAGTATGCTATTCAATTCTAGGACCCCTCCATGCGTAAGGAAATACATAGAGTGGAACGTTTCCAGGCTAGGGCCACAAAGTTAATTCTTTCAATTAGATGTAAAGCTATCAGCATCTGCTTAATGATTCGGGGCTGTTCTCTTTTGAGGCTCGCGAATTACGAGGCCAGCTAATAGAGACCTTCAAGATTTTAAGGTGCGTCGAAAACGTGGACTACAGAAAGATGTTCACGTTGAACACAACTCCGACCCGTATCCATGGTCACAAGCTGGATTTGCTCCAATTCCAGACTAGTATTTGCGGGAACTACTTCTCGTATAAGATCTACGTTATATGGAACCGTCTTCTGGTCAAGGTGGTGAATAGTTCTTATGTAGAATACCTTAAGTCTAGACTGGATGATGTAATCCATGAATATGCCAATGCAATAGGTTACAGATATACTATTGAAATTTTATGATTTTGTTCCTTTTTACATCACGTGGGACGAGAGAAACTTTGCCTGTGCCAAGCTTTCTCTTATACCCATACGGTATGGAATGAAATTTCATTTGAGTTACAACTTTTCTTTGTGACTCTTTGTGAATAATTAGCCTAATACTTGTAACGTTTAATAAATCATTGGAGTTCATTTTTTGAGACTTAACTAGTGATACACTCTAATATTTCATGAATTATTTTACCACTCAAAATACCAGGGCAATGGATCGAATAAATTACCATCATTTTCCGTTATTGTCTGAATTAGGGAGCTCTGTCACGCATTCCCCATAAGACTGTAATTTTTCTGCCCACAAAGCTCGGATGGATCTTAAGAAATTAGAATAGTAAAATTCATTATAACGCTAGGGTTATTGCGTTAATTAAATATATTTTTATGGGGGTTGGGATACATTAATTAAAAGGCTACACATAATCAGAAATATCCAAAAGAAGAATTAGCTTTTAATCTTTTTTTTTGTCATGCCTCGGTGCAGTAAACATCCGAAAAAAATATTAATTTTGTCTTCAACAGTACGCAATGTACAAATGCCTAGTTTCAACAAATACTTACACGATTATGACACAGTGGGTGAAGCTTTATCATTCGTAAACGGAGAAATTATGGCGAATATTGTTCACGAGATAGATTTAATTTATAGTACAAAATTATTAATCATTTGCCCTCGAGTTGTCTGAGGTAGACCATTCCAGGAGATTTGTGCTGTTCCTGCGCGAGAATTTCGATGCTGTTTAGCTTTTTGAAATCCTGTTTAAGGCCACTTGGCCTCTGCCCGACGGGAAGTGGTCAAGGTGGACCTTCAGGGTAGTCCTCTCACAAGCTTATACGTATTTATAGAAGCAGGGTATAAAATAATCAATTAAGCTGTGTAATTTAATTTCCCTTTTTTCTTGTCCTTCCGTTAAAAGTGTTATTTCCCAAATGTTTGTGGCTCTATTAAATAAAGAGTCAATTTTAATCTTTAAACTTTGTTTTGGTGGCTAGAAGATAGATTTATTAAATTAGGCTATTTATTTTAAATAACATTATTTTGCTTCAAATAATGTTTCAAGGGTTATGTTCTTTTTCAGATATGGTGCAATCATGATATAGTGTATTTACAAAGTTTGAGAAAGAGTAATATAGCAGTAATAGCTATTATTTTGCTTATATTTTGTTTTTAGCGACATAGAAAGCATTAAAGGTCGTCTTAAATTCCATATAGATTAAGCACTAATTCGGTGAAAAATAAACTGTAGAGCGTCCTAGTATTTTGGGGATATTTTATGTTTGAATAATATCTAGATGATTCTTGCAATGCAGATGACTGTATAAATACAAAGAAAGTCTACTTAACAGATTAATTTAACTCTAGCCGTCACAGCACAGACATCGTCACTTATCATTGATCGAAGCATTCGTCACACATGGAATCAAGATGCTGTAAGCATCCGACCAACCCATTTTTCTATGTCTGCAGCAAATTTATTAAGACAAGAGTGAAATAATACTCTGTAAAGAGATCTGGTAAAATGTGTGAGGCATATTTCAGCATGCCAGTCGGAGATCAAGACAATCCTTGGGAACGCCATTTAACCTGTGAGCTATGCAGAAGAACTCTAATAGGTAATATATATATAAAAATATAATATGTTTTGTTTACTTTGATACTGGATTTTTTTTTTAACATTTCTAATAATACTAAGTGATAAGTATGTATATTTATACTTATGTTTTCATTGGTTTTTACAGGATTGTACAGAGGGAAAATGCGAGCTATAAATTTCTCAATCCCACGAAATTGGAGGGAACTAACTAAGCACTCAAACAATTGTGTTTTCTAAATTTGTGAACCATTCCAAATGTGAAGCAGAAAAAAGTGCCTGTTATTATGCAACAAACCTTCAGTTATCTATTGTGCCAGTGCCACACATTTCTGAGCTTCCCGTACCCACTCTTCCAAAAAGAGAGTAGCAGTTTTTAGAAAGATAAAGCAGTTCAGAAGTGGATGAAGTCATTGATCCAGATTATAGAGATGAAACTGAGGAAAGAAACCCCTACTGCTCAAACAAATATAAACAACTACCTTGTCAGAAATCTTGGTCTCAGAAAGTCCAATGCCGAGCTTTTAACTTCGAGACAGAAGCAGTGGGATTTGGTAGATGACAGTGTGCAAATATTAAGTTAGAGAGAGCTAAATCAGTGTTTTTTAAGCTTTTTGGCACGCGAGATGAGCTTTGATTTTCTCACAATGATACAGGTCTGTTTTGTGGCAATGAAAATCGCCTGTAACCACTACTAGTGGCGCCTCTTCATTGACAGATTGTTCAGGAGCCTCAAAGCAATGTTGCCTTATAACGTGGACGTGTATCTATATCTTCCCCTTGCTCACTCACTCAAGCTCAAAAACGAATACAACAGTGTCAAGATATTGCTAGATGCATTCAAATATGAAGAGAACGGTTGAGACGTTACTGAAGACTTTAAATTGGTGGCCTTCTTGATTGGTCTCCAATGCGGTTTTACCAAGTTTACTTGTTATATATATCTTTGGAACAGCCAGGAAAACTGTGTCACACTACCACGGCTTCCATCTTTACCGCAGATAGCTTAGGAAAGAATCTTAAGGGTTACTTGAAAGTAGCGGTCTCCTTATGAGAGCTCTGACGAATTGTTTCATAAGATTCAACTTTAAGTGCAGAGAAGGAAACAGTACTTTTGGGGGGTCCAACAAAGACTTCCAATTGACGTTGTTTCTCCTAACACTAAACTCGGCGTGTTGTGGCTAATCTCGCTAATGGTAGTGTGACACAGTTTTCCTGGCTGTTCCAAAGATATATATAACAAGTAAACTTGGTAAAACCGCATTGGAGACCAATCAAGAAGGCCACCAATTTAAAGTCTTCAGCAACATCCCAACCGTTCTCTTCATATTTGAATGCATCTAGCAAGATCTTGACACTGTTGTATTCGTCTTTGGGCTGGAGTTAGTGAGCAAGGGGAAGATAGAGATACATGTCCACGTTATGAGGCAACATTGCTCTGAGGCTCCTGAACAATCTGTCAATGAAGAGGCGCCACTCGTTGTGGTTACAGGCGATTTTCATTTCCACAACGAGTGGCGCCTCTTCATTGACAGATTGTTCAGGAACCTCAAAGCAATGTTTAAGAATGTTCATTCCCTATAATTATATTCATATATTTGTTAACATCTAAAAAACGATGTACATAAAGTTCTGCCTTCAATTCCTTAAGTTACAATAATCGAAACGCGTCAGGCCATTAAATATTTTGTTTTGTTCATGGAAATGGTTTCCGGCCCTCGTTCGTTACTACTTTTCCCTTGAGTTTAGATGAACTTTTTCAGTGGTTAACCCACGACCCAAAGCGGAATATAAGAAAAATCGAGAGACTCAAAAAGAAAATAATTAACGTTAAATTCGCAGTCGGCTTCCATACAATATGTTACGAAGATAATCAACTGCCCAACTAGACTTATATATATATATATATATATATATATAGGTTGAGGATAAATCCCAAAATGAGACATGTAAAATTTCTCATTTAATTAAGTACAAAGTTTCCGGTACTTTACCCATCTTCTGGTCTATAAGATGGATTTAAAACACGTTTAAAATTACCAAAATTATAATGCACACAAGGATTAGAAATAAATTATTTAGTTAATTGAAAATATGACAAATCGTTTGAAAACTATTGAAACTTTAGATATGGATCAATTATGGGTACTTTAAATATTGATAAATATAACACTAGTTGATGCAAATATTGGTTGACACAGATATTAGTCACTTAATGAAGCAGCAATAGTAATAAATTATTTAATAAATTGAAAATGTGAAAAAATCATTTGAAAACTTGACACTAAATATAGATGCTATAAATATGGATAAATATAAAAAATATACTGATTGGGGCAATTAATTGGTACACAAAAAATGTTAGTCCGCTTATGCCGTCCACTAAAGGTGACTAACATTTTTGTGTACAGATAAAAGTTAAATACTACAATTCATTGGATAAAGACCACAATTAGAAGCCAACAGTGGTAATAACCAAAAGAAGCTTGGCACTGCAAGACTGGAAATGGAAAAGATATTTAGAGGATATTGCAAAGATGGGGAAATTTTTATAAAACAGAAAATGATATGGAGAATACAAATATTGGAATAGAAAACGTTGTCTCAAAGTTAAATTAATCGAATATATTTGTAATCATAAAAGGAAATTAGATTGAAAATATAAAAAAAAACGTTATAGTCCAACAATAATCGTTTTGTAATAAAGAATAAAAGGATTGACGGACGGAGGAAGAGACATCAAACGAACCAAAAACAGGAATATAGCACAGGGTGAAAGTGATTCTAAAACCAAGCCTCATGCTGCATAAATATTGGAGTACAACATGCGAAGCCTTCGAGAGTACATTCACATACAGTTTTAAATGTCAAATACATAGGTCTGACACCTTTTACAGTCGGAAAGCATAAAGTTGTATTGGTCTCCATATTATTTCGATTTCTTGCATTCATAAGCGTTTGCATATTACAATTTGTAATTATTAGGCCAGTCGTCAGTATTTTACTGTCTTTAGAAGAAATTCAGTGATTTAGAGAAACCTAGAGGCTTAGGGCAACAATTAATATTTTACATGATTATTTAAATTCATTATGTTCCTTTTAATATGTAAAAATGTATGTCACCGTACCAAAACGATTACAATATATCAGTAAAGAAATAATTTAAAAAATGTGAGTTTTAATAAAGAGTAATTCAGAAAAAAGGAAAGATCAAAAGATACTCATTTCCGTAGCTCAGAAAACATTCAATAACAGACGCAATTAAATATGTCTGATTATAGTACAGAGGAAAGGTTTTAGAAAAAGTAAAGAATAAAAGAAAGTAAGGCTCTAGTGTCTCATATGTATCAAGGGGTGATTATCTATGTATTCATTTTTTGTTTTTTTCCAACGCAATTAGTCAAGTTTAATAAATCCATTTTCCTATCGACCCCTAACAACTCAACTTTAACAATGCAAAATAGATAACTATTTTCTTTTAAATATTTTAAAATATTTAAATCACTTGCAAACCTTTCATTCATATCTAATTATATACTAACTTAATAAATAAATTTAAAATTTAAAAAGTTTTGTGCTTTTCACTAGTAGTAATCTCGTTCCAATGTCAACTGACAAAGATAAATAGCGACTTCATAAACTCTCCGTAAAACTTAAAAAAGAAAGTGGGCTTTCTTTGCCTGGTTGTAAGGAGAGGCGCATTTTATGATAATATATATGATGAGAAGAATTCAATATTTTTGGTTAGGCTGCATAAATGTTTACCAGCCAATTTTCAAGATGTGCACTCTAACGCACTTAACTCCTATGCACAGCCTAACATCATTAAAACAGGCTGGAAGAGCAGTTTTTTGATTTCGTGACTGTGATTTATGCTTAAAGACAATATCTATTTTCGTGATTAGCTTGGATAATGTTCACACTACTTTCAGTTTATTTTTCATTGGGGTAAGATTGTCCAATTCATTTTAGCTGCTAAACACTACCTATGCTTTCGTTGAATGTACTATATTCTCTTAGCGCATGTGACTTTCCATTTACCCAATGTTTTAACAAAAAATCATTATTTAATAATTATAATCAACCAAACGTCGCGATATTAAAACAGATTATCGTACACCAGAACTTTTCATATCCCTGTCTTTATAGAATAAGGTTAATACTTTACTCAGCCTTTCTAGTTGTTCAAGAAAGCCACAATAATGTGCGAGGGTTTGCAAGCAAAACGCAAAAAACTCATTCAAGCTAGACAGTTTATTCTCTGAACATGTTCTATTATACATGTAGATGGCAGTATTCATAAAAAAATCGTAATAAGCTCTTTGGTTCAGCGACTATCTTATTTTAAACAACAATAAAATTATTCAATATTGATATGAAATATGTAGCGAAAAGAAAGAAAAGACAATAAAAATGAAAAAAAGTTTGAGTATTAAGAAAGGAGAAAAGGGAATAGATAAAATTTCATTTTCACCCGAAAAGAATAGAGGCCATATCTCGAAGAAAAGACGTTAAGAGAGATCTGTATAAAGTGATGTTGATTGAGGACGAGGAAAGTGCCATAGATATACAACCACATAACAGCCATTAAACACTGAGAGTTGGAGCACACGCAAATGACGATTTTCTAGCTCAGAGGGCACGCAATACTCCAAATGCAAGCAACAAAATGGCTGCCCACGCTACATCTTAAAAGATACTTCCTGAAAAAGGGCTGAAAATAAGGTATTTGGCGGATAAAAGTGCAGAAACATGAAAGTGGGTGGATATATATATGAGAACGAACCAGAGACAGATAGACATAGAAATACATGAAAAAAGTTTTCGACTTTAGAAATAGAATATCTCTCTTCTTACCTTTGCCATATGATCTCCCTCCTACTCTCGACTTTAGTTCCTCAGAGGTAGCAAGGCTTTCTTGTTCCGATGATGGATGGTACTGCTCTTCTTCTTTCGCTGCTCTTCTTCTGGTGAAGATGTTCTTCAGAAGAAAGATGAGCGCGGTTAAAGTGGCAATCAGGAGAACGATACCTGCCAACAAGGCAATGGTCGCTCCCCCAGACGACAGGCTCTCGTTTCGTCCCCCTGCTAGTCCGACGGGCTCGTCGTTTTCCTTCCCATCATTTTTTCCTGTTAAAGGTAAAGTTATATTTATTTGTCTTTCTTTACATACACTATCTTTTAAATTTAGGGGCTCTTGTGTTTTTATGTGGTTGTATTTGAATTCATTTCTTCAAACGCTGAATTTAATATGGTTGCCTGTTTCTCAGCTCATTTCAAACCATCTTCGCAATATTGGCTAATATTTTTATACAAATTCTCTCTGCGAAAGAGAATTAAGGTAATTTGGATGTCATTACTTCTACGACAAAGAATAAAATTGCTATGGACTTAAGTCAAATTAAATCTCTTACTAATCAGGAATTTAGTTTCTCTTGCATATTTTTATTATTTTAATTTAATGGTGTCATTATTTTTCATCCATTTTATTTCATATATATTTAATTTTTTCATAAATTGTCCATTAATATTCTTATTTATTCTCTCACATTATAATTCCCGATGAAATAGGTAAGAGTTCCGAAATTAACGTCTCTTTAACTCGAAATTTTTAATGGTAATTCTTTTAGTTATTAGGTAAAAATTAAAACAACCCAAGTTCACGTATAGCTTTTGATTTGTATAAATACTTAAATTTCACATTATCAATTTACCTATGAGATTAGTATAAGTAATTCAATGTTGAAAAGGTGGGGATAATTTAGCTAAAATATTTATAGTCTGCTGTGAAGACATGTTCCTAAGACAAAGCTTATTTTAGAATTTAATAAATATATAATGGGGAAAGAAGGAAATTTGGAAGCTTAACTTTGTATGTTCACTGAAGCAGATATAAACCAATCAATCTGTGATAAGCTCTTTTGCATTCCGCATAGAATGTTGTGCCAAAGTTTTCCAAGCAGCCATTAGAAGTATTTAGCTTTGAGAACAAGGAAGTGGCTTGGAAATGAAAGAGAAATGGTCTCGTTCAAAAGAAATATGAGGTTTTATGTTCTTTATTAAAATTCTAACTCACTGCCCGGCAAATCATATTCATTGATATTCATTTCAGCAAGCTCATTCTCTTCCCATACACTTTCCTCATTACATGCGTCAACGACCATTTACTGTGCTGCCCCTCGCCTGCAAGCTCGTCGTAGTCATCGCCGCTCTATGGGGCAAGCGTAGCTGCTCAGTATGTGCATCGATATTGTGCCGAGCCCTCCACTCAGCCATTTATTCCTGCTTCACCTCGGTGGCCTTCATCAGTGCTTTGAAGATACATATCATCTCTTTAACCTTGCTACTCTGCCAACAGCTATGCGCTTTGTAAAGGACTGTGAACCTGAAGAGCGCGGTATAAAAACCAATTTAGCTACCTTTATTTTCCACTTCGTCTTAATAAGGTTGGACCCCTAGAATTCTGACATTTATACCTCATTTTACTCAGACATTATGTGTACCACTTCAATTGCTCCGTTTTTTCAAGGAGAAATTAGTTGTATGTTTTGGTAACTTAATAGCATGTAAAATTAGCTAATCTGAAGGCCATGTAAAAAGATCAATACCTTCATGTTGAAATATCATTTTTCTACTTAATTGCTCCATCTGTCAATTTTCTATTGATGAAAGTGTCTTCAAATTTGATATTGAAATTAAAATAAAGATCAGATTGGCAATCGAAGGCAAAGCCGTGAGCATGAAGGACCGATTCTAGTGAAAAGGAAAGAAGCATAAAGTTTGGTAGTACAAGATTTCGCTAGGTACCATCAAAAGCGAACCCTTTGCAGCACAAGGCTGAATAGAAACGAAACTATTTGAGGAACGTTCTCCGTGGCATTCTTATGCCAAATGTACGAAAAAAGCTGTAGGGAAAAGACAGCGCAATTTTGTTGGACTATGTGTGTTATGAAATACAAGGCTATCAGTGGGAATGGTTCACAATCTTTGCCTGCCGGATTTGAAAGATCTCACGGTGAGCGACTAAATTTATATAATTGGCTTACACAAGAGAAAAAAAGCTGATAGCTAGGTGTAGAAATCCAATGCATTTTCCCCTAGGCTACCGAGAGCTCACTATGCACTTTTCTGAATATTTCATTATATTCTTGCCAACTGCACTTCAGAGAGAGACCCAATTTTAGATGTACTCTCAGGCAGGAAAAAAAAATAATTGGCATTTGGAACAAGCTTGTTTTATGTCGGAAAGCTTCAGCAGATGTGTGAAAACAAAGAACTAGGATTTGAGCAAAAATACATACAATGGATCAGTTGAATTAACTCTCCATTTAAAGCAGACGGAGTCAAGTTTGCCGGAAAGAGCTTTGGTCCCAATTCCACACCAGAATTAGCAGATATTGATATTTATATATAGCTACATCAATTTATGTGTATCTTTGAAAACATATCTCTCCATCTACATCTATCTAGAAGAAACTATATATATATATATATATATATATATTATTTTGAAGGCCATGTTGTATTTCGCGTTAGTTAATTTCCTTTGTCAACTTTCTATTCTTCAAACTGTCTTTTTTATTCCATCTCTTAGGTAGTAGATCACCTGTCCTCTATTCATTTCTCTTTTAAATGAATAGGTTTGGTGAAAACCAAAACAAATTGCTGAGATTTTTATCTTCGGAGCGTCTTGAAATATTCTTTACTCCTTTATCAATGAGATGTGGAGTTGGAATCAGAGTGAATGAAAGAGAAGAGACTGACTAATGTATATAGAAAGAACAGAGAGGGACTACTATGTAACACAAGCGAACAGGTAGTCGTATGGAAATAACTTGAGAGAGGATAGGAAGAGTTGATAGGTCGGTGGCTAGACACCGACGCATGGTGTAGTTGGGTGAGTCTCAGGGTGTTCGTGACTGGACGACGTTTGAAGGGGGGGGTCAGCAAGGAGATCGTCCCTGCTTAGTCGGAAACGCGTTATTCATGATGCCCTTAAATTATGCGTGAAACGGTATGGGTTGCGGTTGGCAATGTGCTGCGGGGTATTGCAATGGAATCGCAACATACCGTCTTGCGTGTAATGCGGTATATATGGGATCTCTGCCTTTCAAGCGGAGTTTTGAATGGGCTGAGCCTTCCTCTGCCACATGACAGGCAGCTAAGAGTAACAGTGGTGCGTACGTGAGAAGAGGTCGGACGAGTCTTTATTCAAGGTGTAACTGTAGTTTCTTACCACCAGGGTGGAAGCTGCGCAGCATTTTGTTTGTGCGTGGGGCTCTTGATTGTGTTATGTGCTGGTGTATATTAAAACTAAAGTACTTGTCAAAAGTTAACCTAAGGATTTTTGTCTCTTGTGAGTATTCAAGCCTTGTTGAGTTTAAGTGGTTCATTTCTGGTGTGTGTGAGAAAATTTGTAGGTAAGGCATGTAGTGATCTCTTGCGCCGAAGAGTGTTATCTGTGTCTTCTGATGATTTGTGGCAAGCAGCCATTTACCCTCGTATTCTGTCTTGTCGTCTAGTATTATTTGTGCGCAGTGCACGATCTCGTCTGGTCCACGGCCACTGACAAGAATGGTCTCCCATAGGCATAGGAAACTGTGTGTGTGAGACAGCAGGTTTCGAGTGGGCGTAGGGTGTCTTTTTTGTACATGATGTAAAGTGTGGGTACTAGTAAGCTTCTTTGGGGAACGCCTAAGCGTGGTCTGAAAGGTTGTGAGAAGGTATTGTTGTATTTTATGTGGCATCTCTGTTCATGAGATAATGCAAGAGGAGCCTTCTGATGCAGAAAGGTTACTTGGTATTGTTGGCGAGTTTCCAACGCAGCCCCTCATGCCATACATTATCAAAGGCCTTCTCCATGTGTTTGCTGATAGAGAGTGTTTTTTTTTCGTACGTGGATTTTCTTTGCATTATGTCGTGAACGATGGTCACAGCCGCCTGAGTGGCCCGGATCTTTTGAACCCATATTAATTGGGAGAGAATTAGTGCCTCTCTTCCAGGTAGTTCCATAGGCGGCCTTTGATCATACGTTCGAGTATTTTGGCTGCGTGCTCTAATAGAGCAATACACCTGTAATTCTTTGGGTGTTGGAGGATTTGGTCATTTTGTGTAGCAGTATGTTGTGAGAGACATTGAATATTTTTGGCAAGTAGCCTGAGGCTAGTGAGGCGTTGAATAGGTCTGTGAGTGTAGAGTATATGTTTGCGGAGTAGTCTTGTATTAATACGGCTGGTAGTCCGGAGGAGCCGAGTGCGCGTTTTGGTGTTCTTTCCTCGACGGTGATGAGAGTGGTCAGTGTAGATATGTAGTCGACCAGCTCTATTATTATGAGGGGGGTGGGCCTTAGCTCGTGAGCATGGGCCGAACAGCACTCCTCGGCTTCCTAGAAGTGCTTATGCGCGTGTTTTGAGAGGGTTGTGTGTTTGTGTACTGTGTCCCAATGGGACCAAATTGCGTTAAGTAATACGTTGGTGTATGTGGGTGTTTGGTGGTTTACTTGAAGAGTGATGGGTTTGGGTGGATGGGTGCCTAGCATCTTTTTTTCGCGCTGCCAGGAGAAGAAGGAGGAAGCAGTGCAACGAGTTTCCTTGCGATGCGGACGACCACTGTCGGTTCCACTATTGGTTCCTATCTTATTGCATGCACTGTAGAGTGTGGGCACGTAGGTTAGTGATGTTGTGTTGACGTGGGCCTCTGGTGTTGTGATTGTTGTACTCTGTGATGAGTCTCCGTGTATATTTGGAATATATGAAGTGTTTTATACATGTGTAGTTTTTATGTGGAGTGTGTAGATCGCGTGAGGCGGTTATAGTGTTTAAGATTGAGCACCAGTGGTCATCTAACAGATCTGGACTTGTGTGGTCTAGATTGAGGTTTTGTGGAGTGTTTTCTGTTATGTGTCTCTTGAACTCTTCCCCGTTCATCTTTTTTAAGTCGAAGATAGGTGGTGTGGTATGAGTATGGAAGATATCGATAAAATAAGGCATATTGGTATGTGATCAAAGAGTAGGTGAGGACCGGGTGAGATGTCAGTGTATGAGTGTCTAACCTGGTCGTTGCGGAAGACCACGTTTGGAGACTCGGTTCCTCCGCGAGGCCCGAAGAATGTGGGAAAAGCCAGACAGATGTTCACGCAGCGATAACGCAGCAGGGCATCGACCAGGTAAATTCCGCATCATTCTTGGTGTGAAAAAGGAATCTTGTTGCAGAGAAAGCGTTGAAATCGCTTGCAAAGAAGATAGGTAGGTTGTGGATTGATAGAGCCGGGAGTTGGAATTCTACGTTTAATTGCAGATGGTGTGTTCTGTAGTGCGTGGCTACTAGGATGGGATCGGAGCTTGTCTTTACCTCGCGTGTTTGAATGAGGGAGTGGTGTATAGAACGCTTTATTAGGATCGCTGATCCTAGGTGCAGCACATGATGAGTTAGATATGTGTGGTACCCTGCAATGCGGAGACTTGTTGTAAGGGTGTAGATTGGTCGAAATTAAGAGTATTATCTCAGGTCTTTTGTGTCTAGGACCCAGTCGGCAACAGTATGGCGAATACCGTGCCAACTGCATACGTTAAATTGTATTATCTTGAGGCGATCTATTGACGTGGGGGAGTGCGCATGAGGCTGATTTAACCGGGACCTGTACCCCTTTCTCTCTATTCATTGAAGGGCGAGGCAGCGCGTATCTTCTTCTCTCGTTATTTTATCTCTGGCATGGAGTAAATGGAGTAAAATCCTTGCACCTTTCTGTCCCAGTAGTGTTGAGTGAGGTGTGGCAGGATTGAGAATGTGTGACTCAAGCTATGATCTGAATGACTGAATCAGTACTCATTTAGAAATGAGCGGGAAAAAGAGCCTTTCTGGATTGACTTCTAACAAATGATCGCTAATATAAGGAATAAATAGCAATTAATGGTGAAAGGAGAGATAAATTTATGTATAATTGACAGGATGAGAGAAAAAAAGGTGATTTACTTACATTATGTGAGTGAAATTAGTTGGAGAGAAAGTAGACAACGTGACACATTTCTGTGCCAATAGAAAGTGTGAGATAATTCGTTTTTTTAGCAAAGGGATGTTCTTTAGTACACAGTTTTGAAGAAAGAAGAGCTGATGAAAGTGAGAGAATGTGTATTTGTATACGATGAAAAGTAGGCTAGTGTGAGACGAGCATACGTAAGAAAAGTAAAAAAAGAAAATTGAATTTTTATTAGAGATAGAAATAGCGTATATGAGCTTGCTTTTTAAATTAAAGGTTAATAATATGCCCAGTCTTATAAAAGAAAGATGGTAAAATTTTAAGTAATAGACTTTGGATGATTTAAAGGCTGTATGTACGTCTTCTAGAACTAAAAAAAGTGAATAGAATGTTCACTGTATAAACTTTTTAACCTCGATATTTTGGGTAGAGGAAATAGGACTCTTAAATTCCCTCTCCTTTTACTGCATGTGAGCCACTCCACAGAATGCTTATGAATCCATAAAAAGGAAAATTAAGTGACGATGTGAATAATAATGGGAAGCAATTAAAAAAAAACAAATTTTAAGAAAATATATTATTTGTTCTCATCCTATGTTTTCATCCAGTAATTTCCAAATAATATTTATTAGATTAGTAGTTACCTTGGTAACACTCGACCTCATTTGTATACGATTGAACATGTGGAGGTGAAAGCAGTACTTAGTGATTAAAATAGCCTTCTAGAAAATATGTTAGATAAATTTAAATTTTGAAATTTGATCACAGTATAAGTGAAATTAATATTATTTTGACAACGAAAGTAACAGGGATTATTTTTAATATTAACTATTAATTTAAAATATTCCTAAAAAGACATGATGATAATAATATTAAAATAGCAGTATTGAATTGGGTAACCGAAAAAAAATTGACAATATAAAATAAGGCTTTATGAAGCTCTTCTTGCAATCAGGAAAATTTAAATACAGCGAATTAATTGTATTCCCAACAATTATCATGTATTTCTAAAACCTGTGATTAAGTAAAACAAATTCTTAAAGAAATCTTAAATTCATCAAAAGATTCAAGTTGTTTGAATGATCATGAGGACTATCATAATAACGAAAAAGGCAGCATGCAAGTGAATCTTGGTATTTCACTATAATAAATTCATCATAGTTAAGATTTCGAGTACAATGAGGGCAAGAAATCGGTGTTAAGGAAAGTTATAAGTATCGCGTTAAAATTATTAACAACAATAGATTTCCAAGGTCTTTGAACAAAAATATTTAGAGTGTAATAGGCTGTGGTAATAGAGCCTCAGGTAGTGGTTGAGTGGAGATGCTTTTGCGTTTGCTCCCGATAACTGCAATTCAAAGAATGTCTGTGTGCAGTGTCCGATTATTATTTTTTTCCTCTAGTTTCGAAAGGTGTGTGTGTAGGCATTTATATTAAAATACACATTCCTTTCTCCTTGTGGGCGGAGCTATAAAAATCTTATTGTTCTCGCTTTATAAGCAAGCAGGGGTAGCCATCTTGGCAGCACAAGGTTGCGTCACGGAATAGTCGTCTGCATAAGTGAATTTATATAAACGTATCTATTCTTTCAGGCGGTATGAATTTTTACGTTTAATTCCAGTCAATATAATAACTAGGTCTCTGTTACGTAATACTGTATATATTCTTTTTTCTTGTTGACCGAGTAATACAGGCAGCGTTTCGTTTCCGTCCTTTTGAGCAGCTGCTAGCCGATCAAGCTGACGTGGTGCCTTAGTTCTAGGCAATCTAACATTGCTCTAATTTTTTTCAGACAACCTTTCACTTTTCCTTTTCTTTCAGGAAAATAACGTTTATTACTATTTCAAGTAAAATAAGTTTCTTTGTTGTTTTAGCAGAATGAGGTCAAATGGTGACCACGTGCCTTTCTCTACCCACGTGGATCCTGAGACAACCGCATGGAGCTGTGAAAACCCTTATCACACTAAACCAGCTGTATTTGCCGTGGGAACGATGTCATCGCCTCCCACGGGCACATCTCCGGGAGAATTCTGGCTTTCTGCTCGAAGATTGAAATCCGTTGGACATTCCAACCAACGTTATCACGATTCTTCCTTCCCCCGACGCTGACTTATCCCCAAATTCACGTGCTCATATGGAGCTAGCTTACCAGGTGCCTATATAACGCTTCGACTGAGTTTAGAGAGCAGCACTGCTAGACTTTCACCTACTCTGGCAAACGAGCTAAACGAAGCCCACCACCACCCAGCGGTGATTTCGATTCGAGTTCAAGGCTAAATCGATCCGTGAACTGTGCCATAGTCAATCGGCAAGTATCTCCATCCGTAAACTCTGCCATATTCAATCGGCAAGTATCCTTATCCGTAAACTCGGCCATTCTCAATCGGCAAGCTTTGACATCAGTGAACTGTACCCTAGTCAATCGGCAAGTACCTGAGAAGGATTCCCGACTCCAAAGGTTCGAAAAGTGTTTCTTCGTCTGAAGCAAGAGGTAACTTGACTTCTTCCGTCCCATTCATTGTGCCTCAACTTGCCCTTTTTCGGGAACGACACGTAAGGTAATCGTAACTGTTGCCCCCTGCACATTGATCTTGAATCTGACTTACCCTATTTCTCCATTATTTGTGTGAACGCACTAGTTTAAAATCCCCCTTTAAATCACCAAACTGAATCCGACCTCTTTACTCCCTTAATTAACCTACCTGTATCTCGTGTACACCTATAACCCTATCTGCGCCTTTAAACCCAATTTTTGTGGAAATATCATTTTGTTGTTAATAAAGATATATTTTCATCATTGTCTTTCTTTTGCAACCCTAGCGCATACCAACTTCGTGTTAATCTTTAGCCAACTTGCACTCGGAAATATTCGTTCGAAAGGACCCCGTAAAGTTAATAATAAACAAACCCCACTGGACTCATAACAATTTCCCATTTTACTAACGGTCTTCATCGAACTTTGGCCCCAAGCCCCAAAGTACCTACGTATATATATATACATATATATAAATATATATATATATATATATATATATATATATATATATATATATATATATATATATAGTGCGGACCTTCCACGACAGTTCTTTTTATCCCTAATCAATTTCTTTCAGGAATACAACGCTCATTCGTTTTTCAATTAAATTAATATTTTTTTTGTTTGTTTTTCTCTTCCAGGTAAAATAATCATGGCTTACTTTTTCAAACGCTATAACACTTTTCAATTTCTTTCAGAAAATAAAACACTTATTTATATTTGAGCTACAATAACCATTCCTTTTTATTACTAGGTCAAATATGCCTGTCTTTAAGATGACTCTGTAGAAACGTGTCTGCGCGACGAGCGAAGGGCGTTTTTGCTGGCCTACTTTGAAGGCCAACGACCAAGTTCTAGAGGCTGTGCGTCTCGTGAACAGTTGGAAGTTGAGCTCCGTCACCTACACCGAGAGCTAGCAATGGTACGTGCCAGGGTTATGGAGCTAAAGACACGAAATTTGGCGCTCTAGTTACTCACAGATGGGCGGGGGCGACCAGAGAGTGTCCGAGAACGCAGCGGCGCCTGCTGCAGCGTCTATACCCCGCGGACAATGAAGACGGGAGACACCTGCACTAGTTAGACCACCACACAGAAGTCAGACAACATGAAAAATGCGTGAAGCAGCTCCCGTCCCTAACGCACGCACAGGAGTCGAGACGCGTGCAAAAGGAGAAGAACCGTTCTTGCCTGTTTGTCCAGGAGTTGCACGTAGACTCCTAAAGCGGAGGCTACAGACAATATTGTCCAATATATTTCCTGTTTTAGACGCGTTAGAGGATGAGAAAATTTAGATTCGTCTGGTGGGTGACTCCATCATCAGGCAACAACTGGAAGTGTGGAAGGTGACGTTGGATGAGGAGTTAGCTACCCAGAGTGAAAAGTCAAAAACCTGATAAATTCAATCGATGATTACCCGAGTGGATCCACGCAGGAGACGGCATTTGTGATACACTTTGAGACTAAAAATATTTTTTCTACCAGATCTGACGACCTTTTGGCAAAGTACCGGCAGCTGATGCGGAAACTGAAAGAAAAAATTAGGAATCTTTCTTTTTAGGCATTCTTCCAAGAATAAAGGCGCAGAACGTTTTCTACGGAAAGGCATCTCACACCAATAACTGTGTAAAAGGTCTCTGCCAGGAAGAATGAGTGCACTTTATCGAAACTGGAACAACTTCTACGAGCGTGAAGACTTGTTCCAGCAAGAGGGGCTCCATCTGAATCAGGTTGGAGCTGCAAGACTTGGCAGAGTCTAAAATACTGCTGTACGAAACCAAGCTAACTAGAAATAAAAAAGAAAGTTCAAAGATGATCTATGAGTATGTAAACAACAGAAACACGGCTAAAGCATACAATTAGCCCACTTAAACCTGAAATGGAAACTTAATATATGATCCAGGTGCCATTGCCGAGATTTTAAAGGATTTTTATGCGTAAATTTTTACAACGGAAAACATCGACACCTTTCCAGACATTGACACAACAATAGTTATCAAAGAAGAATCATTTATGACTAGTATTCAAGTAACAGAAGAAGACATAATCAAACATATTAAAAATTTAAAGCTAAGCAAATCACCAGCTCCGGATTTGATCCATGCTCACCACCTGAAAGAGTTCAAATAAACGGTGAACAAGTCACTTAACAAATCACTCGGAAAAGGTGTCGTTTTAGCAAGAGTTTAAAAGTTGCAAATATTACTCCCATCTTTAAAGGGGTGACCAACAAACCTTAAGCAACTACATGACAATAAGCCTGATATCTCTCAACCAGAAAATTGCTCGAATCGATTACAAAAGAGAAAATAGTTGAACATTTAGACTAATTGGGTATCATCTGCGAATCACAACACCGTTTTGCGAAAAACAATTTATGTTTAACAAATCTGCTAGAATTTTTTCAAACCATCCTCGAAGAGTATGACACGAATAGAGCAGCAGATGTAATCTACTTAGATTTTCCAAAAGCTTTTGTTACGGTCCCCCACAAGTGTCTACTTAAGAAGATTGCTGCTCATTAAATCAGGGGAAAAGCATTAAATTAGATCAAAGACTGGCTCAACGCAAGGAAACTACGCACAGTCAAGATAGCGAGACGTAACAATCGAAGTTCCCCAAGGGTCCGTGCTAGGTCCATTACTTTTTCTAGTATATGTAAACGACTTAGATGAAGAGATAGCGAGCGTATCCTCAAAATTGCTGACGATACAAAGCTGGGTGGTAATCGATAACACTTGCCTATCAACATAAAATCCAGAGAGACTTAAACAGCATTGTATAATAATAATAAAATTGGCAGCTAAAACTCAACATTGTTTAATGCAAGGTACTACACATTGGAGCAAGAAACGATGAATTTAACTAGACAATAAAAGGCCTGCCACTGAAAAAGGTATCAGAAGAAAAAGTTCTTGGTGTTATCGGCTGCAATGATTTGAATGTTGGAAGAGAGTGCGCAGAGGCATGCAAGAAAGAAAACAGATTGCTCGGTTTCATATATAGAAACATTGCCTACAAATCGGAAAATATAGTAATTCCACTGTACAAATCTTTGGTTTGACCTCATTTGGAGTACGCAGTTCACTTTTGGAATCCATATTTGCGGAAAAATATAGAAATGCTGGAGAAAGTGCAACATTGTCCTACAAAAATAATACCTAGACTACGTCATAGATTGTAGGCAGTAAGGCAGATATAAATTTTAGAGAGTTGAGTTTTGAGGTAATGAATTAACGTAGATAGTTTGTTTTAGTGTGTTAGGTTACTGAGGTATCGTTAGCAAAGTATATGAACTTTAACAAACTAGAAGAAGCGGAAGAATTTTTTGAAGATAATTAGAAACAGAAATGGTTAGAGGACTGAGTTCTGAGGTATTCTTATTGTGAATTCTAAGGAGGTTGTGAGAACGCCATCTAGGGGCCAAAATTGTTGTCGATTTGTCAAGTAAGATGCGAAGGAGAGTTTGGCAATGTCAAGGAGTCCGACTCAATCTGTCTTAATAAGAAGAACATCGAGAATAACTGTAACTAAAGCTTTAGGCCAATTAAGAAACCTCGAACAGTTGAGTGCAATTATTTTAAGATCTTTTTTCTTTTGATAATAAATTCATAAATGGTATCAGACGTGCTAATGTTTTGACGGAGTTTAAAGTAAGAATAAATATAAAAGATTTTACCTTCAGAAAGAAAATACAAAAGTCTTTAATATATTAATTTTCGAATATTTTGGTTACAGTTGCAATTGAGGAATAGGCCTGTAATGAAGCAAAATTTCGAAAAACAAACGTGGGGTCAAAATTCTGGGAACAAGACTTGTTTTAAATTTTAGAAGAATTGACACTATTACTCCAGTATTAATACTAGCAAAGGTGAAGAAGGAGGTAGTATTTTCGGCTCAGGGGAATAATATGGTTAGGCTAGATGCAGTTTTCTATATTTAGATAAAATAAAAGTTGAATGCTCGGACAATGTAAGGAAGATTATCTAGAGATTTGCCATTGTAAATAAGCCCAGAAATGAAATAGAATGTGATGAGGAAACGAGGGTTACTATTTTTGTCGTTTTCTTTTCTATCTGGCTAAGAGAGAAGCTGGAATTGATATTCTATTGAAATATTTTATTTAGCTAAGTGTAAAATGGGAGTTAATAATGTTTTGTAATTATAGTGAGAGTAAAGTAATACTTCTTCCGTTTGTACTTTTTAAGAGAGTATGTTTATTGTTATACATTTTTGTTTCCGCATTATGAGATGGCGCAGACTCGTATTGGAAGATGTAAGTTCTTTCGTTTAGTATTCGGCTTATCCAGAGCCTCTGTGTAGGTTGCAGCATTTGCCTTTAGGCAAAATGTAAAGGATGTTTCACATTTCCTTCACTGGTTTGGATTACCAAAACCATGTCAGTTGCTGAAAACCTGTTATGCATTACAATCGGAAACTCTGTTGGAACTCTGAATAACCATCTGTCATTTCTTGGATTAATTTGGTCCTGGTGAAAAATTACCTCATCGGAGAAAATACAAATAATTGCAGCTTCTTGAAGTTACAACATGGAAAGCAGTCGATTCTCTTCCGTCTTACCTTATATTTATTAACGTCTCCGTATTACATATGACTTGTAACAGATATCTGTATGCACAACTGTTCTAATTTTGCATTTTGAAACATTGAAGTCCTTTGCAATTGCTCTGATCGACTTTGAGGAGTTTCCAAGGATTCTACTATAAAATTTGCACAAATTCCTGGGTTCTTATTATAATAGAGCCATTTGGAATAGTTAAATCCTTATCAACAGCTTTCAGGTCAGTTCTACATAACTTTGGCAAGGAAGGATAAAAATTTCACAAAACTTATGGCGACCGTTAAATCATGTTGCCCAGGAAAGATAAATTTAAAGCCACCAATCCTAGTAATGACTCTTGGTAAGCAACGTGCACATTATTCCTTATTCATAAATAGAAATATTACTTAGGTATATAAAATGTGTTTCAATATAAGAAGAAAGTAATACTCATACTTTTTTTTTAAATCAAGTTCAAATATATAATCAAATAAACTTATTTTGGCAATTTGTGATAATAACAGACCGTAGAAACATAAATTCGTGCACATAGACCCATATGTCCCGTCCTAGTTATTTCGACGTGGCAGCTTTTATTTGAACTAAATTATGGGGGAAACTATTGTAATTTTAAGCAGGCGAATAAATTAGTGTGTTCCTTTCTTTTTGGAGAAAGATAGGATAAAGCTTCGTTCCATTTAAATTTGGTTTGCTATTTCAGTGCTCATGGCATGGGAATTTCCACAATCTTGCACTAAACACGGAGTTCATCACTCAAATCACTGCAAATTCAGTATATATATATATATATATATATATATATATATATATATATATATATATATATATATATATATATATATATATGAAAAACTGGTAACAGATGCCTTCCTATAGTTTATTCATAGAGCAAAGTTTTGAGGTCAAGCATCATCGTCAGGTTAGTAAATATTATTGGGTTGAGGGATAAGTTCTTGCGGTTTTATAAAATTTCTTCAGTACCATTAACAATTTTAGAAATCTTCATATTTAATTGATAACAATATGCAATTTAATCAATAATGTATTCTTCGTTGTTATTTACGACTTCTTCCCAACCTTCAACTAGTTTTTCGATGCCTCTGCAATAAAAATCTCTGGATTTTGACTCGAAGAATTCGTCTAACAAGGTTCTTAATTCCACATTAGTATTGAACGAAACGCCGCACAAATTGTGAGAGGGCGATCGGAGGATGAGGCAGGATTTCCTAATTAAGCCTTTAGATGGCCTCTTTTGTCATATTGGCAATGTAAGGACGAGCATTGTCTTGTTGCAGAAGGACTCCATAATTTCGATGAGGTCGCTTTTCACGAATAGCTTCGGCGAGTCGATACATTTGTTGAAGGTAGAGTTCTGCATTAACAATCTCGTTTTTCAGAAGGAGCGCATATAGAATTATACTTCACAATCCCACCACACACACAACATCGTCTTTCGTGGATGAAGTCCTTGCTTTAATCGCGGAAGTGGTTTTTTGGAGGGGCTAAACACACCACTATTCGTCGTCAGGGATGATGCGGTACGAGTAGCCTTGTGGCGACCAAGTAAACCTGTGGCAATCGTGGAGCATTGAAGTTTGTTGCGTTCGCTCAAAGCGTGCGGAACCCATGCACCCAGTTTTTTAACTTTCCCCATCAAATGAATGTGATTTATTACAGTTTTCTGATCACACGCCAGTTGTACAGCCAATTCTCCAGTCGGTTGACGAGGATTTTAATGAATAAGGTCGTTCATCCAACTTAATGGGGCGACCGGAACGTTCTTCGTCATTAAGATTGAAATGTGAAAACTACCATTGTGCTACCCTTTCTGATAAAGCATTTTCTCCGTACACACCACAAATATCGCGACGAACTTTGGCTGCGTTTTCATTCTTCCTGTCTCGATTCAAAATGAATAACAACAAGTGTTGAAAATGCGCTTTTCTTTCAACTTGACATTCCATTTTGAGGGTACAGAACAAAAATTAAATTAACACAACTTTTAAATAAACCGTAATGACGTATTACTCAACTTCACTACGTAGCCTAAGCAAAAGCCTAATAGTCTACGCTGTTAAGAGACGTAGCCTAACCTTTGAAAAATTTTCTCTCATTATTTATTATTGTTTCTTAATATGTGCACAAATCACGTCAACAAAACTTAAATCAACATAACATAAAAAAAACTAAGAACTTATTCCTCAGCCTTATACTAAACTGACATTTCAAATATTGTGCAATTTTAAGGATTTTAGCCACGAAAACGTGTGAAGAGTAGCTGGTAACAAATATGATGATATTTAGTCATTGATTGCGGTTTAGGTTTATAAAATTAGAAGGATTTAAAAGGCATAGTTTGCAAATGTTATTTGCAGAGTTAATTAGTGAAAATTGATTGATCTTTACCTGAGGATTACACATTTTTAGCATTGAGACTACATATAGAATGGACGTGTTTGGGAAGCGTGAGACCTATTCTGTATGACCTTCTTATGAATACAATCCTCGACAATGATCACCGAAATCCATAATCCACAAACTGTTTGCTTTGGGGGATCTAATGATATTCATACTGAAAATCTATGCAATAGACTTAAACTTTCGTTAATCTTATCATTTTTCTCTAGAATAGCTATTCAAGGTTGCCTTGTGCGATGGAACGTGATTGGATCAACGATCTGACCCATTTATTCGACTACTGAAGGGCACTTTAGATGGTCCTGTTGTACGATCTCACGCTGGACAACCATACCATTCTTATATATAACTCCATGCGGAAACTTGTAATTCTCAAGTTAAGATTGACCAATAATCATTATGTCCCTCTGAAAATAACATTTACATACTACCCTACTCAATGACTAAGATTTATATGTATAGTTACTTGTTAAATGCGCCTCCCCATCTTTACTTTTAAACGTACAAGATTTGAACTATCGGATTAAATAATATAAATATATTGTAACCAATAAATTAACTTTCCTTGTTTTATATTCAGTACCCTAATGATGAGTCTACACCACAAATCGGTGTATTAATAAGTATTAAGAATCCATTTTTTTCTCCTGATTCTCTCATAAATATATATATATATATATATATATATATATATATATATATATATATATATATATATATATATGCATCATACTAATGAGTTCAGAACTACATTATTTCCTGATGAATTTCAACCCAGGCTGAATACAAAAAGGTCGAGCGTATCTGCCTTTGATGATGTTTTTTTTAGGCCTATTTGCACTAGACTCTTCAGCATGCCCTAAATGAGTTCAATGGGGTTCATATCAAAAGAGCAGCTTGGGAATACGAGGGGTGGTGAATAAGTTTTGCAATTCGGATAAAAGGAAACGAGATATGAGGAAAAGTGTTTTATTATTTTTCAATATAACTACCCTCGACTTCAATGCACTTGCGCCACTTGTCCCTGAGGCTTCGAATTTCTGATAACCAGAAATCGGCCGACTGCTGTTCAATCCACTCCTGGACGGCCAGCTAAACATCTTCATCGTCCACAAACCGGCGTCCACGCAGTGCAGCCTTGAGCTGGCGGAATAAAAAGTATCGCTAGTGGCCAGATCTGGCGTGTAGGGAGGATGGTTAAGCTCCTAGAATCCGCACCCGTGTAGGGCAGCTTGTGCAACTCTGGCTTTGTGGACTTTGATAACGTTGAAGTCGATCATAGGGCGTTAGGTTTCTATTCACCCAAAGGGCAGAGACCTTGGTCATGGCCAAATTGGCGTGGATGATGTTCATAACACTTTCATGTAATATTCCAAGTTCTCGCTCGATTTCTTCGACCTTCACCCGTCGATTTTCGAGGACCAACCTCTCCACACGGGACACATTGTCCTCGTTTGTCACATCTGACTGGCGTCCTGGATGATGGTCATCTTCAAGGGACTCACGACCATGGCGGAACTCCCTATTCCAGCGGTGTAAACTGTAACCATGCGTTCATGGATCTTTTTTGCATTCTTGCCTTTCTTGGTTAAATATTTGATCAACTTTCTCCATTGTTAAAAAATTTGTGACTGACGATCTGCGATCAGCTACTTCTTCTTAAATATACGAGGCAGGAGCGTGCGGCTGCAGGTCCTTACTTGTCATAACTTGTCCTAACACCCCCACAAACAGCTATTCTCCTTCTTCTGTTTCGTCCTACCGATTCGCAAAACTTATTGACCGCCCCTCGTATTATTTTCCATCTCGTGGGTAAATTTAATTGAAGGGACGAGAGATTTGAGTCTTGTAAGAAAAACATTAACATCTCGCAATTTGTCCACAAGCAAATGACATCATCAATATATCTTTACCAAACGATCGGGGCGTCAAGGTTAGTAGGGAGAAGTTTTGTTTCAAAAAATTCCATATATAACTTACCCATGACTAATCCGAATTTTGGGAGGAAATATTTGCCTTGGAACGAAAACTTATAGTTTTTGGTACAAGGGGAAATGAGGTTCATAGAAGTAGTAACGGGTACCGGCAAGTCATAATTTTGCAAATGATCATTAAGGAAATTAAAAAGATCTTAAACTGGTACTTTGTCAAATAATGAACAAACATCAAAACTAACAAGAGTAAAATCATTAGAATAATGAATAGCATTAAGTTTAGAAATAAGGTCGTGTCTTATAATCTCCCTCGTTAGGCTCTCATCATTTCTCTTAATTTGTTACCCTCCCCGTCTTCTCAGTTTGACCTAACTACCTTCTTTTTGTTATTCTTAATGTGAGTCTTTCCTTTTCCCTTCCGTCTTCCTCATTGGTGATTTCTTGTTTTTGAGGTGGTCTTTTATACTTTTCTTTCGTATATATACCTCTAATATAATATTATTTTTGGTAGTTATCCTTGATATGAAACTTAATAAAGTTCGAAAGTACTTGGAAACACCATTTCATTTTTTCTTGCGGGAAATTGCATTCATTTGATACCCTCACGTGATACTTTGTGAGTTTTTCATTTCATATAATATTTATATATATATATATATATAAGTAAAATGAAACCACTGTATAGAAGCCAAAAGTTTAATTTACAAGACTAGTTTCAGTATTTAGTTTATCATACCCTCTTCAGTCATATACTGAGAAAGTGATTGTTAGAAAAGTCTATAAATAGCGTATAGACCATAAAAAAAGAATAGAAAAAACACGCAAAGAAACACAAAATGGGGAGAAATCTCCTTAAATAGCTTATCATTTCCCTTGTCTTATATTTAAAGCTCATATCCGTTATTGAACCTACCGTTACAAATGCGCATATAAACTAAATATTGTTTCATTTAAAATATACAGTTCATTCAAAATTTCCTCGCTCTCGCGACCGTCATGAAAACTTTCTTCTTTTACGGGTCCGGAATTCATATCCTTTGTTGTGGCCTATATCTTTATCTAATATTTTGAAACTACCATTTCTTTAACATTTTACCACTAAATTAAAAAAAAAAAATTCACTCTCGATTCTTAATGCCAGTTATTTCCTATTAATTCTAATCCTCTTTCTCTTAATTATTTCTTTCATCACAAAGAATCACTCCAATTAATGCTGTGATCCTCCATTATGTATGAATTTACGTGTGCGACCTGCCTAAGTCGTTATGAATGGCTACTAAACAAGTCTATATTTAAAATGTAGGATTGCTAAGCATATGGAAGTGTCATATAAAACTGACATTCCTATCTCTAAACCTGAACACTCCTCTATAAAACAACACTCTCAAAAAATTAACCACCTTGATCCTTTCAGTTTATTATCTTCCGCTTCTATGGAATTAAAAATTATAAAATCACATATAATAACACAAATAAACCTAGAACATAATGATTATTCATCCTCCCTTAAATTATTCACCCTTTAGGTAAATGAAGAAACATACAACTAACGAAATCCCCAGACATATTTCTCCTCTTGTCTAGTTCCGACCATAGTAATCAGTTGATAGTATCAGCTCCAACGAAATAAGGTTAGTTTCAGTATAATTTTTTACAGTTTTCTTCTTATTTGTGTTTATTTTAATTTCTTTTTGTCTAATTGGAATCCAAATGATATCATATATATATATATATATATATATATATATATACAAAATAAAAATCTCTTAGTGTCATGTATTCTTTTCTTTGTTTACTTTTATTTTTTTACTCAACTGTTTTTGACCCATAACACTGGTCTACAAGGTTTTTGGTGCTTAGAAAATGGACATCATTCCTGTAAGAAATCAGTCTCTTGAATTAAAAAATTACCTTCATTTTGATTTATCAGGTCTAGTTTTTAAGTTATTGCACATCCTTTTATAATACAAAGTCCATATGTTAATAGGAGTCAAAGTCCATATGTATATAAGAATATGTGGGAGTTAATGTCCATATGTATATGTCATAAGTGTGTACATTTTATAAACTAGACACTATGCATGTGTGTAGGTCCACTACGCTGGATTCTTCACTTTATGCTAATTCCAATTATTTTATTTTTTCCTATGTTTCAGATGTTGTGGTGAACTGAGCAATAGAAAATGGGCAAGATGTCCTTTTCAAAAGAGTGTTTCGTTAATTCGCTAAATGTGTTAAGGAAACATAAAAGTAAAAACTATAAAGACCTTTTACCAACTTGATATCAAATTTAGGTGTCATTGGTGACGCCAAAAACAGGGGCTTGCTTTTGTCATGTGCTGCAACGTATGGGTGATTAGTGAATTAGTGAACTCTTTCACTAATCACCCTTACTTTGTAGGACATGACATATTTAACGCCTATGAACACAAAAAGATCTCAATAGAAGCTATAACAGGGCATATCTTGCTTCAAACATTACTACAAGACAGGCTCGTTCAAGAAAGTGCAGGACACATTCGTGCATCAGATCGAATGTAAAAATGCCCCCTCCAGGAGAATAATTCAGGACTGCGTGGACCACTTCGAGAACTGTGTGACAGTGGACAACCTCAATGCAGCCAGTGACAACCGCCCAAGCCATTAAGGACACCCCTGGAAGCATACAGCTGAGCTGGCCAAGAGCGTGTGAGACTCAGTTCAACAGAGTCCCAAACGCTCTGTGTGCAATCGAGGTCAGCCCCAGGTATCTCGTGAGACTGATAAGAGAGTGTTAACAATAGATCTCAAGGCACAGTTATAGAGAATATAGACGAAGCAGACCCTTACAGCCTCAGATAAGGAGTAGAGAAAGGCTACAGCAGTCAAGATACTGGAGAAGATTCAGGAGACCCCAACTTTCCTTAACCTCCTTTGAACCTCAGATGAAGCTCACTTCCATCTTGAAGGAAAGGTAAACTCGAAAATAAATGGAGGCTACCAAATGAGGTAGCCACCAAGCCCCTACACTCCCCTAAGTGCACGGTATTGACTGCAATCTCAGCCAGACGCATCATTGAACCATTTTTCTTCGAGAAATCTGCCGCGACAGTGACAGTCACCAAAGAGAGGTATGTTAAGGTTCTCAAAACCTTCAGGACGGAGCTGGAGACCCTTTCCTATCGCTTATGGTAAAGTTCTGGTTCCAGCAAGCTAGAACATGCTCTTACACCTCACACCTTTTCCAAAATTAGCTGAAAGAGAACTTTGGTGGTCGTATGATCAGTCTCAAAACTGATTTTGATTGGGCACCGCATGACCCAGACCTAAGCCTTCCCCCCAGATTTCTTTCTCTGGGGCTAACTTAAAGAGAAAGTGTACGTATGGAGACCCAAGACCATCACTTAACTTAAGAAAGCCATCAGGGAGGAGATCAGTCCCATCATTCCGTCGCTTTGTTAGGACGTCATGGACAACTTTGTTCTGCGCCTCAAGAAATGAAAAGCACAGAACTAAATTGAGATCATCTCGACCACGTGCTTTAGAATAAAGAATAAAAGGCCAAGAACTCTCATGTTTTGATATGTTGTTTTTAAACAAAATGCACTAGGAATCACCAAAGTTTCATTCAATTCTTACATCAAAATGCATTTTCTTTTTAGTCCTTTTTATCGTTTTACTAAAAATCTCGGAGAATAACGTTAACAACAAACAAGGCAAAGGATTCTATCAGCACATCAAAGAGATCGAAACTCGTTACAAACAACCTTGGGACGCTGTGATGATAGCAGACTATTGCTGGTTTTAAAAATGAGATACTTCTGTTGCTCAACATCAACAGTGCGCAAATAAGCGTAAATTTATTCCCTGAATTTTCTGCCCAAAATCTTTGCCAACGTGTATTTCAATTTTTTTTTATCTGTTATGCTCTCTTAATTGGTTCATATTAATTGCCTCCTTTTGAATTAAAATAGTTTAATTAAAGCAAGTCTTGTGTAGTTGCACTAAAAATTACTAAGAGAGATAGAAAACTATACCTAATGGCGGAAAACTGAAGTTATTTTCGAATTTAGAAGGTGAAACCACTTAAGAATTAATTGAAATATTTCAGGCACATAACAAAAGTTATTTTTTGTTGTCCAGTCTAATTTTTTCACCCTCATACATTTGTATCTTTAACTTATGCTGGCTTTTTTATTTTACTCATCGGCATCTTTAGTAATGAATATTATCAATGCCGCCAAGAATAATTGGGACGTAATATAATATATGCTCACGAATTAATGCAATGGATCTTTTGTCTCTTCATAGAAATGTGTTTATGTTTTATTTGGAGAGATACTGTGACACACCACAACGAAGTCACAAAAAAGATCCGAAAACACGGAAGAGGGTAGGTTTGACAAACATGCACACTGGGTAATTGCGCAAGAATAACAGACCCGTTGTGCTTATTGACACACAAATAAAACAATACGATGTGAAACATGCGGTAAAGGTCTTCATATAAAGTATTTTAAGTCATATCACTTGGAGTAAAAATACACACGGAGTTCCTAGATTTGTCATAATTTTAAAATATGTATTTCTGGCATCCTATAGGTAGGTGTGAGGGAACCCCCCGTGGAATATCTTAAGCAGACGGAACTTCCACGCACTGCAGAAGGCCCGTTTTTTTTGGCCTAAATTGGTAAGCCTAACTTTCCCCCTTCCACAAGCGGTAGCCTCGAACCGCGTCCCCCAGGATTCACCTTTACGCGGACTAGAATGGCTCTGCAAGAATATTCGAGGCTATTCGAGAGTAGAGCTGTTTCCTGCTAACCCTTCTTAGGGAGAGTCTCGAACATAAATAGAGTTTGACTCCCATGAGGAGACACAGAGTTGAGAACTCTCACCCAGAACCCAGAAGATTTCCCCATGTTTCCAAGTCAAGTGCTAGCAACAAAGCAAAGTGACAGTTGGACTATTATGTGTATTTGGAATTAGCCCCAGCCAGGAGGTAATTCCACTAAACTATCGCCCTGAGTGATTTTTCCGACTTCTTTCACCAACTCCTGTTGAAGCCCTCCTCATTTCGGGTAGCCAAAATACTCTTCCCTTGACCGGAAGTTACCCTCCCCACTTGCTTTTGGAGAACCGTCATCACTCCAATCTCCCGCTTTGAAGTCCAAGCGGCCTCACCTCAAGTGCAGAAGACATCCGTAAGCCAACCCCTCTTTCCCTTTTAGTAACCCAATTGAGTTAATCCCCCCCCCCATAGTCTCCTCCGGGAATACCTCAAGTTCTAACTTCATAGCCTGATTTATAACTATAATTCACCCTTTCATTTACTGATGTAATTTTGTCCGTTAATTCTCTCAGGTAATTTTACCCATCAATTCTCTCATTATTTTTGTGTAAATTACATTATATTTTTCTACATGCCTCTTTAAATAACCTTGAGCTTTGCCATTGTCCATAATTTACCAGCCCACGTTGCACTCTCTCGCTACTCAGCCCATCTAAACTCGTGGTTTTCCGTCCCTTTTGTCGGTTTGCTTTCAAGTTATTGGTCCCTCCCTGATAGATATAATATGGTATTGCTATAATTTAATGTCATACCACGACAGTAGGTATTATACACCCAAAAGTACATAACAAACAAATATTTTTTTCAATATAGGTAATATTTAATCTATTTTTGCTATATTTATCCCACACATATATTTCATTCAAATTTGGATGAAAAATATAACTTTTATTAGAAAAGGAGTTTTCTAAAATTTCTTGTGTAGTAAATCAATAGATAGAACCAATCCTATTTCATTTCGAATCATCATGATGGTACTTGTCGCTTTAATATCCCTCATTTTCTCATTTCCGCGTTTTTTATCAGAAGAAATTCTGCGACAAACATTTCTGAATCTTTTGCATCTATCTTTCCGGAGGTATATCCTCCGAGCAGCAACTTCCTACATAAAGGGCTTTGAGATCAGGGATAGGGATAGGGATAACAAAAAGTAGTGAATATGAGGGAGAATAATATAGGATATATAGAAATAATAGTGTAGAGGAGAGATGATTGATGTGTTGTTAATGGTAGGGTAATAATGTCGAGGTTGTGTGTTTTGATGAGTAAGTAACTGTGTACCAGGTTGCCTGGCAATCGCTTTTGTGTTGTTTCCTTTTGCTTTACTTTAGTTTGCTTTATTTAATATTTTACAGTTTAGGAGCCTTTGTTTTCTTAATTTTATATGTACTTATTTGTACAATGGTTTCTCTTTCGAGGGAAGCGTTCGAGCTTTTGTTTTCTTTTTAATTCTTTGAAGTATTTCTACTATTTCAATAATTAATGGTATATATGGTGCACTCTCGAGTGCTGTGTCAGAATTTTTACTTCCCTGTTAATTTTTCTTCTTAATGCATCTCATTATGTTAACATGTATACATGCACATATATATATATATATTTTTTTTAATCACGCATACATCTATACATACATCTACATACACACTTTTTTTCACATGTATACATATATCTTACTTATATTTACTATTATGAGATTACTAGTTTTTATTCTTAAGAGCTAATTATACATATAGGGTCTTTCTCTGGTACTTTATCTATATATTGGTTGGACATCTTCTTGTATATTTTTTCGCTACTTTTAATTATTTGTCTAAAGTGTAGTCTTTTATATTCTCTTTCAGTAGGTATAACTTTATTGGTTATTTCGTTTGGGAGTTCCTCCTCTAATTTGTGCCAAATTATCCCTGGCACGTTCATGAAGGAATTGATTTATTGGTTTCAACTTTGTTCTTCGGTGTAGTTTGACTGATGGTATTGCATTCAGTTTTGATGAATTGGTTATGAATCTGGTTGCGTAGTTTTGGACTACTTGTAGTTTTGACATTTGAGTTTTGGTTAAGGTATTGATCGGAATGACGGGATACGTTATAATGGAACGAACTACATAGGGTTAGGTATAACTTCCTTTTGTTTTTTTCAAATACGTTTCTAAATTTCTATTGAAAGGAAAGAGGGCTTTTCGTCTGCGTAGTCTTTTTGCTCACATGCGTACTGTGCCCATTCTTAGAGAAAGTTAAACCGAGTACCTTACCTCCTTCACTGTAGGGGTAGTAGATGTTGTTGGCGGTGACTCGGCGCGTCTTTCTTCTATTTTTCGGGTTTAATTTTAATTTAGCATTGTTTGTTTTTATTTTATGTGTCTTCTCGTATTCATTTATGTTTGTTATCTCTCTGGCCGTGCGTGGTGTGATATCCAGCAAATGTTTTCTATCACTGGCGATGATCTGCGTGACGTCGTTGGCCAGTTGGATATACATTGTACTTTCCTCTAAGGGTTGAGGAAGATTTCTGGTGTATACTGTGTACAGCGTGGAGCTGAGGCACCCACCTAGCGGGACCTCTGCCCTTAGAGTAAAAGTACTGCCAGTGTAATGGTTGATAGTCAACTTTGCCTTCCTGTTTTCCAGATAGTTACACAGGATTCTGGTAAGGTTTGTTTCGAGACCTTTTTGGATTATTTTAACTTTAAACCCTAGCAACCATACCTTGTTGAAAGCTTTAGCGACGTCGCGGAGTGCCAAGTCCACCCTATTACCTCTTGCTACGTTGACTGCGATCTTCCTTGTGATGAGTGCTAGTGCTGTCTCTGTACCTCTTCTCTTTCTGAATCCGTGTTGTTGTACACTTTGCATATCTTTTTCTTCCCGGAAGTTCTTTAATCTTTCATTGAGTAACTTTTTCCTTAGCTTGCCAATGAATTCCAACAGTGAGATATGTCTATAAGTCTTGATGTGGCCCATGGGTTTTCCGGGTTTGGGGAGAAAGATCATCTTCGCTGTCTTGAATGCTGGTGGAAAATGCTCTGTGTTCAGGCATGCGTTGAAGATTTTAAGGAGTGCCTGGTGCATATTGACGGGCGCGTTTGTGATATGATTTTTTGTAATTTCGCTAATACCTGGGGGGGGTTGTTTGAATGATGCTAGGGCTGCTTAAAATTCTATCATGGCGAAGGGCATTCCCTCGTTTCTTTGAACAAGGGATTTGTCAACCTTTGGGAATGTTGAGGTTCGTGCTCTCTATTTTGTAGTACATCTTTTATGTACTGATCATGAGCCGCATCGTAGTTTAGGTTCTTCTCCGGCGTAATGGAGAAGATCATAGACCAATGCTCTCTAAACCTTTCTTCGATCTTTTTGTTGTCATATTTTGTTATTTCACCTTCTTTCAGGAACATTTTCTCTTTAGGTATGGAACCTTTAAGCTTTCTGTATTAGTTCCAGAACCTTCTTGGATCTCTTCCTATATCCATATTTTCAATTATATTGTTCTATGTTGAGTTTATGTTTATTCTTATTAGGTTGTTCACCTGATCTCTGAGGCCTCTTAATCGTACATACCTTTCTCTACTACTACCATGTCAGTGGATTTCTTCGAATGTGCTGTAAATTTCCTCGATTTTAGTTTTGATTTCATCGGACCTTTGATGAGCAGAAATTGTTCTGTATTTAGTTTTTGGGACGTATAGCCTGTCAGCTTCTATGATGAGGTTTGTAATACTGTTTACTTGCGTGTTTATTTCTTCTATGGGGCTTTCTGTAAGGGAAGTTATACTAAAATCTTTCTAAATGTTTCTTATATTCTGTCCAGTTGGTTTTTGACAATGCCTTTCTTTGGGGAATTTCAATTTGGATAGGCGAGGTTGAAATCTTCGTAACGAGCCTGATGTGATCAGAAGGTATTGCGGGGCTGGGAGTGATGTGGATATTAAACGCGAAGTTGAAATTAGTTAATATTATATCTGGAGTGGTTGAAAACCTGTCTGTTACAAAAGTGGAGAAATCAGGGCCCTCTTTCTGCACCATCTGCCGTTTCAGGCGTAGTTCTAGGGTTTTTCCATTTTCATTGAATGCGGTTGTATACCCGGCAGATCTACATCTTGCATTAAGATCTCCTAGGAGGATAGCTGAGGATTGTCGGCGAAAGATCCGAATGAAGTTCGGGGTTGGGAGGTACGAGCACCGGGGGGGTTGATATGCCCCGGCTACCACTAGATCCGCTGTTGTCATTTTTAGCTTAATAGCTATATATGACTCCTCTAGATCTCTAATTCCGGTGTAAGAGATTCCCTTTTTTATTCCCATGGCTGTTCCATCGAAGCGTGTATGTGTGTGGCTTGCAGCTAAAACTGTAAAGTTTGGGATTTTGATGTGTTCCGTTTGTAAATCAATACCGTGTTCATTTATAATGACTATATCAGGATCAACTTGTCTAATTATATTGCAGTATATAATTTTTTGTTCTTCCTTCCATCGACATTTAGAGTAAAGATTTTAGATACTTTTGGTATTGTACGTTCATAGGCATTTTATCTTTTGTTTGATCTTCCGTTTTTGGCATTCTCAGAGTTCGCGGGTGATTTAATATGTCCTGGGCGTTTTTTCTTAAATTGGTCCGTAGAGAGATTATAACAGGAATTCGCCTAAATTTCTATTTGTCCCTGTTTAAGGGCATTGTTAAGTTCGGTTTCTTCGTATTCGGAATCGTGATCTCATTTGTATTTCCCTTTGACTAGTCCTTCAACGATTTATTTTTGTTTACTAATTTGGGGAAGTGGAGATGTGTGAATTCCATAAATTTTGATGTTGAATTTTCTGTATTATTTGTTTTTGCCTTTTCTTTGTCTTTTCCGAGTTTTTGTTTCATCAGCTTGATTTGTTCAATACCTTCCAAGTCATCTTTATTAATTTCGGTTTCACTATTTATTTGTTCTTCTGTCGAATCTGTTGTTTCTTTTTCTGTTGGCATTGATATTCTATACAGGTCGCTGAAAGGCGGGTTTTTAGGAAACCACATAGGTTTTAGGCCATTTTTTGAAGGCATTTTGTTTAGTCCATCCGAATATGAGCCTGGTTTAGCCATGTTTACAAAATTTGCAAAGAGAATGCACAGTATGAGATCTGGCCTCATATTTTTCTCTATATTCACGACCATCTTAACTTCCTTTGCTAGTCTTGCCGTTGCCGCTGCATAAGTTGTCGTCTTCCTCCTTTCTTTCTCTTCCAATATTGCAGTTTTTTTGTTCCTTAATATTTGTTTTTTCAGGGGACATGCCATTGAGAGTGTACGGTGCGGGTCTCCACAGTTTTCGCACTTTTTTCTTTCGCTTTCGCACTATGCTCGAGCATTCTCAGCATCTCGTGCCCTGGAACGTGCATTTACGGGTTGTGTGGTTACCGAGGGCGTAACACTTGAAGCAGACCAGGGGAGAGATGAATGTCTTTCTTTCTATCTGATCAAGTGCTATTTTAGTGTGGAGCCCAGCATTCCACTTTCGGCAGCTTTTGACGCCATTGTGGTATCTTTAAATATTGCTTTGAATACGTGAGAGTGTTCCTCTCCGTTTTGTTTTTTAAATTTAATTATCTCCTCTATTTTGGCCCATACTTGATTCTTCTCTATCTCCTCTTTAATTTCTTCTGTGGAGTGCTCACCTACCCACGGGTCAAGTTTTCTACAGATTACCGACCTCTTAATTGCGACAGCAGGGTGGACTCTGGCAGCTAGCCCTATTTTCTTTAGTTTTTAGCTGCGTTTTCGCAGATTAAGTGGTCGAGATCTTTTTCAGTGTCGCATAGTGCGACGTAGCCAGTTTTCTGCTCTCTTAGTATTTAGACAACCACACCTATATCTGAGAAGATGGTTTGGAGGGTTTTTATTCTGGTCTAGTTGCTCCGTATGATTTATCAATTATTCCAGTACTGTTCCCAGTACTGGATATTCTTCCAAATGGTACTTTCCTTTAATTCTTGTGCCTATATTTATATTTTTCCAGGTAGATAAATTATGTTATTTAGATTTGTATGAGTGAGTTTCCCCTACCTCTTTTGGAAACTTCTCGTGCCCAGATTTGGGTTGATGCCTTAGATGAGTTGATGGAATGATGAGTGATGAGTAAGTGGATGAATGATTGAATGAGTGAACCTGGGTGGGATCCTCCGAGGGGTAAAGCAAGACGGACGTTTTGATGGATGGTGGTTGAATCAACTCTCACGGCCCGGGGTGCCGCCCCCTCGGGATTTTGGATATTCTACGCTGCGTCCAACTTACATAGAGACGGTTTTAATTCCCTCTATGGTCTTGGCCGGGCACCCCCGGAGGTTCATTCGAAACACCCCGAGACTTGCAGCGTATTCCCATTGACCAGGTACCTATAAATCCGAGTTTTGCAGTGGGTTAGGACTCAAACCGAGCCTCAAATTATGCCTTTGCTCAGTGCAGAGCTTAGTTTAAACTAGGCGGTGATGATAGGCAGCTTTCCAATCCAGATGAGGTCCCCCTGAGGTTGGTGAGTGTGGTGAAATTAGTCAGACATATTAAAATATGATGGCTGTATGAAATGTATTATTCTCTCTTTTAGAGAAGATGGGGTGAGGGGGTGAATAAGAGGTTAGAGAAGGTAGAAAGGAAATGAGGATGAATACGTTGGCGGGGTCAACGTTGACTTTAATAAAGCTTCCCTAAAGATGAGATGCTTGAGCGAGAAAAATTCTCCAATGTATATTTCTTCTCTATGAATGTTCTTCTTCTATCGTTAGAGAGTGCTAACAGGCGAGTATCCGAGCTTCAAAGAGTGCGTGCGTGCTAGGCGGTGACGAGCAGTCGTTTGACAACAATCTCTTGCAGCTCCACAGGCAATTCTGAATTCTGCTATAACCATGCTCAAAGTTGTGGGGAAGCATTGCGTCACTCACCTTAGAGACACATTCAAAGACCATCACAATTTCGGTTAGCTTGGTCTTCATGAATAATGAAACGTTTCAAGTATGATAGCAAGCCTCTGTTTTTCGGGAAGTTATGCAGTTGGGTTTAGCAGAAGTTTTTTATCTGAGAAGAACCAGATCATAACAGTTCAACAGGATGCTTTAACTTGTTCATGGGCTTCATTGCCTTTGTCAAGCAGTTCAAGTTCAACTTTTCTGTCAAAATTTTTCCTTTGTGCCTATTGTAAGAGTAGAACCAAAGGTAAATGAAACTGTCTCTTCGTTTCTACTGCTAAACTAAACGCAACGACATTTTCTGACAGTGAAGGTGAACGAGAATTGCATGATAAAGGCAACGAAGCTACTGAACAGGTTAAACCATCCCATTAACACTGGGGCAAGCTTGTTCTTCTTAGATAAAAAAAATACACACAGACCATCACAGTTTGGGGCAATCTGATCTCACAATAAATATAACGTCGCATAGATTACAACAGGTAAGTCATCCTTTATTCGGAGCTTTGTGCAACTGGACCTGGCAGATGTTCTTTTCTTCTGAGAAGAACCAGATCGTCCCAGGTCAACAAAATGCTTTAACTTGTTTAGGTGCTTCTTTGCCTCTGCCAAGCTGTTCTCTTTCACTTTCTCTGTTAGAATTTTTCGGTTGCGCTAATTGTACGAGATGAACCGAAGGTTATTATTTAGGCCCACTTTAACGGTGGTGAGTCCAATACCCATTCTTATCTGGCTAAAGCTCAGATTTCCTTGCTTAGTTCTTTTATCACCTTGCTCTCCTGATTTTGGAAGAAATGCGGGGAAGGACGCAGGCAGAACAACAACTACGAGTATGTGTCGTTCTGCTGAAGAGAATCACTCATGGTGTCGGCATTTTTATATACGTTGTGAATCATCATAATATAGGTAACTTTTTCTAACATTCAGATGCTTTCCATTCCTTCATGTCAGCTAACTTTTCTCAATTAAAACCTTACAATGTATGCTATGCAACGCCATTGAGTGTTTCTCAATATATCGGAATATATACTTACAAAAAGGAGACTTTAAATATCGTCAAATTTATCCTGAACTTCTATATATTATAGCCATCAAGACGTAACTAGAAATAAAAAAATATATAGTCTCTTGAAAATCGAACAGATGTACCTCGCTCTCCTCAATTACGTGAATTATTTTATCAGAGAATCTGTTTGCAAAGATTTCATGAAAACTTAGGTGAAAAACTTTCAAATTATCCCGCGTCATTTCACAAAAACGAAAAAATTGTAAAAATTGCGGTTAATTTGCCTAAAAGTTTCGTAGAATATCTTACTTAATTACATTTTCCTCCCTGCCTGTTTCCTTCACTCGTTTCTCTCCGTTTTATTTCTTAACGACAAAACGACTCTTTTTCACTCAAATGGGGACACATGACGTTATAACCCTTCAATTGCTATTGTTTTTATTTAAAGATATTTACTTGGTTGAAGAACTACTTAATGTTCTAATTCTCACAGTAAAATGATAGAAAAATGTGATAAACAATATTTTAACTAATTGGAAGTGAGTCTTTCATTAATGTTATCCCACAACTTTTCTAATAACTTTCAGGTCTAAACTCATACCAATTAATGCTTAAAACCAGCCAAATTTCTTTTGCTAAATGAATGTTACGACGCAGAATTGGAAAAATAATTTTCTACAGCATAAAAGACGCAATAACCATAATAGTAGCTTTTTAGAAATATTGTGACAGGCGCGTGATCTCTGGAATAGAAAATGTAAAGGAAGGGAGAATTTGATCAACTAAATGGAAGAAGGAATAGAAAGAAATAATTCCCTTCTCTAAATACTACCTCTTATGTAGACAAAGTGCATATTATGGAAAAATGCACCTCATCAAACGTCTTTCATTCGTATTACGAAATATATTCACAATAGGAACCCCTATATATTTACATAGTCATTCCTCCTATTACTTAACTCGCAGTATACGTTACTTTGATTTTTTTCTTTAAATTTGACCACATTTCTCTCATATAATGATTCTTCTATGTTTTAGCAGCCCACACCGCGATTGGTGATCGTCTTTTCTTAGTTTCGAAACTAGACTTATTTTTCTATTGACATGAAAAGGTGCATTCAGGATATATAACTCCATCTATGTGATGCAAAAATAAAATCTTGAACAGTAAAAATGAAAAAGAGGGGAAAAATAATCATAATATTCAAATTCATTAAGACAGTGTTCTATCCTCAAATATTATGTTGCTCAAATGGCTTAGACCTTTGGCTGCCTGATGAACTCGATCTCTCAATAGAAATCTTGGATATCACTCTGTAAATGTGATGTAACGAGCTGTCCCTCTTATATTTCTAAACTTTGCGAGAATGTGGAATTTTGACTGGCTCAATATAACTATACTCAGGGAGAAAAAAGATAGGAAATAACGGAGAGCAAGACATGAGCTCAATAAAGAACACTTTTACTTGGGTGTATTTCTTTATTCTTCTTTTCCATATTTACTGCCAAACACATTTAGTTAAACCTTATATTTAATATTAGATATTATTCAGTAGTATTAAATGAAACATATGAAGGATTCAAGCAAGAAATCGAATTATAAATTGCACAAGAGAATTGAGGAAATAAGGGCGATAGGTCAATATGTCTATTCTTAAGCCAAAGAAGAGGGGAAGTGACCCTAAAAATTTGTATCAGATGCCTGATTATAAAACCTTTGAAGGCAAAGGATAAAATGGATAGGAGAAAGCAGGCAATTATTATTATCAACTCTGTTTTTCTCGTTTCATTCTTAATCTGTTCGCAAAGATAATCAACATTAAGGATTAAATAAATATATTTAAAATAGAAGAATTATAATGTTTTATACATTAGGGTAATATAGTCTAGCCTATTACGATGGCCACTTTAAATATTTGTCTACCCTAACAGATTAAATAAATTGATTTAATTTTATTATTTCTTCCCAATGAGCTTACGAAGTTATTAGTTAAAGTTAAGTCAAGGATCAGTTACATAGATTAAATGTTCCCTTGAAAATTTGAATAGGTAAATAATGAGCTTAAAGTAATTCAGAGAACAGAGATATGGGAAAAGTTTAGAGGATTAAAAACATACTAGAGGGCGACTCTGATCCTAGTAGTGTCATTTCTAACTGAGTCAAACATTGAATTTGTATCTTTACATCAAGCCTTAACAGATAATTGTATTTGTAGTTCCGGATTCTTTCAGAGAATCAAACATACGTGTAGTCATAATAAACTTAAATAGGGAAAATTCATATACAGCAACAAATGGTGCATTTACTTGGATGGCAGGATGAAAAAATAATATTGAACTATTTGGTGTTGGTTAAAAGATTAATATTGTATCAATTAGTTTTCCCAGAAGGAATCAATACCGTCCAATGCTAGAAAATAAAATATCAAAATCTAAATTTTCTTGAAAATACTGGTAAAATATCAATGAAAATTGCACGTAATATTTTTCCAATTTGCCTCTGATGATAAACAAGTTCCATTTCATATCCCAGAAAATTAAATAAAATATTAGGAAATCTGTTTTACTTTGAAGAAAGGATGCTTCCATCAGTTGAAAACCATACCTATCAATGCAACTAGAAACAGAAAACAACAACAATTATCTAATAGATAATTGATTAAGATATTTATAAACGGTATTCATTCCCCTGTCCCAAATGACTTAAGAACAATTTTGGTTCAGTTCAGGCGGAATTTTATCCATTCAGCTTTCATCTTTGCCAGATATCTTCAACATTTGTCGGTTTGCGAAACATAACCTCACCTAATCTCTTGCATCTGCTTTATCCCTTATTTAATTTGTCACTGCGCAGGCCGGATCATCATATCCTCATTTTAAGCATCCATATACAGTTTCCCCGTCTTTTCTGTAGTGCGAAGCATTGTCCTTCAAAAAATAGGCTGAAGTAATCATGCTGTTCAGAGAGAGGATAAGACATGTTTCGTGAAGCAGGATTGCGTTTGAAAATTTGTCCAACACCATAATGCTGACACCTCCAAATTTAACCGTCTTTTGGGGATTTGTGAAATACAATCTTTCACCCCTTCGATGACTGGTATGCTTCTTTATCATTCATCTTCGAACAAATCCTACTTGCTTACGTCGCTGAAAATAATCTTTCAAATTTTGAGCACTCTATAGCATATACTCATTAGCAAATTCTAAACCAATCACATAAATCTTTTTAATCATAAGTGTTTCTTAGAAAGGAAGCGTCTCTTAAGTCCTCTCACTCTCATGAAATGTGAAACAGTTTGCTGAGACAAATTAAGGCTCATTTTCTCTGCAAATCTACGTACAATATCGGCAGCTCTCACAAATGCTGGTTTATCAATATTATTTGCTGGGTATGATCTGCACTGTAAAGCGTTTTTCATGGTCACCTCTTTTTTATCGACACGTAGGATCCTGTATTGTCATGAAGATCTATTGGCTGTGACAACACACATTGGGGCTGTTTACAATCCCGCAAAATGTAAAAGAATGTCCTTTTTTGACTCTTAAGCTGGATAATCTGCTTCCTAAAGGATTGCTAGTCCCTGGCTATACTTATTATAATGATAGATGTGAAATAGCATCAATAGTAGTCTAAAATAGAGGTGGCGAAGTGTTATCATATTACCTTTGATAAATATTTTTTGTAAACTGAATGTCATCAATTATATTTTTCTTTTTCGGACCCATCTTTTCTTAAAATGCATATTAGTGTCTTTATACCAATATTTATCCTCTCTTATATGAAATGAAACTGTTTTCACTAGCAGAAAAATAATAAAATATTAATGTATTAAATTTTCATGGAAGTCAAAGGAGTATTTTTTGAAGAAAATTGACAATTAGGTATTTTTTGTATGGTTTTAAACTGTTCTCTAGACTACAAGTCTAATCTTTACCTGAATTCTTCCAAGATGTATCAATTCCTATTGTTGAACAGAAGAATGCTCTTTGAGAAAGTATCTCTTCCACTAAACTTGATAATTATAAAATATAAGAAATCCTCAACTTTGTATAAATCATTGTTTTGAATACAAAGTATATCATTTCGAAATGATTTAATCATTTTCCATTCCTCTCTCCCTGACATCTGATCTCTCATTTGTATTTTCCTATTGAACACACCATTTGCATTTGTTTGAATCCATAATTTATCCATGGATCATTCTTTAAGAATTAATTTAGTCTGTATATTTTTTTGAGAGACTTAAAATTAGTAATAGCTTGATTTGCATGGTAAAGAAAGATGACACTTAAAAAGGTTGTATGATATGATCGACTGAATATTGATTTTCTGCACTTTTACATTTCTCTCTTATAATTACAAAAAAAATTTTACCTTTGTACTTCTTTTACATTTATTCTGAAGTGCCTCTTCCCTTTCCTACCCAAAACACAGGGTGACCGGAGTGGGGTGCTAATAAAAAAGGGATACTTACTCATTCTGTTTTCAGCCATTTTGTAGGTAAAGGCATCGAGTGAGACCGGATCCGAACGTCCCATCGGGTTGCGCGATTTCACTGTGATAATGTAATCAAGTCCGGGGGTAAGTCCCCTCAAAACGAGGAATGGTGAACCCGAGCTCTCATTAATCTGCGACCGACCCGTCACTGACTCGAACACCTTAAAAGAATAGTCTCAGATTATTCCATTAATATACCTAACAATAACTTTCTGAATTGGATGAATACTATTAGGCTGATACTTGTAAATTCTCTCTGACTTTAAAGAAACTATGTAGATGGTAGTTTTATATTTGATTTTTGAGAGTTCGACACTCAACAACATTACTTCTGGAATTAGCCATCCAAATTATTTGGATGGAACATATACAATTCTTAATTTATAAATACAATAGGTTCTGTTAATTTCTCCTTCGATCTTTGGGATAATTTGTGATGGTAATATATGGGATCAACTCAAATTAGTAACCAGCGTGTACTTTTGCAATCCCAGGTATTTCTTTGCATCACCGAATATTTGGGACAAATTATGAAATTCATTTTTTATTTACCTTTATGATGAGTTTTGGTTATAAAGAGAGGATCAACAATTTTAACGGAAAATTTAATTTTTGTTTGTATTTTCAATGTTATCGCACACTAAATGTCGGAAGTCATTGTGAAATACAATATCGTCGATGAAAAAGTGAAATCATATGTGCAATTTTAATCATTTATTATTCTAAAGAATCATTTCTTTGGATTGTATTTGAGAAAAATTAGAAGTTTGCATTAGTTTGGTAATATATTTTTTGTATAATATAGATTGTTGAACTAACCTATCTAATGTATATTATATTCTAGTATGCCTAGTTTGCATTCCTCTTTTTGTTACTAGTAGCAGCTAAAATAATAAACATTTTGTATAGAATCCTCAAGGCTACAGTTCTTCACAGAGGACCTGTATGTCCAACTAAGTAAAGCCTTGAAAGAAGAGGGTGAGTCTTCCTGGCAGTTTTATAATTATTGTCTTAATTTTAATATATATTTGATAGGTGACCCTAATCTCTTTAGTATCGGGAATATTTTGAAAGAGGAATAGCAAATAAACAATAATAATAGCAATCTACCATAATAATCATTATCTTACCACATTTATCCCTTTTAAGTTTCTACTATATGGTCCAAATAAAATATCACCTTAAATAGCCTAAATGTATATAAAAAGAGGTACATTTGGGAATACAATCGGAAAGAGTGTTAAGGAGTTACCCATGCTTCGAACGTCTGCTTCATGCCTCCGTCAAATCCTGCTTTGCAAGACACCACTAGAGAATCATAGGTTTCGTTAGCCACGGAGCAATTAGAAGGTGGGTCCGGGCGGCCTGCAAATATACGTAGAATATAGATTAGTTTTGTTTTTAATTTTCCCCAACAATCCTAACCCTGTGATACCTATTCAGATAAAGACGTGTTTTTTTAGTAACCAGAAAAGAATCTCTCATAAGAGCAAAGGAAAAAAAGGAGATTTTAAGGGTAATTTGAATAAGAATTCACTTCTGTTCCTCCTCTGGTCTGAGGCAAAACACCAGTGTCTAAACACAACTTTTGGCTTTGTTTAGTCAGCTATATAGTAAAGTAAAATGTAAGGAAACTAGAAAAAATAATTGGAAAGGAGCAGAAGGAGAGAAAATAAATTGCATCCATCCGAAATAATGTATTGGGTTCTCAGTATAAATAACTCGGTATCACGAAGCGTGCCTATAATAACTTGAACTCACTCTATTCATGAACCTATAGCCTATTCATTCTCCCCCAAAGGTAAAGAATAATGGTGTTAAAAACATTTAGGTAGAAATTGGATTTTTACAAAATCGGTTTCCAAAACCAAGTTGGAGTTTCTTGGAACAATAAGCTTTAATCTTAAAGCTCTTTGGCTTAAGCTCTTCAAACTAAGATTACCTTTTTTAATTTTAGGTTACCTATTTATGCATACAAAACTCCTAATGCTGTGGCAAAGTTTAAAAAAAAAATGGTGAAAACCCAACTGGATTTCTGCAAAGATTTATCTTCCCGATATTACCTAAGTGCAATCCTTAACCACGTAAATGTATTAGAAAAAATATAATAGAGAGAAAATAGACCAAAATGATGGAAAAGGGAAAGAGACGGAAAATAAAATGAGCCTACCCACCTGCAGGCAGAATATGATACAGACATGGTGACAACATCCGCCCCACACTGTTTTCTGCCCAACACTGCAATGTACCATATTCTTGAGCGGTACTTGCCGTGAATTTGACGATGCTCTTCCCATCTGCGTTAAGACAAAAAGAACCGATTTATTCGCCTGGATAGGATAACCTCCCATATTCAAAATGCCTAGGATAAACCAGGCTTTGAGTAAAAGAGGCAAGTTTAACTGACATTTTCTTTTCTTTTAAATGATGCAAATAAAAGTGTGATACCTCTTGAAAGATTCATTTGTAGATCGTATTTACCCCTCAAAACTTCACACTAATTATTCACCAATGTTATTCATCTCTACATCGTTTTTATCAGTCTCATAACCCGCGTGTTAGAATTTTAAGATGCATCAAATGGTGTGCTCTGTCTGCTCGTAAAGTGGAGTTTACAGCTCTGTTTTCATCCTCTATTCTTTGTCTAATGAAGTGTATCTTGTCATCATTTATTATTGATTGTAAAAAAGTGTTAATTAGCAAGATGGTTTCTGAACTAAACAATAGACTTATACGGGTCCTCACCTTTTTATAGGGGTGAGTTATACGTTACCGATTTATGGTTCTATGCCGAATGATTACTTGTTTACGGAAGGTATTCACCACCTTTAGCAGACGATGGGTTACCAGAGTGAGGGTGTCAGGCGAAGGCGGTTAAGGTCTTAACGTCGAGTTTAGTCTGAATTCAAATGTTCTTAAAATGGGTAATGCACACGTTGGCTGGGATCGAAACGTAACTTGGTTATCGCTTGTTAGAAGCAAGGACTTAAAAGAAAATGGAGGGTGGTAGGCTTTAATCTCGGCTTAGTACTACCTCGGTTATGGCACGCGAAATTGACGAGTCTTTGGCTATCAGTATTAAGTTTCAGTGTTTCGTGTAGGTCTCCTTCGTTATCAGATTGTTAGCGTTATAGAGCGATGGATCAGAAAAAATGAACCGACTCGTGAGGTGAATAATAATAATGCTACTAATGTGCAAGTCAGAAAAGAAAATCAAGAATTATGAATCATGGCAGGAGTGTTTTTGTCTGTCTATTTATACTACCGGTATAAAGAGGTTGTGACTTCTCTTCTCATAATCTAAATGCGGGGATGAGCCTATCGGGTCAAAATGCAATCGTTTGTTCTTTATTACGAGTAACGGGTGGCGTCAAAGTTTATTTGTGTGTGTTAGGAGTGTATTTGCATTTACCCGCCTTTGGCTTTATCATGCCGGCTTTTATAGCGAGAATGATTCCGCCGTTTCACAGGTTCACGTAAAGTCTGCCTGGTCAGATCCCTTATCACCGCACGTTCGCCCAGCTGCCTTCATTCTCTCTTTCCATACCTTTCAGCTCACATCTGTTTTCTAGTGTGTGTATGTTTGTACATCAGTGTAAGAACTACAACGATTTTGCTTGCATCTGTACAATATTTTCTGGAAAATTTCTTAATTAATACATATTAAAATGCAGTTTAATATTATTTACAAGTATTTCGCTTGCTTCGACATTAGTTCATTATTACAATATGGCATATTATTTCATTGTTAATTATGAGTTCCAAATTCAAGATTTCATAAGACCATCAGGGTGCTTATTTGTGAGGTTCCTTGTTGGGTCTAGGACACCTTGCAATTTGGGCGCGACAAAAGTTTCCCTCGAAATTAAGGAGTATTGCAGAAGAAGTTCTAACATACATCCTCTGGCCGAAAACAATTCGTTAAATCAATAACGCTACACTTTTACATGGCTTTGATGTTCATATATATATATATATATATATATAGTTATTTACTTAACTTCATTTCAGGGTCCTTTATACACCCCTTATTAAAATACTTTATGTTACAATTATAACACATAGTATGTACACTTGGGTTGACAGTGGAAGTTTTATGTTCAAATTATTGAGTCGTGCGGACAATTTGCCCCCCTTCTCTTTTATTATAATAGACCCTAACAATAAAATCGATGCGTTCATATTATATTTTTCTTCTCTAGATCACCCTATTTTACCATGCACGGGTTCTAAAAATAAAAGAATGACGGTTCTTTAGCGTACGTTACACGTCTCCGAGATCGAGTGAAAATCTCACCGGTTATCGTTGTTCTCTTCAGTGCCTGGAGATGGTTTTCTTCGATTTCCTTCGACATCATTGTTCCTTGTTTCATCTTCTTCATGACATGAAGTTCAAAAAGTCGTTCACCTATCTCATGCATGAGTTTTCTGTTGTTGGTGATTACTCTGTACATTGCCACTATACGAGGAAGAAGCTTGGCCCGTTTCGACCTGTCTGCTGAGATAGTATCTTGTTTGCTATTATGCATCTCCAACTTATAAACCTTGTCTTCGCGCTCTAACTCAGAGAAACTACCAGCATGTGGCACTTCTACTGATTTACAAACACGATCGAATCGAACCAAGACGTACATTGCCTCACGAAGAGCTTCGGTCACGAATGGCCTGGCCCCCAAGTGCAGTTATCCTAAGAATGCCTGTGTGATGTCGACTTGCGCCATGGTTGTGGCTAATTCCTTAATTTATTTTAAATCGGTCTTAGACGATGAAGATAAAACCAATGGCATCTAACACATTAGTGTAGTCCCTGTGACTTCTTGGAAATTTATTAGGTAGGGAGCGATTCCACAAACGGACAATACAAAAGGCCATCAGCCAACCTTGTCCACCCACCATTATGGAGCACTTCAGAGTTCTGTTTGCCCTTTTCGCCATTTTGTTTGTGGTTTGGGTGTACGCCATTGGTTTGGAGCTGTTGAAAACCAACAAGGGCTGATAATTTTTTGAACAAGAATTGAATTGGGCTCCTATGGCGGTTACCACGTATAACAGGAATCCAAATCTTGAAATCTATCCGTCTAGGAATTCCAAAGCAACCGTTGCAGCACTTAGATCAGGAATTGGTAATATTTCGATCCATCTTGTAGCCTGGTCAATGCACGATAGGAGATATCGGCTATCCGACGCTTAGGACTGTGCAGGCAATATGGATGGTTAAAGTGGTCCGATGATGTCAATGTATGAAGTTTCGAATCTTAATGGAAAGGATTAAAGATTTCGTGTGGCGATCGATATTTGACAATTGATGTGAAAAGCATTCCCGTTTCCAGAAGGGAATGTCCCTGTCCATAATAGGCTCCCAAAATCGAGACTTAATTAGACCGAAGGATGCTTTAATGCTATAGGGAGAAACGAGCGTGGGTATTATCTTGATGTTACCTCACACCATAGAGTAGTTTGGGAAAAGGGCAAGGTTTTATTTGTGACCGTAGTTCTTTTGTTTCCTCATGTTATTCTGCGCTGCTGCCAAAGCTCAGAGGTCAAATGTGTCAATTTAAACCGAATTGCCTTTCTAAATAAGGGGTTAGCAACGAAGTTGTCTTGATAACGCATGAAAGTGATGTATTCCAAACTCGCCGTTCAATAGGGTTGCTGCCTGTCCGTTTTATCACTGGAGCGGGGGGTGGGGTAGAACAAAGCCGATACTAACGGTTTGTGGTCTGTGCATACGGTAACATGACCCCCAATCACGTGCATGAAGTGGATCACGGGAAATTAGGCTGCAAGGAGTTCTCTGTCGTATGTCAAGTACGCTGGCTGTGTCCGGCTTAGGTTGCTCTAGAAGAATGGCAATGGATACAGTGATCCAATCACCAACTGGGCAGCGGTTGAGCGACCTTGACGAAGTTGATCCAAGATAATTTGGTATTAATAAATGCTTCTTGAGCATCAACGTTCAATTCGAGTTCACGAATCTTGGATTCCGGGCTTGCAAGCTCGGTCAGCGGGGCCGCTATCGTGGTAAAATTTGGAATCATCCATCGATAGTATCTCAACATGCCCAGGTATCGTTGCAGTTTCTTGTAATCTTTTGGTTATAACATATTCCAAATTTCGTTTCCTTTCTTAGCAGGTGGGGCCATTCCCTTGGGCGAAATTCAATACTCTAAAATAACAATGTATTCCTTTGCCAATTCGCTCTTCTCCAGGTATATCAGTAGAAAGTTTTTAAAAAGGATTCTGAAAACTTTATCTAAATGATTCAAATGGTCGTTGTAGAGATATACGAGTTAACCGAGGCAGTTAAAAAATTGCGAGTATATATATATATATATATATATATATATATATATATATATATATATATATATATAGATAGATAGATAGATAGATAGATAGATATATATATATATATCGAGGTCTTTCTCATGGCGAAGAAAACCAATGAAAGGAAAAAAAATCCACCTGGGTTTCTCTAAGCCACTCTACCCAGTTTCCGGTAACATACAAATAAGATAAAATTAGTAAATTTAGGTGACAGTTATTCCTGACCTCAGCTCTAAAGGCCTTCACTTCGAGGGCGCTTTATAAACAAATTAGTTAAAAATTCAAACTGTTGATCTCGTATTACGCTCTCCCAGTGCGATAAGATGCCAAGCACGGCTGAATTAAAACCCACTTCTGTCGATTCAACATGATATCCTGTTTCCCTAATTTCAAAATGTTAAGGGAGAGAAATAACAGACACCAGTAAGTTAAGAAGGACAATAATTTTCCTTTGCAATACCAGATTGCACCAAGTATAATCGACACAGTTCAATTACACAAAGATCGTCAAGTGATCTTACCTCCAAGTACCATCGGCGCAGTTCGATTATCAAAAATCGTCAAGTGATCTTACCTCCAAGTACAGTCGGCATAGTTCTATTACCAAAGATCGTCAAGTGATCTTACCCCATTTGAGATTGAAACCCCCAAACTAGATAGATTTCTCACCCAAAAGAGAAGCTCCATAAGCGAAACTAAATCGCTAGAAAATTATATAGCCAGCGGCAAGCATCGTCTGAGAAAACCGTTTCAAGGTCATAAACTCACAACCCAACGCCTCCTTAATCGATGTTTGTTTTGATTCACGCTATTTGTCCTCTCAAAATTCCGTGTGACGTTACTCGTCCCACCCTCGTTCGAAGCAACGCCATCTAGTGAGAAACAAATAAACTACATTCACGACGCCTTCCCGGACAAGATTCAACGAAGGTATTGCGTTTGGATTCTTTGGGTAATTACCCCTACCTATTGTAAGTAATCAATTCTACTTTCATGTCCCCATGCAGTTAACGTAGATTATTTATATATCTTAAAAGATGAATTTGTTTTAAAGTTAATTGTTCTCCCTTAAAGCAACCAGAAATGTGAATGTCGAAAAGAGACTTAAGAATCATTTTTAAGTTGTATTTTGTACGTGTATATATTTATTTTGTTTAAGTTGATTAATGTACAGTAAAAGTCTATTTTGGTTGAAGTGTTTAAATTATCCTTGAACGAGTTGGGTTGGCAGTATTTAGTATATTAAAGAGAGAACTCTCCTATTTATTAATTCAATAGAATAAAAATGAGAAAAGCGCTCTTAGAAATCGATCCTGGCGCCATCACTGGAAGTACGAACGAACGACCCATTTTTATTAATCATAATAATAATAATAATAATAAATAATATACATTATAATCTCGGCTAACCCACGACAGTCGTCCAAATTTTTTGAAAATATCAGGATGCTGGTATATACATGCATATTATTATAAATATAGTTTTCTTATTCTTTTAAATAGGAGAATGGGAAGAAAATATTTTAGGAAGAGAGTTCATGATGCTTAGGGCCATGTCCATGTCCATTTCCTGCAATCCAAATATTGCAGTAGCCTAACATATTCGTGGAGTAGAGCATGGTGCAGTGATGACTCGGAAGTTATAGATATCGTTTAAAAAATTTATCAACCGCGATTTTGCTATACTGAATATCTAGAGTGAATAAACAACTGAACTATCCATGCATATTTCAATGCACACTCCCTATATCATCTTTATTTCTTTATTTAGTATTATACTTCTTTCTATACATACTGATTTTCTTAATGATGCAGGCAATAAAATACATTTCACTATGCATTTTACAAAGTAATTGTTGATGTGACAAATTAAACTCTTGAAATCCTTGAAATATACTTTACTATCATTTATTTCTAATATTTATAGTGTGCGTGTATCGTATTAAAAATAATAGTAATAAAAAAAAATATATATCATAAAATATCCAGATAAAAAAACCTGAGGGGGCACGTGCCTCCTCAGTTTCTCTTGGCATGACGCACATGGGTTAAAATTATGAACGTTTTCACAGAGGATCAGTAACATCAGTTGGAAAACTATATCCTGACTTCATCAACATATATCTTAGCCGAGGCCTATGGCTGATCGTAAATTGGCTTATACCATTACAGTAGCCAATAATGTTCCTGCGTGAACCAATTAGGCTGAAGGACATTGGCCAGCGCAGACTGGTTTGGTGTATTCCTAAAAATGTACCCCTCTCTGTCAATTAGAACCTCTGAGGCCACCAACTAAGGCAGTAACAGTGCCTTTAATAGGCACAATATAGGCATATTCTTTGGCAAATTACAAGATTTAATGAGACGCCACCAATTCAAGCCTCAGTCTATTTGGAATATGGACGAAACGGGCATTACATCAGACCAGAAGCCAAATAAAGTGGTAGCAAGGAGAGGTTATAAGCAGGTTGGGGCGCTCATTTTTGGAGAAAAAGGAACCTTGTTCAACCTCTCATGTGCAGTCTCTGCAGGTGAGACTTTCATTCCTCCATTCTTTATTTCCCCCAGAACCATTACGATGACTATTTTTTTAGTGATGCGCCCACAGAGAGTGTTTTTGCTGCAAATCTATCTTTATGGATGAAAGAAGGTCATTTTGTGGAGTTGCTTAAGCATTTTGTCTCCAAAACACGATATAGCTGGGTGAGGCCATGGCTCTCACTAGTAGACAACCACAGTTCTCATCTCTCAGTTGAAGGACTTAATTTTACCAAGGTCTATGGCATTATGATGCTTTCGTTCGAATCCCACTACTCGCAACCCACGCATCCTATTGTTTTTTAAGTTTTACGGCCCTTTCAAGAAATATGTAAACAAAGCCCCAGCTGCCTGGATGTTACATAATCCTGGGAAAACTATGACCATTTACGATATCCAGAAGATTGTGGCTATCCCTTTCCCAGGAGCAGCAGACAGTTAAAATATCCTATCTGGCTTCAAAGCTAACATGATCTATCCATACGATAAGGAAAGTTTACAGAAAGAGCATTTGCTCCATCCTCCATCACTCACCAACCTCATGACTCCAGCCCAAATGCTAGTATGGTTGCAGAGGAGCCAGCTCCAGAGTATTTAGATCAAACAGACGACACTCCCAGTACCACCAAGTACAAACACAGGAAAAACCGAATTCAGCACCGAACAGCTGAGACCATTTCCAAAAGCCCCTCCCCGGAAGCAGTCCAGGAAGAAAAAGACAGGAGAAATTTGCATCCTTATCGAAACTCTTGTCAATGAAGGTGTTGAAACGCAAAAGAAGGCCACTAAGAAGAGATTGAAGAAATCACCCTTTCTCCTATCGGAAAAGAAAAGGTTATCCAAAAAGTGAAGGAAACAAGACGAAAATTAGGCTTCCTCATTTGAAGAGGACTGTCTTTGTTTAGGGTGCATCGAGGGTTTTAAATCGTCGTCCCAAAGAAGCATGTCTGCAGTGCATGGTGTGCAAGGGGTGGACCCACAAAAACTACACACCTGGTCTGCCAGTTTATGTTTCTCAGAACTGTGATTCTGAGGTGGATAGTGATTAGTGTATAGTGAATCACCCTTTCTTTATATTTGAGTTATGAATTTCATATAGTGTAGTGGGCCCTGTGATTTGTATTTTGGTGTGAGTTATGATGCGTGTTTGACCTTCAGTTTGAGGAGAAATCCAGTTTCTTCACATATTATAGTAGGTGTAGAAGTAGTTTTTATAGCCTGTAATGGTTTCCATTATTCATTTTATATTTACATTTTTCTATTTTAAGAGTCTAAAAAGGAATGATGAAACCAACTTGATTTTTTTATACACATGAGATGTGTTTAGTTTGATATTTAATTTAAAATGGCCTTTTATTTTTACATTCATAGCCTGTGATGTTTTACATTTATGCATTTTACATTTAGATGATTTTATCTAAATATTTTAAAACGAAAGCAATGAAACCTATTTGATGTTTTTTATACACAAGAGATGTGTTTAGTTTGATATTTCATTGAAAATAGTCTTTTAACATTCATAGCCCGTGGTGTCTTAAATTTATGCATTTTACATTTTCACGTTTTTAATCTTAAGAGTTTAAATTGTAACCAATGGTACTTATTTGCTGTTTAATTACGAGATGTATTTGGTTTGACATTTCATGAAAAATAGAAATGTTATATAATTTTTAATAATGTCTCCATTTTTATTTTATTTTTGCCATTAGCATAACGCAGTGACAACCAACCGAATAGGGTTTGAAAACCTACCCTGCTAAGGGGTTGGGTATCAAATCTGCGCAATGTGTCTTTGACTTAAAATATCTCTTGAAGAGAATGGATAATTCCAGAGCAAGGACTATCCATTTATAACTCTCACATTTCGCATGGTTTGTTTTCAAAAAGTACATTCTTACCATACAGTGTTTTTGCAGTAATTAAATTTAAGTAAAAGGTGTGCCAACTATCCCTGCTCTACCCTACTTCCATATACCAAACAGAGTTACCACCGCAGGCTTTTCTATGTCCGCTGGGTTGATGGGGGGCTGTTGATAAGCACGGAGAGAAAATTGTTTTATGCATGAAGGTGGCTTGCTACACTTTGTATTCTTAGTAATGGATAACTGGTGAGCTTCTTGATCGCATTAAGTGCGCGGAAATCGCTCACCACCCTGTACTCGCCCAGTGGCTTTTTCGGGACCATGTGATTTGGTGAAGCACATGGTGATTTTACCTGCGTCCAACTCCGTCTTTCAATAGTGTCTTGAACCTTGCATTTGGCACCTTGTAGCTTCCTTATTAAAAGAGTCCTTGGTCATGCAAATGTTGCTGGTGCACTGCCGAACTCAATTGTATGTTTCATAGAGGTAGACGATGGTTGGCTGGATTGGTGTACGCGGGGCCCTACAGGGCTTTATACTTTTTCAATACGGCCTTGCATCCGGGCGGTAGGTGCTGGGGATCATTACTGATTAGTGCTAGTGCAGGCTCCCCGGATTACTTCACATTATTGTTTGAGCAGCCTCACATGCAATGGAATGCCGCACTAGTTTTCCGATGGGGCTGGGGAAGGTGGCCTGGAGAAAGGTTGTATTTGAACGTGTTCCCCTTTTTTAGGCCACCTGTAGCATGGCTTGCAGAATTTTGCACATTCACTGAAATACGAATGGGATCGGCAAAATACGAAACTTTGATTCCTGCTTAGAGGTGGCAGTCCTATCGATATAATATTAATACTAATAATCGCTATTATGCGGTAAAAGTTAGAACATATTAGAGTACACACCTATAGGCACTCAGCGCGCATTTCCCGTATTTTTCACATTATTCATATGATTATTTAAATCGAGAACACTAATATTGGGAAAAGAGGTGCCACTATGATCTATTATATCACTGTTATTATTAATAATAAGACTGTGCCATATAAGATGGTATTAGTTCGTCTGACAGCTTTCCTATACCTCGTGAAAGTTATTATATTTGACCGATTAATTATTGTAAAATCAGATTTAGTAATTAGTATTCCTTCACTGAAACGCATAATTATGAGAGGCGGTCAAAAAGTTTTGCGAATAGGAAAGGCAAAACAGAAAAAGGGGAATGGCTGTTTGTGGGGTGTTAGGACAAGTTATGACAAGTCAGGACCTGCAGTTACACCCTCCTGCCTCGTCTATTTAAGAAGCAGTAGCTGATCGCAGATCGTCAGTAACAAATATTTCAACAATGGAGGAGGTTGAGCACCGCCCAGTGATCAAATTATGATCAAGGAAGGCAAGAATGCAAAAGAGATCCATGAATGCATGGTTGCAGTGTACGCCGACACAGCCCCTTCCTATGCAACCATTGCTCGCTGGAATAGGGAGTTTTGCCATTGGCGTGAGTCCCTTGAAGATGACCCCCCTCCAGAATGCCCGTCAAAAGTCACCAACGAGGACAATGTGGCCCGTGTGGAGAGGATGCTCCTCGAAAATCGACGAGTGAAGGTCGAAGAAATCGAGCGAAAACTTGGAATATCACATGGAAGTGTTATCAACATCATTTACGACAATTTGGCCATGAGCAATGTCTCTGCCCTTTGGGTCCCTTGAAACCTCATGCCCCATGATAGACTTCAACTTTGTCAAAGTTCAGAAGAGCTCCTGCTCCTGTACAACCATGACCCAGCGGGATTTGTGTCGCGCGTAGTGACAGATGATGAAACGTAGCTCCATCACTAGGATTTCGAGACCAAGCTCGAAAGCATGTCCTGGAAGCACAGGGGCTCTCCTAAGTTCCGGACCTAACTCTCAGCAGGGAAGATCATGAACACCATCTTCTGGGATTCTGAGGCAGTGTTAATGGTGGACTATGCGCCAAGTGGAATGACTTTCACAGGCCAATATTACGCCGAGGAACTGGCTGGGTTGAAGAAGTACAGCCGTCAGAAGCGGCGCGGCAAGTTGAAACGCGGTGTCCTGCTCCCCCACGACAATTCCCCTATCCACAAGCCAGAGTTGCACCAGCTGCCCTGTGCGAGTGCGGATTCGAGGAGCTTAAGCATCCCCACCTACAGTCCAGATCTGTCCCCTAGCAACTACTTTTTATTCCGCCAGCTCAAGGCTGCATTGCGTAAACGCCAGTTTGGGGACAAAGAAGACGTCCAGCTCGCCGTCCGGTGTGGATTGAACAACGGTCGGGAGATTTTTGGTTGTCGGGAATTCGAAGCCTCAGGGACAAGTGGCGCAAGTGCATTGAAGTCGAGGATAGTTATAGGGAAACATAATAAAACACTTTTCCTCATATCTCGTTTCCTTATATTCGAATTGCAAAACTTATTGACTGCCCCTCGTATGTCTAAAATTTCATCTCTAATATTTCAAGATATCCATGAAACCTTGCTTAATATAGAAGTTAGAGCTATTAAACTTCTTAAACAAAAAAAATTCTGCTTATATCTAAATTGTGATCATCTTTGGATTTTGAAATAATTTGTGAGTATTTTTCATTCTTTTAATCTTAGCTGAAATAACCCTTTGCTTTAGTTTAATAGTTTACATTCTCAAAATATCTTATGTTTATAAACATAAACTACTCTAGAAAAATCTAATTCTATTATTTTTCCGATTTCAATAGCTTTTGATATTATTTCTTCTATTTCAATGGAATACCTATATCTTTCTTTTACATTACAAGAAGATGCTGATGAAGTCTTACACCAACAGGTTAAATTTTCATTTGATGTTATCGATAGTGAAAATTATAATGTTAGTTATATTTGAGAGAAGCATTCTTAATGTTTTATAGAAGGAGAGAAAAGGTTTATTGATAATCGCTTTGATATCTATCGCTCTACTATGCCATCTATAATAAAGAAAGCTAAGGCTATATGACATATGTTAAAATTGAATGTTATAAGTATAAAATATAGCAACGGGTACCGTGCAGGACGTTTTTAAGGGGTAATGCTGCTTTTGCACATGGTTTCAAGAACGATAAGTAAATTCTTCAAAATGCTTGTTTGAAAGGTTGTCTGGTCAGAAAAAATCCAATTGCTCAAAATTTGAAACTTTGCGGCTAAAGGTTTCATTTTCAATCAACAAAGAAAAGACAACAATGAATTAATTTCAGTCATTTGAATAGTAGTTAAGTGAAACGAGAAAAACTTAAAGCACGAAAGATTCCTCACAAAATAATTTGATAAAAGTTTTCCTGCAGATCAACTCTTGCTGTAACGTCTTTATTTTTTCAATGAGAACTCATAGTTTGCGTGATATCCAAAGCATCGGTCATTTCTTAACCAGGTATATAATTATACTTAAGTAGCCTAATATCTTAATTTAGTTATTAGTAGTATTTTATTCTAAAAATGTTCTAATTTTCTAAATTAATATAAGTTGAGTTTTAATTTATTCTTATATTTTAGTTAAGCTCAGTTAACTTCTTTCGAATAATATATAGGCTCAAATAAAATTAGTCTGGATTTTAGAATATTCATACAATCTTGAATGCGTAAAAATATTCTCTGGCCTAATAATATACGAGTTTTATAAATTCAAAGCTTAAGCCAGTAGTTGTGAGTTACGTTATTAATACCTTATTCATATTTTACAATTCAAAAGTTATAATACTAATAAACTAAGTTTGAATTCCATAACTGCCCTAGTTTTTTGTTACAGAAAGTTGACTCCTGTGGGGTCAACAGCTGTTAAGATATCCGATTAATGAGTGCCTTTAAAAGAGCATTGTTCACAAATCGTAGATTTGGCTCCTTTTCATTTAAATGCACAATTATCGTCATTCTCTTACTCAATTGTTTATTTTTGCGAGTAACTAAATAAATTATTCTCTCCTTTTGTAGAAGGAACTTTAAAATAACTTTAACAAAAAACGTAGCACTGGAATTTAGTAATTTTTAGTTAATAAGTATAAAATTAGTGTACAAGTGTAAAGAAAATAATTGTAATCTTATTTTTTCCATTATTAATATAAATCGGATTTAATTGATGAAAACAAAGAGCATTGTAATTTAGATCGCTTAAATAAGAGATATGGTCGGATTCGGAAATTATTAAACGAATATGTTCCAGCCGGGTTTGGTATTTAAACTTAGCTATCAAATAAATTTCAATTTATAAGTAAACAATTAATATAATAGATTTGTTTTTGGTTATGTTAATATCAAGATATCTGTGATTAAATTCAAAACAATATACTATTAACTAGTCTCACAAAACTTCTATTTAAATATTTTAAAACGCTCTAAATTTAACTTAATTCAATCCAAGAAATATGTTATATGAAATTTATTAAATCTTTAAATTGCTTATGATCAATGATTCAACAATTGTAAGATTGAATAAATATGTGAAACCTTGTCAAAAAATGAAATTAAATACACTCACGAGATGTATTATTATGTTATATTCTCATTAATTCAAGTGGTCAAATATGGACTTGGTTAGTTGATTTGAGGGCCCTGATGAGTGAGTCATTCTTTCGTTCTGATATTAATGAAAGTGTCGTATTAGTTCCTTTATTATTATTATATAGCAATTATTGCGTAAGAATTGTTAAAATAAGTTAATTTAAGTTCAGATAATAAATTCCATATTAATGAGAACTAATTAAAATATAAATTTATTCACATTCATTTATGCGTGCCATTAGGGTAAGGGAGAAATAGATTGTAGTTTAAAGATGAATTATTTTATCAAGAAAAGACATCGAAAGAGGATTCCAAAGTTCCCACCGAATAAAGAATATTAAATCTAACTCCAATATTCCTTTTACCTTTGAGGAAATCACTGATCACCATTTATCGAGCCTACAATCAAGCAAAAATAGAGCTTTCTACTCATATTGAGTCAGTGCCTTGTGAATATAATTCAGTGACAGTAGAAACAAACATGCAGCCGCCAAGCCGAATCAAGAAACCCAATTCGCTGCCCAAAGAGTAGTACCAAAACTCGGTGACAATGCCTCGTTAGAAATCATCTCACTCTCGAAAAGACTTACTTCACCCATTAAGCTATAGATAGACAAAAATGAATCTCCTTCCAACAGTGTAGTTATAAATTGGTATCTTAATTCAAACGATACAGGGATGAGCGTAAGTTGACTTTCGTCAAGGAATGCTCCAAATTAAGCGCGGAGCCCTCAGAAAAGCTAGGAGGCTGAAATGCCCTGAATTTCAGAAACGTTTATGTTTATAATTCTTTTGTAGCCATTTTTGTATATGTTCTTCAGAAAGAGTTAAGAAATATTATAGAATATATTTAAAAGAAATTTAAATCGTTGCGATTGAATAAACTCCTACCATATATGGTACATTTCTAAACTACAGTTAAATCTCAAATTAAATTCATTATTATACTTTAACTGACGTTCAAATGCTAGTATTCATAATTTACTCATGTGTATAAAATATTTTTTATCTGTTAGAGTTACTGCTGACTGCCGTGTGATATACTGTTATCTATTACCAATTCTGTGTAAGGCAATAATTATTAATGCTCATTTCCCTCTTTCTGAGAATTCGCATAGGGACGAAATCAGGATTAGCACTATTTCCCCCAATTTTTTCCTTGGATCCGCCACTGCCTGCCATACCATGATAATCACAGCTTGATGATTAATACAACGCTAAATTGTGACAGTTTATCTTTCATGAATGCGGTCATGCATTTATCCACAAGATTCTCCGCAGGATTCAAATTTCATCTCGTTGAGTCCCAAATCAGAAGTCTCTTCGGCAAAACAGGTCCAAAAACAATTGGGCTATTTTTGATGCTGTTGCCCAAGGATTCTTCCTGCGAATTTTGACCATGGATGATGGTTGATGTCATCACTCAAAGCCAGAGACTTACGTAGAACAATGGAAACATGAAGGATCATTAGTTCCAAAGAGCGCAAAGACAAGAATATCTTATTGGTTAGTGATGGACTTGATTTTGGGAATGCAGAAAGGTTGCTGCTAGTGGATTACCTGACAAAGCGTCAAACTATCACGGAGCCTTACTACGCTAATCTTTTAACCCTTTAAAGGACATAAGAAAACCAACATTATTTTTTTTAGAAAAATCTTATATACTGGCTGGATATGAGTTGTATTTAATGTTTTTATTAAAAAAAAATAAAATATTTCATACATTATTAAAATATTGCAAGGCACATATGTGTGCCATTGAGCCTCAGGGGCAATTATTTATGCTGTAGACGAATTTTTACCTTTGCTGCTCCTAATAACATATTCTATTATTACTATCAGGATGGAAAACAATATTATAATGTAATTGGATTGATTATACATTAAAACCTTAGGTCAAATATTTAGGTATATGATTTTCCCAAATATGTGTTACTTATTTGCATTTTTGCATTATTTATATAAAAAATATAGATAATGCAAATAAAACATTATTGAATGCGTATATTTCAAAGTAAAAATAATATATATACAGCATTAAACACGTAGATATCACTTTACATTTATGCGTATATTTTTGAAAGACATTTCTACCATTTACGTAATAATGGTCGATACCACATTCAACGCACATATTATTGGTTCTGTTATAAATTTTATTTTTACTGCAAACTTTGCAAGGTTGTCTGTAATCAGATTTTCGCATTAAATGTGTTGGTGTGGGTCATTGTAGATTGTATCTTGTTTTTGGAGAGTTGACAGCAACAGAAGTTGATGGTGGGGCTCATTTTCTGTTGGAGTAGTTTCCAGTCAACCTACGTGCCACAATTCTTCTGAATGTTTTTGCATCAACTTTTTCAATTTTTGACGTTATTTACAACTAACAAAACACGATTAAAGCATTATTAATCGCAATATCAACAAAGTCAAAAACTACTCCGAAGTAATATTTAACTTTTTACCTATTATCAAACTAATGTTACTATTTTTTGGTCCATTGTATCGATCCCAGTCATATGGGCGGTGTAGTGCTTAACAACAGCAGGGTATTCAATCTCCTCTTTATCACTAGTTCCTTTTTTCCTACGGTACACTTTCGATACAGAAAATGCCGATATAAAAGTCGACAACATGTGCAATGTTTTATTGTCCATCCACTTTACCTAAAAAAATGATGCCAATTTGATTCCAAACAAGAGATATCCCATTTTTGCTTATCTTTATCAGAGGGTACTTGTGATCTTGAAATATTTTTTACTTCAATCGTACGGTTCCTGCACTATTTATATATTTGGGAGGATTACATGGATTGGAACGAAGGTGAATTGAAAATTTATCTATAAAAATCTTACAGTTTTGAAACAACTACTTCACCAATCCATATTCTGTTTTGTCAATTTTTTTTCCAGTATAGAGGTAAAATTTGAACAAATATCGTGATTTAGATTCACATCTGCACAACATTTTTAGACGCCATTTAAGAGGTTTTCCTTTTACTTACTGTCTTAGGATATTATGACCCTTAAACTTAATCATGTGTTCGTCAATTTATTTGCATTTACTAGGATTCATGGCAGATAAAAATGTTTGGTTCTGACTTTATAAGCTTTACCTATAATGGATCAGCTCGTGCTTTCATTAGATGATTGTTGTTAAAGTGTAATAAAGATCCAATTTATTCGAACCTCTTCAAAGGCATCCTGTTAGATATATATGGAACGCCAAGATGTAGTTCACTCCAACAATAATCTCTACTTGATGGAAGAACATGATATTCCATTGCTATGTTCATTCCCTAAAACGCTATCAATTCTTCCAGGTTAATTGTAGAGACATGACCTTTTTGCTGAATATACAACGTAGTTTGAGGATATACAATTTCATTTAGAAAAATATCAAAACTAGATACGCTGTTAAATATTTCATTAGGATTTGGATCATCACTCAGATTGATAAGTACTTTTCCGAAATCCTACGCTTCCAAATTATCAGGGTTCTCAAGGGATGTTATTGTTTCTTCATTTGATACTCTCTCCCATCTAAAAGTTGCAATCTCAACTTAAGATTGATGGAAAGTAGCATCAAGTAGGCTACTAGTGGACTCAGAGATTGGTTGTTTAATGATAGGCGGAAATTAGGCTCTATTATTACATTAATGCCTTCAGTTAGTTGGTCATTTGGAGTATCTTCTAAATTTTGTTCTATAAAATTCATCTCTTCCTCATCAAATACAGCTACATCTTCAGTATCACTGTAATCACATGAGAATTATTGTTCGACTTCATTTTCTCGAAGAACAAAGTGTCTACTTGGCTATGACATCCTATATCGGTAATATAATGAGTATTGTCAAATAAAATAATTTAAATTTGTAATATCGGTAAATTCATAGATTATGCTCCCTGTGGTAATAAGGTACGCATAAGTGAAAAATTCTTTATCTATTGGCATACGAGTATACATATGTTGGGTGTGCGTAGCCTATTACTAAGTAGACCGTGATCGATGAATTTACTCTAATATCTTCCAAATATTTATATATTATTTAAAAATGAGAAACTCACACAGTAGCGCGTGAGTAGAGCATGAATGCCAGAAATCACACCGGAAATGAAAGGCGGATTCCAAGTACTTTCTAACATGTTCAGTTCATTGATAATGAACTGAACAAGTTCGGAAGTACCTGGAATCTGCCTTTCATTTTCCTGTGGGATTTTTTTAATTATTTTAAAATAATGAATAAAGTATGTATTGTAGTAGTAACTAGGTGGCAAACAAAAATAAATAATTGAAATCATAACTGACATTTTTAGGTTATGGGGAATATAATCTACGGAACTAAAAATCCGACATAGAAAATTACCCCTAAGTGACAATAGCACGTACTCGTATGTGTGCCGCATAGATATTATTAAAGATTTTAGAGTAACTATTTACTTACTTTTTTTGGAGGTCATTTTCATTCAAAGTATAGATGTTATACTATTTCATTTGAAAATTATAGGCCCCTAAAATATTTTCTAACAATTACCGAAAGATATAAAAAATCAAGTACTCTTAACTAGTTCTGAGACCCAACCAATCGTTCTTTCGAATAAAGTAGTAAAAAACAATTTAGTTGCCAGTTAGTTATTAAATACGTATAACACAAACCTAAAATTATATATAAAATAATACTAATTTAAAAGAAATATAAAAGAATATTTTATACAGCGACTTAAACTCATGGCATACAAGAATGCCAGTAAGCTTTAAAGGGGTAAAGCGCTAGGGAAGAAAATTGAGAAAATTTTGCGTAGGTAGCCCAGATCTGATCAATGTTGCTACCCGAGTATAGGGCTTTCAAAGTGTCGAACACTCGCTCTATTTATTTGAAATGTCCCCAGAATTTTATGTGTCATAATTTTAAACATTAGTTAAACAGTTAAAATTTTGCTAATAATGATACCATTGATACTGTAGATCTGTATTTACATGTCCTTTATACTAGCTGAGCGAAATTGAAAATGAAATATGTTGAAAAAGAATTGTATCAATTTCCCTGAAAATAAATCCTTGTACCTTAGACAAGAAACCTATATAAGGATTGAGTGATAATGCTGAGAAGGCCCTAATAAAACCTGGATCAATACGATACCAGTAGTTTTCACTAGATTATTTGGTAAGGATATTGTCTGGATGTGACTTCCGTTAGATCTAACCTTTGCCAATATCTTCCTCTGTTTTCATGAAGCCTCTTAGCTCCAAAAAGGGCCCCAAATAATTCTACCTTGTATTTTATACGCGATTCATTGACTGCCTAATCTTGTTTCACAAAGAACCACATGCATCTAAATTTCTTGAATTCCTTAGCAAGCAACACCTTAAAATACAATTCTCCATGGACATAGAAAATAATCGCTGCCTGTCTTATTTAGACATCAAGTTAACCCGCAACTATACCGGATTACCTACAAGTGTATTTCGTAAAGCCACTTTCACTTACCTATCAACAAACTTCTTTAGCTTTTTCCACGTTCTTTTCAAACTAATATTGACACCCTGCTACATAGAGTATTTCAAATATGCTCTAATTACAAACTATTAGATGAAGATTTTTCTTTTCTTAGGAAATTTTTTCAACGCAATGGATTCCCAATCTTTCTGATGGAAAACCGCATAAGGAAATGTCTTGATCATTTGCTTAATCCGACAATAAACTCTTACACTTCTGGTTGGTACCCTTCTTTGGCCCACAAACATTAAAATGACTACTAAAATACGCTTGATTATCCCCCGAAATCTGCCTTTTTTGGACCTCAAAATAATTAACCCAAAGCACTATACAATAGGCTCGCTCTTTCGTTATACAGGGCACCTTCCTGTTGCTTTTCGTTCATCTCTCGTATATAATTACTTGTGTCCATCGGGCGATGCGACCTATATTGGCTCTATCAGCCGAACTCTCCATTCAAGAGTTAAACAGCACGCCAGGAGGTCCTGCCGTACGGGTTTGCCCCTAGCCAAACCTGACTATTCTATCATCCAACTCCACGCCAATTCTTGCAATTTGCAGTTAAAGATCCAAGACTTTTCTAAAGTCTATACGCTATTATCCTCTCTGATTTACGGATCCTTGAAGCCATATATATTTTAGATAGTGAGCCGATCCTTAACCACAAATCTTCTTCTTACCCATTGCATATTACACGTTAGATGGTTGTTTTACTTTACCACCTTCATGTTAATTTGGATTGATGTTTAACTTACTTTACAAATCTCATGTTAATTTGTATAAAGTTGCCATTACCAATGCAATTCCATCAACTATAGTAGCAGTATCATGATTTATACAAAAGAAGTGACATGTTTGAACATTCCCTTTATGTTACCTATCTCATGTCAATTAGAATTACTTTCTATTACTTTGTATTTATACTAAATACAATTAGAGTAAACAGATGATGAGGCTGGTGCTCGAAACCTTGGTTAAAATTAAATGAAGAAAGAAAAAGCATTTCTTTTGTGCTGTCCTGGTTCTCTTATATATATTGAAACTCCGGACTATAGAGAAAGGATCACTTGAATATATATATATATATATATATATATATATATATATATATATATATATATATATATATATATATATATATATATAATTCCACCAGAAATGAGAGTACAAATAATACGGAGTTAATCTTCATTTATTGGGCATAAACAACGTTTCGAGCTGTCTGCTCAACTTCTAAATCTATAATATAAAATTATAAAGGAATACATAATTTTCAATGAATTATAATATAAAAAAATTGTCTAGAAATTAAAATATTAAAAGTGTTGACAAATATCTACAAAATGAGAGACATCTTTTCTTTTTTTTTCTATAATACAAAACGTGAGAAAATACATAATTTATAATGAGCTAGAATATTCCGAATCTTAGAGGAATAAAAGAGAACAATCAAAACACTCACCTATGTTGGTCTGACTCCAGAGAGAATTGGGGAGGGTGGGATTGAAGTGGACATATGTACAAGGGGGGGTCAATAAGTTTTGCCAAGCGATAGGGCAAAACAGAAGAAGGAGGATGGCTATTTTGGGGGTATTAAGGCAAGTTATGACAAGTCAGGACCTGCAGCCGCACGCTCCTGCCTCGTTTATTTAAGAAACAGTAGCTGATCGCAGATCGTCAATCACGAATTTTTTAACTTGGAAGGCAAGAATGCAAAAGAGATCCATGAACGCATTGTTGCAGTGTACACCGACACTGCCCCTTCCTATGCAATCATTGCTCGCTGGAATAAGGAGTTCTGCCATCAGATGTGACCAACGATGACAATGTGGCCCGTGTGGAGAGGATGATCTTGAAAAATCGAGTGAGAACTTGGAATATCACATGGAAGTGTTATCAAAATCATCCACGACAATTTTGCCATGACCATGGTCTCTGCCCGTTAGGTTCCTAGAAACCTGACGCCCCATAATCGACTTTAACGTCGTCAAAGTACACAATGCCAGAGTTGCACTAGCTGCCTTGCGCGAGTGCAGATACGAGGAGCTTAACCATCCTCCCTACAGTCCAGATCTGGCCCCCAGCGACTACTTTTTATCCAGCCAGCTCAAAGCTGCACTGCGTGGACGCCGGTTTAGGGACGATGAAGATGTCCAGCTCGCCGTCTAGGAGTGGATTGAACAGAAGTCGGAAGATTTCTGGTTGTCATGAATTCAAAGCCTCAGGGAAAAGTGGCGCAAGTGCATTACAGTTGAGGTTAGTTATATTTAAAAATAATAAAAAACTTTTCCTCATATTTCGTTTCCTTATATCTGAATTGCAAAACTTAGTGACTGCACTTCGTATATATATATATATATATATATATATATATATATATATATAAGAAGAAAGCAACTACAGGATCTGCGGGTGATAATACAACCACCACAGGGCTATGCCATTTTTATTTTCTGTCTTTCAAATAAAATTTGAAGACAGAAAGAAAGAGGCAGAAACCTGGTGTAGCTGACTATAAATACATATAGTGCAAGAAAATAAGAATTGGACGTGAATGAGCAAATGAGACAAGAATCCGAAGGGTTTTTTTAAGGCAAGAGAGAGGGACATTAGAAGAATCCAGAATCAAAGGGAGCAGAGGTCGGCACAGTGAAGGCGATCCTTTACCGAGAAGACAGAAATAACGCCAGGGGAAAAAAAGTTTTGAATTCCTGGCCGGAAATCGAATTCGGGTCTGCTGATTGCCGGTCAGATGCTTTACAGCTAAGCTACCAGGCACAGTAACTATATTTTGCCCAAAGCGTTACCCTCTTAGGGAGATACTGGGCTTTATGGGGTAATGCTTTGGGCAAAATATAGTTACTGTGCCTGGTAGCTTAGCGGTAAAGCATCTGACCGGCAATCAGCAGACCTGGGTTCGAGTCCCGGCCAGAAATTCAAAACTTTTGTCACCCCTGGCATTATTCCTGTCTTCTCGGTAAAGAATCGCCTTCACTGTGCCACCTTCTGCCCTCTTTGATTCTGGATTCTTCTAATGTCCCTCTCTCTTGCCTTTAAAAAAACTCCGGTTTCTTGTCTAATTTGCTCATTCGCGTCCAATTCTTATTTTCTTGTACTATATATATATATATATATATATATATATATATATATATATATATATATATGTATATATAAGCGGCGATAATAAAAATTTCAATAAGAATAGGCGTATTTAAATATTTATTATAGAAGTTTAACAAAACGTTGACACTTTATATTATACAGCTATTAAGATATATCTAATATCTATCTTTCGTGAAAATTTCATGTAATTAATTAAGTATTTCTTAAGTTATGAGGAAATAAACAAACTATATTCAAATTTGTAGCAGCTAAATTTAAGGGTCAGTTATAAATACAATGTAAAATGGAACAAGAGTAAAAAGGAAAACCCCTTACTATTAATATCATGTGAACATCCCTTTACTAGCAATGATCTCCCGACATCTGTTACTACAGGACTGAATTAATTTAAGGCAATAGGATGTAGTAATATTGTTCCATTTGTTTTTCAATAATTCTCAGGGTTCATCTTGGTTCTTTGGATTTCTGCTTTACGCCACATCTCCAATAATCTTTCAAATGTTTTCTATAGGGTTGAGATCGGAACTTTGAAGTGGTCAGTCAATGATTTCATCCGCGTTAGGAATTAAAAGATCTTTGACTCTCTTCGTGTGGCAGGGAACGTTGTCTTGCACGAAGATAAGAGGTTGAACTGAGGAGGATCAAAGATGTCGAATGTGATTCTGTCTAAGAATCTGCTTGTAGAATTCAGCGTTAACTGTCCCTCGTTGGCAAAAAGGTGGACCAGTACCAGCAGCAGCGTTCACTCCCCATACCATTACACTGACCCTTCCATATTTCACTGACTTCTTTAGACAAGCACGAAATAACCTTTCACCACATTCTCGTCGGACTTACATCACACAATCGGAACCAATCTCATTAAATTTCAATTCATTGATAAAATGAACCTTCGCCTAATCCTTTTCTGTTCAAACGACATGTTCGTGAGCGAAAGGAAGACGTGCTCTTTGATTCTTTTTGGAGATCTGTGATTTCTTTGCCGGTGCCCCAGCAAACAAGCCAGAACCTCGTAACCTCTGGGGAAGTGATTTGTGCGATACATTAACATCGGGGGTGGAGCTGAACTCGCGAGATATCTTACTAACACTCTCAAACTTATCCTTCAGTGACATTCTAACCATAAAACGATAGTGTCTTGTGACGTTTTAGGTGTTCTAATGGTTTCGGGTTTAGCATTTGTCGATCCTGATTTTCTTAAAAATGAGCTACAATGCCGTTTACAATCCTTTTAGACTTTAATACAGTAGTTGCTATAACAGAGTTTTACTTGCCCTCCTGGTAATGGCACACAATCCTATATTTTTCATCACATGATACCAGTTGTCTCTCACAAGCCGCCATGTTTACAGTTGAATGTTTCAATAATGTTTGATCAGAAGAAATAGCTGTTAGCCCATAAACAGTTTCCTAAACAGAAATACCTCGGTTGGTAGTTCATTTTTTCTAAGTGACCCTTACCTTTTAGCCGCTGCAATTTGGAAGATAGTTTATTTATTCCCTTATAGCCTAAAAAATATTTATTACTTTAACTTGAGATTTAAATTAATGATAGATATTAGAGTTATCTAAATAAGCGTATATTATATAGTCTCAATGAATGGTAAAACTTCTATAATAAATATTTAAATATAGCTGTTCTTACTGACCCTTATAATATGGCCCCTATTTTATATACATATATATATATATATATATATATATATATATATATATATATATATATATATATAAAGGTGAAAACCAAGAATGCTACGGATAAAAACATCTTTATTTATCTGGGTTTGAACGTTTCGAGGACCTAGCGTCATCATCTGCGCTAAAAATCTAAGCTAGTAAAGGTTTATTTTTTTATTTTATTTAAATACTAAACTTGAATAGTGCAATTTAGGATACGCTGCTTAATGCAGAAATAAAAAATACATTCATTTATGTTACAATGTAAAGATTGGTTATAGTGTGCTTTATATTTAACTTAATCATATTTCATTGGGATGGGGTATATGACTAAGTATTTTAAAGTTAGCCTAACTGATTTTTGAATGACATATGTGGATATGATCTCGTATGAGCGAAGGATTTGGCTTGTTTTAAACCAGCCTCGTGCAGGTAACTAGCTCTCCCCCGATGCTGCTCGATGCAACAATGGTTCGATCTAATGGTCGAACCAAGGTTCCATGAATGTTAGTCAGGTGTTAATATTTATCAATGATATTTGATCCATCTAAAAGTAGCAAAAAAGATTAATCTCCCACCATAAATAAGAAAATTAACTACTTACCAATTGTTAGGACCTGGTTAACAGGAACTCTTTCTGTGGTGACAGAATTGTTGAACACCCACGAATACTTTACATCCGCTGGCGATGCCAGAACTTCACAAGTGACATTTAAAGGTTTGCCAATACCCGTTGCTGTCACTCTTGAATACGGCTCTTCGAGGGCACAAATTGGTGCGACTGCAAACAAAAAATAAAAATTTACAAGGAAAAGGGTAAATTGCAAAGGCCTTGCTGGTATTGGCATACAGTTTGCGCAATATAATAATTTAACCTTTGGATTATTGGTCTTCTATTGTTTTGTTTCTCCCTAAAGAACAGAAAATTCTGAACAAATAAGAGAATAGTGGTAACAGTAGAGAAAAGGTTTTATGTTTGTTCAATCATCCCTTCTATTTAAGACGGGTGTCATTAATTCCACATTACTCTTTATTCTGGTAATGATAAATCCTTTCCATAAGTTATCCTAGGTAAATCCTTCTTGTGCAAACAATCCCAACTTTATCTTTAATTTTTTGCTAATTTTATGTCCATTTCAATATACTTAGAGCTTTAGTTAGCATGCTAACTAGTGAACTGTTATTAAATGAAAAGCGTGATGCAAGATATGAGCAATGTAATTTTTACAGGCACGAATTATAAAATGCTTTACCTTATTGATTCCCTATACAAAAAAATTAACTCATCTCTCTTGTGTAATATATTATGATATACTCTACCCCTCGCGAAACACTAACGAGTTTCCAATATTTACTATAGAGGAAGGATAAAATGTGGGTAATAAGTTTAAAAAGGACAGTATGATTTCTCTCGTCTGAAACTTAGACGCTACTATATTCAGTGATCAAGACACTGGGATGGATTGTGATTTATTAGGGCAATTTTAACAAAAAGTTTAGCACGAGTGGGCGTGAGCATACAAGGATTGATGTGGAATCAAGAGGTTCTAGCTAGTACTGGCCACTTTTTAATTTAGAAATAGTTTGACGTACATAAATCCTTTTTGGGTGTCAGATTAGGCATTTTATTCGTTATTAGTTTTGGAGTAATGAGATGTTGATCATCAAGCTTTATCCACCAAGCTAATTTAGAATATCTTGTACACATTGGAAAGTAGGACTTAATTTAGAATGAAAGCAATTTAATCGCAATATCAGGAGTGCAACCCATGTTCTCTTTGATTAATAATCTTCTAGAATATTGGGTATAAAGCTGCTTGTCTTTGTTGGAAAATGTCGTCTGTATGTTTCTGTAATTTCAATGAACCTGAATCCTATAGTGCTAATGTGTCCGATAAAATTTAGATTCAGAATTTATGAAAAACGGCTTCATAGAAGTATATGGACAGAATGGAGTAATATATCTTAATGTAAGGTTGATTTAGGTTTATCGCATCGGGATAATGACAGATATCTTTTGTTTATGATTTTGAAGATATTTTCCCCATACTTGCTATAATTAATCATTTATTGATTTTCATAGCATGGCAAGGACCGAGCAGTGGTGTACGTACGTATTGGTTTGTTACGTACTTAAAAACTCCTTGATTAAATTTGTTCTAAGAGTGCTATATTTAATTATTATTATTATTATTATTACGTTAAGTTTTTTAATCTTTGACGGTTTCTAGTGCCGTGCTGAGCGTTTCGAGGATTGAATTAAATACTTCTAAGAAACTAGACCTTTAATTAAAACAAGAACAAAAATTGTCATCTAACAAATAAACTACACAGTTTTAAATTAAGCAAGTTTAAGTGAGGCTTACTAAATTACACAATTGAATATACAGTACTGGTTGACCCAAAGCTCTCTTTAATCTTGAACGCTAATTGACCTTGAAATGAAAGATAATGGTATTTATTTACCTGTAAAAAAACACACAAGAATTACGTTTGAGAATGACCTTGGCCTCAATTTTCATGTACTCTCAAGAATGTTGTTTTTGGGCAGGCGCATGGACGTTTTCGCTGCCGTTCCAAATGTTGTCTGGCAAGGGATAGCATTAAAGCCACAGAGGAATTCGGTGCGTGCGATGGATGACGTTAAGCACGTTATCCCGGTAAGATTATTTCACCCACGGGACGGGGAAACTATGCTTTTTACAATCTTCTGGTTAATATGGGAATAATTTGCACTGACGAGCAATGAGTAAACGAGTGAAGCCTTTAACAAAAGGGAGTGATTTAGGGAGTTCACTTAGAGGTATTCCTTAATGGGAAGGAATATCTCTAAGTTTTGTTGTACACCAGTATAGGGAGTCTCTCTGTGTTCCTTTCGTAGGGCTGCCGGGCAACACTGAACTTCTTTGCCTTGATGACTAACCTGAACTTCCCCGTTCTTCTGTAATTATTCGATTATATAATTCGCCATCCCCCTGGGGTTAGGGAAAGGAGGGTGGGGGGTTGAGGACGGCAGAATTTCGTCAATTAAGTGAAATTAAATACCAAATCTTAGGGGAAATATTGCTGGTTAAACTAATGTTGGGCCCGTCTGACCCGAAATGTGATGATTAGTGCATTATGTGGTTGGGTGAAGGCATTTCTGGTAATACTCGAGGCGCGGGGAGAAAGTGAAGGGTTAAGTAATAAAACGTTGTGGTTACCTAACTGGGCCCTTTGTTTTGAGGGTGGCATATCAATTTCCATTACTTTGCTGATATCGTTGAATTTGGTTCTTATTCTTCTGCTGAATTAGGATCCACAACGATACTTACTAAATTTTGTTGATTTCAACATTCTTTCATATCTTTTGCCTGCATTGATTTTTACCTTCTAAATTGTCAGGCCTTTTCTGAAAGCTAGTTTGCTTATTCACTTCTTATAATATTTACGTAAATACGAGTAAGTCACTACCATAATTTCATAATGGTATAAATAAAACTGATGGCTTTGAGCGTATTTTACCTAAATACATTTTAAACTTTGTTATGTAGTAGTAACTGATTAAATTGAGGGCTCTTCTTGATACATGTTGCAGCTCGTTATGGGCCTTATTTTTAAGTCAATAGGTTGATAACAAAAAAGACAATCTTTTTATATCCGCGCAATTAACTGTCATGAGGGTACATTTATGTAAACTTCTCTGTCTCTCACTATTATAACTTCTCTTTAACATGGTATTGGCTGGCAGATATTTTCTGCAACAGAAAGTGGTGAAGATAGAAGAAATGAAGATATGGGCAATTTATAACTATAGTAGCCACTTTGTTTAGTTAATCAAAACGACGTTTCGAAACATTGGAGTCATATAAGTTTCTATGGAGTGCCGATGATTGAACTTTGACTCTTTACGTGGAATCAATATTTACGTCATTTTTCTGACTTTCCTATTTCCTCTAAATGATGTCCAATGACTGTATGGTTGAAGCAAAAGGTTATTGTCAATAAGTGCTGGTCGAATATTTCTTGCCAGATCTTAGAAATCGAATTAGCCAAGTTAAATTTTTTTAAACCAATCCAAGGCTGTGCAACGACTTACTGTCCTTTCTCCAAATACTTGGTTTAGACGTTGTTGCGTATGGCTAGCCTATAGGCCGGATATGTAATCATACAATAAGAGATAACGTTGCAGTCCACGAGAAAGAATCATTTGATGCATAATTTTCAAAACTTTAGGTATCATATAAGATGTCAGAATAATTACTGTGTATTGGCCTATGAATTATTAGGCTTCGCTTGAAAGTACATAATGACATTGTCTACCTACGCTCTAGGTCGCTCTATACCTTAGAGCGAAGCCTAGGAAAGACTAGGCCACTACAAATTAAAAAGTCGTAAAACCTGTAGTAAATATATAAACTTTCCGAAAAATGTGGTGCAGGGGCTTTTTTGAAGCTGAGATTACAAACAGGTAGCTATTTATGAATTAGCAAATGACCTAATTGAGAAATTTGCAACACAACCAAAGGGAACGCAAAATACGTACCTTTAAATAATAAGAACAAAACCTGAGCTCACATACTTTAATAATGATATCCTTTACAAACCTAGCATTCATTAATCCCCCTCGGCCAGTGATTAGCCAGTTAGACATGTAAGAACAAAAAGGAAAAAAATCTTCATCTATGAGCAAATATTTTATTCAAGTGTCATAATTTATCGAAATATGGGTTAACTTTGCAGTCATTTCAGTACTAAAATTTATTTACACCTGTGTCTTGACCTTGGCAATGATTATGAGTCAATATAAATTAATTGGGTGGTCTTTTTCAAATATGTGCTTAGCGACACAACTAACTTCTCTATAAGTCTTAACATCGTATTTATGCTGGTATCAACGGTGTTATATATCTACGGTTTCAACTACATATGTCTTACGCCACACGGACAAGTCCAAACTATAAATACAACCGCAGAATTTTCGCGACAACTAGCACAATATTGTTTATTTGTTTGTACGGTGACTATCCCTGCCAAGTCTCCACCTTTTAGCTGCCTAGACATGCGTACGTGTAATATGTATATAGCTTTTTTAAAACTTCCTCTAACCTTTTTAAAAGTAACATTAATTTGCATATTAGTAAATTTATTTTTGCACCGTTTTTCTATTGTCCCGGAACCTCCAAGATAGTCGACTGTTTGGCGAATCTACATTTATGTAATTCGCAGTCTGCTTATATTATAAATGTCCCACGCACTAGCCCTCATGCACCTCGCTGAGAAACGCAAGAAGGGTTAACTTGACCCTATTATATATTATATATCAAACTGGTAAAGGTTTATTTGGGTTAATCTTAGTAAAAAAGGATTGAAATTTGATCAATATATTGGTTACCGTTAGTAAATTGTTAATTGTTGGCTAATCTAGGTTGTGGTTCTGGAGTTTAAAAGGTGAGTAAAAACATTGTACACCTATTTGCGAAGTGTATTTGTTCCTGTTCGCATTTTTTTTTGTAAATTGATTATCGACTGACCGTATTTAGCTATTAATTTTATTCACCCACGGAAATGAATTGTACTCGAAAGCCATATCTTGTGGCGTAAGTTAAAGATATAAAAAAATAATATTATTCTTCCTATTATTGTGCTAGTAGTGCTGTAACTCTCGTCTCAATCACAGTGAAATCTCGACCGCAAAAGCTCTGTCGCAAGTGTTTCTCCCCTCACCCCGATTTATGCTCGTGTTTTGTTTGTATAGCAAACCCATTTGTACTTTCCCTCGTGCGTATAGAAATCTATAATTCTCCTACATTCATTCTCGTGTGTTAATTGAATTCTTGTCGTTGTGCCCATCGCGTAAATCCAGGATCATTTTGTGCTTTGAAATTTTCAAGAACCAAGCTGAGTCACTCAGACTCACTTGTAAAGATCTAATGGCCTACATCTAGGAAGAAGAAAGAAATGAAAGAGTCAAAAGAAGAGAGAGATAAGAAATAGAAAAAGAAGAGGAGAAAGATAACAAAGAAGAGAAGTAAATAAACGAGACGAAAGAGAGAAATTCACTTTCACGAATTGGAAATTAGCAGAGCGAGGAAGAAGAAGCTCTCCATAAACTTATCTACTTCTAGACTAGACGCAACGCAGTCTGCGACCATAAAACTCCACGTCTTTAAAGAAGGCGACTATTTCAGTTCTTATCTCCCCCACTTCGAAAAGATCAAGCTGAACCACTGGGACATCGAGACGGACGGCGTAGCACAATTATTGCCCCTGTTGAGCTCCCAACTCAGGGATATTTATATATCTCTCGCATCAGAGGCAACAAAGGATAACTCATCGTTAAAAGCCGAGCTGGTCTCCGCGTAGAGCATGTCCCTGGATTTCTTCCGAGCTAAATTTAAGCACTGTCGCATTCAACCAAACCAGACATTCCGACAGTTCGGCTACTTCCTAAAGTGTTATTTTAATTTTTAGGTGCCTAATGAATACTTCCGCCCATATCGTCAATTTCGTCTTCAAGGACTAATTTCTTGCGTCGCTACCTTTTAGAATCAGATCCTTCACGAAGGACGGGAGGCATTGTACTCTCAAAGAATGCATCGAGGAGGCAGACATCTACACGGCTAGCCACAACAGCTATCCGAATGACGGGAAGAAATTAGAACCCGCATGTCCTAAATCCAAAACCAGCAAGAACAAATTTGTTCCTAATAGTAGGAATAATTAAGATGATGTCACACCAAACCTAAGCCTAGATTATCGTCGGACGACCGTGATGTTAAGCTCTTTTCTGGCAACCCCACTCTTCGTCGTTTCCCAGGAGGACCATTGTCTGCAAGTCCTGTGGAGTTCCGGGTCACTTGAGTAGCAATTGTCCTCAAGGCTCGCAGTTAGAAACATCCCTTCTTCTCACCAGGTACACCAGGTCAGTTCCACTTCTCCGCCCACGTCATCGCAAAATGAAGCAACCTTTTCTTCAAACCAGCCGAACACTGCTGGCCACAAGGTTCTGTCGTAATTGGTGAGTCCTCCTCGGTTTCCTTCACCTACGTGGCTCAACCCGTAACCACCCGTTCCGGCGAGTAGAAGGAACTAAAGCCATTACATATTTGGAACACTTGAGTGCTCCCGAAATCCAGAGTGCGATGAACTATAACTTTGCCAAAAGCCAGAGAGAATATAAATCTCTTCGTCTCTTGTGGTCAAAAGCCCAGGACAAAACAGGCGAAAACGCCAGAGGGAATAAGGTGATTTCCTTACGCAACAACGAAGAACTCCTTTATCGAGTGCGTCCCGAAGAAAACAACACCGATTGCCGCACACTATGTATAGCCTGCTCTCACGTTCCTCCAATCACGCAAGAGGCTTACGGTAGTATAGTGCTAGGAATTTTAGTCACACAACGACGGCTCAGAGGATCTTCAAATATTTTTATTGGCCTGGAGCGACCGACGAAATTCTGCGATATTGTCGTTCTTGTGACATTTGCCAAAACACGGCAATAAAAGGACGAGTTAAACCTGCCCCTTTGCAGAAAGGACCACTAATCTCTAATCCTTTAAACCAAGTAGCTATCGACTAAATCAGACGGATCTCTCCTCCATCGAGCGAAGGCCATAGTTACATTTTAAGGCTGGTCGAATTTGTCACTCGATTCCCCGAGGCTGTGCCCCTCGAAAAAATCGATAACATCTGCGCCAAAGCCCTTATTTTCATCTTGTCCCGCCTCGGCCTGCCGAAAGAAATCTTCTAGAATCATGGTCGTCAATTCGAAACCGAATTAATGGAGTACGTTAGTAAATTATTGATAATCAAGGCCCTGTTTAACACACCTTTTCACACGGGTGGAAATTGAATGCGCGTGAGACTAATTGAAAGACTCAAGGCCATTCTCAGGAAATTGTGTGCAGATCAGCCCGCTGAATGGCACTGCTTCATTCCTGTATCCCTCATCGCCTACCGTGAAACCTCACATCGCACATTCCAAAATATCCGTGCTGAGGTTGGATTCGAACCAAGCACACTCAGCCTAGCGAGCAACCGCTTTGATCTGAATAAAAATGAGCCATTGACCAATCGGCTACGCGGAAAACCAAAACTTCTTCCAAATGGACACGCTTTTAAGACAGATTCGCAATGTCTATCGAGACCATGAAAGCTTGTTGCCTATTCAGAAGATATTTTGGTCTTCCGCGTAGCCGAGTGGTCAAAAGTTCCCTTTTATTGAGATCAAATCGGTTGGTCGTGTTTAGTGTGCTTGGTTCCACTCCCAACCTATTACTAAATGTTTTAGAAGTAGGTAACAACTATTTCTGAAATCAAAATTATTCCGCTTTCTCTTTCGTTCGATGTGTTGGATTATTTCATCATTCTCTAGCGCTTATGTAAGATATACTTTCTATATACATTACATATACATATATACATATATATATATTATATATATATATATATATATATATATATATATATATATGTGTGTATATATATATATATATATATATATATATTATATATATATAAGTAAAAGAACTCAATGGCGAGTTATGGTATATTATATTGAAACAACTGTATAGGAGCTAAGAGTTTAATTTACGAGACTAGTTTCAGTATGTAGTTAATTATACTCTCTTCACTCTTATACTAAGAATGCCATTGCTATAAAAGTCTATAAATAGCATACAGCTCAGTAAAAAAAGAAAAGTAAAAACCACAAAGAAACACAAAACTAGGGAAAAAGGTCATTAATCAGGGGGTACACGTATAAGATCGTTGACTAAGCTGTTTACGATGAGATTATGGGAATAGGTGCTGCATTTAAATTACCCATCTAACAAATTAAAATTGGAAAATTCTCCTATTAATATAGATTTTACTATTTTTCTTTTATGCAAATCTTTGCAATTATATAGGATTTGTTCCATTGAATAGTCAATTTGGTGGGTGAAATTGCTAATATAATAAAAATACTAGATGTGTTACTGCCTCGTCTGACATCACATTCTTCTTTATAAATTCGTTTTGTAAAGGTTCTTCCGGTCTCTCTTATGTAAAATGATGGACAGTTTATAGAGCCACACGTGAGTAAATATACACCTGCTTCATTTGGCTGATCCACGGGCTTGGTCGACGGGAAGATATAAAGATAGAAAAAGGGTATTTAAATGTGGTTAGACCTGGAGAAATAACTTTGTTTACGCATTTGAGGAGGGGAAAAAAGGGAGGGATAGACACTTCGTATTACTAAATTTGTTTTCATCCTTGGGAGAGTAATTAGTACATTTTTCTATCATGATCCGTCAATCAACGAAGTCGGTCGCAGTAAACAAACCCAATTGCCGCTTTGATTGTGTCAACCTCCGTGATCCTCAGGCATCTTAAGACTTCAGGGAGGCCAATGAAAGACAGCTCTCGGATATCCCGGAGTGAGCATCAATAAAAAAACTTTGGACCAGCCTCCGCGATGCTATGACCAATGCCGCCGAGGAGAAGAGCCAGGATTGTTTCGACAAGAACGATGAACATATCAATTGTCTCATCGAAGCTAATCGTCTCACATGCCTTGCCTTTGAGAAACAAATTTATACAGGATAATAAGTGGAAACACCCACAGGCATCCGTAGAATCCCAAAAAAGCATCCACAAGGCTCAGAATACCTAGTGGCAGATGAAGCCATATCCGGCACAAATATTAGCCCCAGAGACAGGATAATTGAAGACAGAAACGATGCTCGGACACGAGCTTGAGCCGACGACGATTAATGCAGAACATGAAAGGATGCAAAGATATTTTTTCATTTTGGATTTTTTACACGGTAAATGTGAATAAACTGTAGCTAAAAGAGTAGAACGTCTCTCCTAGTGATTGAAATAGCACATAAAGAGTATAGTTTTAATCATGATAAATTAATGCAGACTTCGAATCATGATATCGTTCTTCAAAAGTTGTTCAAAGCACAATTTTTTTCATCATTTCTTTATGCAAGACTTACTGCCACGAGGTCTCAATCAATATATTTAAAATTTAATCTAATTCACTACCAATTCAGAACGTAATGTAAAAATCCTTCAGTGGTGATTGAGCTCAAATTCGGTATAAATAATTGTATTCCATTTCCATACTACTCGTATGAGTGTAAGGTAAATGACGAGAAAGATGAAGTTGCTCTCTCAAGTAGATAGTAGGTGAAGCATAAGTAAGGCGGATGGTAAACGAAGGGTAAATTTACTTAGCATAAAAGGATTGATATAAACGTTAAGAGGAATTAACATATTTATATAAACTCAAGATTCAATCACTTCTCTGTGCAATCTCGTGCAGTTACTATCCGAGGATCAATTTTCTGCCTTTGAATCACACAAATTTTGTGAAAGTATATGAAAATTTAAGAGGTTGCCTAAAAACGTGGACCAATTCTAAGCCAATAAATAAATATGGGAGACACTATGTTAACATTACTTTCCTGCGCCAGGAAATAAGAAAAGGGTTTGGATTGTAATGCAGCAGTACAAAATATATTCAAATATATTGATTCGATAAGATCAAAATCTCTCAACATCCTATTCTCATATGTAATTAATTCTTTACTTAGAATTAAGTGCTATAATTCATATGAATATAATAGGCATAACTCTCTAAAAAAAAAATTATTTGCCCTGTGTTTTCGCAAATATTCTGCTCTTAATCCGATCTAGAACTTTCTTTACCAGAATTCTAAATATTTTTGCATAAACAAAAACCGTTGACTGGTGCACCCTACAAGGGTATTTTCAGTTGGGTGTTTAAATGAGGAAATTTACTTCCTATTCCCTCCTGCTTCAGTAGAGAAGTGAAATTATAGACGAAGTAGCTATAAACGAAATCTCCTTCTACTCCTAGACATCAGAAGAGGGAGGGGATTGGCGATCATTTTAAAACTTAATTTGTTCTTGCTAAAAGAACAAATCATAATCAATATTTCATTTGGGCTGTCTAATCTCCACAAAGGCTTACTTCTCATGAATCTCGTAAATGCAACTCAGGTGTAGCTCGAAGCAGCCTCATGTTCTCATTACTCTCAGTTAGCCTCCCCTGCCGTCCTAACATAGAGTACCTTGCTCTAGCTGACATATAATGGCTTGTGTCCCTTTTCCTCCTCACATATGGCAAAATGCCTATTTTCAATAAAAATTCAAATGCATTGTTATTGAATTGCAACTACATTTTATTTAGGTAAAATATTAATATACAAAATCTTTGTGATATCCGCCATTGTTCATGCAACGTTCGATGCGATTTATAAGATACACATGAACATGATTCATTAGTCAGATTCATTTATGTTTTGTTCCATCAGCTGTCTGGTATTTCTAATTTTCAGTGAGTACCACTACTTCTTCACCATAACCGAAAAAAAAGAAATTGAGGTTGTCTGATGAACTAGAAGACCATTGTGATATTTGGGACATCAGGTATATTTTTATACATTTTCACTCTCTTTGAACTTCATTATAAGTTTTCAACGTCGCTCTTAAGTTTTTCGCTTTAAATTTGAGACAATGGTATATTATACATCCCTCTAGGTTTACCGATTATAATTGACGTTGCATGGATCAGCTGGCCTTAACAAATTGAGGGCAACATATTTCCAGTAAGTTTCAGAGGCTTAAAATATTATACTTTGAAATTGGTTATAGCAGCACACCTTTTCTTGCACGTTTAAGAAATTCTTAAACCTTGTCTAGTTGAGGATCGTCTGCAAGAATTTAAAATGTGATTTTGAAAAGCATATTCTCTCGAAAATGTGTAACTAGAGGCAATACAACTTTCGATCAAAAGTTACCGATGGGTATCAACTAAGGGAGTAGATTTTGACGAGTTTTAAAGTACAATAATAGGCCCCTCCATTTTGCTGATTTTCTATTCTAAAAAAGACTTATTTAACTCTTTATTTACTTCTTAGCTATTAGATCCACCCATGTGTAATGTGGAATTTTATTCGTGTTCCTATTTATTCCAATTGAGAAAAATCAAACCAATCTTTGGAAATATTAATACTTAAATAATTATTTATTAATTAATTAAGTAGTATAATTTTCACAAGTTTTAGTATCTAACTTTCTGTTAACGTTTCCATACTGTGTTCAGAATTGAAAAGGGTTTAAGGATAATTTACTAAACTATTAAAATTATTGTAATCTGATAATGGGGCCATATTAATTGAGTATGGATGATGACTGATTAGTTTCAAATAAAATTGTTTTACTCTTGTACATATGGTATAACCTGCGATACGAGTTTTTGTTTTGTCTCAAGCAAAATACAGTCTTCCTCAATTGTTTAACTCTAGCATTTATTATTCAAGTGATGCCTGTAAATAGTCCAACTCAGGTGAATAAACCGCTTTGATTATAGTCGGATTTGGGAGAAGTTCACACCGGATTAGGTTGTTCATATTCTACCAAACGCACAAGAGAACCTTCCACGAATCAAGCCCTTGTTTTTGCTGGGGTTTTGGTTTCTACTTAGGACTAATCCATTGTCTAGAACGTTTAATATTATTGTAGATAGTACACGTTTCGGCTCTTTATAATCTTACTAAAAAATTTTAATTTATTGTATTGAAAGGAGATATCAACCAATGTTGATTCATTTTCCAAATTTGCAATTGTTTTGTTACATTTTAATCTAGAATATAAATATTCTTCAACTGAATCCTTTTTTAGACATTATAGGTGCAGATGCTAACAAAGAGAAAGAGTACTTGATAGAAGAAATTAGTTTTCTGGTGAACAAGAAGGAAACTTACTGAGACAAGTGACGTATAGGAGTAAAATGGGCAACTTTTATTCTCTTAGAAAAATCTGCCAGCCACTTTAAATTCAGAGAGAAAACTATCAAAATTGGTGATCCTGTTTATTCTTTACTTAATTTCATGGCAGCCTATTTAAATATGTAGGGTAGTAATTGTTTTTCCTGCAGAAGGTCTTAACTACAAATTCAAGATTTAAGCGCTAAGCTCTAATTTACTATGTAAATTAACCATTATGACCTTGTGGAGGCCTTTTTCTTGTGGGAGTAATAAATATGAGCAGAATGTCACTCCAGAAAAAAACGGATTTTGACAAAGTTCTGATACCGTCATTGTTTTAAATCTTTTGAGAGGTTTACCTGTCTGATGGTAAAGTTTGGTCAAACAAACTTAAGTTCTATTTTTTAAGCATGTTTCATTAAAACGTCTTATCCATTGTGAGCAGGTTTGCCGAGATAGAACTGAAAACAATCAAGATCTTTGCTCTCCCGCGTGGGGGCCACAGGAAATCTGAAATTACCAAGCGGCTCATTTTTAGCTGAATGACCGTCCACAGAGAGGCGGAGAGGCTCAAGAACGGGAAAGAGCTCAAAACTCGACGTCTATGAAGCAGGCTTCAAGTAATAAACAATATAGCTGGAGAAAGTCCTTCGATTTTGGTCAGTAGCGCAAAAATTAGTTCACTCTCTTGAAAAAGAATATTTTAGTGGTCACAGTATCCAAAGCCGTCAAAGAGAAGAAGGGGAAGAACTTGAGGGGCGTGGAAAGGCTTCAGAATCTGCTCACCGATCTTATGCGAAAACAATGTTGGAAGCCCCCTCATCGGCTTCTCAACGACTTGAAGATTCATGGCTATGAAATTATTCATTTTTTCTGATAGAAAACATATTCAGATTAGATCCAGTCATCAACAAGCCAATGAACGTGAGTTAAGATTTGGTTAGAACTTCTTCAAGGTCTGCTACGTGTCCACAAACAAACATGCTAACGGCATAACCCGAATGGTGAGAAGACGCCGCCGGTGTAGGACGCGGCCGGTTACAGGCTCACCACGGGCAATTATAGGTAAATCGTAACACAAATTTCCTACCGTATATATGAAATATCATGAAGGAGGCCGAGTACGTCTTTCAGAATGGCAGTGCCCGGGCCACAGGGCCATGACCGTGCAAGTGTGGAGTGGTTGGGGTTGAACATGAATTTGTGGCCGAAAGAATTTAAAGCAACCGCGGTCGCCAAACCTCAATCCCTTCGCCTGAAACATTTGGGCACACGGTGAAAGTAACGCATGTAAGGTCTGCCCTTGCTACATCGATGTGCTGAAGTTCTCTGTAAATCGCGTGTGTGCCAACAAAAGGAAAGACTTGTTTCATGTGCGTAGCCTTCTGGTCTCTCGTCGAATGAGTCCTAGTCGGCGAGGGTGGCCACATTGATTAAAATTACAATTTAAGCACATATTTATGCATTAAAAAATGATAAAATATCTATCTAGCTACATTAAAACTCCAATTTAGCCTTTTGTTAAGAGCATTGTACCTAGTGTAACTGGACTTTTGCAACACCGGCTATCCATTAAATTATTGATTTCTTAGTTACATAATTTTAAAGTTCTTCATTAATACGGTATATTAAATGCTTTATATATTATTAAGAATTAACTTCATTAATTTATTTAGTGTTTAATATAGCCTGGATGAATTAATAAAATTAAATTGACACTATAATATAATAGTACAAAGGTTCCGAGCCCTTATGACACCTGTTTTACCCGAGGTAGTAATTTACCCCCATTTATGTATATAAAAAGCACAGTTTTTGCTTTTTCATCCCAACTAGAAGGGGAAAACGATTTAGAGTTTGAGTTAGTAAACTACGATATATACTGATTAAAATCCTTTAAATTGATATCTTCATGAAGAACGAAATTTCCAAGCACTTAGGGCCCTTATTTTCGGCGATTGCATTTTCTAGAGAGAAACCTAATCAGCGAAAAAAAGACGAGTTGGAGACTCCTATGATCTCATGATAACTTACCAAAAATACTACGCTACTATTCAACTTTGTTGATTTTTCTCAATTTTCTTCTCGATTACAGTAAAAAAAAATTCTGGATTTTATTTACGTATTTCTGTACTGTCTAGTAGTAGATGGTACAAAAAAGAGGTATATGACTTGCGAGTTGATATCATATTGCATGCATTTACTTTCTTCCATTGGGAAACGTGGATAAGGACGCAGATTTTCTCTCTTTACAACTAGAAAGAGTATTCTTTCTCTCCATAATATTACAGAAAATATGCCCTTGATGTTAAAGAGTTGGTAAAAAAACTTATTACTAAACTTTTGAAGTTTAGAAATTGAACCTTAAATTTATATTGGAAAATTTCTTTGCCTCACCTTAAGATTTTTAGGAATATAATTTTTAAACTTACCAAAAACTCTAAATAATTTAATAAAATATTAATGGAATTTACATGTATTCTGGGGCTAAATACACATAAAAAATGGTTACATGACTCGTTCTGTTTTAATACTAGTATAAAAAATTGAAAGAGAATTTTTTTCTAAATTCGTCCATGATTAGTGATGTTAAATGAAGACTTCGATCACAAGATTCTGGCTGGCTTCGCTCTAAAAGCATATATATATATATATATATATATATATATATGAAATAAAAAACTCACAAAGTATCACGTGAGGGTGGGAAATGAATGCAATATCCCGCAGGAAAAAATTAAAAGGTGCTTTCAAGTACTTTCGAACTTTATTAAGTTCCTTATCAAGGATAACTACAAGAAATAGTATTATATTAGAGGTATATATACGAAAGAAAAATATGAAAGACGGCCTCAAAAACAAGAAATCACCAATGAGGAAGAGGAAAGGGGGAAGGTAAAGAAACACATTAAGGATTACTAGAAGCAGGTAGTAAGGTCAAACTAAGTCGGAGGAAAGGGTAACAGATTCAAAGAAATGGAGATAGTCTAACGAGGGAGATTATAAGACATGATGAGCAAAAGGGGGAAAAATACAAAGTACAAAACAGAGCAGTGACAATTAAAAAAATAAAAATGAATAATAAAAATAAATAAATTAAAATAAAATAGGGGCCACATAATTAAAGAATGTATATAAAAAAAACACTAGGAACGCAAGACAAAACTAATTTCTTTGAGTATTAATCTTTTAATTATAGCATCTATTTTATATAAACCAGGGGAAAAGGTCAAAATTATCACATTGGTTTATAAAAGCTCATTCAATAATGTTTCTTTTTATATGGTCATTGGAACGCTAAATAAATTTGACCGAGTTCTAGTTAATTAAATGGTTCTTATCTGGCATATGAACAAAGAAAGCACTGTTATTTTTTTTTCATTTCTTCGGACATTATATTTATGTTGATTTATGCGAACAGAAAGTTGTTTAACTGTTTGTCCGTATTATTTACTTAGACACCTAGAACACTCAACTGAATAAACTCCCCTTTCTCCCAAACTATTACAATTATTACGTACTAATAAATTCTTAATGGTCGTCTCATATTTAAAAGCAACAGAAATGTTAAAGTTATTCAAAAGACGGGGAAGATCACTAAAACAAAGAGAAAAAGGTAGAACTAAATTATTATTACTATTAAAAGGGAGAGTAGGGACAGTTTGATAAAATGTCTTTTTAGCAGAAGAAAGACAGTTTTGAAGAAACGAGTAAGGGTAACAAAGTTCATGGCCAATTTCAAAGATATTGGAAAATTCCAAATCCATATATTCCGGGCTCACAACACGTAATTCCCGTAGAAACATAGAAGAAAAAACAGAGCGTTTAACTTTAGGGCTGTGAGAAGAGTAAAAGTGAATATAAGAATTTAAATTAGTAGGCTTACGAAAGATAGGGTATCTAAAACATGTATGAGTTCTATGAAAAAGAAGATCAAGAAAGGGAAGGGTTCTATTATTTTCCAACTCATGGGTAAATTTAATTGAAGGGACGAGACAATTGACTCTGGTAAGAAAAACATTAACATCTTTGGAATCAGGCAACAAGCAAATGACATCATCAATATACCTGTACCAAACGATCGGAGTGTCAAGGATGATAAGGAGAAGTTTTGTTTCAAAAAACTCCATATATAAGTTAGCAAGGACAGGAGAAAGACAATTATCCATGGCTCATCCGAATTTTGGGAGGAAATATTTTCTTTCGAACGAAAACTTACAGTTTTTGGTACAAAGAAAAATGACGTTCAAGAAAGTAGTAAGGGGTACCGGCAAATCATAATTTTGCAAATGATCATTAAGGAAATTTAAAAGGTCTTCAACGGGTACTTTGGTAAATAATGAACAAACATCAAAACTAACAATAGTAAAATCATTAGAATAATAAATAGCATTAAGTTTATAAATAAGGTCATTACTATTAATGACATGAGAATAAGAAATGGAACCAACTAATTTAAATTCTTATATTCACTTTTACTCTTCTCACAGCCCTAAAGTTCAACGCTCTGTTTTTTTTATATGTTTCTACGGGCATTACGTGTTGTGAGCCCAGAATATATGGATTTGGAATTTTCCAATATCTTTGAAATTGGCCATGAACTTTGTTACCCTTACTCGTTTCTTCAAAACTGTCTTTCTTCTGCTAAAAAGACATTTTATCAAACTCTCCCTACTCTCCCTTTTAATAGTAATAATAATTTAGTTCTACCCTTTTCTCTTTGTTTTAGTGATCTTCCCCGTCTTCTGAATAACTTTAACATTTCTGTTGCTTTTAAATATGAGACGACCATTAAGAATTTATTAGTACGTATTAATTGTAATAGTTTGGGAGAAAGGGGAGTTTATTCAGTTGAGTGTTCTAGGTGTCTAAGTAAATAATACGGACAAACAGTTAAACAACTTTCTGTTCGCATAAATCAACATAAATATAATGTCCGAAGAAATGAAAAAAAAATAACAGTGCTTTCTTTGTTCATATGCCAGATAAGAACCATTTAATTAACTAGAACTCGGCCAAATTTATTTAGCGTTCCAATGACCATATAAAAAGGAACATTATTGAATGAGCTTTTATAAGCCAATGTGATAATTTTGACCTTTTCCCCTGGTTTATATAAAATAGATGCTATAATTAAAAGATTAATACTCAAAGAAATTAGTTTTGTCTTGCGTTCCTAGTGTTTTTTTATATACATTCTTTAGTTATGTGGCCCCTATTTTATTTTTTTTTATTTTTTTTTTATTTATTTTTTTTTTTAATTGTCACTGCTCTGTTTGCTCATCGTGTCTTATAATCTCTCTCGTGAGGCTATCTCTATTTCTTTGAATCTGTTACCCTTTTCTTCGACTTAGTTTGACCTTACTACCTGCTTCTTGTAATCCTTAATGTGTTTTTTTACCTTCCCCCTTCCCTCTTCCTCATTGGTGATTTCTTGTTTTTGAGGGGGTCTTTCATATTTTTCTTTCGTATATATACCTCTAATATAATACTATTTCTTGTAGTTATCCTTGATAAGGAACTTAATAAAGTTCGAAAGAACTTGGAAACATCTTTTCATTTTTTCCTGCGGGATATTGCATTCATATATATATATATATATATATATATATATATATATATATATATATATATATATATATATATATATATATATATATATATGTATATATATATATATATATATATATATATATATATATATATATATATATATATATATATATATATATATATATATATATAAATATATATATATATATATATATATGAGAAATTAAACCACATTGTCCAAGGACATTTTAATTCAGAACAGTTTCGGTGTATCTCACACCCTTTTTCAACTGACACTGGATAGAAAATATAAGAGAAGTGCATATAAGCAATACACAAGGTCAGATTGTGAAAGATTTCCTCTTTTTTCTTCATACCCTACTTGTGGCTAATGTGGAGGGGGGGTTAGACCTAAACATATTGAAGGGCTGACAATTTACTATTTTGTTTATTTGCTTTCCTATTACAGGATTAAAAGAAAATTGATCCTCAGATAGATTTAAATTAGGAACTGACGATATCAAGCTCGATTATACGATTCTTCTCTTAAGATAGTTAGCCGATTTAAATACCATTTTACTTCCTTTGAAATCGATCGTATGATTCCTGTCTCTAACATGGCAAAATATTGCACTGCTTTCGCTGCCCACTCAAATTTCTCTTTTGTGTCCATACAATCTCTTGTCTAGGTTTTTCCCCGTTTCCCCTATATAAACTTTATGGCAATCGTTGCATGGTATTGCATATACTGCTATGTTATGATGTTTTTTGGGTTTCCTAGCCAGTCATCCTTTGTTTTCAAGGAATTATTATACTTAAAGGCTAGATTAATACCCGCTTTTCCAAATATGTGCTTTAAACTATTTAATTTATTATTAAATGGCAATGTTATACATTTGTTGAAGTCATTAGTGCGGGAAGGCTTATTACTATAGAATGTTTTCCTCGCTGCAAAATGGGCAGACGATATGAACGAATCGGGGTAATACAAATTAGAAAAAATGGTCCTTGTAATGACAATTTCTTCATCTAAATTGAAAGGATGACATATTTTGTATGCTCTAAGGAAAAGGTTAGAAATTAAAGATTTTTGCACAGTATTATCGTGAAACAAAATATAATGTATATAGCCATTCGAGTGGGTTGGTTTCCTCTACACGTCAAGTTTTAATTCCTGGTGAACTTTATTAATGAGGACATATAAAAAGGGTAATCTATTATCATATTCCCATTCATATTTAAATTTGATGGAGACATGCAAATTTTTCAAATTATTAAAAAAGGTATCAAAATCATGGCCATTAGGCCATACAGAAAATACATCTAACCTTTTCCTTAGAGCATAAATAATATGTCATCCTTCATATTTAGATGAAGAAATTATCATTATCAGCACCATTTTTTCTAATTTGTATTAACCCGATTCGTTCATATCGTCTGCCCATTTTGCAGCTAGGAAAACATTCTATGGTAATAAGCCTTCCCGCCCTAATGACTTCAACAAATGTATAACATTGCCATTTAGTAATAAATTAAATAGTTTAAAGGACATATTTGGAAAAGCGGGTATTAATCTAGCCATTAAATATAATAATTCCTGTAACCAATTGATGATTGCCAGAAAACCCAAAGAACATTATAACATAGGGGTATATGCAATACCATGCAACGATTGCAACAAAAATTCATATAGGGGAAACGGGGAGAAATCAAGACAAGAGATTGTATGAAAACAAAAGAGATATTAGAGCGGGCAGCGAAAGCAGTGCAATATTTTGCCATGTTAGAGACAGGATTCATACGATCGATTTCAATGGAAGTAAAATGGTATTTAAATCGGCTAACTATGTTAAGAGAAGAATCGTATAATCGAGCTTGGTATCGTCAGTTCCTAATTTAAATCTATCTGAAGATCAATTTTCTTTTAATCCTGTAATAAGAAAGCAAATAAACAAAATAGTAAAATGTCAGTTCTTCAATATGTTTGGGCCTACACCCCCCCCCCCCCACAGATAGCCTCAAGTAGGGGATTGGGAGAAAAAAAGAGGATCTTTCACGATCTGACCTTGTGTTTTGCTTATATGCACTTCTCTTATATTTTCTATCCAGTGTCAGTTGAAAAAGACGGGAAGATACACCGAAGCTGTTTTGAATTAAATTGTCTTCGGATAATGTGGTTTAATTCGTCATCTTTTCTTGCGATATTGCATTAATTTTCATCATCATATATATAAATATATATATATATATATATATATATATATATATATATATATATATATACGCGGTTAAAAAGGGAATGTTGTAGCTAAAAATCTCTTCCTCAAGTTCTCGGAAGGATCACTTATCACAGTCACCCATAAGCCGGCCTTTCGGAGATAACCTCCAAAATGCTCTTTCCATCAGCTATTTTAATTGTTAGCCCTGATTTCGAAAAGAACATAAAATTTACTTTTATCTATTTTAGTGAAAGCTAATGGGTGCCTCGCGGTTATATTTTGTAAAGAAGGGATATTTAATATAATGGTGAAGAGAGAGGAAGTGTAAATAACAGGGATATATCTAGCCGTAGATAATGATATAGGGCCAGGGAGGCTCGCAATCGTCTAGATGGCAGCTAGAGCATTCTAAAATTTAAAGCTACTTGCAGAAAGGAACTACCTAGGGCACTTTCATGAAATAATGTGAAATTCAGAATACAATGACTTTTAAAATCGGAGATTAACTTTACAAACCAAAAAAAGTAATTTTACTACTTTGAACAATATAATGTAAAGTTAGAAGCTGAATTTAGCAAACCATTCGGTGAGAGACTTTGTTAACAGTGGATTAAGTTTACCTATATTAATTGTGAGCACCGAAAGCCTGAGCTCGTCATGTATTTCGTTTTTTAATACCAATCAGCGATTAGATAGGAACCTCCGTCTTCCCTGGATGAAGGAACCCCGTTCCACGTCAGGGCTAAGTGGACCTAAAATTTAATATGCTGGATTCCTTTGAACAGAGAAAGAGAGTCTTCCCATGTCTTACGTTTCAAATCATAGTTTCCGGTGTTTATCGCTGGTCGGCCCGCTTCGAGGCTACCATTTTTGGCCTAAACTTCTGTAAATTTATAGCCTAATTTTCGTTGGGAAAACGACTCATCCCCCTCTTGTGCCCAGCTTCTCTTTTCTTCCTTCGAAATGAAGTTTATAAATGGGGCCGTGACGCCTTTTAATTTATTATGTTTCGAGGATTTTGCCTTGATTGCTCCACTGAATCGATTTCCGTTACTGGGAGCGATACTTCTACAGTACCCAAATGAATGTCTTCATCCTCTTGCCTATGTTAGCATGAAGCACCTGGACCGGGGAAAGAGGTATTCGACCATCGAGAGAAATTGTCTGGCCATAGTATTGGCCATTTCCAGGTTTGACTTATATCTATGGGGTAAGGAGTTTGTTTTGGAGGTCGACCACAAGCCTCTCCTGAATCTGTCAACATTTAAGGGCAAGAACGACAGACCATTTCACTGGACTCTATCCATACAGGCCTATAAGTTTAGGGTTGTTTACATCGCTGGAAATAAAAACCTAGGTGCTGAGCTTTTAAGTAGGTCCCTTATGTAAATATTGTATATACAGGGTGTCCACAAAGTCTGGGTACAAAGGGGATAAATACATACCTTTAGAATATTAAAATATTAAATATTAGAATATTAAAATATTAAAATTCCTATGTACCCAGACTTTGTGGACATCCTGTATTTTCCCTTGTATATACTTTACCCTTCCCTGTTTTGTTTTTTTATCTACCATCAGTAGATACTTGTTCCGAGGGTGGTGTAAATGGTATAGGCTCTTGTATTCCCATGCCTTCCCTTTCTTATTATAGTTTGCAGTGTTTATTCGCACGTCGACCCGCTTCCAGGCTACCATTTTTGGCCCAAACTTACCAGCCTAATTTGCGTAGGAGAAGCGACCCTCCCCCCCTTTTGGGCCTACTTCCCTTTTTTCCCTTCGGACTAAATGATATAAATGTGGCCGTGAGGGCTTTTAATTTATTCTGTTGAGAGGATTCTGCCTTGATTGCTCCGCTGCATCGTTTTCCGTCACTTGCCTTTGAGGTTATTAATTTTTAGGGAACCGTGCTGGATTCCTTTGTGCATTGAAAATATTTTGCCATTGATTCGTGCCGGCGTTGTCGCTTCCTCTCTTTCGGCTGTATCGAATTGTGCTCTTCCATTTACGTTTGCAAGTTTTCTCCTTTAGGAAGCCGTTCACATTAGGTGCGTGAAAGTTCTCCCCCAGTCACCTCGCCATCTCCTCTTTGGGAAATTATCTCACCTCGAATTCCTTCTCTCGGATTCTTGGGCCTTCGAATCATCGTTACCCGTGGTTTCGACGCCTTCCACCCAGATATCGTCGTCAGTTGGTTTCTCATCGCTAAAGACCGTCATCTCATTCACCCCTGTGGAGTTGGGTCGATTTTACTCATTGTCGCCGAGCATCTTTCGCCTCTGTTTCCCACGGGGGTTATTGCTTCACTGCTTTTAGTCTCAGGTATTCTGGAGTATTTCTTTCTTCTCACGTCCCTTTTTAATTAATTAGGTTTTATTCATGTAACTTTGGGCATTCGGGTAAGGGACGTAAGACAGAGAGGTTATTTAGGTAACACCTGTCACTAGAGTAGCGTAGCCTATTTCATCTTTAACAGCGCGTATTGTTTCGGCTTTGAGCAATTTATTCATAAAACCCAATTTTGTATGCTCAAATATCTATTTTGGTTAGAACAACTTATGATCGTTAGATGGTGATAAACATTTGTGACTTTTCTTATTATTTGATGTACCCCCGTATAACTTGTTAGCAGTCAATTTAATTCATTTTGATTTTGATGTAAATAATACTGTTAATATTTTTATGTGTTTATTCATTTAACCCCTCGGATCCCTCGTAATGTAGCACTGTGCTGATAAATTCTGTTGAATTTCTGGTAGGCCTTTTGATCCCTAGTCTCCTATAAATTTCTTGTGTGTGCTTTATTTTGGCCGTGTGAACCGGGTTCCGCGATCACCTCTACGGGGGTTTATGCTGTAAAGCCGCGAGATCAAAGATAGAGGGTCTGATTAACTGCGTATGTGAATAGCTGTGTAAGATCTAATTATCATTAGGTTGGTAGAACAGAATTTTGTTTACTCAGAGGCTAGAACCTACGTTTGTTTCGACTTTCGACTTTGGATTTAACCCGAGAATTCTATTTTTAAAAAACACTGCCCTATCCACTATGCAAGAGAGAACTTTTGGTGGTGTAAATTTACCAGTTCTCGATCGATCGAGTAGAATACAGCAAAATTATTTTAGTGCCCCCAATTTTTTTGTCGCTCTTTAATGGTAAACCTCTTTCAATCACTGTTTCTAACTTTTGGAGGGTTTTTAAAAATTTTTGGGGACCTTTTGATTGAATGTTGCCAGGCAAATCCTTGTTCCAGGTTATCATTTTATTTATATTAATATAACTTTATTCAATAATGATACCAAATTTAATTTTCTAGCAAAAGGGCTAGCTTATTATGTTTTAAATGAGGTCTGAGCTTATGTAAAAAAGATGATGATATTTTAACTAAGATATAAATTTGAGGTTTGAGACTAATCTATATCGCCGAGGATCAATCAGTAAAGCTTGCAGCTAAGGAAGTTTATGAACGCATGCATATAATAAATTATACAGAAGAGTATCATCTGGGGAGAAACAGCAAAGAGCAATCAGAAGACAAACCAGGGCGCATACTTACAGCTCACATTAAGGAAAAGTGGCGAACTCTTTGCATCTCCTTCAACATTGTAGGCTGAACAAACGTAATGGCCCGCTTGAGATCTTTTAATTCCACGAAGCGCAAGGGAGTGACCTCCTATCAAAATCCCGTTCGATGGAGAGTGAGTCACGGGGTTATTCTGCAAAATATAAGCAAGAAAAAATATCACGTTCGCCTTTATTGCAATGAATTGAACGGCTTATCCAAAACACCAATTTTTGTATACTGATTTTCTTTTAATGCATGGAGTAGGAGAATATGGAATAATCAAATAATACTAAATAATAAAAATATACAATATAACGTGGAGAAGTGATTAATAAAATGAACATTAGAAATGGCTGGGTATTAAAGGACTTCTAAAAGGGTCTATAAACATTCATAATAGAAAGTAAAGTGAGGCAAATTAGGTTAAAAGATTAGAGAGAGAAGCCCTTCATCTTCACTACTCCAATGGAAGGAGCAACAAAAATAAGTTAAAACTACATTGTGTGAGAAAAAGAAACTGGCTGATATTAAAATAAGGGAAGGTTTAAATAATTAGACATTTTTAATTGCTTATAAAATCACATGTCCATTTTTACGGTCAAAATTTGCTGTGAAATCCTTCCAAACACTTTAGGAAACGCCGAATCTGAGAAGGGGAAAGTTTAGTACAAATTTATTTATAATTTTTTACTTTTCACTAAAAATTACTTATACTATATTTCTTTTTCAAGGAGTTAGGTGTGACTAATATATGACGATGAAAAAGGTGCATGTAAAAGTAATTTTTATATTTTATTATTTTTTTATTAAATACAAAAAATAATCCCCTACAGGAAATAGTCAGATGAGATGAGAATATGAGGTTGACTCACAACCATTGACAGAAGTGGTCCAGCGTCATATCCTTGGATTGGGTTTGGCTCCAAAAATTTGGTCCAATGATCTTTCTTTATTAAAAAAGATAGAAAGGTAGGGATAAAACTCAGGGTCAAAGTCCTGGCCAGCACCATGAGCGACTTGGACCCCATTCAGTATACTAATTACATTGCTCCACTGAACAGCAATACTCAGTCTCTCCTCGAACAATCCAGCCTCCTAGGCTCAATAGTAGTTTTCCTGAGAAAAGAACAAATTTACTTAATAACTCGTGTACTTGAAAGACGAAATAGCTCACTAGTTTTGATGGCTATTGACTCAAACAGAAACCTCTCAGTCAGGGCAAAATACTTTATTCCTTTTAAAATTTCTGCAGCTGACCTGTTAATAATATGCTCAGAATAATTATTGAAACATTTCATATCCCAACACAGACACTTTCCATTCCTAAAAGGAAACATTGTAATCCCATTGTTACCCATAATAAAGTCTGAAACCAAATACTGCAAGCTAATTAGATTATACATGTAAATATATAGGAATTTGAACATGTGTTTCTTCGATATACTCCATATTTGAGACCTTAATATGTCCTAAGAAATAATATATCAAGTATGCAAAATGGGAAGTCTATTTCAATGTCTACGGAAAATTTAATCGAGTGACGGAAGCATTTTTTGCTTTCTTTCAGAACAGATCCCGCATTCAATTAGGCGTTGGGTGATATCGTGAGGATAAGGTTATGCTAAGGTCAGGCTCTGGCATTCGAGGCACATTTTTCTCTAAGTAAATAAATTTAGAAAGTTTAGAGTAAATTCTCCCTTTTCCTAGACATCTTCTACATAAAATAACCTAACCTGAGCCTCCCCTTATTCAACCACGCATTAGCCTCAAACGCCTAAATCGCTGCCGGGACCTTTCCAAAAAAGACTGGCAATTTAATTTGCTTAAAAAAACATATATCGAATAGCAATGATAGGGAGGAAATATAATAAATGACCATATTTATTATTAATATAATATTACTTTGCTAATGAATTAAAAATAGTTTATAAATTAGAACTGAGTTGAATATATACAATATAAGTTACCAACGCAAGAAGAGAGTTGCTAATATTAATTCATCACAAAATCTCAACTTTAAGTTCATCAATGACATTAAAAAGTTTGGTTACACTCATGTGAAGAGGTCTACTGGATGCCAAGGAGATTCTAATTAAGGCTAAGCTCGACTTCTTCTATGGTACTAGCTCTAGGTTCCCTTTGTGTTCAGTAGTTGCTTACGATTCGAAAGTAGCACGTGTAAACGCTTTAGAGCACACAGTAAGGCGGAGGCTTTTATAAAAAGGTCTTAAGATGAGAAGGGCCGTATAGAAGCCTCATTTAACGAAAAAGTACCTTATGGATAGGCTATACTTTTGTAATAAATATAAAGAACAAGCTGTTGCAAAGTGCAAAGTGATATTCAATGATGAAACTCACTTATGCTTATTTAGCGATTCTGGCTTAGGCCTTGAATGAGAAGAAAAGGAAAGTGCTTTTAGAGTATTCTATCGTGCCAAAGGTGAAGTTTCAAGACACTCTCCATTTCTCAAGCTACTTCTCATCTAGCGTGAGAGGAAGCCCCCCCTCTGAATAACTCTTCGACCTAGACCACGTTTTCCCAGGCGTGGGAAGTTTAGAATCTTCGAGAAGGAAGCAGTCGCGCGCTAAGTCACCCGAACAAGCTGTATTTGCTTTCGGACGCTCCTCGCTCCTCCCTCCCATGCAGATAACGCCAAGTTATTACCCTATGATTCCCAGTCATGTCTCTTCCCCCAAGAGGGCAGCTCTAATAACACTACCCCCATATCATGAGGCAAATTTCGCTGTCCTATCTGAATCGTTACCTCGAAGTAGGTTTACAAAGACTGACGTCGCAAATCCCATAGCGACGGCATGGCATTCCTTTCGGAGATTGAACGTCTGTCAGTTTCTCCGTCCAGAATGTTTTGTCTGTTTCTCTGTGAAGTCCAGCAACCCCTGTTTCAGTCATACCTCGGCGGGAAGATCTCACCAGCAGATCTTACTTTATCAAGATTTGGCCCCTGGTCAGAGGAAAGCTATCGGACCACCTTCTTCCCAGAGAACTGTGTGCCCCTACCCCATCCTTTCATATCGGAGCCCCTTCAAAACTCTCGTTTCTTGGTGTTTGAGACGCCCTGCCAAACCCCAGAACAGTCTCCTGTTTGAGATTCCATCTCTTCGGGGCAGAGAAAATATCGTTCTTCAACAAGAACTACTCAAGACCACCATCTTCGAGTCCTACTCGTTAGGACTCGCCGAAATATATTCCAGAATATAAACAGAATGTTTTGTCTGTTTCTCTGTGAAGTCCAGCAACCCCTGTTTCAGTCATACCTCGGCGGGAAGATCTCACCAGCAGATCTTACTTTATCAAGATTTGGCCCCTGGTCAGAGGAAAGCTATCGGACCACCTTCTTCCCAGAGAACTGTGTGCCCCTACCCCATCCTTTCATATCGGAGCCCCTTCAAAACTCTCGTTTCTTGGTGTTTGAGACGCCCTGCCAAACCCCAGAACAGTCTCCTGTTTGAGATTCCATCTCTTCGGGGCAGAGAAAATATCGTTCTTCAACAAGAACTACTCAAGACCACCATCTTCGAGTCCTACTCGTTAGGACTCGCCGAAATATATTCCAGAATATAAACAGAATGTTTTGTCTGTTTCTCTGTGAAGTCCAGCAACCCCTGTTTCAGTCATACCTCGGCGGGAAGATCTCACCAGCAGATCTTACTTTATCAAGATTTGGCCCCTGGTCAGAGGAAAGCTATCGGACCACCTTCTTCCCAGAGAACTGTGTGCCCCTACCCCATCCTTTCATATCGGAGCCCCTTCAAAACTCTCGTTTCTTGGTGTTTGAGACGCCCTGCCAAACCCCAGAACAGTCTCCTGTTTGAGATTCCATCTCTTCGGGGCAGAGAAAATATCGTTCTTCAACAAGAACTACTCAAGACCACCATCTTCGAGTCCTACTCGTTAGGACTCGCCGAAATATATTCCAGAATATAAACAGAATGTTTTGTCTGTTTCTCTGTGAAGTCCAGCAACCCCTGTTTCAGTCATACCTCGGCGGGAAGATCTCACCAGCAGATCTTACTTTATCAAGATTTGGCCCCTGGTCAGAGGAAAGCTATCGGACCACCTTCTTCCCAGAGAACTGTGTGCCCCTACCCCATCCTTTCATATCGGAGCCCCTTCAAAACTCTCGTTTCTTGGTGTTTGAGACGCCCTGCCAAACCCCAGAACAGTCTGCTGTTTGAGATTCCATCTCTTCGGGGCAGAGAAAATATCGTTCTTCAACAAGAACTACTCAAGACCACCATCTTCGAGTCCTACTCGTTAGGACTCGCCGAAATATATTCTCAAAGACTTGGGCCGTTGTTCTTTCCCCCCGCCCCCTACATCACCACCTCGTTTCAAGGAAAAGCAATCTTGTGTGGTAATCCCCGGATTACATTCCGTCAATCGTCCCCCACATCCACTTCTGAATTAACTTCCCACTTAGTTAATATCTATTGTTCGAGTTATCGTTAATTTTGGTCCTACCACTTTAATCTATCATATTATAAAGTGTCACAATTAACTTTCTTTATCGATTAATTTGTGCCCTTTTTCGGTTTATATATATATATATATATATATATATATATATATATATATATATAATTATATGTAGGAATCTTTTTGCTTATATGTACTTTGAACTGCAACTTGGCAAGCCATTAGATAAATCTTGGTCAACCGTAAATCGAACTTAGTATAAAAATTAAGGAGGCTGTCCCCCACTCTTTTAATTGCCTCAAAGCATATCGCAGGCGGCTTAGGGTCGGCAATCTGACGCTGCTTGTGTGTGTGCCCTTGCGTCGAGCGATTCTTCACAGACATACCTCGATATATATGTATATATGTATATATATATATATATATGTATATATATATATATATATATATATATATATATATATATATATATATATATATATATATATATATATATATATATATATATATATATATACATATGAGGAATTAAACCACATTGTCCGAAGACAATTTAATTCAGACCAGTTTCGGTGTATCTTACACCCTTTTTCACCTTCTCTCGATGGAAAATATTAGAAAAGTGCTTACAAACATAAACACGGGGTCAGGTGGTGAAAGATCCCCTCTTTTTTCTCCCAATCCCCTACTTGTGACTAATCATGGAAGGGGGTTAGGCTTAAACATATTAAAGGGCTGACATTTTACTATTTTGTTTATTTGCTTTGGTATTACAGGATTAAAAGAAAATTGACCCTCAGATAGATTTAAATTAGGAACTGACGATATCAAGCTCGATTATACGATTCTTCTCTTAACATAGTTAGCCGATTTAAATACCATTTTACTTCAATTAAAATCGATCGAATGATTCAAGTCTCTAACATAGCAAAATATTTCACTGCTTTGGCTGCCCACTCTAATATCGATTTTGTGTTCGTACAATCTCTTGTCTAGATTTCTCCCCGTTTCCCCTCTATGAACTTTACGGCAATCGTTGCATGGTATTGCATATACTCCTATGTTATGATGTTCTTTGGGTTTCCTGGTAATCATTAATTGGTTTAAGGAATTATTATATTTAAAGGCTAGATTAATACCCGATTTTCCAAATATGTCGTTTAAACTATTTAATTTATTTTCAAATGGCAATATTATACACTTGCTGAAGTCATTAGTGCAGGAAGACTTATTACCATAGAATGTCTTTCTAGATGCAAAATGGGCAGACGATATAAACCAATTGGAGGAATACAAATGAGAAAAAATGGTCCTGATAATGGCAATTTCTTCCTCTAAATAGGAAGGATGACATATTTCGTATGCTCTAAGGAAAAGGTTAGAAATTACCGATTTTTTAACAGTATTATCGTGAAACAACTAATAATGTATATAGGCATTCGAGTGGGTTGGTTTCCTATAAACGTTAGGTTTTCATTCATGGTGATCTTTATTAATGAGGAAATCTAAAAAGGGTAATCTATTATCATATTCCCATTCATATTTAAATTTGATGGGGACATGCAAATTATTTAAATTATTAAAAAAGGTATCAAAATCATGGCCTTAGGCCATACAGAAAATACATCGTCAATGTAACTTAACCATATAAAGTTAGGGGAAGAAATTGTGGGAAGGAGTTCAGTCTCAAAATATTCCATGAAGGGACATGCCAATATCGGAGATAAACTATTTCCCATGCTAAGGCCAAATATTTCTCTATAAATTTTATTATCTACTCGAAACACATTGTCAGAGAGACACAATTTAACTAAATCGATAAGTTTACTCGTTGAAATGGAAAGATCCAAATTAAGTCTAGGCATAATTTCCCGCAGAAGGCCCATGGTTTGGTCAACCGGAACTTTGGTAAACAAAGAGTTTACATCAAAGCTCACAAGTTTTCCATCTTTATTGATTGCATACCAATCATTTTGTAAGTAAAATCTCCGTTTTGATTTAGCTACAATCGTAAGAGCCCCCTAATCTTTTTCGCGAGTTCTTTGGAGGCGCCGAGCGTCCAGACGCGCATTTACACCAGCAAGATTTTTTCATTTGAAAGTTTCCGACAGCAAGGAGAGATCCTTGGGTTACCAGGCAAGGATCTAATTCACTATATTCAAGAAGATGAAATGAATTGAAATGGCAGAAAAAAGAGAAGCTGAATAGAAAAGAGAAAGAGTGAGAGAAGTTGAAAAAAACAATAAAAAAAACAAAGAAATGGAAGAAAGAGAAATAATTCGTCAGCATTTGCGTGAGCTGAACAGAAATCATTTGGAAGCCCATTCCTTTGGTTCCATTAATGAATCCCCATTTCAGCGCCTACCTAACTCATATTGAGAAAATTTTCAAAGGTAACGACTGGGCATTAAGACCAATGGAGTCGCTCAACCCTTCCCTCTCTTCAATACCCAGCTGCAGAAAATTTTTATTTCGCGCCCCACCGAAGCCACCATAAACTACTTATCCCGTAAGGCGGAATTATTATTGGCTGTTAATATGAATTCTGATTTCTATAGGGCAAAGTTGCGCCAGGTGATGATACTTCTTGGCTAGACCTACTGCAAATTTGGATTTACCCTCCAGAAGACGTTTAAATTCTGGTTGTACTCAGCCTAGGTCAACCGCGACTACGAGTCCCTAATTAATATCGTCTTACGGGATCAGTTGATGGCTGTACTACCCTCCAAAATCCACGCATTAATAAAGGATATACGCGTGTCTCCGTTCAAGGAATATAAAGAAGAGGTGGATGTGCACGAGACAACCCACCACCTATACCCGAAAGACCCTAATAACTCTCATATCCATCCCCCAAATTAAAGATAACTTCTCCAAGTTCTTCCCGAAGAACTCACCCAGGTTTGTGCAGGTACGTTACTCCTCTAAACCAAAGTACCATCTCCCGCCTGAATCGAGGGATATTAAGCCCCTCATAAATAATCCTCTAGCGTCGGATAACCCTCGAAAGCCTATAGTGTGCTTTTCCTGCGCTGTTCCCGGTCATGTGATGGCATACTTTTCCCAAAACTCACAATTTCGTTCTGCTCCTAATGAGCAAATCCACCAAATAAGTGCCTCTCTCTCTCATCTGCCTGATCGCCCTGAAACGGCACCAACTTCTCAAACACGTAGCCACTCGGGACACCAAGTCAATTTGGTTCATATTCATCAAAAGCTCCCACGTTGAGCTTGAGTTCGAAAACGTAACTGTCTATAGTTCTTCGTCTCAAAAAAGTTGTTCCCTCCATTGTGCCCCGACGAGGATAAATTGGCAGTAGTCCATGATTTTTGGAGACAGGCAAATCGGTTCCCCTTGGTTCACCGCTATCTCGCATGTAAATACTTTACTGGTTTGGCCGAAGTGATAGCAGCCGTCATAAAGTTATGCGCCGAGTTGGTCTGCCAAAGCCCGCAGCTCTCCCCTCAAGCCTTCGCACGAAGGCCCAAGCGCTAAACGACACTGCTCCCCCGGTACCATTAGAACCCGATTATGCTCCAGAATTTGCAGCACTTCAAAACGAAACTTTCGAAAGCGCTTAAAAGGAATGCTCCCACGTCCGGCCATTGTGAAAAAAGAGAGAAATGACGTACGAGGAACTACTCGTGGTCAAAGGAATGTCACCTACCGCATTAGTGACGGACTCCTTGATTGCTCCAGTTCGGTTGAGGATAAAATCCCAACTCGCTAGTTATGTATCCCCCGTTCAGCTTTTCCCCAAGTCCACCGACTCGCCCATGATGGATTACTGGTTGGTTATTCATCCACAATGAAACAGCCCAAGGAATTTTTCGTTATTTCTTTTGGCCCGGTGCTGCCAAATAATTGCCGAGTTTTGCAGGTCGCGTGACATTTGTCAAAAGACTACAGCAAATGGACGAATTGCATCTGCCCCCCTTTATTCAAAATACCCAAAATATCTCGGAGCCTTTCTTTAGAGTGGGCATAAATTTGATTGGCCCAATTCACCTCCCCCGTCTAGCGAAAGACACTCGTACTTATTCACTCTTATTGATTTTGCAACGAGATTGCCCGGTGCAGTCCTCCTTAAAAGGAAAGATAGCGTGAACTGTGCGGAGGCCCTAATTTCTATCCCGCGTTGAGATCCAGAAGGAGATCTTGTGGGAAAGAGGTAGACAGTTGACCTCTGAACTGCTGGAATACGTTGGGCAGCTCCTTCTGATCAAGCCCTTATTCACCTCCCCTTTTCACCCCGCCGCTAACGGCGTCTGTGAAAAGTTAAATAAGTACTCTGAAGACCATTTTAAAAATTTATGCCATGATCAGCATCGAGAATAGCATCGAAAGTTGCCGGTTGCCCTGTTTGCCTGCAAAGAAATCCCCCACAGAACTTTAGGATTTTCTCCCTTCGAGCTTTTGTATGGCTGAAACATTCGAGGGCAGATGAGCATATTGAATGAACATTTTCCGCCCCCCTTCTGGATGAGGAGATCAAATCCTCGTATTCTTACATGTTAGTCTTTATGAACCGCTTGGAAGAGTGCGCCAATATAGCCTACAAAAATACAGACCTCAACTTGGAAAAGTATAGGGCATACTTTGACATTAAGTAAAAAAAAAAGGTGATTCATGCCTGGTGCTGCTCCAACTACCCACAGAGAAAAAAAGCTCTTGTCCCAATGGAAAGGCCACTTCCCAATCTTAGAAGCACCATGGATTACGAAATACAGACCTTCTGAGGGAACTAATTGTTTAATGTAAATATGCTTAAGCGTTACCACCGCCACACCTGCATTAAGCATATAATGCCCTTGACGAAGAGGCAGTAATTGAAGTCTCTTATCCCTTTTAGCCTCTTAATTTAATTCCAACTGTATGTGTCGAGTTTAATAACATTTACCCTCTCCCTTTGCTCTTGGTTCCCTTTAAAGCTTGGCCCCAGAACTCGAATTAAATCCCCAGCTAGAACATCGTCGGAAGACGCAATTGGCTCTTTTGTAGACCTATAGACTTAATTCCACGATGTGATTTCCGATAAGCCTGGTTGCTCTTAAATATTTTGACCATGATACAGCCCTATCTACCTAGGAGCCTATTCCCTTTAAACCATACCCCTTGCCCATTCACTTGCGTCCTAATTATAACACCAAAATAGAAAACTTGTTAAAATTAGGGAACATTGAATTTTCCATGTGGGATTATTGCTCCCCAATCGTTATGGTGAGAAAGCTAGATCAATCCTTTCGCATGTGCGTAGACTTTAGAAAACTGAACACCCTAATAGTTTTCGATGCTTAACCTATCCCTTTGATAGACCAGAGCCTACATCTATTTGAAGAGAATTAGTTTATTCAGAGATAGACTTGTGTAAAAGCTAATAGTAAATGATCATTATTACTGCCTGTAATAACTATCAACGCATGATGCGCCTTGTACTGAATGGGCTGAATAACATTGCCTTTTACTTTGATAACGATTACAGGGTCGCCCGCACATGGGATCAACACCTAATCTCACTACGCTTCCTCCTCAATAGGCTTCGTAAACACGGCCTCACTATAGGCCCCAACAAGTACCATTTTTGCCTACGGCACTATTAAATAACTTAGTTTCCACAATGATGAAAATCAAAGGCCACCCCAGCAAGAAAAGGTGTAGACCATCGCTGACAGGTCCCTTGCGCGTACGAAAAACAATTACGCTTTTTTCTCGGATGGACATCCTTTTAGAGACGCTTTGACTCGAATTTTGCCCCTTCAGCGTACCCCCTTAGCTCTCTGCTAAAGAAACCTTCCCCGGACACCCTCGGATGGAACCCAATTAACTATCTTTATCGAGTAATTTGTTTCTCCGTTTTTGTATATATATATATATATATATATATATATATATATATATATATATATATATATATATATATATATATATTGCCCCATTTATTATATATATTAAAATTATATTTTTTGGTCTTGTTCTTTATATATCCTTTGAGCTGCAACTTGGCAAGTCATTAGATTAATCCCGGTGACCGTAAATCGCACTCTGTATTAAAATCGAGGAGGCTGTCCCCTACTTCTTTAATTACCCCAAAGCGGCCTAGGATCGGCTATCGGCCCGTGCTTGTGTATGCGCCCTTGCGCCAAACGAGTCTTCGCATGCATAACTTGAGAGTGACTAAAACACCAACAATATCCCCATAAAAAAGTGATATAAACTCGAAAAGTTCCTAAACCTACTTCATTAGCACCTTTTTCCAATAGTCTAAGACCTATTTGTGGATAACAAATCTATTATACAGCATTATTTAGCACCTTCTTACAAGTCAAAAGCAAGACCAAATTTCTTGGCTGAAAATAATATCGAACTTTTGTGACCTTATCACTGGAAAAGGCCAGATTTGAAACCAATAGAGAATTTGTGAGTGAAAATCAATTTGGCTATTGATAAACAATAGCCCTTCAATTTGAGCAGATGCGAGTGAACCAATATGAAACAAAATGATTCAAAATATCATCAAAATTTGTGTTTTAGCATGCTAAAACGAATATAAGCATTCTTGAAGAGCAAAGGAATTCATTGCAAATATAGACTACGCTCATCTAATTAATATTTATAAATAAAAAGTGTTTATAGATTGATTAGTCTATAAATGTTCTAATGAAAAATCTAATTAATTGAAAATATTATTGCTATGACTGTAGAGTATGATAAATATATACATATATTTATATTTTAATGGCCTCTATGCTTTTCTTTATATTTACTGTATTTTTAAAATGTCAGATAAATAATATTAATATATTTGCCGTAGAGTTTCTATCTCCGATGATTTTAAGTTTTGTATATCTTGCAACTAACAGGCGAGTATATATGAAGGTTTGGATTTATTGCAGGTTTTCGCGGGTCCTATTGTTTTTCGTTATTTTCTTTATGTGCCATTATCAATATTTTCCCATATTTCATTATTATAATATTGTCATTATTGCTATATACAGAGACATGCAAGAACAAAATATGTAGATACCTAAAATTCAAAGAAAAATCTTTAGTATTCCGAAATATTTGCTATTATTATTAGTCATATTTGATTGTAGGGAAATTTAACATTTTTTTAAAAGAAGGATTGATTGTCAATCTGATGGAGTACTGTACCAAAGAAAACTTGCTAGGCATCTTGAAATACCGAGTTGTTATTCCAACAGAAATATTACCCAAATTTGCTCTATTGTCACACAGGCCTTGAACATAAACAGGTTACAACTAAGTGGGAAACATGGTGTTTTTTTCTATGATGATTGGAAAAGATTGAATTATTAAATATCGAATTCTACCAGCATTTTTAAATAGCTAGTTTGAAAAAGGATCTTGTGTATTATTGAACAATGTATGCTGACTAAAAGATCAAGTGATCTCACTTATTCTGATTTATGACCTCACGATCTTAAAAACTTTCAATAATTCCTGGACTTACCTTGGGAGGATCTTTTGCAATTCTATCGTTCGAAAGAAAACGTAAAACAACATAAGAGTTTCAAATTTCGTTAGAATCGGCCGAATATTTATGATGTTTTTGCTAAAACTATAAAAATAATTCCTGGGCTAACTTGGGAGGAGTTTTTCAATTATATCCTTCAAAACATCATGGTAAACAACATAAGGGTATCAAATCTCGTTAAAATAGGCGGAATGCTCATACTTACAATGTTATTACAAAAACAAAAAGCAAAACGGGGTCCGATCAACCGACTGGCATAGTGAGATGTAAAGTCGCGGCCCACTAGAATCGCACTAGACTAAAAATGGGCCTTGCTTTAATATGGTAAATAGCATAAAACTATAGGATTAACAAAACAAGATCAGCAGACATTATTTGCTGGATCCCATGCACTAAGAATGGTAGAAACTTTGAAAAACGTTGAGTTCAAAATGTAGTGATTCAATGCGGAGGAGAGTTAAAAAATTAAATGCTGCTAGTGGAATTTCTTCTTCTACTTCTTAACCTTTTACGTCTACTATGTTTATCCACGGAGGGTTAGACGCTAGATAGCTGATCTCCACTTCTCACGATTATAAACAAACTCTTCGCTAACACCGAGGTTATAACATACTCCTTAACACAATCCCACCATGCTTTCATTAGCCTACCTCTAGGCATCTAGCATTCACCACCATCACTCTCACCGTACCTATAGGACCAGACCACACCTATTCCTCACTTACTCATTTGTAACTTCAACCTGCAACTTGACTGCAGCCATATAACTCATCATTCTGTTATCAGTAATCTTGATTCATATGGTATTAATAATATACTTTAATAGGGTAATTATTTATAGAAATTTAAGTAGATAATACATATATATATATATATATATATATATATATATATATATATATATATATATATATATATATATATAGGTTAAATTGAAGTCCACAGTTGGGGCAGCGTTATTAATTTTAGCTTGTAATTTCTTAATATTTCTTACAAGTTTTTTAACGGGATCTTCGAAGCGAGAAAAAACATCCGCGAATGACATTCTTTATTTCTAGACGTCTTTCGACAATGTTAAATCAACTTCAGGAAATGAATAAAAATGGAATTATTCTTTGATTTTGATTTTGATGAGCTAGGTCGTGAAATATGTGGTAGGTGTGATAGGGGTGAAAAATTTTTTTAGTTTTTGTTACCTTGGTTGCGAGGGCATCGCTTTCGTTTTACTAGTATATTTTTCCTCTTTTTTTCTCTTTTTTAATTTTTTGGCCTTTAGTGTTCCCACTGTTGTCATTTTAGACGGACAGAGCAGGTCTGAATCTTCCTTTTAAATATATATACTTATTCATTTAATTTACTTATTCCGGCGTCGTAGCATTCTAGCCTTTTAATTTTGTCTTTTGTTAACTTTAATTAGTCTAATATTATTTTTGTGGGCATTTTGCCTCTTTTGTTATTATTTTTATTTTGTTTCTCTTTCTTTGTGTGGGCAATTCGCCCATTCGTACATTAGTTTGTTATTTTTTACTTAGTTTTCTTTTGATGGGCTTTCCTCCTTTTTTATTTATTTTTAGTTTATTTTAAATTACTTTGTTGGGTTTTGTTTGGTTTTCTTGATTTTTTGTTGTTGTTTTTTCCCATTGATGGGCTATTTGCCTCTATTGCTTAATTTTATTTAAGAAAGATGTATTTCGCCACTCTTCATTGTTTGTTCTTTATTTCTTTATATTACATATATGGTCTTATTCGTTATCTCTTCTTTGTTCAGGTTTATTTTGGTTTTACATCTGTCTTTATGTTCGTATTTCTCGATATTCTTTTCGTGCAGGTCTATTTGGCTAACACCGTCGCTTCTTCTAGCTCCAGCTATTAGCAGAGTGGATTTATTTTGTACTCTATGCATCGTCCTGAGAGAAGTAGAACTTGCCATCTGCATTATCACTGCCAGTTACATCATGACCGAACATACCAAGCCAGTGTATTGGTTCTTCTTGTTTGAAGCGGTAAGGTTCCGAGACCTGTATAATTTCTAAAATGGCCTTTTGGATAGGGAGACTCTGTTGTTGATGTGGGCTTTGTACCTATACTTTGCAAACCGTAAACCCAGGACGGTACTATCTTACGAGTACGGGTAAAGGTCATCGTTCACGATGACCTCATCTTTTTCCGCCGGTTCATTGGGATTATTTTGAATTTTGGGCGATTGGTTTTAATTTTCCACCCCCTTTCATATCTATTTAGGTTATTTATTTCTGCAGCTGTATCCTTTGCTTGAACTCCGGCGTTCCTCTAGGAGCTGGGGACGATTTGTGTGATGTCTTCTGCAAAGTGCAGATTCATCCTGTCGTCCTGCACCGGAGCAGGAAGGTCTCTTGTGTACGCGAGGTACAGCAAAGACTCAGACAGCTGCCTTGTGAAACACCCGTCATGAGTTTGAATTCAAGTCACAAAAAGCCCTCGATGGAGAAGTGGGATTTTTTCTCCATTACATATTCACTGATGACCTTTTCAGCTAAAGGTTCAGGAATTTGAATAGGAGATCCTTTAGCCAAACCTTATCGAGGGCCTATTGTACGTATTTTCCATGTGCTTTGCAGTAGGCTATTTTCTCCGTTTGGACGGCCAGGAAAGTTTCTGTTTCTTGCCCCTTTCTGAACCTGTGCTGCAGGGTGTTATTAGCCCCATTGAAATCTCTAATGTTTAGAAACGCTATCCTTTCCATTACTTAGTCGCATATCATCCTTTTAAATATGGGATTAAAGGCCCAGTTGTAAAATTTTGTATTGCAGGCCTCTTCTCTATATTTTGTCAAAGGCCTTTTTGACGTCCCGCAATTCCAAATATGCTTGGCGACATTCAGCTTTTACCTTTGCCAACTTCTCTATGATCACGGCTAGCGCCGTGTCCGTTCCTCAGTTCGTTTGAAAGCCATGTTGTTGTTTGTTTTAAGAATTATTTTCCTCGAGGCAAGTATTCACCCTGTTGGCCAAAGTCCTCACCAAGACTTCACCTGCAAATTCTAAGATAAATATAGTCCTTCTGTTAGTTGGACTGTCCAGGGATTTACTGGCTTTGGGAATGAATACCACTTTTGCTACTTTCCAGTGATCAGGGAAGTAACCAACGTTCAGGCACGCATTCATGATATTCATGAGCCCCAATAAGATGTTAGGTGGGGCTCGAATAAAATATTCCCTTCCTCAGTCCTGTACGCCCTAGTGCTCGTTGACGAAAGGATTTTAAGGTTTCGAGAGTTTTTCAGCAGTAATTCTACAACCGAGTCCCTCCATGTCCCTTTCCTGTGATACATAATGGTGAAGATGGGTTATGTGTATCTGGTCGTTAAAATCATTCATTATTCCGGCTTCGAAGTCTAAATTAAAGTTATCATTCTTTTCCAGGGATATCTTAAATATAGATGCCTATAATAGTCTGAATTCCTCTACGATTTCTTCCGCGTCCGTAATTTCGGTATTTTCACGTGTAGGTTTTATGGACTTTGGTGTCTGTCTGCCTCTTAGTCCTTTTCCTATCTGTCAGAGTGTACGTAAGTCTTTTTAAATATTTAGTCCGTCTATCAGATTGTTCCAAAGTATATTCTATTGGTCCTTATTAAGAGTCATTAATTCCTCGCGTATCTGCCGTGTTCGTCTGTGCGTAGTGATGTTGGGGCCAGGGAGGTTTACGTCAGTGATCTGTTCCCAGGATTCCCTCGCGAGGGATTTAATTCTAGGGGTCTAATAAGGGCAGGGAGAGTTTTATATTTAACTCCGGGAATGGCTTTCTTATCGGCTTTTAATAGATCATCATTAATTTTATCCAACTCATCGTCAATCTCTTCTAGAGTAGCGTTAATTAAGGGGTCAAGTGTTATATTTTCGAGGAGTAGTTTATAAGTATCCCAGTTGTATCGAGCATAGCCCTTGCGTTCTGGGATAGGGACTTGAATGGAGGAGGTTGAGATTTTAATAAGGATAGCCTGGTGGTTGCTCGGGATAGGAGAGGTGGGTTCAATGAAGTATTTGTTGGGGAACACAGTACTAGTAAGCACTATGTCTGGTTTTGTGGCTGCTTTGTGTGTAATTTTTGTGGGGAGGTTTGGTTCATAATTCTTGTCATAACTTGCCTTTCAATAAGTCTCTCAAGATTCCTGCCTGTTGAGTTGGTTGACGGATAATCTGAGGCAGCACTCCTCGCATTGAGGACGTCCGCAAAAATAACTGTTCTAACATGACCACTAAGTTACAGGAAGTATTGAAGGGGCAAGTACCCTCTCCTTGGGGGCTGGTACACTGTTGCCAGGAGTAGGGAGCCCACTGCCGTACGGACCTGAAGAATGAGGGATGACTCATTGAATCCACTTATTGATCTGAAGTCAAGACCTCTTTTCACAGCAATCCCGCAACCGACGAAACGTTCTCCGCTGGGATTTTTGGTTAAGACTTCGTAAAGGAGGATTTTTAACCTGTCTGTGTCATTCATCTTGCTTGCTTGCTTGTTGTGTATAGAAAGAACAGAGAGGGACCGATGTATGTGATACGGCAATCAGGTAGTCAGAGAGGAGCTTTGCGGAAAACATTTACGAAAAGGACAGTGAGAGTTGATAGGTCGGTGGCTATACACCGATGCGTTGTGTTGTTATGGGGGCGTAGGTTATGTGGTATTGACTGGGCGAGGGTTGGGGGTAAGGAAGGAGGGGGAGGCTGACTGCTTATCCGGAAACGCGCTATTTATGATGCCTTCTGGTTTATGCAAAGAACAGCACGGCCGGCGGGTGTTTTTGGGCCGCGAGATATCGCGGCGCCATCGCGTACGTTCTTACGTGTAGCGAGGTGTATAGTGGGTCTGTGGTGAGTTTGTCGAGTTGTTTAGTGAGTCTGGTGTGAGCGTAAGTGTTGAGAGGAGCTAGTTTATTGTTGTTATGTAGTGCGTCCATTTTCGAGTACCGCGGCGAACGGCAAGCGCGCTTCAGAGCAGAGTTCTGAATGCGCGGAGCCTTTCGCTTCCACGTGTCGCTCGCAGTTACGAGCTACAGCGCGGCGTACGTGAGATTGGGGCGTACGAGTGCTTTATATAAGTGTAGTTTTAGTTTTTTGCTCGCAGGGTAGAACCTACCCATCGATGTGTTTGTACGTCAGGCTCTTGCTTGTATTATGTTCTAGTGTAAGTTGAACCTGAGGGACTTGTCGAAAGTTACGCCCAGGATTTTGGTGCGTTGAGTGTATGCGAGCCTTGTTAGGTTTTGGTGGATCATGTCTGGTGTGTGTGACTAGATTTGTAGGTTGTGCATGAAGTGGTCTATTGCGCCGTAGAGTGTCATCTGTGTCTTCTGAGGATTCGTGGCAATCAGCCATTTATCCTCGTAATCTGTCTTCTCGTCTAATGTTCTTTGTGCGTGGAGCGCGATTTCTTCCGGCGCCCGGCCGCTGACGAGAATGGTCTCGTCATCGGCGTAGGCCACTATGTAGGTGTGAACGCAGTTTACTGGTGGGCGTAGGGTGTCGTTTGTACACATGATGTAGAGTGTGGTGCGCTAGTACGCTTCCTTGGGGAACGCCTGAGCATGGTGTGAAAGGTCTTGATAGGGTGTTGTTGTATCTAATGTGGCAGCACCATTCAGTGAGGTAGTGCGAGAGGAACCTTCTGGTGCAGAGAGGTAACTCCATGTTGTTGGCGAGTTTGCAACGGATTTATTCGTGCCACACCTTGTCGAAGGCCTTCTCCAGGTCCTTAGTGACGAAGAGAGTCGTTTGGTGTATCTGTCGTATCTTTTGTATTTTGTCGTGAACGATGGTCACGGCCGCCTGAGTGGACCTGCCTCTCCTGAATCCGTATTAATGGGGGAAGAACCAGTCCCTCTCTTCCAGGAACTCCCGTAGGCGGCAATTAACCATACGTTCAAGTATTTTGCCTATGTGCTCTAATAGAGCAATAGGCCTGTAGTTGTTCGGGTGTTTCGGGTCTTTGTGCTGTTTATGTAGGAGTATGATGTGAGAGACTTTGAATACTTTGGGAAGTGGCCTGAGGCTAGTGAGGCGTTGAATAGGTGTGTGAGTGTGGGGTATATGTCTGCGGGGAGGTTGTGTATGAGTGTGGCTGGTAGGCTGGAGGGGCCGGGGGCGCGTTTTGGTGTCGTTTTTATGTAGTATTTTGTTTCCTCGACGGTGATTGGAGTGGTTAGTGTGGACGTGTAATCGAGCACCTCCATTCGTATCAGGGAGGCGGGCCTTAGCTAGTGAGCGGAAGCCCAACAGCCCTCCTGGATTTACTGGAAGTGCTCTTGCGCATGCTGGTTTGATGGGTTGTGCGTGTGAACTGTGTCCAAATGGGACCTGAATGCGTCAAGGATGTAGTTAGTGTCTGTGAGTGTGTGGTTGTTTATTTTCAGTGTGATCGGTTTGCATGGTTCAGTGCCCAGCATCCTTTTTACGTGACGCCAGAAGAAGGAAGGGTCCGTGCAACGGGTGTCGTCCGCAATGCGGATGACCTCACGCCACTGTCGGTTCCTGTCTAGCTGTTGTGTTGTCGTGGGCCTCTGGTGTAGTGGTTATTGTACTGTGTGATGAGTCTTTGTGTGTGTATTGAGAATATGAAGTGTTTTATGCAGGTGTAGTTTTTTGTGGTGAGTGTAGGTTTCGTGCGGTGGTGATGGTGTCTATTTGTGAGCACCAGTGTTAGTCTATTAGTCCTGGATTGATGTCCTCCAGGTCAAGGCTATGTGATTTTTTTTATTGCATCTTCTGAGATATATATATATATATATATATATATATATATATATATATATATATATATATATATATATATATATATATAACGTTTCGGTCACAGTGTCGTATTACGTTACTGTATAGTATTCATTTGTTCATCCAACTGGCTAAGTTAACCCTTTCAAGGAGAGTGTAACATTAACGTAACACTAAATGCAGGATCTATATTTTCGAAAACAGTTTTAGTAGAGATGTAACACCTATATTTTTATGTCTGGCAGCGTCGAATCAACTACTGCGCAATATATAACTCGTATAATGACAGATAAAGTGTGTTTAGAGTCAGCTTGCTTCATAAAGGAGAGCGAAAATATCAAGTAAGTTTTGTTACATATTTCTTTTGCTTTAAAATCGTAATGATGATTACAATTTTCATATATTTGTTTAATTCTAGGTATTAGCTAGATTGCATTCTTATAAAAATCGTGTACTAGTGTTTATAGTGGAATGGCATTGATGTTTACACTGTTACTGAAATGGAACACTATCATGAGAGTTGCCAACTAGTCCTTTTTTCTTTCATGCTTCCTTGTTTCTTAATTAACTTTTTCTTGCTAAAGACTTGGCAAATATAAAAAAAATATGATATTAAGTTTTTGATTAAGAAAATATGCACTTAAATACTAATATCTTAATGTTATGTGGTTACAATTGCTCTAGTAATTTTGTTTCATTTTTTAGGATACAAGTTGAACGATGAACAAGAAATTCCGATGATTTACGAAGATCTTCTAGATGATGATATTGAAGGTATCCTGGAGTCGGAGAAGATAGAAGAGTCTCAGAATATAAATGCCATTGACTTGCCAGGTACTGTACAGAAAAACTTTTGTTAGTTAAAATAATGTTATGTTTTCACTTATTGGTGGAAACATTACCTTTCCAATATGTTTGTTTATACTCTCTGCAGAATTGTAATAAGGAAATTTATAGTAAATTTACTTATTATACAGCTCATGTTTATTTTTTTCAGAAGATGAAACAAATACTGCATTAGACAATTTTGATGAGGTTCAAATTGAAGAAACGGAAACAACATATTAGCCACAGTAGAGAAAAAGGGAGTTCGATATTAATCATCTCATTTACCGGGAAACGCCAGGGCTAAATGATGCTGTTGCCAGTTTCAGTGACCATTTTGTGACTGGGATATTCCATTTGTTTTTTACAGATGATTTAATTGAACATATAACATTTCAAACAAATTTTTATGCAAGTCAAAAAATGAAACCTTATAAGCCCACAACAGCTATTGAAATTTAGCATTTTCTTGCTATTAATTCTTCTATGGGACGAAGAGGCAAGCTAGTTATAGAAATTATTATTCATCAGATAAAATATTTAGGGATGATTATATATCATGAATAATGCCACTTAAACGTTTTGAGTGGTTCCTAAGTAATCTTCCTGTTAATGACAACAGTAAAATGCCAAGGCACAATGAAAATGGGTAAGATAAGTTACACAAAGTAAGACCGATGCTTGATGTTCTTTCAGAAAGGTTTCTAAATTGCTACATTCCACATGAATTGCAAAGTGTAGACGAAAGCATGATCAAATATAAAGGACGAAGCTCCATCAAAGAGTAGATGCCTCTCAAACCAATAAAACGAGGTTACAAAGTTTGTATTAGAGCATCTCCAAATGGATATGTTAGCTAATTTGATATTTATCAGGCAAAAAAGACAAAGTTAGGCCTAAAGTTGAATTGGAGCAAGGGTTGTACTAGATATGTGCCAATCTTTGGAACACAAGGGTTACAAAGTAATTGCAGATAACTTCTTTTCCTCTGTGGGACTAGCAAAAGCTCTTTTAGATAAGGGTAAAGGATATTGTGGGACCAATTGACCAAACAGAAAATATGTCTCAAATCTGAAACAAGATGGACAATAAAGGTGTGCACATTATTTCTAACTTTCATAAACCATCTGACATCGCTAATGGACAAAGAAAAGAAAAGAGTGGCACATCTGTGGAGATGGTCTATCCCCAAGCCCACGCTAACTACAGAAAATAAATGGGAAGTGTTGATTTTGCAGATATGCTTAAAAGTACATATAAGGTTGACAGAAATTGCAGGAAGGTTCGGCACAGAATTTCTTTCCATTTTCTAGATGTTGCAGTAATTAACAGCTACAATTTTTACATTAAAACAGGTGCAATGGATTGCCAGAACAGGTTTTTATTCCGGGCAGCTCTAATCCGAGGGTTAGTTAGGACTAAACCTTATCAGAGGAAAAGAGAAAGCGACACTTCAATTCCATCCACAAAGAAAAGGTACAAACAGTTCATTCAAGAGGAAGTTATAAAAGATCAGGCAAAGCATTTACCAACACCTAGTCCAACAAGGAGAAGGTTCCATCATTGTAGCACAAAAACTGAATAAAAATGAGTAACAAGGAAAGTAAGTACCCTAGGAGACCTTACGGTCCATTCAAAGAGAGTACCTTTGGACTAGCAATCGAACAGGCAAATGGCTGGTTAATTGTTTTGCGACCCTGAACGGCCGCTTTCCAAGACTTTATCTAGTCTTGACTTGAACTGGTCAACAGATTTACTGTTGACAACTTCCACTTGAAGTGCGTTCCACTTACCGCAGATACTGTAGGTGAAAAAATTTCCACACAGATTGCGGTTGTAACGCTTCAGTTCAAGTTTAAAGCCGTGATTGCGCGTTCTGTTCTCACTCAGTGTGAAAATATCCCGGTAGTCAACATTTTCGAACCCTCAAAGTATTTCGAAGACCTTGATGAGCTGACCGCGCAGTCTACGGGTTTCCAGCGAAAACAGATCTAACTCCCTTAGTCTATCCTCATAACTTTTATGTCGGATAGAGGGAATCAGTTTGGTTGCCCTAGCTTGTACGCGTTCCAATCTCGCGATGTCCTTTCGCAATGAAGGACTCCAAAATTGTACGGCATACTCCAGGTGCGGTCGGACAAGTGAGTTGTACAGGCACAGTACAATCTCCTAGTTCCGATAACCAAACTGGCGCTTAATATAGCCAAGCATCCTTTGGGCCTTTTTCTCTGCCTCAATGCACTGGTTCGAGAACTTGAGGTCACTAGTGATTGTTACACCCAAGTCCTTCTCAGTGTCGGTGGATTCCATAGCAGTGCCCTTAAGAATATACTGAGATTGGGGATTTCTTTGGCCGATATGCATCACTTTGCATTTCCCCACGTTAAAAGGCATTTGCCACGTGTCCGAACACTCCCCAATCTTCCCAAGATATTCCTGCAGGCGGGCAGTATTTCCATCCTTTGCAACGTTCATACCGAGCTTGTTATCGTCGGCAAATTTGGAAATCTTGGCAACCATGTCACCGTCCATGTCGTTGACGTAGATGATGAATAGTAGTGGTCCCAGGACAGAACCTTGAGGCACCCCGCTAGTAACGGTCACCCACTCAGAAGACTGTCCATTTACCACCACCCGTTGCCGTCTGCCACTTAGCCAGTTCTTGATCCAGCCAGCTACCTTTCCGTCTATGCCAAGCGCTCGCACTTTCCGGAGAAGGCAGCGGTGTGGTACCTTATCAAAGGCTTTCTGAAAGTCTAGGTAGACCACATTCACCGCCTTGTCCCGATCGTGCTCACTGAAAACGAAGTGAAAGAATTTCACAAGGTTCGTCAGGCATGACCGTTGCCTTCGGAAGCCGTGCTGGGAACTGCTCAGTAGCAGGTTTGACTCTAAATACGACGTTACTTTGTCCACTATAATGCTTTCCATGAGTTTACCGACTATCGAAGTCAGATTGATACGTCGGTAGTTCGATGGTTGGTTACGGTCTCCTTTCTTGACGATAGGAGTCACTTCCGCCTCACGCCAGTCTCTAGGAACGCATCCGGTCCGGATTGACATGTTAAAGATAGCGCTCAGATGTCGTGATACTTCATCGCTCACTTCCTTCAACACTTTAGGTAGAAACCGGTCCGGTCCAGAGGACTTATTCGTCTTAAGGTCAGCGATCTTTTTCTTTATTTCTCCTTCGGTGCAGTCCATTGCCTCCAGCTTTTCCCCCGAGTAGGAATCCGTCGGCTGGGGAATGGGACCACACTCTTCAGTAAACACTGAAGAGAAGTAGTCGTTGAGGAGGTTAGCATTTTCTGCATCTAAATCCTTTAATGTCCCCTTCTCATTCCTCAAAGAACCAATCGTTCGACGGATTGGTTTACGGCTGTTCACATATCCAAAAAACTCCTTGGGATTCTCTTTACAGAGTCTCGCCACTCGGAGTTCCTCAGACCGCTTAGCCGCCCTTATGCTGGAATTCACTCTCCTGGCTAGCCTCTGGTATTCGTCAAAGTCACCCGAGATCTTCGATTGTCTGAAAAACATTTCTCTTCTCCCTAAGCAGTTGCCCGATTTCTTGATTAAATCACTTTGGTTGAACAGAAGTCCACACTACAAGTTGGCTTTGCTGTGTATGTCAAGTACCTCTGTGTAATTCACATCTGAGAAATTGTTTTGAGTCTTTCCATGTTAAAAGGTAATTTCAAACTTAGTTTATCTGAAATGGAAATAATTAGAGCAAAACAAGATACGTTTATGTTACAGTTACTTCCCTTAATGTTCTTTCTCTTTACTTATTAATTAAACAAGCCTGTATTTCACTGTAAAAGCTAGTAAAGATTTGTTTTCAATAATAAAAATATTTGTGACCTGGTGTTTTAGTTCCATGGAGTTCGTTAATTTTTGGGCGAATCAAGGAGAGTGTAACATCTAAGCAACACCATTTTATCTTCAACAATTATTGGCCTTCGTTAAAATATGTAGCATATAAGCTTAAGAAGAGCCATTTAATAATTTTAAAACATTCAAATAATATAGATCTCCGAAAAAAAGGATCCAGTCCATAAAAGGGTTAAAATGTAATATTTTTAGTGTCTTGTTCACTAAAGCTTCCTGTGTGTGGACGTGTTTTTTTTTTAGATTATTCTCCTACAGGCTTAGGCAATTGTGGAGTGCTTCTTGGAGTGATCATTTTTGCAGTACGTTTTTTTTTAATTCGCCGTCCGTTAGAATAATAAAGGCTGTGGGTGCCAGTTTGATTAAGCAATGGAGTAAAGCCTCACGTCTTGCTTTTCACTGCAGTCCTTTGAGGTGAATTCCCATTTGTATCTTCCGCATATTAATCCTGATACACTAAGGACATCTATCTCCTTAGGAAAAGGGGACCTTTCGGCAGCGAAAACCTTCAAGTTAATTTTTCTCGAATGGTAAGCGTGCCTAGATGCCCTCTTACAAGAAGAGGACAATCTTAGACATCTCTGAGGCTGAGGTTTTCCGTGAGCGTGGGGAGTGTGCACAAGCCCTCAGTTCTTGCTATTTGAGTTATTGTAACCTCATTATTCATCTATGTGTGTGTAATTGAGTCTGTCTGTTTTTCAATTTTTGTGTCGTTCTGCTACTCAGTGCGTCTTTTTGCCTCCATTGCTTCTAGAACCTGTATTCTATGATCAAGGGAGAAAATTGGGTCGCTGCTGTGGGTGCGGAGCTTCTGGCAACACGTCTTGCACTGCGGTTTGAGACTAAACTTAAGAATCTTCTCCGGCCGTGGGTTTGGGGAAAACTACTTCTTCTCCATTCCATTATGCACCAGCATTCTCTTAAGTTCACCCACAACGCACCCCGGGAAGGAGAGATGTGCAATGTGAGCATAATAGATGCCACATATAATTTTTGTCGAGTTTTCGTTCTCGACGAGAAGGTATGTTAGATTTCCCTTGACTCCACAACAGCAGCGTTAGCAACCTTGGCCTAGGTATTCTTCGCCTTGTTTTTCTCTTCTTGTTTCTTTGACTAGCTTTCCTCTTCAAATGGTCTTTTTGGACCGGCCCATCCATGGAGAGGGTCTTATGTTCTTCTGCACAGTACAGACACTTCATAGAAGGGCTAGTACAGCCTCTCCAAGAATGTACATCTGACGAGCAAAAGAACACAAAGAACGTTCCTCCTGGGGCAGGTGCCAGTGGTTTGCTCCTCGTACCTATAGGAAATGAAGCACATCTGAAGGTCGATAAACTCCTCACGTTCGATCTGTTTAGGGCAGACAAAGAAGTTAAAGAGGAGCATACCTCCCCCCGTAACCTTAACCGCCATTGCCGTATGACGAAATACTATTTTAAATACGTGTGTGTACTCTTTAAATTTTTATTATTTCAGGTCGCCTAGGTGTGTTTTTTCCACCTTCGCATGAATCTCTTTAATGGTGTGCCCCCCAACCCATATCTCGGGGCGGAGAAGGATAATGCTTCTGTATGTCGGAATTTGCGGTGGGGTTTAAGGTTTTAGGTTAGGTGTCTTTATGTATTCTGCTGCTTTAGGGGAGGTGACTGCTTGAAAATGACTCTCCTTTGAGAAAATAGCTGCGTATCCATTATGACTATCGATTAGTCTCTCGAGAGCAATTCCTAGATCCCAATAAATTTTAGCGAAAAGCCTCCCCCAATGAGGCTTGAGGCCATCGGAGAGGGTCTTCCGCGGTATTAGCCTAGTCCCCCTCATTTATTCTTCCATATCCTCATATGTGATGATTGGAAAAAATATACTTCAACATAAATTGTATGTGTGCGTGTGTGTAGTTTGAGAGAGACTTTATCACCAGGTTTTAGAGAAAAAGAGAGTTTCCAGGAAAGTTGGCACATCCCCCAAAATATATCTTTCAAATGGAACTTTACCTTCTGTGTAGGGCGCTTTTCGTTACCTAAAGGTTGTGTCCGATTAAGCAGACTCAATGAACAGGTGGTAGGGAGAGGGGGAAAGAAGTTCACCCCTCGCTACGGTCGCAAATGCAAAGAAAATTTGTAATTGAATTTCTTAACAGCACTGCCAAAACTTATCCGAAAGGATTCACCAAACGCGCGGTGCAACCTACAAATCTCAGTGCGATAAATATTTAAGCACTAACACAGTCTTCAGGAGAGCAATGGGAATTTGACGAGCTAAGGCAACCAAAGCAGTCATTCCATGTTTTCATAGAATTATTTCGATTTAGGGGTTGGAGAAAAGGTACGGCTCGCGGTTACTCCTTCCCTTTTTCCCCCTTCAACGATCTGGAAGACGGAAAGTTTAGAGTTAAAAGAGGAGAGATTGGTGAGGAAGCAGTTTGAGTAACCTTGGTATTGAGAGGTGGAAAGGTTGGAATACCCTTGCCCGAGGGACAAGGGAAATATGCTGATTAACTTGGATTCCAAACCACCGTCATACATTTACTCATCATTCATCATGCTTACTTCCTTTCTCACACCTTAGCACCTATGTTCCTCATACAGAAGCGGGAGGACGTCCTAATCTCGTTTCCCTTATTTTTTTCATCTTCCATTGATGTTTTATTGTATCATTGATTCAGGTTTGAGTTATCTTAGTTCTGAACTTTGTCTATTTATTGTTATGTTACTCGTTTTTACTTTCCTTAATTGGTTTCACTTTCTCTTGTTGTTATCACTTTTTCACTTTAGTTTGACTTTTTTCACTTGTTTTACTATTAAATACCACTTCACTATCATTTTTGTTACCTTTTTAATACTATAGTTCAATTATTACACTTTTAGTTAATTTTCTTCTCATTATTACTGTTTTCCTTTTTGATATGTGTTTTCTTCTTAGTCGGTTGTTTTTTCCTATTTAGGTTGTTTAAGTTCGATTGTCTTATTTGTAAATCATTTTGGTGCCTTGGTTGGTTAATTCGTTGGTTGAGTTTGTATATAGTCTGGTAAATATCGTTATCGTTATGCTTCTTTCTTCTCTCTTTTGGGATTTTTACTTAAGTTAACATGGTCACCTCCTCGATTCTCAGCTATTGTCTTCCGCTGGGAAATCGAGTGTTAAAGGGGACTCCAGCTCTGATGTTCGTGTGCTCTGCAAATATCGGAGGTAGATCGTCTATCTTTCTCCATATTTTCTCCGCTCTGCTTCTGATGTTGATATTGAGCGTTTCTAATCATGCTTCTTGGTGTAGATCCTGCTGTAGTCTTTTCAGCTCTCTCCTACCTGTGTTGGTGATTAGGTAGAGAGCTTTATTTTGTATTCTCAGGAGTTCCAATTTTTTGGTCCTTGTTTCACCGTTGATAGGGGTTAAGGGTTATAGTAGTACCTCTCTTCCTAGTGCAAGATAGATTTTTCTTTCATTTTTCATGCTTAACCCTGTTAAATTGTACAGTAAGTTAAGCATCGGAATCACCTTGTTCTTCCTCTCCGTTATATGTAGGCCACTGTACATAGAAATTCCTCCCTTTCTCGCTTTACGCTTGATGCTGGAGTGATCTTGTTTATGTTTTCTCGCAAGACTGTGTGGACTATTTCGTCTATCTCTGGATTGAATTCTTCGTCTTCCTCTGGTGTTATGGAGGACACTGATTTCTAGTTATTACGAAAGAGTTCCTCTGTGGTCCTTTCTTTTTGGATCTTTTCTCCCAGTTCGTTCTTAATTGTTATTTTTTCTCTCGGGAGTTTGCCTTCAAGTCTATTTATTAGTCTCCAGTTCTCTTTTGGTCTTCTTTCTTTGTCGACTTTCTCTTTCAGGCTATCCCATATGTGGCTTTGCTGTTCTTCTATAAGATGCCTCACTTCTTCTCTCCGTCTTCTGATCTTCGTATCGCTCTCTATTTTGTCCATGGAGAATTATTTGGTCTAGTATTCCACTTAGCTGCTTATTTTTTCTCTTCATTTCCTCTGTCCATCGAGGATGTGGAAGAGTATGGTATCTTGTCTTTGGTATATATCTTTCGTCCGCCTAAATGATCGTTCTTGTTAATATTGAGTTCTCCTCATCAATATCTTCCAGGTTGGCGTCAGTGAGGTCATTTGGGACGAAGTTACTAAGATCTTGTGTGTATCCTGCCCAGTTTGCTCTTATGTATTCCTTCCTCGCCGGTATTCGTACCCGTATCTGGTATTGATTCATGAGCAAATGTGTTCCAACATGCTCTCTACATGAAAAGGTTACCGGTTGCATGTGGATGTTGTATGGCATATTTAAGCTACTTAGCACGACGTCTGGTTTTGTAGCTGCATTGACTGTGACATATGTTGGAAAGTATAGCCCTATTCTCTTCAAAATGTTTCTTTTCAACATCATTTCAAGATGGATCTTCTATTGTTTCTAGAGTGGTATCCATTTGCACTGCACCTGGTATTGAGGTCTCCCATAAAGATGGTTGGGAAACCTGTGCCAAAGATTTTTAACTAGGTTGGGCTGGGAAAGGTAATTTTTTCTTGGTGCTTGGTGTCCCGTGGCTACTATTATTGGCGTTAATTCCGTTTCAATTTTTACGGCCAGGTATGTCTCATTCAAATTATTAACTTCTTTGAACTTCAGCCCTCCTCTTATTGCTATGGCCACCCCGTCATGACGCTCACCTGAAGAAACTGCGTTTATGACGGTGTAATCGAACAATTTCATTATTGTTTCTTCTGGATTAACGCCGTGTTCTGATATTAATATTATGTCTGAATCTATCTCTTTGAAATTATTTCCCAATGTCGATGTTTTACCGATCCATCCTTGAGCGTTGATTTGCAGAATGCTGAGCTTTCTTCTCCTTTCTAGTGGAATTGTTTATTAAGTTTGGTCGTCTAGAGATCTCTGGAGGTCTAGCGGGTTGATTTCTTGTTGGGTTCTGCTTCGTTGCCTTAAAACCCACCATTGTTCATACTTTTAAATGTAGAATGGCAGAGAGTAACGCAGTCACCCGGGTAGATTCGAATTTGATCCTCCATTAAGAGATTTTGTACCTTTCCTCGTCTTCTTCTCAAGTCTTTTCTTTGAATGCCCATTAGCATTTTCCTTCTTTCATTGCCTTAATGATGTCGTCCTGCTTCTTGACTCTCGGGGGAGGAGAGCATTCATCGTTGTAGACTTTAAGTTTTAATTGCTGTGCTTTCATGCGTACTATTCTGTCTCTTTCATTACTTTGCACTGACATGTTTTAAATTGCGTTCTCTTCAGTAGTGTATTCCTCATTGCTCGTTGGTACCGACGCTGAGGCGAGGTTGATTTTAAGGATATCAGATGAGGTGGGATTATCAGGGAACCACATCTTTTTAATTCCATTTTTTACTAGCATTGTATTGAGTGTCGTAGCGAAGGTGCCCTGTTTCTCAATATTCATCGCCTGGGCAGAGAGTATGCATGTGAGCACTTTTGTTTATGCTCCTTGTGGCACAGTTAGATGGGTATGCGCTTCATGCTTTTGCTTCCCAGTTGCTTTATGCACTCCTGCGAATGTTGCGTTTCTTGTAGTTTCTTCTTCATATGTTTCTTCTCTTTCGTTTCGTTCTATTTCCTCCTCTCTTTTGGGGCATGCCATTGACATAGTCCTATGTGGCCCATGACAGTTCACGCATTTCTTAGTACTTTCCGTGCCATATCTCCATTGGTGGTTATTCTGTCCACACTCAGAACATACTGTATCTTTTTCTGTGCAGTTACGCGTCAAGTGGTCCTCCCTCTTATAGCATCGGAAGCACATTTGAATATTAATATGTTTCTCGCGCTCCATGTTCTCTGGTAGAATTCTCATGTTAAACATGAGCAGTCCTCTTTGAAATATCTTTGCTGCCATATCTGTTGTTGCGCACACAATTTTAAAGACATGTTTGTGGTGGCCAAATTTAATTACTTCATTTATTTTTAGGCCTTATGATTTTTTTTCTATTTTTTCTTTGATTTCCTCTTTGTCATGGGAACACACCCAAACCTTGACTTTCCTGCAAATGATGCTTCTGTTTGTAGTTATCTGGGCGTGATTTTGGACGTTAGTGTCTCTATTTCTTCCTGGGACACTAATTTTTCTACTTCTTTTTCCTTACTTGCAATTACCACGTAGCCATTTGGGATGTCGATAATTTTAACGCGAGCTACTTTTTTCTGTCAAAATAATGTATCGCAGTGTTTTCCTTTGTCCGGTTTGATCCCCTGGTGAATTTTCCGTAGAGGTACTCGTAGACATTCCAGGCTGAATCTTTTCCCTAGAGGGGGATGATCCCCCATCCTTTTGCTAGACGAGCGCCTAGACGCTTTTTTCTTAGTTCTTTCCTCCGAAGCCTATGTTTGTTTTCTTCCTTCCTCTCTAAATCTGTAAAAAAGGACAGTGTAAACGTTCCCTAGCACCTAGCAGCCTATGGTTCCCTACTTACCTACTTATTTTAGCTCTTCAAGAGCACCCTACCTAAATAGACCTAAACTAAGAAGCACCTCCAAAGAATTTCAGGCTCGAGTTCTTAAGGACCCCTCATCTTCGCGCCCCCTATTGGGGCTTCCTTGCGTGGTTCACTATAGCCTACTTTAAGTGGCTCTGGGTGCAGCGGTGGTCGTGTCATGTTGCTTTTAGTCAGTGAAATATGTGGAAGTCAAAGCGTGGAATAAGGATGAATTACCCATTTAGGGTAAGAACCTCGCCCACTGGAAACAGGAGGAATCTCCAATCAGTCCAGAGAGTGCATAAGCGAGTATTACTTCTTTCTTGAATTTAACGTTAATTTTAATGAAAAGTAATTTTATTTGATTTGAGATAATTTGATATAATAGGTGGTAAAATGTGTAGTAGATGTAGATAGATATGAAGAAAATTTGTATTTGCCCTGTTGCAGAGGGCATCCCAGGCATCTTACATTTTTCTGGTTCTTTCTTAATCTTCCACTTTCTTTGGTGTCAGTGTTTAGCTAACACTTTTGTATTTCTTTACTACTTTCCATTTTTATTTGCTTATTTCTTTATTGATATTTTCACTTTAATTATATATATATACATATATATATATATATATATATATATATATATATATATATATATATATATATATATATATATATAGGTGTCCCAGAAAAAAGTTATTTGTAATTTGAATTAGTATAACTCAAAAGCTATTAGTGATTTTTGAGTTAGCAAAATAAATCCAATTTAAAAACTATTTATCTCTTGATTCTAGAAATTTCATTAAATTCCCTTTTAGGATATTGATCCACTGATGGGTTAACTGAAGGCTATCAAAATTATTTTTGCGCAAGGAAGTAAAATAATGAAACTTCGAATTTTAAAATTGACAAATATATTTAAATCCATTTTTAACAAAAACACCTCTTCATATGGGTAATAAAATTTATTTTGGAATTTTCTAAGCACCGTTTCCTTCTACATGTCCTCTATTTCTTTCCAAGCACAGTTGTGCCTTTGATCGCATTGATTGAACAACATTTTTGATTGACTTGTGATTTTACTTAAGTCTATTGACTTCACGTGTGATACTATCTCTTAACTGGTTGATGCTTTGTGGTGAAGTAAAATACACTAATTTTTTAGATATCCCCATAAGAAATAATTGCACGGTGTTAAGTCAGGGGATCTTGGGGGCCATTCAATTGCAGGGGGTTGTCCAACGTTTCTCTTAGTTTTGTTCTTACAGCAAGCTGCCTATGAGCTGGTGCACCGTCCTGAATCCACCAAAGTCTATTAAATTGATTGCCGTAAATTTGGCGGAGTTCCGGGAAGGTCCTTTCATTGATCATGCTCAGGTAGGCAGCACCATTCAAGTTATTCTCATAAAACAATGGGCCGACAAGATAGCCCTTCCCGCATATTACATCCATATAGACACTTTCTGCTGACAAATACGTGCGTCAAAGTAGAATGCTGGGGAGGGAGGGGGGGGGGTTAGCGGCGCATATTGCCGAATGTTATGGCTATTTACCTTTCCATTCATGAAAAAGTCTGCCTCGTCACCAATCAAAATGTTTTACACGAAACGAGCAGATTTATGGAGAAGCCATTCGACAAATTGTCAACAACGAGGAAAATCAGTTTCAAGAAGCTGGTGTCTTGCATGCATCTTATAGGGATGCCATTTGAAGTCATGTTTAATAATGCGGTTAATTGATTACTTTGACAATTGTAACTCATTCTTTCTGACTGATACATGTGGACTTTGAAGAAGTGTCATCTGAACATTTTCTGTTTTTCTTATGGTTCTCCTACGACCCAAACGACCTTTATTTAGATTTAAGCATGTTCCTTCATGTTAGTATTGGCGACCATTTTTCAAAATTGTGGGCTTGTTTGGTGGGTGCCTACCTGGAAAACGTTGTTCGAATGAATCTTGTACTTGTTTAATACTGCCAGTCCTACTAAAGTTTGTGACTACAAATACTCGTTGATCTTTTGTTAACTGCATGATTAAAAAGGTTGTATGGAAGTAAAATTTTAAACAGAAACGCCTTGATTTGCTTAGTAAGCAATAATGAAGAGACCATAGCACAGCGCGGCTGAAAAACAACTGTAAAATGGCCTAGGCTCTCTTTGAGGAATCGCACAGTGACCTAGGCTATCTAGGCTCCTACGCTTCTTTTGAAAGTGCACGGTCGCCTAGCCTTCCTAGGTTTCGTCTCCTTATTTTACTTCCTTGCGCAAACATATTTTTGATAGCCTCCACTAAATCCATTAATGTATAAATATCATAGAAGGGAATTTACTGAAATTTCTAGAATCGACAGATAAATAGTTTGTTAATAAAACACTTTTTGCAGGATCCAAAAATCTTTAATAGTTTTGGAGTTATGCTAATTAAAATTACGGCTAACTTTTTTCTGGGACACCCAGTATATATATATATATATATATATATATATATATATATATATATATATATATATATATATATATATATATATATATATACATATATATATATATATATATATATATATATATATATATATATATATATATATATATATATATTAAATCTATTTCCTCCTTCATTAGGCATTCAAGTCTTTCAATTAAGTTTTTTGCTAACTCGTTAGCTTTGTTTTTACTTTTCTTTTGGCTCATTTTTCTTTATTTTCGCCTGTTGTGGGCACTACGTCTCTTTTAGTTATAACTTTTGTTTAATTTCTTGTCTAGTTATTTTATTTATTTTGTTTTATCTGTTTTTGGCACTACGCCTCTTTTTTATTTATTTGATTTGCATTTATTACTTTATTTATTTGCGCACTTGGACTCTTTTTATTTATTTATTGGTTTTTGTTGTTGTATCTCATTTTAACGTTTGGGCACTTCGCCTCTTTTAATTTGTTTCTGGTCTTATATTTTTCTTTTTATTACTATTTCTGCATTACGCCTCTCTTGATGTACTCATATTCGCGGATTCTATTTCGTGGAGTCTTTTAGTGTAGACATTTCCGTGTTGTCCTTTTTGTGTGTATGATAGGGTAGGTCAATCTTTGTTATCTATATAAAGCTAATTTATTTTCCAGGAATCACAGTCTTCCACTAGGGAACAAGACTCTCCTGATAGCTCGTCCAATTATTTCCTGTAGTATTTCAAGGTTCCCTTCTATCTGCGGGAGGATTTCATTCTCAAATATTTCCTAGGTCTTTCTCCCTAGCCTTTGGAGGACTATATTCAGTGGCTCAAGACCTGCTCTTCCGTGCCGTTCCGTCTGCCCAATATAGTCCATTCTGCTCACGTCAGCTATCAGCAGAGTAGCATTGTTCTGGGCTCTCTGCATAAATCTGAGAAAAGTGGAACTAGCTGCCTGCATTACCACTGCTGGGTACACCAGTATTGGTTGCACCAGGATATTATATAGCTTCTTGATGTTTTTGACGCTGAAGTTTCGGAACCTGTAAAATTTTCCAAGTTCTCTTTTGGCTAAGGATATTTGGTCGTTGATATGCGCCTTATACCCTGTTGAGATGATGCGCAGACCCAAGATCCTACTCTGGTTGGAGTACGGGTAGATCTTATCACTGCCTATGACGTCGTCTCTTTTTCGGCTGTTTACTGGAAGGATCTGGAATTTTCGGCAGGTGGTTTTAATTTTCCACTTTCTTTTGAAACGGTTTATATTATAGATTTCGGTAGCTGTCTCCCTTGCTTGAACTCCAGCATTCCTATAGGAACTTGGGATGATTTGAGTGACGTCATCTGCAATCTGCAGGTACATCACATCCTCCCTTACTGGAGCAGGTAAATCCAACGTGTACACAAGGTACAACCGCGGCTCAGGCAGCTACCTTGTGGAACACCCGCCTCTAATTCGAATATGGGTCCTCTGTTGCCCTTAATTGAAATTTGAGCCTTTGTCTCCATGATGTAATAAAAGAGGACCCTTTCAAGGATAGTATTTAGCTGGAGGCCTAATATCTTGAATTGTAAACCTCTCAGCCAAACTTTATTGAAGGTCTTCTGTACGTCTCACTTCACCACGTCTACGTACTTCCCCTCAGCTTTACAGCGGGCTAGCTTTTCGTTGAGAAGGGCAAGGGCTGTGTCAGTCCCCCTCCTCCTGCGAAACCCGTGCTGCTGAGGGTTGTGAGATTATAGCTCGGTCAGCTGATCATGTAGCCTGTTAGGCTAGAAGTTTCTCGTCGACATTGCCTACAACCTCAGGGAGGGATATTAGCCTATAGTTCACCAGTTGATCGGGGGGCTTGTTCCCTTTGGGGATAAAAATAATTTTAGCCTTTTTTAACCTATCGGGGAAGTAGCTCGTATTCAGGTAAGCGTTAAAGATGTTAGTGATTTCCTGAATGATCAGCCGGGGCATGCACCAGTTTGTTTTTAGTGATGTCAGCACAGGCTGTCGCCTTTTGTTTAAAGTTTTTTTTTACTTCCATGGCCTTTTCTCTTTTTATTGCTCGGCCATGGTCCGCCATTTTCCTACATTCTTCGACGTAGGTTCATTGGTGCATTCGATGTATGATCTGGTTGAGTTCATCAATCAGATGGTCTTCGAATTACTGGTCGAATTCCGCATCGTCCTCTGTTGTTATTAAGAAGATTTCCTTCCAGAACGTGCGGAATCTTTCCTCCAGGACCGCCGGACTCTTCAAGTAGTCCTCGCCCTCCTTAATGGAGGTTTTTCCTCTACAAGGTAGGCACTTTAGTTTCTTTACCTGGCGCAAGAATTCATCGAGAGTGACCTTACTGTCTATCCTGGCTATTAGGTTGTTCCAGATCTCAGCCTGCTGTTGGTTAATAGCCATCTTTAGTTTATCACGCAGACGTCGCAGCAGCGAGCTTTGCTCCAGATTCGTACCCGCTCTTCTGATCTCCTCATAAACTTCCCTGTGCCCCCTAGCGATCTCTTTCATCTCCTTGGTCCAACGGGGTTGTGGAGGAGTCTTGTACCCTATCATGGATACACAATCGCGGTCAGCCTCAGTGATGAGGGCTGTTATCCTTTTCAGCTCCCCATCAGTCTCCTCTAGAGTTGCCTTGCTTAAGTCTGCTGGTTCGAATACACCTAGGATTTCTCCGTAGCTTTCCCAATCAGCCGAGGCGTAGCTTTTGCGGAGAGGGACCGGAATCTGGATCAGAGCGAATTAGATGGTGGTTAAGGTCGCTATATGGTCGCTGTGTATTGCTGATCCTGGCTCGCTATAGCTGTTGAATGTTAAGCCGTCACTTGTCATGATTACATCGGGCTTTGTTGCTGCACAAGAGGTGATATAGGTTTGTAATTCTAGGCCTATCCTCTGGATGTTTTTACGTCGCATAATCATTTCCAACTTGTGGCGTCTGTTATTCGTGTTACCATAGCCAGTCGTTCGGCATCTGGCGTTAAGGTCGCCCCCAAGGAAGACTATTCTGCCGTGACCGAACAGGGTGTAGAAGTTGTTGAGGGGCAAGTACGCTCTTCGGAGAGGTTGATATGCCGCCACGATTACTGGGCTGCCGACTAATATAGGCATCTCTATCGCCAGTTCCGGAAGGTGCCTGAACGAGATATTCCTTTTGATTGCAACTGCGGTGCCGTCGAACCTCCCTTGAGTGTGGTCCTTTGTAAGGACGCGGGAGCTAGCCCGGTTTCTTTATTTGATAAGATGTTGTATCAATACCGTGGTCCGAAATAATAAGTTTTCAGGGTCGAACACACGGAATATGTTTCCATATGCCGTTGCTTTTTCCTCCCATCCATTAACGTTGAGTATTACAATTTTCAACCTGTTTTTCGGGTTTCCCATTCTCTTTTACTGGCTCCTAGAGCTTTCTGGTGATGGGATGCTTTTTCCCGTTCCTTTTCTTTTTGAATTCCGTCGTGGTGAGTTCTTTCTGTGTCTCCTTGTAGAGCGTTATTTTGTTGTTGAACAGGGCCTCCTCGACTACCTCTTCTTCTTACTGGGCTTCGTAATCCCACATGTAGTATTTCTTTCTGATTCCTACTAGGATCTTATTGGTATCTTTGTCTTTGGGAAGAAGGACTGTTCCGATGAAAAGTGAACTTGGACTTTGGACTTTGTACATAATAAGTGATGAAATATAGGAAGAGTTAGAGAGAAAAGTAAGAGAGTAAAGTGGTTAAAGGGTGAATTTAAAAAATAGATGATGTGTGCGGAAAGGGTAGCTTTGTTTTTTGTTATTTTGGGAGTTATTAATATAATAAACTCTAATTTTATAGTTCATTTAATTAAATTAACACGGTCAATTTAATTATTAAGTTTTCATCTTAATAATGATCTTTGGCATTCAAGCCTTTATTTGAGACGGGTTTTTTAATCCCGCTGTGGGTATTTGAACAGATTTTTTGGGGTAAATGTTAATTTTGGTTTGAAAATTTATATTAATGAAGTGAATTTGGATTTAACATGAAGTAAACTTTTAGTAATAAAAAACTTGCGCATTACACTAGTCGATTCTTTTCTATTGTCGATTCTGTAATGTGTATTTGGGAGTCACGTTACCGTCAGACTGTAAATTGCTGCTTTTAAATGGTCTTATTTGTCGGTCGGCTTCGATGTCTAGGTGTGTACGAGAGAATTCAGGCATCAAGCGTGCACCACTAACTTGCCATATCCTCTTAGCTCTCTCGTGGAGCGTCACGTTGATTGGAGATAATCGAACCGAGTCGTGGAGCTCCCTCTGTCGTTTAAGTTCTCTTCTTCGGGTGTTTGTAATAAGTAAAACCGCCATATTCTGGATGACTTGTAGTTTCGCAATGTGGGTCTTGGTGCCCGCGTTCAACGGCACCAGGGGGTATAAGAGTCTCGAGTGAAAACATGCTTTGAATATCTTGAGTTTATTTGAGCGAGTTAGGTCACGGAACCTAAAAAACTCCCTCAAATCTCTCTTGCTATTCGCGACTGTTTGTTCGATATGACTCTTGTAGCCCCCTGTGGTGATTTTCAAGCCCCAGAACCGTCCCCTCTTTGTAGTAGGAAATCCGCCACTCCCTTTACTCGCATGTCATTGAAGGTCTTGCGAAACATGGGAATTATTTTGAATTTTGGAGCATTGGTCGATATCTTCCATCTCCTCTCGAAAGAGTTGATTTTGGAAATCTTTCTAGCCGTATTTCTCGCCATAAATTCTCTGTGAACGTAAGCCGCTGTACAAATTTGTATATATCGTAAGCAAACTGAACGTATATCGTACCTTCGGATAGAGGTTGTGGTGGGTCACGTGTATAAATGTTGTATAGAAGGGGACTGAGACAGCCTCCATGTGGGACCCCTGATTCGAGCTTGAATTCGGGGCCTTAGTATCCTCTGATATGTATATATGCTCTCCTTTCCATTATGTAGTCGCATAGAATCATCCTAAGAATGGGGTCGATGCCTAGTTGAAGGATTTTAAATTGTAGGCCTCTCGTCCAAACCTTATCGAAAGCTTTTTTGACACCTCAGAGCCCCAGGTCGGTATGCCTTTTGTCCGCCTTGATCTAAGCGAGCTTTTCTGTGATAACGGCTAGTGCCGTGTCAGGTCCTCTTTTCCTTCTGAAGCCGTGTTCTTGCTCGTTATGCAAGTTGGCTTCGTCGAGAAAAGAGTTGACTCTATTGGGTAATATCTTCTTGAAGACGTGGCAAGAAAATTCTAAGAGAGATATCTGCAGAAAGCTGGCAGAGCAGTCCGGGGGCTTTCCCGATTTGGGAATGAAAATTATCTTGGCCACTTTTCACTGATCGGGAAAGTAGCCCGTGTTCAAAGCGGCATTCATGATGCAAAGCAGCCCACTCCAAACATTAGGGTGGGCCTTGATGAAGTTCTTCCTGGTCAGCCCTGTGGTACCCGAGGCTCTTTGACGAAAGGATTTTAGAGCGACGGAGAGTTTTAGGGCAGTTATTTTAATACAATAGCCCTCTATCACTCTTTCCTGCGACACACAATGATGAGGGGAGTTTCTTTGTATTTGTGTGTTTAGTTGTTGGATTATGTCAGTCTCAAAATTGAGGTCGTAATTGTCATTTTCTTCTGGGATAATTGTTAAGATTGAGGACCAGAAAATCCTAAACATTTCCTCAATCTCTTCAGGCTCGTCGATTTCTATACCGTCGTTTCTAAGTGTACTTCTTTTTGGGGGAGCTCTTCCTTTTAACCGCTTAACGGTTTGCCAGAAGGTGTGTGAGTCTCTTTCAATGTCGAGTCTTGCTATTAGTCTGTCCCATGTAAGTATCTGTTGCTCCGAAATTAGTGTCTGGAGTTCGTCTTTAATCTCTTTTAGTCTTCTGTGGGCATTGTGGTTGGGGCCTATCAGCGCTACTATATTGGACAGGACCTTATATTCCTTGGCCAGGGCTTTCATGAAAGGGGTCCAATAGGGAGCTGGAAGGGTTTTATACTTGATATGGGGAATACTATTTTCATCGGCTTTAATTAGGAGGTCAGTGATTTTATCCAGCTTTTTATCTATTTCTTCTAAATTGGCATCGGGTAAAGGGTCTGGGATATAATTTAGAAGGTAATTTCTGTAGTTTTCCCAGTTCGCCTGCTTATCGCTTTTGCGTTCTGGAATTTCAATTTGAATGGGATTTACACCAACTGTAATTTTAATAGCCTCGTGGTCGCTCAGGATGATGGGGCCTGGTTCAATGTAGCAGTTGTATAGAAACCTGATACTGGATAGAACAATATCAGGTTTCGTTGCTTCTTTTTCAGTAATATATGTCGGGAATTCTGGTCCGATTCTTGTCACGTATTGTCTGTCAAGTAATACTTAAATGTTTCTGCCTGCATTGTTGTAGGAGGTACACCCCGCCGCTGCAAACCTTGCATTCAGATCTCCAGCAAAGAGGATTTTTTTCCTCTTGGCTGAAAATCTGTAGAAGCTTGTGCATGGGTACATAGCCGCGTCTTGGGGGTTGGTACCCCGTGGCCACGACCGGATCCATAGGGTAGTGCTTACCTCAATGGCAAGGTAAGATTAATCTAAGTCGGTTAGTTTGGGGTATTTTAGTCCTTTTTTGACGTCTATTGCGCAGCCGTCATACCGTTCCTGGCTATAATTTTTACTAATGACGTCGTATTAAAATATTTTTAACTCTTTTTTGCGCGGTCAGTTCGTGTTTGGAGATAAGTACTATGTCAGGGTCACTTTGTTGCAAAATATTGCCATAGATGGAACCTTTTCCCTCCTATCCATTGACATTCATTTGTACAATCGTAAGTCTGTTGGTCATTTTGTGTAATGTTGGGTCTTTTATAATGTGGGATTAAAGTATAAGTTTATTCGCGATCCACTTTAGCCCCATGAGGTGTAGTGGGCGGGGTGCGCTCCCTGCCATTTCGTTTTTTTCTAAATTGTGTGTCCGTGATTGTGTGAAAGCAGTCGGTGGTCAATTTAATCATGTTTTGATGGAGAGCCTCCTTAAACTGCCGTTTCGTAACCTCATCTGAGCATTTCCACTTGTATCTTCCGGTCCTAAGACCCTCCGATACTTCGCGAAAATCGATTTCGGTTGGGAAGGGCGCCGATTTGGGGGCATATAGATTGAGATTACATCCTCTCGCATGATATTTTAGTTGGTGCTCCCTGCCTCCAGATGGGACCACGAGATTTTGAATTTTTTCTAGACCTTGGAGACCGGGTCTCTTTTGGTCGCACTTCTTCCTTGTTAGGTGTCATGGTTTGTCTTTGTGTTTTTGGTGTATCGGTGTTAATTTTTTTGGGGTAAGTGGCGCTTGGTTTTCTGTTTGAGAAGTTTGTTTGGCTTTGTTCAGAGGGCGGTCGCGTGTGGTGGCTGTGTTTGGGGGGGAGGTACCTTTTGGCACGTTTCCGGGCACTGAAGGGCTACGCTTATTCGCATAACTTCCTCTGAAAGATGGTTGTCCGGGAACCACATCTCCTGCAGGCCATTCTTTACGAGCATGCGGTTGACCTCGGTGGAAAAGTACCTGGGCGAGCAATGTTTGCTATCTGTGCTCATTTTTGATGTGAAGATAAGTTTTCTGGTTGTTCGTCTCAGCAATCGCAGCTTTGGCTACTTTTGCATAGGTCGAATTTGCCTTCTTTGCCTCCTTTTCACGTCGTAGCTGGGTCTGTTTCTGTATCTCGTTTTTTTCTGATCGGGCATGCCATGGACATAGTCTGGTGTGGGCCTTCACAGTTGAGACACTTTAGGGAGGTACTCTTACAGTCGCGCCAAAAATGATTGCGACCGGCATAAATCGATCATAGTGTAAGGTCTTTTTCAAGGCAGCTTGAAGTGGTGTGTTTTCCGTACTTGTAGCACTGAAAGCACATTTGTAAGATGACAAACTCTTTCCTTTCAATCTTCTCCGGGCAGACTCTTACGCTAAAAAGAAGTAATCCGAGATCCTTTGCCTTTTGAGCTATTGCCGTATCCTCGTAAACGACCTTGAAGATGTGCGTGTATGTTTAGAATTTGCGAAACTCCGCTACTTTTGCCAAAGGGAGTTTTTTTTCAATTTCATCCTTTATGTCTTCTGCCGAGTGGCTCCCGACCCAAGAGTCGAGACGCCTGAAGATGACACTACGGTGTGTAATGATTTGAAGGGTTGTGTGGAGTTTTAGGTTAACTGTCTTCAGGCATTCAACTCCTTTGCTTGAGTTCAAGGCTTCACAATCGGCCTAGCTCGCACAAATAGCAGAGTATCCATTCTGTTTGTCAATTAGTCTTACCAGTGCAATTTTCAAGTTTCTATATATTTGTTCAACTACCTTGCCTCTTCGGTTTCGGGCCCTCCGCGAGGCCCGGAAGAGTGATGCGAAGTGTCTCCCTCATTTTTTCGGCATCTTACCGTAAACTAGATGATCAATATTCATAAAGTCGGTTATGTGTATAAGAAAATGGGGTGAGAAAGAGAGAAAGAGAGAAAGAGAGAGAGATCAAATGGCCAATATCCAAGTGAAAAAAACACATTTTATCTCAATAATTTCCTTGCTTCTGGAGATTGCGAGTGAGTCAATTGAAGTTTAAATCCTTTCTCCACGAAGGAGTCAAGATCCGTCCGTAAACCGTCTTTAATCGAAGAAGGCCAGTGGTCCACTTTTCGAACGATCGATCTTTCGCTATTCCCAATATTTTGTCACTACTCGAGACCAGTCACACTATTCACAATTCTTGCGCAGAAATTCACTTTTATAAAAATTCCGAGTAGGGAGTTGTCACAGTGGGAGTTTAACTGACTAAGACAACCAAATGGACATAGTAAGTGAAGAAATATAGGAAGAATTAGAGGGAGAATAGTAAGTGAGTAAAGTGGTTAAAGGGTGAGTTTAAAGAATAGATGATGTGTAGCAGACAGAATGAAGAAGGACCTTGGTGAAAGGGTAACTCTGTCAATTTGTGGTAGTTTTGTATGTTTTTTGTATGTTTTTTCTTTATTTAATAAACTATAAATTTATAGTTTATTTAATTAAATTAACATTGTTAATTTAATTATTAGTTTCGATCTTGATGATCTTCAGGCATTCAAGCCTTTATTTTAGGCGGGGTTTTATTCCAGCTGTGAGTTTTTGAAAAAGTTTTATCATTTTAATTTTAAATTAATTTAAATTGAATTTGAATAGTGAATTTAGATATTTGGTTTTAGTTTTGCAAAATAGTTTTTAATTTATGATTTAATTTACTAAAGGCACCTGCGCATTACATTGGATGTTTTTTGTCAGTTTTGTCACGTGTATTTCGGAGTTACGTCATCGTCAGACTGTAATTTACTATTTTTGAATGCTCTTACTTCTCGGTCTACTTCGATTTCTAAGTGTGTACGGGAGAATTCAGGGGCCAAGCGGGCGCCAATGGCTTGCCATGTCCTCTTAGCTCTCTCGTGGAGCGCCACGTTGATCGGAGATAATCCAACCGAGTCGTGGCGCTCCCTCTGTCTTTTTTGTTATCTGCTTCGCGTGTTAGTAATGACTAACCCTGCTTTGTTCTGGATGACTTGAAGTTTTGCAATGTGGGTCTTGGCGCTCGTGTTTAACAGCACCGGGGGGTACAAGAGTCTCGAGCAAATGCACGCATTGAATATTTTGAGTTTATTTGAGCGATTTAGGTCACGGAACCTATAAAAAACCCTCAAATCTCTCTTGCCATTCACGACTGTTCGTCCGATATGACGCTTGTAGCTTCCTATGGTGATTTTGAGCCCCAGAATAGTTCCTTCCAGGTAGTAGGGGATTCTCTCCCCTTCTAATGGTATATCGTTGAAGGTCTTGCGAAACATGGGAATTATTTTGAACTTTTGGGCATTGGTTGATATCTTCTATTTCCTCTCGGAAGAGTTGATGTTAGATATCTCCATAGCCATATTTCTCGCCATGAATTCCCTGTGAACGTAAGCAGCGTTACAAATTTGCGATATGTCGTCAGCGAACTGGACGTATATCGTAGCTTCGGATAAAGGTTGTGGTAAGTCACGTGTATAAAAGTTGAATAAATGGTGACTGAGACAGCCCCCTTGTGTTCGCTGATATGTATATATGCTCGGTTCTTCATTATGTAATCGTATAGAATCCTCTCAAGAATGGGTTTGAGGCTTAGTTGAAGGATCTTAAACTGTAGTCCTCTCTTCCGAACCTTATCAAAAGCTTTCTTGACATCGCGGAGCACTAGGTTGGCATGCCTTTTGCTTGGCTTGATCTTTGCCAGCTTTTCCGTAATAACGGCTAGTGCCGTGTCAGGTCCTCTTTTCTTTTTGAAGCCCTGTTGTTGCTCCTGATGCTAGTTTGCATCATCGAAAAAAGAGTTAACCCTATTTGCCAATATCTTCTCGAAGACTTTGCCAAAAAAGTCTAAGAGAGATATCGGCCAAAAGCTAGTAGGGCAGTTCGGGGGCTTTCCCGATTTGGGAATGAAAATCATCTTGGCCACTTTCCACTAATCGGGAAAGTAGCCCATGTTCAGAACGGCATTCATGATGTTAAGCGGCCCACTCAGAACGTTAGGCGGGCCCTTGATGAAGTTTTCCCTCGTCAGCCCCGTGGTACCCGGTGCTCTTTGACGAAAGGATATTAGTACAACGGAGAGCTCTTGGGCAGTGATTTTACTCCCATAGCCCTCCATCACTCTTTCCTGCGACACACAATGATGAGGGGAGGTTTTGTGTAATTGTGTGTTTAGCTTTTGGATTATGTCATTTTCGAAATTGATGTCATAATTGTCATTTTCTTCGCGGGTAATTTTGAATATTGAAGACCAGAAAATCCTAAACATTTCCTCAATCTCTTTAGTTTCGTCAATTTCTCTACCGTCGTGTATAGGTGTAATTTTTTTCTGTAGAGGTTGTCCTTTGAACTATCTAAATGTCTGCCAGAATGTGCGTAAGTCTCTTTCTATGTCGAGTCCTTCAATCAGTCTGTCCTATATCAGTATTTGTGGTCCGTAATTAGTGTCTGGAGTTCGTCTTTAATCTGTCTTATTCTTCTATTTGCATTGTAGTATGGGCCTATCACAGTACCACTACATTGGACAGGTCCTATATTCTTGGGCCAGGGCTTTCATGGGAGGGGTCCAAACGGGAGCTGGAAGGGTTTTATATTTGATACGGAGGAATACTATATTCATCGGCTTTAATTAGGAGGTCAGTGATTTTATGCAGCTCTTTTTCTATCTGTTCTAAATTGGCATCGAGTAATGGGTCTGGGATATAGTTTAGAAGATAATTTCTGTAGCTTTTTTAGTTCGCCTGCTAATAGCTTTTGCGTTCTGGGATTGCAATCTGATCGGGATATACAACAACTGTAATTTTAATGGCCTGGTGGTCACTAGGAATGATGGGGCTCGGTTTAATATAGCAGATGTACAGAAACCTCTTACTGGATAAAACAATATCAGGTTTCTTTGCTGCTTTTCCCGTTATAAATCTCGGGTTTCTAGTTCGATTCTTGTCACGTATTGTCTGTCAAGTAATACTTCGAAGTTTCTGCCTGCATTGTTATAGGGGGTATACCCTGCCGCTGCACACCTTGCATTCAGATCTCTAGCAAAGATTACGTTTTTCTTATGACTGAAGATCTGTAGAAGGTTGTGCATGGGTACATAGCCGCGTCTCGGATGTTGATACCCCGTGGCCACGACCAGCCCTCTCAGAAGAGTGCCTACCTCAATGGGAAGGTAAGATTCATCTAAGTCGGGTAGTTTTTGTATTTAAGTCTTTTTTTGACGGCTATGGCGCAGCCGTCAAACCGTTCCTGGCTATAATTTTTGCTAAAGACGTTGTATTGAAATATATTTAATTTTTTTCGCGTAGGCATTCCGTGTTCGTTGATAAGTAAAATGTCAGGGTCACTTTGTTGCAGAATGTTGCCATAGATTAAACCTTTTCCGCCCCACCCATCGACATTCATTTGTATGCCCGTAAGTCTATTGGTCATTTTGTGTAATGTTGGTTTTTTGTGTGTGGGATTAAAGTAGATGCTTATTCGCGATCTACTTTAGCCCCATGAGGTGTACTGGGCGGGGTTCGCTCTCTACCGTTTCTTTTCTTTCTAATTTCGGTGTTAGTAATCGTGTGAAAGCAGTCCGTGGTCAATTGGAACTTATTTTGTTGCGAGGGCCTCCTCAACTTGTCGCTCCGGAACCTCGTCTGAGCATTCCCACTTGTATCGTTCTATCTTAAGACCCTCCTATACTTCGCGGAAATCAATTTCAGCTGGGAACGAAGCCGATTCAGGGGCATATAGTTTTAGGTTGAAGCCTCTGGCGTAGTATATCAATTGGTGTTCCCTCCTACGTGATGAGGAGGTAGACATTGGGCCACGTGTTTAGCAGATTTCCCTCGACCTTGGAGACCTAATCTCCTTGGGTCGGACTGGCTCCTTGTTTGGTATGGGTGTGTGTGTTTTTGTTTTTTACTGGTGTGTTTTATTCTGTGTGAGTGGCGCTTGTTTTTCTGTTGGTGTTTCTTCAGGCTTGTTCAGTCGGGGGTCACGTGGGATTGCTGTGTTTTGTGTTGGCAATTTTTGGCACTTGTCTTGGCCCTGAGGAGCTATGGTTATACGCATAACCTCCTCTGAAGGAGGGTTATCGGGGAACCACATCTCATGCAGCCCGTTCTTTAAGAGCATTCGGTTGACTTCTGTAGCAAAGGTACCAGGGCGAGTTATGTTTGCCTTTTTTGCATATTAAATGCAACACATTATTTTTGTGGAGTGCTCGTTTTCAATGTGTAGGTACGTCTTTTGGCTGTTAGACTCGGCAATGGTGGCTTTTGCAACTTTTGCGTAAGTTGAATTGGCTTTTAACTCCTCTGTTTCACGTTTGAGTCTGCTTTGCTTGCTCATCTCCTGTTTTTGACTGGACATACAATAGACATGGTCCGGTGCGGGCCTTCACAATTCAAGCATTTTGTAGTAGTATTCTTGCAGTCAAGCCAAAAATGGTCGCGACCGGCGCTCATGGAGCATTGCTTTAGGTCTTTGTTTACAGGGCAATTGGAAGTGGTATGTTTGTCGTACTTGTAGCCCTGAAAGCACATTTGCAAGTAACAAACCTATCACGTTCTATCTGGTCTGGGCATACGCTCACGTTAAAGAGCAGCAATCCATTATCCTTAGCCTTTTCAGCCATAGCGGTGTCTTCAAAAACAACCTTGAACACGTGCGTGTAAGCGCGCTCATATATTATTTCTACCCGAACATAAGTATCACAAGAATTGGCCAATCATGGCGCGAGAAATTTTTAAAGGGAAGTTAACCGCTAAAAGAAACATATAAAATTGGAAGGCTACCTCAAAAAATGAAAGGTTGTCATTCCAGAACTGCAGAGAGCAGGCGGCAGGCTAAATATACTTGTGTGGATACGGCGAAAGCCTCACGCCGAAGCCGGTTCTCGAGCGCAAAACTTTGTTCACGTGAAGAAATCATTCCAATCTACACATAAAACATCACATCACATCACATCTACATCACTACAGTTTACAACAAAAAATGAGATTACAAACAACACTGAAGTAGCTTTGTTCGCAAGAAAGCTATAAAAGGCTTGAATGCTACAATCAACATTATTACACTGAGAGATAAAACAACAGAGAAAAAGAAACAAAATACAACAAGAAGAACATTATAAACACACGGAAGAACATAGACAGACGTTGAAAAGACAAAATAAAAACACAAATAAAGGAAAAACGAAATAAATTAAAAATAAATGCGATGCCCTCCCTACTAGGGCAAAATAACCCTCCTCCCCATCTTTAATTTTCACCCACTATATCTTCCACTATACCATATTTTTTCGAAAAACTGCGTACATCATCATTAATTAAAGGTAAAAAAAGTCTGACTATTTGTCGCTCCGATCTAGTTCTCTAAAAAAAGGAGGAAAAGGAAAATGAATGTTTGAAAACGTGGGTCTTTTAACGGCGGTCAACTCGGAGACGCTGAGATATCATGAGTATGTTTTAAGGCTAAAATTGCACGTTAGTTGCCGGTTTATTCATTTGAATAATGAGGGCCTCGGCCATACGCAATTTTCTGTGGTTTTGGAGTGGTTTAGGATGATAGAGGTGTCCTAATTCAGTTTTTCATGAGCTAGGTTAGTGCCATGAGAGGGGCGTGATTTTAAATCATGCCATCTTTAAGGTGAGCTGTCAGTGGCCTTGAGAGGGTTGTGGAGGTCACACCAAAGATAACCTAACATGGTCGAAAGACGTCTAGAAATAAAGAATGTCATTCGCGGGTGTTTTTTCTCGCCTCGATGACCCCGTTAAAAAACTTGTAAGAAATATTAAGGAAATATAATTTAAAATTAAAACCGCGTCAACAGCTGTAGACTTCAATAAAGCTGCATATAACATGGCCTTTTACCCAATTATATATATATATATATATAAATATATATATATACATATATATAAGCTCTTCTAATAAGGTCGCTCAATTTTTAAATGTAACTAAAACAAGTTGTATGTGATATATACACTAAATTTATTTTAAAGTTGAAAGAAAATTTTATGGCATTAAGTGGAAAATAAGAAATCGTTCAAATGTCCGCCGCAGCTTCGGTTGGTGGAACATATTCGGGAGGCCCAATTTTCGATGAATTTATCGCATAAATCTGGCTGAATTTGCTGGATGGTGTTCGTTATGTTGACTTTGAGGACATCAGCTGTTTGCGGATTATTCACTTCGACTTGAGATTTAAGGTAGCCCCAAATAAAGTAGTCTAATGGCGTTAAATCGCATGATCTCGGTGGCCAGTTGACGCCGCCGCCGCGTGAGATGACCCTGCCCTGAATTCGCTGGTGAAAAATGTCTATCATAGCATGCGCAGCGTGGCACGTAGCGCGGTCTTGATGAAACTACATGTCGTTAGTATCCATATCAAGCATATAATCCCTTTGAGGCCACAAGAAGTTGCTTATCATCGATCTGTAGGTCTCGCCGTTGACGGTTATGGGAATCTGATCTTCGTTCTCAAAAAAATACGGACCGATGATTGCGTTAGTTAAAAATCCTCACCAAAGAGGGACTTTGTTGGGATGCAATTGGTGCTGCTGTATCTCATCTGGATAGTTTTCGTCCCAAATCCGACAATTCTGCTTGTTCACAAATCCATTCACCAAAAAGGGTCGTCTTCCCCGAAGATGATATAAATCACGGAATGCGCGGAACGTTTGCGAACGGAGCACTGATTTTGATAATAACATTTTATGATTTACACACACTGTTTAACGCTATAACCTTCCATCCTGATTTGGCAAGTACGATTAAATAGTTCACACTGAGGTTACTAGATGTCGCTTCAAGAACATGTCCACTATCGCCTGACAAAGCTCGAGCGTCCTTGTTGAAAAATCCTTTATATATATATATATATATATATATATATATATATATATATATATATATATATAAATATATATATATATATATATATATATATATATATATATATATATATATATATATATATATATATATATATATATATATATACATTATATATATATATATATATATATATATATATATATATATATATATATATATATATATATATATATATATATATATATATATATATATATATATATATATATATTGTCTGATTTGGAAATATATGACATTTCATTGTGTATATTCCATTTATAGTCGCGTGCGTGTCTAATCGCCGGTCACTTTACATCACATTATGTTGGTCGGTCCCCGTTTTGCTTGTCCCCATTTTTGTTTTTTTTTTTTTAAGTAATAACATTGTGACTATTCGGTTGATTCTAACGAAATTCAAAACCTATATATTGTTTTACATTCTCTAATGAATGACATAATTGCCAAAGTCCTCACACGGTTAACTTGGAATTTATTTTGTTTAGGTAATAACATTGTGACTTTTCACTCGATTCTAACGAAATTTAAAAAGCCTTTGTTGATTTACATTCTCTTTCGAATGATATAATTGTCCAAGTCCTCCAAGATTAGCCCGGAAATTTTTCCTTTTAGCAATAATATCATAAATATTCGGCCGTTTCTAACCAAATTTGATACCTATATGTTGTTTTACATTCTCATTCGAATGATATGATTGACAAAGTCTTCCCAAGTTATTATCCCCTGGATTTTTTTTTAACAATAAAATCATAAATATTCGGTTGATTCTAATGAAAATTTAAAGCGCTTATTTTGTTTTACATTCTCTTTAGAATCATAAAACATATCTGGTCGGAGTTAAAGTAATGTCCGATATTCTGGAAAAAATTGCGATGGAATTTATTAGAGTAGTGCTTCTTGTTGTCATTTAGGGATGTTACTATGGGTAAGTTAAAACTTTTTGTTAGGATTATAAGAATACACTTCATTAATTTCTTCGGTATTCACCCCTATGTCCTCTCATCAAATTAATTATGTTTTCCTAGAAGTTTCCCGAAATTTTTGAGGCATGTAATGTGGCAAAATCCATTTAAACACTTATATGGATGATACATCAATTGAAAGAAGTTGGAAGAAGTAGTTTTCTCCGTTTTCTAAATGAGGATTTCATTCTAAACGTCGCCAAAAGAGATAGTCGTTCAAACAACTTAATTAGAAAGAATTGGAAAGTGTTGTCAAAAGAAATTTTGTACATCCTCTAGGAAACTCGCTAAAAAATTTACTATAAACTATATGACTGCTTAACGCCATCTAAAACGGATTTGAAAGGTTCCAGTAAAGACCAATAATGGTCCTGCTTGTTACTTGTAATGATAATTGGATCCTTTATCATAACGTTAAACGCCGCCTTCGCGGATTATTCGAGTAAGTAGAATTTCTTCGAGTGGATGGTGAGTCATTGAAGGAATTATTCATTAGTAACTGTGAGACAATAATCAAACAATTAATGTCAATCTCTACTGCAATCAATTTGGTCGTTTTATAGCCAGTTAGTTCCCAAAAAGTTCATTTTGAAAATATTGCTTCATCCTCCATATTTTACAGAAATTATTCCTTCTGATTTAGGGGATGCAGAACCATATGGATGGTCTTAGGTTGACATCAGAAGAACAGGTTGAAAGCAATTTGCGCTCATAATTGCATCAAAACCTAAATAATTTGAATAGCGTGGCATTTATAAGCTTATTGGCAGATTGAGTGAGGTTCTCGGAATCATAAGTTGTATCATTTTTAATATTCACCCTAACATCCGTGATTACTGTCGTTCCAATCTGATTTGTTAGTGTTAATGGAAGGTCAGCTCATTTTTTACTTCTCTGTATTTTTGCTTTTTAGCGATTTACATTGCTCTGCATGTGTTAAAATATATCTCCTTGATTTTTCATTTTAACTATTGAGCTCTTATTAAGACGGACTATTGTATTGGCCTTTACAGACTTTGGTCGTTGTTCCAGAGTTAAAATTGTGGTATTATGTCCATTTAATTAATATTTGAATTTTGCTTTAGATGTAATGTGTACGTTTACTCTTTTTCATATTATTCATTTAAACGCTAATTCGTTGTAGTGATGGCAAATAGATAACAATTGTATTCAATTTGAGTGCAGATCAAATGAGCACTCATGAACACAAGTTCCCTGACTGGCGTTCATTTGCCTAAAATTTAAACGCGTGCTCACATATGCGGGTTACATATATACCTATGTTCATGCAATAAGGTACGTGCATATAAGTATAAGGCATTTTCAGACATCAGAAAACCGTTACTTCTTTAGCCGGGTACGATGATATGAATAGCAAATGTATGGTGTCGAAGAATTCCGGGTCAAAAATGAATGAAAAACGGTCAATGGTCGACAGTTTATTAAGAGAGGAATTACAATTGAGAGAATTACATACATATAAAATAGCGAGCAGTGGGGAAAATAGAATATAGCAGAGAAGAGATAGTTAATAGTACAAGTAAGAAGATAAAGGTTCCCGGAGCCATGGAATTCAATTAGTTAGTGCTATACAGTACAATATTCTATTTATATTTTATTCATAAGAGTTGACAATACATAGTCTTCTAAGTTATATATACATACAATTTTTCTAGATAATTGTGATACACCATTATTTCGCATTTATACAATTTTAATTATTTTTTGTTAGTTTATCCAATATTTATATACTTTTTAACGGTCTCTTGAAATTTGGGTGACAACACTTTACTTCGATTATTTAATTTTATGTAGATGGTCTTGACCACTTTTGATGTTTTTAAAGGCCGTCATATTCACTGTGTGTGCATACTTTAACTTTGTGCCCTTCAAAAGGAGTGTTGTCACTTCCTCGGGTGAGAAGGGTCCCTTATAGGTAAGATTGAACTGTTCTTCAGCTATGCCATGCAGTAGTAATTTTGGGTTCTCTTTTGGAGGCGGGCACATGAGTGAAATAGACCCGTGAGGACAACTGACTCACCGTCAGAGAAGTACCCTTTTTCGAGTATCTTCTTAGTGTTGGTGGGGAGTACCTCCAAGTAGTTAGTTTCTAGTTCCTTATCTTTATCCGTGGTTGTTTGTTCATTGTTTTCTTCTGCTTTGTTGTTCTTCTTTCCTTTCATCTTTGCTCCTTTCTAAGTTTCTTATTCCTCCTCCTAAGATTATTCCTTTCTTTGCTTTTGAATTTGGGGGTATTCCATTGAGTTATGTTTTGCTTCTTCTTTGGAAGTTTGTTCCACTTGAGGCACGTTAATGAACTGAATGTTCAAAAGTTCTGTCGAGGGCAAGTTTTTGGGGAACCAAAACTTTCTCTTAGTCCCGTTTTTGTCAAGGAGATAATTAAGTACTTCAGAGAAAGAGCCAAGATTAGCCAGGTTTGCTAAATATGCGTAGATGACCATAATCAAGACTTCTCTACCCCCTTTGCCACCAGCAGCCTCGGGGTATTGGTTCTCTCATTATTCTTCAGGGCCACTGCTTCCGCGTAGTTCATTTTTGTTTTTGCTTCCTTTTCTTTTGGGTTTTGCTCTCCTCTTGCTATAAGAGGCAGTTGCCGTGTAGTCTTTTGAGTGATGCTTCTCGACTGCAAAGCAGTTATAGCAGCAGTCGATGCGGATAAATTCTTCCGTTTGTATTTGTTCGGGTGATAAGCTTAGGCAAAACCCGAGCAGGCCTTGATGTTCTGCTTTTTTCGCCGTTTCTATATTACAAAGAAGGACTTTAATGATGCTTTAGCCTTTCCTGAACTTTTACACATTGGTAATGTTAGCCGTGGATTGTTTAACGGTGAGCTCTTCTTTAATCTCTTCACAAGAGTTTCCGTGAATAGATAATCCAAGGGCGGTATCATGATTGTCGTTGACCTAGGTTTTCCTGGGAATACTAGCCTCTAGCCCGGTTTTGTTCAGGTCGGTCGCTACTTCGTCAGAGACCAGCCGCTCACAACATCCTGCGAGGAGTAGCAGATGGTCGCATAGCCGGTAAAGGCGTCAATGATTCTAATGAGGAGGATGTTTAAGTTACGGTAAATACTTTCGATGAAGGCCATCCTCGTAGGTTTTGTCCCATCCCCCTATAGTGCGGATAGAAATTCGCTTCTAGTCTTGAAGGGCCGACCCCATGGGACCCCTGGGTAGAGTACTCCTCTCCCTTGACTCCTTGATTCTTGTCTTTTGTCAAGAATTTCCCGTTATACGAGTGAAAAAAAGATTGTCCTGATCTTCTCAATTTAAATCGCCTTTTCCACTACCAGACTTCATGAAACACTCAGCTGAACCAACTCCTTACTATATATCTGTTGATTTTTTTCTATATAAAAAATGAATGAAAATTGCGAAGAGTGAATTGATGTACCCAAGTGAGTAGGTGTGTGTAGCGGAAAAAAAGGGTGTGCTGATAAATAGCTGAAAATAGACAAGTGGTGGAAAGAGAAAGAAGTGTTGTAGGGTGCAAAGAGATGCAAAGTGCCTGGTGTTCAGGCCTATCGCTTTAAATATTTTCTTTGTTATGTGATTCCTTTGTTGTATTTGAGATGGTTTATATTATTATGGCGTTCAAGCCATTCGTCTTCTATAAAGTTAATGTTCTTAGATATGTTATGCGCATTTGCTGTTGTAGTAATAAATTAGTGTAATTATTTTAATATTGTGCTTAGTGTCTTTGTTTTGTTTTTTGTATATTTTGCAAAAAGCGTAAATCCTGTCTTTTGTTTTTTTCTTTGATATCTTCTTCATTATAGATGAGATTTCATCGTTGAATTTGCTGTTGATATTTGTTAAGTTCTTGTAGAAATTGGTGAGTATTCGTAATTAAGTTTTCTTTTCTTGATCAGTTTTATTTTTCTCAATAGTTTGACTAAAAAACATTATTATTCTCATGCGTAGAACGGCACTTCGCCTGCGCCAGATAATAGCCAAGAGGAGGTCAGAAATCTTACGCGACTTATACATCTTCTGTTCTTGTTAATCATTTGAGCTTTATCATCGTTTAATTCTCGATTAAGATAGTTCTTACACGAGAGCCAACCATAATTGCTTTTCTCTCTACTAGAGATCCGGTAGAGCATCTTCAAATATACGTTTATATTTGATAGTTTTCTCCTTCTGCAAATTTATGAGGAAAGTGTTTTCCCAATTACCTCCTTCTTTTTACAAACGCCTCCAAACGGATTTCTAGCTAGTTCTAAGCAAGTTTCTTCTTTGCCTTGGGAGAGGCTTTTCCATGAGATAATAACCTGTAGTCGAAAGCTTTCCCGCTCTTCACAGATAGGTGAGATCACAGGCATCTCCAATCATGTGGACACACTCATAATACAACATAGACGCTTGAACACAAGGCCGATGCTGGTCCGTGAAAGGGAGCCTGATGCATCTAGGTGGGATTTCCTCATATAACCCCCCCCAAAAGGTGATTAGCGTCTTGAAAACTGACTCCCTTGGCTCATCCAATGAGTCTGAGCCATATAGGGAATGAATCAATACGTTGAGAGCTACCACCAATCACGTTCTCATATTTGTTAAAGGCGCTTTCTGTGGCAGTATGGCACCTAAAACATTTAGAAAAATAAATTTAAGAAGAAGCAGAACGATTTTTCTTATTCCGGCGTGGCTCCAGGTTCTGGCATGTACGTCATTTGGTAAAAGTACCAATCCTAGGCTAGAAAGTTAGGCTTAATTGACCATGGCGGAAACAAACTACTTGTAAAAGTCCCACTCTCTTCCTGCCAAAAGGAAACTCAAATCGAGATGTCGATACCGGTGGCCTTGAAGCCAACCCGTTTCAAACGCTTTCTACTAATTCGTGCGACTTTTGGGACAATGGAGACATATCCACACAAATTCTGTAGGCGCAATGTCCTACCGGTGTTAAATTTTTAAATCGAGGGGCTCATCTTCTTTTTTCATTATTTTTTTCGTTATTGTGGCTTGGTTAGTTGGATAGATCTCTTGACCTACTCCAATACTCAATAGAGTCACAAATACCGAGTAAATCGAATCGTGCGCTACTGCAAAAGTGAAATGATTCTCACCCACTTAACCACGATAACGCTCTTAAAAGTATCTGTAGCCACCATATCGCCGTCCTAAAAAACAGTCCACCAAAACATCGAAGAACATCAAAGGGGCTTAGGCTCTCCATCCATGCCAAGAGCTGATCATGGAAAAGGCTATCACAAGATAGCTTGCCAACCGAATTATGCGAGTCACGATAATATCCGGAAATGTTTACTGAGCCGGAACTTCTCTGATGTATCTAAGGATAATATGGCTCAGTGAGGTCTCTCCAAGCGGCATAGAGCCATTGCATTATCGGTCTTCTCTTTGTAGGAGCCACTTGGATGTTGTACTTATTTGAACTGGAAGTTATTATCCTAAAAATAAAGTTCCGTGAAAACTATTAATTCCAGTAACTGAGTAACTGGGAGGTCTTTATTGAGGGACATAGTAGCGATCAATTTCCCAGCCAAATGCTTTTCACTCGGTTACTGATGCTCGAGAACCAACTCGGTGGAGCTTTGATAGAACAAATGGTGCGAGTCCAAGAAATTGCAGCTCTCTATCTGATTTTGGTTTTGGGGCCGTTGAGTACTCCCGCGACCTCAATCCGAGGATAGACTTATATTTATAGAATGTCTAGCAGTTCTGCATACTTTCAGACCTATTGATAGTCAATCGAATGTGGGAAGATCCCCAGAGAGATGCAATAATCTTACACGCGCTATAAAGGAGGTCCTAACGATTTAGCCCTTACTGAACTTCGTTGATTAAGGAATCGGTTACCATTTGCATCGATTCTAAATCTCCTCACCTTAGAATGGAAAATAGTGATTTCAATGATGTAGGTGGCCTTTTTTGTAGCAGTGCAAAGGTTTCTCTCTTGTGGTTAATTCTAACGATTAAAGATTACTACATTTTTTCAAAACAAATTTACTTTACATTTATGTTATAACCGTATCTACATTGTTTTTTACCATGTATTTGGTGTAGTATGTACTATTTCCAGAGTTATTAGCACTAGAATCTACTATTCTCTGAGGTATATAAGCGTAATCGAAACCTAAGGCGAACGATATGTGTTTGAATAAAAAAATGCCACAGTGATCTTCGCTCGAATAAACTCCTTTTTGTACCTCTTTACAGCTCTTAGTGAGAAGCATTTTAAAACACCAAATTTTAGTCCATGAATCATTTGTGTTTGCAATTTTGGGAGCGTGCATAGACTAGATTGGCATATTACACTTTTTTTTCTTGCAGAACTTGTAATTATGGAACAAATCAGCAGGATGCATTTAAAAAATATATCTCTAAATTGATATAGTTTAAATAAACTCCTTATCTCTAACCTACTACATCGTTACTAAATTATCGGCCATGCCCAATATGGTACTAATCATCATTGTAAGGAATGGATATTTCTTGTAAAGTGAAAGCAACCGCTCTTTATCTGATGATTTTTACGTCACATCGAAAGGGATAGCAAAGATAAAAAAACTTAATATTTGACTGCCAACTATAAACTGTTGCATGACTGAGCCACTCTGACTATTCAACTACTATTGCCTGTTGATAAAAATAATAATTTCTTCAGTGTTTCTACATTTAGTTTTATCCAATATATTTTACGGACATTCAGTTATTTAATAAACTTACTTTCATTTTTCTAAGTTGAATAAATGATATTAAAGGCAAATTTTCATATTAATGTAATTTATTAAAACTAAAAGCAAACAAAGAAATTGAACCTTTGGCTGGCAACTTCTTCTGACCCTTCAAGTAGATTTAATTTAAAAAAATGTATTTAATGAGTACCGTGATGTTCCGTCATATTAAGGACAATCTTATACAGATTTGGCTTGGTGTTGATGGATAGAGAACAGCGTAGATTAGCTTGAGGATCAAGATGGATCAGTTCTTTAGTCTTGATTTTTACAAGAGCTGAAAATCCTTATTGAATCAGAATAGGACTATCCTTCAGTTGAGGCCAGAATTCAGAGTATGAGAGAATTTCAAAACGTTGCTTCTACAGCTGATTTAACTGGAGATCAATAAGTTCTCTGTAAACTCCTGAGATATCTTATCGAACATCACTAACGTTCGCACCGAACACATTCCTGAACAAGCGCTGTTGACATACATCACCTCTTTCTTGCCAATATATGTCCATTTCCTCTTGAAGCTTCTGCGAATGATCTTGGAAAAAGATTTAATGATAGCAAGCTCTATTTCTGAAAAAATCATCCAGCACTGCACTTAGTTATGGGAGAGCAGCTGTTTTTCCGGTTGAAATTTCTTCTTTTAATATGTAATTTTTGCACTTATGAAAACCATAGTTTGATTTCGTTCTCCCTTATCTGAGTTCAATTAATTTATTTGCCTGAAGATACCAGCTAAATGTACTAGCTCTGCCACCCAAGCAGCATCTTTGAAACAGTCGGCCAGCTTTTGCTGATTATCTTGGAGAAAATCTTTTATTTTAGGTTTAAGTTCAATAACCCGTCGGTGGATGCGGCCTCTGGACAGCCAACGGACATCATAGTGGAAAAGTGAGTCCGGTTGATGTGAACACATCTATTTACACATTTAACGGAAAATGAGCTAGTTTAAAGCTCTGACTTAGATAACATCATTCAGTAGGCATGGAATTCTGGCTGGATATGTTGGGAAGCCAAGATTCCCGATGTTAGAAACAGTGACAAATTTTAACTTTAGGATTTCCTCCTTTAACCCGAGTGACAATACCTCCTATACTTTCCATCATCGATGGGGATCCATCAATAGAGAGAGACAAACAGTTATACCAGTCATGTTATGTTTCTTGAAAAACTGCCCGCCAAAATAAAGATATCTTTTTCTATGGTTGTTGTTAAGTGGTGATCACAGACCAGAAATTATTCTAGAAATCTGCCATCTCCACTTTACCTCAAAAACCCCCATGAGTTAAGGTTTACCATTAAAGTTTGAAGACACATCTGCCTGCAATGAAAATTTACCTGCTTCTTTAAAATACCATGCCACTTCATAGGATGCCAATGAAACTTTCTCCAAAAGAGAAAGTGAGCTTTCTCTTTTCCTTATCCTTTTAGTAATTTAGGGCTTTTTCAAAAAATTTAGATGAACTGAACACAAGTGATATTTTAGTTAGTTTTCTTGCATTGATTCAATGACACGAAATTAAAGACACTGAACACAATGAGATTTAAACGCTAATTGTTATTTTCGTTGGGCCATCATTCCCTCTGAAATTCATACGTTAAATGTGTATTATATATATATATATATATATATATATATATATATATATATATATATATATATATATATAGAGAGAGAGAGAGAGAGAGAGAGAGAGAGAGAGAGAGAGAGAGAGAGAGAGAGAGAGAGAGAGAGAGAAAAAAAAAATATATATATATATATATATATATATACAAATACCATACAATGATCTAAATTACTTATTCATAAAGTGACATAAATGGTCAACTATATACTCAATGTTAATTACTTAGATGTAAAACACACAAGTATAAATTGCCAAATTTATCACCATATATGCATTTTACTCTATATTCAACCATTATATATTCTACTCCTGAATTAGCTTGACGATCACAGTAACCAACAAAATAATATTCAAATAAAACTTGCGTTATACGCACATCTATCCACCAAAATAGCGATGGCGGAACTGAAGATTCTGAAGAAACCGATAGAGTCTAGCTCCAGCCGCCTTAGCGGACATTGCAAGTATTGGACGTGACCATACTTGTATCTTTTGTTCTAATTTCATTTATCGTACTTATTATTCACAACTATTTTCCTGTAGTAGTTTGAATGAAGATTTATATTCCAATATTATGATGTTAATAATTATGTTTAAACTATTTTTGCTTGTAATATTTTCTCACTTTTATTTATTTATTTTTATTTTTTGTATCTATTCTGCGACCATCAGGGGCACCCTTGTGACCTTCATTTTTGTTGCGACCATGGGTCCGTGAAACACTGGATGAGTGGGAGAGGCCACCCACATGGACTTAGCAACCACACTGAATATCGTGCAAATATTCGACGAGCTTTTCGAGCTTCATGACAAGGAAAATCAGAGAATATGTGTGGAAATAGGTAGACTCTTAGGATTGCCCTACTATTTTTTTCAAGGACATATCACCCAATGTATTTACCTGACGTGAAAGCCACTACAAAAAGACGCCAGCATTGCAGGTTCTTTTCTTTATTTTCTGGGATATTTTGCTAATAACCCAATTTTTTCCACAATGAATTGAAATAAGGCCATTAATTGTACAATAACACTATTTATCCGAACATCATCTTATTTTTTTAATTTTATACCTAAGACTTAAATATTAATTCATCTTTGCTTATGAATAAGAATCTCCTTAATTATCTCCAGTAATGTCCTTCTTTCCATTTTGTTTATTTTATTTTACATGCCTTTTTGTGAATTTCTATTATTAGATTTCATGTGTTCAAGAGAAATGAGAACTATATAAAGCAAAGTTGAGATCTGTGTTTTTCGAATTACAATTTAATAACAGAGAACTAACAAAAAAATGGTCACAAGTACTCGCTATGAAGATAAACTCAGAGCCATATTCGTTGACAGCGTTGTAATGATAAAATATGAACAGGTTTGCTTGTTACTATAAATTTGTTCCTTTAACTTCATTAAATAAAATTACTGCAAATTTTGATAAAAGAACTTACCTCGTGGTACCACATAATTTTGTAGGTTGGAGGATTAGAGTCCACCATGCAATTGAAATAAAGATCTGCTCCTTCTTTAACTACAGATGACGAACCACGACCATACTCAAGGGAAGCCACAGGAGGATCTACGATGAATAAAAAAAAATGTTAAGTTTCAAGTTGAGTTTTGAGCAAAAAACCCACATAAATAAGAGACAAGTAACTTAATGTATCACTTAAAATGACTACTGACTGATAGATGTATATTAGGAATTGGGAATAAAATTGAACAAATTAAACTAATCTTAAATTCCCTAATTCCTATCTAAAAGCATTTTAAAGATGATGAAATAGGTAGTGAGAATTAAACCTGTGTGCGCAGTAAAACGTACGTTTAAGCATCAAAATGGTATAAAACTGAAGCAAAAGGAGAGAAATAAAACCTAACAAATATTTTAATTAACTCGCAGCAAATTCACTTGAAATAAAGTTAATAGCAGAAAAAAATAGAGAGTCATCACTATCTTTTCCATCGAGTGTCCTTGCTATTATAGGTAGAAAATGCCAATGGCTTGATAAATATTGTTAAAATAGAAACGATAATTTTATTGAGCTTCCAATTATATCGTGCACCATGTCATAGAATGAATATAAAGAAATGAAAAATGATGAGAAACATATTAACTTACCTACATAGATTATATGAAACAAAAACAGTAGATCGATTCAAATTTTATAATTTTAAAAGAGAAAATGTTTCGAGCTACTAAAATATAAATAGATGATAATTTGTCTACAAATTATTGCTGTATCATTCCTAGTAATGAAATGATGGGAGTAAACGATGTGTATTCATTTAGTATTTTAAATACTAGTAATTAATTTATTACACTAGGTGTTTTTACCGAAAGAAAAGGCAATTGTTTGTTTTACCTCTGTTTAAATTCATCCGAAAGAATTTATTTAACTTAGTAGCCATTTATATCCTTTCACATCTAAAACTCAAAATCAGGCCGTTGGATCGATTCTAGGGAACGACATAATCATTTCCTTTGAGTTAAGGACAAATCTACTTGTTATATAATTTAATATGGTGCTATCCATACGACAGTCAAACAGATATTGTTTTTAGACTTACGGTTCCAGGAAACAAGTACCCTCAGGATTTCCCATGCTAGTATTTGTATAGTATTTTCCAATATATGTATTATAGTTACCTCCGGTAAAATACTGTGGGTATGTAGATTAGATGAGCTAAGAATTTCTTTCTTTCTTGTGTACAAAATAATTTTTAAATTTATGAGTAGGGGCAATCTTCCGCTGAAGATTCTAAGTCATTTTCTGCTTGCTTATGAACAAGATTTCTAAATATATTATAGACTGGATTCGATTAACCTCTTTGGAGATATGATTTCTGGAAAAGAATGAAATGATTCAATTTGTCAGAGGATCCAGGATGCAGATTCTGAAATACTAATTCACTCACTTTTTCATTATGAGTTAGAGAAATTTCAGATATGATTTGCCGATCTCATGAAATTGCATTTGTCGATGAAAATTACGCGGGGCGAAAAATATGAGATTCTACTAAATTAAACAAATAGATCCTAATCTGTAAGATATTAATATATATTCAATTCTATGTTTGCCGAAGTAGAGTAGATTAATGGCAGCCGGAAGAGCACGCTTATAAGCCTGTATTTCGGAAGCTTCTTTCTATGACTTGAATATAAACATGTACCATTAAGTAAATAGAGTTGCTCTGAGTTCTGGTCTATGAGTTCTTTTAGCTAACTTCTACTTGTGAGCCATTGGAGAAAGAGTTTTTCAAGGGAACGCATGCCTCATATATATTGCATTGGATAGACAACATATACCTAAATAGACAATCTGAATACGATATACATAAAATGAAAAGTTCTTAAGAAAGCTATTCTTGAGACTATACAATTGACCTGAGTTAAAACAACCACTTACACTTTCTAGCCACCGTAAACTTCAATTTAACGACAGGACAACTAACAAATTATATTTTACCTTAAACCCAGCAATTCTGGCTTGTGCATGAATATTTAAACGGAATACCCAGAACACTACAAAGTACATAATTATCTTTAATATCAACCCAGACTTCACACACTGCTCCATATTGCTAGAAACGCATAATGACCTTGAGATTTACACCCAGGTCCGTTAGGAATTGTTTCAGCACCCATGCTGTTTAGTCAACTATAGGGAAAAAGATGGACCTATGGTACCGGTCAGAACTTTATATCACTTTAAATATAAACAAGAAAAAACTTGAAATAAAGTATATTATTAAGTAATCAAAACAGTAATCAAATGACAAACAAAACTTCGCTTTAATTATATACTATAGAAACAACGAACCTCGAGCCTTAATATTAGAAACACTTCAAGACTTACACCAGAACCCAAATAACGGACGCATTTAATATATGATCCTCATGAAACTTAAGAGACTTGACCCCCTACTTTTCTCATATATCTGAATGTCCGAAATAAAATCTCAAAAAGTATGACATATCACCTTAATAACGGAGCACCGAAAACAAATACCATAGAGTTTGTCCCTAAACAAAAGTGATGGATTAAACACAAAAATTTAGATTCAGTGCCAAATCACCGCCAAATTCTGGTATCTAAGTTATTAAGAAAAAACCTCAAAGTTAAACATATAATACTCGGATATTTCGAATAAATAATAGAGATCAAATTTCTGATTGAATCTTGAAATATATCGCTCAATATTTGCCCTAATAATACACATTATCTCTTAACAATTCCCTAGATTCTGTTTATCATCCATCAGTTTAATTATCGCCACAAAGTTTTCTTTCGGTTTGTGACAAGGTGTCTCAGCATACTTAAAATGGAGTAATTAAACCCAAATTAGTCCATGGTGGTATAGCCGACTTTTCAATACAATATCTAATATTAGTATTAAGGGTGAAAACTTGGGATATTAAATCGAAACATCCAAAGACTGAATGCTACGTTGATGCGCAGATTCCAAACGTCAAGTTGAGACGTGGGGTCAATTGACTTAATTAAGCAGGTCAAGTTCGAGATTGGCGAGATTTGAATTACGAAGCCGAGACTGATGTTCATGTTAATTAAAGATAAACATAAGAAAATATAAATTTATTTGCAAATTAAAATTAACCAAATTGATATAAAGGAAAATTAATGGTTGGCTAGGGATTTAGCGTTACGACTGGGAAAATCTAAATTCGATTAATCAGTTTATAGATACCAGCTAGATTAAAATGGGCTCACTAGGTAAAAGTGGCAAAGGGGCTTACGGGTTAGAGGTCAATAGCTAATTCACTGGAGACTTGAGGGAAAAGTATGGGCTCGGCGAGACGATCTTGTCGGATCCTCGACAGGAGAAGATTGGCAAGGAAGGATATGTTGGCACCTTACTTCCGGGGCTGTGAAGGCGTAAGTTATAACCTTAGCTGGTGCTCGAGGGGAGGGGGCTGGCATCTTAAGTTATTCTCGGGAGAGGTATGGCTACCTCAAGGTAACTTCGACGGGGCTGGGTGCTTCAAGGAATAGAAGGAGTAATCCGGCACAGCTGCACCAGAAGACAGCGAAGGCAGAGGCTTCCGATTGACCGTGGATGATTGCAAGGGAGAGAATGTCCAGATTTCGACAAGGTACCTCTTGTTGCTGATAGTGCAATAGAAATATCTGCTCTCTGCATATTTATTAATACTGTTGATGATCACAAGGAAAAGGTATCTTCTAACCTTCATCGAAACTACAAAAACTACAACTTCCTGTGTGAAAGAGCTATATTAGATATGAAGAAAAACAGTTTATGCAGAATTAATGAACAGGTACTGGATGCTATCTAAGGAAGTTCACAAATTTACAAGTCAATGACACAATTTCGGATCATGTTCAAATAGTAAATTATCCAACAGAGTTCCTAGACTACATATAACTTCCTGTCATACCCCTTCTCCAAGTTGAACTAAAGGTAGTATCTCCATTATGTTAGTGAGTAATGTGGAACCACCAAAACTCTGCAATGGCACTCTGCTGGGGATAAGGAAATTGGTGTCACGTTATAGAGGCATCTATTCTTACTGGAAGTGGAAAGGGGGATGATGTCTGCATTCCCAAATTACCCCTAAATGAATCAGGGCCAGACTGGGCATTCACATTCAGAAGATTACAGTTTTCAATTAGTGTATGTTGAGCAATGTCAATTAACAAATCCCCAAGTCAGACTCTATCAGTAGTGGGGATGCAATTAGAGGAAACATGTTTTTCTCATGGTCAATTCTATGTTGGCTGCTCTAGATTTGGAAGCAAAAGTACTCGGTTTTTATACGCTCAGCAAGGAAAAACTAAGAATATTGTGTACCAAAAAGCTCTCTAAAACTGTTGAACAACATTAAGTTTAGTTAATACAAAGAGAATATTGTTTGTGACCAATAAAATTAGAAAAAGATGAAGCAGTCATACTTTATTTCGCAACCTACGTTTTTACCCGAGTAACGTTTGAGTATAATATAATATATATATTAATAGGCTAACTGCGGGAAAAAGGGACATTTTATGTTCCTTTTTAATACAATTTGGAGACATTTAGTATGCAGCAATTACGAGCAGACTAACCGGCTGAAAGTATAATATATCCTGTTTTTAATGAAATAAGATACAACACATTTAAAGTTAATTTTATCAGAATTACACAACAAATAGATGGATTTCCTTTGAAGTGGAAATATACTCTTAATTAGATAACAATCCAACAGATTCCTATATTGTTTTAAATTCGATACAGATACGTGGTGGTTAACTCTGATTGAAAAATATTTATTTCTGTTCACTTTATTATCAGTATATTGAGATCATTTCAATAAGAAACATATATGTTTTAAATAAATTATTATAATTAGAAGCATACTTAATCACCATTGAAATACTAAAATTTAATAGAAACTCAAAAAACGTTAACTTCAAGTTAAAGATTAAGAGGCCAAATAGTGTTCTAGAGAAAAAAAACTACAATTTAAATTTTAAAGATGACTCGAAATCAAATCTTTGACTATCAGTTATTTGTATAAAATATCTAATGAAAGCAGGCAATCCAACCTTCTGTCCAGTGAATGTAGACAAATTGAAATTGTTATTCCACCATATTTTATGCTTTATTCATTATTCTTGTTTTCCCATTTTATCTAAACATTTTACCATCGTATACACTATATGTTTCCTCACCTATATGTGTAGTAATGAGAAGAACTCTAGGTGTAATACAATCCCATCTTATTCTTTTTCATAATTTGAGATAATAACCCAAAACTGAATTAAAGGAGAAGGGAGCTAAATAACTATCCATGCCTGAATTCAGAATTCTTATTGTTATCTTAATGTTTTCTATTGTTTTAAGGTGTAGTTCAACAGGAAGCTGACAAAACCTAAATATTAAAAAAATCAGGTTCCATTTTGGGAAGCAGTAACTGAAAAACTCTAATCAAGCCCTGGTAACGGAGATATAAATATTTAGTGTAGAAGCAAAGCTCTGTGGACGAATAAGGTCAGGTAAGAAGTGACTAAAGAGGTTGAACGATGTTGATGCACTCAGTAAAGAAAATCGATTCGAACAAGATAGAAAATAGAAAAGTTTGAAGGATTTAAAGATACAAAGAAAACATGGAGCTCTGCTAAAACGCCTGGAAAATAAAACAGAATGAAGGATTTTGAAACGTACTGATGTTTATTCAGAGAATATAATTCAGAAAATATGTAATACTAGGAATATTGTACAGATGAGAAATAAATTAGATCGCTCTCTGGCTCATAAAATAGATGAAAGAAATAAGCGGATTATAAGTACATCGGGTCCAAAGAAAATTAATGGATAAAAAAGTAATGTAGAAGACTGTAGAAATCAGGTTAAATATAATAACGGCGGAATTGAAGCAAAAAACTTAATTGTTTAAAAACTTTGATCTTCTTCAAAGAGCCTTGTTTCGAGAGATAAACATGAAAGTATACATATGTAAACCTGAAAACTTAAGAGACAAAACTCTCTTACTCACACTACGGTTATTTTATGGCAAACCATTGACTCGAGTTCAGATACAGGATACATTACTGACATAAAAAAGTAACAGCTATCCAACAGAAACAAGTAATTTGATAATAACAAATAAAACAAGTCAAAAAACCCTAATTAGAAAGATTAACAATTAAAATGAATGAAGAACGTTGTTAAATTTTACGTCAACTTTAAATATTAAATAGGAAAGTGAAACCTGGAGCGATGATTTCTATCGAAATAGAAACAGAAAAGAACATAGATTAATATAATTATATTAATGAAAATTTAACTATTAGAAGAAAATCAGGTTAAAATTACTTCTAGTGTTTTGGGGGTACCGTATTATTTTATCTAAGAAATTAAAAAACAACTACCTCAATATAGTCTCTCTTTATATTAGGTCAGGCTCACTAATTATGACATAACATTTGCTGTATTACAATTTACACTCTTTCTCTTTTTATTTAGGTAATAATTTAAGCAAGAATTCCGTGAAAATTCTCGACCAGTGTCCATTCATTCACCCCTTTTGCGCGCCGCCATTATCTCGAGATTCCTCTCACCGTTCAAAAAACAGTGTTAACTGATCTCATATTCAATGAACTTTACTGCAATTCCAATAGGTATGTAGTTGTAAAAGTATGAGTAGATGAGTAGATGATTGAAAGATTTGAAATCAAGATTAGTATTTATCTGAAAATATACCAATTCACACAATATTATGGTGTTCTTCAGTGCTGTCAACTATTATGCGCTAATTTTACGAAATATGAATGATAGATGTATTAACACTCCCATTCCTGTGTGTATTCATGATTTACCTAACTTCTAAAAAAGAGTAGCTCCCCATCCCAAAGTTACATTGCTTGTGCTTCCTCATTAAAACACCAATAAGCAACCCATTATCTATTCTCTTAGAAGTTTTTCGTTCACTTCGTCTAAAATCGTCGTCTTTGTTAACATTTTCTTTAAGGAATTTTTCCTCATTTATCTATAAGTAAAATGATTTGCCTTTATAAAAATTCGGCCCTTAAATTATTTCATAGTATACGATCTAGTTGAGGGTTATAAGTGTGTTTGCCAAGTGGTGGTTAAAAAAGTGAAGAGAGATGAATTGAAAATGCATAAAATATAACTACAATACCTAAAACTCTAAATTAAATATTAACGGCATTAAGATCAATGAGTGCAGCAATTTGCTAATATTATACATGTCATGAACATATTATTAATTAAGTAGTTCAAGAAGAATTTGAAACCTAATCATTAAATTTAACTGTTCAGCATTTATTATATGAATTCTACTTGGATTGTGTTGCGTGAGTAGTGTGTGATTCGTTTTCACATGTCTCTGTAGAGTTATTTCCTTTTCATTTAAATACGAAATCGCTGAGCTAACCATTAAGCCCAGTGTTGCTCTCTTAATTTGTGATTCGGCTAAGAGGGCAAGTGATTGGAGACAACGATGGATTCAGCAAAAAATAGTTTTGATATAATTTCAAGAAGAAATTTTACTACCTAAGCTTGAATTTTAGATTTAAAAATTTATCTAATATATCTAATTTTAATTTTCTAATTTTATTTTCGGAGTTTTGTGTAATTGATACACTTTGTTTTATCATCTCGAAGTAGACAGTTTGATGTTCACAAATGGATTTAGAGTAAAAGCGATAAGTGGTAGCAACTCCGCTCCTCCAAGTACCTGGACAGATAACGTGCGCTAAGATTCATCTAATTTAGACTTTCTAAAGGAATGTGCCAGATATTCTCACAAATCTAACAATCGTCGCATTGAGTCCATTATAATGCTTTATCAAATGCAAGCCATTTTCGTTAGTGTGCCTGATGCTCTAACTAGAGAAGAAAACCTGAAGTAATACGAGCATTACGGGTGCATGTCCATGGAAACAGTCCCGTCAGCCCTCTCCAATTTTCTTTGTCAGCTATCCCAAAGGCTTGATTTTCTTTCTTCCATATAGTCATCGTGAGAAGGAGCAAACCCCTGGGACCGTCTGCCGGACTTAGTGGGCTCTTTAGATGTATCATCGCACGTTCAGGAACGCAGCAGACGAAAAACTCGACATCAGTCCAGGTCGCTGGAAGCCATGGTGTCACGGCTAATTCGAACGACTGAATCCGAAGATTGCAGTGACTTGAGTACTCTCAGGGTGCTGTTTTATTCACGTGGAACCACAACTTAGTGTATAGAGCGGACATACCTCGACCATAATTTACCGTAGCAAGTGATTTAATGATGAAGTAGGCCATGAAGACAGAAATAACGGAACAATTGGAAGAAGATCTTCTGCTTGCTTCATCATCACCGGAGCAAGTGTTTGAAGGTAGAAGTTCTTTAGACTGCTTTCATAATTTTTCTCCTTAGCAAAACGAAAATCAAGATAATAAGATATTGTATTACGCCCACGTCATGCGTTGAGAACTTAAGAAAAATTCCTCCTATTATTAGAAATATTCGGAATTACATCAAATAAACGCGCTCTGCAGTTGCGAGCAAAACTCCGCCTTGACATTTTAATGCGAGTTAATTGCAATTAAACTTTGAGATTTTAAACCATAAAGTATGGCACCCAGCACACTCCTTACCAAATACCTTAGATTAGGATAATAGGACATACGTATACAGGTCCACTAGAAGCCCTTTGGATACTGAGAGTATAATATTTAAATGGGTAAAATAGGATTGTTAATAAATAAAAATAGAGATAGGCTTGCCAACTAAGCACTAATGTAGGTGTTCACTGGGTTATGACGCTATGATGTGTAATCCCTCTATGTACCATGTGTATTAAATTAAAAGGGGAAGGGGGGGCTGCTGGCCATTAACCATGGCTGACTCTTTTTTCCTTGTGTACACTGGCAACTACAAACAAGTTCATTGCCGCCGAAATTGGCAAATGTTAGGAGGCAATAGTGGTAGAAGAAGAGGCATCCAGTAGAGAAATGGGGAAAGCACCATCTTCCCAAGCCCAGTGAGAGAGTTCATGTCAACTCAGTCAGCGGAGCCTTTTCCGTTCGCCATCTGGAAGCTAGTGCGTGGTGCCTATTTTGGTACCGGGTGTAAAAGTCTATACAGGTTACCGCACTGCTGGGTATCTTAGCTAGATAATGTAAATTATTGTATTCTTCAAGGCTCGTTTCTTGGTCTGCTTCTGTTTGGAATCTTCTTACTCTTGATTTTCCATTACATCACATTAGACTTTAAATTCCTTATTAAGCTGTTCAACTGCAAATCTTTTACTCCTTCTCTTCAGTTTTACTTCTTCAGAATTCTTCTTCCATCTGTACAAATCATTACTTATGTAATATCTTTGGATAATTTACAAGAAAAAAAATTAATCATGAATTGATGAGGTAGCCTGGTGAGTAATCTATCGGTTGAGCCTCCTTGTTAAACTTTTGAATTCACTTAAAAATGGTCGCGCCATGGTTGCTGCAGAAAAAGAATATATATAAATCACTGGGTCACAAATGTTCCCAAAGTTCTTGTTTCGCTTATCTTTCTGGATGTTTTTAATACGAAATTTTGCGCTGATTCGAAATATGTCCTTAACTTTTCTCTACCATCGACCGTATGAATGATATAACAAATATTGTTAATATGAAGAAATCTATGGGATACGGATAAAGCACACTTATATTAGTCGATAATTTCTTTTTTCAGGTTTATATGATAAATATTGACTATCTTGTTTATGGCTAAAAGAGAATGCGAGAATTCACTTAAAACGTTCTGTTTTGCGTGTGGTTTCTCTGTTGGGCCTAAGCATGTATGAAATAAAATTGTTAATGGTGCAAAGTATTGGATTGCATATAGACTGTACTTTGGAATGTGTATTTTCGACCAAAAAAAACCATGCGCCACCCATGTAATATGTGGAAGTTGTCAATCAAATTTAGATGCATGGCTGAGAGTTTCAAGAAAAACAATACTATTTGCTGTGCCGAGAGTTTTGCGAGAGGCAAAAAACATCACGATGATTGCTAATTTCGCAGGATTGACATATCAAAGTACAGAAATGTTAAGGGAAGGAATTCTCTTCTATATCCTAACATTTTATCCTCTATTGCACCTGAGCCACATTATGATGCTTTATTGGTTTCACGACCGCAAGAAAATGTAAGTAAATCCTATTAAATTGTAAGCTATATTCTTTGTAACAGATTCTGCCCTCAAATTTCAAAACATCTAGGTAAGGTTTCTTGTAATGTAATTAAACATACAATCCATATTTATACTTCAGCTGTTAAAGGCATCTCTTTATATATATATATATTTATTCAGGTAGAGAGTAAGATGAAAGTCTCATCAGAAGAGTCGTAAGGTTGTGACAATGAAGAAATGGATAAGACTTTGAGCCAAGAATGAGTAGTCGCCCACACTTCCAGATTAACGTAAACTGGATGATCTCATCAGGAACTTGGGTCTCACCAAGTCATGAGCTGAGTTTTTGGCATCAAGATTTAATGAACCAAATCTGTTTGGGGAGGGCTGCATATCAACAATATACAGGAACTGCCATGAGGAATTCTAAGTATACTTTGCTCTAAGTGAGGATCTCTGCTTCTGCAAAGATATCAATGGCTTGTTTAGAGGGATTGGAATTGATCAAAACCCTGAAGAATGGCAACTTTTCACGTGACACTAGCAGATACGTGTGACCGTGAGGTGTACGGGCGAGGAAGTTGCACGAGTATTTTATATAAGTATAACTCTATTTTCTTGCATGCAGGGTAGAACCTGCGCAGTATTTTGTTTGTGCGTGCAGCTCTTGCTTCTATTACGTGCTGGTGTATATTGAACTTAAGGGACTTGTCAAAGGTTACCCCAAGAATTTTTGTCTGTTGTGTGTAATCAAATCTTGTTAGGTTTATATGGTTCCTATCAGGCGTGTGTGAGAAAGTCTTAGGTTATGCATGAAGTGATCTCTTACGCCAAAGAGTGTCATATGTCTCTTCTGAGGCTTCGTGGCAATCAGCCATTTATTCTCCTATTCTGTCTTTTCGTCTAGTATTATTTGTGCTTGGTATGCGATCTTGTCTGGTCCGCGGCCTCTGATGAGCATGATCTTGGCGTATGACAGTGTGTAGGTGTGACGACAGTTTAGGAGTAGGCGTGGGTGTCGTTTGTGTGAATGATGTAAAGTGTGGGTGCTAGGTCCCTTAATTGGAGAACGCTTGAGCGTGATGTGAAACGATGTGATGGGTTATTGTTATATTTTATGTGGTATCTCCGTTCATTGAGATAGTAATAGATGAGCCTTCTGGTGCAGAGGGAACTCCGAATTGTTGGCGAGTTTCCAACAGAGTCTGTCGTTGCCACACATTATCAAAGACTTTCTGCAGGTCTTTGCTGATGGAGATTATCTTTTTTAAATTCTGTCGTGAACGATGGTCACAGCCGCCTAAGTGGACCGACCCCTCCTGAACCCATATTAGTGGGAGGAGTAGCAGTCCCTTAGGTAACAGTTGATCATACGTTCAAATATTTTGCATAGGTGCTCTAATAGAGCAATAGGCCTTTAATTGTTTAGATATTTGGAGGCTTTTTTCATTATGTGTAGAAGTATGTTGTGAGAGCTTTGAATATTTTGGGTAAGTGGCCTGAGGCTAGTGAAGCGTTGAATAGGTGTGTAAGTGTAGGGTATATGTTTGCGGGGAGTTTGTTTCTTATGCATCTGGTAGGTCGGAGTGGCCGGGTGCGCGTTTTGTTGTTGTTTAAATGTACTGTTTTGTTTCCTCGACGGTGATGGGAGTGGTCAGTGTAGATGTGTTGTCGCGTAGCTCACTTCGTATCAGTGTGGTGGTCCTTAGCTCGTGAGCGTGGGCCCGCCAACACGCCTGGACTTCCTGGAAGTGCTCTTGCGCGTGTGGTTTTGGTGGGTTGTGTGCATACTGTGTCCCAGTGGGACTTAAATGCTTCGAGGATGACGTGGAGGGCTGTGAGTATTTGTTTCTTCACTTGGAAGGTGATTTGTTTGGGTGAATCGGTGCCAAGCATCCTTTTTACGCGCCCCCAGAAGAAGGAGGGGTCAGTGCAACGAATGTCGTCCGCGATGCGGACGACCTCTTGCCACTGTCGGTTCCTATCTAGTTGCACTCACTGGAGAATGCGGGCACGTATGTGAGTGATTTTGTGTTGTCGTGGGCCTCTGGTGTCGGATTGTTTTACTGTGTGATGAGTCTCTGAGTTTGTATAGAATATGTGAAGTGTTTTATACATGTTTAGGTTTTGTGTTGTGTGTTTGGGTCGCGTGTTGCCGTGATTGTGCTCATGATTGAGCATGAGTGGTCGTCTAACAGATCTGGATTGGTATGGTCTAAACTGAGGCTTTGTGGCGTGTTTTCTCTTATGTGTCTCTTGAACTCTTCCGAGGTCGTGTTTTTCACTCGAAGAGTGGTCATATTGGTATGAGTAGGGCAGATGTTGATATGGTAAGGCATATCGTTATGTGGTAAGAGAGTAAGTGAGAACCAGGTGAAATTTGAGTGCAGAAGCGTGTAGCCTAATCATTGCGGAAGCCAGGTCCGGAGACATGGTCCATCCACGAGTACCGAAGGTGAGGAAGGTCGTCCAAAGTGCTCGCAGCGAGAACGCGGCAGGAAACAGGCCAGGTATCTTCCTGCAACCTTCGTGGTGATTTTATAGGATTGTTGGCTCGAAAGCGTTAAGGAATTTGCGAAGAAGATAGGTAGGTTATGGTTTGATAGAGCCCGGGATGGGACTTCTCTGTTTAATTGTACGCGTGGTGGTCTGTAGTGCGTGGCCACTAGGATGGGTCCGTAGCTCGTCTGTATCTTGCAGGTTAGAAAAGAGTCATCGCGTGTTTGAATAAGGGAGTGGTGTATAGAACGATTTAATATGATGGCTGATCCTATGTGCTGCGCTTCTGGAGATAGATATATCTGGTAGTCTGCAATGCGGATTCTGTTTTTGGAATGGTGTAGACTGGTCGAGTTCAAGATTTTTATTTCAGGTCTTTGTGTATTTATGACCCAGTTGGCAACAGTATGGCGATTACCGTGCCAACTGCGTACGTTTAATTGTATAATGTTGGGGCGACTTAGTGACCTGAGAGGAGTACTCATGGGGCTGATTTAGCCGGGACCGTTCTCCTCTCCTTGGTTATTTCCCGGGAAGCGTGGTGAGCGAAATTCTTGACGCATTTTGGTTGTGTTTTAAAGGCGGTTGAGATGTGGCCTCCGATGTTATTGGGTGGGTAGGCCGTGGTAGAGGGGAGAGTGTGTTCTGTAGAAGGAGGGTTAGAGATAGTAAGAGGGTGGGTGGTGTTCGTGGAAGGAAGGTTAGAAAGAGAGTGTAGAGTCTAGGAGTGGGGAATTAGGACCAGAGGAGGAGGAAGTATAGAAAGAGGGGAGGTGCGGATTATAAGAGGGGGGTTGTCGGAAGAGAGAGGAGGTTGGGATGGCAAGGAAGGAGGGGTGGAAAGAGGAGAGACAGGAACAGCAGGGAATGGGTTGTTCGGCTTTACGCGTTGTGTGTGTAGTGGGAGGCTTTCGTGGAGGAGTTTTTTGTTTAAGGCGGAGTCTTGTGGTGTGTGTGGTGGACGGGGGTAGCTGGAGGAGGTTGCGGTTTAGGTATCAGTGGGAGTGGGGTTGAAGGCTGCAAGAGGGGCAGGGGGACAGTAGTAGGGGAGTTGGTGGCAATAAGGTCAAGAGGTGAGACTGCCGAATGAGGAGTATTGGTGGTAGGAGGAAGTTTAAGTATAGAGGCAGCAGGAGTGGTAGCTGTGGAGCTAGATGAGGTCGTGGTAGAAATAGAGGTGGGAGCATTGGGCAAAGGGGAGAGTAAGGAGGGTACAGTGGCGAGGGGGGAAGAGACAAAAGGACGGTAGGAGACAGGAGCGTGGTGAAGGTAGGGGTTGGGGGTGTATGGGGGTGGTAGGTCCACGGGAAAAGTTCTCGTGCCCCCAGGTGGGGTAAAGTGAGGGTCTTCTGTGTGTATTCTCGTCGATTAGAGCGAGCACCTTCTCAGGGAAGGTGATCTGCTCTGGTCCGTGTGAGGAAAAGAGTGTATTTAGTATGTTAGCGTATAGTCGGGCGTCAACCCTTGACATGTCGTTTACGACTGTTGAAAGAAAGGCACCAGGTGTAGCTTTGAGTGTGTGGTGTCTTTGCGTGTGTGGTTTGGGTAGGGGTGGGTGTCGGGAGTAGTGCGCGTCTCTGATTGTAGGATGTCTAGGCGCGGGCAAGTGTCTGAACATGTAGCTGAGTCTGGGTTGCTGCTGGGGCAGAATGTTTCTGGATTAGGAGAAGGGGTGGTGTGGACAGCGTTGCACCGTCAGCAGCAGTGAATTTTCTTGTGAGGGAAGGAGGTGCAGGGGAGAGAGTGGAGTGTGTGGTTGGTTATGGACACTGTATTGCCACTACGGCTTCAGAGCGGGCCTTTCTTAGGTAGGGGCATTTGTGCAGTTTGTGCAGAGGAATGAGGTGGATGTGCAGGTGGTGTAGTGGTAGCCCACTACACTTGACCTTGAGCAGACCAGTTCTGCTTGGCAAGTTCGTGTCTCGTATCCAGTTTTTTAACACTGATGGCAATGTGTGGGTTTCATGTTCAGCTGTGGCTTGATTTTATGTGGATATTTTAGTGTGCCGCAGATATTGATGCCTTCTTCCAGCATAAGCGTGTTTTGTGTTCGTCAGACAGTGTAATTACTGCCCATTGTTTTGTTCTGTTGTAGTTGGGGTGTATGATGACTTCCTCCCCATACTTCTGTCTGAGATGTGTGCGGAAGTTATTGGTGGAGAAAGCCAACCATAAGGGGTTGGTCTTGACAACTCGTCCTTTTTTATTCTTGTGTACACCGTCTGCTAGTTTTGTGTGAACGTCGTGTGCGGGAAGTGTGTCAGACGCAAGTTCGTTAAACTTACTGCGTCCTTCTGTGAGCGGAAGAGGAGTTTGTGTTCATTGTTGGTAGTGGGTGTTTTTTCTATTATATGTAAGAGTCTGAGTGTTGATTTATTGCTATGTACCATGATGAGGATTGCTTCTTAAAACTTTCTTCTTTTTTTTTTAGATAGGGCCTCCCGCCCCACCGATGACGACCCCGTGAAAATGACTCGGATGTGATGATGATTAGGGAGGATTGATTTGGTTCAGCTTCTCAGTTGGTGTGAAAACATGGCGGACTTAATGATGTGTGAAGAACGAATTTAACTGACTCCAGTCGGGGTGACGCCCCCTCTATTGGGTTTCGGGTATTTCTCAGTTTCGTCCGACTTCTCACAGAGACGGTGTTATCTCCCTCTTTGGTCTTGTACTGCGCCGCAGGTTAGGGTATTAATCGTCCCGGCGTTGGTAACTGAGTTCCAATCCACGTTTGCTTCTTTCTTTTGGTTCCGCAGCGGGCTAAGCCTCACAACTCCTTTCCCCAATTTTGAAATTATGCCCTTTCTAAGTAGAACTCTATAGTTGTAACGGAGCTCTATGTGTAGAGTCATATTCACGGAGCCAACTCACGGCAGGGCAGGGAAGGGGAGGGTTTATTTAGCACGTCATATCACTATGATGAGCCAGGGAAATAAAGGAATTTTTATTAAAGGGGGTTTTATGTTTCCTATAGCGCTAAGTTTCCGCTTAAAAATTTCCCACGCCATGATTGGCCAATTTTTGCATTACTTATATTCGCGTAGAAATACTATATATTAGGTTTCAATTATTGAATAATTCTTATTCATTTATGAAACTAAGCTAACATGGTCGAAAGACGTCTAGGAATAAAGTATGTCATTCGTGGATGTTTTTTCTCGCCTCGAAGACCCCCGTTAAATAACGCTGCCACAGCTGTGGACTTCAACAGAACTTTTATACCTATATATATATATATATATATATATATATATATATATATATATATGTGTGTGTGTGTGTGTATGTGCGTGTGTGCATCAAAACTGAAATTCATTGACACGAACTTACACAAGAACTATTATTGCATGGGATTTTGGCTGGCAAAAATACTTACGACGCATCATATGAAGATTTCGTTGTTTACCTTTGGGCAAACATCTTCTTTCCAAATCACAACAACATCGACTCACACGCACCTGTGATTTGAACATTTCCTTCTGTTTTAACGACACACCGCTGGACATGAAATCATAAATAATTTCCCAAATTTCTCCAGACTCATTACACTGGTCTACAAGGTTTTTGGTGTTTAGGAAATGGACATCATTCCTGTAAGAAATCGGTTCCTGAATCGAAAAATTACTTTCATTTTGATATATCAGGTCTAGTTTTTAAGTTATTTAACATCCTTTTATAATACATATATTAGTTTTGAGTCATAGTTCACATGTTAATAAGTCTGTGTATGAGTCAATGTCCATATTTATATGTCATAAGTGTTTATATGTCATAAATTAGTCACTATGTATATGTGTACGTCCACTACACTGGATTCTTTACTTTATCCAAATTCTAATTATCCTCTTTTTTTCCCATTTTTCAGATGTTGTGGTGAACAAAAGCATTCAAAAATGAGCAACAGTTCCTCTTCAATAGAGTGTTAATTCTCCGAATGTGTTATGGAAACACAAAAGTGAAAAGAATAAAGACCTTGTTACCAACTTTCTATCAACTTTTCGTGATATTAGCGCAAATATGACAATCAAAATGCATCTTCTTTTTAGTTATCTTGATCGTTTTTCTGAAGAAAATCTCAGATTTTAGTGAAAACAATGAAAACGATTCCATCAGGACATCAAAGTGATCGAAACTCATTTCCAACGACCTTGGGACGCTCTTATGTTAGTAGAATTTTGCTGGTTTTTAAAATGAGATACTCCTGTTGCTCAATATCAACGGTGCGCAAATAAGCTTAAATTTATCCCTGAATTTACTGCCAGAAATCTTTGCCAACGTGCATTTTCAATTTTTTGTGCTTTGTTTGTTTATGTGATATGCTCTTTTAATTGTTTGATATTAATTGCCTCTTGTAAAATTAAAATAGTTCAAATAAAGAAACAGTGTTGTTTAATTCCTCTAAAAATCACTAATATCAACTCATGTACACCTTTGGAAATATTTTCTTACGCAATTTTAGCTCTAATAGACCCAAAATGGAGATGCGGAGAGACAAAAAACTAGACCTGATGGAGGAAAACCGAAGTTATTTTCGTATTTAGAAGGCAAAATCATTTAAGAATTCGTTGAAATATTTTAGACATCAGACAAAAGAATTTTTCCTTGTCCAGTCTTATCAATAATTTTCTTAGCAGTGATCTCTAATTTCATATAATTTTTTGGATTAAGAATTGTTCATTACTGCTCTATCTCTCTCTCTCTCTCTCTCCTGAATATATGTATAACAATAAACATTTACTCCAGACAAATCTCCTCTCAGAGAAATCCGATTTGTGAACTAAACTGCTTACTCTCATTTCTTTACACAATTACTCAGACATTATCTTCCAATTGAGAGAATTACAAACGTGTAAAATAGCGATTATTGGGGAAAATAGAATTTAGCAGAGAAGAGATAGCTAATAGTATAAGTAAGAAGATAAAGGTTTTCGGAGCCATGGAATTGAATTAATTAGTGGTATACAGTACAATATTCTATTTACATTTTTACGCATAGGAGTTGAAAATATATATAGTTTTCTAAGTTATATACATACAATTATTCTACATAATTATGATACACCGTTATTTCTTAATTTAATTATACAATTTTAATTTATTTTTGTTAGTTTATTCAAATTTATACACTTCTTAACGGTTAGTTGGTTATTAAATACTTTTATTCAGTTACTGTAATTTTTTTTAAGCTAGTTAGGCCAGCTATTGATTTAAATCACATCGTATTTCTAAATTAATTTACATTGTCTTTTAAAACTTTCTATTAACTTATTTTGAATTAGATTTTTTCTAGTATCTAAGTCATTAATTATTTCAGATTGCAAAGAGTGCACAATAGAAGGCAGCAGAATTTCATTTTAAAAGTCGACGCTGAGAAGATCTCATTTTTGATAAAGGAGGAAAAGTCAGAGACAAGGAAGGCTCAAAACGCCGAATTCTTTTGCCTCATCAACCCTACGGGGAGAATTCGCTATAGGATTTTCAACCGGCACCAGGAAGACTTGATGTCGTGCTAACCCCCCCCCCTCCCTCTAAGGAGTCGCGAAGCTGAAATGAACTGATCTGCCACTCATCTAGTCTCGCCACAACTATGTCGGTCCACTTTGATAAACATAATTGGGGACGTAAAGGAAAGCAGGTTTGAGGATTAGCCCACTGTGGAACTCTACGGAAGAGACCGCCCGGTTACGAGGCGATGCTGAAAGCTTTAGGGAAGAGTTCGCTCTAATTTCTAAGGGTAGCTTCCGGCCAAGACCACAGGGGGACACACAACCGTCCCTGTGTAAGTTGGAAACAGCATCGATATCCAAACTCCAGATGGGGCGGCACCCCGGGTGGTGGTAGTTGATTCTATCACCACCCATCATCAAGTCCGCCACTCATCACCCATCTGAGGGGCCTCGCCCGGGTCCACCCTCCATCATTCATCCCCCCCCCATTTGGCTGTAAGGTCACGTAAGCTTAGAGACGAAGTAAAGGGAGCCTCCAAATAACCCAATACAGAAGACCACGAAGAAGAAGAGGTGCACCGTACTGAACAACAGCAAATTCCCCACGACGAGAGCATCTGCTACAACCAATTAACAGCGCTGAGGGGCTACTCTCAATAAGAGATGGCCCAAGACCACACGACCCGGATTCCTCTGCGGGTTGTCGACGGGCACCCAAGCCCAGCAGGGAATCCACCTTCGAGGCCGTGTACGGTAAACTGGGAATTGCCATGGTGAGGCTCCTAGATATACCATCGGGCTACATCGCGATATGCGAAACAGAAAAAGATATTGAAGACATTTCCAAGGAGAAGGCAGTCGAAGCCCTTCGAGCCATAGGACTGCAGCCAGCAGTGCCACCCCAGATCCTGGCGCACAGAAGCGTAGTGTGCCGCCGGATCGACCCGTGGATTGGGCAGCATACAGCAGGAGAGATGAAAGAAGAGATAGAGCTATGGCAGGCCTGGGCTAAGGTAGCCGAAATAATTAAATTTAAAAATAGGAGGGACGGCAGCGATTACTCGCACGTATTCAAGGTGGTCTTCTCGGAGACCACCATGGCACAGAAGGCGAAAGAACAGGGTCTACTGATGTTTAACGCCAAAATTAGCGGTGAGCAGGTGGAAAAGGGTGAGTTCACCCCGGTCCAGTACTGCTTCAAATGCTACAAAATGGAGACCCACGCAACCAAGGACTGAAAGGAGCCACAGGAAACTTGCTCCAAATGCAGCCAGCTTGGCCACAATTGGCAGAATTGCGTCAGCACCACGGAGAAATGCGTGAGTTGCGGGCAGGGTCACCGAACAATGGCCATGTCTTGCCCCGCCAAAAAGGACGTAATGAGGAAAAAGCAGGAGGCAAAAAGGAATGAAGTTACGCGCAGGGCGAACACGTCCTACGCCCAGGCAGCAAAGGCAGCCATCTCAGAGGTGGATGCCAGAAAAACGTACCTCAAAATTGAGAAGGAGGGATCGACTAAAATCATGACGTGCATACTTCATGCGCACGTCATGAATCTGGCTCACCCGGGCACATTCGCCACCGTGTTGAACCAGATGTTAGCCAAAAACGGAATGGAACAGATGTGGTTCCCGGATAACCCCCCTTCTGGGGATGTACTGCATTTGCAGATGACCCCAAAGGCCCAGCAGACTACGGAGCAAGCTAAACCTTGCAAACAGCAATCCGAAAAATCGAGTAATAAGGCAGTCGAGGCGAAAACTCCTGCTCCCACCCAAACCAAGACAAGCACGGCGATACATTCGAGCTCGGAAACGAGCAGCTCATCGGAGTCTTCGGACTCATCGGACGCGGAAGCAACCAAACCCCTGAAAAAGAAGGGAAAAAAGAAGAAAACGAAGAGATTGCGGGCAAACTACATCAACCTGAGAGTATACGCCTGCGATCAATTCCCCTTCCCAGAGGAAATGGAACCCAGTCGTATCTTCCAAGGCATTAAAGCGAAGATATATAAATGGGAGTATGACTCTGAAGTAGACCCTGGTACAGTGGAAGAGGCCCTGCTCGCACAGAATGTTATCCTTCATCATAACACATGCGAGCAACTCTCTAACGCTGAATTCAGAAAGAAGAAGAATGGGAGGAAGAAGAACGTCACCCAAAAACACTAGGTGGCTGAAAATGGAAAGAGTAAGCAACAGAATGAGGATTCTGACACTCAATGTGAATGGATGGGAGGAGAAGGCCACGGCATATGGTAACATATTCCGTGTGCTTGACCCCGACATCATTCTCATCACAGAGCACGGTATCGACACAACAGCTGGTCGCATAAAAATACCGGGCTACAGAGTGATCATGAAGAATCATTCCCAGGAAAGGTTTGATGGCGCTGCAATAGCTGTCAAGAGGAACATCTCCTTCAAACAACTGCAAGAACTCGATGAGTCCTTTGTGGCAATCAAGGGTTCACACCATGGCCGGAGACCTCGTGATAGCTGCGGCATATCAACCCCCTCGACGAGCATATCTCCCGTTATGCAACTTTTACACACTGTTCGGGCACCGCAGAATGGCATTCTTAGGGGGAGACCTCCATGCCAGATGCCGTGCGGCGGGCTATGGTAGCACCAACGATAGAGGCCGAAACTTGGAATTGATTATGGGAAGAAAGAACATTCAAAGGATAGGGCCGATTTTCCGACCTATATCACTTCCCGGTCAGCTACTAAACCTGACAAAATCTTGACAAGTGAAGGCTTCCCTTTCAACTATCATAGCGAGCCAGGCCCAACAGTCCCTAGTGATCACATAGCGATTCTCACTACAATATCTCTCGCACCTATCCAGCTCCTAGCCCCTCTCCGGAAAAACTACGCCATGGCCAACTGGGATCGCTACGAGCGGCGACTCAGCGACTATGCGCCAGCTGACCTCAGCACGGCGTCGTTAGAGGAGATTGACAGGGAGTTGGAGAGGATAACGACATCCATACTAAACGCAGACCGCGAGGGCATACCCGTAACAGGGTATAAAACACCTCCTCAGCCCAGATGGACAGAGGAGATGAGAGATATCGCTCGCTTTCACAGGGAAGTGTACGAAGAAGTACGACGGGAGGGTCCCAGCCGGGAAAGGAGCTTGCTGCTTCGACGCCTAAGCTCAGAGCTTAGAGAGGCTATCAACCTCCAGCAGGAGGACATATGGAACAACTTGATAGCCAAAGTCGACAGCGAACTTAGCCCGGCTAAGTTCTGGCGCCAAGTCAAGAACTTAAAGGGACTTAATCCAAGACCCAAGGCTCGGATAAAGGAGAACGCTGACTATATAGATAACCCGGTGGTTCTCGAGGATATGTTCAGGAACTTCTGGAAAAGCGTTTTCAGGATTACCCCCGAGTAAAACGCTGAGTTCAACCAGGAATTCGAAGGTCAACTGATTGAACAACTAAATCAGGAAATACATCGCACGCAGCCACTACAGCAAGCCAACGAAGGCAGGGAGATGGCTGGTCATGGACGCCTCATAACATCAGAGGACGTCATGGCCACTGTAATAGCCTTTCGCCAAAAGGCACCAGGCTGGACGGGTATCACCAGAAACAACTTGGTTAACGCCCCACAGCAGATCATTCAGGGTATCGTTAATATATACAACGCTTCCCTGAACACGGCCTACCTCCCGGAAGGTTTGAAGATTGCTAAGATGATCTTCATACCCAAGGGAGGTGAACCCCCTGATCAACTGGTAAACTACAGGCCAATCGGCCTGCTGGTATTCATTGCAAAAGTCTACGAGAGACTCCTAGCTAACAGGCTTCAAGAACAACTTGCCGAGCTGGGAGCCCACAACCCTCAGCAGCACGGGTTCAGCAAGGGACGAGGAACGGAAACAGCCCTCGCCCTCCTTGCGGAGAAACTCGCTTGCAGTAAAGCTGAGAGGCGGTACGTAGACGTGGTGCTGCGTGATGTAAAGAAGGCCTTCGATAAGGTTTGGCTGAGAGGACTACAGTACAATATCCTTAAACTCCAGCTTAACCCACTCCTGGAAAGGATCCTTTGCAATTATATCTCCGATAGGAGAGCCCGAATTTCAATCGAGGGCTGCAAAGGACCCGAATTCGAACTCGAGGCGGGAGTTCCACAAGGCAGCTGTCTCAGCCCTCTGCTGTACCTCGTGTACACAATAGACCTACCTGCTCCAGTGAGGTACGATTCAATGTATCTGCAATATGCAGTCGACATCACCCAAATCGTCCTGAGTCCATTCAGGAACTCTGGAAGTCAGGCGAGGGCGACAGCTGTCGAGATTGAAAATATCAACAGATATGAAAGAAAGTGGAAGATCAAGACCAACCGCCAGAAGTTCACGATCATTCCAATGAACCGCCGGAAAGTTGATGACGTCGTCGTCAACAACGAAAACTATCCGTACTCCAACGAGGGTAATGTCCTGGGATTGCGACTCTATAAAACGGGTTATAAGACACATATGAATACCAGAGTCTCCCTAGCCAAACGAGAGCTGAAGAAACTTTACCGTTTCCGAGGCCTCAGCGTGCCTAATATCAAAAAACTGTACATGGCCTTGGTACGCTCAGTCCTGGTGTACCCGGCCGTGATCACGCAGATGGCAAGCTGTACCTCTCTCAGAACGTTGCAGAGAGTGCAGAATAAAGCCACGCTGCTGATAACAGGCACGCGTAGGATCGACCGTACTCGGCAATCGATTCTTCACCAAAGAATCGGTCTAAAGCCGATCAACACGGAGATCCAAAGGCTAGGGAGAAAGACATGGGACAAAATAGACCAGAATATACTCCCAAACTTAAACCTGAACATTAATATACGCGCCAACCGGAGACGCGCAATAAGTAGAACTGCTCTGTTCCCAAGCAGTAGAACCTGCGCGAGAGAAGTGGTACTACCTATGTTTACATAGTGTTAGTCCACTAATCTAAAAAGTCTACGACTCTAGAACTTAAAAGTTGAAAATTAGTACAGCAGAGTTAACAAACTTTAAGAAACCAAATGAAAAAGAGGCGAAGTGCCCACATTAAAGTCCCCTCCCCCTCCCCCCCCCCCCCTAATAGAAACATAGAAAGAATTAACAAAATTAAAACTAAATTAAAATAAAAAAGAGGCGAAGTGCCCACACCTAATATTCAAAATTCAAGAATTAAAAGTAGCAAGGTGCCCAACTCCCCAATACCCATATGTTAACATATAAACTAAACAGAGTCAAAATAAACCATACGAAGAAAAGAGGCTAAATGCCCACATTAAAAGGATTACAAAATATTCAACACTGAGATTCATTCAGCAAGTAAAGTCAACCTTGAAAGGCTTGAATGCTTCGAAGGTGGAAATACATATAATATAGAGAAATATATATATTTATAACGGAGGAAACTGACTGTCAATGACAGTCAGCTACTTTTTGACGGAGGAATTTTTATTTTAAACTCAACATGAAGAATGCTAGTGATGCCCTAACACCAGGGCAAACTAGAAAACATATTCACACCTTTATATACCTACCACACAATTTCACCACTTTAACCTAATTTGTAATTTGTGCACAATAAAGCCACTCTGCTGATCACTAGCACGCAAAGGATCGACCGTATTCGGCAATCGGTTCTACACTAAAGATTCGGACTAGAGCCGATCACTACCGACATCCAAAGGCTAGAGAGAAAGACATGGGATAAAATAGACCGAGTGATACTCCCGACTATGAACTCTAACCTGAATATACGTGCAAACCGAAGACGCGCCATCGGTAGAACGGCTGTGTTCCCTAGCAGTAGAACCTGCGCGAGAGAAGTGGTACTACCTATGTATACGTATTAGTTGTACACTACTCTGATGTAATAGTGACAGCAAAAATTCAATAATTAAAAGCAAATAAAAAAGAGGCGAAGTGCCCACACTAAAGAACCCCCCCCCCCAAATATAAATATAGTATAAATTAAAAACTTAACTAACGTTCAATATAAAAGAGGCGAAGTGCCCAAACTAAATGTTTGTAAAAATAATTAAAATTTTAGAATAAAAAGAGGCGAAGGGCCCAAATAAAAGAGCCAGACTAAAACTCCGAAATTATGAGATTCAGCATAAGAGACACCTTTGAAAGGCTTGAATGCTTCGACGAAAAATACAATTAATCAAATACATATATATATATATATATATATATATATATATATATATATATATATATATATATATATATATTATAATGGAGGAAACTGGCTGTCAACGACAGTCAGCAACTTTAATGACCGAGGAAATTTTTAATATTAAAAAATAAAAATAAGAAGAATGCTAGTTATGCCCTAACACCAGGGCAAACTAGAAATCATTTTCACACCTTTATATACCTACCACACAATTTCATCACTTTAACCTAATTTGTTATTTGTTTTATTTCTATTAATATACGCACACTGATTATTTTCTCACTTTTACAGATTAAAGTTGCGTTTTGACACATATATGAATTTATTTAGTTTATTCCCTTATTGAGATCGTTATTATTATTTAAACTGCTTGAACTTTTAGAGACTTAACCTCATACTTCGATAATTTTATTTCAGAAATCTTTTGACCACTTTTGATGTTTTTAACGGTTGTCGTATTCACTATGTGTATACACTTAAAATGAGATACTCCTGTTGCTCAATGACAAATTTAATTGTCATCCTTATGTCCATTTCTGAAATAACAGACTTAAGCTTTAACAAACTGTCCAATCAGCTTTTAGACTAAAGCGCTACAATAATTTCCCAATCAGCGTCACGATAGATTTAAGAGAATAAATAACGCTAAAACCGTTTCGCATATAGAAACGGCTGGAGTCCATTTCGATCACACCCGGAAGATGCAGGATCTGGTTAATTTAGAACTGAGTGAAGAAATTACTCAGATGATTAACCAGAACAGAAGAGCAGAATGTCGCGCCAGATTTCGAAGCTCCACTAACCGAGTGGCTGGTGGGGATGAAGTGCCGTTCTAAGCATGATAAGATGTATAATCTAATCTAATGTAAGAAAACAATCGATTCAAGACCAAAACTCAATTATGACAAAAAATCACCGATGAAGACAACGCAAAACCAAGAAAGAAGAAAACACCGAATACGACGAGAACTCTACCGATAAAGAAAAAACAAAAAAACTAAAACACACACACATACAAAGAATACAAAACAATTAAGCACGCACTTAAAAGTTAAAAAAACATAAATAAATAAGCAATGCATATCACATAACAAAGTTAAACTAAAGTTAGCAAGACAAATTGCTTGAACGCTATAAAAAATAAAAAAACAACAAAGACAACATAGAATACACGTTACAAAGAAATAATGAAAGTGATAGGCCTGATCACCAGGCTCTAGCATCTCTTTGCACCTTACCATACTTCTTTCTCTTTTCACTGCTTGTCTATTTTCTCTATCTATCCACACACCCTATCGTCCTTCCCTACACGCACCCACACTTTAACTTGATTCAGAATTCAGAGTTCATTCCGATCATATGACGGCCTTAGAATCTGATAGATACGCATTTAATAGCACTTTTTCATCGGAAATTCATCTAAAATTCACCAAAAATTCATTTTGCTTAGTAAAAGACTGCGAGCACCGCTGATAGAATCTAGCCAATTTGAAAGTCTTAGATGAAATATGGCTCACCTTTCGAAGAAGAGATAAATATTTTTTTCATCGCAGAAGTAATAACAAAATGAGGGTTTATGCACCTTGCTGCTCCTGTCCATCGCCTTGCGTGGCAACCTGTTCTGATGTCTGCCATTTATTAATTTCGTCTTACCTATGCCGGCCACTTGGACTGACATAATTAAGGGCCTAAGTGAAAACTAGTTTTGGGACTAGCCCACAGCGGATATATAAGTCAGAAATTTTTTTCGAAACTGGGGCATAACTGCTAGTCCCAGACGGAGTAGAGATCCTTATCATTTGGAGACCAGCCAGCATCATAGAGGGAAGTTGATTCTACCGTTGATTCTGCCCCTATTGCCATAAGGTCTACCATTAGTCTTTCATCTTGAGGTTCCCACTCGAGATCCATCCCATCCATCCATCACCCATCATTCTGACAGCACCCGAGCGAGGGACCAACTGGAAAATAGACGAGAGCGTTTATATAATTTTCGACCCTACATGACCTAACCACTACTTCCTTTACTAATCTAATCGCATCGGTTTTCACCCAAAACACTGTAATTACACTTTTCTTACATAGATAAAAGAATACTTCAAGAAAGAAGAGGAAAAGGACACAGGACCATGGAGAGTCTGATTAAGAGGGCTCCTCTACGGACCATACCTAGAATAAAGGCACCTAAAAAGAGTAAGCTTTGCGAGACACTTTTTGCTAAACTGAGAGTAGCCGTCATTAAGGTGATCGAAGTTTCCCCTGGCTTCATCGCCATTTGTGAGAAAACCGAAGATGTCGATCTGCTCCTATCTGAAGAGGGAGCCGAATTATTAAAATCTATTAACCACGAAGCAAAGACACCTCCACAAGTAGCAGTCAACCGCAGCATTATCTGCCGCAGAGTTGAAAGCTGGGTTCGTGAGCACTCTGCTGACGAAATTAAAAGTGAAATAGAAAGACAACACTCATGGGCGAAGGTCAAAGAAGTGATCAAATTGCGCGACCACATGCATGTTTTTAAAGTAACCTTTCTATCGACCGAAATGGCGCACAAACCACAACAGAAAGACCACTTTGTTTTTAACATGAGGATCCCTGGATGCAACATCGAACACGAAAAGTTCCATAGCATCCTTATGTGCTTTGTTTTTTACAAGCTGGAAACATTTACAACGACAAACTGTGGTGAATTACACCGGTATGATAGCTGTAAAAGCACATGAAAAAAATAGGTGAACAGCAAAAGTGGGCATAGGACGATGGCCCTAAATTGTCCAAAGAGGAAAGACATCATAAAGAAGATGGAGGAAGAATAAAAGAAGAAAAAATAAATACGTACGCAAGCACAGTGAAGAAAAGCGGAGTGACTCTATCAACGATGGCATCCCAAACCCAAATAAACTTCACCAATGACCTTAGTGCAAAATTCCTGATTTGCATCACGCATGCAAACGTGGCTAACGCGGTAAAACCTAGGTGCTATAACCTGGTCTTAAATGCGCTGCTGAAGGCAAAAAACTTGCCTTTGGTAATTATGCCCGCGAACCCTAAATGCTCCAAGGTGTTCAAGAAGTCAGTCATTAGGAGCAACGCAAATATCAAGTGTGGATTGGAAGAAGCAATGGAAGCACCCTCCTCAGAGGAGTTATAGGAGGAAGAAGAAGAAGACAAAGATCAAGAAGACGATGAAACCTCCCCTTCGGTCAGTGACGATAGCCCATGCACTCGTACACGAGCAATGAAGAGTAAGTCAAAAACTTCTACTCCTCCACCTAAGTGTGGAAAGCCTAGTCACGCTTAGACTGCCCCACAGACTAAGAAGAAAAAAAGAACAAGAGTAAACATAGGTAATTACGTCTCATCATGGAACTGAGCGAACTAAGAATACTGGAAATCAACACCAACGGCTGGACGACAAAAAGGACTCGTAATTCTGAAATTAAAATCTGTTATTACGATGTGTTAATCACAAATCATTCACAAGAGCAGTACGACGGTTTCGCCAATTGCATTAAAAAATGGATCAAATACAAGCCAATCAGAAATATCGAAGAGTCCTATCTCGCGATTGACGCCGAACTCGACATTGGGAAGCGGTCATATTTTCCGCGTACCACTGCCGAGCAGAGGATACTTACCAGCGGATCGGCCTGAACCTTTCCACCTTTGTCCGAGAAAGAAGTGCCACAAAACCAGACATATGTCTAGCAAATTGCCAGCTGCCGTCCAATTACTACAGGAAACCAGTCCAGGTACCATGTATTGACCATATAGGGATCCCACTCACCATAAACAGAAACCATATACAGGTCCCAGCTGTAGGTAAAACAGACTACAGAAGAGCAGACTGAGCACGATATGTGCACTTTCTCAAGCCTACCATCCTACCAACCTAGATGATGTAATTTGCGATGAGATGGACGAGGCACTCGACGATGAAAATAACCATCTCATAAACGCTGTTAAGGATTGTATCTCGTAAACCTAGTATAAGTCCATCTCAACCTACAGGTGGATTGGATACATGAAAGTACTGTATCGTGAGTTGGAAGTATTGTATGAAATGGACATCAGAAATGCATTGATGGACTCAATACAGCAAAGTAAAGAGATCAAAGAAGAGCTCAACCAGTTGATCCTCGAACATCAGTGGAGACGATGGGAAGATGCGATCGAGAAACTCGATCAAGATGCATCTTTCAAAGATTTTGGGAATAAAATCAGGCCTCTCAAAGGAAGAACTGGGAAAAAGAAAGAGGAAAATTAAAGGAAGATGGAACCATCGAAACAAAAGACAGAAGAATAGAAGAAATGTTCCGAAGTTATTGGAAAAAATCTTCAGTATATCTGAAAAAGAAAACGGAGATTCTGATATCAAGCTCGAGAACAACATTGTAGACGAACTTAACACAAAAAATACATAGGAAACATCTTCACCACCAGGCTGAAAGACAATGCGACGGAGATGCCGAGATTACCACAAAGAACTACTCGTCACGCTCCGCTCATTCCATCAGAAAGTACCAGGACAATCGGGGCTTACGAAGCTAAATTTTGAAAAGGAACTAGCGAACGTCATCAACGGTATGAGTATAATTTTAATCACGTGTCCAAATACGGGATACTTCTCCGATGCTTATAAAAGGGCAAAGATGATCTTTTTGCCAAAGCACGGTAAGGCCCCAACGTTAAGAGAGAGCCAGCGGCTAATTTCACTTCTATAATTTGGCGGCAAGCTCTTCGAGAAGATCTACAACCAAAGACTGGAGTCTCATCTGAAGGAGAAGTCCCTCTACAACACATGCCAATACTGGTTTAGAAAAAAGCAATGTACGGAAATGGCGATAAACGCGATCAAGGAAAAGCTTGCCCAAGCCAAACATCAGACAGGTAATGAGGGAAGCAATGCGAATGATATTACACTAAGAAATAGTGACCACAAGCTGCATTATTTAGTTATTTCATTTAGTACAAGTTTTTTAAGACAGGCTCGAGTTTAAATAAGACAGGGAAAATATTTATATTACCAACATAAGTATAATATTAGTAGATGTGAAATAAACTTCACTTTATATTTACATTTATCCAAAAATAACGACCCCATTGACTGGAACTCTGCAAAATTCCTTTATCATTCCGCTGATTTCACAAAAAGAAATATTGTCTAGTGTTCATTAATTGGCATCTTACCTAGTATAAATATTTCTCCTGGCTTGTTTAAACTCGACCCTGTTTTAAAAAAACTTTTACTAAATGGAATAACTTCATAATGCAGCTTGTTGTCACTATTTCTTAGTATAATATCATTCGCATTGCCTCCCCCACTACGTCTCTCTAAGGTGATCGTGAATTAATTATTAGCCCTAAAAGTTTTCGTACTAATGATAATCCTTTAAAATGTTTTGGTATTTTTTAACCCACCACATTCAATTCTTATACACGGCGTTGTTGTATATCGTTTTGGGCTGCATATGTCTGTTATTAGTTGCCTATTGTTCTTTTTATTGGAATTCTTCTGACTTATTTTTGTGTTTTTCCATTGGTTTGTAGTATGTGATGGGCGTTCCCTTCCTATCTTTGTACCGTATATAAGGTTGTCTTCTCCATGAACTTGCAAATATAATTCGAAAGTGCTTGGATTCATCTTTTCATTTTCTTGTGGATTAATTTCCCTATATATATATATATATATATATATATATATATATATATATATATATATATATATATATATATATATATATATATATATATATAATCTAAATTTGATAAATTGGCCTAAAAAGGACCTAGTCAATTACATCTGTAGTGTATTACTCTACCCACCTCCCTATTGAGATACCTGTAAAATGTAGCTCTCATTTTTTCGCCATTTGTTTATAGCGAATGCCAGCTCAGCTACAAAGAAATTTGAGAATTTTTGTGAAATTATAGTTATTACGTTTGGTTATTTCATTGCTTGATATTAACGTTTTGGGAACTCGCGTTCTCTGTGCTGTTTTTTGTTGTTTGATGAAGGGGATATACTACTAGAACGGGGCCTGACTCATTTCCTTTGTTCTTATTATTAGAATAAAGAGAAAGGTTTTTACTCAGAAAAAAGAAAAGTAAATTAAATATTTACGTAGGTTAAAATGTAATATTACAGAAAGGGCATGAACCCAATATGGTGCGGTAGATGTGCTCACTGAGAAATGGCAAACATTCAGGAAGCATATCTTCATAATTATCAGAAGGATATTTCTTTTTCCTGTTGCTGATAAATAAATATGTAGCTTGATTCACGTTAGACCATATAGCTCGGAAACTCTTAAGTATTTTGAGGCATAAGATGTAATCTTTGTCGAAATAAAGAGTTTATCTGCTCCCGAAATGCATTGTAGCAAATAGGCACTCTCTGAATGTGCTTTGCAGCAGCCGATCGGATCTTATAACTCTATAGCTTTCCTCTCACTTTGTTTTAAATGGAACTGATTACCTTTTATATGGTGCAGGGTAATTGCATACAACACAACTTATATCTCATATGCGCAAATATATTCGTCCATACGCACTCACTTATACAAACACCACGAGTATATGTTTAATTCTATGGCAGAATCCTTTGAGTAATTTTCTCAGAAACATAATTAGCGCAAAATACCAAGGAGAAATAGCGCTTTAGCTTTTAGACGGGTAGCTACGACAGAGGGGGAAATTAGTTTTTAGGCTAAAAGCACTCAGTGTTTGAAATGCTCAACTCTCTCCCCATCTTTCTCGTCCTTCTTATAAAAGTATTTTACGATTAGGCTTCAAATATTTTATATACATATGTATTTTACACAAGGAAAATGTGAAAACGTTACGATACGAAAATATATGACCAGAGACTGGAACATTAAAAAAGATTTTGAGGTTATTTGCAATCCAACTTCGAAGTGTTCCATATATTTGTATTTTTATTGATCAATCTATCTCTTTATCTATTCAATTTACCGTAAACTAATGTCAGGCAAATAATTTATACATGTTCTACAAGTAATTTTCCAAGCTATGGTCAAGGGAAACAGTAATTGACTAGCTTAAATTCCGGTTCCTGAGAGTTAGGAATATATCGGCCTGTTTTGATATAATTCGAATATTCAAGCGTTATTTACTCAATATGCAAAAAAAACAAGTAATAAACTCGCAGATGTTCGCTGCTTTGCTGCATATAAGAACTGTGTCAACAGGAAATCTTAGATCTGTTTCATGCATGCGGGGAAGAGGCGTTCGCTCTGCCGAATTTTAGGGCTAATAGCCCCCGTGTTCTGCAAATGTGATCGCTTCCTGAAAATATTTGCGAGAAGCACAGATGGGGATCTCTCGTCCCAATACGTCGCGACTAATTTACTCTTATCGTTTGCTTCACTCTTTATTACATTTGTAAGCAGCCCTACATAATTATTGAAACGAGACACGCTCAGTAGAATTTAGCACCGTCGTGATATGTAATGCTTTAGAGAAGCATTTAGACTAAAACTCTTCTACACATTTTAAGTTTACCCATTCTTATATTAACCTCTTCCCATACCTTTTACGCCTGATGCTTTCAGGGATAAATCCTTTATATTGTACAAATATGTAAACTTATTTGTGGAAGAATATTACTTTAGGGTAATAGGATTTCAATCATCGCAATATCACAAAATGATGGAATGAAATGATCAAGATAAATATGAATTGCCAATGTCTTTTATTCTCAGCAGGTTATCATAAAAGAAAGATGCCAGAGCCTAAAAAATGCTAGGGTGGCGAAGGCTAAGTGAAAATCACCCTTTTCCTTTTAAAATGAAAGTAGACCAGTGGCCGTGTTAATGCCTTAAGGCAATTATAAATAGCTCTATTCTAATAATGCTTGTCTAAAACCCATTGGCTTAGTTTTGAACCCCTACTTAGCTATGCGAGTTTCGTTTTCAATTGTCAATGTTTTTTTCCATTATAACTCTTTCTGATTTGAGTTTCTCATCATCCTTGATATAAAGGTGTCACCTTTGCTTTCAAGATTCGTGGGCAAGGGATTGAGTAGTCGTCTAAGAATGATCTTTTGCAACTAAATTAATTTTACTAGCTAAATAAAATTAAATACAGGTTTAGGAGACTTTTGAAAGCACCATTGTATTGATGGTGCTAATAATTCCATCTTCCTCCCTAAAGTATTTAAAATGAACGATATTTCAAATAACTTCATCCAATTTCCAGTTTATTAGAGTAAACTGATTATGATAATACCTTAAAATAAATACATAATTAGAGAAATAGGGTATAATATGTAATCTTATTTGGATAGATTTATTTACAGCTTGGTTGAATAAATACAGTTATAGTTATAGTACGAGTATTTACAAGAAACTGAGGTATTTTGAAGTCAAAAGAGCACATTAAAAGCAAGCTATATTGGGAATACATAACGCCTATCGGTTATTAATCAACTACCATCTCAATTGATATTGTGATTACTGTTTGTATATATATATATATATATATATATATGACGAAAATTCAGCAAATTTAATGGAAAATCCACCCACATAATATAATGAAATAAAGGAACAACGGTCAGGATTATATGTATATGGGATAGGGCTGAGGCCATATGAAAACTAAGTACAAGCTTACGCATAGTCAGATACATCTTACCTATGTCTGCCATGTGCCACCGTCTACTTTATTAGGTTCTGCGTGAGCATAGTATATCACTGTACATTGACGATGAGCTTAGACCAGCTCAGTTAAGCACAAGCGCTTATGAGTTATAAGATTAAAAATCAGTCTTGCATCCTTGATATAAATATATATATATATATATATATATATATATATATATATATATATATATATATATATATGTATATATATATTATAGCAGATTTTGTTGAAAGCGACCGCTAGTCGCGTGTTAAGGATTTTCTTTTCAATCTTCTGGATTTGTCTTATTTTCGTGAATAAGACTACCGAAGTTCATTAGATAATGTTATTAAATAATTGCGAAAAAGTGCAAGGAAATTAATGCACCTTAGCACTTTCTTTTATAATACTGACGCGTTTTGATACGAAAAGTATCTTCTTCAGGGTTAGAATGGGAAATTAATACATTTATTACAGTATATATATATTATAAAAAATGGGTTGACAAACTGACGAACGGAAAGTAGAGAGATGTAGGCGAATTAGCAGCCAGAGGAGTTGCAGGTAAAAACTTGTCGAAGAAGTTTAAGTGGGCGGAGGTAGGGGACGGGTAAGCTTATTGCCTGAGTTGATTAGCGGCTAAGGGAAGCTCTCCTAAATTTACCTGGTCCTTCGATTTCCTCTTCTGGCAGTTGACAGGATTTCATGGTAATTAGATTGTATATTTAGTCTTGATTGGTTTTCTTGAATATATATTGCTTCAAGGAGAAATAATTATCGTCTGTTGGGAGCATAATCAGAAATTTTGGTGTTTACTTTCGTCATTTTTCTGTTGAGGGGAGTTCCATGTATTTCTTGTGTATGTTTTTTTAGGTGCACCATTGTTAAAGTGATACGCGTATGATATTATTCTTGAGAGTCTATTTCGGTCCTTTCGATACATGAGTTAGGAAAGAGCTCACAATCTCCTAAGGTACATGTGTACTCATATATTAGGTGGGTCCTTTGTTTGGGTTAAGGTAGAGTTTTGGTGTTATTTGTCTTGAAAAAATTTAATGTTTGTCTAACCATTTGCTATCAAAATACACCTAGATCAAATATTTCCACGAAAAATAACCCCAAACCTCTAACCGAACCCAAACCAAATTTTAAAAATCATAATAGTCAGAAATTACCTACTGTAAATGTCATATAATTTATGTAAAATTACATAAATTCTAATTTTAGTTAATAGCATAAATATTACTATGGAGAGTCATATCATATAATGTAAAACAGCTATTAATATAGATAATTTTAAAATACTAGCTCCATGTAAAATGGATAAGGCACTTAGGATTTTGGAATCAATTTTCATAGCATAAAGAAAACCTTCACTAAATTCCGATTCAGCTGCAGTCACCTTACATATAATTTAGTATATTCAGCAAAACGACCTGCGCTTATTAATAAATTTATTTATTGTAAATACTAAACAACTTTTAAATTTAATAAAAAAACGTTGATAATTGATAACAAACACATAGTCTCCCTCGTACAGCTTCGGGTACTTCAGTTCATTAGGTATATTTCAAATACGTGTTGTTAGTATTTTCTTGAAATCGCAGAAATACACCTCCCTGAATTCATCAAGGGAACAATTTTCTGACAGAGCTGAGGATTCGCCTTCACTTGTGGTGGCATTTCTGCAAAGTGTGAAAAACAACAATAGCGGTTGTATAGTTCTCACCTAGTGAGAAAAATGTTGCCTGATGATTTTAACAAAGTTCTAGAATGTTCGTGAAAAATCGTTTTCTTATTTTTCAATGTGTCAATGTTTTAGTTTGCAGGTTTAGTCGGTATAATTTCTTGAATATCCGTTGTATCATATGAAATCTTCATCAAATGTTTTAAATGCCAGCCTCAATATATTTTAGAAATTTAATTTAACTACTCATTATGTTCTTTTAATTATTTTCAGAAAATAAATTCGTTCTCATTCTTTGCAGCATTCATTAAAATCCACAGCGACGTCTGCATTGCTTGATTTTAACTTCACTTCTTTATAATTCAACTATAATTTCAATTAATGAACCTAGGCGAGGAAAATCTCTCGGAAGAGGCAGGACTTTATTTGCCTCGAGCCTAGACCTTCTTCGACCTGGCACTAGGTCATCTTTTGGGCAGAATGGTGAATATGATATTAAAGGTAATATATATAGAAAATATTTTGAACCAAACCTTGAGATAACCGAGCCAAACAACTAACTGAAAATATAAGGCTAGAAAATATTTTAAATCTAACTGCGAGATAAATGACCAATCAAGTAAAATAATATATTAGGTTAAATTCTTATGTTCTAAAATATTTTGAACATAGCCGTGAGATAAAAGGCAAATCAACTAATAGAATTTAGTGCTAGATTCTTATGTTCGAAAAAAAAGTTAAGTGTTTTGTAATGTTGAGAATATACAAGAGGGAGCAAATGTTGAGATAAGTTCCGATTCGATGAGGGGGCGTTGCAGATTCAGGCGGAGACTTGTTATGAAGATAGTTTCTGGCTCAATTTATTTGTTAATGGAAGCTATGCATTGGAATATTATAACTTCCATAGCCATTCGATGCTCTTGGTGGTAAGAATCTTGGAAAATAATGGACCTGTTGTGGACTGGAAATTCTCGTATCATTGACGTATGATATGTTGTTACGTGGCGTTTGATAGCCCACTGCTAGAGGTGTATTTTCATCAGCGTAACAAGCTTGTGGAAGTTATCTCTATGTAAATAGAATTGTGATTAACGCAGTCGCCGACATAGGTTGGATTCGTTGAGGTTTTTTTTCGCGTGGAGAAAACTGTTCTTCACCACCAGGTTGGTAATTTTCTGGTCTTGTGATATATAACCAAGTTTAATTTGTAGTCAGGGTTAGCTGGGAAAAAGTTGTGGTGGATACTGGCTCTGAGAATCTTCTCGTCTTCCTTGTATCCTGTGTTCATTGTGGCTTGGTAAAATATGTCTATTGATGCAGGGTTTTCTGATTTCTCCTTCTGATGGAGGACAGAGTTCCCATACGTTTAACGGTTGAGTCAATTAAAGTTTGTGATTAGCTATTGTTCATGAGAACCTGGTTCACTCACCTGAGCTCAGCATCAATCGTTGTCCAAATGAATAAGTGTTAGAATGCTTTGTTAATATGGGCGCCGATCACCGTTCTTTTGTACCCATCAGCGCACTCTTAGAAACCATTAGTGCAAAAATCTAAATTTTAGCTTTGACGTACAATTCGGGGACGAAGCACTCTTGAGAAGAACGATCGACAACATCGAGGAAGGAGAGCGCAGACTGCTCTTCATTTTTGGGCTTAAAGTTGAGTGATTATTTATCCCTCAAAGTTTGGATGAGCTTAGGTAGCTAATCGGGGTGAGATAACAGGCAAGAAAATATCGTCAATAAAGCAGACATAGTAACCCAGAATTCATATTTAACCCATAGTTTACTTTCCATTGACACGCCATAAACTTTAGACCGAACGCCATATCAAAATTCTTCACCTTCAGGACATACTCATACCATCTTTATATAAGAGAAAGAAACACTGAACATTCAGATAGTTACAATAATCCCCCCCCCTCTCCTAAATAGAATGTTCCCCAACATACCTACACCTAATAACCTAGCTGCAACTATAAACTACACCTTTTCACCGTAAAATTAAATTTCAATTTTTAAAAGTTGAGTTTCGTATTAAAAAAATTAACTTCAAATAAAAAAAGTTGAGATTCAAATTTATAAAGTAGGTATTCATATTTTAAATTTGACTATCCAATTAAAATGCTTGGATTTCATATTAAACTTGTTTAACTTCAACCTAAAAAGCCTTACTTTCCACGAAAAAAGTTTCTTTCAATTAAAATCAAATGAAATTCAATTAAAAATGTAATATCATCTTAATTTCTGTAACGTCAAGAGCACTAATTTCTCCACTAACCTACGCAAAAATATTGTAGTATTTTTGCTTTCGAGACACTTATTTCTTCATGCAATACCATGTTTTATACATACTTATATTCGTAAGAGTCAGATGTACAGTATTAGTTACCATATGCATTTGTAATGATAAACTGCTTAAATAAAAAAAATGAAATTCTTCATCACTCATTCTCCGATAGTTTTAGACATTTCGGCCAACTCTCGACCGTGAAGCTAGAAAGCCTATTTTCATAGCTTTGGGGATTTCTTCTCATAATATCCTTATTGGCTACTTTTTGGTGCCCCTTGCAACCGTTCACACATATAACTCAGCACTAGAAAAATATTTATTAATGTAAATTTGTATTACTGGTAATTTCTACCCATAAAAAATTAAGAGATCTTTGAACACACTAAATAATAACCTGTAAAAAGATAGGAGTAACTGAAATAAACGATGGGCTTAATACCACCTCCTGGTCACAAGAAACTACATTACAGCACATGTCCAAACAAATTGGGACCTTTGGGTGCTGAGATGGCCTAATGGCTATCAAAACCCTCGTCTCCACTTACTACCCAAGTGCGGGTGGATTTGGCATAAAACAGGTTATCCTCAGGCGGAGAAATTCCCTTATTTTTATTTGAAAATAAATTGTAAAATTTGAAAGTAATTTTTTGGGGAAAGAATGGAGTTTTTTTTAATACGAAAGTCAACTTTTAAAATTTGAAGTTCATTTTTAAAAATATGAGGGTCAACTTTTTAAATTTGAACTTCAATTTTTTAAATATGGAATTCAACTTTTTAGAATTTGAAGTTATTTTTTTAATTGGGGGTGAAAAGGTGTAGTTGAAAAAACTTCTACTCGCATCCATATTTAGTCGCCACCGAAAATCTCAAATATTTGAAATATCTCCTCTGAAGGAGACCTTTAGAAAAGACGATGTAGAGTGCAATCATAAGTGAGCATTGTCATTTTTAGGGTTGAAATATTCCGCTAAATTTTTTTTTAATAAATAATTGCTAGCTAAAGATTTTGAGCTAACTACGCAACTCTCTCTAATGAGCCATAAGTGAGTACTAGGCTAGTATATGTAGTTTGCATGTGACTATGGTGTTTAACAAGTGCAGAACAATTCTATTATGTAAAATTCTCTTATTTAGTTCCGTCACTAATAGACAAGTCATCATTTTTGCTCATTAAGTAGAGGTGCGGTGTTAGCCCAAAATCTTTAGATACATTTTTTTATTTTTCAAAGAAATTGGTTTCCTTTTGTTTAAACCAAATAAATGGAAAAGAGGATGTATTCCAGTTTCAGATGCTAATCACTCTACAAGATAAGCTAACGCAGAAAATCTACTATGCACAATATAGAATTAGGTTAATACTGTTCATTGCTCTCCGTTCTAATCCGCCAGCCATCAAACTACGTTCAATCATTCTATCAGATTATGCTTTACCCTTTTACCCTATACCTCCTATACTAAACAATTTCAAATGGATATCACTCTGACATCTGTCTCTGCAATCTTCATTCGAAAGTTAATCTAATTCTACAGCGTTCACTTTGATCGAGAAACTGCTCGAAAATCAAACTTGTAAGCATCTCATGCAAGCTCGAGAGGTAATCCCACGCTTGCCTGCACTTCAACTTGTACACCTCTGATTTACCCTCACAAATCCAAGTGATCTCGAAACTTGCAAATTGCATGTCCTTAACTGATAGAAGAATACGAAGTAACTACACATTTCTATGTTGAAGAGTGACCTCACCTGAACAGTAAGAATTTACCAATCTTCATTAAACTTTATTTCAATAGTGATAATTGCACTATTTAACCTGAACTCCTCCCTTTCATTATTCGACAGCTCCTTTTGTTTTTGAAAAATAACTACATTTCCACAGAGTCTTGTTCATCGCAGATATATCTATCTTCTATTGCATTTGTCACAGACGTCTCATTCATGTTTTTTTTATTTCTGAAAAAGGGAGGCTCCATGTAATATGTAATTGATGCTTTTAAACTTTGTTAAGCTAACATGGATTGACTTCCTAGTTTACTTTATAACTGTATTAACCGTTACATCAATTGGAAACAATAATAAAATGTGGTGAGTAAATAAAAATTTATCCCTCTTTCCATAAACTTATAGAATAGTAAATATAAAAAGTAAATGAGTTTATTCGCCATATTTTGCAATTTATTTTGCCAGGGAAGAAAGTTTTTACGCGGTACTTCTTCCACGACCTAAAAGAGCGGTGATGCTACCCGTTTTTCTATAGTGTTGGTGATTGGTTGTGCGCTTAGGGTTGTGGTTGGATATAGTTTGTGCAGGAGGGGGAAGTTGAAGATTTAAATTATCACTGCGCGCTTATTTCCTTTAGGAAGTGTCAAATAAATATACAGTCATGGGCAAAGAGTTTATATATATATATATATATATATATATATATATATATATATATATATATATATATATATATATATATATATATATAAATACAAAATTTCACTATCAATGAGAGTACATAGAATGTGGAGAAATTCATCTTAATTTATTGGAAATAAACAACGTTTCGAGCTGTCTGCGCATAATTTCCAATGAATTATAATAGTAAAAAAATTGCCTACAAATTAGAATATTAAAAGTGTTGATAAATATCTACAATAAGAGAGATTTATTTTTTCATATAATACAAAACCTAAGAAAATACCTAATTTATAAGAGTTAGAATATTAAAAATCCTATCCGATTCCAGATAGAAGTGGGGAGGGGGCGATTGAAGTGGACATAGGTAAGATTGTATTTGTAGTAGAGTCACGTCATAAGTAGGGGAGCAGCGGACGATTCAAAATTAAGACTAGAAGCACAGAATTTATTATAAAGGCAATCTAGTATTCTTAAGCTTTTCTCATTGTTATCTATATCAATTATTGTAAAACTTAACAATAATTGATAAAAAATGTCTCTCTCTTTGTAGATATTTATCAAAGCTTTTAATATTCTAATTTATAGACATTTTTTTTAATATTATAATTCATAGAAAATTAGGTATTTCTTTTATACTTTTATATCATAGAACCAGAAGATGAGCGGACAGATCGAAACGTTGTTTATGCCCAATAAATGAAGTTAAATTTCTCCGCATTCTATGTATTCTCATTTCTGGTGAAAGTAAAAACTCGTCTGGCTAGCAGCAACAACCCCATCGATTATATATATATATATATATATATATATATATATATATATATATATATATATATATATATATATATATATATATATATATATATATGTATATATATATATATATATATATATATATATATATATATATATATATATATATATATATATATATATATTGAGAAAACTTTTTGCAGTAACACAATTAATTATGCGGAAAAGGCTATTTTGGGCAGACATAGTCTTCCTCGAAGCAGTCAGAATGAGCACTTCTCACATACACGATAAAGTAACACATAAAATAGGCGTTCTGTCAGATAGCCAAAAAACAATCTTTTAATTGAGTTCCTCAAGAGTTCACCCTTACTTTTCGAAGAGAATGGAATTTTTTTTATTATTCATCTTCGCCACACGTTTATAAATTAAGAAAAGTTATTGCAGTAACACAATTAATTATGCGGTTAAAATGCTATTTTTGCCAGACACAGTCTTCCTTGATATCCCTCGGAAGGAGCTCTTCTCACATAAACGAGAAGGTAACACTCAAAATTTTCGTTCTCTTAGATGAAGATAGCCAAAAAACTATCTTTCGATTTGCCTCTTCGAAAAGCAAATGTGACTCTTGTTGCCTGAAATCATTTAATCTTCTAAAAAGTTTAATTAAACGAATCTATTATAATTTCATAAAGTTCCCTTGATTAAATTTATTCTTATTGTTTATTTTCATGCCGTGTTAATATTGAATTTCCTTCTTCGTATGTTTGTGGAATTCAAAAGCAGAATAGACTTTCAAAGCTATTTGGGTCTATCTCAAAAAGAGGAGAAGAAATGGATTCCCATGCAAAGCAGATTTAAAGGAGGAGAAAATTTGAAAGTCAATGAGTCTCAATTTTTACTTTGAAACGATTTGGAAATATCAACGCAATAGGCAATGAAAATACGAGTTAATTAATAGATTATTGACAATTATTGCTATTTGTTATAATATACCTACATTTTTCATAATAACACTCATGTGCTTGCTCCTGATAGCCATAAAAATAAAATAAAATCACTCGTAACATCTCATAACAACCTGTTGACAGAATTTTGTTCGTTAGACAAATGATATTGTTTTCTAAATAACTCAGAGAATTGTACATAGCAGCCCTAGAGTACTTTGTCACTTAATGGCGTTTATATTTATTGTAAGTATTCTCGGAATGTACATTGAATACTAGATGTTATGTAAAATAGTATAAGAGATCCATCAATAAAAAGAACCAAAGAAATAAAAAGACAGGAAAAACATGTAAGAATGACAAAAGGCGATAAATGAGAGGTTAGTTTGCATTTCAAATCACATTAAACTAAGTTATTTCTAAGAGCCAATGCTCTAAGCTAAATAACGTCATTTTCACTAAGTGTGTGATGGATTATGAATGAAATAAAGTCCGTAATCCAATATTACGTAACTACAGTATGAATGAGCATATGGTTTTAAGCGCTTTTGCCTCATTGTGATCTTGAGCATTTCGAAATACACTGTGTTTCGCTCCAGATTATGTTCCTATTTAATTTCTTGCAGTCTTTGAGCTTCACTCAAAAATGCTCATATAATATGTTCAGAATGCGTGTGAGTTCACTGAAAATATTTTACTAAAAAAAGTAGTAGAGCTGTATAGTTTCAACAGCCCCTAAGTTCAGAAACAAGTAATAGTTAGACAGATGGCATTATTCATATTGTATGGAAGTTGTTATAAGTACTTAAGAGCCTCAAACATTATTTTCAGTTGGTTATATGCGTTTAATTTGATTTGGAATACTAGAGCAGCACTAAGTGAAGAGAGGCACGGAAGTATTTCACTTCCATTTACAAAAGAGTGTTTATTTTCAACCACTTTCACAGTTCAAGTTTGTACCCAGTTAATTATTTTTGCAAGGTCATCATTATTATAAGAAATGTACTTTACTTTCCGGCTTGAAATTCAGTTTAATTTTATACCAAATGTGTATACAGATATTCTACTCGACATCTCGACACATTTTCTATGCTTACTTGTCCAGAAACACTCTGACATTAAGGGTTTTCTAGTTTTCTTGTCATTTTTGTCGGACACTTGCTCTAGTTATTTAACCCCATTGGAGATTGTTCACTAAGGACAAGAGGAAGATCTAAATTTACAGGATTTCGATTTAAACTGAAATAGAAAAGATTTTTCATGCGGAAATGCATCATTCATTATCATAATTCATATATCTCATCATTTAATAAGTTCGTAAAATTTGAAGAAGGATAATAATCGCCTAGACACGAAAATTATCTTTTCTCAACTATTTTGAGACACATTCATTTCAGTTACAAATGAATCATTACTAAAATATTCATAAAATAACCTCAAATTATAAAATTATAATGAAAGTACCTAAATATAAATTAACTTATCCGATTTTTCTTGATCTTCTGTGTTGTACAGCCACAAATCGATGGATTTAGGTTGCTGGCATATGAAAAAAACACTGGATCTCCTGCTCTGTATCAGCTTTCAAAATAAACTAACAGACCAGGTATTAATAAATGGACATGGAATAACTGTTGCTGGAATTTTTCACTGTAGTGAAATTATCAGATAAAACGCACTTTTTTTGTTTCCCGTTTCTCTTCTGCTTCTACTTTCTCGTCCTCTGTTTCCACTTTCTTTTCTTCTTTTTCTACTTTCTCTTCTTCTCTTAATACTTTCTCTTCTTCTATTTCTACTTTCTCTTCTTTCTTTTCTTCTTTTTGGCTCGTTGAGGAAGCCCTTCAGCAGAAGAAATCAGCTGTTGGGCGTCGGGAGCCTTCTCGCCTGAGCATCTGCATCTCTCTGTTTTTAAGAGTTGAACTTCCCTTTTAAGGAGGGAGTTCTCCTTTCTCAGTTGAGCGATGCTCTCGCCCAGGCGCTTATTGAGTTCGCAGAAGTCAAAGACACTAGCGCCATCTGTGAGTTCCTTGCAACTCATGCCCCCGAAGTCTTCACTCCATCTGTAGACTTTGCATATTTTGCAGGTTAGATTTCGAAACGGAGGACCATTCTTCTTTGCCATCTTACAAAAATCTCGGACCATACGCATTAAAAATAGGTTGTTTGGTTGTGATTTTCTCTCGCACTAATCACATCCACCTATTCCCAGGAGGTTTTCGGTCGTTCGGCGAACAGAAACTCTTTGACCAAGCACACCAACCCTAAGGTCTCCCCTGGGCAAGACGTCCCCAATCGTGCCGCAGCTCCCAACTGAGCAGCACAAGAGCCCCAGTGAACTGGTTTTCTGATTTTTTGACAGGGGTGCTTGAGGTGTAACTGTCGTTATACTAAGCCCTACTAATCAACTAAAAACAGCCAGACTTGAGACAAATAGTAAAGCGAAGTGCCCACGACTTCATCCGAGATCTTTAGCTGATCTGGCAACCAGCAAGGCGCAAAAGCTCTCTCACCAAAGATCAGTTGAGCCTTTATTCACCAAGTAGCGGTCACAGGGAGCTTGTCAGGCAATTACACTTTAGGAGAAAACTTCTAAGGGGTACCTAGCATTTCTCCATTAATCGTACCCCAAACGCCTGAGATCCCTTCAATCTCAGTCTTTTGTAACCTATGAGTGCTCCAAGGCGTTATTTAAAGAGATTCCAAAGCCTCTCATCTCACGTGGCATAAGGGAGCTGGTGAGGCCCTTATTAATAAACAACATATGTATAATAGAGATAAAGGTTTGTTTTTTGTTATTAGGTTTTTGTTTTAATTTTCTGACAGTTGAAGAGAGTTGGTGAAACTTAGTACTAACAGAATCGAAGAGGTTGGTAGGGGGATGCAAGGAGACGCATCAAAGAAGTGGTAGAGAATTTTGACAACCATTAGTCTGGATCCTTCTACAGCTACCTTACTGGCATAGGTGACCCTACCGGACTAAACGTCCCCCAGCTTATCTAGCTTAACTCAGGCAGATCACGCAAGCTCTCTCACCGACGACAAGGTGGATGAAGGTGCTAGATGGGACTGACTTTTTGTATGTACATATGTATATGTTTTTCTGAAGAGTAGGTAGATTGTATTTTGCGGTTGCATGAAAGGACATAATCCTCTGGATGCATTTTATGTATATTGTGGATTGGATTTGATGAACTCCTGCTAAGGGTGACAATGTTGATGACTTTTCTCTGGTAAGAAATATTTTTTGTGTTGAGGGGAACAGGAGCTGCCAAGTGTAGGCCCTGAATGGTCATTTGCAGTATCCTTCTTTTCTTATGTTGTTATGTTTTTATATATTACAAAGCGAAAAAAATAAAAGCACACTAAAAAAATAAGGCTAGGAATGGCATCTTTTTATTCAATAAAAACATAATTATAAAATTTTAACGGCTTTCAAACCAAACTCACCATTTATTTCGAAGATATTAGATAATCTGATAAGTAATACTGCATTTTTATGGAAAAAATTGAATAATACTGCAATTATTTATTGTAAAATAAGTATTTATTTATAATTTAGTAATTAATATAATTAACAGTTTCTACTAAGTTTTCATTTTTCTACTAATCTTTTAATATTACGTTTGTAAAATTCATTTTATTTTGACTTTAAAAAGTTCTTTAAGTTCATTTCGACATTTGTTATTGTAAGCATCTTCCTTCTCTTTAAGTGATTTGCTAAACTCATAAAAACAAGAACTTTTTAAAGTCAAAATAAAATGAGTTTAATGGTTAAGCCTTTGTATGTTGTCTCTTACCATAAATCGTCACATGTTGGCTTTTTCTTCAATTTCTGCATATAAACGGTCCAACTGGATAAGGTAAATGCCTTTTGTAATTATCTGATTTGAATTAAAAAATAAAACTGGATTAAGCCCTTCATATTCCAGCAAACGTAATAGAGGATCTTTCGTATATAAGGCCCACGTAAGTAAATATCTTACTAAAATGGTTCATTTTTTAGTTTAGAAAAAAGAGATAAACGAAAGTTGATTTCCTTTGCAAGTCTATCTCTGTTAGATCGTGTGAATCCATTGCCCTAGTCGTAAATCCTTGCCTATTTTCTTTAAATGACAAGGCAGGGTGGAAGTATTAAATGTAATTTTAAATCAACTTGTTAAAAATTAGAATCGGATTATATTCTGTTGATATTTTAAAAGATCTTTATCAAATTAAAATGGTCATCCTCAAGGTGGTTCTACTTTGAGTCGAACGTATCCCGAGCAAAAAATATTGACGCATTCCTTTTGGCAACACGAAATTAAATAGCATCTAACTATTTTCTTACAACGTGCTTTTGATTTATTAATGATTGTAATTTTATTATATATTAACAAATTGTTCTTCATTTAAGAATCACAAGCATGCCTCCAACTTATTAAATATAAAAGTACATCATAATTGTTAATATTTGCCAGAATAAATATAACGAAATAAATCAAGTCAGTATTTATTGGTGCATGACAGAAAGGGATATTCTTAGTGATTTATTTTCAATTCAACGCTCATTTAGCAGCCAAACTTTGTATCCTTTGCACTGTTTCTCTTGCAAGAGAGAAAATATAGAGTACTGAGTAGTGCGTAGAATTTTTATTTACGGTAGAGAAAATATTACGATCTTAATACGAATGTATCACTTATACATGTTTAAAGTGCTTTGTTCTTCAGTGATAGTGAAGAACAACGTCTAGTATAGAGAATTAAAGCAAACGCGTAGAAACGAGTCATAGAAGCAGTTAGTTATTAATTAATGACAAATTAATTGCACCGAAACTTTATTATTTTGAAAAATGGATAACTGACAATTGAATATATATGATAGACATTTTTTATTACAAACTTTGGTAGGTTAGATATTGAAATCCGTCGTAAGGTCGCAAGAATATGGATTTTGAGAGCAGTGGTTAAGGACAGTTAAACTGCTCTCAAGTTTCTACAATCATTTTAGGGTAATGTGGTAAGAAAATTCATCCTTTTATGACTCAGAGATACATATACAGTACTAACGGGATTATTATGGATCTCTACAAAGATTTTATTTTTTTTCTACAAAACGGCCAGTGAAACCAATTTCATTGATTTTATTTTAAAGTGCCATAGGTTACTTTGTTAGTGCATATAATTAGTAACACTGGAGGAAAAACAGTGTATTGGAACATTTCATTGAAGTCGCAGATAGTTGTGTGAGTGAGTTGGTAACTTGGCTTTCTGGATTTCTTTTATTGATTGACTCATTTCTTCATTAAAGTGTTTATATTAACCTGTGATTGTTATCAATAGTGTTTTAGTGTGTTTCAAATAATTTAATAGGTACAAATTAATTAAACCAAAATGGGCAAATAGAGTGATTAGAGTCCTCTAAATTTGGACAATAAACGCTTTACTGAGAGAAATTAAGTTAAATCAGAAAGAAATAAAAAAAATCTAGGTGTTTCAATTTAAACACTCAGTGTTATTAATAAAATTATAAGGTTGAAATATTTGGTCGAAAACGAAAAATAACTTTAAAAACAGATAGAAAATTAATAAAACAGGCTCTTAGGAAGAGAAAAAGATCTTGCAGCAAGAATTCTATTGAAAATGCAGCTGGCAGTGAATAAGAGGCTTTTGGAAGTTGGATTAAAATTAAATCGCCCTAGAAAGAAGCCTCGACTCACGGAAACAATAATGAAGGCACGTTATTTCGTGGGTACAGAATCACCTTTATTAGACTTCACAACAATGGGGAAAGGTAAGAATAAACAACAAATCTAGCTAACCAGTTAGCTGGAATTCATAAAATGTATTAATACCTACTAACTTTAACAGTGCTGCATTTTTTTATTGGCTCCAATCTTTTCACATCATAAAATTAATTTGATGAATCATTACTTAAATCAACCATTGCGGTCCTTGAGGACCCCGATTACAGTTTAAGAAGGCAGTCTGTAGAATAACTCATGGCAGAATGTTTGAGGAACGCACTTAAATTGCCAAAGATAATCATGGTATGAGAAGCCATTTCTGTTCATGGAACAAGTAATTTGAACATTGTTGAGAAAACTATAAACCAAGAAAAGTATATAAAAGTTCCGAAAGGTTGTTTTAATGCCTCAAATAAGGAAATGATATGGCAACAGACCTTTGATATTCAAAAAATACACGGCCCTATGTCCTACAGCAAAATCAATGAAAGCATGTTGTTGGCAATATGGAGTTTAGCTGCTTTTCTCGCCCATAAATTCCCCGGATATTAAACTTAATGAGAAAGTATGGTGTGTATTGAAAGAGGAAATACACACAGAGCATATTATGACCAAGCAGCAACTCATATGACGTCTCAGTAAGGTTTGGTTCAGATTAGGGCGAATCCATGAAATGTACAAAATATTGATCAATGCCAAGCCAAGACATATTGTAGAGGAATCGATACCCCACCCTCACAACTGAGGCCCTGTTCCTTAAAGCACAACTTCGTAACATTTTTTGGCGGCGTAGCCCAACCACTTTACCTGCGTTCCTCTCTCCCCTCGCCTCAAATGAAGCATAAAGGCCGCCCCAAACCACATAATGCACTAATCATTACATGATGGAAACAGGTGAGCCTAACATCGATTAAAACAGCAAGATTTCCCCTAAGAGTTGATAGTCAATTTCACCTCATATGCGAAATTAGAGGAGCGTCGGCTTAAAGCCAGAAAGTCCCCTTTAGGAATAGCTGAAAGACGTTCAGAGAAAACCTGTTGGAGTAGGAGACTTAATGCAGCCGTCCTCACCCCCCCTTCCTTCCCCTGCCCCCAGTAGTGTGGCGAAGTATATAATCCAATATCTTTGGAAAAAGGAGGTGAATCACTTTAGTCTTTAAGACAACTAAATCCGGCTAGAGGCCCGGCAACCAACGAAAGGGACACAAAAGAATCTCATCCGGAGCCAGTTTCTGGTGGTCACACCGAATTTAGCATCCTGTCAAGGGTAGATCGTGAGAGTCATTGAGAGAGCGAAGTCCGGCGAGTGCCCGGTAACCCTACGAAACGAACTAAGAAGAAGCTTACCCTAGATCTAGTACCTAGTTGTCACACCGAACTTTAAGTTAACTTAATTTGAAAAACAAGTTTAACTATCTCTCGTCAGAGAATCCCCCTATCCTGGTGTACTCCAAAAACCCAGAGATAGTCCTCGTCATTAAACAATAAAGAATACCTCAAAGTGAACTTCCTCAAGCACTCCCCTTCGCCAAAGTAACCCGAAGATTGAAAGAAACATACTTTTCCTGTATAGCGGTGAAATCATTTCACTCAGAATACGTGCTTAACTCCATCGGCCTCACGCGCCGCATTCCTCTGCGGCTTTAAAGCATTCTTCCTTCAGACGCCATTTGCAACGGCAGTCCACGTGACCGCCGTAAGACTACATTCTTGAGTCCACATAAAAATTGAGGACTGGTTCGGTCTCAGAGCAGATCCTCGTGTGAATCCATAAAGGTATTCAAACCACATAACACCTTTCATTGAAGGTCAATCTGCATTCATTATTAGAGTGAGATTTGGGTCAACCATTACTGTATATTCAATTGTGTAATTTATTAAACCTCACTTAAATTTGTTTATTTCATTCTTGTGTAGTTTGTTTGTTAAATTTCAATATTGGTTCATGTTTCAATTAAAGTATATTTTCTTGGAAGCATTTAATTCAATCCTTTGAAACGCTGAGCATGGCACTATAAACCCTCAAAGTTTAAAAGAACGTAATAATCATAATCAAATATAGCACTCTTAGAGAGAAAACTTAATCAAGGGGCTTTGAAGTACGAACCCAATAACTCGGTCCTTGCTATAGTACGATACGTATTAAATCACTCATGGAGGCTAAGGGTGGCCAAACTGCCTATTATGAATGTAGAATACTTATCACTCTGCCAATGTGTCAAAATAAATCTATTTGAATCGATAAATTTAGTTATATTAGAATTTTTTTAGAAATACTTTACTTTTTCTAAATATCCAAAATACTGTAATTCCACCAATACTGTAGATAGAGAAAGGACAAGCTTAAAATACTTTCAATTAATCTCAACACAAGTTTGTCAATTTCTTTCATCTCTCAACTTAAGATAATCATAGGATTTTCGGTTGTATCGTCAAATTTGATATGGGTTCCGTTTTGTCCCTAATTTTCATAATCATGGTATAAGGCCACTCTCAATAGAATTCATAAAAAATGATGAGCATTAGATAAGGGTGAAGTTGTTTATTTTCATAAGAGTCATAGTCAGAAAATTTCAGTGATTAGTAAAACGGATTAGTAAATTAAAAAATAATGTACTTCCATTTTTAACCATCATGCGCTCCATTGCTCCCTGAGGAATTAATTTCTCTCCATACCTCTTTGAAAAAAGCTGATCTGTTTTGAACTCTTTTTTCCATCTCTCTAGTCTATATCTTGATTTCCTCGATCTTTTTTTCATTACTTCAGTGATTTCTTTAATATCTTCCTGGCTGGTGTCCTATCATCTGATAGCATACCTGATGGTCTTATACTTATGCAAGCCAATCTAAATTCTAACGACCCAGTGAAATATCACCTCAATTCACCAACTTTTGTTCTTCCAAAAAGTTTCAGAAACTTAGATGCCAGCCCGAAGTCTAAATAAACTTCCTTCTTCAAATAATAAACAGATTAGTAATCAATCTGACAGGGAAGAAGATTATATTTGCTTTTCTATACTAAATGATTTGATTTCTTATATGTGCTTTTGCATCTGTTGTTTCATACAAAGCAGCGTGGTTTATAACAGCTTCTAGATAGTAGACACGATTGTCTCTACGAATAGGTAACTTATTAAAATTTGTGGACCAAGCAGAAAATCTTCCATTATCTTGGTCTTGCATATTGTATCATTATTACTACTAAGCAAACTATGAAATTTTTTTATTTGAATTTTCTCATTAATATATCAAGCTGATGTTATTTTCCACTGCGCACAACAGCAAATTAATGGTATTTACTAAAAGTTTCCAGGATTAACCATTAACCCTCAAACTAGGATAAAATCATGAACGATACTATGAAGCGCCAGGTTGGAGCTGATATGGGTAGAGCGAAAGCTAAGAATCATATTCCTGTACAATTTATGGGTTTCATAGCCGAGGAACACAATGTAGTGTGTGATAGAACGAGTTGAAGCTGCGTTAATTTCAACTCCTATCCCATATTATTTAAAACCACGATGCTGCCCACGTGCATCTTCGATTCGAAGCTTGGAGTCTTATCACAACTACCGGATGTCAATGTTTAAACAAGGAGGTTATCGTCCCCCCGTTCGCCCCCATACGCCGACCTCGCCAGATTGAGTTAGGCTTATGGGCAGATAAGGCATTGTTCTCCGGCCCGGCTGTGCATTCCCTCGAAGCTCCCACTCTATTGTCCCCCCACGCCAAGGAGATGTCCTGGCTATTTATATGAAAACTTTTCTACTAAGATCAGATTGGAGATCCAGATTTTCGTCGCGAAACATCACCACGACCCTCTCTCCCTTTGTGCGCCAAGGGACCTCAACCTCGAGATTCACCATCACTTGTCCAGAAGGAGGACAATATTTCTTGAGTGCCAAAGGTTCGAGCCTTTCGTGACGCCAAGTCCCCAAGGCTTCCCCCCCTGTTGTTCAGAGGAGAACAGCATTAGAAACAGCCATTGTTCGTTTTGAGCCCTTCGCCAAGAAACGGTTCTCGCCCCCCCTGTTGTTCAGAGGAGAACAGCATTAGAACAGCCATTGTTCGTTTTGAGCCCTTCGCCATGAAACGGTTCTCACCCCCCCCTGTTGTTCAGAGGAGAACAGCATTAGAACAGCCATTGTTCGTTTTGAGCCCTTCGCCAAGAAACGGTTCTTACCCCCCCTGTTGTTCAGAGGAGAACAGCATTAGAACAGCGATTGTTTGTTTTGAGCCCTTCGCCAAGAAACGGTTCTCACCCCCCCCCCCTGTTGTTCAGAGGAGAACAGCATTAGAACAGCCATTGTTCGTTTTGAACCCTTCGCCAAGAAACGGTTCTCACCCCCCTCTTGTTGTTCAGAGGAGAACAGCATTAGAACAGCCATTGTTCTTGAGCCCGTAGACAAGAGACGGTTCTCACCCCCCTTTTGTTCAGAAGAGAACAACGTAGTACAGCCATTGTTCTTCAAGCCGTTCGTCGAGAAACGGTTCTCCTTCCCCAGACGCCACGTCAGGATCATCTTATTCCCCCCCTTCGGCTGGAATTCGCCAGCGGACCGAAACTCCTTCGCACCACCTTCCACTGCACCACTAGTGTAAAAGTTACGTAAGCCAAACGTCACCTTTGATTACTTACCCCTTTTGTCAATTCTATCCTGTGCTTTAAATGGTTTATCAACCATTCCATCTCTTTAACTCTATATTTGTTTTACCTTTTTTAAATCCTTTAAATCCTCGGATTAGCCGAGCCCCCACGACCCTTTTCATTCCCTGTTTATGTCAATATTTTCCGTCTTGTGTTTGTGGATAGTTATTATTAATAAAACTCTATTTTATTAATGATAGCAATATTATTATCCTTGAGCTCAGTTCCACTTCTTAAGCATATCGAAGATACATAATATCGGCCGCCAGACATTAACGCACTCTAAAGATAATTAAGGAAGTTTCCTCAACGAATAGTGATATATGGTATCGTCGGGAGTCATTCTACGACATAGTGAAACAGGTGGGAGGGAAAAGGTTTTGAGGAAGACGATTCGTAGAAGAGTTCAAATTCCAGGTATTTATAGAACAATAACTTTCGGTTTCAACGGGAGCTTACATACCTTTTAAAATTAGATAATAAACACAGATTCCTTGCTTGTTAATATAAACTCTTCATGTATATAATTTTTTAACATTTATAATATTCTCTGATTAATATGAATAAATTAAAGATCAAATAATTCGAGTTATACTATAATCGTTTTAATTTTTCTACAAAATTACTCATCACATTCTTCTGATTATGCAATTTTTATCCGTACCTCTTCAATCTAGGTTTTCATTGTATCAGTGAACTGCTGTGAATACTATGAGAGAAACAAAACTGCAAGGCTTTTCTGTCAAGTATAGCCATGTCTAATACTTTTTCGCGATCATTTACCATATTAAAATGCAATATACAGTAAACTTGGTCTTCTAATGTACTGTGACGATCGGATAGGTCTCCTACATAGAGATACTAATCCATAAGCTCGTTTCTGTATTTTTAAGCTTGATTATACATATCTTCTAAATCCACAAAAAGGAGATTTTCAAGTACTTTTTTCGTGATTATAGTTGAGAGGTAGTTCGACTAACCCACTATACAAAAACTCACACGGATAAATTGGGTGTTTAGGAACAAATCGACGAAGATTGGAGAAGTAATCAACCGTAGATGAATTTTCTAGGCTAAATTTATTATCCGATCCACTCACATCTTTGGTTGTAAAATCGTTACTAAGTCTTGGATGGAGGGTCATTTTATGTATGCGTCACATAAAGAGGGATAGCGAAAATAAGTAAAACACATGCGAAGGCGAAGTGAAATATCAAAAGTTCAGTGGCAAATCCACTAATATGCAAATACAAGAAAATTAATGAATATTGAAACCGCGTCAAAGACACCCAATCCTTTTGAACTTTGTCTCATATGTTTACATTAACTCGGTTTATTATGACGGTCATGTGTGTGCATGCTTGTGTTTGTGTGGCCATATACTTGATATGGGTCCTACTATCCAAGTGTACATTGTCTCTCTGTCTGTCCATATTCCAATCATCAGAGACTGAGATGTTCTTTGAGTGATGAGGGAAGAGTTGGGGCCGGAGCCATTCTGACGGTCATGTGTGTGTATGCGCATGTATGTATATGAGTATGTGTGTAGACTTGGCCTAGGTGCTAGAATACTACTACTAACGTCTGCCCTAGCTTGGGAAACCAGAGCACAATTGACAGAATCCATTGACATTACGCTTCTTGCAATTTAAAACGGGTGAAGACAGAAGTAGTGCCTAGGCTTATTGTGGGGTAATAAATATCACGGGGACAAACAGACGCTATTTTTGTTTAAAAACCGTCAACTGTTACGCTTGACATGGGGTAAGACTTTACCCCCTCCTTTTTTCCCCGCTGCCCCAAAGACCCTTTGAGCGTCGCACGCAAAGCAGGATTTCAGTGAGCAGATTTCTTAGTCCGTTAATATAGACAGAGGAGGGTGTGAGAGCCTTTAGAATAAAAATCTATGAACAGACTCACTGTACCCTCGAAAATTTATGCTCGAGGAGAGAGGCTTAACTGGGTGCTAGTGAGGGTTTGCTTCTCCTAAACTCACTCGTCTACCCTCTCCCCCAGGGGATAGGCGACGTATATATAGTTCAATCTTGCCAAATGAAAAGGGGAATATGCGTAGCAATCGGGAGAAAAAGACGAGTCCCTGAGTCAAACAGGGTATCAAGAAGATAAGTGGAACTGAGCGGGATTTTCCCTCCCGAGGCCGTTCCTTTTGTTGCTTAAAAGAGTAGACCAGTGGTATCGAGACCAACTCTCATACCATTCTCGTCCAGAGAAAATCCCTTATCTCAGTTTTCCACCAAAAAACGGAGATACCCCTGCCCATTGAAGAATAGCAACGTGAATTCCCACTCGAGAAAACATTCACCTCTTGGTTAAGTCTCATCATCAAGAAGCCCGAATTTATAACTCATGGATCGGAATAACTTCCCTTCATTCAATATTCTCTTAATTATATGTTCAATTCAAGTTGTCTCGCCTCACTTCTCCACCTCTTTGGAATAAGCATCAGCTGATTTTCTAGAATAGACTCGACACGCCTTTCTTTCACCTAGTGAGAAGCATCAGCTGTTTTTCCAACCATTCTCACGTAAGCGAGAAAGGCTCCATTCCACCTCGTCTCTGATCAACTCGACGAAGAGGATCTCGTTCGAGGTCACTCCACTGCCGACTTCCTATTAGTTAAAGGTAAAAAGAATCCAAAACTTATTCATGTTTGTTAGTTACCATTCCGTGCGAAAGTGGTTGTTCGTCAACAATCGCGTATTATTCATTGGTAGTGTTAATTTTTATTAGATCCTCTTATAATAGCATTAATATATTTAAAAATTTAATATTTAATTTTGTTTAGGTAATTAAAATTATATTTTTAGCCGCTGCAAATGGCAATAGATATATAATAATACGAATCCTTCCTGGTTAAAGAATTATATTAAATTAAAGCCCTCTTAGAGAAAAGTGGGACTGATTTACTCTTTTACGAATCAGATGTAGATACGTACTCGGCCTTAAACCATGACAATTATTAAATTCTTAAGTCCTTTACCTTCACGTCTTTAAAATTTCTTTTCATAAGTGCCTCAGATCTAGATGAGAAACATATCCCAACCGAAATTTGCAAGACGTTGTGTCGTCCTAGCCACAACAGAGAAAGGAGGCTTTGACAATGGTGGAACAGTCATCACTAGAATCACTACCTTGATACACTGTGGCTCTCAGTTGGGTCCTTCATGTTTTCCTCTTCAAAATCTCTCCCTCTGGTTCCTTTTTTCTCCATCTTTTAATAAGCAAGTGACAAGATTTTCAAATCCATATCAGTGGCTTCGTTTGAAACATCGATAAACAACGCTCCTTGATGTCTGGGAATAGCTGCGAATCAGTGTTTGATCGATCCATGGATTTTCTGTGAAATTAAAACAATGAGTGGTTTGTTTGCTAGTGTTTTTCTCCCTGCGTGTAATGGGTCGTCTACTCACCTAAAAAACATGGATTACAGCAGTTAGGCTTTACTCTCTTAGTGGCTCCTAGGGCAAGTAAAATTCTCAGAATCGGCCTCTGGTTTTGTTGAATGACATTTTCAAATCCTGCTGTACATGTCATTAACAATAACGACATAGCTCTGGGTTCCCTTCTGACGTAATTGACACTTTGCTTGGTAGTTTGTCGCTAAAGAATTATAGGAGAACCAATGGTTAGGCGACTGTCGAACGCTGTAAGTTGCTCACAATTAGTGTCTAACACTCTTAAGTGCATCCATATTTAAACCTCATTAGATAATGAACAATGACATATTGGATAAAAAGTAGCTGCTGGATGCGATCTATATTATACCCTCACATGATTCCAAACTATACAGAGTGAGAATTCCTCTCACATTTTTTCAGAACTTAACAGGATATTTTATGTAACATATAGAAAATTTTTCTATCTATTGATATCTTGCCCCAGGAAAGCGCTGGATGGGAGGAGGCAGGAAAGCTACGTCACGTTCTAGTAGATGGGATTTTCTTCCAAAATTTTTAACATGTAAATGTATTTCCGTTATCTTATCTCTCTCTGGAATTGTAGCACAGTTGTTGGAAAAGTTAAAACAAAAACAAATTGCCGACTAATATTTCTTTCCATTCATTTGTTTCTATTTTTATCAACACCTGCATCCATAAAAAGTTCTTAACAAAAGCGTATCTGTTTCTTTTTTCACTATCATTTTATGGCTTCGTTATTAAAAAAGTTTATTTGTAACGAACTCTTTAATTAATGCTAAGCAAAGTGATAAAATATGCCATGTTTCAAAAAGTCTCTGAGTTATTAAAATTTACATATATTGTCTCTAAAGCCAACAAGTGGATCTGCCTAAATGAATTTGTAGGTTAAGGTGTGATAGGTTTTTCTTCCCTTAATTTCAGAACAAATTTACCAGCTCTGTTCAATAACTTTGAGGTTTAGAGGTCATCTTTGTTTATTTCTTAGATTGAAGTAAATAATAACAGCAATATTTTCAATATAGGCAATCAATATTTTACCAAGAATGAACGTAAGATCATTAACTGACAACTATACACTCGAATATACATATAAAGACTAATAAACTTTAATAACAGCAAGCTAATGCATATAAAATGCCTTTGTACATAATTAGTGAAAAAAAAGGTTTAATTAACAGGAATAATTCATTTCAAATACGAACGCAGAAACCAGAAAATAATGACTCCTAATGACATATCTTCTTATAGATACATCAACCTATTTTTTTAATTTCGATAACAACCAGTGATTCGGATAACGAAAAAAGGACTAGGCAATATGTTTCATATTTACAACTTGTTTACAGCAGTTCATGCGAGACATTAATAATATTGTTTTGGGAATAAAACGAATAAAAATTAATAGGAGGCTATGTGTTTGACTCCATTACTTATAATTTTCCAAGTCAAAAACAGTAGCTGAAGAGGTAAATCTTAAAGAATCCACATATGTCAGAGATATGGAAGATAATACTAAAACAACAGACCATCGTTTATTCTATAACGATGTATAAAAGGCTATAACTCGAACAATTTTAGGAAATTGTTCGGGAGTAAGATTTTCCCGTACGACTAGCATATTTAAGCTTACTTATTCCTAAAAAAATACAACCTAAATTTACCTCTGTGCAAACAAGAATATCTACCATTATACAAACTGGATTTGCAAGGTTTTCTATTGATATTGTTTCTTATGTGAAATCAAAAAGAGCTATTTTAAATATCATTAAATGACATTTTTTAAAAGAGAGTAGCTTAGAGTAAGAGAAATAAATCATTCTTGGGGAACGACGAAAGCTGGGCTATGATAATACCATCATGTATCTGCTCTGTTTGATGCAATTGAAATTACATAGAATGCTGATGAGTGGCTTCTATTCAGTGACAGCGTATCAATAACCATTAATGTTCTGATTCTCCATAATTGGAATAAGCATTCATTCATTCTTTGACTCGTTCAGTATATTTCAGGGGGAAAAACAAATTGTCAAGTTCCTGCGACAAGCTTTGAATTATAAGCAGTATGGTTGAGAAAGAATTGGAAACTTTAAAAATACTAGCGTAATCGATGAGTCAAGTAAATATTACCAAGTTTCTATGTTATCTTGGTCTTTGGGATAATAGGGATACCACAACACATAACCACAAGAAGTACTAGCCACAAAGGTTGAGTTCTCTGTCTAAAGGGCGTAATGCCGAGCATGAGCAATTTATAGACCCTTCATTGCATTTAAAACTAGGTCTTATGAATCAATTTGTTAGGTCTCGTAACAAAGAGCCTGCAGCTTTCAATACCCTAAAATTTTATTCCTTAAACTTTCTGACCATATATTAGCAAAGGGGTAGAATACTCTGAATTCCCTGAAAAGCATAATAAAAATCAAAATGAGACATGAAAGAGATTTTTATAGTGTTTTAAGGCCTCTGAGGTAACCACAAGCTTATAAATTTGTCTGGACTGGATGAGAACGAAGTGAAAATTTATAGCCAAATTTGCCCGAAGATATCTTTGAATGTGCATAACCTTGATGCCCATCTTGCGAAGTTCAAAAAGAATATACGCTCATAATCAGAGGGGCAAGAGTGGCGCTTTCAGAAGATACACCTTACCTTGTAGCAAAGAGTATAAAATGAAAACATAATGGAATAATACATTTTGGGGCTTGTAAGGAAAAGTGATTTACATCACAAGCGGAAATCGAGAAAAACTGTTCGCTTCCATTTGTTTTACTCGTATTAATTGAGGCGCATCAATAGAATTGTATAAATTTATCTTTGTTTTTTTTTAGCCCTATAATAAATGAAAAATCAAAATTTCGCCAATTTTTAGTAAATACTTTATAATATAAAATACAATAACAAAGTTCCAAACAATAATGTCTATTAATGGTGTTTTTCAACGAATAGAAGACAATCGTTGGGTTAGATGGGTGGAAATGAAAAACTTTAAAAACAAGGACCATCTTACTACAGCAGTCTTGTTGGTTACACACTGCATGGCGCCCTTGTGCACAGCAGAGCGCCAATTACCTCGGTCTATTGTAGACTCCACCCAGGAGTCAGGGTCGATGTCAAACGCTTTCAGGGATACTTCCAGAGTATCTTTGAAGCTTTCCTTTTGACCCACATGAAACCTCTTCCCTTGTTGTAGCTCGACATAGAAGAGTCTCTAGGAAAGGCGGATGTCTGACCCAGCGTAGCTGGGACTGCATCAGGATAGTGAAGATGCTATGGAGAGCAGCTTGAGCGAGCACCTGTTAGTCACCATGAATATGAACAAATCTCCCTCTAAAATAAATAACCCTTATTTTTTAGAATTCGATATAATCAAGTAATTATATCGAATAAATAATACTCCTTTGCATCGTATTATTTAAGGCTTCACATTTTCAGGGATGAAAAAATAATTAACAATGACCTCTTCTGTGGTGACTTAATTTTTTTTTCATTTTACAAAAGTACAACCTCAAATAATACGATGCAAAAGAGTATATTTCCCATCAATAAACCAAACTTTTGAAAAGTTTGCTTTAGCTATAGGAAATTTCTTATCTCCTGTCTTCTCTAATCTATATATGGAGTTTTTTTAAACTACTTTACTCTCCACCATCATCGATTTTCTCCTATGTTTGGTTCGGATATATAGACGATACTATTTGTTTATAGCCGTCTTCTAAGGATGTTAATAGTTTACATACTGACCCGAATTCTCTAGTTCCTTCTATTAAATTTACACTTGAAATCGAACAAAATGGTGTCCTCCCGTTTCTAGATCTACTTATTCACAGGACTCCATCTAGATTTAAATTTTCCGTCTATCGTAAGCCTACCAACGCAGGTTCTTATATTATTTTTTTCCTCAGCTTATAATGATAAAGTCAAACGTACTGTATTTATTTCAACGTTTCTCCGTGGGTTGCAGTTCACCAGCCCGGAATTCTTGGATCTTGAGATTTCTAAGATCTTTGAAATAGGGAACAATTTTTGTTACCCTCAAATATTTCTTGTAGGGGGCCTAGATCTTGCAAAAAATCGTTTTATCGAACTGAAGTCCCTCCCGCAGAAAATTTTAAGAACTCCCTTTTTTTACTATTTTCTGAGGGCTTTTCATTACTTCCCCGCCTATTGTAAAGTTTAAATGCATCAGTCATATTCAAATATGAGTCTACCATGTATAAAATATATAGGGGGGGGTTTATTATGTCGATTGTGCTATTTGCCGTAATAATAATTTGGTCAAACTGGAAAATCATTAAATGTAGGCTTGACCTAACATAAATACGATATTAGAAGAAGGGAAAGTAATAGTAATATCTTTGTTAATTTTTCTGAAAATAGTCACACTATCAATTGGAATTCGGTTAAATTTATTTATACGTAAATCTGATAACTATGTTAAAGGAAATATTGTCCAATGTTTATTCATTAAATCCTTGCCCTAATTTCAATATATCTCCCGGTCTCTTTAAATTCGAGTCTGTAATTGAATGGCTTTTTTGTAACAAAATTATCTATTTTAAATCTTAGCCTCTTGATTTTCTAAATTTGCTGTATTCCTTTTGTTTATTTAAAATTATTTATATTCGCATGTGTATGTACTCACAGCTTTGAGACCCGTTTTGTCCATATTCTTTTCTCATAGTTTGAACTTCCGGAAGAGTCTTCTGTTTATGTCTTTATTCTTCATTTCCGGTATTTAATCCCATTCCTGATATTATTTTTATATTTTTTGTCCTTTGTTTGTAGCTGGGCGGGGTAACGCTTTTCCGGCTCTTATATATACCACCTTTGTAAAATTATTCATTAATCCTTAAGAATGAACTGAACAAGTTCGAAAGTACTTGGAATCCGCCTTTCATTTTCCTGTGGGATTTTTTTGGCATTTATTGCTCTACTCACGCGCTACTTTCTAATATATATATATATATATATATATATATATATATATATATATATATTTAAAGAGAAAGCAAATACAAGTTCTGCGGCTGATAACAACGACCACAGGGCTTTCGCCATATAGATTTACTGTCTTTCAAAATAATTGTCAAGATAGAAAGAAAGATGCAGAAAACTTGCATTGCAGAATATATAACAATATAGTAAAGGAGAAAGAGAAATTCGACGTGAATGAGCAGGGAAACAAAAACAGGGGGGTTTTAAACGTAAGAGTAAGGGACATTGATCTGATTATTCTTCTAATGTTCCCTTCTCTTACCCTTTAAAAACTCCTGTTTCTTGTCGCAATGCTCATTCGCGTCAAATTTCTCTCTCTTGTACTATATTTTTATATCGTCTGTTTCTCTATTTCATTGTTCTTCTGCCCTTGATAATGTAAACACGAAAGTTCTTGGGCTTATTCTGTGTATTATTTTCCTTTGGGATATTTCAAGCATATTTATATATATATATATATATATATATATATATATATATATATATATATATATATATATATATATATATATATATATATATATATATGTGCAAATTTTGTTGAAGACCATTGTGTATTTTGCCTTAACTAATTTCCTTTGGCAACTTTCTCTTCTTCTAACTCTCTTTTTTTGTAGATGGTGGATTACTTGTCCAGTATTCTAGTATTATCTCTTTTTTAAATGAATGTGTTTGGTAAAAAACAAACTAAAATTGCTAAGCTTTCGATCTTATCCGATCATCTTCGGAGCGTTTTAAAATTTTCTTGCCTCCTTTACTGATGCAATGAGTAGAGTGAGGATCTAGCAGAAAGTAAAGTGAAAGAAAACTTATTCTTATTAAGTTTAAGTATGGGTGCATGGGAGGGGAGGACGATAGGGTGTGTGGAGAGATAGAGAAAATAGACAAGTGGAGAAGAGAGAAAGAAGTGTGGTAGAGGTGCAAAGAGATGCCTAGGGTCTGGTGATCAGACTTATCACTTTTATTATTTTCTTGGATGCGTGTATTCATTGTTGTTGTATTATATTTTTGTAATAATTATAAAAATTATAATTCTTATGGCGTTCAAGCCCTTTGTCTTAGCAACTTTAGTTTTTTGGTTTATGTTGTGCATTGCTTACTTTGTATATGTTTTAAATACGTTTAAGTGCGTGCTTATTGTTTTGTTTTATTGTGTGTGTGTGTTATTAATAGTATTTTTGTTTCTTCTTTATTCTTTTGATGCTTTCTTCTTTTGAAGTTCTCGTCGTAATCGGGGGGTTTTTCTTCTTCTTGGTCGGGTAGTCTTGTTCGGTAGGTTGTCGTAGTAATTTTCGAGTTCTTTTGTTCTTGTTTTCACAGGTATTTTTTTATCTCATTTTATGCATAGAACGGTACTTTGTCTCCGCCAGCCACTCGGTTGGCGGAGCTGGGGAATCTGGGGTGACAATCAGCTCTTCTGTTCTGGTTAATCATCTGGGTGATTTCATCACTCAGTTTACAATTAACCAGAACCTGCATTTTCCGGGTCCGTTTTTCAATGACTTTGTAAGTGGGAATTATCCCCGCCTCTCTGTGCAGGTCTTCTGGCCGTCTTCTTTTATGCCTGCGTGTACCCGTTATTAGGTACATGCATTTATTTTGCACTACTTGAAGACGCCTCTTTTGTGTTTTTGAGACACATGAGAGGTTAGAGGCGGGGTAAAGCAACGTAGATCTTACAAGGGCATTGTAAATCTTCTTTTTGTTGCTTTCACGTAGATTTCTGAAACTATATAGAGTTCTGACAGCGGGTGAGGCTCGAGAAATTCTTTCTTCGACGTGCTTTTTGTACCCGGTAGAGGTGTTTTCATACCGAGTACATTGCATTCGTTGGTGTAGGGGTATCGCGTATCCCCTACACGCACGTCTGCCCTTGAGGTGGTCCGATGGGGACCACCTTGAATTTCTCTTGGTTTGTTCTTATTTTCCACTGAGCCTCGTAGTTGTTAAGGTTCGCGATTTCCATCGCTGTCATGCGAGCTTGCCATGGCGCATTCCTCCATGGAGATACGATTATCTGGCTGAAATCATCGGCGTATTGAATATTAAGGAAATTGGGGTACACAGGGTCTGGGACGTCCGCGGTATATATCGAGTAAAGGGTGGGGAACAGACACCCCTTCTGCGGGAGGCCCGCAGGGAGCAGAAACTTTGGTCCGTCCATGCACCCTAGACTAACATACGCCGCTCTCTCCATGACATAGTCACAGAGATTTCTTTCTAAGTTTTCACTTAGACCCAGCCGTAAGATCTTATACTGCATGCCCCGCTGCCACACCTTATCATACGCCTTTGACACATCCCGACAAACGATATCCACATAACTCCTGTCCCGTTTGGCTTAAGAAAGCTTTTCCTTTATGACATTAATTGCCATTTCCGTACTTCGCTTCTTTCTAAACCTGAATTGGCTTTGGTTGTAGAGGGAGTTTTCTTTCAGGTGAGACACCAGTCTCCCGTTGAGGATCTTCTGAAAGAGTTTCCCGCCAAATTCCAGGAGTGAAATTGGGCGGTAGCTCTCTCTCAACGTACGGTCCTTTCCGTGCTTGGGCAAGAAGATAATTTCTTTTGTCTTGTAAGCATCTGGAAAGTACCCTGTATTCAGACATGCGTTGAAAATTCATCTCATTCCTTTGATGATGTTGGATGGAGCCTTTTCGAAGTTAAGCTTCGTAAGCCCCGATTGGCTTGGGGCTTTTTGTCGGAATGAGCGGAGTGCGGCAAGGATCTCTTCTTCGGTTATCTCCGTCACGCAGTCTATCCACCTGGTGATGAGGATGCGTTCGATGAATTTCCGTGTTAAGCTTGTCTACGATGTTGTTTTCGAACTCTATATCAAAATCTTCGTTTTCATCTTCCGATATGCTGAAGATTTTTTCCCAATATCACTTCGATGTTGTTTTCTGCAGTTTCAATGGATCCATCTTCTTTTTGGATTTCCATTTTCTTCTTTTTTCCACATGATCCTCTGAGACTTTTTACTTTCTTCTAAAAGTCGTGAGGAGATGCTCTCAAAAGCATCATCCCATTGTCTCTGTTGTTGTTCGAGGATCAACTGGTTGAGCTCTTCCTTGATCTCTCTACTTCGTTATAGCGAGTCAAATGTTGCATTTGTTATATTTAACTCGTACATAACTCTCAATTCTCTGTACAGTTCTTTCATGTACCCAGTCCACCTGTATTAGGAGATGGCTTTATACTGGGTTTTGGGGATGCAAGCCCTATCTGCAATAATTAGATGTTCGTTGTGGTCGTCGAGTGCCTCGTCTATCTCCTCGAGAATTGCCTCGTCCAGAACTGGTGGCTAAGTAGGATCCCTATATGATCACTACATGGTACCTGGACCGGTTCCATGTAGTAATTGAACGGCAGCTGACGATTAGCTATACAAATGTCTGGTTTTGTGGCACTTCTTCCTCGAGTATAGGTTGGGAAGTCCGGGCCTTTTCTATGGAGCATGTTTCGGTCCATCATAGTCTACAGGCACCTTTCGATTCCGTTGAAGGTCCTGTACCCATTCTCCCGACATCTGACAATAAGGTCCCCCATTAATATGGTAGGGGTCCTTCTGCCAAATAGGCCAGAGAGAGGATGAATTGGTAAATATTCTCGTCTCGGCGGCTGGTACCCGGTGGCGATGACCAGCTTTCCTATATCGAGTTCAACCTCTATTGCAAGATACGATTCTTCCATGTTTCTTATGGGTTTATACTTGATCCCTTTTTTGATGGCGATGGTAGGACCGTCGTACCGCTCTTGAGAGTAATTCGTGACTAACACGTCGTAGTTCCAGATCTTTATTTCGGAACTACGAGTGTCAATCCCATGTTCAGAAATCAAGATGACATCTGCAGCCATTGGTGTTAATTTCCATGACTCTTAGTGAGTTCCGCTCCATGGTGAAATGAGTTACCTGTGTTTTTTCTTTGTTTTCTTACTCTTGGGGGCCTGTGGGGCGGGTCTGGAGTGCCCAAGCTTTTCCTTTTTCGGGGGAGGACTAGGAGTCTTTGACCGACTCTTCGTCGCTCTAGTGCGAGTGCATGAGCCCTCGTCACTATCCGAAGATGTGGATTCTTGTTCTTCCTCATTGTTGTCGTCATTTAATTTATCCTCTTCTTCGGATTCCTTCGACGGGGGAGATTCAATCACTTGTTTAAGTCCTGTGGCTTTTGCTTCGCTGTTATTGTTCCTAATTACGCTGTCTTTAAATGCCCAAGAGCATTCTGGGTCATGAGGAATGATGATGGAAGGTAGGTTGTTGACCTTTAACAGCGCGTTCAATACCCGGTTGTAGCATTAGGGTTTGACCTCGTTTGCCACGTTTGCATGAGTAATGCAAATTAAGATTTTTGCACTCAGGGCGTTCGTAAAGACCATCTGTGAGGGAGTTGCCATTGTTGAGGCCATCCCTACGCTTTTCTTTACAGTGCTCGCGTAGGTACAGCTTTTCGTCTTCTTTTCTTCTTCCTTTTTTCGGATTATGTCTTTTCTTTTGGGGCAGTTCAGGGCCATCGTCCGGTGGGGCCCCTTGCAATTCATGCATTTCTTCTCTTGGCTTTGGCAGGCATCATATCGATGACCCTGTGTGGAACATTCACTGCACCAAGTTGTGCCTTTTGGGGGACAGTTAGCGGTCGTATGCTTTTTTAGGGCATAACATACGAAGCACATTTGGATATTGTGGTACCTCTCGTGTTCGATGTTTGAGCCTGGGATCCTCATATTAAAAATGAGGAGTCCCTCGGTTTCCGCCTTGTGGGCCATTTCGGTAGTTTGAAATGTAACCTTGAAGACGTGGGTGTGATCTCTGAACTTAATTACCTCCCTGATCTTCGCCCATGTGTGGTTTCTCTCGATTTCTGATTTCAGGTCTGCGGGGGAGTTCTCGCCAACCCAGCTCTCCACCTTTCGGCAGATGATGCTCCTATTCACGGAGATCGCTGGCGGGGTTTTAGCTTCCAGGTCCAATTGTTTGAGTACATCGGCCCCTTCGTCAGATAGAAGCCGGTCTATATCCTTGGTTTCACCACACATGGCGATGAAACCATTTGGTATGTCTATTAGCTTGATCAAGGCGATCCTTAAATTCCCAAATGAGGATTCCCACACGGTCTTTTTTTCTGTGATCTTCTTTCCGGGTGAGGTCCGTAGTGGGACCCTTTTAGGGAGGGCCTCCATCGTCGGTGACGTCTTCTTTCTTCTTTCTTGAATTTATTTTTTTTACTTTGTGTAAAAATGTATGTTAAATGTTATATGTTGAGGTTAGAGTTAAGGGTTGGTTTTGACTCTGACGTGAGAAGAGTGCTCCCGTCCAGTTTCCTGTTGTTTCCCTGCTCGGATGGTGCCGGGATGATGGGTGATGATGGATGGGGGATAATTCTCGAGTGGGGACCTCAGAGGGTTGAGCTTGGTGGACTTAATGCATAGCGGCCGAATCCACGCCTGCTAAGTTTGTGTCACCCCCTCACGGGTACGTACGCCAAAACTGCATCCAACTACATAGAGACGGGTGTAACTCCCTCTATGATTCTGGCCGAGTCCCCCGGGCGATGAGGATTTCTCCTCCTTCCGGGACTCGCAGTTTTGCCCCAGATTCAAGAAAATTTCTGACTTGTGCTTCTGCTGTGGGATAGGCCTCAAACCAGTTTCCACGCAAGCCCTTAATTATGCCAGTCCAAGTGGCCGACATAGTTAAGACGAAATTAATGAAGTCCAGTCATCCGAGCAGGTTCCCACGCAGGGCAGTGGACGGGAGCAATGAGGTTTTTTAGGCCATCTTTTTTCTTTTACTTCGCAGCGAAAAGATTCAAGAAAATCTTTGCAGATCAACTGGCCTCCTAAGGATACCCAGGACAGTCGCGTTCTTAGATGGCGAAGGCTCAAAAGTCTTTCTTTCTATAGCAGGCGTGAGTTTAAAACGGTCTTTAGAGGGTAGTAAGGCAATGCTACTGCGTACGAAGAATTCGCCCAGCTTTTCGAAAGAAAACGATTTTTTCAAGTGGTATTTATTCCGCCTCAGTTAAACGTAACATTAGAGCAAATGAGCCACTCCTGTGCGTGGAATTTTTAAACAAGTTTTAATGTGCGATTCCAGCTTGTCGCATTACTATTGATGGCCAGCTTATCTTCATATATTAATATGGATTCTAAGGTGTTAAGCCTCGCTTTATTAACCTCTTTTATTTTAATAATGGCTTTATCAAGGAGCATATATCTCGTTAGTTTAATATTTTGTACACTCTCCATATAGTTCGTCGGCCCTCCGCTTTGTAGATGCATAGTTAACCGTTTCGAAAGTGTGGTAGTTGTCATGCCAATATCTGTAGAGTTTTTAGAAGCTTAGAGTGTTTATTGGGGCAGGTAAATTCTTAAATTATGTTGATTAACTTGAGATTGGAGGAGTTTGGGCAGATGTTATTTTTCATCAGAAGATTGCTGCCTTTTGTTGTTTTATAACTGATGATGATTTGGATTTTATCTGTTTGATTTTTAACCTTGATGTTACGGTTAATAATCTCCTGGATGTTTTTTTCATCTATTCTCTGTAATACACTTTGAAGTGTTGTTGACTTCTCCCTGATTGCTTTCTGTTTCATCCGTATCTTTACAATAATCATTTAAAAATGATTATAGTTGTTTTTTTAATCATGCTGTTTGAGAAACCATTATTCACGAGTATTTTCTTTACTCGTGCAATCTTTTGGTAGAAAAGTTCGCACGTAGAGCAGCATTTATAAGCTCGGCGGATGAATGAGCCGATTATGCTTATTTTGTACCTTTCAGGGCATTCACTCTCTGCATTGAGTCATCTTCCTATTTCGTACTTTTCCTATGTACTTTACTGATTAGGTGCCATTGATGTTATGAAGTTCAACATCGAAGAAAGGGAGTTTATTGCCCGTGATCAATTCATAAGTGAATTTTAGCACGGAGTTCTCCTCAAAATGTTGTTTGATGTTAACGAGATGTTCTTCGTTTTGGACGTTGATGTAGATGTCTACGTATCGGCGATATTTGTGTGGCTTATTTTCCATAGTGTTCAATAATTTCTCCTCAAGTTGACCCATGTAATAGTTTGCGAAGTTCGGTCCTAAAGGTGACCCCATAGCCACTCCATCCACTTACGTATCAAGATTACCGTCCGGTGTCCTGAACGGTGCCTCTGATGTACATGAACGTAACATGTTCATTAAGATGTTTTGGTCAAGATTTGAAGAAGACATTGTAGGAAGGTGGTACACGTTTTTTATAATGATGTCGATGGTCTGAGCGATAGACACAATCGTGAAATGGCTTTCTAGGTCAAGGGATGATATTAGTCCTGACGGTCTTGTGGAGTATGTTGGAGAATTCCTCCGTTGATATTATGCTATATTTCGAAGAGATATACGGTTTTATTAATGCATTTAGGGTTTTAGCTAACAGTACGAAGGAGCCGTGAATTGAGAGATGATACCCACAATGGGTTGTGTGGCTTATGAATTTTTACATTGCCATACAACGGCTATAAACAAAATTTGGATTCAAGAAAGACTGCTACCCAACTACAATGATATATATATATATATATATATATATATATATATATATATATATATATATATATATATATATGTAGATTAATGGATCTACGACTTATATGTGAGAATTGAGAATGGGTGAAGGAAGTAAAGTTCGGAACCTCTCTGGAGCTCATTGTTAAGGTTTCGCCTTACAGCTTCATTATAAATGTACGCAGATGTCATTCAGTGATATGGCTGCCTGTCCTAGGTCGTATTCCTTGAGTTGGTTTGTTAATGTAACTAGTCTCGGCTCTTTCCATAAAATCTAATACGACCTTACTTAACTTTTAGTTAGCTCGAAAAATACTTCTCGGAAGATGCAATTTATACTTGCACGGGTTTACGTATTTCAAGCTAATAAATACTGTAATACTTTCTATATAGTAGAGACTTACATAAGAGTAATATTTTTAATCCGAAGAGGGAGTATCACTCCTCATAAACTCACCACTTATATTTCAACACATTTCTGCAACGGAAAAAATCTTCTACGGTACTCGCTCGTTTGAAGATAGCAAACTAACAATGTTTGTTATTAAGGTTAATGTAAGTTAAACGTATTTACCATATACCCTATTATTTAAAATTCTATATGGAAAAAACAGTTGGTTTTCTTTATTTTCAGGTCCCAGCTCTCTCCATTTGTACCACGTTTTAAATGCACTTTTATATGGCTTGTTATTTGGTTTGATTCAACAAACTTAATTTGATTCAAATATGCGAATAGGTACAAGTCTCGGCCAGAATCTTAATGAACCGGTTTAGTTTTGTCGTGAGCTCATAATTCCTTACCTCTATAAGCGCAAGGAGGAAAATGGCAAGGAAGGGAAAAGGGTAGAATTAGAATTAGCCAAATTTGAAATGTGAAAGTAGGTATAAGCGCCTTTTATCCAAGGTGGGTGTTTGAGATGGGTCGAAAGTGATTATTATTATTATAGAAACTACTTAAGCTCCCACGCACATGGCTACCCTACAAAACACCCAAAGGCAATGCAAAGGACCATTAGTCGCTTAAGCAATGACTAGAATACACAGTTAAGACATAATAATTCACTAAAATATAATAAAACCATTTTTAAAATTAAATTAAAATATGAATAATAAATGTGTCTGCATGTCCCAAGTTTATCCCTCAGAGAAGCCTAAAAATGATGAGAAAAAGCATTGTCAGCAGATTTAAAAGCATCCAGGGCAACACAATGAACAATTTAATAGGGAAGTTTGTTCCATAATTTGATATATATGGAACAAAATATTTGTAAAACTGATTAGCTTTGAAGTTACTATTGGAAGACGTATAGTCTTTCAGAGCTAAAGTACACTTAGTAGGTCTATTGTGGATAAAAAGAGCAGGTAGTCTCAAGTAAAAAACTTAGTGAACATTATAGAAAATCTTGTACTAGAGAGACAAACCAGCAACTTTTCTATGTTTCACAAATCGATTTTTTCATCTGGCAGAATAAAAGGCATAAAATTCAAAGTACTATATAATGATTTAACATGATAATTAACTGTAGAAATCAAACTATGGGGGCAATGTTCTAAACATGGTAGGATGAATTCTTAAGAGGAGCTTAAATCAGCATTATCAAGACCTAGGTCCTTGAAGCACGTACGAAGAAGTCCAGTTTTATGTGCAATAGAGGACACCATAGATCTTCGATGCTTCTCAAAAGTTAATTTATAATCTTTTAAAACAACCAACGATTTAATGGAGCACGAGACCGTAAACGGAAACCAATAGAGAAACAATGGTTGATGATGAGGGTCATGAGTCCTCGATCTGCTAACTATTATATATTATGTTTTTCTTGGACTTAAATTCATGCCTCATTTAAGTCACTACGGCTCTATTCTAAAAAGATATCTATTCAGATAATGAGCTACAGAATCAAGATCAGTAGGATAGTTAACTGAGGCATACAGACTGCATACATGGGCATAAGCAATTTTAATTTATATTCTAAATTTGACCAGGTCTCGGCACTGGACAATATAAAAAAAAACAAGTGACCCAAAACATTACCCAAAACCGTTTTAAGAGAGCTAAAACTTCCATCAACCTAAACATGGTACTGACTGCCCGACAAAAATTCTCTGAATACAATCATAATTAGACCACCAATACCCATCAATTGCAACTTAAACAATAAATCCTAATGATTCATTAAATCAAAAGCAGAGCTAAAATTGACGGAAATAAATCTGTCCTCAGAGCGAGACCCCAAAGAGGATTGCAGATCATGGATTAATAACAATAAGGCTTCAGTAATGCTAAGACCTTTTTTGAAACCAAATTAGATAGCAGATAAAATATCATTGTTATTCACAAACTTTCCTAATCTTCTTGCTAATAACTTTTCATAAATCTTTGAAAGATCTGCAGTAATAGAAATTGGTCTATATTCCAATGGAAATTGTGTATGAGTGTCTCCTTTAGGAATTGGAAAAACATTGGCAGTTCTCCAGGACACGGAAAAACTATCAAAGGCCAGAAGAATTCTGAATATCTTGAAGAGTTAGGAGCCAGTTGCTGGAATAATGTTTTCAGAAAAAGTGGAAATATTTCATATGGATCCGTAACAACGAATGAATAAAAAACTTCTAAATGCTATTTTAATTCTGAAGACTTAAAGGCAAGAATAAAATTCTTCAAAGTTGACGATAATTTGTGGAGTTGGGATGCATTGTTCAGGATTTCACGTAAATGATTATTACATTCTGCTTCTGCATCAGCATAGAATGATTGAGTGTGAGATCAAAGTCTCACATAATTTTCCCATAACAATCTAGATGTTTGAGAAACTAGACGCGTTTATTAGATCTTTTCTCTCGGTAGGCTATTCTCCAATTATCACTTGACCACACCTTGTCTTTTAGTCTACATCTTATAATATAAGTAGGAATTCTACGGTTTATTATATTAACAAGGGCAACATTTAAATCATCAATAGAATTAGAAGATTTATATATACGAGTATTACTCTATTGTATATTATAAGAGTCATGGAATACACCAGGCCATTCTGCCCTATAGTTAACATAATCTTAACGAGATATATTTATATTAGGAACATCAAAATTATGTTTTAATTTAATAGAAATAATAGAACGGTCAGACCTGCCAAAAAGAAGGTTTAACACTAAAAACATAGCCAAAGGGTAACTAAGATCGTCTCTTGGCAGTTAGATGCACCATTCAATTTATAGATTAGTTTGGGGTTAATATTATTTTTTATTCATTCTTTTGCAAGAAAATAAATTAACATATCTCTTACCTAGCCATCACTCCCATCCCCAAATAATAAAAATATCAGAAGCTCTATAAAATACCAAGGCATAATTTAAAATATTAATTGTCCTTATAGGAAGTGACGCCATGTCAGAACCAGATGAAGAAGAAAATATTGAGATTGATGATATTACTGAAGAAACACTTTTTAATATTATTTAAATATGAACGACTTTAGTTGAACAAGATTCCTTGCCTACAAATACCTTTGACAGAAGAGAGTTGTCCTAAAATATGTCTTTATCATTGATCACCGAAATCTCGAGGCCATTAAATTCGATCAATCTTACAATTATCAAAATGCAAAATAACACAAGAATATTTTACTTGGTGGTTTTTATCTACCCTTATCGCTGTGCTTGACTTGTGATGTTGTCGATCATGAAAAACTTCTCGCCTAGTTAATAGGCCTTTTAATCCTTTCCACCAAAGCTTTCCCTTCTCTACCTCGCTCCCTAATATAATGAACAATCAGTCTCTATTCATTATTTGTGTGATTATGTAATTTACAAATTTCAATTTCCTTTTTCTTAGCAATATTAATATCAACCACTCAATTATGGCTATTTTAATCACTTCTCCATGCAGTCTAGAAAATACTGAGCTTTACTGCACGTTCTACATTCCATATCATATTCTTCTTCACTGTTTATCACATACAAACTTTATCGTGTATGATACAAAGCATTTCTAGCTTTATTAATAGAATCTTTATCTCTTCACTAAGGTGTGGCAATATATTCTTATTTTTTCAAACGTTAACTTCACTATGACATATCTTCTTGTTATTTTGGACAATCTACATATTCAGATTTCAAAGTATTCAAATATTATAAACTATCCAGCCATTTTTAAATTGTTTATCTAATTGTCTTTTTTACATCGGTCGTTCTTACTTTTTTATTATTTCAATGGCTTCTCTCTGTTTGCCATTTATTTTCCATCTTCTAGTAGAAGTTTAAATTAGTCAATTTGGCTGTGGTTGTAGGGTTTTCTTCTGTGTCTTCGAGTGGTACCCTATCATTTGCATATTATAGGTTGTTTACTTTATTTCCTCCCATTTTTAATTATCATATTCTCTAAGCCTTCAATGCTTTTCTGCCCCTAAAGAAAAAAAGTCTGGCGTGAGGACAGAACTTTGTCTGACTCCACTCTTTATTTGAACTCTCATTTTTTAAAAATCTTTGCTGATGTGTTTTGCTTAAAGGCTCTTCACATTCAATGGATTTGTTTCTTTTTTATATATATTCCTCTTGTTACTATGCCTTTTCTGGAATTGAGTGCATTAAGCTGAAATTTATTTCAATTCACCTCAAATCGAAACGAAAAGCTTTGATTTGATTGTAGAAGATAGATTCATAACACTCCCATATAAGCTCTAAACCGAGTACAAAAACTTTAGAAGAAGTCTATCCTGGGGGTGGTTTGAACTTTTTGGGGTCATATATAGTTTGGAATAGAATAAGTACCGTTCTGAATCACGATGTAGACTATTAACTTATATCTGTAAATCTCAATTTAAATCTGAGTAAATATAATCAGCCGGATACTTACAGGTGACATTCAGGAGAAAGGCGTCGGTCATGATATCTGAGGGAAAAAGAGGGTTGGAGGACCAGCAGCTCAGCTTCTGTCCATGGAAACGTCTAACCGCGGTCAAGCGGGCGGTGGAGAAACTCGAATTCGTGTCGTGTTCCGTCTGGAAATTTGTGGAAGAACATTAAATTTTCATAAGCTATTTTCAATCAACGTGAGAAAATATGCATGAAAAATAGGTATGACTCATTTAAATCAAAGTTTCACACAAATTTTGATATCATTTAGCAGATTTGTTGATGCCTAGAGAATATAAAGGATGAACTAGTAAGTCTACCGTAAACCATGGTGTCGGGTTGGTTTATAAAAACTTTGAAAGTAAGTTCATAAAATGATAATAGGGTCTGGATTACTAAGTTTAAGAGATCTTGAAGTCAAAAAATCTTAGACCTAAACCATGAGATAAGATTTTTAAAATATGGAAATAGAAATTTAGATATCTTTGAAGGTTTTTAAGAATCTTTCTAATGGCTAACATATACCACGTTAAGACATGAATGAAATCAATCCTTGAGAAATGACTTCTTAGTTATTTATTTCTCTTTTAAGTTGGCTGTAGATAAAATAGTTTTTGTTATTAATGCAAAGAGCTATTATTAAAACTTATGAAATTTTATAAAAATTCTGATATGTTAGTGCTCGTATCATGAATGCACGGAACTACTAAATGTTTCATCCCGTTCACCGCATATAAATTATTCAATTATTGCTACACTCTTTCTATGTCCTTATTCTAGTTTTCCCACTCTAAACACAGCTACTTTTCTGTTTCATATAACTACCCTCACATTAAAATCTACGACAAAAAGAGTTCACTTCTCACTTTACCTTCTTATCATGTATATCAGATCTTTCAACGTTTACCATGTAGATAAGTAATTTGATATTTAACTACGCATTTACTTTTTAACGGGTATTTTTTAATTAAATCAATTAATAGCATATTCTATTTGTAATAACTTAACAATAAAATTTTGAAAGAAATTTTATTCATTAGCATTAGAAAGAAGAAAATATGTGATACGGTAATTATTGATGGTAGTTTAAAACTAATATGTGAGAAGAAAATGATCTAGTTTGTGAGGCAAGATAGTCTGCCGATGAAATTGGTTAAGGTGCTAGTTGATGTGGTGTCGCTTAATATATGTAAACTATTTGAAATGTTCATTAATAAGTAATGCAAATTAATCAAGTGAATTTATGTGAATTCTAGAAACTAAACCAAAGATAGCCTCATGGAGACATTATTCTTAAAGCGTTTGGTAATACTTCAGATTCGAGGCGCACGGTAGATGGCGCTGTTAGTTGGCTACAATTTTGGGCTACAGCCTATCTCTTATTTAGTCAGACGGTAGAGTCAGATGTGACAATCACAGCGTTATATTTTTTTGTTCTTTTGGAGATTTGTAACTTTTAGTCTATTATTTACTAAATATCTGCGCTCTGCACGTTTATAGTTTTTTTTCTAAGTAAGGTAAGGTTTCTTGATGTCTTTTATTGTTTTTTGTTTTGTTTTCGTATTTTTTGTTTGCTGCAAACGATAACAGCTTCTTACTGGCAACATCGTAGCATAAAAATAGGACCCGTTTTGAAAATGTTTTTTTTTCGTTATGGTATTTTCGTGCTCTCCATGTGTTTCTTTGTTATTCGAATTCGGCTTTAGTTTGTATAATCGCAAAAAACTTTTAGATTATTTAGAGGCGCATAAACTAATCAAGAAACCTATAAAAGTAAGAATTGTTTGATATTAGGTTAGGTTTTTCTGCCAGTAAAAAGCTGTTGGGGAGAACCCCCCCCCCCCGAAAATTCAAGGGGACTGCTTGTGGGGGAGATATCACTGCAGGGGAACCACCCTGCGATGATCCTGAGTTTCGATGAATTGGGGGGGGGGCGAGGGGGCGCAGCCCCCCTGTTATACTCATATACAAAAAAATATTACGCCGATATTGTTCACATCTGACGCTACCGTCTGACGTCTTAAGAGATATGCTGTAGCCCAAAATTGTAGCCGACTCACAGTGCCATCTACCGTGCGCCCCGAATCTGAAGTGTTACCAAGCGTTTATCTCGCGATTAATTTATCTAGTCAGATATAGAGGAAGGAGAGGATGTGCTCTAATATTATGTACGTTTAACACATTTCGTCATTGATATTTGATCGAAGCGAAATTTAATCTGAGAAATGTTAAGTATAAGCTAAATAGAAATCTGTCTTTGGGATTATCTTCAAATGCCGTCGTCATGTAGAACATGTGATATAGCTAAATTTGTTATAATGTATTTTTGTCTAGCTTTAAGAAACTATTATTTTTTATATTTGAATTTCACAATATGTTTGATATTTTTCTTGACAGATTTAGGTTTTAGAAATGATTAGTTGACTGTAATATTATCGATGCCATAAATTAGATTTTGTACGTTTGTTAATAGTGGAGACGTGAAGGATCCAATATTTTACAATGAGATAGATAAAATTATTAAATTCAATCTTTAAGCCGGATAAAGTAGATTTTATGCATCTTAATAGCTTTTGCTCGGAGAAAATGGATGATATGGAAGTAGTTGTTAATTCTCAGATACGAAGGAAATCTGCAGTCATTGCTATCTCCTTATCCATAGTAATTTACTAGAATGACGGTAGATTAATATTAGATATATTGTCCCAACAGAATGAGTTTTCTCTTTCTGAATAAGACATAGTTGAAACTTATTTTCCTCCAGGGGTGTAACTCCAACAGAAACTCGAGTCTCATGAGCGTAATGTATTGTGTGCTTATCGTGTTAAAATGTGTGAATAGGTTTTTAAAATTTTTTTATCGAACCGAAGGGCTTTGTTAAAGCAATAACTGAGAAGTTTATAGAATATTTTTCCTTGAAAGAAACTGGCAATGACATAGATACTCTCTTTTCATTTTTATTCTAAATTGTTTTAGACAATTTTCAACGAATAGCTTTAATATAATTTTTTAAAAATCATAAGACAAGTACAAATTTAGTTAAGCCCAAAAGATAAGCCGATTCTCTAAGAAGTCAGAGAAAGCGACTTTAGCATGGAAAAAAGCCGCGTACGAGATGGCATGAAGGCGCCTCTAATATTTTATACGGTATACCATATTACCTAGTAGAGGAAAGAGGTACCTGTGGATTCAACATTTGGGTACCAGTATTAGAACCTCTGGTGATTTTCCGTAGAAAATCCCTAGTGTTAGACAGAATATCTAGCAACGGCTAACATAAAATAGCTTGGAAGTAGCAGAACAAAGAAAAAATAAGATGAATGAGGGTCGTACAAAGAGATTGGTTAACTAAAAAGTTTACCTGATAGTGGTGCTTTCACAGCAATGGCAAATGCGTGGAGCAGAAGTTTCATAAGTCACAAAACTAATCCTAATACTATTGCGAGATTTCGCCTTGGTATAATTCGATAGTAAAGGAGAATCGTGAACAATATCCAGTAAGATCTATAATTCCTTCAAATCATATGTCCTCAACATTAAAAAAAAATCCTTTAAGAATTTGCTATAAGTTAAAAGGAAGATCGGCAAGAACGAAAAATGGGACAAATACTAAGGAATTCCAAGGAATATGAAAGTGATCAGCATTCAAACATCAAACGTTTGATGAATATGAATGAAGGTTTAGAGTAAAAGTTTCCTAATAAGGAGGAAACGTCGAAGATGAACAAATTCGATAGGTCATCGAACCGTCTTTTTTCATCGGTTCAAATGAAACCAACAAAAGGCCTGAGGTTACATATACTCTTACTCCAAGAATCACTAAGGTGCGTATGAATTGAATTGAAAAGTTTTCTTCAGTACGAAGACGGTAAAGGAAGTTTGCCCCCAAAAAAGATTCTGGGCATTCAACAAGAGGAAATTTCTCGAATGAATCCCAAACGGTCACAGAGTGGAAGGAGAAACACTTTCTATCTGAGCGGCAAAGTTGTAACAACTGGGCAAACCGATGTTATGTATTTATCCAGAAATTAGACCAACTATCGACGACCTCTTCATCGCTGTAGATAAAACGATCCTACCTGAAAAGGAAAACTCACTAATTCGGTTGTAAATAGGAAGGGACACACCCTTTAGCGAGTATTAATTCGAAACCAAATATTATGTGCTGAACGACGAATAAAATAGCTGAAATTGCAGAAAAGGGCTGGACTTAAGACACTAGGAACATGGCAGAGATAAGAACAAAGAATCAATTCAACTGCATCTCATAATTATAAAGAGTGTTATATCTATGGAAACCCTAAACATTTTACTATAAGAAATTAGGAGAGTAGCGAGTATATGAATTGTAAGCTGGAAAGAGAGTTGCAGGAAGCATAATTGGCAGTGCTCACCATCGGACCCCTATAGCACTAGGAAAGGAAGTTGTAGCATTATATTGCAAAGGTAGAACTGGGCAAATGTGTATCCATGGATGAAAATATCTTCCAAATAAAGCGAGTGACAAGGCCTAGGTAGGTCTAATAAACGTTTGCTTAGAAGGTCAGCGAGGATGTTTCACATTTAAGGCTTTAGTACAGGTTCAGGTTGTCTAAGCAATGGTCGATATTAAAACCAATGTCTCCTTTATTTTTAAGAGGCTGTATGAGATGTTGTGGCTATCTCCACTAAATCAGGCATGGATAATTATGGAGTTTACGGGATTGGATTAAGTGATCTTCAGAGAAATAAAGACCACACAAGGACTCGTTAAGAAAGAGTTCCTATTAATCCCTCAGTAAATGCAAGTAACTGCTTCCTGGAGCAATAATAGTGTCTGGTCAAATTGAAGAAGATGAGTGGCCAGAAAATTTGTAATAATTCATATAAAGGGTCTTTCAACAAGGACACTCAATCTGTGTCAGGCGATAATGGCCATTTTGTTAAAGTGACATCTGGCAACCTCACTGTGAACTGTTCAGTAGTATTTAGCAAGTCACGTTGGAAGTTTATAGTGTTGAATATCGTGTGCAAGTCTTCAAAATCAGTGCTGCGTTTGACATACGTTCTGCGCATTACGTGATTTCTATCCTCGCCACAATCGTCCTGCTGAGTCCACTGTTCGATGCTTGGTGGCCAAATTCAAGGCAAAAGGGTCGATGACCAATCAGCCAACACCCGTACGTCGCCGAAACGCAAGGTCTGCCTTAAACATTGCTGCCGTAAATGAGAGTATACGGGTAAATCCAAGGCAGTCAATTTCTCGTCGTTCACAAGATCTTGAAATTTCTGCGACTTCAATTTGGCGAATTATGCGTAAGAACTTGGGTCTGCACGCGTACAAAATCCAACTTAGCCAGGAACTTAACGTAAACGACCATAGATAACAACGTGTCTTTGTTGAATGGGCTCTAGAGCAGTTGGAAGTTGCCCTAAATTTCCCCCAAAGAATCCTCTTCATCGACGAGGCCCATTTTTGGATGAATGGATTTGTGAACAAGCAAAATTGTCGGATTTGGGACGAAAACAATCCACATGAGATACACCAGCACCAATTGTATCCCAATAAAGTCAGTTTTTGGTGCGGACTTTTTTTGTCTAACGAAAACATCGGTCCGTATTTTTTTGAGAACGAAGATGAGATTGCTGTATTTGTCAATGGTGAGACCTACAGATCGATGATTTGCAACTTCTTGTGGCCTCAACTGGATTATATGCCTGATATGGATACTGACGACATGTGGTTCGAAGAGGACGGCGCTACGTGCCACACATCGCACGCCACGATAGACAATTTGCACCAGCGATTTCAGGGCAGGGTCAACTCCTGCGGCTGCGACGTCAACTAGCCACCGAGATCATGTGATTTAACGCCATTAGACCACTTTTGGGGGGGCTACCTTAATTTGCAGGTCTATGCGAATAATTCGCGACCAGTTAATGTCCTCAAAGTCAACATGAAGACAACCTTGGAACAAATTCAGCCAGATTTCTGCAAGAAAGTCTTCAAAAATTGGGCATCCTGAATATATTCTACCAAGCGAAGCCACGGCGGACATTTGAACGGCGTCATATTCCACACCTAATGCCATAAAATATACTTTCAAAATTTAAAATAAATTGAGTGCATATATCACACACAACTTGTTTTATTTACATTTAAAAATCGAGCTACCTTATTGAAAGACTCTATATATGTTCTTAAAAACAATTGTGTTTTAATCTAAATAATGATTTTGGGGGAAAAATATCCCCAAAGTGCTTTTGGAGGTATTTTTTTTAGGGAATTGCAATCGCATCATATTGTATTATATATCATTTTTTAAGGTAATTTCAAAATGAAAAGCTTGGTCACCGCTAGCCCTTTAATATTCGGGGTTTGCTCTCTCTACCCCCGTTATTTTTTAATAAACTTGTAATATTCCTAATTCAAAAGCCTAACATAGGATTTGAATTCACAGGCAATTTGCTTGTGTGACATCAAATATATAAGCCTCGCGATCAAATTTTATTTAAATCAACATATTTTCTTTAAAATTCTTTAATATGAAATGTCCATATCATAATTAATTACAAAAATGACTTCAAAATGATATATAATACACTTAGAAATGATTCAAACTCACAATGTGTCTCCAAGATGGCTGCTAATCTATTTTTCGTCATAACTTCGTAATTAGAAATTTACCTACATTAGGAGTGAAAGTGCTATATAGAGTATATCGAAGATATACTTTATATGCTATATAGTATTTTCGTATTTTTTAAAAATAGAAATATTTAAAACAAAACGCCCACATAATTTGAGGGCAGGTGTAGGGGATTAGTCACTTTCCATCCCCCTCCCCCCGTTCACTCGTGGTGCAGTCACAAGGCGGTTACCGCAAAGGCATCCGCCCCAGGCATCAGTGGGCCAAGAGCTTGACCACAGCGTCGCTCAACTGGGTGCCATGAAAGAGCTAAAGGTCAAAATGTAAGATCTCCCCCAGGTGAGTGAGATCCAGTTTCACGTCAAATAAGAAATTGGAGACGTGTTTCTCCCAAGCTCGAAGGCTAACGAGGATCCGATGTTTGACTTCGTAGGAAAAACCGTTTGGAAAAAGAACTCTCCTGGGGCCGTCCTCAAGCCCATCCTCCCCCCTTACCACTCCACCAGTGGGGTGACGAGGTATAAATGAGGAACTCTGAGGAAAATCGTGGTAGTATACGTCAGTCTCTAGGTGACAAAGTCTTCGGATCAAACCGAACTACCGAGACTGGAGAAGTAGTGTACTTGGCTCAACAGACCAAGAAGTACCCTGCAAGAGAGGCAGGGCTACCTAACTTAAGGGGCTAAGAAGAAGCTCATCCTTGAGCTAGTCCCGGGTTATCAAACCAAACGATAGGTTAACTTGGTTAAGTTCAACTTACTCTTGCCAGAGAGACTCCTCATATCGTTGTGCACCTTAAACACCAGGGGTATTCCTCGTCCTTGGGGAATTAAGAAAATAAGAAGGAAAAGGCTCTCCCCTCGAGCCCGTTACTCGGTGGCCACACCGAACTCGTAAGTTAACTTGGTAAGGAACCAAGTTCAAAATATTCTCGCCAGAGAAATCCCCCTCCGTTATACTCGCCCTTGAAGAAGACTGGAACTAAGAAGAAGCTGATCCTCGAGCTAGTTTCGGGTTACCAAACCGAACGTTAAGTAATTTATTCTCGCCGGAGAAATCCCCCTCCGTTATCCTCGCCTGTGAAGAAGACCCTCCCTGAGTTTAGTCCTCGTCCATGAGGCAATAAGTAACAAAGGAGAAAAGCCCCTCTTTGAGCTCGTTACTTGGTGGTCACACCGCACTCCAAGTTAACTTGATTTAAGAACCAAGTTCGACTCACTCTCCCTAGAGAGACCACGACTGCCTAGGTGTTGCATAAAGCACTGTATTTGTTCTCGTGCTTGAAGCCCCCGTCCCCCCCGGAAGAACGTGTGGATCCCCCAGCTGCTACCCTAGCCAAAACAACCGTGTGATTTCGCCCAGCTACATCTGGCAAGACGGCACGCTTTGTAAGTCAATAACATTTCTGAGGCCCTTTAAACTCCGGATGAGTCCGTAAGCCTAATTCTTATATTATTGTTGTGTGTAGAGAAATTAAATAGTTTTGTGGGTAAACTAATTTAATTAATTCTTGTTTATGATAATATTCAGAGTATTGCTGTAACAAATGTCTAGATGGTGTGTATTCAATGGTTAAAGTTAAAATATAAGTTTATTTTGGGAATTAGTGTTGTTTCTTTTATATCCTTACATGTTTTGGAACGGCTCTGTTCGTTAAGATATTCAGATATCAAAATATATTAGACACTCTTAGTACTCTTAGAATAGAACGAAAAGGGGGGGAATTCTACGACAGCAGGCATTTTCCGAAATTAGACCCTGTGTCTTCTCGCCATCAAATTCACCTTGCTTATTTTGCGTAATGTGTGTCGAGACGAGAGTTGAGGTACTTCTTCCGTGTGTAAACTACCGAGTTCTATTGAAGTTAGCACACATTACGGGGTATCAATTACGAATTAGACAAAAGGTTTTTGACTCTCCTCGCCAATCTTTATTGTAGTCAATTGGATTTAAGGTCAGGATCGTGGCAACTTGCTCTCTCGCTAGAATTATTTTTGCATGGTGAATTTAAGAATAAAATTAGTTTTCTTTGTCAGGTCTAGTTTCGAAGATATGCTCGATTTAATATGAGAACTTATGTATATTTCAAAATAGCGCTATCATAAAACCATTTATTACTTCTGTATTGTCACATCTAGTGATGAGAGCAAGATACTGAACTATACCATACACGTAGAATGATCCAGTCTTGCCTTTCATACAAATTCTATGATGCATTATTCTGAAAATCTGGTATTCTAAGTTTCCAGACTTTAACTCCCAGGGCAATTATGTCTGGACCAAAGTTAAGAGAGATACCATAAAGTCTCGTGAATGTGAGAAGAGCTACTTCCTAGGACTTGACGAAGATCTTATTTAGTTACTTCATTGCCTTTTTAACAGAATAATTATAATGGCGCCTTTTAAAATAGGTCGAGGAAGAATAACTAATGTAACTTTTTCTATCCCCTTAGAAACCATGGATAACAATTAAAATAGCTGAATGATAAGCAAATTTGGGGGTTTGCGTTAGAAAGGCAGGCTTATGCGATACTTTCTCCACTGTGAGATAAGCTCCTTCCGATGGCTTGATAAAGAGATTAGTTAGCTACAACATTGCATTTTTAACTGTAATCATATGTATAATTGCGCCATTTCGAATTAGTCTCGATTTTTAAGGCCGAACTAGAATCGGTAAAGTAAATTTCCCATCCTCGTCGAAAGCAGAGAAGAAAATTAAATTAGCTGATTGATACGCAAATTTTTCGGGTTTGCGTTAGAAAGGGTAGCTTATGCGATATGCTCTCATCAATATAAGAACTCCTTTTAGGGCTGGATGAAGATCTTTGTTTCCGCTTGTGTAAATACTTCTCGATTTATAAGGCTGAGATGGAATGGATAAAGTAAATTTTCCAATAACTTGGGAAGCAGGGAAAAGAATTAAAATAGCTGTTACAACGGCTGATTTATGCAACATCCTCTCGTAAAAACGAGCTCAGTTCGATACAACATTGCCTTTCTTACCGCAAAATTATAATTGCACCAATGCAAATATTTTTCGATTTATAAGGCCGAGTTAGAATGGATAAAGTAAATTACCCATTCTCTTGAAAGCAGAGAAAACAATTAAATAAGCTCTGCTTATCAAAAGTCGCTTGCTCTCACTTATTTTGATTTATAACCTTAACACCTTTAACACTTTTAATAATTCCAGGACTAACCTTGAGAGCTCGTTGGCAATTATATCATTCAAAAGAAAATGTAGAGCAACATAAGGGTTTCAAATTTTGTTAGAATTAGCCTAATAGTTATAATGTTATTGCTAAAACCATATAATACCTGTGCTAACCTTCGGACGACCTTTGCAATAATATCATTAAAAGAGAATGTAAAACAACATAAGAATCTCTAATTTCGTTAGAATAGGCCTAATAGTTACAATGTAATTACAATAACTAAAAAGCAAACCCGGGACCGACCGACCGGCCGACCTAGTTAACCTGTAGACTTGCCCGAGACTAAAACGCTGAATGATACGCAATTTTGTGGGGTTTGCGTTAGAAAACCTGGCTTATGCATTATCCTCTTTTGATTCTTTGAAGAACTACTTCCAAGGGCTTAAACAAGAGCTTACATAGCTACAAAATTGAAAATAATACTTGATTTATAAGGCTGAGGTAAAATGGATGAAGTCAATTTTACATTCTCTTCGAAAGCAGGGATAACAATTAAAATAGCAGATCGATACGCAATTTGGGGGGGTTTGCGTTAGAAAGGCTGGCTTATGCAATATCCTCTAGTGACTGTGAGAAAAGCTTCTTTTGAGCGCGTGAGGAAAAGCTTAGTTAGGTACAACATAGCCTTTTGGACAGCATAATTATAATTGGACCATTGGAAATAGTTCTTGATTAATAAGACCGAGCTAGCATAGATACTTGCAAAGTACATTTTTCTTTCTCCTGGAAAGCAGGGCTAAATATTGAAATACGCAATTGTGACGGGAGGTATTGCGTTACTAAGGAAGGGTTATGCAATACCCTCTCCTTACTGTGAGAAGAGTTCCTTTTAAGGAATTGATGAAGATATTAGTTAGCCTCAACTTTGCTTTTTACTGCAAAACTTATTATGAATTTTCGCAAATTTTGGTATTTTATATATGAACGTCAAATAAACTGAATTTATTTATTGTCAGATGATATATTTCCTATTATTTATACATAACTAGTATTCCAGTCGTCAGTTTCTAGTGACAGCTGGCAATAAAGGAGGGGGGGGGCATTATGTGACAATATTCAATTCTACCATGCGATCCAACTGCTGCAGCCAAGGTTTCCTTCAGTAGGATGTTTTTTTTTTATTTCCGAATGCCATTTTTAGCCACTCTGTTCTGTATAAATTACGAATTCGTGTAGTAAATTTCATTTAAGGTGTACATAAGGTGTTATTTCCTTTCCAGGTCAAGATACGTAAAATTGGACAAATATGTAGAAGTGAATTTGACTGAAACCACATTTAAACAGGAAGAAGTTGAAAAGAAACTAAATGTTTAAACTCCAAAAAAGTGCAATCAAGAGAAAATGGGAAATTAACAAGCATGTGTTCTGAAACTATGATAATAAGCGAGTACCAACCCCTAAGTTTGATAGAAAAATCAAAAGAATATCTCTTGAAAATGGGAGAGTATCTTGTAGTAAGACTTTTCGTAAATTAATGGAAGAGAACATCACTGTGCATCCTACAACAATCAACAAGAGTCTTTTAGATAGTGGATGGATTACACGCACATCGTCCAATGAAAAACCTAGATTTAACCCGACGATGGTGGAGGCACGCAGTGCATAGATTTATGAGCAATGGGCACGGGAAAGACCATCTAAAATAGTGGATTAAGGTCTTTGGTTATTTTCTGATTGATATGATATGACATTTATTGATAAAATAACATGTTATGAATGATTTAAATCATCAAACTATCTCTATGAAAAACTATTTAAATATGACTTTTAATTTCTGATTGCCGTTTACTTATTCTTGATGTCCTATTAAGTCAAATATGGTTTACAATTGTTGCAGGTTGTGTTTTCTGACGAATCTACAAAAGCACTGATCGATGATCAGGTCTAAAGCGTGAGAAGAAGCCCTGGTGGGGAATTTCTATCATATTGCCATTTTTATTATCCGTCTTTCAAATAAAAGTTGAAGACAGAAAGAAAGATGCAGAAATCCGGAAAATAAAAATGGCATAGCCCTGTAGTGGTGGTATAATCACTCGCAGAACCTGTAGTTGCTTTCTTTGTATGTGACATGGACAGTGAGCTTTTAAATTGTAAGCGGGTAAGAGGATGTGGTATAAAAATTCCTTGGGGGTTCCTAGCTTAGGGAGATACTGGGTTTAATGGGGTAACGCTTTGGGCAAAATATAGTTACTGTGCCTGGTAGCTTAGCAGTAAAGCATCTGACCGGCAATCAGCAGATCTAGCTTCGAGTCCCGGCCAGGAATTCAAAACTTTTTTCCCCTGGCGTTATTTCTGTCTTCTTAGTAAAGGATCGCCTATACTGTGCCGCCCTCTGCTCCCTTTGATTCTGGATTCTTTTAATGGCCCTCTCTCTTGCCTTTAAAAAAAACTCCGGTTTCTATTCCCATTTGCTGATTCGCGTCCAATTCTTATTTTCTCTTGTAGTATATGTATTTATACTCAGCTACACCAGGTTCCTGCATCTTTTTTTCTGTCTTCAACTTTTATTTGAAAGACGGAAAATAAAAATGGCATAGCCCTGTGGTGGTTGTATAATCACCTTAAGGAGATACTGGGTTTAATGGGGTAACGCTTTGTGCAAAATATAGTTACTGTGCCTGGTAGCTTAGCAGTAAAGCATCTGACCGGCAATCAGCAGATCTAGCTTCGAGTCCCGGCCAGGAATTCAAAACTTTTTTCCCCTGGCGTTATTTCTGTCTTCTTAGTAAAGGATCGCCTATACTGTGCCGCCCTCTGCTCCCTTTGATTCTGGATTCTTTTAATGGCCCTCTCTCTTGCCTTTAAAAAAAACTCCGGTTTCTATTCCCATTTGCTGATTCGCGTCCAATTCTTATTTTCTCTTGTAGTATATGTATTTATACTCAGCTACACCAGGTTCCTGCATCTTTTTTTCTGTCTTCAACTTTTATTTGAAAGACGGAAAATAAAAATGGCATAGCCCTGTGGTGGTTGTATAATCACCCGCAGATCTTGTAGTTGATTTCCTTGTATAATCTCTTATATATTAACGAAAGTCTGTTTCTATATATAAATATACATATATATATATATATATATATATATATGGGTAGATATGACTTCGACTTATATTCTTAATTTTTAGGGGGCAATTTTCATTTTTATGGGAACTCGATGTGTCAACTTAATAATTGCATTGATTTTAAATTAAAATTATTGTATTTCTCTTCCTTTCATCTTGTCCCTCTCCCCTTCGTATTAATTTACTTCTCGTGTCTCTCCTAATCTTGCTATTTAGACTACCGCTTTATTCCTTAATCTTTTTAACCCTCTTGGCTCTGTTCTTGACTCTTTCTTGCCCCTCTGTTCAACCTTGATAACTGTTGTGGCTAAATCTTAATGTGAATTTCCTGATCCCTCTCCTACTTCCTCATTGGTGATTTGTTGTTTTTAAGGCGGTCCTTTATCTTTTGCTAGCTTATATTTACCCTTATTATATTATTTTCTATTGTAGTTATCCTTGAGAATGAACTGAATAAAGTTCGAAAGAACTAGGAAAATCCTTTGCATTTTTCCAGGGGGACATAGCATTCATATATATATATATACAAAGAAAGAGAAAACACAGGCTCTGCAGGTGATAATACAACCACCACAGAGCTACGCCATTTTTATTTTCTGCCTTTCAAATAAATTTGAAGACAGAAAGAAAGATGCAGAAACTTTGTATAGCTGACTATAAATACGAGGGGTGGTCAATAGGTTTTGCGAATCGGTAGGGCAAAACAGGAGAAGGAGGATAACTGTTTGTGGGGTTATTAGGACAAGTTATGTCAAGTCAGGACCTGCAGCCGCACGCTCCTGCCTTGTTTATTTGAGAAGCAGTAGCTGATCGCAGATCGTCAGTCACAATTTTTTCAACGATGGAGAAGGTTGTGCACCGCGCAGTGATCAAATTTTTGAGCAAGGAAGGCAAGAATGGAAAAGAAATCAATGAACGCATGGTTGCAGTGTAAACCAACGCCGCCCCTTCCTATTCAACCATTGCTCGCTGGAATAGAGAGTTCCACTATGGTCGTAAGTCCCTTAAAGATGACCCCCGTTAGAACGCCCACCAGACGTGACCAACGAGGACAATGTGGCCCGTGTAGAGAGGATGATCCTCGAAAATCGACGGGTGAAGGTCGATCAAATCGAACGAAAACTTGGAATATCACATGGAAGTGTTATCAACATCTTCTAAGACAATTTGGCCATAAACAAGGTCTCTGACTTTTGGGTCCCTTGAAACCTCACGCCCCATGATCGACTTCAACGTCGTCAAAGACCATAAGGCCAGAGTTGCACAAGTTGCCCTGCGTGAGTGCGGATTCAAGAACCTCAACCATCCCCCTTACAGTCCAGATCTGGCCCCTAGCGACTACATTTTATTCTGCCAGCTCAAGGCTGCACTGCGTGGATGGAGGTTTGGGGACAATGAAGAAGCCATGCTTGACGTCCAGGAGTGGATTGAACAGCAGTCGGGTGATTTCTGGTTGTCGGGAATTTGAAGCCTCAGAGACAATTGACACAAATGCATTGAAATCGAGGGTAGTAATATTGAAAAATAATAAAACACTTTTCCTTATATCTCGTTTTCTTATATTCGAATTGCAAAACTTATTGACTTCCACTTGTATATATAGTACAAGAGAAAGAAGAATTGGATGCTGTCGTAGAATGCACCCCCCTTTTTGTTCTAAGAGTGCTAAGAGTGCTAATATATTGATATCTGAATATCTTAACGAACAGAGCCATTCCGAAACACGTAAGGATATAGAGAAACGCACAATAATCTCAAAATAGACTTATATTTTAACTTTAACTATTGAATACACAACATCTAAACATTAATTACAGCAATACTCTGAATATTATCATAAACAAGAATTAATTAAATTGGTTTGACCCTCAAAAATTGGTTAATTTCTCTACACACAACAATAATATAATATTTAGGCTTACGGACTCTACTGGAATTTGAATGCCTCAGAAAATGTTATTGACTCATGACGCGTGCCGCCTAGGCCAGATGTAGATGAGCGAGATCACGGATGTCCTTTTGGCGAGGGTAGCAGCTGGGGGGGTCCACACGGTATTCCAAGTGGGTGGGGGAGTTCTTCACGGACGAAAACAATTACGGTGCTTTATGTGGCACCAAGGTAGTCGTAGTCTCTCTGGAGAGAGGAAGTCGAACTTGGTTCTTAAACCAAGTGTACTTGGAGTGCGGTGTGACCACCTAGTAACGAGTTCGTGGGGGAGCTTTTCTCCTTCGTTACTCAATTCCTCATGGACGAGGAACGAACTCGGGGAGGGTCTTCTTCAACGGCAAGGATAACGAAGGGGGGTTTCTTGAGAGAGAATAAGTTCCTTAAAGTTCGGTTTGGTAACCAGGAACTAGCTCGAGGATGAGCGCTTTCGTAGTTCTAGTCTTCTTCAAAGGCGAGTATAACGGAGGGGGATTTCTCTGACGAGAATAAGTTGACCGTTGTTCTTAAACTAAGTTAACTTATCAGTCAGTGTGGCTACCGAGTAACAAGCTCAAGGAGGAACCTTTTCCTTCCTTCTTTAATTTATCAAGGATGAGGAATGCTCCTGTTGTTTAAGTTGCACCAGGATATGAGGAGTCTCTCGGACGAGAGTAAGTTGAACTTGGTTCCTCAACCAAGTTAACTTATAAGTTCGGAGTGGCTACCGAGTAACTGGCTCGAGGGGGAGCCTTTTCCTTCTTCTTTTCTTCATTCCTCAAGGACGAGGAATACTCCTGGTGTTTAAGGTGCACCAGGATATGAGGAGTCTCTGGCTGGAGTAAGTTGAACTTAACAAAGTTAACTTAGCGTTCGGTTTGATAACCAGGGACTAGCTCGAGGATGAGCTTCTTTTTAGCCCCTTAAGGTAGGTAGCCCTGCCTCTCTTGCAGGATACTTCTTGGTCTGGCGAGCCAAGTATAAAACCAATCTAGTCTAGGTAGCTTGGTTATAATCGAGGACTTCGTCACCGGGACTCTGACGTATACTACCTCGATTTTCCTCAGTGTTCCTCATTCATACCTTGTCATCCCCCTGGGGGAAGTGGTAAGGGGGAGAGGGACTTGAGGACGGCCCCAGGAGAGTTCTTATGCCCTACGGTTTTACCCACCAAGTCTTACATCGGCTCCTCGTTAGCCTTCGAGCTTGGGAGAAACACGTCTCCAATTTCTTATTTGACGTGAAATTGAATCTCACTCTCCTGGGGGAGATCTTACATTTTGACCTTTAGGGTCTTTCATGGCGCCGAGTGACGCGACGCTACGGTTAAGCCCTGGACCTGCCGATGCCTTCGGCCGGATGTCTTTGCGGTAACCGCCTTGTGACTTCACCACGAGTGAACGGGGGAAGGGCGGGGAAGTGACGATTCCCCTACAGACGCGAATGAGCAAATGAGACAAGAAACTAGATTATTTAGAGGCAAGAGAAAGGGACATTAGAAGAACCCAGAGTCAAAGAGAGCAGAGGGTGGCACAGTGCTGGCGATCCTTTACCGAGGAGACATGGACAATGAGCCCTTAAATTGTGAGCGGGTAAAAGGATGTGGTATAAAAATTCCTTGGAGGTTCCTAGCTTAGGGAGATACTGGGTTTGATAGGCTAGCGCTTTGGTCGATATATAGTTACTGTGCCTGGTAGCTTATCGGAAAATCATCTGACCGGCATTCAGCAGATGCGGGTTCGAGTCCCGCCCAGGAATTTTCAAAAACTTTTTTTCCCCTGGCGTTATTTTTGTTTTCTCGGTAAAAGATCGCCTTCACTGTGCCACCCTCTGCTCTCTTTGAATCCGAGTTCTTGTAATGTCCCTTTATCTGGCCTTCAAAAAAACTCCGGTTTCTTTATCATTTTCTCATTCGCATCTAATTCTTCTTTCTCTTTTACTATATTAATATATATATATATATATATATATATATATATATATATATATATATATATATATATATACTTAATTTTAGTATAATTTGGACAGTGATTGTGGGTGAAAATTATAGCGGGGCAGGAGCATTTTGCCCTAGTAGGGAGGGCATCGCTTTAATTTTATTTATTTTTTACCTTTGCTTTAATTGTTTGTTTGAACTTTTTGTTCTATGTTTATGTAATTTTGTGAGCCTTAGTGTTCTTCTTACTGTTTGTTTTCAAATGATTAGGTGTACTTATTTTTGTTGCAAATATTCAGCTTTCAAGCCTTTATTAGCTCTATTTGGCAACAATTTACCTCGTGATGCTTATACGTGTATTAATTGTATTGTTTGCTGTTTCGTTTATGTATCTATTAATCAAATGTTCTTATATATTTATTGTGTTTCGTCTATGTATAAATTGGTGTAATGTCTTTTTGTGTGCATAGTTTTGTGCCCGGGAACCAACGTTGGCGTGAGATTTTCGGGTGACAAGATTGAGGTTGCCTCTGGATATGTTGCTTTATACGAGAAAGAAAAGGACATCGTGGCCATCACCAAAGAAAAGGCATTTGAGGTCCTACGGGAAATTGAGCTGCAGCCCGCCCTACAACCTCAGATCCTGGACCACAGGAGCGTGGTATGCCAGCAACTCGACCTATGGATCAGGCAACAATCAAAGGGGCAGATCAAGGAGGAAATCCAGCTTCGAGAAACCTGGGGTAAGGTAGACGAAGTTATTAAATTTAAGAACAGGAGGGACAAGTGTCACTACACTCGTGTTTAAGGTAGTCTTTGCAGAAACTACTATGACCCAGCAGGCAAAAGAACATGGTCTATTCATGTTTAATTTGGAGTTCAAATTGAGAAAAGATAGTTCACTCCAGTTCAATTCTGCTTTAGATGCTACAGAATGGAGGAACACGCGACAAAGAATTTTAAGCAGGCACTGGAAACATGCTCAAAATGCAACTAAAAGGGCCACAACTAGAGGACGTGTAATAAAACCTTTAAAAAGTGCATCAACTGTGGCGATGGACACAGGTCAATGGCCATAGCCTGCCCTGTCAAAAAAGAGGTAATAAAAAAGAAACACGAATTGAAGAATAAGAGGAAACGCGCACAGCCAATACAAGCTATGCTCAAGCAGAAAAGGTGACCCTATCATAATTTTACATGAAAAAGACCTACCTTAAGCAGAAGAACGAAAACTCAACCAAGATTATGACGTTCATTCTTCACGCGCACGTTATGAATCTCACGCGTCCTGAAATGTTAGCTAAAGAGCTAAATCAAATGCTTTCCAAAAACTGTATGGACCAAATGTGGTTCCTCGACCCCCTCCCCCCCCCTCTGGGTCTGTCCTACAATTGACGATGGTCCCAAACAAACAGACAAATGTACAAGACCACAACCAAATAGACAACCCCAAAATTGGAAATAAAAAATAACGAGAAAAAGAAGCAGTCGAAGTGAAAACTCCTGCATTTAATCAGAGACAAGAAGATAACGAAGAGAGGGAAAATGCAGGGTTTGCTACTTCTGATTCCTCGGAGTGCTGAGACTTATTGGACTCAGAAGCCCGACAATTAAAGAAGGCCAAGGCGAAGAAACGGAAGAATAAAAGGTTGCATGCAGCTAACATCAATCTCAAAATATACCCATGCGATCAGTTTCCCTATCCCGAAGAGATGGGACCCAAGGAAATATTACATAGGATTGAAACAAAAGTTTTTTAATGGGAATATGACTTTGAAAACGAACCTGAAAAGTCAGAACAAGCTCTACTGTGCCAAAACGTGCCCCTACATCACAACACTTGCCAGCAAATTTCTAAATCCAATTTCAGGAAGAAGAGAAAAGGGAGGAAGAAGAACATAACCGAAAAACACTAAAGAGACAACATGGAAAGAGTAAGCAAAAGAATGAGGATCCTGATACTCAACGTATAGGGATGGGAGGGGAAAGCAACGGCACATGGAAACATATTCCGAGTGCTGGACCTCGACATCATTCTTATAACAGAGCACGTCATTGACACTACATCTGGTCAAATTAAAATAACAGGCTACATAGTGCTGCCACAGCTATCAGGGAAAACATCTCGTTCGAACTTCTACCAAAACTGGACAAATCCCTTGTGGCGATCGAACTCCACATATTGTTAGGAAACCTCGTGATAGCGGTAGCCTATCAACCCCCTCGTCAAGCCAATCTCCCGATAAATAACTTCTAGACATGGTTTGGGCACCGAAGAATGGCAAAGTTAGTGGGCGACCTCAATACCAGATGCCGTGCGGCGAATTATGGTAGAACCAACGAAAGAGGCCGAAACTTGGAATTGATGATGGGAAGAAAGAACATCCAATGAATAGCGCCGGATTTTCAGACCAATATCACTTCCACAGCAGCCACCAAACCTGACACTCTTAACAAGTGAAGGTTTTCCCTTCCACTACCATAGTGAGCCGTGGCCCACCCATCCCAAGTGATCACATAGCGATCCTCACCACAATATCTTCGCTGAGATCAAGCTTCAAGTCTTTTTCCGCCAAAAATACGCCTTAGCCAAACTGGGAAGGTTAAAAGAGACGACTCAGTCAATACCTCCCAGCTGTTCTAAGCGACGCAACCTCAGAGAAGATAGACAAAGAACTGGGGAGGTTAACTACGTCCATATTAGAAGCGGACCGCAAGTGCATAACCAAGACTGGGTACAACACACCTCCTCAGCCCAGATGGACAGAGAAGATGAGGGAGATCTCTCGTAATTACAGGGGAGTGTACGAAGAGATAAGATTAGAAGGTACTAACCGGGAAAGAAGTTCGCTTCTTCGGCGCCTAAGCACCTTACAAAAAAAGGCTATCACCCTTCAACAAGAGGAAATATGGAACAGCCTTTAAGCCCGAAACCATAGCGAGCTCAACCCACTAAATTCTGGCGTCAAGTCAAGAATCTAAAAGGACTAACCGGAAGAACTACGGCTCCAATAAAAGATAACGGATATTATATAGAATACCTGGAGGTTCTAGAAGACAAATTTCAGAATTATTTGAAAAACGTCTTTAGTATCACCCCAGAAAACAATGGAGAGTTCGACCAGGAATTCCAAGGCCAACTGATCGAAGATCTGAATCAGATTATACACCGCACGTACCCATAACATCAAGTAGACGAAGGCAGGGAGATGGCGGGCCATGGCGGCCCCATAACACCAAAGAAGGTCATGCTCACTGTGAGAACCTTTGAACGAAGAACACCAGGCTGGACGGATATCACCAAAAACAACTTGGTAAATGCCCCACAGCAGATCATTCAGGGAATCACAAACGTTTCCAACGCTTGCCTGATGGTTTTAAGATTGTTAAAATAATCTTTATACCTAAGGGACCTAAACCCCCTGATCAACTGGTAAATTCCAGACCAATCGCCGTGCTAGAATTCGTTGCGAAAGTCTATGAGAAGCTCCTGGCTGACAGTCTTCAAGAACAACTAGCCAAGCTAGGAGTTCACAATCTTGAGCAGCATAGGTTCAGCAGGATTGGCGAAACGGAAACCACTTTCGCCCACCTAACGGAAAAACTCACATGCAGTAAAGCTGAAATAAAATACGTAGACGTGGTGCTGCGAGATGTAAAGAAGGCTTTCGATAAGGTCTGGCGAAGAGGGTGACAATTCAATATACTCAACCTCTAGCTAAAGCCAATCCTGAAAAAGCTCCTTTGTGACTATGACATGGAGAGAAGAGCTCAACTCGCGATTGAGAGCTACAAAGAACGCCAATTTGAACTCGAGGCGAGAGTTCCCCAAAGCAGCTGTCTGAGTCCGTTGCTGTATCTCGTGTACACCATAGACCTCTTTTCTCCAGTGAGGTACGATTCGATGTATCTGCAATATGCAGATAACAGAAAACGAATCGTTCCAAGGCCAATGAATAACGCTGAAGTTCAAGCAAGGGTAACAGCTGTCGAGATTGACAAGATCAATCGCTATGAAAAAAGCTGGAAACTAAAGACTAACCGCCAGAAGTTCCTGATTATTCCGATGAACTGCCAGAAAATAGACGACGTCCTCGTTGCGGTTGAAATTGATCCGTACTCTAAAGAGGAAAAGGTCCAGGGTTTACGACATTACAATTCAGGATACAAGGCACACGTAAACAACAGAGTCTCTCTATCCCAAAGAGAGCTGATGAAACTGTACCGTTTCCGAAACCTTTACTGGCCAAATGAGCAAAAACTCTACATGGCCTTGATACACTCCTTCCTGGTGCTCAGATGGCTAATCTGTCCAACCCTGGCTCTTTTTCTGAAGAACATAACTGTCTTCTGGAAGAGAACGGAGTTACCAAAAAGCTCTGGTTCTCCGAATATCCAGACTCGGCGGGAATAGTTAATATCCAGTTTACCGATTAATCCCAACGAGAACATCAAATAAATGAGGAGCTGATGCAGTCCCCTACGGAAGAATTAAAAGTAACGGAAGAAACTTCGGAAGGAGAGGGAGAAAGAAGAAAGGCGCAAAATAGAAAAGGAAAAAAGAGAAGAAGAAGAAAAAAACAGAGGAAAAGACAAACGAACTAAATTCGTCGAACAAAAAAGAAGCGCACGAAGAGAAATACATGGAGGTCCCCTTAAACGACAAGAAGGCAGTCGTCAAGAACGTTTTCTTTTTCGACGGCAAGGACGTGGTCCTCAAGGTATTTGGCTGTCCCTTGTGCCCACCCCCAAGAAACGACCCAGAATTTCTCCTACTTGGCATTGCCAAGGGAGAATTCAAGTGGACTTTGAAGGAACTTTTGTACCGGACGAATGAATGAATGAATAATGCCGACAATATATGCTACAAAGCAAAACGGACAAGCCCGCAGCCAAATTTAAAGAGGGGTAATTTGCATGAGTGTTCTTAATAAAAATATAGACATCTGGAGAATATACAAAAATATAGCTATGTAATTAAGATCTTTAGAATGGAAGTACAGGAATTTAAAACCATCAATGGATGTAAAAGGATATAAAAATAAACTATTGAGAACTCAACAAAGGATAAAAACAGATTATAGATTGATCAAAAATAGATACAAGAACAGAGAATATAAAATCCTGAAACAATATATTGAATTTTAGCTAAAAGATTAGATTCTTCTAAAAATATAAAAATTCTATTCACACTAAAAGAGACGTGACTCTTAGACAAGATGCCGCGCAGAACCTAGAGGGGAGGGGGGGCATCTTCCCAGTAATGAAAGTGAAGACCCTCCTCTCAGGATTTCTTAAAAGAGGTCACTTGGCAAAGATATGAAGTATGGACGGCTGCAACCCGCACAGGATGCACAAAGGTGGGTGCTACCATTCATCAAGTGCCCATGAGTGAGGCGACAATGGCCTATCCTCAGTCGGTGCAAAATAACCTCCAGTCGACGTGTTCTCATAGTACAGGGCCATGGGAGGATGGAAGGTTTTATGGAATGGAGCTTGGTGCGAGGAATCTCATCCCCCATCTTCTGCCATAAGCCGACTACATATTCGGTGATGAGGGAATACACACTTTACGAAGTGGGACTCGGGCTAATGGGGTTGTCTCCAATGATTCCGCCTCCTTGGCCACAACATTTGCCCTTTCATTAACTGGGATGCCCATGTGACTGGGCACTCAGCAAAAGGAAATCTTATGAATAGGAGAAAGATAAAAAAGCCACCGCTAGATCTTGAAAACCAGCGGATGGCTATAACCAAAAGCACTCAGTGCTTCCAGAGAACTAAGGGAGTAAAAAAAAATAGTAAGACAACCAGATGGCATAGGAGCAATAACAAAGAGTGCAGCAAGAATGGCAACAAGTTCTGCTGTGAAAACAGAAGCTGCACTTGGTTGGCGAACCGATGCTGTGTGAGATCGGAAGACAGCAGCATCTCCAACTCCGTCCGATGACGTTGACCCGTCGGTGAACAGAAAGGCGCTAGGCCGATGGTGAGGGGGTTGTCATTCATACTTGCTTCTCAAGGCTACAGGCAAGAACTGATTTTTGGGCCTACCAGTAATCCCTTTGCATACCACTACAGGTGGTATGAGCCATGGGGAAATCTTTGGTATTGAAAATGGAGTAACAGAAAACTCCCTTAGACGCCCTGTGTGCTCAGCCATGCTCAGAGCACGGGGCGAGCAAGGGATGGAAATCTCTCATATGAGGACACTGTTTTCAAATTGGATGTGCACTCATATACTGGCGACCATGCTAATTGCTCAGGTCTAAAAAGATATTCGAGGTTAGACTTACCCCTCTGAAAAGGAGAAGGAAGAGCCCCGTTCTCTGCACAGAAACTCCACACAGGGGAGGATTTGAAGGCTCCAGAAGGCAGGCGCACACCCTTGTTACGCAGAGTATTTAATTTTTCTAGGATAAACGGCCTGGCAGAAGAGTACACCTGTGACCCATAGACGAGCTTTGACTGGACAAATGCTAAACACAAAAGCCACAGGGTGCGTCGAGTACCAGACGAAATTGCAGCATTGATGTTGAAGCGCACGGTGTTTATCTTACCATCTCGTCCTGAACATGTAAACATTCAAACCCATAAAAAGTGGACAAAAAACCTCCGAAATAAAATGAAAGTGCAAAATACAAGTGTATAGAATATAACGATGAGCGCCAAAATAAATTATATAGATATGATAAAATAATTGATATCAGTTATTTGGAAAAGTGTACATAGAAAGTGTATGTTAATTAATTTAGGAAATATATCTAGTATCAAATTATCTATTATGAATTAATCAAATAAGTGACTTAAAATTAGATTAAAATCATCAGCTAGACTGAAATAGAATACTTAAAAGTTTCTATAACAAGCGCATAGAAATAATGTAAGGTAATTTAAATAATGTATAGTTAACGTTAGAAATATATAATAATGTGTAAATTTTAGGAATAAATTTTTTATAACTATAAACTATTAACTCCTATAAGTAAATGGGAAATTTGTATTGTACTGAGATAAAATTTGATTACCACGTCCCCGGGTACCTTTAGCTTCCTACTTATACTTATAACTATCTCTTCTCTGCTAAATTCTATTTTCCACACTGTCCACTATATATTTACATTTATGTAATCTCTCTTTGTAATTCATTCTTAATAAACGGTGAACCGTGATAATTCCATTTTGGTTCATTCCCTGAAGATGACCTAACATGGTCGAAAGGTGTCTTCGAATAAATAATGTCATTCGGGGATGTTATTTTCGCCTCGAAGACCCCGTTAATAAACTTGTAAGAAATATTAAGAAAGTATAAGTCAAAATTAATAACCTTGCCACAGCTGTGGACTTCCCTAATACCTGCATACAACTTGGCCTTTTACCTAATTATATATATATATATATATATATATATATATGTATATATATATATATATATATATATATATATATATATATGTATATATATATATATATATATATATATATATATATATATATATATATATGTATATATATATATATATATATATATATATATATATATATATATATATATATATATATATATATATATATATATATATATTTATATATATTTTAAGAACACTATTGAATGCCAATTAGAGAGCCCTTGAAGGCCAACAAAGGTCACCATTAGTGACCTTCCCTCGGTAACATATTATATTCAGATTAGGTTAAGTAAGGTTAGGTTAGATGTTTTACCCTTTTAAGTTTTTTGTAAAAGATAATCGCGGCTATGTTTAAAAAAAATCACCATTGCTCTTGGAAACATTATGGTTTGCTAGACCAATTATGCGACTACAATGTTTAAAAAATGCGATAATACCTATTATTAGCATGCTCAAAACTGGAATAGTTTAGATATTTAGTTAAAATGGCGCCCATCTGCTTGACTGCTTGACGAGCGCTTTAAACTATGTGGCGTCCACCCAGGTATCTACGTATGCCTGCCTGCCCATACCCTGGTTCGCTGTGCCGCACTACTGTAATTTGAAAAGCGTTCTCTGTTTGTCTTTCATAATATGGACTCTACTCCATTAGCCAAAATTAAAATAAACCTTATATTTTATAACTACTATCATTTAATCGCGTAATTTAACTCAAGCAGAGAATTTAATTTGTTCATTATATTTTCTTAAGCCCGGACAGCACCTACAATCTTTAATATTGGAAATTAAATCATCTGTTAATTGTAGTTATTGGATTATATAATATGTAGGTTACTGCCCACCAAATTGCAGGCTTCAATAGGCCCACCGAACACTCTACAAAATGGACGCGCGGTGGTCTTATTAAATCTTAGCATACTCCACTCATATAAAATAAATGTCAAAAATTGGAATAAGAATTTAAGAATGTATAGATTAATCTTCATCTATGAATTTAAATAGAAAAATAAGGAATGTAATATATTTTTTTATGTATATATATATATATATATAGAAGGTAAGCGACCGTTGGAAGTAAGCGCGGGACAAACAATGTACGAACGAGCGAAATGTCAAAATGACCTGTGTCAATAAGACAAACGCCTAAACAAACATTTAGCGTCTCAGAATAAATTTATCGAAAGACGGGATTCTACGGAACAGGTGAGTAAACGACCTGCTAGCCAAAAGGAATTGCAACACAAAGCTGTGAAAAGCGCATTCTGTTATATTAATAAAACTTGGGATATGCAGGTAATTCGACTTAAACAGCTTTCATTAGCGCCGCCTTTGGGGTGGAGCGCGATGATTCTAGGTCACGTCCTATAGGAAATAAGCATATATTTATAGTAGGAACAGCTCAGTTAATATGATTATTGTATTGTTAAGATTACTAGATTACCTTCGTTAAATTCAACAAGTTTTGTCGCTCCAGAATTTAATACTTCGCTTTGAATATATTTAAACTGATAGTCGCCCGCAAAGTAACTTCGTGACCTACCGCTTGCCCCGTATCAAGCTAATATTAGAAGAAATTATATTTTTGCAGTCTTTCTTTACATAGATTGCCCTGAAAACTTTGGTAAGCTCAGCCAAAATAAGAACAGTGTGAAAAATTCATCTTCGGAGTGAGATAATTAAAACACCTTCATATAAGTTGTTTACCAATAAATTGTAATTTTCCTTCTGTATACTTCAATATATTGGTAACCCGATAACTAAGGAACATTTATAGAACATTATCCCCCATATGTGGTAATCCACTTACACAATAACTAAATTTATTTTTTTTTTACTTTTCTATATAGAAATACCCCAAATGTAAAAATCCATTATATTGATTCCAGTATTGGTATATATATATATATATATATATATATATATATATATATATATATATATATATATATATATATATATATATATATATATATATATATAGTGACTCTGGCATTCGAGCTGGTCGGGCTTAGCCCGAGTATAAATTTAGTAAAGTAAACGTGTAATGGCAAGCAGTTAATATATTTTAGCTCAGCGTATGGAAGTTGTCTTAAGGTGCATTGTGTCAAAAAGTATCATTCATAGCAGACCTTCTCTCGATATCGTTCACACGCGCTTGACTCAGGCTCAGAAATTACAGCCCAAGTTTTTATCTATTATCGTAAAAATTAAAAGTAATTAAATTTAATGTTTTCTGAATACAATAGTTTTCTATAAAGATTAGGATTTAAGTTCAAATCTATGGAAGGTTTCCGTTTCACAATTTTCTTAAAGGAACGAAAAACTTTCCACCAATTCGAGCTAATACGAACGAGCTTAGTATGGGTAAAAAACTAACTGACATCTCTTGTCAAGAGTACAGTAAATGTAACAGTCAAATCGGTATCTGGCTAATGTTTGTTATGCCCACCACTGCCTTTATTTGATTGCTGTTATTCTGTGCGTCTGTGTGTAAAGATCAGTTGTATTTTGCCGGGTTACCTCATTTTTACCCTTAACTTATAAATGAAGAAAGACATAGTGCTAGATATAAAATATAAAACGCAAGTTGCTACTGAGAGATGTTTCTAAACCGTGGATAGTATCCGCTTATATCTGAGATGCACAAGGGCCCAAGAACAGCTGTCTTTACTGGCTTGTATTTCCATCGAGAAAAGCATTTTGAACGATTTAGACAATGAGACGAAGCTGAACGACAGAATATTTTATGATTTCACCAATAAATCAATACAACTGGAGTTCATGTATAAATGTAGTCAGCGATTTTTATATTTAAACTATATTTTTGTCTCATTCTTAATTATCAGTGCACATATAAATCTGCAGTGTGCATTACGTCTCAGACCTTCATTTATACATGTGACTTATGCGAAACCTACGATGAGGCCGAGTAACGCTGATGTCCTAGAGTCGCCTCTAATTTTTATATATATATATATATATATATATATATATATATATATATATATATATAAATATATATATATATATATATATATATATATATATATATAGAGAGAGAGAGAGAGAGAGAGAGAGAGAGAGGGAGAGAGAGAGAAAGAGAGAGAGAGAGAGTTAGAGAGAAAAATGGAGTTAGTAACCTAAATATAAATACAAATGTACTTTTCAATGAAACTTTGAAGAATTATACCTGTGTCTTCAAATTGCCCACAATCTATGCTTTCAGAGAGCAGTGGATATTAGGTTTGCCTCATTTAAATATTCGCGATAACGAGGATGAAGATTAAAAGTGGGAGAATAATACAAAACATCCGTGGAATTAGTTTAAATAAAGCAATACCCATGAATATAAATGTCAAGATTCGGACCTGTACCGGCAAACTTCTCGCTTCTCAGTGTTCAGTGTACCATTCAGAACATTGAATCACTGTGCACATTGCCAAAATTAATGCTTTTTGTTTCTGTATTTTCCAAATGGCTCTACCTACATTTCTCTGGTTAAATCCATCGTCAAATGCCAGGGAGTCTCGGTTCTTCATAGGCAATAAATTTTTGGAGTTAAATCTGTAATTATGTTTGAGTTTGGAAAATGCCTCAAAGCATGTTATTCAATATTTATATCTAAGCACGGACCTGTAAAGACCGGAGAGATGTAGGATCTCGGTGAAGGTGCTTAGTCCCAAACCTCTATGTGATAGAACGGGTTGAGGCCGCGTAATTTCAACCACTATCACATGTTATTTAAAACCACGATGCTACCCACGTGCATATTCGCTTTAAAGCCTGGCGCCTTATCGCAGCTACCTAAGGCAATGGTTAAACAAGAAGGTTTATCTTGCCTTCGTCCGCCCTATGCGCCGACCTCGCCAGATTGAGTTAGGCTTATGGGCAGATAAGGCATTGTTTCCAGGCTCGGCTGTGCATTCCCTCGAAGCTCCCACTCCATTGTCCCCCACGCCAAGGAGATGTCCCGGCTAATTATATGGAAACTTAACCACTAAGATTCAGATTGGAGATCCAGATTTTCGTCGCGAAACATCACTACGACCCACTCTCACCTTGTGCGGCAAGGGACCTCGATCTCGAGATTCACCATCACTTGTCCAGAAAGAGGACAATATCACTTGAGTGCCCAGGTTCGAGCCTTTCATGACGCCAAGTCCACAAGGCTTCCCCTGTTGTTCAGAAAGAGAACAACATAAGAATAATTATTGTTCTTGTTAGCCCGTTGACAAGAAACGGTTCTCACCCCCCCCCCCTGTTGTTCAGAAGAGAATAACGTAGAACAGCCATTGTTCTTTTGAGCCCGAATACAAGAAACGGTTCTCACCCTTTTCCCTGTTGTTTAGAAAGAGAACAACGTAGAACAGCCATTGTTCGTTCAACCCCGTTGACCAGAAACGGTTCTTACCCCCTTCCCCCTGTTGTTCAGAAGAGAACAACGTAAAACAGCCATTGTTCTTTTGAGCCCGTTCGCCAAGAAACGGTTCTCACCTTTCCCCCTGTTGTTCAGAAGACAACAACGTAGAACAGCCATTGTTCTTCAAGCTGTTCATCAAGAAACGGTTCTCATTTCAAGACGCCACGTCAGGATCATTTAATTCTCCCCCCTTCGGTTGGAACTCGCCAGCGGACCGAAAATTCCTTCACGTCGCCTTCCTCTGCACAACAAGTATAATTACGTAAGCCGAACGTTACCTTTGAGTATTTACCCCTTTTGTGGACTCTATCCTGTGCTTTAAATGGTTTAGCGAACAATCCCCTCCCTTTAACTTTATATTTGTTTTACCTTTTTAAATCTTTTAATCCTCGGATTAGGTCGATTCCCCACGACCCTTTTCAATTCTCTGTTTATGTCAATATTTTCCGTTTTGTGTGTTGTTGATAGTTATTATTAATAAAACTCTATTTTATTAATGATAGCAATATTATTATCCTTGAGCTCAGTTCCACTTCTTAAGCATATCGAAGATACATAATATCGGCCAGCCTAGACAATCCACGCACTCTAAAGATAATTAAAGAAGTTTCCTCAACAAATAGTTATATATGGTATATCTTTGCAAACACTGGTGTCAGTCGAGTAAAGTATAGTGTTATTCGTTATAATAATAGAGTATAGTAGTTCGCTTTTGTTTTATCTCTTGCTATCCCCTTTTTTGAAACAAGAAGCTGGAGTAGCTCAAGGAAGTGTTATAATAATTTGTTTGTGTTTTTTTTGTGTGATTTCAGTCAGTGGTTATTTAGATCGATAAACCAAGTACGAATAGGTCTGTGCCCATATTTAGTTAGGCTAATTCGCTAGAAGGCATAATTCTTGTTGCGAGGAATTTAAGTTGGTTGATTATTGCGCCCCAAGTGCAAAGATGACTCAGTTCCAAATCTTTAAAGCGCAAGGAGAGTCCTTGGGACTTTCCGGAAAAGAATTAATTGAGTACGTTCAAGAGGAGCAAAGAACTGAAAGAGAAAAGTTAAGAGAAGAAAAAAAAAGAGAAAGCGGAGAAAGAGAAAGAGAAATCCAACGAGAAGAAAGAGGAAGAGAAAGAGAAATCCAACGAGAAAAAATAGAAAGAGAAATCCAACGAGAAGAAAGAGGAAGAGAAATCCAACGAGAAGAAAGAGAAAGAGAGGAACGGGGAAGACAAGCTGAGCTTCACCATCAGATTGAATTAGCTCGTGTTGAAGCAGAAATACAGTCATTCAGTTAACGTTCTGAAGCCCCCCCCTCCAATCTCTTACTAAAGCTCTCCAATTTCAAGGATGGAGAGGATTTCGGAGCATTTTTATCCCACTTTGATAAGATCCTCGAAATCAATAACATGGATCTGGAGGCTGAATGTGTAGTTAGATTACTTCCCTTGTTAAATTGTAAACTGTGCGAAATTTTTATATCTTTACCATCTGAGTGTACAATTAACTACAGCACCTTAAAAGCCGCTGATAATACGAATCCTGATTTCTACCACCAAGAATTTCAAGGAGGTCGTATTAAACCCGGACAGATGTTCCGTCAATTCGGATACATTCTTCAGAGGAATTTTAAATTTTGGTTAGAATCCTTAAAGGTTGATCCGATCTACGAGTCCTTAACAGACTTCGTGTTGCGGGATCAATTTTTGGCGTCTCTCCCGACGAAGGTACGCGCGTTCGTCAAGGATCGTCGGTGCCAGACCTTTAAAGAATGTACCGAAGAAGCGGATGTCTATGCCACAAGCCATAATTTATACCCCAAGGAGAATCGAACTTCTCACCAACTCCTCAATCAGGAAAAAAGGAAGGATTCGCACCCCTTCACAGGAGAGCCGACGAAGTTGCCGAGCCCCGTAAAACCCCAAAACTTCTTTCCCCAAAACCAACAACGGGACTCCAAACCTCTAGTTAAGATTTCTCCTCCATCTCTCTTCCCGAAGCCACCAATCATATGCTTCACCTGTGGTCTAGAAAACCACATGAGCTGGAATTGCCCCCAAAATTCTAGGCTTAAAAGCGGACCAGCCCACCAAGTTCACCAGATTGGGTCTGCACCCCCGGCTTGCCCAGTGGTGCAGACCCAAGCAGAAACTTCTCCCCCTCCCTCAGGCCACCAGGTAAATTTTATTTTTGATAAAAGCTTATCGGGAACTTTGAAATTTGAGGAGGGCAGCGTGAACGGCTGCCGAGTGTCGACTCTCGTCAGGGACACAGGATGTACGTGTTTCATCGTGTCCGACGAGCTCCTCCCCCCAGTGGACCCTAACCACGAAAAATTTGCGCTGGTACATGACTACCTTAGGCGGGCGAACCAATTCCCCGTCGTTAGATGTTACCTGGAGTGTCAATATTATGATGGCTGGGCTGAAGTCATTTCAGCACCCATAAAATTCTGTTCCGTACTTATAGGACAGAGCCCTTAAGTAAGCTCTGACCATGTGTCCCAGGCCTCCCTTACTCGAGGCCGAGCTAAGAAAGAAGCCCAGGAGCCCGTCCCCATCAGAACCCCGATACCGTCCGATTTCTCGAAGACCCTTAACCAGGACTTTAGGAGGGCACAAAAGGAGTGTGAATTACTATCACCCTTAGGTGATAAGGCCCAAGACAAGGAAATGGAGACTGTGTCCGTGGACTTCAAGAAAAAAAGTACCCTCAACGCGCCCATGGAGATACCTTCGTAGCACTGGACGAAACATCGGTGCTTGAAGAAGATTACCCCGCGGAGTCCCTTAATGTAATACAGACAGTGTGCTTTCCACCTGATGCCGATTACCCTTTTCCTTCCCTACCAGGTGAGTCTTTTGAACCTTCTGACCTGGATATTGACGCGCAGCCGACACCAGATCAAAAGAGTCAGCTACAACAACTATTTGAATAGAGTCACCATTTAACCACCCTAGTAGCTCTTTTCGAGCGACTGCGCGAAAATGGCCTTACCATTGGCCCCAGAAAATGACATTTTGCCCACAAAACCATAAAATACTGGGGTTTCAAAATAGGACAAAGCAAGTTAGGTCCCCAAGAGAACAAGATTAAGGCAATCGCCGACATGCCCCTCCCGATTACAAAGAAGCAATTAAGATCGTTCCTAGGATCAGCTTCTCACTATCAGCGATTTGTTCCGAATTTCGCTGCAATTTCAGTGCTCCTCGGCCCTTTTTTTGAAAAAGAATTTCCCTGATCGTCTACGTTGGAACGATGTCGCTATTTCCCATTTTAATCAGCTCAAGAGTAAGCTCATTTCTGCCCCCATTTTAAAGATGCCCAATCCAGGAAAAATCCTTTGGGATTAAGACCGACGCGAGCAACGAGGGCATTGGAGGTGTACTCCTTCAATACGAGGATGACGAAACGAGTCATCCAGTTGCATATGCTAGTCGCCAATTATTACCACGCAATAAGAGATGTGCCACTATAGAGAAGGAAGCTCTATCAATTACTTGGATTATAGACAGATTCAAAATGTAACGATAGGAAAAGAATTTCAGATAAGAACCGACCACGGTCCGTTAGCCTATATTAGGATTGTGCGACACTCCAACGGCTGAATCATGCGCTAAAGGTTACTCTTGCAAGAGTATCAATCTAAAATAAATTGTATAAAAGGTTCCGATACCAAGTCACTGACACACTCAGTAGGAATGCGTTACCGAATAGAGTAGAGTAATTGTATTCGTAGGATTAGGATCTCTATGTATGAATATACCGTCTTGTACGACTTAAATTAAATTCTCTTGTAAGATAATTAATTAATATATATGTCTGAATTTTGTAACGCTTAATGCCTAATTGTTTTTTGTATGTATATATATTTGTACCCATTAAATTACGTATAAATTATTTTGTCCCATATGTACTAATTTTATATCATTTCATTGTTCCATGCCCCTTTTTATTATTAAGTTTGTATTAAAGGTTATTTTCCCCTGTAATCAAATGATCAAAATAATCATATGTATTGAGGTAATAGTAGATAGGTGCATGAAGGTACGGTTGGTACAAGAAAACGAGTTCCCCACAACGGAGCTCTATCGTTGTCCCTTTTCTCTTTTTTTTCGAAGTGACAACTTCCCCCGGAATGGAGGGGTGTGATAGAACGGGTTGAGCCCGCGTAATTTCAACCACTAGCACATGTTATTTAAAACCACGATGTGACGCACGTGCATCTTCGCTTTGAAGCTGGGCGCCTTATCGCAGCCACCTGAGTCAATGTTTAAATAAGGAGGTTTATCTTCCTTCGTTCGCCCCATGCGCCGACCTCGCTAGATTGAGTTAGGCTTATGGGCAGATAAGGCATTGTTCCGAGGCTCGGCTGTGCATTCCCTTAAAGCTCCCACTCCATTGTCCCCCACGCCAAGGAGATGTCCCGGCTATTTATATGAAACCTTTACCACTAAGATTTAGATTGGAGATCCAGATTTTTGTCGCGAAACATCACTACGACCCATTCTCATCTTGTTGGCCAAGGGACCTCGACCTTGAGATTCACCTTCACTTGTCCAGAAGGAAGACAATATCCCTTGAGTGCCAAGGTTCGAGCCTTTTGTGACGCCAAGTCCACAAGGCTTCCCCTGTTGTTCAGAAAGAGAACAACATTAGAACAGCCATTGTTTTTGTGAGCCCGTTGACAAGAAACGGTTCTTCCCCCCTTCCTGTTGTTCAGAAGATAACAACGTAGAACAGCCATTGTTCTTTTGGTCCCGTTCGCCAAGAAACGGTTCTCACCCTTTCCCCTGTTGTTCAAAAGAGAACAACGTTAGAACAGCCATTGTTCGTTCGAGCCCGTTGACAAGAAACGGTTCTCCCCCCCCCCCTGTTGTTTAGAAGAGAACAACGTAGAACTGCCATTTTTCTTTTGAGTGCGTTCGCCACGAAACCGTACTCACCCTTTTCCCTTGTTGTTCAGAAGAGAACAACATCAGACAGCCATTGTTCTCGAGCCCGTAGACAAGAGACGGTTTTCACCCCCCGCCCCTCGTTGTTCAGAAGAGAACAACGTAGAACAGCCATTGTTCTTCAAGCTGTTCGTCAAGAAAGGTTCTCATTCCAAGACGCCACGTCAGGATCATATAATTCCCCCTCCTTTTCGGTTGGAACTTGACAGCGGACCGAAAATTCTTTCACGTCGCCTTCCTCTGCACAACAAGTATAATTACGTAAGCCGAACGTTACCTTTGAGTATTTAACCCTTTTGTCAACTCTATCCTGTGCTTTAAATGGTTTAGCGAACAATCCCCTCCCTTTAACTTGATATTTGTTTTACCTTTTCAAATTTTTGAATCCTCGGATTAGGTCGATTCCCCACGACCCTTTTCAATTCTCTGTTTATGTCAATATTTTCCGTTTTGTGTGTTGTTGATAGTTATTATTAATAAAACTCTATTTTATTAATGATAGCAATATTATTATCCTTGAGCTCAGTTCCACTTCTTAAGCATATCGAAGATACATAATATCGGCCAGCCTAGACAATCCACGCACTCTAAAGATAATTAAAGAAGTTCCCTCAACGAATAGTTATATATGGTATTTCGTCAAAAGTCCATTCTACGACACTCTACATTACACTAACAATCAGCTGTTACTCCCAACCTCTATTGTGAAGGGGGTTAATAGCTCTTAAACCTGCGTCCACACGCACCTACCTCCTGCTGACTATTATATACTATAAGCCTCATCATTTTATGGCTTTTTTGGCAAGCGCTACTCATACAAACATATTGTTGGGACCTTTGACAAAAATATATATGTATATATCTTCATGTAGTTGAGCAGTAGATTTTATTCATAACATATTTTATTGAAGGCGACTGCAAACTTATTATTAGTTGTTTCTTTTCAAGTCTCTCTATTTGTCTTATATTCCGCTTTTAGTCTTGGCTAAACCCGTGAATCAATTCTCCAGAATTCATTAGAAAATCGTGACGCACGAGGGCAGAAAACTGGTTCACTAAACAAAACTAAATTCTTAATTGGCCTGAAGCGTTTCGATATATACAAATATCATTTTCAAGGGCTAAACTATTGTGATTAGAAAATTGTAAACAGAGCTTTATATATGTGATTTGTTGTGTTAACATTTATAAGAACATATTCATAGGAAAGGGAATTTCTTTAAATACAAGAAGGTACATGCAAATGGGTGAGACTCTATAATGGGTACAGGATTAAGATGGGGAGTGATTATTACTAGAGGCGTGTGGACGGGAGGAAAGCAAGATGAATTATGCGTTTGTTTGAATATTTAATTTCGGCTGTATTACCTTTATGTATTTTCCCTCTAATATAAGTAACTATCGTCGGTTTGGAGCATGTGCTAAGATTTCGATGTTTTCTTCAAGTGAGTTCCGGTCCAGTTGATATCCATGTTTTTCAAACGAGTGTGTCCTGGAGGCACCGTTGCTTAAATGATAGGTCAGCCTCCGTGTTAGCTTTGTTTCGGTCTCGTTCTGATATATGATTGAGGTTGGAGTTTAAAGTCTCCCATTTTACAAGTGTACTCATATATCAGGTAAATTCTCTGTTAGAGTGTTAGGTAAGGACCTGGGTTGTTTCTCATTATGAGATTAGAGATGCGTTTATCATTGTAGTAAATAATGACGGATACATTATTATCAGTTCATGTTGCTTCAACTCATCTGTTTATGATTTTCTTTCAGGTGTTTTGTAGGCTGTGATTATGATGCTCATGTATTAGAGTTTAATGATCGCATTCCTCTCAGCATACTGAGAGATGCTTTGAAGGAACTCCTCTTAACCTGCACTACGGGAGCTCCTTTCTATGGACCAAACGGCATTCTGTACATTCAAAGCGATGGAGTTGCAATGGATTCTCCTCTTGGAGTACTATCTGCAAACTTTTACATGGGAAGAGTGGAAGAACGAGGTTTTCACGGTTACCAAAACCACATATTTACTGCAGATATATAGACAACAGATAGATAAATATAGAAACAAAAGAAGAAATACAGGAACTAATAGAAACATTTAAAACCTGCTCTGTTCATAACTATACAAGCGAAAATAGACAAAATAACCCACTCCCCTGTTGAGATAATCTTACCGGTAAAAGAAAATAAAATAATTACCAGTGTTTACGGCAAAAATACAAATAAAGGTCTGTGCATGAATGCAACAAGCGAATGTCCCGAACGTTTAAAAAAAGTGTAATAAATTCAAACATTAACCGTGCGTTCACCCATTGCTCAACATAGAAAGATACACACCACAGACTCGACCGAGCTACACAAATATTCGTAAACAATATTTTCACAAAAAGAGACATACTCGCCGCTATTTGCACCCCCAAAATGGAAAGATAGTATATGTCACCTAGCATAGTTTAAAATCATTAAACTATACTACAAGAACATCATGTGCAAAGCTTACAAAACAGATGGTGAAAGTATACCTTTCCCCGCGCTTTCTATATATTCATCTTATATAAATATGCATTCAATTACCTCCTCTACATTAACTCAGGTCCCGTTTCCCGTACTCGATTTTATTTATTAGCAGCAAAAGCCATGGAAAGTCCTAAACAGTAGATAAGATGAGAAATGGGGGTAAAATATTTACTATAATTTCTTGTTATTGGTGAGGCAGCCTTATTTGGGGATTGAGTCGAAAGGTCTTCCTATTGCTTGTTTAAATTTACTCTAACAATGAAGATGTTGAAAGTAATATTTTAAATTACGTCTAAGCTATTTTTTACTACTTAATTTGTACTCTCGATTGTTATTTCTTTAATTATCTCTGTATATTTGTCAGTATTTCTTAATGTTTGTGATTTGAGCTCTCCAATAACAATAAAAATGAAATATATTCTATATAATTACTTACGATTTCGTTAAACTTATTGTCATTAAAATCAATGGCATACAAATATTGTTGATAAAGTTTATGTAAAAGAACAATCTCTGATACCCTCAGAATTTTTTGGAACCGCAGGCGATTGTACTCGCCATGGGGAATGTCACTTCCTGTTCGTGAACATTTGCAAATTTCCGACTCCTAAACGCATTGGGGAAATATTCCACAATCCTGAGAACTCGTCACAAGCCTCCCCAATCCCCCCTCGGTGATGAGGCGAGAAAGAGCCGCTGACTCTCGCAACTTGCTGGTAAATGATGAATCGAAGCCACCTCTGGATTAAGATGTCTGGAGCTTGTGACTCCTGTCTCCTAATCTCCGCTTTCCTCTCAAAATCGAGCGTACAAATACTCGAGTTTTACTTTAGTTCGAGGATTCCAGCACGCACGTCAATGCCGTCCTCATCGTCTCGTCGAGTCCCGTGAGCGTTATCCGAGAAGCAAGACTTTGCCTACCGTGATTCTACCGTAAGCTATTGGTAGCTTTGTGAACGGCAAGCCTTTGAATTTACCCAACAGTCTCCCTTCGTTTAAACGAACCGAAGAAAATCTCCATCAATTACCTTTGAAGAAATGAAGTTTCCTCTTCCAGTGGAATTACGAGAATTCCCACATTTCCCGTCGAACGTCATCTTTAAAGGCTGGCTATCTTCATTGAAAGGCTGGCTCGGATCGTGGCCCACCTGCCTCATTCAGACCGTGCCCCAGTTGCCTCATAGGATAGTTCCTCACTTGCCTCATTGGATCCTTCCCCACTCACCTCATCGCAAAAGGGAGCTTCTTCGAAGTCACCGACCCGTATAACTGAAACCCTCTCCATTATTAGTATTTTCAAGTTCCCCCTTTTGATCTGAGCTTAGTAACATTAATCAATTAATTCTATTTGAGAATCCATTCTCATATTAATTATCAAGGGACTATTTCAATTTAAATGATTCCCTTTTGCCTATAGTTATTCTTATTTTGATCTTTGCAAATAAAATTATATTTTTGTTGTTTCATCTTTAATTAACCTTGAACGATACTCTCGGCCTGTTCAAGTAAATCTCGCCAACCATTTATGCAATTTGTTTGAGTATTAAGGATTTAAAACCCAACGCTTCAAGTTTGTCCTCCTAGGCGGTCGTTAGTCTCTGAGAAAAGACCTTCAACGGTTCGCGTTGCAGTAGGTGATTAAGTCACCCCCCACATAATATAGGAGTAGTGTATGGTATAGAGTGGTTGTACCACGACAATTTAATTATTTAGAGAATGAAGAGATAAAAGTTTGACATTATCAGTTTTTCTGTCAAGGATGCATGTGCCTTGTTTCGCTGTTAAGTCGTGGTATACTTTTTTTAATTTCGGGTTGTTTGCACACCTTCACAAGTAATCAAGAGTTTCTGCAGATAATTATTGCCAAAACCTTTATGCATATATTGACGTTCCGTCTCAAATGTTGAATAAATACGCCCAGGCAAATGATCTCATGCAATTTTGAAAAACATTAACATATAATGATCGCTATTCATTTCCACATCTAACATTACTTAGATATTTATTCTTCTAACTAAAGCAAGAACATTTTATCCTCCCCGCATCTGTTTTTTTTTTAACATCTTATAAATGTCTACATCAATTTTTCCATAACCCCTAAAGACTGCCTAGCTAAATTTTAGTTAGGTAAATTACGTCAGTTTCTGTCATATATATATATTAAGTGTTAAATTCACTCTTATTCTTTCAGAGTATTTACATTTGGGTGTAAGCAAAGGAGTTTACCTTTTAGAAAGTTATCTCGAATCTCGAAATTTCATAGCTCGTTTTCTTGAATTGCCTCTCAAGTGCTTCATTCAATCAATCGAACAAACAAGCTTCGCTCACTTAATTTAAAGCAAAAGAAAGTTAGAGTATAGAGTGGGATCTTAAGGCTATTCCTGATAGGTTGGACACATAGCGTCCTTTATGGGCAAAGATCCATGGGGGAGAGCGTATATATACTTATTATCCATTTATTTACTTATAAGTATTATTCTTGCTTTTCTCTTTATCGAATCTATTTACTTCTTTCTTGACTGAAATTCCTTTCCCTTTAAGTTGCCCCTTCAAACATTTGTCTTCAACTTTTTCTTGACTTCGGTATTCTTCTTGGCTGGGTTGGTCCTTAATCTTCGATTTCTTTCTTGATGTATCTTCATAAAAATATTTAGACTCTGGAGTTTCGAGCACGCTACCGTCTGATTTTAACGCCAACACTTTCGCCTCACGACCGTCGTCTATTTATATTATCGAGTTGGAAGGAATATTTCTCTGATACATTTTCGCACCCCTCCCTACACAGGTCCCTTTCTAGAAAGCGGAGAGAATTTGAGGATTGGGGAGAGACTAGTCTTGGATTTCTTAATCGAGGCGTTACTAGTAGCTCCCCCTCCTACGAACTCTGAGTCTGCGGCATGAGTGGAGTTAATTCAGTGAGATTGAGGAGAGCGAACGAAGTCTTGTCTCTTAATCAATGTGTAATAGCATCTCCTTTCTGGATCTCCAAAGTTCCCAGCAGCACCTTTTCTTAATCTCTAGTAGGAGAGAAGGTGTAGTTGTAACGAAGATCAGAAGATTGTTTGGCCATTCTAAGGTCACCAGTTATGGGGCGGGGGGGGGCCTTTATTATGACTTTTATTTAATTTTTCATTTTATTCTTCATCTTGCCTTTCTCTTTATTGAATCTATTTTACTTCTTAAATTCCTTTTTTCCTTAAGTTGTTCCTTCAAAAATTGTCGTCACCTTTTTTTGACTTATATATTCTTCTTGGCTGGGTTGGCTCCTGATCTTCGTATCCTTCCTTTCTTGATGCATCTTCATTTTTCTTCCATTTATCTTGATATAATTTCTTGTTCCTTCTTGATTCAAGTTGGGTTGTTCTTTCGAGCGTTTTTCTTGACTTCCGTTTTCTTCTTGAGATGATTCATAAAAGGTTGTGAACTTTTGAGTTTAGAACGCGGTACCGGTTGATTTAAACACCAATGCTCTAACCATTACGCCATGGCTTAGTCCGTGAGAGTTGGTAATTTTATCGTCTATTTATATTATCGAGTGGAAGGATTTTTTCTCTTATACATTTTCGCACCCCTACAGACCTTTGACGCAATGAATTTCCTAAATAGCTCTTGATTCAAGCTTTAAGTTTTCTCGAATTTTAGAAACTATCAAGATACCCCTCTACAAATAATTATTCTTTTTGCCCTAACGCATACCATTAGGTCAAGAGACACATGAATAATATCCATTGAACTGATATCAAAGAGATCTGAACTGTGTAACTCTAAAGTTTCCAAAGGATGGATCAGGTTTCTATTTTGCCACCTCTTAACCTCTAGCTCCGATTTGTTGAGTTATAGATACGAATGTCTTTGATTAGTGTTACCTATAATTTATTTGAATAATAAATTTTTTGTTTCTTTTTAACTCTTCAAAAAGAAAGGGAAGCTATTTTCACATTTTACTGGAAAGCTATTATCTTGATTATTTCCCCATATAAAAAGAGCGCTAAGATTCGAGTATTTTGCTGTTTCACACAATAGAGTTTTAAAATTGCAAACCGGCTAATCTCACCCGACCCTTTCGGTTTTAAATGTTATATTCATGTGTTTTGGTCATATTTTGACAAACAACTTTTACTCTTCCTCTCAATTTATCTTTGGATATATTTAGTTTAAACAAAACTTTCCATGCTAAACCTTCCTCTCTCATGCGGTAATTTTGGTAAGTAAAATGTGTAGAATATATATAAAACGATTAGTAATATTAGATGTTTTGTACATCTAATATTACAAGAAAAATCCAAAGCAGGTTTTTTCCGTTTTCTTCTTTTTCCATCACAGGATTTTAGAGATCAGACATCTCGGGTTGTTTTGGACAGAAATAGCACAATAAATTCAGGGGCACAATTTTTCGCTTGATTTCAAGGAAACGAAAGAATCTGACTTAAAAATATATTTTTCATTGGAAATGAGGAATATGTAAAGAGAGCCACACTCTAAAAAAGACTAGGGACAACATAATAATCTAGTGTAGGAAGAAAAAAAGTCCCTTGAAACTATTTTCTAAGAAGAAACAATTACTGCTACATATTAAATACAATCTTCTTTTCTTGGGTTTAGATATATAGACTAATAATCATAAGAAGTGAATACAATTAGTGCGAAAGATTAAAAGTATAAGGATATTGTCTAAATCTTCCCGCGTTCTTTATTGATAGCTACTTCAATATAGATTACTCTTTCTACAAATTTTCCTTTCTTGATTTTGACACTTAGAACAGGGCTCTGTGACCATTTTGTCCTATTCGTTAAATATGAATGATCGGAACTCTGCCACTTTCCTAAAGATTTATTGCTTTAAGCTTGACACTTTGAGACTTTATAAGGATCGACAAACCAAGTCCCTGGATACTATTATTTAATAGATTATATATACTGCAGCTTGTATTTATGTCATTGCAAAACGAGTAGCTTAAATTAGTTAAAGGTTTTAGAGTTTAGATAGTCATTTTTTAATTATGGTTCACTTAAATTACAGAGATATTATTAAACGATTGTTTTATAGAAGGAAGTTATTTGGTCAAGCATGGAGCGCATATAAATAGTGGGCAGTTATGCAAAGGGGAGGAAATTGGAGAAAAAAATAATGACACGTTTAATTACTTAGGAGATATATTGCGTCTCAATATCAACTACACATAATATATTATCAAGAATCAAGTTTTTAATTATTTAGTTACACTATCAAAAAGTTAATTTTTCAAATAATTGTTATTTATCATCTTAAAATAAACATCACTTAAGGTAGACTAACTTTACTTTCTGACGTTTTAGTGTGCAATTCTCGACTTTCTTCATAAACTGTTTTTGGAAGAGATGTTCTCAGTGGTACGCAATTTATTTATTAAGGTTCCTAAAATAGTCTGTATGTTGAATAAACTATCGTTCAACTCATTCTTTTGGAGCACATTTCATTGCAGTTAACTGAATTGTCGGTGATAACTAGTTACGTTGATATCCTGCAGGAAGTCGGTTTTGATACTCTCTCTCAATTTTGCCCTTCTTTATTTTCCTATAGGTATCAGGCATATTCATTAGAACTCTCTCATGAACAGAAGCGAGTGGGTGAGGAGTTATCTAAAGGATTACGTCGAAGTTTAACCCATTGGCAAACCCACTCTATTCATCAACAGAATTTAATCATAATTAATACTTGTTGGCCAATAAATGGGATGGGATAGGGTTGTCTTTGCAAATCTCCTTTAGTACGACGTTGCGTATTAACTGAGAACAAGGAACGATGATAACATTTTATGATACCAGTAAAGAAACTAGTAAAGATATGAAGATAGAGGAAGTAAAAATGTGTAAAATAAAAATGCCGCAAGAATTTATGAAAGCATTTGAGCTGTCAAAGCCAAATAACACCCAGGGTTGGGACAGATAAAGCTGGAGATCATGCAGATGTCACCCGAGATCAAATGCCCAAAACTTTAGCTGAAAGTGTGTTAAGTAGAAGAAGATGAACCAAGGCCTCTCTAAACCGAAATTTCTCTCCTAGGGAGGAGGCTATATCCCCTTCTCCATCCTATCTATGATGGGCGATTAATGCAGGAAAGTTTATTGACGACTAGCCTACCGAAAAGGCCAACTGATAGGAAAGAAAGTTGAGGAGGACATTGTAAAGAAACTGACAAAAAAGAGGGGGGAGGGAATAGAAAGATCTCGATGGGTAATTAAGTCTGGGTAAACTCAATTTAATCTGAAACAAGTAGGAGCACTGTCAACGAGAATGTTTGTTTTGTCCAAACTTTACAGATATTCTACTCAGTGACTCTATTTCGTGGCTTATAATTTTCAAACATGAAGATAATAGACCCCTTCCGTTTCTAATCTCCAATTCGCGTGAAACTTTCTTGATTTGCATTTTCTCGAAACCAAAAGACCATCACTACTCTCGCTCATATATTCAATTATATTCCTTCTATAGTGATAAAGTTAAGCGTTGAGATTTTAAATCACTCTTTATTCTGAGCCGGAAAGTCGTCAGCACATAATTTTTGGAATAAGGATTTCTAAAAATATTTGAAAATGATCATAGACTCTTTTGTCCTCGAATTTTCGAGGGACGTGTATAAATTCTAGAAAGGAATCCATTTCTACACAACATACTTGTACGATTGATTTACTTTAGGATATTTTCCTTTTATATTTTTTATGCCTCTTCCTTTCTTCCAGGAGTCCTGAAAAAATAATATGCTCCTAAATAAACATACAAGACTAGAAATATATCTTAAACAACTTATATGCATAGATACATATTAAAAATATAACTAAAAGGTACAGGATTAACTATTGGATAGGGTTTAATAAAGTAAATTATTTAAGTGTATAAATATAAGTAAAACTTTATATTTACATAATTATATACAAAATAAGTGAGTTTTAATCCAAAGTTACAAGTAAAGAACAATAAATTATTTTTCGAGATATTTCTTTAATCTACATCCCTTAATAGTGGGATAAATTATGATGTCTACTCCTGATTAAAATAGCAAATTTATTACACGGAATAACTTAGATCAGGAATCGTGACTTTCTCAATTAAAATGGATATAACAAAGGAAAATAGGAAAATTAAAACAAAAAATGAAGAAGAAATCCAAGTACCTTAAATGATATTAAGAAAAATAAATGCAATTTAAAAATAAATATTAAATAATAATAAATCTGGAAAAAGACGTCTAAATATAATTGGCAATGAATCAAATACTTAGATGCAATTTTTAAAAGAAAATGTAATGCTCTCTTTCCCGCCCTCATTGTTTGGTATATTCAGGCAAGGAAATGAGAGTTGGGAGTTGGGAGGGTGTGCAGCTTCTCCAGATTTCAATTGTATCGGGTCATGGCCACTTTTACAAAAGTATTTCCCCTTTGTGCGATGGTATAAATAATAATAATAATAATATATATATATATATATATATATATATATATATATATATATATAATGCGTCAAGATTCTGGGAAGATCAGTATAAATAACTTTAAGTTAGTATATTTAATATTTTATTTCATTCTTAGATAAATAAATTTTAATATTAAAATGATGAAGCAAATGAAAAGCCACACCATAATCCTTGCCATAAAATCTCAGCATATTTATACAAAGAATAAGCGTGTTATAAGGATTATCAGGATAATTTGCATTGATTTTAATTTAAATACAGCTTATCTCTTATGTTAGATGCTGCGTTTTCTACATTCCTTTACGTGATCTCAAAATACTGACGTTATTTCTGTCTTTTCAGTATGGGTTGGCTTCATTGTACAGTCCTTTTCTTTCTTTATACCTTGTGATCTTCTAATGTCCCTTTCTCTTAATCGCCTACAAAAAATCATTCCGTTTTTTGTATATTTGCTCATATATATATATATATATATATATATATATATATGACACATATTTAGATATAATATCTATCTTTCGTGATATTTTCAAGTTAATGGAATAAATATTTCGTAAGTTATAAGAAAATGGACAAACAATCTTCCAAATTGCAGAAGCCCAAATTTAAGGGTCACTTACAATAAATGAACTACCAGCCGAAGTATTTGTGTTCAGGAGTCGTTTTATGGGCTATCAGTTACTTTTTATTATCATACATTATTGGAACTTTTAACTGTCAACATGGCTGCCCGTGAGAGACGACTGGTAGCATGTGATAAAAAAAAACTATTATGTGCCTTTGCCATGAGGGCGAGTAGATTTCTGTGAATGCAACTACTGTAAGATGGTCTATATTTGTTGTGCCACGAATCATAGCTCGTTTTAAGTAATCAAGATCAATAGATGCTAAGCCCAAATCCGATAGACCTCTTAAAACGTCACCAAGAACAGGTTTGTAATATGGCTAGAATGTCACCTAAGGATAGGTTTAAGACTGCTGCTTAGATATTCCGCGAGTTCAGCTCCACCTCTGATGTTAACGTATCACGCAAAACAATACCCCGGAGGTTACAAAATTCTGAGTTACTTGCTCGGGAACCAAAAAAGAGAGCTCTGATCTCCAAGAAGAATAAAAGAGTTCAACTGTTTTAGGCTCACGAACATCTCGTTTGGACATATGAACAGTGGGCGCAGGTTCATGTTAGCGATGATGAATCGAAGTTTAATGTGATTCGTTCCGATGGCGGGATGTACGCCCGACAAAGATATGGCGATAGGTGATCTCCTGCATATGTGACGAAGGTAGTGAAATATGGAGGAGGCTGTGTAATGGTATGGAGATTGATCTCTGCTGCTGGTCTTGGTCCACTTTTACAGCTACAAGGGACTGTCAATGCTAGAATCTACAAGCAGATCTTTAAACAGCATGCCCTTCCAAATTTCCGATCCTCGTCAGCTCAACCTCCTATCTTCGTGCAGGAAAACGCTCCCTGCCAAACTGCGACAAGAGTCAAAGAAATTTTTGTTTTATTTTACATTATTTATCTAAGTTACCTCTAAATTTGGGCGGTTGTAATTTGGAAGATAGTTTGTTTATTTCCTCATAATTTACGAAATATTTATTGTCCTCATTTGAAATTTTAACAAACCCTAGATATTAAATATATTTAAATATGTGTATAATAAAGTCTCGACGTTTTGTTAAACTTCTATAATAAATATTTAAATACACTCATTCTTATTGAATCTTATTAGGGATGCCTTGTTAACCTTTCGCTGTAGCTTTTTAACGTTTTCAAAGACTTTGTTTTCAGAAAGCAAATTGGTAAAAAATTATTGCAAGTGACATATCTTTATTAGCCTTGAAGTCTTTTAACCTTTTGAATGGTTATCTTCTGGCAAACGCTGAAATTTGTTTAAAAAATGGGTTTTATATATGCATTATTATCTTATAGAAGAATATGTTTTAGGAACAATCAGAACTGATAAAAAATATAGAGTAATGTTTAGGTTAAAAAACGATAAAAATAACTAATGGTAGATTTCAAAATTCTCAGAAGTGAAGATTTTTTGGAACGCAATCCCAATTTTCCTAGTTGCTGATGTAAAACTTAACTCAGAAGAAGACCCAGAAGACATAATTACCCCCTGAATGCACTTAAACGTTATACCTGTAAAAGGACGATATTTCCTATCCTGTAAACCTCTTTTTAGGGCGACGCTGTTAAGCAAGATTAAAGTCTCCATAAATTACTTTCATGCAGGAACGATATCTGAACAATACGGCTATCTCAGGGCAGGTTGAAGCTTAGCAAGAGAGTGGTTAGTCCAGTGTAAGATGCGGTCTTTAGTGTGGTTTGAGAAAGATCTATTGGGGTTAGATGAAAAGAACGGAGGTTGGTTCACCGAGTCGCCAGATAAATAAGCCAGGTAAATAACTGCATATAACAGCACTCTTTATCTACCTTTACTCTCTCTCACTTTCCTTTTGATCCTTTTTGGCCGATAAGGCAAACCAACAAGAAGAATAGTGGTTAACGAACCAATCAACTCCCCCAAATGGGTCCCTTTGTATGTCCAAAAAATGAGCGCTGGAACACGACAGGACGAATGTTTTCAGAATTCTATACGAACAGCTCGGATTGGTGCTAGTTAGACTGCTAGACTACCCTAATTCATATATTGTGATTTTTCCACACCAAAAGGATGTGGACAAGCGTCTATCGGAGAGACAAACAAAGGGAAAATAAGCAATCGGATTAAGGCAAAAATATCACCTGGATCAAAGATCAGATAGCAGTATATTGCCGCTAATTGATCCTTGGATCGGCGATCACATGAAAGATGAGATCAAAGAATATATTGAGAGGTCTCACAATTGTACAAAAGTTAAAGAGATCATAAAATTTATCAACCGTAAAAATAATACTGAGCATTCGCATGTATTTATAGTGATTTCCTGAGGAATCAAAATAGTGTGGAAGGCCAAAGATACCAGCCTATTGGCATTTAACCTAAACTTCATCCAGAGCCGAACACGATGGAAAACTTCCTGAGCGCTCAGAGATGTTTTTAATGCTTTGCACTAAAAGATCATATTATCAGAGAATGCCCACTAAAAGATATAGAAATAGTTTTGAGTGTAGTAGTAAAACTCATACATGGTACGAATGTGCAAACTAAAATTGCAAAATTGCAATGGATCTCAACACACTATGGCAATGGCCTGCCCAAAGAAACACAAAATTATCGACAACACTAACAAAGAGAAAACCTGGCTAGAAGAGGAAAAACAAAATCTAAGTTTGGCCAAGGTCACTAATGGCACAGCAGACCAATTCCAAGCAAAGAAGAATGTAATTAAAATCAAGCAGGGAAGTCTCTCAATATACTGGCATGTATCCTGCATATTTATCTCCCCTAACGGGGAGATAGGGCCTGATCACAGCAAATAAAGGAAGATATGATTACTGTCAGAGTCCTAAACAGAATTCTAGATTGGACCGCCGAATTGAATTTAACCATAATTTCGAACAAGATTAACATCACGAGAGGCAAGAGAAATGCAAATTTCAGGTTCAATATTCATCATAATGGGAAAAATGCAAAGGAGCCACGGTAGATTGAATCTGTTTTCTGCGAGCACAGAAGAGGGGTGTTTGATATTTCACCAGATAAAAACTAGAATTTTGAAAGAGATAATGAGCTAAGGATAGCCTAAGAACTAGAGCAAAATTGCTTAGAGATCATCCCTAACAGTTCTGTATTGCCAACGCTTTTAGAAGTTTAAGGCATAAAACAAGTAACCCCTCGAGAGTTCAAAAGTACGCTACTTAACACCAAGATGAGGCCTCTTGGAGAGTAGGGAATAACGAGGGAGAATTTTCCTCGTGCGCTAGACTCTTTTTTTCAATAAAATAGTCTTGTTATTCAACGCCAAAATTAGTGCGGGCTATTTTCCGGACTCAGTGAAAAGAAGGGAAATCAGAATTTCTCCCGAAATCCGTCTGGCCCCCTAACAAACTAGGCAACTTCACACCAATAAACTTGCTGGAAGCATTGGCGAAATTACTAGAAACTGAAATAAACAATAAACTGATTGGACAATGAGAAAAAAGGTACCAATACCGCAGCAGCAATACGAATTTCGGAAAAATAGAAGCACCGAAACGGCTTTAGCTGTCCTCGTCGATACAATCCCAAATGCAAAATGTGGAAAGAACATCACCGACGTTGTATTTAGGGAGGTTCAATAAGCTTTCGACAAAGTTCGGAGAATCGAGACTAAAAGATATAAAAAATGGAGTATGTTAGGAGGAGAGATTATAGGCAGAAAAATGTGTTATTATAGTAGAAGGGTTTGTGTTCCAGTACGTCTGGAAAATTCTTCACGTGTTCATCCTCCTATGTTTCGTAATTTTATTGATTTATACAAAAAGCATTTAAACCTTTCTGTTAATAGTTTATCTATTTGTATTAGTTAAGCGTACTCTGTTCTTTTGGCATTATTTACACATATTTCTTTTTGTTATAACGTTTTGTTTCGTATCACTTGTTCACTTTGTAAATTATTATTTTTTTGTCCACCTCGGCCCGTTGTTTGTTTGTTTATTTTTTTTCAGAATTATTTTTACTATTTTTATTGTAACTTGGCCACTAAAGAGCTTTTTTTAATGTCTAGATTATTTCATGTTTACATATTGTGGAGATATCCTCTTAGAATAATATTATTTCCCCACCTCCTAAGATATTACTTCGGGAGAGAAAGCGAGCCGTTATTTCACCTCCCCTTACGACCTCACCCTTTTTGGACTCGCAGCCAGGTCTCTGCGAAATTCACACCAAGGCTAAATCCCGGCCGTCTCAATCTCCCCCTTTCCCTTCCTCCGTCCCCTCGGGTCGGGAGATTACTTTGTAGGATTTGCCATGAATTGGTTTTATGACTCCCGCCGCTGATCACCCGTATGGTCCGCTGATCCCTGCCTTTGACACTTCACCTCAAGAAGACGCTCGGATTACCAAGCCCGATAACGAAGGTTAGAGAAGGTCTCAATCTCTCTCCCTGTTTTGGAGAACTCCAGGTATATATGCACCGCTCCAGGATTACAGACAGATTTAGTTACACGAGACTTCACTGAAAGGAGTGAAATTCAACGAAGCTCTCTCCCAATAAATGTGAGTGATGGTCGTAAGCGACGAAAGAGCTGGACATCACACCCTTATCTTCAGGTCAGGGAGAAGAGTCTCATGAGGCAACGTCAAATTTCTCATCCGCCTTCGGATCAAGAATTGGAGAAGCCGTCCTCCGAAGTTCTTCTGGTGACCTATTAAGGACAAGAGGCTCGTTAGCTTGCTCAAGCCCCGTGTGTAGAAGTCATCTTCTACCCCTTTCGAATTTCGTTTGGTGACCTCTTAAGGAATAGAGGCCCGTTAGCTCGCTCAAGCCGAGTGTGGAGAAGTCATCTCCTCTCCCCCCATACGAAGTTCGTTTGGTGACCTCCTGACGACAAGAGGCCCGCATTTCGCAAACACAAGTTTGAGAAAGTAGCCTCACCCCCTGCAGGTTAGTGGCTACCACTCGTGAGTAATCAAGGTCACTAAGACCTCCCTCAAGTTTGCTCCACCTTACTCTCGAGTTTCAAAGGAACTAAATCACTCATTACCTCAATTCCCATTATAATCATTCCCTAACCATGGTTATCAAATTAGTATTCTGAGCTTAAGACCGTCCTATTTATGTAGCCATATATATATCCATATTTAATGTTGCGCCTTTTATTTAGTTTGTATTAAAAATCTATTTTTATCATTTTAAATGTTATATTTTTTGGTCACGAGGATTCCGCTATCTATTCAAATCGCGCTCTTAGAACAATAACAATTGTCGCCTTGCTTAGCCTACCTTAAAGCCTGTGTGGGGCGCATATTCCCGTACACTTGTCCATACTTCAACACATATATATGGTCATATGCATGCAGATATATATATATATGTTTTTAATCTTTCCTTTTTTTAATTTACCTTCATCCTGACTATGTTTATCCATATATGGATTGTACATCTTCTGACGTACGCCACTGTTTGCTATGAAATCCTAATTTGTAATGTCTCTTGTTAGAGTTCGAGATCAGTTAGTCATATAGCTTAAAGTATCCTATTAGGGATGTATAGATAGATCTTTCTCCATATTGTTTTTGCTCTGTCATGTAGAGTCACGTTGAAAATTTCGATTTCTGCCAAATTCTGCAGCATTGTAGATTGGATACAGGCTCAGCTGACTACATTACAGATAAGTCATAGTGCCTTGTTCTGTATGACTTGGGCCTTTTTTATTTGGGTCTTACTTGGCAAATGAAGGAGAATTGCTGGGTTAGTTAGCAAAATCGGTCTAGTAATTTCCACGTCCAGTTTTCCTTTTTGCCTGCATGACATTTCGTTAGTGTGTTCTCCGTAGCCTTTGGTATGATTTTGAGCCCTAAGGCAAGACACTCTCGAAACTATGGGTAGTGTTTTTCTTGTACCAATATATCAGTATATATTCTCCGCCCCATGAGAACTACGGCAAACTTTTCTGCATTTGTGCGTATTTCCTTCCTCTTTTAATACCTATTGAGGTTATTTATTTCACCGGCCGTCCTATTTCCTATAGCTACCGGGATGTGATAATTGCGGTTGATCACCTGCGTTAAGTCGTCTGCAAGCTGTATGTAGTGTGCCTGTAGCTCCTAATTTCTGTGTTAAGCTTTCTTGGTTTTCGTGGGACGATCATTCTTGCCCTATTTAGCAGTTCTGGCAAGTATCCGACGTTCAGACAGGCATTAAATAGATTCAGTAGTTCCTTGTTTTATCTTCATAGCGGCTTTAATCATGTGCAATTTGGTAATGCTTGAGATCACTGGGGCTTTCTGTCTATAGCCTTTTTGGCTAACTCAAGCTCCTCGTGAGTAAATGTCTTTCATTCTTCCCTTGCCTGCGAGGGCCGTCTACGTAGTAGAAAGGCGTGTCAAAATCAGCATTTTCTTCCTTCATGATGTTAACTTTCCTTTCCCAATCTTTTTTGAATTGTCGTTCTATTGCTCACTCATCGCTAATCTTTCTTCCGTGAATTGGGCATGGTAATGCCTGTCTTAGTAGGAAGAGTTGCAATTAACCTCTTCATCTGGCTCTAGAACTATTTTTGGTTGCATTCCGTAACCATTATATCTATAATCCCTGTAAATGCGCGGCGATTTGCCGTCCTACCGCCGTGCTGATGGGACTCAGCGCTCCTTCCGGCCCCAGCGTAGCCTATTCTCCTTCTTTTTTTTCAGCACACTGAGCCTAAATAAAGATTGTGCATAAACTATTAAATACAATTCACATATAATACAATTCTGTCTATAATATCACCTCAAAACATCTTTCTTTTTCAATAATCAAATGTCTTAGCTTCAAAGGAAGGTTTCGGGGTTCCTGATATCTATGAGCGTATTTCTGAATGCGTTTATCTCCAATATTAGTGCCTCCAGCCAATTTTTTTATTTGTATAATATTCTCGTCCCATCGTGGTGCCTGGAGAATCTTGTATTCCACATTAGGAATAGCAACATTGTCCGCCTCCTCTATCCTGGACATTTTGTTCTCAAAATATCTATCTAGGTTTTCGAATGTGAATCCGTCCAGTTGTCCCAGTTGGTAGTCTTAGAGAATTCCTTTATGTGTCCTAGTTTGCCTTGGGCAGTCACTTGTGAGCAGGAACTTTTACCTGAATAGGGGACATTGAGATGTCTGTAACCATGCTAATGTGCTCCAAAGGAGTAGAAGGGCTTTGACTGTTAAACGGTTCAAAAGAAAGTTTGGATTATAGAGGATAATGCCTTTGGTTGTTAAAGATCTCTTTGGAAGGTAAGTGGCAAACTCTGGGCTAACCTTTCGTAATGTATCGAGTCCCAGGAAGGTCTCAGAGAGGATGCTGAACCGTTTAATGTAGTGGTCTATCCTGTTTCTCTTCATTGGGCGTTAAGGTAGTCGATTAATATGGTAGTGGTGTTTATTCTGAATAGGCGAAGGAAATTGGGCATAGAAAAATTAGGTCGTTTGGGGGGCTGGTACCCCACTGATATTACTAATTGGTCGATGATCTTACTTATCTTCACGGTGAGGTACGATTTTTTCTAGGTTCTGGATCTCTTTCTATTTGATCCCTTTTTGTACCAACTCTTTCTTCTATATCACGTTTCATGAGAAGGCTCATGGAGGCTCTGGAACCATTTAATACACTGATATATCCTCTTTCTCGGCATCTGGCGTTATAATCGCCAATCAAGATGGTGGAGTTGTTTCTGCTTAATAGGCGAAAAAATTTGGGGATAGGAAGATAGGGTCATAGGGAGGATGCTGTTATCCCATTGTTATTAATAGGTTGTTACTGGTCATACTTATCCTTAAGGCGAGGTACGATTTCTCTAGGTTCTAAAAGTATTTCTATTTTAACTCATTTTGTACGTCAATTACCACGCTGTCGTACCCTTTCGTTTGTATGGCTGCTCACTATAGTATTGTAATTATATATCTTGATACAATTATTTGCTGCATTCAGGCCCTGTTCAGATATCAGGACTATGACTGGATCCATTTCACGAATGATCTTATTGTAAATGTACTTCTTGACTTCACTCTGCTCACATTAAGCGAAAAGATCTTTAATTTGTTAACAATAAAAAGTCCGGAAAGTTGGACCATTTAGAACAACCGAGTCGTCATTTTGACCGCACTTTCTCTCTTTTTTTTAATACGTTTATATTTATTTATATCTCTCTTGACATATCAAAGTTATATATGCAATATGGGATAAGAAAATAATATATTTTAAATCAAATTTTAATGATACATTCCATAAATCATTGATATAATTATAAAGTAAGCAAAAGGCATGTCAATGAAAAATAAAATGCAATTAATTAAATTTCAAGAAATGCTATTCCTTTTCATTAACGTTAAGTAAATAACTATGATTATAACATTCTTACACATATAATACTTTTTCCATAGATAGTTAATTGTTATAATTAGTAAAAAGTACTTTCTTGATCACTTTGCTTGAATATTTGGTGGATACAGACAGGTCTCTTAAATTTCTAACAAGTTTCAAATGTTTTATTTTTTTTTTTGCAACTCCTACTTGGCATTGTTTTCTCTTTCTAGAAGTCTCTAACGATTCATCGTCCTCTCTAATATTATCTCAAGCATCGCTATTCTTGAATTTTACTGGAGTTCTTCAGCTAATTGTAAGAGGAATCTGCGGTGGGTAATTTTCTATCCAGCAAATTCTCTGTACAAAATGCCATCTCCGCGAAGCAAATTTTGTATTGAACTTTCAAGCCATTTAATTTAGTATGTCATCATATTTTGTAGAGTTATAAAACTTCATAGTTTGAGGAATTTTATATCTATCATCCCACAATTGCAGCACTTTTATGAATGGAGCACAGTAAGAGTACATTTTTAATAGGTTTAAGTTGATACACTGTAAATGTGTACTAATTGTTCTGCTGTGTGTGTGAATAGTACCGGTTTTTATGAGTTTTCTTATAGACACTGGAATTTTTCTTCAAATAGGATTTACTGTACTTATGATTCTCGTACCATTTGCCTGTATTTTTTTAGCAAGTTTACTGACGTAAAAAGTTATTGGTAATCATATTTCTACCTTTCCCCATGTATAGTTCTAATATACGGAGAACCACGTATTAAAAGATTGGTTAATTTGGCGACAAGCTTGATCTTTTCCAATGTACGAGAATGGATTCGCCAGGTATTTAGAAGGCATCAGCTGGTAACCAAAATTTATACTAAACTTATCAGGCATGCTGGCAGTATATTGTGTAAAGGGAACCTAGTCTTACATGGGAACAACTGCTCATCTTCTGCTATAAGGCCGCTTGGTTTATAGTAAGCAATGCATTTCCCCAAAAATATTTCCTAAACTTGGGATACCATAGCAAATTTATTTATTTCCAATAGAGCAGATCGTGTTCATCTTATATCGAAGCTGATGAATTTCATGATTTGTTTGAAACGCATTCGTGTCATTGACTTGCGGAAGTATAGAGCACCCTCTTGTTTTAAATAGAGATGTTCGACTCATTGTCCTTTGGAGAGACCTCCTCGTACAATCATGATGCCTATAGTAGCAGAAATTTATCTACATGATATAGTCCAAGAGTCACATTGCAATTGTTTGCAAGCTTCAGTTTAAATGCAACCTATTATCTGCTTCTGAATGAAATCGTCATTCTAAAAGAACTCGGAACATTACCTTCAATAATTTTTCGTTTTGCAAGTTGTGTAGGCCTAGGTAATTCCCGAAGAATATTTTAAGCTCCAGATATTCCTGTGTCATTTTTCTTTTGTTCAAAAATTTCCCAATGTGTACAATCCTTGCCGGTGAGAAATGTCCTAATTTCTCCTAATCCTAATCTTGCAGCACGTTGAATGCTTTAATTCGTTCCACTTCCTCTTGTCTTCTCTGAAAGTAAGATGGGAATGTTACTTCCTTCGTAAGAAGCTGTAATAATAGCAGTAAAATATATGAAAAAATCAAATTTTCAGAACTATATACGAATCAAATATCAAAACAAATAAATAAATCTTATTTTCATAAAATAAAGTTTATTAATATAAATTATAATAACAAGTGGATGCTGCCTTACTGGCAGGATCTGCTAGCTTGGATTTAAGGACTCATTATATAATATATACGTACCATATAATATATTATATACACTAACGGACAAAAAAATAACTGCTCTATTTTATATATATGTGTGAGCTGCTATTGAATAAAATAGATTTTACTCACCCCAAACATCCGCAACCAGTGACGAATATCCTATTTTAAAATCTTCCACGTCTTTCCAAACTTTCCCTCTTTGGCATTGCATCATCTTCAGATTCAGACGATGAAATTTGGATAATATTTAGAGTATAGTCCTTTTCACTGGTGTCAGGTAACCTATCAGCTTCAGAGTCTGATTGAGGAATTGTTCTTAAAACATTCAGAATTTCCCCATCAGAAAAAGTGATTTGTTTAGACGTGCTTACAGCATGACAGTAGAGCAAGCAATGACTGAGAAGCTGTCACGTAACCCTTTGTATCAGCGTTGACGCGTTTCAACAGGAATTATCATGTTCCTACAAGTTTCTTTCCCGAAAAAAAATGCGGTTAATTTGATCGTTCGGTTGGTTCAGGTATAGCCTGTCAAATAACAAAAGCTATTGGAGTAATTTTTAAAATATTTTAGCTCAATACATTTCGCTATATATCAGGAAAAGTCGGTTAATATCAAATATTTTGAGGAAAAAGTATATGAGATACGTGCATTTAAAATCAAAATGAGGTCCATTCGACCGCCTGGACGTTCTAGTGTTAATTAGTCTAATTTTGTCTGCCATATTATTCTCCTTATACGATTTTTACTTACGCCTGTTCTCCTAACGCGGGCGAACTTTCTTTACCAGATCTTTTTACTTAAACTGGGCGTGGGATAGATTGAAGCACGAGTTCAGGCATATCTTAAGTGCTCTTAACACTTCTTCCACATGTGCATCAGTATCATATTCACATTTGTACTTGCCTCTGATCATGCCTTTAATTATTTCCTTGATTTTGATAGTCTTGTTAGTAGAGCCGATGGTGAGGCATATATTCGCATATCATTTATAATTCAAAACAGGTCATCGACTGTAACTTTGTAAAACATTGAACAAACATTGAACCTATTAATAGTAAAGTTTGAAGAGTAAGAGAAAGAATAAAACTATTTTATTAGGCTAGAACTATTAACTCTTTGTTAATCTGAGATGCATCCCACAAAGAGAATAATGTCAACGTCATTTTAGATAAACCATAGAAACGTAAGCCACAGAATGTACTATCGCGTGTAAAGGGTTTTAAAGTTTGAAGGTTTTTCAATGCTTTAATTTAAGGTAAAGAAAGATTCTAGATTGAAATTTAGAAGAAGTTAGCTTTGTGCGTTCTCTTCATATGCTGTATGTTAATGATTTAATTGCACAAAGACAACCATTTTTGTAGCTTAACGTTTGGTTCATTCTTTCTTTTCTCTCTCTCTTCTATACTATTCTCTCCTGATGTCCCATCGTTAGCTCTCATTTTTCGTATCTCCCTACTCAATTGTTTTATTTTCTCTTTGCAAGCCTCTAGGAGGTGTTTACATTATTAGACCTAATTGTTATTAATGAGTTTATTATCTTGCTACTGCTATTATTAATATGAATACTGCTAAACATTTTCATGTATAGTTAATTTTCTTGTTTTTGAGCTTTTGAGCTTTCTCGCTCCTCAACATCTTGCTTATATTTTACAGTTTTCTGTAGTTTATATATATATTTATTTATATATATATATATATATATATATATATATATATATATATATATATATATATATATATATATATGTATATATATGTATATATATATATATATATATATATATATATATATATATATATATATATATATATATACATGTATGTGTTTATGTGTGCGTGAATCCTACTATTATTATTAATGATAATTAATAATAGGTTTAATAATGCAAAATAGAATGAGCTCGTGATTAATAAATAAATCAGTTTCCCCCCCTTTTTGAAATGGCGACATATTGCATGCAAAGATCGAGCCTTACCGAAGATTCACGATAGCATTTATCTCCGCAAGTCTCTGGCTAAAGTCCAGGTGGTGGCTGATTATTCCTTCTTTGAGAGACGTGGAATTATGCCTTAATAAATTTATAGGAGGACGAGTGTCACACTGGAAGCAAAATCAGTTGTGTTATAAGAATGAACTGTTTTGATTGTTTGTAGACTTAATATCAAAATGTTGAAGATAGCTTGTATACTATGTTTCTTCATGTCAAATATGAGGAATCTATGTTCTGACTCTCTTTTTAATAAGTTTTAAAAGTGTAATTGTTTCATTACCTCAAAAGAAATACATGTGTAGCAGGATCAATAAGATTATGCTTATCATTTTCATCAATAATAACCTAGTCTGAATTATGAAAACGGATAGCTTGAGAGCGTGATATCCGAGTTGTTCGTGTAATTCAGGCGGTAGGGCGACCCGTATTAATAATCTACAGGAATGAGTAGAGAGCATATAGCAATATACAAGTAAGTGGCTTTAAGCACATGACATCGATAAATTACTGTAACGATTATAATAAAAGAAGTATTATCGAATACTCATGAACTAAAGAAATTCCGAATTTCAATTTGTCTGAAAGACTGCATAAATTTAGTCCCTCTGTCTCAAACTTCATTCTAAAGGATATTGTTCATCAGCTAAAGCTAACACCTCCGGATTGATATCAGTTGCCTGTTATTATATATTCCATTATTTCAATTTCAGTTTTTTTTGTCAATTTCTCTTAGTTCACGGCTGAAGATGATATGGAAAGCTACATATCAAAATTAGTCCCCTTTAATAAACTTTATGCTCCCAAACAGTGGTTTCTTTGTACATTTAATTTTCTCGCTATTGAGTAAAACAGTGCTTATATATATATAATATATATATAGGAATAAAATTCCACATGTGTGTCATGAAAGCTCTTAAATGGAAACAAATAGGTTACCCGAAATTTATCGCTACGGAAAAAATAAGAAACATGAAAATATTGTGAAAAAATTCAACAAATAAATATGTTTTGAGTTAAGTTCGAAATAAGACAGAATTCAGGTCGATATAATTATTGCTTGGAGACAATCGAGACCTTAACAAAAAATATTAAATAGCAGAATTGTTCACGTTCCAAGGTTTAGTTATTGTAAAATAAAGATTATTTCCAACTTTCGACTCAACATTTTACGAGAGATAAAAGTGATACTAAGCCAAATTTCAACATTAATGAATTCCTTATTCATTAAATAAAATGTTTCAATGAGTCAGCAGATATTCAGTATGATTATATTAATCATCGGCATCATTATCTTTAGTATTTTTAATTGATCTTCTGTTCAAACGAGACATCTAAAAGTTAAAATGTTTGCATCCAAGCATAAGATTACTACCTAATTTCGGCCATTAATTGAATTTCGAACTTCAACTTTCTACGACGTCGTTTCTGGGTTTTGCTAGGAATAATATTGCCAGGAATGCTTTGGTCAAGGTTTTTAGCACCCTGTGTAAATGTCTCCCTACCCTTTTTTTAGAAAAATCGTATTATTAATATAAAGGAATAGATTTATCTGCACTCCTTGTGTTTATATATAAGTTTTTTTTTATTGTGCTCATATTTATATCATGCGGTATTTGTTCGATGTTCTTTAGAGTTTTGTTCAGAACGGGAGTGATTTTGGATTTTGGTACTCAAGTCTCACCTGAGATGTCAGAAGTTGTAAAATATATTGGTTATAAACCTTATCTTTAAAGCATCAAAGTCTTTAAGTTTCAGCTAGAGCTAAGCTCGTACATATAGCGCAATCAAAACTATTTTGTACTCTTGTACTCTTACTGATATATTTTTTTCCATACTGCTCGTTTGGCTACATTTTTCAAAAAGTAATGTTTTGTTTTTAGATGCTAAATTATTTTATCATCAATTCAAATGGATTTAATTTTTGCTAAACGATTGCTCATAATCTTGAAATGTTTATTTTTATTCCTACTCCGAGCCGCCTTTTTACTAAAAAAACACTATTAGAAACAAAATTCCTAAGAATAATAAAATGAGGAAGATGAACGATAGCAATTACCAAAGTTGGATTTGATAAAAGTATTCAACTTTGATCGAAGAAGCTCCTTTGGTTATAAATAAATTCTTTACTGAAAAGAGGAATACTTCCCGTTGTATCTCTTGACAATTCCTGTATTTTAACTGTTGAACCAATTTAGGGTTTTTATTTAGGATTTATAAGACAATAGTGAAACATTATTTTCTTAGGAGATGAAATCACATTGGAAAATATACTATGTCATTTCACACTTGTAGGTAGTAAATCGCTGCCATAGAAATTTAGCTAAAATATAAATTTTTATAAACAAACTAAAAAATAAACAAATTTTGGGATAAGAATAAACATTTAGCCTCTGCTCTAGGCCATGAAAGTATCCATTAGTTAGTATTAGTAACATATTCGTTTTAAGAGATCACTTCTAAGAAATTTAAAAATATGTTTTTTCTAATGTAGTTTTATGGATACTGTTCAGATCTGACGCTCGCTTCGGCCAGAAATGCATAATTTTCCATTAATTGATTGAAGGTCCATAATAGGAAAGGTATGTATTTCCATCATAAACGAGTTTCAGATCAGAAAAGTACAGATAAAATGGCATAAGAAAAACACATTTACAAATTCATTTGAAAGATCAAGAATCTGAACCAGACCTGCCCTAACCTAACCTTACCTAACTTAACCTAACCTAACCTTACCTAACCTAATCAAACCTAACCTAACATTACTCTAACTATATATTCCTTAGCTTCTCACTCAAAAATAACCTTTGTTCCGACAATAGTTTATAAACAAGAGAATAGCACTTGATTGAATGTAGGTATTGCAAAACCACGTTCCCTTGAACTCAATAACCGAAAATTTGCACTTGGTTTTGATTTTTATTAAATTTACAATTCTTGCGACATGTAGGGAATTAAATAAGGCCTGAATATCGTCCTCAAATACTTCACGTATTATTTGGTATTGTCCGCAAGTAATTGTAACAATAAAATTTTAAAGACATCCTAGCGTGAACAGTCCAAAATATAACGAAGCATGACATTGGGTAATCAGTCAAACACACGAATGCGTTGTTCGTCTGTAGATATCACATAGCATAATATTAGCTCACTTGTCAGGCCAAAGGTAGGCCAAAAGTTGAAGAAAATACGACTAATGTTGCGCAAAGATTCAAATTTAGCAAAATAATAGCATACATATTTTCGCAAAATGTAAAACTATATTATTATTAAGTTTTGGAAGGTAAAGATGACATAGAAGAACGTTACTTCAATAATTAGGAAAGGTTATGTCTTTAAAAAATTTTAAATCGTTAATTGCCTAAAACAAATATTATCCAAACATTACGCTACTCCAACATAATACTTGATATATAGAGAGATTGGAGCAGAATTTAAAAAAAAACTTTGATCATATATACTTTTTAATTATTTTTCCGAAAAATAATTTAATATTTTTGGTAGTATAATTTTCTTTCCAAGTGAAAATTAAAAAGCAATTTGAAGTAATTCATTGTAGCAGCATTAAAAAAAATATTAGTCCGAAAAGAGGCTTCTATACACAAGAGAAATCATAATTTTCTCGCTTTAACTTTATTAAAAATTGCCTCTGTCAAAACTTTCCGTAGATTATTATTCCCTAGCTATATTCCTGACAGGATATTTTGTGACATTCCTAACTACATAATATCCCAAACTTGTTAATATATGCGGTAATTTGGTTTCTTTGATGAATATAATTTATGATTTACATCCACATATTTTACTTTGCTTTTCTTCACATTTTTGAGATATTCAGACCATTTTTATGATAAAAAGGCCATAAAATTTCATTCTTTATACTTTTCAAGGAAGCATGTACACTATACAATGGTTTTTAAAAATGCGCACAAATCTTTTCTCATAAGTTCAGTGATTTAAAATATTCTTATTTTCTATTAATAGCAAAAGTGACTTCGTATCTTTATGCTTCCTTCAGTATGTTTTATAATTAAAATCATTTTATCTAAAGAAATACTTCAGTGGTTATCTGAAAAGCAGGCCTTCTTCACTTATGAGGAAAGAGTTCTCATTTCAATTTATAACCCCAGAATTCTTTCTTCTCCTCTCAAGCATGACCTTTAATCTTTTCCATTTGTTTGTGTTCAGTCAAATTTAACTCTTTTTAAAATTCTTTAAAAATGAGTCGTTGAAAATGGAAACATTTTTTCACCTCTTTGCAGTTTTTGATGTTTCCCTGTCGATTTAAGTGCGCATGTTTGTCTCACTTGATGCTCGAAGGATATTTCTTCACTTTGATTAAACTTTATACGTGTTCAGCGTGTCTCAAAATACAATAAGATAGCTTTATTTTAACTCCTAAACTGATAGGATAGTTGCTTACTGAAAATTTAATAACAAACTACGTCTTCTGTACATCAAATTAGAATTCTAACTTATTTTACAGAATTATGTGTGCTAGTAAGTTCTTGTATTGCTCTGTTCAATTTAGAAAGATAACAGAGAAAGGATAAGAAAATATACATAAAAATCAGATTAACAATCACAAGCAGGCATGAAGGTCCCATGATCCTATTCTCGTTGCTGGAAGCGGTATCGGTTAGTATTATTTATTAACATCGGCATAAATAATAAAACTCTTCGTGGTTTCGCGTGAGGATAATTTTCATATAAGTACCTCCAAACAAGACGCAAGCACTCTACGTCGGATTAAGGGCATATAAGTGAGCCTTAGGGGAGTTGCATATTAAATAAATATGCAAACAAGTAATTTAATGAATTTGAAGGAAGGTGAACACGGATATCAATTGAAAAGGAAAGTATTTGGGAAGAATGTTGTTGATATCGAAATAAACAAAGTTAATAGTGTCTGTTCGCCAAGTCTACGAATATGATGGTACTTGTGAGGGGTGTTTTGTTTCGATGAGGCAAACATTACGATTTACTATAGTATACGTACAACTTATATTCACTAAATGGATTTTAAAACTTTAAAATTTCTGAAAATAATATAACCGCTCAAAAAAGATTTTATAATAAATAATAAGTTAAAATTGAGCGGAGATTATACTATGTAACACAAATAAAGTCTGCGTTGTAAATCCTTGTGTAATAGAAGAATTCCATTAAAGGGAAAATGTCAAAATTTACAGGAAATAGGTTGGTTGAGGCTTGTAGGCAAAGTGTGATGGAATAATTGATTCAACATATCTAATATTAAGTGCGGGATTAATACGGTATCAGGAAGATTTATTTAGAGCGATAAATGTATTTCTGCATGAATTAGGGAGCAAACTTTTCGATGGTACTTGATAAATTTTGTCGAAGTAAGTATTAGGTTCAAATTAATAATTGCAGTTAAGAACAGTTTGATATATGATGGATTGTGAGGCATGTGGTATTTGATGTCAAAATGCAAGTTCAAGCCTAATTCGCGAAGTGTTTATATAAGTTTCATTAGGAATAAGCAATCAGGTTATGATACTTATTAGTAAATGTATATTGTATTGAATAGGTATTTTTTATAATAGTTTCTACGTATGACTTATTGTATGAGGGTTTCAAATGGCAGTAACTACTAAAATTATTATTATAATTCAGCATTGTTTACAATTTAATCTTAAAACATATTTTAATTTAAGTAGGCGAAAATTATTCTAAGGTTTGTGCATATTGGTATGAAATAAATAAAATGATTCACAGGGATGAAAGACTTCAAAGCAAAATTATAAGTTATTAATTACAGTTAATAGTGGACCAGTTTTAAAAATTAGGTAATAACCACAAATTACTAAATCTTTTTATATGCCTCAATATCCTTTAATTTCAAATACGACCCTTGGTTTTAATATCTTACGATACTTTTTTCATGCATTGCAAATTTCTCATTTGCTCCCGTAGCTGATCTAAATCTACATAAATAAACTCGAATTAAGTTATTACATGGACCTAAATTTGAAAGACCATTTCATTTTGTCATTTTATATAGTTAGTCCGAGTATTCAATTTAGATCAATCTTCTCATAGCAATGAATTTATAAATTTTTTTAGATAGCATTTAAAAAATATTTAGATTTATAAAAAATATGCTTACGACTAAAATTACGCTACAATCCAAACAAAATATCAAATAATTTAGTATTTACAGTTCTTTGAGTTTCGAGCGATTTGGTCGTGGGACATTATATAATTCTAATCTAATTTCAGTATCAGTAAGCCAAGCTTGACTATAATAAACCAATTTTCAAGCGTTCTCAGGGTAACGAATTTACTTTTAACAAACATGACATCGAATTTGGTCTAAACTACAAATATCCTTACTGTCCCTTAAATTGAAAGACTTTCTTAAAATATATATATATATATATATATATATATATATATGATACCTGAAAAACTATAAATAGTAGAATTTAATATGTGATACGTAGCACCTTCTCAATTAAAATGTCTAGGAAGAGATTATACAGACTTCCCAATATAAAGTAAATATCCTGAATAAGCCCATTTTGAGCAATATATAAATTGCTAGTACAGAGAAAGTATAATTCACACACGAATCAGTTTAATTTTGTCTCATTAGTAAATAATTTACATTTTAATTAACTCAATTTTGCTATTTATCTAGCAAAAGTTCTTTCTTCATGAAAAAGAGCCATACGAAACCCCAAATTTTGTACTTTGAGTTTCCTTTAATCTATTGAGTTTGGATCATGTATGAATTATAGTCCTAATTTAGGGTAATATTTACAAATCACGCACCTTATCCCCTAAGATTTTGTTTTTAAGTACACAGAGGCACTCAATTATACTCCTCAATAATGAGGTTGTATGTTAGAGGAAAATAACTCTTGTTTATAAAAAGATTTATATAAGCGCGAGTTTTAATCAGCCTTAATCTCTTGAGATTACAGGAGGAGCGAAAGGAGATTTTGCGCTTGATATTACATGCTCTTGGTCACCATATTTTTAGCGGGATATATTGCACTTAGGTCCCACATTTTAATAAATCTCAATAAACTTTGGTGAGTTATTCGGATTTACATAAATAAACTACCAAAAGTCATCCTAAGTCTTTTTAGGATTTTCCATTTATTTGTTATGCCAGAATATTAAAAGGTTTTAGGAGAAAAAATAATCCTAAAAAGCTAAAATAAAAAAAAAGTGATGTAGATTTTTTGATAGAAATTTCAGCAAAGCATAGAAAATCGATTTTTGTTTCATTTTTTGAAGTTAATAAGCTACTTCTCGAAAGGAGACAAAGCATATAGCATCAAGACGTAATCAATAACGTATAGTTGCCTAAATTATCTCTCCATTTCTTAAAATAGTGTATGAAGGAGGATAGTGACATATGCGATATAAAAGTGTTAATTTTCTCTGTAAATTCTCATTCAGTGCATCTGTCTGAATCTTGCCTACGAGGATTTATTTTGATATAAATGGAATTGATTTTAGTGAATTTTTTGTCAAGAAAATAAAGCCGACCAAAACATAGAGCGAATATATAAACAGTGTTAGGGCATCAAGAAATAAAGAGTAGTGGAAAACAAACAACTTTAAAATTATAATTGAATTATAAGCATAAGAACAGCAGTAATTGTTCAGGATTTGTTTCTCTCTATCTCTTGCTGCAAAATAAATATTTCACGGTGGATAAAATTAGATATCATTGTTTGGAATATAAAACACTTTATCAAACATATAAGTATAGACCTTATATTTCAATAAAAATAGATATACTGCTAAATAATTTGCTTATACCACAGTATTATTACTCGTGCAGTAAATTTTGTTTAAAATTGGATTTTTTTTTTGTAAAGTCAAACTTTTGTGAGGATAATGAAAAGCAACTAATAGCAGACAGATTCCAAACAAATTGGTATAGGAAAGCAATAGAGGCACATATAACTTTTATTATTATGAAATAGATTACTCGGAAACTTCCCCTTGGAGAAAGAGAGGAAAATGGCAATACAAAAAGAATACTAATCTTGTTTTACAAATTTGAAGAAAGGGATACTTTTATGGATTTAGTAAGAGATTATTCATATAATATCTATGAGGAATGGTAAGAAACACCGAAATTACTAACATGATTTTAGTGAGACGAGTTAAAAAAATTCAGGGTATAAATAGCATTGAACTTTACGAAACACCAAGCCTAGTACCATTTAATGTCTCCAAAACCAAAAGATTTCACGACTAAACATGGGAATCAAATGTGTTTTGCCGATATTTGCATCATTAGGCAAAAGATTCAGGATCCTAGCATTTATGTTTTTGTGATATTGCCGTTGCTCAAAAATATTTTAACTGATAGAATAAGGTCACTTTCATTGAATGATATTGAAGCTGATGAACATTATAAGCAGTTTTGCCAGAAAGCACAATGCATGATGATATTTTTTAGTTTCACTGCTTTTAAAAAAATGCAAGATTTTTAAATGAAAGGTAATTTGTGGAGGAGGGTGTATATAATATCAACAAGCCATTCTCAATTTTAATAAAATTTAAATTTCATTAAAGCATCAAAGTGTTTTAGATTGGCCTGAAGTTGCTTATATTTCATTATAGTACAACTTGTTATCGAATCATTGTTATTTAATGTTGCCTTAAAGAATCAGGAATAAATTTTTTGATAGCATGAAAAACTAGAAAATACACCATGATTTGAATAGAAATGAAAACTTTGTGCGGGATTGTTAAAGATATAATTGAAAACGAAATTCTACAAAAGCGTGTCTTACACTATATTCGGTGCATAATTTTCGGCAGTATTTAGAAATCGTTCTTCAATCAATGTAATATAACGACTCTTATTTGCAAAATCCTTGATCTTATAAGCAGTATGAAAATCTTTCAAAATTTATTTTACATAAGTTGCATCCAATAGTTTTACTCTTCAATATTGCAAACCACACAAAAAAATTTAATGTCAATTATTCTATAGTAGGAATTATTTCTTTTGAATAAATATATTTATTTTGTTTACATTAAATTCATGGCAATTTGTTGGATTTAAAAAAATCTTAGAGGCAAAGTCATCACTATAAGCTGAATGCAAAATGACTTTATTTTAAAACGCTTGTAGAAATTTCACGTTGCAGTAATTTGAATATCTGGAAGCTTATAAATTAAAGCTTTTTATCTTCTTCAAACTAACACGAAAAGCTTCGAGTTTGACTGTTTGCCTTTGTGCTTAATGGGCATTCTTCAGCTTTTATCAGTAGTTGAATACACTATTCTTTATCGTTATCAATAATAGGATTGGCTTAAGTTTTCTCATATTTGCAAATTGTAATAGAAATCATTAAGAATCACGATATTACTTGCTAATAATTCCCATCAAAATATAGGCAATTTTATTCACTGATATGATTAAACTTATGTAGTACCTATGGTACTTTTAGATTAAGAAATATTATATGACTTTATATGTTTAGTCAAGGTAGGGCATTCTCAGCGGGGGCGACGTTCAATTGAAGGGGGTGAAAAATCAATAAATTGTCGTAAGCAAGGCTGCTAGTTTTCACAAAAAATAATAGACAACCATCAAATTAATTGCACAAAATAAATTCCGATACTGATGAAAGTTTAAGGCCCTTCTCTACAAAAACTGTGTTTTAAGTCACCTTATTATACAATAAGTAATTTATAAAGCTTGCGCGCTTGGGTACGTATTTTAAACAAGTTTCGCCTTTGTAAGCGAGTGAGCCACGCGGCCTCCTGCGCTTCTATATCGGATCGGTGCTTCCATTGATCGGTTTAGTAAAGTGAAGGGTAAAAAGCGCTCTCGTCATTTGTGTATATAAATCTGCATTAAATATTTAATGATCTTAAAGGATCGATTAATAATAAGTTAAATTTTATATTAAAGTGCTCTATTAAGATATTTGTGACAGCCGAAGTATTTTATTTGAATTTTAGTACGAGTTTCTAACAAAGCCGCTAGTTACGTATTGGTTGCGAGGCGTTTGATAACTTATACTCGGATGACGCTTTCTTCATGAAGAAAATTATAATTGGTTCTTTTAACATTTTACGCTATCCTAAATTTAAAGATTATTTAATAAGAAGTAAATACCTCAATCAGAAAAATATAAAGCCTACTTTGAAACGTGTAGGGATGTAGGCTATTTGGGAAATATGTAGATTAGCGGCCCGGCCCCCCAAAAATTGGGGTGGGAAATATTATCGTTCACCCGTGTCGCAATATTCATGCGCGTTAGAGTCCTTTTCGTATTATAGCTGGCGCCATTTTTGTTATAAAAAAATTGCACGAAAGTAAACAAACGGAAAACGTTGTTTACTTAGGCCATTTTTTTAACAAAAATGCCCGAAAATAACCAAACAAAAAACGCTGTTTACTTACTTTATTGCAGTGGGTATACTTCTGAAATAACGAATGAAGAAAGCCTATTTTGTTCTCGGTGTGAGTCCTATTCGAAATATAGCTGAGGACATCTTTGTTATATAAAACTAAAGAACGAAAAACGCTGGATACTTACTTTATTTCGGGGGGTATCTTCAGAAATAGTGATGAGGAAAGCGTAAAATCTTTCTTTAATTCCCGTTTTGCTCAACGGGAAGCGCTTGCAAGATAGGCGTCGAACTAACTGTTCGTTTTTTCTTCCGTATTTAGGGATTGAACTACGGACGAAATAGTACGTCCCATCGTTCGAGTCACTAATCTACATATTTACAACATCTAATGCCCAGCCACAGATCTCGCAATCGCTTTTAATTTCAACTAAATTATGAACGTTCAAAAAGGTTACTAATTTTTTTTTATCAGAAACTTGAGTTAATAATTCGGAAATAGACGATGGACAAACTTCGCAAACCGATTCCATTTTGAAACTACGTAATAAACGTCTCTATGATACGCAAACGGCTACAAAAAAGTAGTTCCTTTAAATGATCCAGCTAATTAGATTTAAATATATAAAAAGAGTTGATAAAAATAGTAAAATGGGGAAAAATATATTGACAAATAAAAATGACTCCAAATGATGATAATAAAAAGCTATTAAGTAAAAAACAAAAGAAAAATTCAAATCAGTAATTTCTGACGTCAGCCCCCACCCCCACACCTATTATAATTCGCAAAAGGATTAAAGGCGCTGACATGATGTAGTTAAAGCATTCACCTCTGTAAACGTCAGAACCTTATTCTATAAACAATTAGGATTATATACTGGGGGGCTGTGCCCCCCAGACACCCCGAATTTAATGAAACTGAGGATCCTCGTAGTGTGGTCCCCGCATTGTGTTTACCCCCACACGAGCCGTCAAAGTAAATGTACTCCAAAAACGTGAAACATTTTGGAACACGGACGAAATAGTACGTCCTATTAGCCGTGCCGATAATCTACATATTTACCGGCTATTTACTGTAGTTTAACTAAATAACTTATTTAAACTGGTAAATTTGGCGAACGCATTTGATAAATTTCTCGGTGGTTTAATTAAAATTTAATAACTATTTTTTTATAATAACTAAATTTTGATGATTACATTTAATTTATATTAGTTGGTTAGTGTAGTTTGTTACATTCGATGGATTCTGTGCATTTTCACTGAGCAATAGTAGTTACTGAACAACAATTCTGATTAGTGTATTTGGGAATTTGTTAGTTATTTTTTTCCTTATTATGGCAACGAAAACAAATGTTTAGACTATTTGGAGTAGTATTTGGCTTATGGCTTTATAGAAAGCTTGCATGATCAAATTTAGCCAATGTGTCTTATTTGAAACAGCGCATTTTTCCAATGAAGATAGGAACCAATCAATTCTTGCTGAGCCTTTAAAAAAAAACATCTTAATAAAGTGAATAATTCCATCTCTTTTTTTTAAATTTAAAGAAAAACTTGACCAACGAACTACAATGGCATCTTATTTTTAATAAAGTACAGATGAAAATGAAATTAGTTTCATCGCATATTATTAGATAGCACAAATAATTGCAGTAAACTGAGAGCGCACATACAGTTTCTGAAAATGTTATTAAGCATTCCTCCGAAAACCTCATCAAAACTGTATTGCCCCAAGATTCAATGAGTGTCTTAAAAACAATACCACTGAGCAATGATTCAATCCGGAATAGAATCGATGAAATGTCATAAAATGTAGAAAGCCAACTAGTTGAAAAGTTTTAAAAAATAGTACATTTTCAATTCAGTTTGAGGAATAAACGTTAAGTGATAACAGAGCTATTCTAATAGCATACTCGTATGTTCTCGTCATAGATGATTGCTGCAAATTATGTATGTGAAGAGCTGTTGTTCACGAAACTTTTAGAAACTGATACTACTATATTATCCATTTTCGACGTTACAAAATCTTGGTTAGACGAAAATCAAATACCATTAGAAAACTTGGTATCCAGCAGAAAGAACGGTGCTCCATTCATGCTTGGTAAGCAAAATGGATTTATTGGTCATATGAAAAACAATATGTCCTTCAATCCGTGCAGTGCATTGTGTGGTACATCATCAGCAATTAGTTGCTCAAAAAATTAGTCCTGATCTTCATGAATCATTGAGAGTAGTTATTAAGACTGTCATTATAATGAAATCTCATAGCAAATTCGATAGACATTTTCGGAAGTTTTTCATTAATACCGACCAAGACCACATAATACTTATTCTCCATACGAAATCCGTTGGTTTTCGAAAGGAAACTGCCTGGCCAGATTTGTCAACTTATTTGATACAATCGTTAATTTTTTAGAAAATATGGACGAGAAAAATTTAGCAGAAGAAACCAGACGCCACAAATTCGACATTTTCTATTTACCATGGAATTTTCGAAAGGTTAATAAAGTAAGACTTCAGCTCAAAGTAAATTATGCACATTGCTCGATTGTAAAGGTGTTCTGAGAGCCTTCACTGACAATTTACATTGTTTCGAATTGAGAGACACAAGAAAGTTTGAAAGACATGCCTGAGTTAACCGAAGTAAGTGAACCGATCTCAAAGCTTCAATAGCCGATTCTCAGATTTATTTTCATCTGAGGTCCAGCCGTGGATGATTTTGACTTCCTCTTGTAGGGCCTGCCAAAATTTTTCTACCTACAATTCGTATAAAGCTTGGTTTCGTCGAACAGCTTATAAAAGCATTAGATCATGGTAGAGAAGCATTTCAAGAGATTCGTCTACTCTTTCTAAAGTTATCAGGGGCCAACGTTAAGGGTTAAATATTTACTGGACTGCGATTACGGAAAATATTGAAATCAGTACAACTTGAGAATACAATGAGTAATGTCTAAAATGAGATGTAGTGTGCATTAAGAAATATACATAATGGATTCATTGGTAAAGATAGACTCAAGCTACAAGCAGCTGGTACCAAAACTTTTAGAAAGTTATAAGAATTTAGAAGTTAGAATGTAACTACAGGTTCATGCACTTTTTGCATTCACATTTGGAGTTTTTTCGTGAAAACCTGGAAGAAGTAAGTGAGGAGCATGGCGAATGGATCAATCAGTGCATTGCTGTAATGGAGAAAAGATACCAAGGGAGATGGGACACTGCTATGATGCGAGACTATACATATATGGTCACTGGTGCTTAAAGAGTAAGGAGCTCACAATAAGAAAGCAGTTCTTCAGTGCACTTTTAGTAGGTTATCTCATTAGTGAAAATGGGAATAAAATGGCAAAATATTTTCAGCTATTATTCATGGGCAATTTGAATATGCTAAATAAAGTGAACCGTCGCAGCTATTTATGGTTAGCTTTATATACAAAATTCCAATTATCTATAAAGTTATCTATGGTATGCAATTCCCAATGTTATTTTTTGTATTGGGAGGTAAAGACACATTAGAAACACTAAGAACATTTAAAGAAACAAAATTAGTGTTACCCAGTGTGTAAGGGTATAGAACGTACATACTCGCACGGTGCCAGACAATCGTGGGAACGAAAGAAATTTGTCGTTTGAGTTGACCTTCGTCTTCTCTCTCTCCCCACTCTACCCTTCCCCGACATTCTACCGCCCTCCTCCGCCTTCTCCTTGACCTAAGTCGTTATCCTTGGAAACTTCCCCAACAGGCGACAGGAAGTCTGACGAAAGAAGGCCTATCTCGCAGAGAAGCCTATAATTATATTTGCCTTCTTTATGATACCATGTAGATTGTCCAGAAGGCGCTGCCATAAGTGAATTGTCGTAAATGGAATCTCTCTCTCTCTATTTCACATAGTCCGCGGTATAAATGACAACGCCGTTCATCCCTCTGGAGAAGTGTTCCAAACCTACTCGCGTAACCCTCACGTTGAACGAGAGTCATTGACGTAACGTTGCGACTGCCAACGCGACACTGAGTTAACTTGGCCGCTGTCTCAAAGTGTCCCTGAGGCAAATTTCGCCTTGTAGAGTCTGTGACTAGAAGAATACGCTCTGTTGCTTGACGTAAATTGAGAAAGAAAAATGAACATCCAAATAATTACTGGAAGTTACTATTTGTTAATGCCACATCCAGTTAGGAGTCAACTAACTGGAACCGCAGTCAGCAGCTCCGAACCCGTCCTCTTATCCCCCCTCTCCCAGAGAACTCGTTTTAATGCCACCCGAACCACCACATCTGGACCTGAGTAGTCGTTTCTCCAATCCATCACATTAAAAAGTAATCTCAAAACCCAGAGTCCCTCTATTCTTAAATTACCTATTTAATAACAGTGATTGATACTCCGATTGAGTCATTATAAATCTAGACGCTTAACGTCAGTGTTATCCTCCCCTACTCTTTTAAAGAGATTTAAGTGAGTCATTCCCTGATATTATTATTTATATTTGCTGTCAACCCGGACTGATCCGTGTTTAATATTTAATCCTTATTTACCTAAATGCCCGTTTAACTATTGCTATTATTATTTTGGGGTAAAGTAAAGTTAATTAGTGGCTCCTTCTTTTTGACGTACCCTTGGCTAGACTTTAATTAAGAATCCCTTCTGCTAATTTATTCAACCTGTATTATGCACTCTTAAAGTTTAACAAACCCACCCTTCCCCCAGTAACAAGTGAGACTTTTATAGTGAGAATCCTGGCCACGGCACAACCAGCCTCTAACCAGCTTTCGCACGTTCAGTAGGAATTAAAGCCTATATATATTTATATATATATATATATATGATCGTAGATTGAGTCATAGGGTCTCAATACCATCAACTTAAACAAAAGCGGTGTGTCCAGGTCAAGGATTAGAATAATTATTCGGCCAGACTATGAGAAATTCTACGACATAGTCATATAATAAATGCAAGGACAGTAGAGAATTAGAAATTTTCCTTCACTTCTTTTTCTGGTGGCGTTTTTTCCTCTGACGCATTTCTGAGTGATCAATTTAGTTTTGGGGGGAAAAGAAAAGAGAGGGAAGATTGTTTTTCTTTTTTATGATATTCTTCAAGCAAAATTATATCTAAAACTTTAGCCTATAAAACGGTTTCAAGAGCTTTTGGATAAAGATATGTAAATTTTCATGCACATTGTGTATATTTTATCGTTCATCCTCTTTCCTCTTTGTTTTTTATCTAGCTCGCTCTTTGCCATGAAAACCAATTTTGCCACGCTTTTCTAATCAAATAACTTTTCGTTAGATCCTGAGTTGAGGTTAAACGTTACCTTATACAAAATTCTTCATGAAATTTATCTTTTAAGAGAAATGGATGGTCGCCTTGTCGGATATTTAATGCTCCCAGAGAGGGTTAAGGAACTTCATGATACTTCTCTACTGGACTAAGTAATTCTTATTACTACACTTACCTAATCGCATTTATTTATATAAACAATTAATATATGAATATAGTCAATAAGTTGTTTTGAAATTATCACCCGCCGTTGAAAAGTGATCGGGATTAAATAACGCTCAGCGTTGTTTGAGTCACCGCTCCAACCCACTCAACCACCACTTACCTCCACCTCACAAATTAGTTTTGGGTTTAAAGTTGCGTTCTAAAAAAAAATTGTGATTTGTCCTTAGAGAAATTAAACGGGAGTAATACAGCAGATAATAATGCCAAATTTTTTATATCAATTCGATTTATCACTACCACAAAAGATTTACTAGTTATTTACTTTTTTATAGAAATTAATGATAATTAAATATAAACACATCTAGATTTCTGAAAAATTCTTAAACATATAAAAATTATATTGATATTTTTTCTGTTTGCAACAGTTTAAAGGAATGAAATTAGTGTCCAAATGATGGCATATCAATCCTTGGAGAAAGAAGGCGAGAACATGAAAAATGAAAATGTCAAGTTGGTAAATGGAAAGAACAAAAACTGAAAAACTGATTTCTATTACCGTCATCCAATACTTACTTCTTGTACCCTGACTATCGAAATTGGAAGAACAGCGTAAAATCCTAGAAGGTAAAATCTTCTCAAATTTATAAGTCAATACTATAACATATTTATAATAGTTGAGCACCTGGCACTCTTACGTGAGAAATGTTTAAAACAAAATATTTCGCAATGAATTTTTATACATTTAATTTTTCCCTGCTAATATATATGAAATATTTATCTGTACTATTAATTAGAGTGTGAAGAATTTACATTATGACATGATTATACAATAATATTCGACCAACAAATCTCTCAATATTCTTTTAATACAAACACGAGGCTTAAATAGATAATGAGGAAGAAAATAGCTGACATATGCCATCTTACTTGAATTCTTTGATGTAATAAATTAGCTGTTGAGTCATTTCACTCCAAGGGATGAAATTAGGTAGTAATATAAATTATGTAACAATTAAAAGTAATCGAAATTGTCAGATTAAAAATCATCGACCGCTCATTATGAATCATCTTTTATCAGAAGAATTGGTACAGAATTTAACACTTCGGGAAAGTCAAAATCACTTCATCTTACCTCATTCAAATTATTTCTTAGTATTTTTATTATTTAGGCAGAACATTTTACTTAATAACGGTCAAATTTGGTAACGTTGTTAAAATATTTTAATTAACTGTAGAAGAACATGCACCATAATTGTCTATTAAACCGAATAAAATGCCACCTTCTCTTCGAGGATGATCAAAACATCCATACCACATTGAGAACTGGGTTAAGAATCGAAGAACAAAATGACATTGCGTGCCAATCTTGCCCGAAACAAGGCAGGAAACAAGAGTTAAATTCTTTTAAGCGTATGCGCCTTGGTCCTGTAAAGAAGTAAAAGAAAATTTATCATCCTATTAATTGATATTTACTACACTTCTATGTATTTTCTTTCGTGTTATTATTATCTGAACCTATCATACTAATTAAAACTGAATTTAATAAGACCACAATCATAAAAGACAAAGGGAATAGGAGAATACCTTCATCGAAATAAATTTGCAAATCTAAAGTATTTTTTTAATTTAAGGTTAAATGTAACAAGGGCATTTTCCCCCGAAAGCTTGTAAAAAGATATCTTTAAGAAGGTGATGAAGATTGCAGAAGTAAAATGTCGGGAGATAAATAGCTTCTAATTTTTCTTGTATTCCGGGTAGGGAGGGCAAGCTCCCCCTTATTCAGGTAAAAGCTGAATATAAACCTCAAGATGCAAACTGGGTTTAGGTTGGTGAGCTATCGCTCCTGGTTTCAGGTATCCATTCTAAATGAAGATTATGAATTATTATTTATTTTTGAAAATATTTCGTATTAAAATTCCAATAAAATTGCATTTTAGGCTTTACATATACTCGCTGAATATCGTCCCTTGTGTTTATACTGCGCTGGTTTACCAAGCAACTGTAAAACTTTGTTTCTTTTTACAACATACATTAAAATACATGAAATTTTCTTGTGCTAGTTTAGGACTATATCTGTTTATATATATCTTGCGGTGGGAGTATTTAATCTAATAACCTTTTGGAATGCCGTAGAACTGTTATTAACGGAACTATCTCGAATACATTAAAAATTAGCAAAGTCTGGCATTCACACAAACGACCAAAGAACCCTAACCCACAGAAGTTAACTGGATCCATAAAGTACATTAGCTAGCACCTAGAATAAGGCTAAAGTAACAGTTTGAATGTATACCATAGATTTCCCATATATGAAACCTTAAATACCTTTATTTCGTGACTTAGCTCGTATCTTTGGTACACACATGCAGTTTTTTAATGAAAGCGACTAATCAAATCACTTTTAGTGGGTTTTTTTCGGTATTCGACAATATCGCATGATAGACTCACCATTACATCGTATTGTGCTCATATTTGTTTCAATATAGTATGAGTAGGAGTAAAATAATTCTTGAGTTAGTTATAATAGCAGTATATCAACTGTAATGGGACCTATACTTTTTAGGTAGGACGGATTGATGCTATTCATTACGTATTATGTTTTTAATGCACGACTTCTATCTCTTAAAACTCAATAAATTATATTAGTTAAATGTGCATTATTTACTTAGGAGAAAATAATTATTTAATATTGTATCAAATAATAAAAATAAATGATAAGAGGATGATAAAGATAATTGATAACAACGAAAATAATATAAGAACAATAATAATACATAACAATGACATGCATAGTGATAACTGCAACCACAAAAATGAAGGAAAGAAGTAATTAAAGCTACAAATTCTATTACAAAATTGACTAAAATAAATTAAAAGATCACTATTGATAAATATAATAATATTAAATATTTTTTATGCCGCCATTCATGATCTTGATGCCTTCGAAGTTTGCCGGTATATCGACTATAAAAAGGCCAGGCAGAACAAATAGGTTTTTATAACCCGCTTGAAAGCACCAGGCAATGAGAGTAAAACGTTTGACATCATGTTGAGCAGCAACAGCTTTGAGGCATAGACTGTAAAGGTACGATCACCCATGCAGTAGAGACAAGGGCAAGGAGGTGAAAGCAGGATGGGTCTTCCCGAGCAAATAATTTATTGTTTCCTCTGCGTAAGAGTGTGGGTCACAACTAATAAGTAATTGTGGTATTTATGATTTTAAATGTGAGAGAGAAGACTTAAAATGTAAGTAGAAATTTAATGGGCAGCCAGTAAGTAAGCAAATCAGCCGTGCTGCACGATATATGCGTCATCAATGGAGAAGTAATCGAAGTTCAATGGTTTGTACAAGTTGAAAGAGAGGAAGTGTAGTCTTGGAGGCTTCAGTAAGAAAAATTCTGCGGTAATCATGGGGAGAGCTAACAAAGAAATAAATGGCTATCTAGAAACTGTAGGGAGACACTGAGACCCGATAAGCCTGAAGTTACAAAGTAAGCAGAGTGATCATTTTCTGTTATTAGAAACATGCGATTCGAGTTAGATGGCAAAGGAAATACCAAAGCTTCTAATGGGGTCCGAGAATCCAACAAGCATCTTGATTGATGAAATGGTTTCAATTTGACATCAAGCAACATGACTAAATAAGCCCATTAAAGAAAATCACGGTTTTCATATTAAATTTGAGGAAATTATCCAATATCTATTTAATAATTGTGTCCTATGAGGATAAAATGTTAGTGACTTTTACTGCTAACCAGATTGTGGAGGAGGAAAGAATCATTTGAGCTTCAACGACATTGAAATGGGAAAGTAGTATTAGATAACGGAGAAGAAGTATAATAGGAATGATGTGGATACGAAAGTAGAGCGAGACTAAAAACGATGCTGAGAAAAGAGTAAGACACAGAAACTGGCCATAAGACCTAAGCATCGATGCGTATAGAATGAGTATGATATGAAAGAACAATAGTAAACTGTTTAGAATATTCCCAGCGACACTCAAAATTTCAAGAAGGCGGTGAAGACGAACAGTGTGGTCAAAGATGGTAACTTCTGCAGAGAGATTGAAAAACACCACAACTTAAGGGGTGTCATCCTCCGAATCGTGATGCAATTGGTCAGTTACATATAGGAGGACGATTCAGAACTAGTGTTGCCTCACATTAGTACTGAAATGTTTCCTCGATGCTGAAGGAGTACAGGTGTTCAGTCATGCAGTCTATCAATACTCCCTCAAAAGCGTTGAATAGGAAAGGAAGTTGCTGTTGGATGAAAATTTGAGGCGTTATTACGGCCAAGATTTTGTTTCTTTACGATTATACGGATATCAGCATGTGTGAATTCAGAAAGTACCACAACTAGAGACATGAAAGTGTTGAAAAGAGAGAGTAGGTGTGGTGTGGGGGTCAGATAGGAACTGAAGATACAAACTAGGTAAGAAACTGGCAGGCCAGTTGCAAGAAAATGTACCAGAGAAGCTTCTTCACTCCCAATGCTTCGGTCGAATTGTAAAAAAAAAAATTTTATTGATAAATCAGCCAGCTCTACAAATAGGAAAAAGTAGGAATTAACTATACATACTATATACTTCGCTAATATTTACATAGGTGCGAGACCCGATACTATTTAAAATTTCTTAATCGAAGCCTTTGTTTCTTGTTTACAAAACAGTAAATTTCAAATATTTTGTTTAAATAAAGGTATTTTATCCCTCAGTAGAATGAAAAACAATTTCTGGGTAAATGACCTCTCTCCGTTACACCATGATTGATGTCAATAATATCGTAGCAGTATAAAAAATCCTTGTTCTACGGTTTGAACCTAGAGTATCAATTTGCCGATGAGTGGAAGTTATATACGCACTGAAATTGAAAAATTTAAAAAAGGCAAATCAACTTTAAGCACCTGAGTATGCCTCACAACAAAGTTATTAAATGCGGGATCTAGCAACAAACTTATCAAAAATTAAGTTAGTTCCACTTAGGGAACTTCTACCGCGTAAGCTCTTAAGAATCTCCGTTCCTCGACTGGTGATTAACCGCAGTGTAGGAGAATAGCATAATGCACCCACGTTTCCCCAACTCCCTTCCGCGTGGGCCGGTTATTAAACCTTTCTCTTCCGGCCCGATATCTGATGCTATGCCACGGGAAGAACCAGACGACTATTATAGCTAACCACCACGTTACTTACTCGACTGTTTATCGATAGATGAGAGCCCATCTTGGCTGCTGGTGGTTCCCAGCAGTTTGCAAAGGACGAAATGGAGGAGATAATCAAGCCTCTCTCACCCTAAGAAGGGCGTTTGATATCAAATCTACTTCCGGAGCCATGTAAACCTCTCCTGAGTTTCGAGTATAAAAGCTGAATTTTTTTAACCCTCAGTAGTAGAGCTTGCACAGCGTCTGGCCTGGCTGAAATTGCCACCTATCTCGGTGCATTGAAAAATCGTCGAAGCACCAAGTCTTCAGAGAGGAGATCGGTCCCAGTTAGGAGGCTCCTTATCCAGTTGTTCTGAAAGTCAGTGCGGACCCAAGCTCATACTCACGTTTCAGAACCGAAGCTACCTAAAAACGGCCTCACTCTGGTTTCCTAAGCGAGAAAACTACATTCGGCTATTCTCCCTGTCCCTATTCTTTGAGAAGTCTCTTCGTTCCCCCCCTCCCTTACAGAGGCCCCCAAGATTCCTCGGATTTCACGATCACAATCGTAAGAATTGAGGGAGAGAGAAGGGGCTATAAACATGACTCATTATCAGGGCCGTGCTAAACTGAATCATACACAGAAAATGTCACCCGCGTAACAACCACATTACTATAGGATACATCTAAAAAAAATTCATACCTTCATATTATTCGGTTTGAATCACTTCGCCTCAAAGTCAAGCACCGAAAATTTCAAGCTGTCATAACTAAATTATGTTATGACATTTTATGGGTATCTCAACCTACCTTTAATATATAAATTGCTCGGTGATGAATATAACAATGGGCAGCATTTCCATTCTAAATGATGTCACTTCTCCAATAATAAACAAATGATAAATGAAAATTCGGTAATAAATACGCGTGACTTGCCTATGCAATATCACAACAAAGAAAGAGGGGTTAGAGAGGTGGAAGCTCTATTTGGGTATTTATGTGCCTCTCCTGCATTGTGCCGCGAAATTTCTTATGTACACGTAGTCCTTTCTAACGCGCCTGTATAAAGAACTACACCTAGAATAAGATTTCCTGGTATAATTTTAGCTGAAGCATCTGGGGTGAGCGAGTAAGCTTAACTTCATAATCTAATGAGATTTTAGATTCTCTTTCCATCTTAAAGTTTGTTGTAAGATAAGGAGCTGCAACGCTTAAGTAGTAATTAATAAATTAAAGAATGTGAAGTCAAAAACCTTCAGCCATATTAATAGCTCATATAAAAGTGCAAATTTCGGGTTTACTCGTATTTTGAGTAACTTGCATGGAAGCCATACACGCTTGGTTTTGAACAGCTCTACGCTTCTGCTCCTACCCCCTCCAGGTATACAAGCATGGTGTTTTCTGCACCAATTCACTATATAACAAATTTCAGTCCCCCTCAAAAAACATATATATCATGTACATTTTATTATGAAGTAGGTTGGGCTTAATTCCTATTGCGTAACATTTTCTTGTAAATTGCTTATTTAATAATTATAAAATTGATATCGATTTCCACGATACCATCAATTTATTCCTCTCCCAAAGTCTGATTAATTGTGTTCACTGTAATTAATTCATGAATATATAATGAATCCGCATGTTTGTTAGCATTATATAATGTATAAACCTACATTTTAGTATTAACTTCTTCATTTGTAAGACATTTCAGGTATGTCACGCTTAGGGTTCCAGCGGAAGTCAGTTAGAGGTGTTCCATTTCTCTTATACGTGTTTTCCATCGACACTATATTTTGATGAAACTTCTCTCCATGTTCATCATTCACATCTCCTGCATTCTCTGGGAAGAACGACAGATGAGAATGAAGAAAGTTTATGTTCATTGACATGATGCATCCGAGATCTTGGTAGCAATTGATTATTAGGCTGTCAACTATACGCTCTCGCTGTGCCACTTGTTACTTTCTCAGAAGTCCTTTGAAAACACCTTTAAATGTAGGCATTGCAGCCTAGAAATCCTCCTCAGCTATAAGTTGATGAATCTTATGGACTACGAATATCCCTTCCTTCATCTTGCCATCACTTATTTTAGGTAAGACTGCTTTAAGGTACTAGAAACATGGCTTGTTATTTTGAAGTTCCTTAGTATATTGCTAAATTAGGCATAGTTTTATATGTAGTGGTGGCACAATGATAGATATGGATGTATGATAGAATTCTTGCCCTTTGTGTTATGACCTGCAGTGAACGAAAATAAAATCATACTAAAATGAATATTACTGGCTGTGATCACTTGCAGAAATAGTGGAAGTACAAAATAATATTTAATTTGATCGTTTTAATTAATATGTACATCTTTTCCAAATAAATTAAAGACCAGGAGGAAAACATATTGAATACCTACCTACCTTTAATATCTGTTAAGCAGAATTATCAATCCGTTGAACGGTCCTTTGGCTCCTTCACGACCATTGTTTCGCTAAATTTCCCTTTCACCCAGACAGAAAGTGAAATTGTACTCCTGACACAACATATGTGAGGTGCCCAAAGTTTGTCCTTGTCACCCACTTTAAATCAAAATTACAGATCATAAACTTTCCTCACATGTTTAATCAAATGTGTCTGGTATTGTCTAAATGTAACTAATCTACATATATAACCGAAACTGTCTAGGGATTTTTGCATTCTCTAGAGTATTTCGCAGTGTCCTGTAAAGAAAAAACGCTGTAGTATGTAACAAATAATATAAATAGTATCTTCAACAAAAATTAAATAAAATGTAAACTAGGAAGCATTTATAGTAAGTTACAAAATTTTTAATCATTACGTAAGGGTTACCACGAATTTGGTCCCATATAACTAAAAGGATATTGAGTATACTTTTTTAAATTTCATAGGTTAGATTGAAATAGACCTTAGGAATACCCCTTTAAAATTATATTAAAATCCAGTTATGACTTTTAAAGTTCTTAGATTCGGCCCAATCCTGTTCTCATTCAATCCTTAGGAACGATAAGTGTATTTAACCTAAGTAAGATGGTAATTTACGAGAAAGTGGAGGTTCCCAGAAATAGACGAATGATATATTCGTGATTTCCGCCAAAATACCCCTAGAAAAGATTATTTTTATTTCTGTTTTTTCAGTGAAGTACAGTGTTATTAATCCTAATACAGGATCTATTTCCTTGGGTGGTACCCTTCTAGATCTGGCTACACAAACGATTTATCCCAGCTTCGGAAAAAAACAGCACTCTCCTTTCGCACAGCGTCATCCTGTCTCGTAAGGTGAAACGAGTACACAACTAGACCGATTCATTAGACTCACAGGATGCACTACTGAAGGAGGTGGTCGTTTGGCCGTCTTCCAAGGTTCCCAAAGCTTTCTCACGAAAAATGAAGTAGACAGCACCAAATAATGCTCAGCTTTTTTCACCCCACTTAATCCCTGACTTGGTGACTTGAGTTGGTCCTTGCATCGACGCTGAGATTACCAATTACATAAATTACGATAACATATGCTATTGAAGGTAATCGCCAATTTAGGTACGCTTAAAAAAATATTAGCAAAAAGTTCAGGCAAACTGTATCATGTCGCCTATAATCATTTTAACCTATGTTCTTTGTTATTACTGATTATATGATTCTCTCATTTTGCTTATTTTTATCTTGATAGTTAGTTGTTGATGAAAAAATTTTAATTTAGGAAATACTTTGAGTTACATGGATAAAAACCACCGGGCTTCTTCAACAGTAATCTATAATTTTATGTGTAGAATATTGTTTACAAATTAAATGTTTCAAAACTGATTTGAAAGACCTATATATTCTTGTCCTTTCCATCATCATTAACTAAAGTACCTAAGTGAAATATATATTGAATTCTTTGACCAATCTCCTTCTGTTTTACTTTTCAATTAAATAATTTACATTTGATATGTACTGGGGAAAACGTTCATTTATAATTTCCAGTCCCTTAGTTTGAAAAAAATTTTGCCGCAAAAGGGATTCCACCAATTCGCCTAGCTTATAGGGTTGATACAGTTTGCTATGATACATTTTTTACCAACTAAAGTCCTTGTATTCACCCGAATCTTTCTGTTAATTCCCATTCTCTCATTTATTATTCTGCATCTAAATCGATTATTGCTTATTTATCTATACATTTTTTATATGAAACAATTGACGAGTGGTTTGATAAAAACTTTGTTTTACACAAAGAATTTAGAAATGGGCGTCTGTTTGGATTATGCTATTTGTGGCTTGAAAGTTGCTAACACTAGCCTGCGTTTGAAAATTAAATTTTTGTTGTCTGATGCTTCACAACTAATTAAATTTAAAAGGAAATCACACAAACACCGATAAGATAATAGTTTTCATCTTGCAAGTCAAATATTAATAACCCTAGAAATATTTATAAAATCCATTTTCGATAGGAAGATACAAGTGGCAAGACCTGGAGCGAAAGCTACATAACTAAAATAATTTGAGTAAAACACATGAAAATTTCAGTAGATTCTTACATAATAATTAAATCCCACATTCATATATTTGTTAGAGAGAAAAGAAATCTAAATTCGTTTTCTCTTATGTGTGGCTCCATTGTAATTACTCTTTAAACACTAACACTAATCGACTCTCAAGTTGATGTCCCAGCGCCTTTGATACCCATTTTACGTGGTAGCAATAGCCTGCTGGAACCTTTCCCTTTGTTCCTCACTGTTTTCCTTACAAGTACCATAAAATAATTCAATTAAGAGCTAAAAAACTCTAATTTATCCAAACAAGAGTTCTCGGTTAAGTGAAGCTTTCCAGGATTTTAGTAATGATATGTTCAGATTAACACTAATCGATGATTGTGGAAGAATAAGGAGACAAAGAAAGAATCCTCCCTTACCTCAACTCCACCAGTTCGCCGATTACCGCTCTAAATTCGTCTGTCCTATATAGTGCAAAAATTAGAACAATGGAAAGACCATCAGTTGGGCATCGCAACTTCTCGCTATGGGCCCTTATCGCGACCCAAGGCATTTAAGGGAGTGTATTGGCATGAATCTCTCTTTCCGTCTAAATAATTTGAGGGCATATATATTTGAGACTTCGAAGTTCCTCTGTAGATAAGGTCTGAAGGCGGCGTCCATTACGTTAGCCGAAACGTCTTTGCAGGTCAAGAGGAAATCGAATACATTCTCGTCCACAGAAGAATTGAGTAAATGCGAAGAGCTCTAAGGAAGAGCTAGTCGTGACTCACTTTTTTTAGTGAAAATAGTTAGGCCCGCTTCGACCCTCCACACCACAGCTTCGGATTTTAGGGATTGGAAAAGCCATCCCCGAAGAACCCTCCGTTTGTCTCTTAAGGATAAGAGTCCTTCGAAGTTGAATTGAGCGCCCGTGAGACGCCCACAAGTTCAAGGTCGAACTTACCTACCTGGTCCTACTGGCTGCACATCAAGGTAAAAGGAATTTAACCCCCACTTCGTCACGCTCTTCCCACCTTTACCACGCCAAACCTCAAGGTTCCCCTTTGCTGTACAATTTACATAATTGTAAAATCATTAATTAATTAATTATCCCTCGGTTCAAACTTAATTGATAGTGTCAATCATCTTAGCAGTCAACCGTCAATATTTGATTGCATTGCCATTCAACTTGCCCTATTTGTAGAGGTAATTTTAGTACAATAATAATATATTTTGGTACCCATGTTTGAATATTCCTTGGCCTAGCAATTTTGTATTTATAGCACTCTTAAAGCCATCACCAGGTGGAGCCTTAATTTCGGTCGGCCAGTAGGCCAGTGTGCGTATAACAGCATACACCCGGTCATAACATGACCAAAAACTGGCGTCAGGTCTTTGGGTTTGTAAAAGATTTCCCCCTACCTGATATTTTGCTATTTCCTTAAAGATCATTATTTTCACTCTATACAGTTGTAAGTGTCAAGAATATTCAAGCAAAAATAATAGGGCAATTATTTTGGTTAATAGGCAACTATATGTTTTGTTTAGTTGAATGTATTTACGTGAGTTTGGATATCACTAATTAAACGTCATGATTGGCCGTCAAATTATTATTTTGCTGTGGTAAAATTACCATAAGACTCAGTCCTGAGTCAGGTTCCCGCGCTAGTTACTTTTTTTTTTCTGGCGTGAATAATTAATTGGGATCTTTAGTAAGTTTTGGGATGGAGGTTAATTGTTGTCGATCCAACATTTTAGAATGTGCCTTATAGGAACCCAAAACGTAATTGAGAGTGACCAGGAGCCATTTTCGTAGCTCCGTAATTTCAAGAGCCAAAATGGACGACTAATGTGATGGGGACTGTTGCTCATGGAATATCAATCCCGTATTGTTTATATCAAGGGTACTCAAAATTATTTAGCAGATCGTTTAAGTATAAATCCTATAGAAGACCCTATTGCTATAAATTAAAGATACCATTAGCGTATCTCCTTGTAAATATGTTTGGCAATTTGTTTTATACATTGGTTAATTGTTTGAAGTGTTGTATAATTATTGTCTGTTTTAGTGTGTCTTTAGTAATTGTTCATTTTTTTTTCTTTTATTTAGATACTCATTGTGTTGTATGGCTTAATTTTAAATTTGTTTTGTATTGTACCTGTGTGTATAGTCTGAAGTAATTATTATTATTTGCTAACCCCACTCATGTCCGAATTTTGTTTGTAACTCGTTGCACTAATTAAATTTTTATAGCATCTTCCCGTTGTTGAAAAATTAGTTCGAGACATTTTTTTTCGCACTCGACTTGTGGAAAAAAATGTCTTCCTGAAAAGGAAGGAGTCTGGAAGAATAAGAAGAGATAGAGAAGAAATCTCCACTCCTCACTTCCCTAGTTCACCGTTGACTGCTCTAAATTCGTCTGCCCCATATACCTTAAATATTCGAACAATGGAAAGACCATTAAGTCGGCATCGCAAATTCTCGCTATTGGCCCTTAACGCGAGCCATAGGAATTAAAGTCGTCTGTTAGCGATAAATCTGTCTTCCCATCTAAATAATTTCAAGGTATATATTCGACAGCTCAAAGTTCACATGCAGATATGTCTTAAGCTGCCGCCAGTACGTTAGCCTTACCGTCTTCTGATTCTAAGATCAGAAAAGCCATCCCCGAAGCACCCTACGTTTGCCTTTTAAGGATAAGAGGCACCACCAACTTCAGTTTTCCGAAGTTGAATTGAGCGTCTCGTGATATGCCGCAAGTTCAAGGACAAACTTACCTACTTAGTCCTACTGGCCACACATCAAGGTAGAAGGGGTTTAACACCCTCTTCGTCATGCTTCTCTCACCTTTACCGCGTCGAACCTCAATGATGTGATATTAAATCATTTGAAACTTGGGATACATTAAGTAAACAGGTTTAGTGCGCCCTCACTTGATTGATTCTAAATCGTCTTATAGTAATTTACTTGTTTCATTTCGTTAGTTTTACTTCATTTGCATTGGGTTTATAGGTATAATTGATTTTTATTATAAGGATATCCAAAAAAATGTAACAAAAAAAAAAATTACTAATATATTAATGAAGTATATTAATGCCTGTCCGGATGCATGTTTCTCTGTGGACACGTGTCTATGTATACGCTTGTGTGTATGTACATGCGTCTACACACACTTATGTTTATGTGTATATGTAAAGAGACTATCCCGTGCCCAACATGTCACTATTTATTAAAGTACATAATTATCTCTTACTTCAATTTCTGCTAATGCAACAATGAAATGCTTACCCACTGAGCTATGAACTCATGCATTTATAGTGTTTGTGTATTTTACAGAATGAGGAGAGGGAATCCACGATTTCGATTTCTGGAGAATACAAGAGAATATGCTAAAGAAAGGAGTAACGCTGATATTGTGATTATTTCACCTGAACCTTGCAATTAGGCAATTGACAGCGATGAAGAAGATGACAACGATGATCTGAATCAGCAAATATTTACTGAAGAAGTAGTTGGAGAGTTGGAAGTTTATGCGTGTAGTGATGAAGATTCAGATGAAGAAGGTGGTTCTCATGCTGCTGTAATTAAGTGCACAAGAAGTGATGAGGTTGCTCTAAATCATCATACTAAACCTCAAAAGGTGGGCGAAAACTATCTTGGAAAAGATGTGTTTTCCATATTTTATTTTTTTTTTCCGATGACATGATAATTTTCATTACTGAACAGACAAATTTATATGCAAGGCGGGATAAGATAGCTCCAGCTTTCAGCGTAAGTAAAGTAGAAATTAGGAAGTTTCTAGGTTTGCTTCTTTTGAGTGGTCGACTAGTGAAGATATGGAGGCTCTAATATATTAAAAAACATAGAGCAAGGATAGATTTAAAACAATAAAAAGGTATGTCCACATCGCAGATAACAACAAATTATCTGAGTCCAAAGTAGCCAAAGTGCAACCACCCTTAGAGAAGCTTCGCACAAATTGTCAACAATTTAGGGTACTTAACAAATTATTTAGTATTAAAGAGGCTATGATCCTTTACAGGGCTTACATAGTGCAAACATTTCATATAAAATGTGGATGATGGGTGGCTCTACGATTTTTCTATTTATTGTGGAAAAGAAGGAAGTGCATCATCACCTTCAGGGTATCGGGTAGTTGGAAATTGTTAAAAACTATTCCAAGCATGTAATTTTTTTTAGAATTATTTTTACAAGTAACAAACTTCTAAGTAACTTAACTCATAAAGGAATCCGTGCTTGCAGGACAGTTCGAGAAAACAGGACAGGACATTATCCTCTCCCATACAACAAGGAAGTGAAAAAGAGATAGGGTTTTAAGATTTAAAATCAGATGGATCAGTTAGTGGCGTCAAATGGAATGATAGCTCAGTTTTTAATGTTGCAAGCAACTACTACAGTATAACTCATATCCTAAAAGTAGATAAAAGAGTAAAACATGGAAAAAAAAGCTGGTAATCAACCCAATCTAATTACCATGTACAATAAAGGAATAGGTGGGGTAGATGTCTTTGATACTTTGTTATCTTCTTACGGAACACGCTTACGATTTAGAAAATGGTGGTGGAATTTGTTTTAACACAATCTAAATATGTCTGCGATAGCAGAATACCGATTTTAGTAGCATGTGAACCCTTCCACCAACATGACTCCCCTCCGGTTCAGACAAGAAATAGTGAGAACGCACCTAAAAATTGGAAAAGAACGAAAACGAGGCGGGGGGTCAAATGCTCCGGCATGCATAGGCTCAAGGTTTGATAGAATCAATCACATTATGGTACTAGCTTTGCAAGGTAGATATATATTATGTTTAAAAAACACTAGAATGCAGTAGAAAAAGTGTCACAAAAGAATGGATAAGATGGGATTCAGTGACATTTATCATAAGCAGTAAATGAATATCGAATAGAATTTGATATGCACAGCTCAATTTTTTATGTAGGACCTGTAACTAAATTCGTATTAATAACTTTAGTAAAAAAGGATAAGTAGTGTTTTTGTTTATTAATGGTTATGAATTCCTATGTATATTTACATAGGTATATGGTTTCATAAGCATAAATTCTACATAAAATTTGATTTTGTCTGCACCAAAGATGCACGATATACCTATATATTTTTTTATATATATATATATATATATATATATATATATATATATATATATATATATATATATATATATATATATACATATATATAAATATATATATATATATATATATATATATATATATATATATATATATATATATATATATATATATAAATAGCATGATAAACTTATTAATGAGCATTATTATAAAATAAAAGGATTCTTTTTGTTTATTAGTTACATATATCTACTCATTATATCTATTTCGTCAGGAAAACTAGCTCAAAACGGTTTTTTATTATTAGTACAGATCCTATGAAATATATATATATAGATAAGCTACATTATACAATATATGCCACATATATATATGATAGTCTAATATACCATGTGAAAATGTAGAAATAGTTTAGGAATGGAATAAAATATGTACAAAAACCAAATTTTTATTTTAAACCTTTTTCTCCTAAAACTTAAACCTGAAGTATCCAAACGTCCCATTTTTGGAACACGTTCAAAACCTACTGTAAATAATATTTTTGATAGTATTGATAATATTATGTTTGTAGTGGGCACAACAAGACTTTCTAAGTCAAATTTCAATCATTTATGACCATAGGAACTAAAATCACTAACTAAAGTTTTAACTGATAGTGTTAGTCATCTTAGCAGTGAAACGTCAATATTTCATTGCACTACTATTTAACTTGCCCTATATGTATATTTAAACTTTAGTCCTATTAAAGCATATTTTTTAGGCGTGTTGAATATTCTTTTGCCTACCAACTGTCTATTTAAAGCACTCTTGAAGCCATCCCCACCTGGAGCCTTAATTTCGGTCGGACAGTAGGCCTGTATGCGTATAACGGCATACACTCGGTCATACCATGACAATGATCACTTTGATGTCCAGCCACCTTGATAGTTTTCCTCCTTCGTTCAAATATCTTATTGTAACCTTTTTCTTGGTTATTCATAGTAATCGTTACAAGTTTCATGAAAGAGTTCAATTGTAAGGTCATAAATTCCAATTAATCGACAAACGGGTTTCAAGTTTCTTAAATCTGTCCTCAAAACCACTAATGATATCTTCCTACTTGCGACTTTGTTACTTTTAAACAAGTTATGACAATTATATTGAATTCAATCCAAGATTCCTTTACTATTTCCTCCATAGTCTTCTAAAACTTAGAATTTTTATTTTAACTTCTGATTTAGGAATAAAGCCAATGAGCTAAGAACTCTATTTAGATAGTTCTAAATCTCTTGGAAGTTCATTGAGCTATGCTAACGCTAATGGTTTATTGAAGCTAGATAATGGTAGACTAAAAGGTTCAGAATTGTTCATATTGTTTTTTCTCCTCTTCATTGACGTTATCCAGATCCAAGCTTTCATGCAAATTTGGGCATAAAATAAAGTCGTCATTTGGGCTTTTCGGCTTAGGTCACATCTGGGTATTTAATACTAGTTGAGTTTCAAATTTGATAGAATCGGACGGAAAGTTAGAAAGTTATTTCCAAATAACTCCCCAGCCCAACCTTGGAGGGACTTTGGCAATTATATCATTCGGAAGAGAATGTAACACAAGATGAGGGTTCAAATTTCGATTAAAATCGGTCTAAAAGTTACATTGTTATTACCAAAAACAAAAAAAACAAAAAAACGGGGACCTACCGATCAACCGACATAGTGAAATATAGATCCGCACCCGACTAAAAATTGCACTAAATTACTCAGCTCCTAAGTTCGTTATGCACAAGTAGCAATCCCTCGCATGTTCCTTTCTTTCCCTCCACCTCATACATATACCAAAATGTAATGCCCCGACACTTCATTCGCTCTAAAATCTTAAGTATTCGATACAGGTTCGGCAGAAGCATATTTGAGTTGCAAAATCTTTCTCCCGATCCCCCAAATAAATGCCAAAATACGCACTATATCATGACTTTCCAATTGCTTTTATGTTCGATTGTGCCAAAGGAGCACAACTTTGCCAAATAGGTAGCAAAACCAATTAGAATTTTATTTTAATCAGGATGTTATTTTTTAAAAAAATCAATACCCATAATCTTGCGAGACACCTTTCTCCGCTAACCTTTCAATGAATCAATTAAAGTTATGAATTAATGCTTTCTGGAAAGCAAGAGTACTTACTGCATAGATATACATAAAAATCTCCATTGAAAAGAGAAAAGGGTCTAAAAAATAATGCGTTGTGGAAAAAAATATAGATATAATCTGCAAAAGGGATTACTATTAGAAATTAGAGCGAACTTTCTTATGTAAGTATATAAACCATCTTAGAGACTAGTGTACTATATTTCTACATTTGAAGTAAAAGGAAATTTGTCGAACTATTAAAAGAAGGGAATTATTTCCAGGTATAGGATTATTATCCATTGATTATTGGTAATGAATTATTTGTTGTTTTCGAGGTATTGGAATATTGAGTTATTTTCGATGGCCACTGTGAAATCTCCAGATTCTCTTCAGGCTTTTGTTTCAGCAATTTAAATAAAAACGTTCCCTCATCGCACAAAAAGAAAAAAATACAAATTAAAAGTTAGGTAAATTCAAATTTGAAATGCGATTCGTTTTCTTTTTGTAGATCGCAAATATTTTAATATTCTTGTAGAATGAACAATTTCAGGGAGGTTTTCGAGCATGGTAGGATGCCAAGAACACAACTTTTAGCATAATACACCTGCCATTTTGACTACCACTCGAGAACAATTAATATTGCGGGAACTATGAGAATTATTATTTGTTTTGGCTGCTTAATTCAGATTTGTTTTATAAAATCCTAAAATTTTATAATTTTTCTGATAAGGAAAACAAATGATTGTAAAACTTCTAAAAAATGTGATAGAAAAGAAAAATAATTTTTATACTAATTCACAAGCTTTTTGTCAGCTTATTTTTTCGATTTCATCATTATTGTGTTTTACTCCAATGTTACCCGTTAAGTATACTACGCATTCTCTCAGGATTGGTAATTGACATTCATGCCAAAAGCTACTCACCACTGACTGTATTTGAATGACTGAAGCCACGTTTCCAAGACTCCAGGTAACGTTAGGGCTTGGGCGAGAACCAGCGCTAATGCAGGAGATATCGTAGGAGACGCCGATTCTCATATGTTTCGGTGGAGACAAGATTCGAACAAGTATCGGGCGAACTGTAAAGAAAGGGGGAATTTTTGTAGAGTTATAGCAATTGGAGCATAACATATCACACAAATAATAATCAATCAAAGTTTTAGATGTGAGATAAGGCTGTTTTACACATTGCCGATTAGATAATGGTGATTAGGGCGTCTCTCATGGCGCCATAAAAAGCGGGCGCTATCATTTTGTGCTATCCACTTACCACACCATCTGTTATAATCGTCCATATATATATATATATATATATATATATATATATATATATATATATATATATATATATATAGATTTATGAAGCATTAAGGTGAATTAAGTTTTTTTTTGTACTTCTTTAGCAACTATTTTTATACTCTCCCACTATAGTTCCCACACACAAATTATAAATCGTATTGCAAATTTAACTCTAATTTTTGGGCCCTTGATAATCTGTACTATCGGTTCTACTCTTTCTACTTAAGCATATTATTTTTATATAATCACTTCTCCTCTTCGGGATACTAGCAGTGCGTGAGCCGCATGCTGCTTATTTGCTAATGAAATAATTTGCACTCCCTTATGCCATCTTCTCTTTTCTTAACTCTACACACACTCACCAGTATTTCCCTAACATACTTCCTTAATCCTATTTTACCACTTTATCCTTAATAAAGTCACATTCTCTACTGACATGATTAATCATTTATTCTGTTTTATGTTTACTGATTCTAGAATAATCTATTAATAATTTTTTCATTATTAGCTTTTTTCCAAAGCTTTTTCGAAATATTTTTGGATCAAGTCAAACCCATATTAAATGAATAAAACTTTTCCGAAAGAAATTAACATGGAAGTCCAAATAAAGCAAACGGTAGACTGATCTAATAAATAAGAAATTGTATGTAAATATTTATTTAGTAATGTAATAGTTAGCAATTAATTTTGAAAAACAATTAGTAAACTAATTCTTGTTCAAAAGAATGTAAATACTGAATGTTATTCTGATCTTACTGAGTATGAGGTATATGTAGAAAGGAGATATTTAATGAAGTAAACCTTGCCTATTTCTGCTGACGATGAAGTGATATGAATGATATTATAAAAGAGGGGGGGTTGTTGTTCTATTCCTCTATTTGAGTTGTACTTCTTTTAAAATTAAAGAAGACAAGGAAGAGCTAAGGTCTACAGATTCGATAATCTCTAAACAGGAGCGTGGAAAATAAATGTTTAAAGAGTAGATTAACAAAATCAATCTCATGAAATCAACCATGTTAATAGGAAGGTTTTATTAAAAAAAAAAAAAAACAGCGGTCATATCTAGATGTTATACTATTAGTAATACAAGTTAATATAAAAGAAATAGTTCTCACATTATAGCATTGAAAGATTCAAATTTGGCCTAATATTATTATATAAGAATAATTGTTTTATTCAGTTATTTTATTTCGCAAGTAGACATATTCTATATACATTGGGATAACATTTTTTGATCTTGTTATATTCCTTATTACACAAAAAACAGCTACTTATCTTATTAATTTATTAGCTTGTCACCTTATATGCAAAATATTTGTCAAGGCGGTTATTTTTTTTGTTTACATATAATTAAGGCCAAATATCCTTCTCATTCGGCAAGGGGCCTAAGTCGTGCAAGTAAAAAAAATTCATATTGTTATCATAATCAATGACAAGCATTTAATAAGTATAGATTTTTCCTAATAGAATTGGTCAGAAGGAAAAATAGTAATCCTCTCTTTTTCCACCAATGGGTGACTGTTAGAACCGTTTTGGCAGAAGAGACCCCATCCAGTCCGCGTCAAAGTATATGTTCTACATACATGGGGAAACATGAAGTGAAGACTGTATATTCCAAATATTTTTAAATATGTTTACATTCCATTAATTAATTAATTCTAGAAGGTTCTTTGTAGATTTGTTGAATTTGTGAATCACATTCTAAATTTAATTTAAAAAACACACTCGTTTACAAAATTGAATGGAAAATATGAAGCACTTCTGTATGAGCATAAAAAAGAGAAGACAGCAAACAATATTTTCAAAGTGTTTAAGCCAACTTCGGTTTTAGAGCAATCAAACTTGAATGATGATCTGAAACTTCGTCCATTGAAGTTAGCTAAATGACCTCTTTCCAACCCAACCAGAGCAGAGCTTCTCCCAAACGGCTCTTTACTTACTCGCAGCTTCCTGTTTTTAGAACGGATGCGAAGTTGTTCACTGTCCAGGTCACCTAAAACACACAGAATTATCGTACTTGGTAACAGAATAAAAGTGAAATTCCAGTTAAACCGCTTATATCATTAAAGATACAGAATTCAGCTTCGTTTATAGTCCGAACGTATGTAACTACACCGCGCCCCAAAACACTTCTCTTCTTCATTAATTTTTTTTGGGGGGTTGATGGCTTAGAGATGATTCACTCTGTTTATTTAGAGATGTTGAAGCTTAAGTCTTCTTAATTTGTCTGACACTATAAGAAACAAGGTTAGGCAACCTAGCACATTCCCAAAGGATCTCAAGACTGGTGACAGGAAAATAATAATACGATTTGGTTAAAACAATTTAGCCTCCATTTTTCCCAGATTTATACCACATAGAATTTACAGTGTGAGCAATGCTTAGAACGATGGCATGTAACAAATATCATCAAAATATTGAAGCTCTAAAATGCAAAGTGGAAAAATGATGCGAGAAGTTATTAGCCTAACCCTGAGTGCCCCTTGCGGGGAAGTCATACTCAGACTTTGTTGTTCTATTGATGCAAAATAAGATCTATTAGAATACTATTTACATTATCTTTTAGCCTATAATATTTTCCTTCATTTTAGTCAAAGAGTTATCTAGTATTTCATTGTGTTCCCAAATAATTTATTAAATATCTGCCTAAATTTCTTGTTTCTACCCTGTAGAAGACTTTTATTTCGTCGTTTTTCAAATATGTATAGCTGATATTTTCTGAATCCGACGAAAACAAGCGATAAAACACCTTGTCATTTATCAGTTATGTATTAAATAAAGTATGCGATTGGAATTAACTGAAGGCATCCGCCACACAACGAACTCCACATTAATTAACTCATGCTCCCATCAGCATTTAAATCTTTGATATCCACTATTAGAGGGAATCAAAGTTGAGTAGCTAAAATTTAATATTTATCGACTTAACAAATAAAAAGAATTAAAGCACATTCCAAACCATATATTAAGTGAAAGGCATTCTACCTACAAATAAAATAATTGTGGGAACCATCGTACCTTTAAGTACTTTATTTCAAGTCCTGTTTCATGCAAAAGATGGTCTGAGATTAGGAAATAATTTAATTAGTCACCAGTAACTCCTCTATCTGTAGCCACCATTCAAAGCGGAAACATTAGTCTGTCAATATTCATTACAAAATTTCTTTACAAACCAATGTTCATTTTCAATTTTGTTTAACTCTCTGACGTGACAAAAGGTTAAAAGAGTTAGATTCTTCAGGAGAATGTATTAAGCAACTCTCTCAAACTAAACTAAAATAATTGCAAGAAAATTAATACATTTGGGGGCAGAAATAAATCCGAAGTAATTTGCTGAACCTTTTTTACTGGTATGTACACAAAATAATTGGACGTCCTTATAGAAAAAGTAGACGATGGTGGTATAACGCTGGTCTATTTTACAGCTAGTTATATGTTTCAATTCACTAGGTGATCTTTTACAATAGAACAGGGATTAAAAATAAACGTGGCAGAATAAAGAGTCGTTTTCTGGTCTAACATTTGCAATATTTTGAGAAAAAAATGTATGAACATTTAAAGAATGGTACTTTTAATCGATAATAAGGTGCTATTTATTCTACATGTGTTAGGAAGGATCTTTTGAATTCCAAAAATGTATGTGTTATGGATATCTATAATGATTAATTCAAAATTAGATCGGTTTTCCAGATTTCATAATTGATTCGTTAATTGTATAAATTACTTTCAACCACAACATACTATGAAATAAAGATCGAAAATTAAGCAGACAATTTAAACTTGAATATTTATCTTGTTCAATGTTTCATATAATGGTTATAACAACATTTTTATCGAATTCTTGCCCTTTATTAACCGCTTTGTTTATATCATTTGCAAATAAAATTGGAGTGGTGTATATTACGAAGATAAATTTTTAGGTCTAACTTAAATTAGTATAAGCACATAGCTAAAACATACAGGAGGTTCATAAAATTTCGTCCAAGCAGTGATTTGAATTTTATTATGGCAAGCAGTATACGAAAATGACTTCAAGTGAGTAATCAACGACAGTATTGCATCAAGTTTCTAAAGGTCATTTAAGAATTAAAATAATGAATAATAAACTTACTTGTGATAAGCTATCACTCTTGATGTTAGCATAGAAAATATTCTCGAGAGGAGAGTTTTGATACGTGTTTATAAGAAACATGTATCTATGATTAAACCTTCATTTACGTAACATTAGTAAATGAAATTTAGAAACTGAACACAAAAAGCTAACATATAAATTCTACAATTTAAGGAAACTTAGAAGATTATATTTGAAAATTAACTTGCATGAATAAGACAGAGTTTCTTTCATCAGTGTGACGCAAATGTCTGAAATGATTTAATGATATATATATATATATATATATATATATTGTCGAGGTTTAGTGAGTGGGTATTCCCAGTCCCACTTCCTGGACATATATTTTATTACCGAAATGATGGGAAGCAGAGGGGAAGTGTATCCAATAAACCTACCGTAGCCACTTCCGGTGAATAAGAATGACCCCGGCGCGTACCCTTTTGATCAAAACTATGAAGATGATTTCCTGATTGTGTCCACACTAATTAAAAGCCAATCATGGAGGGATCGGTGTAACATTGAGATTTAAGCTGAGCGGATTGCTGAATATTGCCAATGGATCATCCAAAATAGTTAAACACATATATACCAAAAAATAATCTTTAATGTACATGAATTTGAAATAAGCAACAGCATATATAAATATAAATAGAATTAATCTTGCACTGAATATATAAGTCTACAAAAATGTCGTGGGGATTATTTGAAAATTACTCACTAGGATGCTTGCGGCTTAAGGACACCAGACCGCATGAATGGAATAGTATTATTGAATTAAACACTGAATTAAGTAGCTACTTCTAATACTTGAGGTTATGAGCTCGGGATGGGAATTCTAGTTCACAAATAAACTGGTAAAGTTAGGGGAGGGGATAGTTCAGTTAAACGCTACTTTTGAGTTCATAAGTAGGTTTGAGAATGACGGTGAAGTTCTTTTTCTGGTGACGATGATCGCACTCAGTCCGGCGGTCCAAGGTTACCGATTGAGAGGGTAATCCTAGACCGGTGATATAATGATCCTATGCCGGATCACAAAATTAAGCCCAACGGTGGCTCAAATCGGACTTCTTCCTTGAAGTGCCTGTCCGTTTATTCGGCTCCTGGAGTGTGTAGCCAAAACCGATTACCTAGCTACCTCTAGGCTAATCGGCAGAAGGAGGTCCTGTGTAACCTCAGACTCTAAAGGGGGGTCTGCGAGAAGTTTGGCCCCTACAAGTACCGTCACGGCAACAACCAATCCCCCGAGAAGTTCCTTCCTTGCAGTGGGCGAACGGTTTCCTTCGTGGATTGGGCTCCACACACTCGACGTAGGTCCAAGATTTTCTGCCTAAATCCAGTGAGAAGTTTTCCTCTTATTTCCCTCACGAGAAGAAATCGAGAGAGATCACGGAATTCTCGTAAAATCCGTATCGCCACGCAAAAGACCTTTTTTCATCTGTGGGCAAAGAATGTCTTTCGCACCTTCAAGCCATTTCGGAGTTTACGATGGCGCTAAGAAGGGCGACAGGGAATTCGAGGCGACTGGGACATTTAGAAATACGGGAGGGGCACGCAGCTTGCGTCCGAGTATTTCTGCGTACTCTTATGTACGCGGTATTTAGGCTTCTACATATATATATATATATATATATATATATAGATATAGATATATATAGATATAAATATTAATCAATACGCTCATAAAAATAATTAATTATATTTTTTCAAACTCTTTTACATTTATTAGTCAAAGACGCTTTGGGAAAAAAGATGTCTCTTTACCAGAAGTATTCTAATAACTTGGAAAAAGTAAGGCCGGTGTAAAAGTACATTAAAAGTACATTCCTGTTATTATAAAATGATTTGGTAGAAAAGGTCGTAAATATACATATAAAATTGTTACTCGAAATATAATTTCTCCAATGAATACGCACTTTACCATAACGTCTATTAGCCTGATGAGTAGACAGGGTCCTCCGCACAACAAAATATTGTTTCTCACAAAGATAGGCATTATGGTTGCGTTCCTTATACTTCTAAAATCTCTTCTTTTGTCATAAGAGTTATTAAATCTTTTTTTAACAAATCATACCCGTTTTATTTTGGTTTCTTTATATCCAATATCTAAAGTATACTTGCCTTTCTAAAATATAACAATGTAACATAAATAACTCGATAAATAGTTATAGTTTTTTCTTCGGTAAGCGTGGGATTTCAATTTCAATAATATGTTTGGCTCGCTTTTATGACCTTCAAGATTTTTTATAAAATTTATAACTCAAGACCAATATTTTGCTATTTATATGATTTTTGTTTATTAAAATATTTGGGCAATATTGCGAGTTTGTAGGGAAACAAGAAACATTGAATATTATTAGTACGAGGAGGAGAGCAAACGCAAATCAAATTATTAGTTACATTCATCTTATACGTAACTACATACTCAAACTTTTAACATGCATTCGAATTAGGATTTAAAGGACAGTGGAAAGTAATATAATTCATATAAATGAAGAAATTCCCTTCCTTTCCGTATGTTTCCGGGTGATTCGAGCATTTAAGCAAAACACGAAATGGAAATATTTCAATTCCAAGAGCGCATAACATTTTCTAAATGTTATTTGATGGCTCGTTTTCTTATCCGGGAAAACTTCTCTTACCCGCTCTCCTTCAAGCAGATCACAAAGGAAGGGGCTTCTAACATTAGAGAATATAGGAAAACAATTTCTTTCTTAGCTTTCCGAAAACACAAGAAATATGTCTCTCTCAGAGAGGCTAAACAATTTAGTTATCCTTCTGTCTCCTTCGACAAAAGAGGTTTCTTCCAGTGATCATATTTACTTATTCGATCATTGATTTTTTTCTATTGTTCTATGAGATATGTGCAGCAGAAGTAATTAAGAAAAGATGTATCATCAAAGCCAATTTTATTGGCGATAATTCATAGCTGGATTCGGCTTCTCCTTCGCGCCAAACGAGGATCGTTGACCCGCCTCCGATGTTCGAATTCTGAGAAGGTTGGGAAGGAGGAACCGCGCTCTAAATGTTCTTCCAGTATATAAATAAATAATCAGTTGTCCCCTCAATCCCACTTTGAATACTACACTAGCGATTATAGGTTCCTACTCCTAGTTTCCATGCTAATATAGATGTAGTAGATGTAATTAAAATTAAGTATTTGCCCCATCTTTTAGAATAATTGTGGTTTGTAAGTAAAAAAATCTCATTACTTGATGTTCTATATTTCACAGCCCATGTTTCATAGGTTTATTGAGGCTCAGTACTCAAACATCTTAATTATATTACTTCATCTACCTACTTTTGACTTAGTTAATTTCCTTGAAGCTATGAGATATCGCCATTGTTATCTCCGTGATATTTACGCGCTTTATAATTAAACTACGAAGACTAAGATTCTGCGATGCGAGGGTAAGTAACTAGAACTACTACTAAGTTTTTGTTCCTCTCTCGGTTTATTCGGTATGAGGAGCAAGAGTCAAGAAATGAACCACTATTAAATTATTATTCAGCCATTTGCGAAAATGAAAATAACATGATCATAATAATCAGCTTAACATAGATTTCTTTTTCAAGATAAAAGATTACAACAAGTTTCAATTTAATCAAGTTGCAAAATTCGTACACCATGCAAAAGTATTTATATGTCCATTCTCGCTTAGTGACTGAGTGAATAAACACCAGCCATTACACTAATTCTTTTTATTCCTGGGTTATAAGACTAATCTCATATGAAGCCTACTAAAGATAAAATTTTAAATGACATGATAGGTTATTCTAGACCATTAATGTTTATATTATTCTTTACAATTTTCTCTTTCAATTGTTGTTTGCTTTCTCTCGTTCTTTTTCCCAAATGCACATTTTTCGATCGAATATACAGAATTTATCGCTACCATACCTTAATCTGAAATAGGATTGAGAGTATATAAAAACAAATCGCTTGGGTTCTTTTTTATCCTAGTTGCTGAGGATCTGAGCGGCTTATTATAAAGTTCAATTTGCCTAAATCGCTGCATCAGCACACACAAATTCCATGGATAATAATATTAATGGGAGATCTTATGTTTTAATTAGTCTCTTCTAACGAAACGTCTCTAACTTTTATTTATAACATCAATTTGTTGAGGTGAAATATTTTTATTAGGGAAAGTGAAGAGGTAAAATTAATTTTGACAAATGTTCCGGAACCCCTTTTGAAGAGAGATCAGGCCCGACTTTAAAAGTAGATGAGAATGTGGATCAGAGACATTTTTAAGTAGGTTTTATGATTACACGTTATGGGAACTTAGAAATTTGTATTCACATTCTGCTTAATGTGTGGAGAATAACCTATAAGAAAATATTTGCATGGAAATACTACATATGCTTTTACATATGTTTGTTAAAAGATCTTGCAAATAAAATTGCCTGAGTCTCTAGAACGTCTTCAAAAGCAAATGTATGCACGGATTAGATGGTCGATGATTATATTGGCTACAACGTTTCTTTTAGCATCTTTAACTAGTTAGGTATTAGAGTCTGCTATTTGGTTTCCAAACAAAGACGATCCAGGAATGATAGAGTTCGCGTTCAAATAAGAAGAAATATGAGGCCAGATTTAATTGGTTCATATGATTTTGGGAATTTCAAGTAAGCTATGTGTAACTTGTAGGGGCCTGTGGGAGGGACTAAATTTCTACTCGAGCACCATGTTTTTCTCAGGGGCCAGTCAGAACCCTGATTGACTTGTTTAGTTCGTTGTTTTTGTTTTTGCTAGACCAACTTAATGGACATTGCCATCCTGACGACTTATGTCTACTGATTATTAATCTTTCTACTGACTATGGATGACACATACACCTTAGAAAAGACTACCTTATATTTTCAATTTGAACTTGAAGAATTTTTCCACGTGCAACTAGGTGACTATCTAAAAATTACCGTATTCAGTGGGTAGGGTGATGAAATGAATTTAATCTTACTAGAAGCCGCCGTTATTTGACAGAGATAGAGAAAATAAAAGTTAGCGACATATATGTTTTGCGAAAACTTAAAATAAAAATACTAGCAAGCGTAAAGGCACCGGTGGACCTCAAGAATTTAGAGAGAAGTATGTGTTTCGCATTAAACCATATGAGAGAAGAAGTAATGGTGAATTGGTGTTTATGCGAAGAGTGAAGGAAAAAAATGAGAACAGTTTGCTATTGGCTAAGGGTATAAAGACGTTTAGAGATTAAAGTGCTTAGGCAATTTGCGAGTAGTCCTTCATTCTGAGCACTGAAATCTTGAATGTCCGATCTCGTCTGACTGAATTAATTACGTTAGCGGATCTAAAAATCAATCCTTTTCGCAATATTGTGAGTCAGAGCATTTCTAGTCTAAACAAAAAGAGTGGCAAAATTGACCATAGGAATATTGTCTTATGTAATATTTACAAGGGGTATTTTAAGTTAGTTTCGTATAATAGAGCTTTTTATCCATATCCATAATCCGCCTGATAATATTCGCACTGTAAGTTTTTTCAGATTCAAATTTCTGCCTAGGAATCTTACACTTTAGAATAATCTTACTATACAGTAGGTATGTAAATCCAAAATCAGGGGCAAATGAAGGAGATTTTTAATTATCTTAAGAGAAGATCAAAGATAAAACTACATCCCTCCGTAGCATACTTGGAATATTTCTGTTATAAGGAGTAAAACATAAGAAAAGGAGAGAATTAATGATGCCCTAGAAATCAAAGAAAATTATAAAGATTTGATAATTTAACATAAAAATATTATCGGACATTTTTTCTCCCTTTAATCAAGTAAATGTCGTATGATCTGTAACAATTATTCATTTGCTCTGAAATATAGGCTTATTTGTTTTCAAGGTTTCCTAAATTAAGCAATACAGTAGATCATTAGAACAAGCACCTGGCACAAAATTTCACCACCACACTCTGGCATCTTTGATGACCCAGTTAGTGCAGTTATGAAGAGGAGTGTCAAAGCAATAGAAAAGGTATATATTTAACCTTTAGTTATTTGAAGAGAATATAAACCATGGCAAAGACAAATGTTTATGATGAAAAGAAATAAATTTGAATAAAAAAGAAAACACTACCACAAATACAAAATGCATAAAGAAAGAGAAGCAATCAGCCATCACATGATAACAACAAAGCATTTTCATTATACCTTGAACAAACATTAAATAGTTTCTAAACCAAGAGAAAACAAAACCTTACGATAGTATTTACTATCGATTTTAAACTTTTAAATGATTATCAGTTATCAATTTCCGCCAATTTACCCGTATAGAGACTAAATGAAGGGACGCTTGCTAATTCAATCGCTAGGGGACGCCATTTATACACATCGTAATTTTATTAGTTTTATTCCAAGACCAAGACCCTCGTCAGATAGGTCTAACTAAAGTAAGAATAATGGTTTAAATTTAGTAATTATTAGACTGAATCTAACCAAAAATTAATAAAGAAGTAGATATACGTAAAAAATTATTCCTGAATCAATTGATAGTACGTAAAAACGTAGGCTCAGATGATCCTCAAATTATTATTTTGGGCACATATTAAATTTGTATTCTTAAGCTGAATTGCTAGGAGTTATAATTTACGAGGGGCGCTTAATAAGTTTTGCAATTCGGATACAAGAAAACGAGATATGAGGAAAAGCGTTTTATTATTTTTCCATATAACCACCTTCGACTTCAATGCACTTGCCCCACATGTCCCTGAGACTTCAAATTCCCAACAACCAGAAATCTCCCGACTGCTGTTCAATCCACTCCTGGACGGTGAGCTAGACATCTTCATCGTCCCCAAACCGGCGTCCACGCAGTGCAACCTTGAGTTGGTGGAATAAAAAGTAGTCGCTAGGGGCAAGATCTGGACTGTAGGGGGAGATGGTTGAACTCCTCGAATCCGCACACTCGCAGGGAGCTTGTGCAACTCTGGCCTTGTGGCCTTGTAAACTTTGACGACGTTGAAGTCGATCATGGGGCGTGAGGTTTCTAGGGAACCAACGGGCAAGAGACCTGGGTCATGGCCAAACTGGCCTAGATAATGTTAATAACACTTTCATGTGATATTCCAAGTTCTTGCTCCATTTTATCGACCTACGCCCGTCAATTTTCGAAGATCATCCTCTCCACACGGTCCACAGTGTCCTCGTTGGTCACGTCTGACAGGCGTCCTGGACGGGGTCATCTTCAAGGGACTTACGATCATGACGGAACTCCCTATTCCAGTGAGCAATGGTTGCATAGGAAGGGGCGGTGTCGGTGTACACTGCAACCATGCGTTCATGGATGTCTTTTGCATTCTTGCCTTCCTTGGTCAAAAAATTGATCACTGCGCGGTGCTCAACCTTCTCCATTGTTGAAAAATTTGTGACTGACGATCTGCAATCAACTACTTCTTCTTCAATAGAAGATGCAAGAGCATGCGGCTGCAGGTCCTAACTTTTCATAACGTGTCCTAACACCCTCACAAACAGCCATGCCCCTTCCTATGTTTTCCCTTTCCGATTCGCAAAACTTATTGACCGCTTCTCGTATATTGATATTTTATCTATAATATTGTAATTATTTTGTAGTAAATAATTATATATATTCTTTTAAATTTGATGAAGATATCTGTAAGTATACATATATATATTGCTTAATTATATTATTTTTAAATGCTAATTGTGACAATGTTGGTTAAATATAACGAATAAAGAAAGAAAATTGGCCACTTTTTTTGAAGTTAAACTTCATCTCGGGAGATAATTCCTAAACAATAAAAGCGCAGCCAGCGTATTACGCACCTCTATCAATTTTACTGCAGCCTTTATTTAAGTATACTTGGGAAATATATAGGTAAAGGAAAGGAAATTATTAAGTGCTGGGAGATGTAGCAGTCCCAACCAAACTGTGATGCTTGGCTCCTATAGCAAAAGATGACCCTCGGGGTTGCTGGTGTTCCTGATTTCTGACTAATTCTGTAAATGATTACAAGTCCTCATCCCTAATTTCCTAAATCTAATTTATTTTATTTGTATATAAATTCAGTACAAAAAGTATTATGCCTCATTTAATAACCGTTGCTATTTAATCATCATAAACCATTCTGAAGTTATAGATTTTTTAAGTGTTGTGAGAATAAATAAAAGTCGAATCATTTTTCATGCGGATAATCGTAAATTCTGAAGGTATTTATTTTTCTCTACTAAAAACTTCTAATCATCCCACCTAGGATTCAGCCACTCGTGTTTTATGGCCATTTAGGCAGGTGGTGATATATACTGGCACTCGAAACACTCTTCCTCCTATGGTTCATATTCAATTTTTTCCTGTAACCGATCAAGAAGGTTATCTATGTGTTAAAGCAATATTTTTTTTACAAAATAAATGCGCTAGCACTCCTAGTCAACCACAAAGAAGTCTTTATAGTGCCGAGCTTATAAAATCTCTAACAATTCTTTCGCTTTACCTTTCTCTCACTTTTCCATCTCCTGGGTACCATAGATGTCTCTTCTGTTCCAAAAGCAAATTTCTTTCTCCCTTTTTTTTCTCTAAATCCAACCTTGACGACTCTTTTCCTCCTTCTTACCCTTAGGCTCCTATTATTATTAACTTTCGGTTTGCATTCATTTATTTTTCTGATGGTCAGAAGAGCGGTTGGTGTAGGTTTCTGATATCATTACTTCACGAGTTGTAAAAGCGGTGCTTTAACTCGCACATATGTTTGTTCCTCTATGCCATCCTTGTCCATAGAGCCAAGCTATTTTATACCTTTGGAAATGTAATTTGCTACATCCAATCATTCAGAAAACGGAAATTTATGACCATTCCTCTTCTCCCTAAATATCTTAGTAATGATCCTAAGCAGCTTTCTTTAATCTCTTTATGGACTGTCAGAAAAGAGATAATCCCCATTCACACAACCAAGGCTTATATTCATTGCGACATCCATAGAAAAGTATTGTAATAATGTGCTTTTGAATGTGCTATTGCATTACTCTTTCCAAACTTTAATTTTTTATACTCCTATCTTAGCATACATGTTTTGATGCATCGAATCACTTTTACATGTAACTGTTCTGACCCCTATAATTATCATTCAGTTGCTTTACATTCAACAATTTCTAAAATATTTGAATCCCTCATTGACCATAATATACCGAAACACATTGAAAATTACTGGCTCCTTTGAATTAAAATAGTGAAAATACGTCAACCTCAATAATAATTATTACTCAAAGATTTTAATTTATCGCATGAATTTTATAATTAATAGTTTAGCTAAAATTTAATGTTAGGACCTTTCTCTTATATGTAACGTACTTAAGTTATATATTTCAAAATCAATTTAAGAATAGCTACGAAGAGATCATAGAAATAATACCGCGTTTTAAAGATTAGGTTTCGATCTTTATTAGAAGCCAGAAACGAAAAGGGATGAGGGAGGTAGCTGTTTTCATAATAAGGAGGTTCAAAGTATGAAATCAGAGTTACACCGATTATTTCTCTTTGTAGCTTTAGAATTAGTTAATAGGTTACAGAAAAACGCGACAAATCAAAGGTATCCTTACGCGAGATCACCATGGAAATCCTCAAGCTATTACCTGAGCGTAATATTCGTAGGTGTTAAGAAAAAAAAAGAAATCAGAAGTAAATTGAGCGGAAATGAGTAAACAATATGAAGGGCAACTTTTATTCGAAGGAAGACTTTCAATCTGTGGCATACAAGCCTTTGGTCTAGAATTATTTTAAAAGATTTTCAGTACATTTCCACTAAACTATATTTTAACTGAGAATTTTTCCTTTACTTTTTTTTCGTTTAAAAGAAGTTTGTGTTAATAGATTGACCCAAAGTTTTGGGTATTATTATAAGAGTATATTTTAAAACAAAATGATTATAGAAAGTTAGGTAATTTTCTCTAAAAAATAAGATCAAATACATGTTTTTACGTTTTTATTTTAAGGTTTTATCGCAGTTATTTTCTAAAATATATTTCAATTTTAATCTTTAGCAGGAGGAAAAAGCAACTGGCCCATGGAATTGAGAAGCGCATAATAAAAGTCTTAAAGGAAATTTAGATCGAAAAAGAAGCCTGCGGGTGAAGCCACTCCTCTTGTCTCCTAATTATTTACTTTTTTGGTCTGTTTTTCAAATGGCTGCCTATTTACTTATGCCCAAACGCAAGAAAAAACATTTAGCAGAATTCTGCTTAAATACGCAAAAACAATCAGCAGGACCTTTTTCGCCGAAATTTGATGGAATAATATAAACTTTAGGAGATAGTAGATATTTCCTGCTGCTAAAGATTAAAATCGAATATCTATTTTGTAATGAACTTCGATAAATCTTTCGAATATACGAAAAACACACAAAAAAAGCCATGCCTTAGTTTTAAAAGATTTCCTTAATTTTTTTAGGAACATCACCATTGGTATTTTTTTTTTCAAAAGTCCAAAGTAAAAAATTACCCCTACCAATAAACTAATGTCAAAACTTTTTGGCCCGACTATATCCATATCCGGAAATTCGAAAAACCTCGAACCAAAAATTAAAACTTATGAAAATTGCAATCCTAAATCTTAGTGTAATGGATTATATCCTAGATTAGTCAAACTGAGCGTAAGGAAGCATAAGAAAATCAGGAAAAGGACTGCACTAAAATCAAAACAGGAGTTGAGATAGAAAATTTCGACCAAATAGTTTACTAATACATGATCAATTATCAAGTGTTTTTAGTCCTGGGAATAGTCACAACTATCCACACTAAGCAACGGCACAATTTCGGGGAACACCAAATTATCTGCGACAAGCATGTAAATGAATGACGCATTATATAATATATAAATTTGATGAAACAAGCAAATGCATAGAGGCCTATAAGCACCTTAGCTAAATGACTATTCTTCTCCATAGTACTATCTAAAAGAACTAATATCATGCCAATTTAAAAAAAGGTTAGGAAATCGGTCTTATTTACTTCCGCCTAATTTATTTGTCAGTTACTGGAAAATACTTGTAAATACACACACACACACACACATACATATATATATATATATATATATATATATATATATATATATATATATATATATATATATATATATATATATATATATATATATATACACACATATCGGTGTATTTTGGGAGCAGCTTCTCGTCTATAAAAGTTTTGTTAAAGACCATGTTGTATATTGATTTTATCAATTTTATTTTAAAACGTTCCAACTGGCAAATACAGTTTTTTTTGGATCTGGTTACAGATTAAAGATCAGTTGAAGAAGATCCATTTTATTTCTTTACAACTAATTTGAGTTTTGGCCGTAAGCTTTCGCCTTTCTTAAGGCATCTTCAGACTGAAGTCTAAGTTATTGTTGAGGCACCATTAATTTTGTGTTTTGCTTGGACTTGCCTTCTTTACCGGTGAAGTAGTCTATTGGTGCTCGTGAGCAGCGAAGAATGAAATTTATTTTCTTTCTTTGGTGCTTTTTTAGGGCAAAGGCGGAGTACCATGTTCCATTAGCAGAAAAGGTAAAGTACTCGCTCAGAACTTGTGCGTTGGGTGTTAGTTAAGTTTGGGGCCAATCTCTTTAATGAGAAGAGCCTCTAATTCTTTAGGCGGCGAAGCATTCGGTTTCTTCTGAGTATGGTAGTATTTTCGACCAGAGTTGCTCTTGTAATTTGTGCATTATGCTTATCTTTGTAGTGTGCTTTAAATCCTCCTTCTTGCAAAAGGACGTCAGAATCACATTCTGTTCTAAAATATACATACGATTTAAGTGTAAGTAGCCGTATTTCCTTCCTGGACGTTGACGTAAACCTAACAGGGACGGAAAATACCACCACCGTCTATCAAAAAGGGACATACTTCGGTCGATGCCATAACACCAAATTGAGTGCACCGAGAAATATTTTAAAATTGGTAATGAGCTCATACATAAGAAGAGCCATCAAGGACTGCTCAACGTGGACTGCACTTGATGAAGAATTTTGAAGGTCAAAACAAATCCAGATCAATAAAGGCTACTCAAACAGAGAATTCGAAAAATTGCAGAAGAAAATTCTCAACTGTAAGTTTGAGGTACAGGAGGAAAAATAAAGATAAAAATAATATAAATCTACATTCTAGAACAAAAACCAAATGAAGGATGCTTACAAAAGAAACGAAAGAATACTACAAGATAAAAAAAGTAACATTATCAAAGAAAATAACAAGTTACTCTGAGGAATTTATTATAAAAACACCAAAGTAAGCAAGTTATTAATGAAAAACAACCTCCGCGAAAAGCAATCGATCTTGAAGTCTACAAATGTGGTATACAAATTCCAATGCCCACCCATATGGACTGCAAACCTCATCCAAATAATCAATATATAGTTATAACTACTGCTATCATCAGTCGAAAACTCACGATGCATTTGCAAGAAGGAGAAATAAAAACACGCTACAAACATATCGATGCTTAAAATATTCTTTTAAGTGCATCCAGTCTTTTCTTCAATCAGATCTTTAGTATTCTTTTCCCCAATTCCCGTTTTTACTCTGGAAAGTTTTTACTTTAAATGACTTATTTTGGCCTCATTTTTATTTAAAACTCTCATGTATGCATATTTAAATCGCAAGAAATTTATTTGTACCTTTTCTTACACCACCCCAATATCCTTTATTAGTACCTCATAGAACTTTTTTAAAATATAAACGAAGTCGCACAATACATCTCTCCTTTAAATATCAAATATAAATATTGAACAAATTTGAATATTAATAACATTACATTTTCCATATAAAGTGGATTACAATGTAAAATATTAATACCTTTCCTTCGTAACTGAAAATCAGCATTTTCCAAAGAATAGATAGAGTAGAATTACAGTAAGAGAGAGTAAAAGAATAGTGTGTCCGACCCCTTCCTGACTTTCCCTTCATGCCTTGCTCCGAAAGAAGGGATTTAGGCTACTCTCATTGAAGCTAAGGATTGTTATACTGTATTAGTCTATTGGTGGCATTTAACCATTTATCAGTTCTATATGTTTGATACAGGTAAGTCAATTGTCATTGTTGTTTTACTATCTATATCTTCTTTACAATCTAATTTTCAACTGTTTCTCCTAACTTTTATTTTGTTGTATGTCTTGTTTTTTATGTAGATCTTAACTTTTTTATGTTTCTACTCTTTTAAAGTTATTTTTCTTCTTTGTATAATCATTTAAGATCAACTGTTCTTTTCTCAATTATATCGGTTAACCTGATTTGGATATCGTCAACCCTTACACTTTTCAATCGTTACTCTACCTATATGTTTCGTTGTATGCGTACGCACATGTCTGCAATCTTTTTCCCGTATCTTGTTGTGATCTTGATTTTGATCGTTGCCCTATTGTTCAATCTTTATTTGGTTTATTATTCGTATTTATACTTCCGTCGTACTTGCTTAGAATTGACTGTTCCTGTATTATGCCACAATCAATTGTGTTATGTTGTTAAAAAAAATGTGTAATCATACCTACTCTGCACCTGGAGGGAGAATATTTGGTAGGTACACTGAATATAGCTCTGGACTGAGGCACACACCATGAGGAAGCCCAGTTTCTAGCATAAATGGTTCTTGGTGGTGATTTACTATGTCAATATACAAGTACTTTTCCTTCATTTAGTTGCAACTCATTTTGTTTATTGAGTTATGAGGCCAAGTTGAATTATTTTGGTATTGAATACTTTGTCGAAAGCTTTTGACACTTCACTCCAAACGATGTGTGCTCTCATCCTTTTGTTAATCGCTATTGCTAATTTTTGCAGTATTATGGACAGTGCAATTTCCTGCTGCTGCTGTTCCAAATTCGAAATTTAAAATCATTATAGGACTTATTTTCTTTATGGAGTTGATAAGTCAGCGTTTAAAGATCTTTCTGTATAATTTTCGGATGAAATTTAGTAGAAAAATGAGTCGGACATTTTTGCCCGACATGGTGATTTAATAGCTCCTGGTATGGAAATTTACACTTTTCCATTATCGGGAAGTAGCCTGCATCCTGATACGCGTTAAAAACACTATAAACCTTCCAAAATGTTAGTTAGAACTACAACGTTATTTTTCTTTGTAATTCGCGATGTTTCTAGAACCTTCTGCTCACAAATGTTTATTGATTTTCTAAGTAATTCCAATGTTAAGATGGCATCAATTTGCTTGTTGGTGTTGATATTATTTTTACAGAGATGTGTGATGCGTTTTTTTTATTTGGTTCAGTTATTATTTAATCCTCTTTTCCAGCCCTGATCCTAAAAAGGTTCTTCGAGTTTTATCTGAATGCTCTTTCATCATCGGTTTCATGTTCAACCTAGCTTCTCTTTCATCTTACAAACGTATCTTTTCATGACTGTATGGTCTTTCAACCTATTTCCACCCCTTCACAAAATTCTTTTTTGCAATCGTTCTTCCCCTCTCTTGTGGATTAGCCCGTTCCATTAATAAGCTTATTTTTTCACTATCATTTTTGTAGGTTCTCGCTTTTTCCTTCCTGGTTCATTGTATAATGCTATGGATGTCCTTTTATATGTATCTCTTGAGAAATATTTCTTTATTATATATATTTATCGACCATTTTGAGTCTCACCTGAAGTTTTGAGCCATTTATTATACAGTGCTTCTAATAGTATTTCAGTGAGTTTGTTCCCCATAAGATTGATTGAAGCATTTATAGGATCTAAATATAGCCATCCTAGTTATATATATTCCACCACTGTTTAAAAATTAAAATGAAACGGAGGAACAGTAAGATAATAAATATATGATTAATTATAAAGTTCTTTCTTTGTTTAAACACATTCTTGGAATTTTCGAGTGCCTGGTTCCGGAAATTCAATTGATTCATTTAATATGCGATATAATGCAAAGCGTTGTAGGATTACTGTATATATTTGCTATCCAACATTGCAGATTAATTATTGAATATATATATTAATAGACAAAGCTTTGTATAAATTCTCAAATATTAGTATGACAGTTGATCTTTTTAACCATTTTTTCTTTCTTTGATGGTATACGCAAAAACCTTTAGGCGAACAAGATTTGTATTTTTTCGATAGGCAGTGAGAAAACGAATGTAAACATGTGTTGTTGAAAGCAATTTCGATAAAATGTAATGATACTTTTCTTGTAATCTTTTAATCAAGGAAACTGAAATTAAGCTTTTTGGAATTTCTGGAAGGAAGTATTACTGCCATTGTTAAGTACTTAATCGACATAATCAACGAAAGTAATTCAACGTTGATATACATTATTTTTATTTTTTTTTATTTAAGGGGATATCTGGTGAGTGCCGACTTAGGCATAAGTCGCCATAAACAAACAGCCTAGTTCTAGGCTACTTTAAAAAATTAAAAAGGAAACAACAAACAGAAATAACAATAACAATAACAAAACAATGACAAAAACAATAACAAAAACAACAATTCAACCTGGTTAAATGAAAAGGAGAAGGCCGGCCTCTCCCCAAAAATCAACAAGTCCACAAATCAGGTGCACGTACTTGTCCCGAGTACAAGGGACAGGCGGTAGCGACCCCGCCCATCCCGGTACCGGGACAGGTATCGTGCGCGAAGATCACCTAGACTGGAACATTCGACAAGAATGTGCCGAACAGTCTGGAGGACTACGCAGTCGTTGCAATAGGGCGCAGGCGAGCTCTCCATCAAATAGCGATGCGTCACACGAGTGTGTCCGATTCGTAGATGACAGAAAGCAACCTGAAGCCGCCGCGGCATTGGGGGATAGGTCCATGGGAACAGTCGCGGCGCAATGGCACGCAACTTTAAGTTCACTTCGACCGTCTCCCATCTTCTTTGCCAAGCAGTCCGAAGAGCTGCCCCTATTCCTGCCATGTAGTCAGTGTGAGGAAGAGCGAAACGCTGGTCAGGTCGCAGAGTCCTCGCGGACTCTTTGGCGCCCTCATCGGCGCGCTCATTCCCCGCAATTCCTATATGTCCAGGAACCCAGCAGAAGATAATCTTGACATCCACCCGGCTCGCCAAAACCGTGGCGTCACGGATATCGCGAACCAGGTGATGCGGAGATTCCAATGCCCCAAGAGTACTCAGCGCGCTTTGTGAGTCGCTATAAATCACAATCCGGTGTACGAACCGGGCACGTCGCGTAATCTCCCGTACCGAGTGGTGTTTTGCCACCAGCTACGCCGTGAAGACAGAGGCAGCGCCTAGGAGAGCCCCGCTGACTTCAAACAGAGGGGATACGGTGTGGAAGCCGACCCCCTCTTGGGACTTGGAGCCATCCGTATACACTGGCACGGTTCCAGCGTCACACGATGTGTGCTCAAAGAAAGTCGAACGCAATACTCCCGGCGCTGTACAAGCTTTGGGAGCAGAGGCGTGGCGACAAATAGCCAAATGTGGTACCCTCCAGGGTGGCGTCCTGGGAAGAACCAGGGGTGCCACCAGCCCGAGAGCAATATCTACCTCTCGAAGGAGTTTCCTGGCCCTAAACCCAAAGGGCTTAGGGTATGACTGGTGTCTCTCGGCGGCATAGGCACCATCAAGATCAGCTTCGGAAGCAGTGAGAGCTGTTGGTGACTGAAGGAGGCGCCGGGCTCGCGCGTACAGGCGGGTGATGCACTGCACGCCGCGCAGAGCGAGTGGAATCTCTCCAGCATTAACCAACAGGCTCTCAATGGGGGAAGTGCGGAAGGCACCGGTCGCGAGCGACGGCTGGTATGGTGGATTTAATCCACCTTCCACAATAAAAGCTCGGCTGCGGATGCATAAAACTCGCATCCGTAGTCAAGCTAGGAAAGCACAAAGGATCGATAAAAAAGTAGGGCAGTAGTCCTATCAATGCCCCAAGCGCTGAACGTCACGGAACGGAGAATGTCCATGGCGCGGGTACAAAAGACCCTAAGGCTGCGAATATGAGCCTCCCAGGTGAGGCGTCGGTCGAATACAAGACCAAGGCAACGGTGCGACTCAACCACATCCAGGCGCATCCCATTAAGAAACAAATCTAGGTCACGGTAAAGCCGTGGATGGTGGCAGAAGTGCACCATCTTAGTCTTGGCCAAAGAAAACCGAAACCTGTGCGCTTTGGCATAGCGAGAGACGCGGTTCAATGCCTGTTGGAGTCGACGCTCCAGAGTTGGCATCTGGGCCGCGCCAAAAGAGATTGAAAGGTCGTCCACGTAGAGCGTAGCGAGAACATCTTCCTGCAGCACCGAGGTGATGCCGTTGAAACTCAGGGCAAAGAGTGTGACAGTGAGGACACTTCCCTGCGAGACACTCTCTTCCTGCTCCTTTGGGCCAAAGAGGGCTCACCCCGCCCGTACGCGGAATCGACGATCTCGCAAAAATTCAGATATAAACATTGGCACGCGTCCCCTCGCCCCCATCGTGTGGAGAGTCTACATGATACCGTATCGCCATGCGGTATCATAGGCCTTTCCAGATCGAAAAAGACCGCGGCATAGTGCTGTCTACGAAGGAAAGCCTCGCAGACGCCATTTTCCAGTCGGAGCAGAGCATCCGACGTGGAGTGGAACTTGCGGAAGCCGCACTGTGTGAAAGACAGATGGCCTCCGCTGTCCAGAAAAAAGGCTTGTCTAACATTTACCAATTTCTCCATCAACTTGCACACGCAAGAAGTTAAAGAGATTGGGCGAAAACCGGTCGGAGTAAAGTGATATCTCTATGGTTTGCGGAAGGCGAGCACAGTGTTCTCTTCTAACATTTTGCTGCTGAGAATAGTTTAATTGTTTTGAAGTGTTTTATTTCAGCGGCTCTTCCGTTTAGGTGGTATGTCATTCTTCTGAATAATTTAGTTTTGTTTATTCCAAAATATAAGAGGCTGAGGCGTTGACTATCCTAGGTTGCATTTATACTCATATATCAGATGGTTCCTTTGTTTAGGTTCAGGTATGTCTTCTGGTTGTTTTTCATGATGAGGCTTGCGGTTCATTTAGTTTGATAATAATACGTAACAATATTTTATGTTCTGTATTTGTAGGCTTTATAGATCGGTTAATAATTTCATAAATTACTCCTTTGTCTGTGTTTTTCGTGTTTTAACCGATGAGGCAATATATTTATAGAGTTCCTTGTAGTGGATTTTCTGCCCAATTCTGTAGTCGCCTGGATTAATTGAATACTGATCACTGATCACTGTGTATAATTCAGTTGATAAAATAAAGTGAAGCATGTGTTAAATTTATTTTTGTCCTTCATTCTATTTACCCATCAAATTGAAATATATGGAAAAACATAAGTGATTGGGAAGGTTTGTTAAGATCATCAGGATATACAAACATAAAAAACATCACTCACCAAACCTCACTAATCCCACAGCACTTTCCAAAATAACAATATTAATTCTCTTATTAATGTAAACCTCAGGGGGGGAGTTCTTAAAGTGCATATATATTTAAAGTTGGTAACTAGAAAAGCCGGTGGGTTCTCCTTGGTTCCTCTTTGCACTATTCCTTATTTCTCTGACTTCTTTTGGTCTTCCATTTTTTTTCTTTTACTTAGTTTTAAAGACCTAAGCAAACAAACTCATCCCGTAACAGGGTGATTCCCTTGAACTTCTATCAGCATTTCTCTATAACACACCATGTGTGATCGGTCAGGAAATTTTAGGTTCAATAATGTTATTTGTAATTTGGCCCCATTGACCGTTTCAATGCGCCTATTGGGATGACTAAATCTCTGACTTCGTGGTCAGTAGCATAAGGCTATAATTCATATAGAGAATCGATTAACTGTCTTATTGAGAGCGAGGTCAACAAAGCAGGGGGTCTGGTCGTTCATTTTGAAGTTGTTAATTCAGGATCGTTAACATTAGCAAGATAATTTCAGTGCAGTGTGTATTGGCACTAATGCACGAATATAATATTATAGAACGCCCCTGGTTGAAGTGCGAACTGAGGCACAAAATCCGAGTCGAGTTAGGTGGGAGCGTTTCGAAGCAAGATATAGCCCACAACCCCTCTTTTTAAAATTATATGTTCAGAGGTTATACGATTCACAGTAGCTCTTACAAACGACGAAATATTGGAGCAAAAAAGAAAGGGTATCTATTGCATCACATTGCTGATAGGGCGCTCAGAGGACCTGCCATATCACTGTCCGGTGAAGGTGAGTGTAGACTTAGCGAGAACACTGCTATCTATCGAGAGGTTACCCGGCGATTTTGAAAATAGCAAGCTTCATAGTCGTTTGAATAGTTCGCTCTTCTCACTTAAACATATTTTCAAGATAAAACATATTCATTATTTTCACATATTAGCAATGGTTCTGGTGGGAACCTTCTGGGGTAAACAGCTGACTCTACCCAGGCGGCCATTATAGGCACAATTCCTATGAGTAATAGCTCGCTGTTTTCAATGACACCGCACTCTACCGTAAACTTTGCAAAAAAAAGGACATGTGCAGACTGATTATTGTTTAATAAATTAAAATTAAAGCTAAAATAATTGTATCATTTAGAGTATCAAAACTTTAGTTAGTTTTTTTAGGTCTAATGGAGATAAATTAGGATGCTTCGCTTATCAATCTTCTAATTTCTCTTAGTTAATTAGGAGATAGATTTGTGTATAATATATTTACGTAAGAACTACACTTAATTTTGTTAATTTTGCTGACAAATTCTTTAAATATAATGCTATGAGAGTCTGATATATGTTTTTCTACCAGTCGTGAAAAGAACATTTGCTAATCTTTTAACAGGAGTTGAGTATAACAGCCTATATATAAATCATGGGTTCGATATGAACGTTTGACTTTCGTACTTCAGGAGGCTATTAAATATAAGGGTTAGACATTAAATAGATCTTGAATTTTTATTTGCCTCTACAGATAATTAGGCAACAAATGTAAATCTTTTTTAATTTTAGTTTAAATAGATTATTGAAGATTTATCTTGAGGTTGGAATAGGTAATTCATTAAGGAATTTCATTTCATAGTACTTGCTGGAAAAAATTAAATGCTTTTCTAAGATCATATTAATGTATATTAATGAGAAGTCTATTTTAGTTTAAATATAAGGGGGCGATGGAACGAGCATTTTTAACTATAGATTTAATGGAGCATTTATTATAACAAAACCTTATCAAATAGCCTTAAATTAGAAGCTAAGATTCTATCCAAAACTACTCTATCAAAATCATGTAGGTGAATAAAAGATAAATTGACTATAAAATCTTGATGACTAAAAGTACATGATACATTAATATCTCTTCATATTTATCCACAGTCATGACGCCGACGTTTTTTAAAAATAAACGAATATACTAGGCCCTCAATGTAAGTTTAATACAAGTAACGTCAAGTATAGCTTTGTCAAAAATACGTTAATTTTTTCATACTGTGTGGTAAGTATTTTGTTTTTCGATTCTCGGTGCTAATGAATTAGTTTCTCTGCAAAGTTAAATCTCCTGCTTTCATTTCTTTGGAAATGGATTGATTTGTATGGAAAATCGTACATAAAGACCAAATTAATCAGGACTTGTTTGATGCTGGAAGGATGTAATTTTGTCTAGAAGCTTCAGTAAGGTATCATAGCAGCTTTTCCCATGATGTTCGCCCATTCCTTCGGAATATGTTCCACTTGTCCGACTACAGAATTTTAGTGTTTTTTCTTACATTTTTTATTTATGTTCGGAACGACGCCTGATTTTGAGGGTTTTTTGTTTTGTTTTCTAGATTTTTTTCCTAGCCGGTCCTTTTTATTGAGATTTCAGCATTACTTTCCATGTTCCTTTTCAAAAGATATAAATGAGGAAAAAATAAGAAATACGTGATATAACCAAATATGATAGTTTTATTTCTCTGCGAAGAAGATCAATTTAACCAAGTAAGAAAAAGGTATTTCCAATTAGAAAATTACCTAGAAAAATCCTCTCAAAATTTTAAAAAGCATTGTCCATATATTTCTTTGCTCAGTGATATTAAATCTAATTAGCAATAAAAGAACTACATATGCGCTAGAAAAAAAAATAAACTACATTTTCAGAAGGAAGATGCTGCTGGGATCATAGTAATCAAGATTATATTTAATCATTTACAATTTTGAAATTTCAGGGAGAAAACGAGATTGCTCAAGCCATAAATAGCGCTGTAATTATTCTACTGATTACAATATAGAAGTTTTCAACTTGTGCGCTTCAAGAAATTTTAATAATTGACTAATGGTAACCATGGAATAATATATATATATATATATATATATATATATATATATATATATATATATACACATCTCCTTTAAATATTCATTTCTCCGTTGCAAAATTCCATTAGACATGCACAAAAAATATATTAACCATGTCTTATAGCAAACACACAACGAAAACTTTCCAATGTTTGGTCAGTGAATATAAATATCGAATGAATCCATCATTCTCAGATACTCCTGCATAGTTAAGCAAACACTTTAAAATGAACCAGTCCCATCTCATCACGAAAATGTAATTTTAACAATATTTGAGAGCTGCATACTAAATCCCACAAATTTTTAAAAATAAATTCAGTTTGTGAAGAGTATTAAATTACTTCATATTAAAGATTAAAGGGATTTCAATATAATGAATTTTTCAAAATTCTTTTGTTATCGAGAAAAATACATGCGTTATTAAGTTTCCAATTTTCCTTGCCATGTTGATGAAATAACACAATATCAAAATCAACGATTTTCTATTCATTTGTATCTTTAGAGCAAAGAAGATGAAATGCATTCCTTTCTTAAAAGAACTAACCACGTAATATTACAAAAGATGAAAATGATCTTGTCTGTTTCGGAGATGTACCTGGAAAAAAGGAGTTTATCATGGAAGTCGTGTGGTGTAATTTATAAACCTGTGGCTGCTAAATATTTTGTTCTATTAAAAGATATATAAATAGTATCGTATTTTATACTTGAACATTAACATCAATAAAAAATAAACTAAAGTATTACTTTCCATGGCTATCACAAAAGATACGTCAAGAGATGTAACCATTTTATTTAAGATATAATTGCTTTTGTTGGGCGCCAAGAGAATGAGAAGTGATTGCTATACCCGCATAGAGTGGAGTGAAAATTCTAAAAGATTGTTTTTTTTGATAACTTTAGATTTCCATCAGATACAATCAGAAAATATTAATTTAAGCTAATAGAATAATAATCATTTTAATGCAATTTTATCCATAATAACAATGCGAAATAAAATGAACTAAACCTCCCAATATTAGGAGTAAAAAGAAAAATACCACTCTATCAATTGAAGAAGAAATTGGAGTATGCTTTTCGTAAGATACCCCAATATTGAAAAATCTAAAAGTTTTAAAGTGATAATGTTCACAAGTAAACTTACTTAAACATAATGTGTAATCGTCTCTTGTATATCTTTATAATTATGAAGTTTTTAAATGTATTTTTTTTTAAACTTTAGGTAACGTGCGCCCCTTATTTTAGCTAAGCCCTCGGTGCGAATTTGGGTATAATAGATTTGTGATCTCAATCTTTGTTTCCATATGTTAATAAATTTGAATCTTATTCAGAAATATTTGTATTTCTATCTACGGATCAATCATTTGCGTTAAACTTGTCAGCCTGAGCATTTGTTTGAGGGCAGACGTGTTCCGGCGCAGATCGTATTTAGCACAGAGCCTGATCACCGCGCAACTAGTTGAAACTTTTAAACTCGACTAGATGAGCATTTTTTAAAATCTTGAAAAGAAAGATCGGTGTTAGAAATTTCTCACTTGGAAGTTTGTATTACATATATGATGAAATGCTTTCATTTTTATTAAAACATATTCAAAATATTGGATCTATTTCTAAAAAATTTGGTGGAGCACTAGAGCCTTAGCTTATAAGAAAACTGTTAGTTTCTGAGCAAGAATTGGTTAATATAATCTTATATTTCCGATTATTTATTTTTTCATTAGTAACATTTGATCAAAACTTTATTGGGAGAGTTCCAATCTTAATGTTGAGGTTTTACATAATATATAAAATTATTAGCTACTTTGAAATTTGAAAACTAAAAATATAAAGATAAAATCACAATTAAAAACTGCAATTATACATTGGAAAAGGGACTGTAAAACAACATAAGTGTTTTAAATTTTGTTGAATCGGCCGAATAGTTACAATGTTATTCAAAACCAAATAATAGCAGAACGGGACCAACTGACCAACCAACCGAGTGACCGAGCCACGGACATAGTGTGATGTAGAGTCGCTCACGACTAGACTCGCACGCAACTGCAAAGGGCTATTGTCCTCATCAGCAAGACATGAAAATTGGTGGCATAAATGAAGATACCGTAAGATTTAAGCTAGGGAACGAGATAAATGTTTGTTTTTTAAGGTCAGGGAAAGAACCTGAACATTCCTCCAACTCTAGATGTCTAGTTTTCGTCTCAAATATTCTTTAGTTACTGACGAAAACCCTATGTGTTAACAAATAACGACGTCATTTGCTAAAACCTGAAAGAAAGGATTGGGAAAGTGATCACGTATTTCCTCACTAAACAAGTCATTTTGCAATTGGCAGGGTGAGACCTTTGGTTCAAAATACAAGGAAAAAGTCAAGCATCTCAAAGGCTAAGTCATAGATAATCTAATTAGTTTAAAATGGCTAAAATTAAAAAAAAAAGAAAAAGGAATGTTTTTTTAGTGTATCGTCTCTTTCTTAGCATCCATGTTTGCATGATCATACCATCAGTAATCAGTAAAATAAGAACAAACCATCTAAAACATTGACTTTTATTTTTTAAGACAAAAGAAAAGACAGGGGATTTCTCTCTGGTATATTACTATATTGGGAATGAAAAGTACTGTGGCTTTTAATTGAAGCCTTGAGGAGTGAAGTAAAATAAGGAGGAAAATTGAACATGTGTTTTACCTCTGAAATGATATTTAACATAGAACTACTGAAGTCAAAGAGAAGAGGCCGCAGAAATATATAGTGTGTGAAGATTCTTTTGTGTACAAGTTTTAAGTATGTTAGAGAATGACGATAACCTAGGTTCAGTGGATAAAATATAAAGAGAATGGTAGATAATACACTTGAAATCTGTCACCAATCTATAATGAAAGTAGCAGAGGTTTGCTCTGTGGTAATCTGTGTTTTCACTTGCCTATGATGTACTTAATGAAATATTTGAGATAAAGACTGCCCAAAATAGCTAGCATAGAAAATATATCAGTAGTGTGCTTAATTTTATGATAAATTAACTGGTATGAATCTAAAAAGCCCTATTGATATTTGATAGAAAAATGGTTGAAGAAATTATGAATAAAATAATATAGCTCATCTTTGGATGGATATAATATGCATGTGTAATTATGATTCAGAATATGAATTTTTGTCAGGGCACATCTCTTTAGTTATCTTATTAGCTTGATGTATTAAGTAAAAAACAGTAATTCTTAAGAAATTTTGAAGTTACTGAAACCTTTAAAACAAGGTGGCAGTTAGCAGTATTATCCACTTTAAATTCATCATTATTTCAGGTAATGTAACTGATCTTGTTAGAAATCTAATTTACTACTATATTCATATTCGAGGGACCATTCTCCGTCAAACTTTCGTAATTTTGTGCACTTTAAACCAAATCAGCTGCAAATAATGCTATCATAAATGATGTTCATCATAGAAAGGTATTTTTGATGAGGTAGGGAAAACTTACCAATTTTACATGAAAATAGTTGCTGCATCCAATTGGAATTTAATTGATTTTATTCTAACTTTGGTCGATCTTGTGAAATTTGTTTCTAAGTAAAGTCTGACATTTAAGTTTATTTTACGTTTATTTTAGAATATTGCCACTCGCGTTTCCACAATCACCAGAGTACACCTGCTGTGTATTTTTCATAAATATTCATTAGTTTCCACCTTAAAAATATACCTAACTTTAATCCCTCATCCTGCTCCTTATATCATATTTGCTGAAATGGCTATCCATTTAAATATCGGATGAACTGCAGCATCATCAGCATGCATCGTCGATAAAAAAAAAAACACATTTATTTTTGTCTAACCTCTAATAGGCAGCCGATGTAGCATATCCATCATCAGCCCCTTTGAATTTTCAAAGAAATATTAATGCTTCTTAATCACGCCAAAATCGCTGTTTTAATAGCATAGCACGCTCAGTCTATCAAAACCTAATTATATTTACGAGTCTTGTACCTGGTATAGATTAGAACTCTACATACACAGAAATAAGAGTGGAGTCTGTCGTGAAATGGCCGGACACTCTTTCTCTCTCTCTCTCTCTCTCTCTCTCTCTCTCTATAATATATATATATATATAAATATATATACATAGAGATATTATATAGATATATATATATATATATATATATATATATATATATATATATATATATATATATATATATATATATATATATATATATATATATATATATATATATATATATATATAGGCCTTTTAGGGTGAGGGTTGAAATTGGCTTAAGGTTCGATCTAGCCGGTTCGTGAACGGGAAATAGTTAAGAATTCATTGAGGATGGTTTACTTTTTAATTGCAGGGACCTTTCAAAACAAATAATTCAGAGTTTAGGGTTGCAAGAAAAAGACGACAACAATAATATATCTTTACTAATAAATAAAAATATAGTTGAAATATATACACATACAGGGTTCAAAGGGAATGAGCCTACATACTAAATTAAATGTCAGCAAGAGACACAGGAGAGATAAATATGGGTCAGGGGTCGGGTTCAGGTCAGTGATTAAAAGTTGTTTTTAATCCGGGTCTCACACACAAAGGATTGGACGATTTGGGTAGACCAAATTATAGAATAATCTGTAGGCGTCAACGATTACAACTGCTTACGTGTTCGTTGAAGGGAAGGGTCAGTCGGCTTATATTGACTGCGATATGGACGCTGGGTTACCTTGCGGGGCGGTTGAGGGGAGCACACGTAGTTTGGCCTTCGGAGATGGAATTTCCCGTCAGTTACTCGTCGATTGACTATGGCAGAGTTCACGGATGTCGATTTAGTCATCGTTCTCAAAGCGAAATCGCCGGTATCTCCTATCGCGACAGGTGAGCGTGTCATTTGTTCGTACGCGGTGTTAGACGGGATAGTCCAAAAGTGCTCCACGCTAAACCGAGTCGGCTGGGATTGCCTTAGGAGAACCTCCACGACTCGCGCAATCTTGGGGGCAGGGAGCGACTCCTTCGGCGGAATTGAGATCAGCCTCGCTTTAACGCTCCATGCGGTGATCTTGAGACCACGTGGGTACAGAAGGGCATGAGGTCCCCCCTTCGACAATATTCTTATACATCTCCTCCCATCCTGAAAGATGGCACTTTCGGAGTTTGGGGAAAAAGTGACATCCCCTAAGACCGATAACGCAAGCGATCAAACGGAGGGGGGAGGAATAAGAATAGGGAATTACTGACCTGACTTCGTGCAGGTGTACAACCTAATTCCAACTGACTGCGTGTACATATGAACGGGTTTATGCCTATCATAAGAGAAATAAGTGGTAACGTACTTTATAAAATTAAAAGAGTATTTATACACGAAACTATACAAAGCAAAGAAAAAAAAAGGCAATGGATATTCAAAGATACCTCATACACAAATGACAGGGACGATCACGGTGGTAAATATATACATATAGTGGTGCTGGACCAGAATTTTAAATAATAATTTTATACATACAAGAGGACTGTGCATCCTACAATTTTCTGACCCTTTTATATACAATATCCGATGCTAAAATTCCTTCAATATTAGACTTCATCTCATTACTCGACCATTATGATGTTTAATGTTACGGAGATATGCTAGCAGGCAGTGATCGTTTTCTATAACAAATTCTCAGCCTACCAGGTACAGTTTATACTTTTGAACACTCCAAGTGATAGTTAAAGCTTCCTTTTCTATCACTGCACAGTTCCTCTTACGTGGGAGTAAATTGCGACTCGCGTAGGCCGCAGAGTTACTCTCACCGTCGTCTCCGTACCGAAGAAGGACACAACCGATGCCCACGTTCTCGCATCCATCCGAATCCTGAAGGTCCTACCTGGCCCAGGCAAACTGAAGACAAGGGCAGATGCCAATTTACCCTTTAGCTGATGGAAATGAGTAGTATCCCTTGAATTCCAGACAATGCAGACCCCATGAAAGTATAAGGCTGTTTCTTTGTACCGAGGAGGGGCATATCAACTATCGCCCGGACCTTGAATTCTTGAGGCTTAAGTTGGTCGTTTCAAATTGGAAAATGATTCTTCCCTGTGGGGGTCATAATTAAATAATTCACAGGTCCTTACGCTTCAAGAATTTGGAAGGGGCCTTTCCATTGGCTCAGAAGTTTGTTGCTCTCCGGAGGAAGTAGGAGCAACGGACTCGCATCACCGGGCTTAAACTTCCTCTTCTTCGATTTGACATCGAAGTATGCATTACTTCTTTTCTAAATTTACGTCGGCATTTTGGTATGCAATATCGGTGCACTTTTCTAATCTTTGTCGAAGATCGAAAACATACGCTTAGGAGGATCGGATTTCCTTATCTAACTTGGCGTTCTAGAATAAATCCTTGAGGACGCTAATGGGACCTCGCACGTTACGTCCGTAGATCAATTCGAAGGGGCCAAAACGGAGAGTACGATAAGGGATTTCCATATATGTAAAGAGGGCCACAGGCAAGAAGCGATGCTACTCATGGGGTTACTCTGCAAACAGCTTCTGTAATATATTCCATTAATTCAAAAGTAAATTGCCTACCTCTGGCAGATAATACTTCTTGTGGTATGCCTACCATAGAGAAGGATCGAAATTAATGCCTTGTCACACGTAACACTCTCGACTCTTTTTAAGGGTACAGCGTCCGGGAATTGCGTTGCTTTGTCAACAAAGGTAAGGACATAAGTATGCCCTTTGCTAAAAGGGGCACCAATGCGGCTGACAAAGTCTATGGACACTCAAGAAAAAGGTTCAGCTATGATCGGTCCCTTCTGAAGGGGGGCCGGTTTAACACGCTTTTGTGCCGTGGTTTTCTGGCAGATGGCACAGGATTGGCAGTATTCAGAACGGTCAACTGCAGCCCCCGGCCATTACAAATACCGAAAACCCTCTGAGCATCTTATTGTGCTTCAATTTTACAAAAAACACACAATCGTGGGCAATTTTTAGGATCAGAGGGATATGCGGACGGGGACACAGATGGTGTGAATTTCGGGGTTAACGCCATACAATCAAGCGCGATATAATAAGCCTTCTTTTATCATATAAAAAACTGTCTTGTTATTGCACAAAGAATTCTGCTCGAGGCACCGAGATTTTTCCTACAAAGTACCGCGGTTTGGACACTCCTTCTGTCCTTGAGCGAATTCTACGGTCATAAGGCTGCTGAAATCCGAATCTAAGGGGGTTTCAAAGGCAGCGGCAGTACGGCCTGAGCTCCTGGGTTAGATGAGACTTGGGGGCACTGTCCTACCGAAACAGAGCTGAATTCGATATGGGCTCACACGCTTTATCCCATCCTGAGAAGTATTGAGACTCCAGGTAACAGTTGACAATGTGGAAGCGGTTTACGCGTCTCAGGGTGTCATGGACTACCGCAAACCTTTTGTAGACAAGAGAGAGGGAGAATAACTTCATTAGATACCACGATACAGGTACACCCTGTATCACGGACAAGGTTGTAGACTTAGCACCCATTAACGGTTCCGTTCTCAAATTTCAAACCTTCTGGAGAGCTCTTGTCGAAGAGGAAATTAACTTGATGCCCTGGGGCACTGGCAAACGAGATTGAAGCTAGGGTTTCTGGTCGTGATGATGGGGGAGCAGGAGCAGCATTCACTTGGTACACTTGGTGAAGGGGATTACTCCGGAGTTAATAATTTTGTAGGCAGTTCGAGCAGGTGTGACCTTCGGCACCTCACGCAAAATAGACAATTGGCTTACGGGGAAAGGATGTCGCCGGAGGATTAGAGAACAATTGCTTAAGATCATGTGGCTCAGATGCAAGGAAACTTCTGGGCTTTGAAGGGGCTCGTAACCTTGATGAATTTTGGGAAGTTCTTAGAATGAAAACGTGAGTTATCCATTTAATTCTTCGGGGATGAAGGGTGAGATTTTTTATTTTCCTTCTGCAATAGGTTGTGACTCGTCGCATAGATATCGGCCTCTTATATGCACTGTTTGAAGGATTTTCACTGACCCTCCTTCACAAGGAGCGGATCTCTGCTGTTAGCGACGCCAGCATATGATCACTTAGGACGAATTCTACCAGAGACTCATAATCTTTGGGGACTTTCGATGCGTCTAGCCAGATATTGAAAGGTCGGGAAAAAGTATTTCCAAAATGACGTGGGCGTGACGAACTTTGGTGCAGTAGAAATCAGGCGTCATATTATACGCCACGAGAAGTTCAGTTTTGAGGGTGGAGTATTAAACTGTGGCTTTCAATTGAAGGAAAACATAAAGGTCCCAGAGCTGAGAACCAAGAAGGGAAAGAAGTTTGGCGACACCGTCGCTCTTGATATCCCAATGATCAACTTCAAAAATGTTCCCAAAATGAGTGAGAAAAGATCAGAAGTCCTCTCTTCTTTGAAAGTCGAGAGTTTAATGGAAGTAGATTGAGGGACGTATGCACGGGATTGGCTTAAAGGGGTTCGATCCGATCGGTTTTTAACTCTAATTTATATTGGCGAATTCTCTCGCGCTCTTCGCTCTCGTTAATCTATTTTTGTTCAGTTGCCCCTCTCTAATCTCTTTCTATTTAGCTCTCTCTTTTCACCCCTTTTCCCGCAAATAGGTCACGAGTTATTAGCGACTTAAACCAAGGGATTCCTCTTGGAGTTTGACTCTCTCGAACGATGACATTTTTTTCGGATCACGAGGTGTAAGTTGCCCCCCCAAAATGATTTAATGGTCCATCCGCACGTGACGGAAAAGGGGCTTGAGTCAAAAGCTACTCACACATAAATGTATATGGGTGTTTAAACGCTGAAGATTTTCTATTTGAATGCCCACACTAATACAATACATAAATAAACCTAAATTCAAAAAATATGGAGCCTTCGTGAGATAAGAAGGGCTCGGACTCTGCTAATCCGTCGAGGATTATAGTGACCCTGGGAGAAGCTCTGTCTCCTAACAAAATTTTCCTAAAAAAATGTTCTTGATCCAAACACATGCAACACAGTAGGTGATAAATACATGTAGCAGTGTTGTTCCCTGGTCTTCTATGCAACTCGAACGGTACTCTGCTTTGGAAATTACAACAAAGTTAAAAGTTGACTTTAAAAGATCTCTCTAAAAACCTCTTAAAAAAGCCACACCTCTCACCAGATTTCATAATGATGTATATATATATATATATATATATATATATATATATATATATATATATATATATATATATAGATATATATAAATGTCGTGGAATGGCCGGTCACTTTTTCTCTCTCTCTCTCTATATATATATATATATATATATGTTATTTATCATTTGTTCTCAAATCGAAATAGCCAGTGTCTCCGATCGCGACGGGTGAGCGTGTCCTTTGCTCGTAAGCGTTGTTAAGTGGGATCTATATAGACGCTCTGCTGGTGGCTAGGATTGCCTGGCAGGAGCCTCCACGACTCGCGCGATCTTGGGAGCGGGGAGCGACTCCTTCGGGGAAACTAAGATAAAGTTGGCGTAGAATGTTCAAAGAGCCTCGATCTATGCCGGAGGATAGGAGGTTGGCTGAAAGGCCATGCTAGATGAGGAAAATGTGTCCCTAATTAAAGGCCGCTGGAGTGCAATAAAACTGCGTGGACTGCATCTTCGCTGCTGTAAATCAGCCTCGCTTTCAACGCTCCATACGGTGATCTATAGACCACTGGGATACAGAAGGGCCCGAGTTCACCCTTTGACCTTATTCTTTACAGAGTCATTCAATTTTTATTTCATCTAGTGTATCCTTGATATTAGTTGCAAGGCGTAATTTTTTATTTAACCCTTATTCAAAATACATACTCTAACAGAATAAATACTATCTTTGTAAATTACTGAATCTGATTGGTTGGCTACGTTTCATTGATGCCAGAAATTGAACTACCACGACAGATTTGAAAAGTAGACAACCGTGCCAATAGCTTGACGCCTTTAATAAGAAAAGTTATATCAAATTTGGCGTCAGCATACACAGTTTCAAATAAAAAGCAACGTCCTGAGAGAGAATCTGCTGTCCATTGTAAGTAAGATACTGTGGTTCAAGGTGAAGCATCAATGATGCCAGCTCAAATTCAGTTTTGACATACATGAGTACCAATTATAGCACTTACCAATAAAATTAAAGATTTCTACGTCATCATCAACAGAATACTATAGACAATGCTTAAGATATGATTTTAATATATTTTTAAGTACCTTTATGTATGAAAATAAGTAGTTGACGCAAATACAGACAAACTATTTTTGTTCAGTAATTATAAATGGTTAGAAATATATTACCATCTCTAGACACAACTAGAAGCGATTATTTTTTTACGGGACAATCTTGGTATTATTCATCCCTTCATAACTGAAGATTCTGTATTCTTCTTACCCTATGCCAGCAACAAATATAATTTCTCGCTCCTGAATATCTCTTATTACATTAGGGATAAGCATTTGTTCACTATATACTGAGTAAAACTAGTTAAAGTTATAGAAGGCCATTTCAATAAATAATAACTTACGATACATGATGATGCCTACTGAGGATCGAACGGGCGTTGTGACGTTGTTGTTAAAAGCCTCACACGTGAGACGGGTCTCGTGGTAAGATCTTGGAAGCATTGGAACCGAAAGAATATTTACAGTTCGCCGTGTCGTTTGTTCCTCCAACGACATGTCAATGATCTGTAGATAATAAAATAATAGTTAATACCCGAGATATTTATTAAAATATCTACCTTCTCTCTTTTCCAGCAGATTAGCTCAAACCCATTTATTGCATTTTTTATCTTTTCTAGGTGAGGGAGATAGAACGGACAGTTGATGCTTAATCTTTATTTAATTTCAAGGAAAATCATTTGATTACTTTAATTTTCCAAGTATTTTGAAATAGACCCTACCAGACACGTACAAGTATTATCTTACTATATTTTTCGTATTTATTTAATCCTACTATTCGGGTTTTAAGCATTCTTCCATCATATATCCACGTGATTTAATGAACCCTTTCGATTACAAGACTTCCCACTATCTCCACAGTTATAAAAATGGCAATAAATCTCCTCTTTCCAAACTTAATCGACTAAAGATTTAGGGTTATATTCTGAGTTTTCTATCTCTATTTGAGTTGTGTTGGCCGATTTACAGTCGGTTCGTCGTTTTTATTTGTTATTAAGAACCAATGTTAGCTACTTTGCAGGTGTCACCTTATTATTTGTAGCACCATTAAGACAAATTCTAGGTTTCAGTTTTGCCTCTAAATTGTAGCCTTTCTATTATTTGTATAATAGAAATTAAGTTCAAAACGTACGGTATATGATCAGTCTAGGACAACTCTGATGAATGCTCAGATCCTCTCAAAAATAAAAATATTGCTTTAAGAAGAAACACCAGCATCTCTATACTTAAGCTACGTTGATATTATTATAAATATATACTTGTAAATCAATATACTAACGATCCATCAGATAAGAAGCGGTTTGAAATAAATTAATCTATTTTTAAAAAAAATATGTAAATATCTCTATTTCTTTCTCTCACTAGTAAGGGTGAAAATAAGAATTGATTAATCTGTGAGAAAAGTCTCCTGAAGTTCCTCAAACCTCTTCAGGAGCGGTCCATATACGACTAGGCAACCATCTATTTCTCTGTAAAGAGAAATTTAAAGAAGCCTTTTGTAGAAACTAAGATTTAACTTTAAAAGAAAATGAGGAATGTGAAGTTCCCCGGGGAGCTTCGCTCGTTCTAATTATTTTATAAATGAACTATGACATTCTAGTCAATGGGTTTAGCTAACTGTAATAATAAGAATTTATTAATCCGAATGAAAAGCCTCATGCATTTACTCAAACCTCTTCAAGAGCATTACATACACGAATATACAACCCTTCATTTCTCTAAAGAGAGAAATTACAAGAAGCGTTCATCTTAGATAACGTTTAACTTTAACGGAAAAGGGGAATGAATATCCATGCGGAACTTAGCTGTTCCAAGTTTTGGAATAAATGAAGAATAACGTTCTCCTCTCAATGGACTATATCAAACCTCTTTAGGAGCGATTTATATAAGACTAGGCAACGACTCATTTCTCTAAAAAGCTAAATTTTAAGAAGCGTTTTGATAGAAACTAACGTGACATTTTAACAGGAAAAGAAAAATGCAAATTTCCGGGCAGAGCTTCGCCCTTTGTAACTTTTTTACTAAATGAACAATAACGTTCTACTCAATCCCGTTTGGTAAAGATAATATTAAGAATTCGTTATTTTCCAAGAGAAGTCTCCTGATTTCTTCATTCCTATTCAGGAGCGTTACATATACGACTAGAAAACCATATATTTTTCTAAAAAGATAAATTTTCATTGTAGGCGACACGCATGCCCATTGAAGTAACTTGAGGGCAAATATAGAACTCATTTATATAAAGGAGAGAAGTATAGGAATTGCCGACCAATTGGTGATTGTTACTGTTTCTTTTAACATCGCAAATTCAAAAACAAACCATGTGCAACTCAATATAGGTTCCACCTCTTGCACTTCTGTTCATAGGAGAGGACGCAGGTTGAGTGTAACATTAACACCAAAATGAAATGAGCATCAAAGAAGAAAACGCAGCAATTTCTGGTCTCCCGGGAGAAAACAAGAGTGCAACGCCCCAACAACATACATGTTTCGCGGCTATCTGGCCTGACCACCCCAACTTCAAAAAGTAACTTCTAAGAAAGAAAATGACCTAATGTAGCTATCAGGATCCAGCTGATTCTTGCGAAATTTCTAACTGCAAGAAATATGTTGCTTGTAGGCAGACACATTTGCCCGGAATTAGTAAATATTGATAAATGATAGTGGAATTCGAGAAAAAATTTGAAACAGCTAAGTATCTCAGGTGAGCAAGTTCCGAGATATAACCAAAGTATTTAAGATGGTGAATATGGAAGAAACGGCCAAAAACCTCGATTTCCTTGCTCAACATGGTGATCACTTCAGCGCAAATTTCACAGAAGCAACAGGCCCATCTCTTGATCTGCTTTTCCTGCTCGAAAATCGAAGATAAACCAAGCAAAATTTGGCGCAACGCAATATAATCCTAGTCCAATGCCTTTCGCAAGAGAAAAGATGCGTAAAGTTCTCAGTGTCGCATATAGGTTCGAGCATGCAATGTGCTCTACGTCGTAAGCAATCCCTAAAAAGAAGCCAAGGCAAACTAGACGTAGGCAACTTCTGATTTAATAATGCTACAAAATACTCTCAACTCTCAGCTACAAATTGTTCCTGAGTCTTTGACGGCAAAGGCCAACAATGCAAATGCAAATGCAAATGCAAATGCATGTATTTGTCATAAACTAGGCGACCACGGGCTCGTTTAACTGTAAATTGAAATTCAAGGTGAAAAATGACAGCATTCAACCACTCAAAGTTCCCTTAAACCTCCTTTCGTAGAAATATTTGTCCCTAACATTGTACTGGCTGTAAGAACTGAGAACAATCTAAATGCCAATAGTCGGACCCTCCCCAACCATTTACTTACTAAACTAGAAGTGGTAGATGAGACTGCACCAGCCAATGAACATTTTCTCTCCCTGATTTTTTAATGAACCCAACATCAAAAATTATTGTTTCGAAATTTCAGACTTCTAAATTAATATTTTCAAGTTATTCAAAACAATTGAAATTTTGACAAAAGAGCTAAAATGTCGGAAAATTCTATCTATTTGTTTTCAGACTTCAAGGTGATACATCATTATTTATGTCCTCTACTAGGTATATTATTCCCATAAAACTTTTGAAAAATATACTTTCATAAACATTTACAATCAATACTTCTACATCCATTTATTGAATAAAAATAATCTATTAACTATTCGATAAGTTTTCCTTCTTTTTCTTTCATTTGTTTTCATGAAACCTGTAGATTTTTATCATCATCACTCTGAAATAAAAGAAATTGAACAATTAATAGTCGAATATTTAAATTTTTACTCTTAATCAATATCCAGTTAGATTTTTGTAGTGTTATTACCTTTTATTATGTATTCCTTCTTGGTATTAAATGATGTAATATTTCTTCTGAACTCAAGTACCGGTTATCTTCTCCACAAACTGTTAGTGACGTTTCTTTGACCAGTTTGATTCATCTCTCAACCTCTTTTGTGTGACAAGGAAACTTCGGAGTATCTAATTTAGGTTGTTGACGGATAAATTCTTCAAGTTGATTATTGGAGAGCTTCCTCGTCAGCGGAGGTTCGGTCACAACGGTCTGTTACAATTAATTAGGTGGGTGTAGTCGTCATCTTTAATGTTTATGTTTGTGGTCTTGAAAGTGCGTATTGATTTCCCTTTATAATCTTTGCGTGCTTTCATAATTCTTCTCCATTCGAGTTCCAGGATATGATGTCTTTCATCTTGCAGCATAAAGAGAAGAATAGTTTCCGCATGTGCAAAATAATCATTCCTTCGAATCACTGGGGCAGCTGTATCTTTAATCTGTTTGTTTATTCCTTACAGTGATTGTACTGTCTTAAAGAGGTTGAGTTCTCCATCTTGCGAAAAAGAGTTAGCTTTTCTTAACAACAGGCATGGTGTATAATCCTCCATGATGAACAAGACAATGGATTTCAGCGTGTCAGAGGGGTCGGAAATCAAAACATATAATGGAAGAACCAGGTTCTATTATCATAGAGATGTGCTCTTCCATTATCTTTTTCTTATAATGAGTTCCCTCCCTCGTCTTAACAACAAATGTGCTATCCTTTCTACCATCAAAATAAATACTTATCCGGTCTAATTTACTGATGGAGCGTATGGCATTCTTTGATCCGCTCTCTTCTAACTTCTGACCGGTCAACTACTACAGAGGTTTCTTTGCCTTCAATTGAGGATGAGTTATTAAAGATTGAACATATTATTCTAGCTGCCACTCGATCAAACACACCAGAGCCGTCACATGCCAACACAAATTCTGACAAATTTAGTCGTTTAGATGGAGTTTTGGATGCAAATTTTTTGTTTACTTTTTTGCGTTTCACGGATGAAGGAAGTTCATAGTCGCTACCTTTGTCAGCAGATTCTGTTTCTGTACTGGAAGAAGGAAAAATCATTTCGATGTTTTCTGTCGCAGTAGATGGTTGATTTGAAAGACAATAATCACGATTCATTCTAACTCCACTCTGAATATTCAGATTTGATTGAATTTGATCGATATTTACTATTAACATTTTCTTTTTTGTTCCTTAGTCTTCCAGAAACGTTTGCTACAATGGCGGCACCTTTCTATTTTTTGCAATAAGAACAGTTTTCAAAGCTATCGCATTTACAACATGAAATATCAAACAATTGTTCTGCATTCTTTGTAAACTCTTCACATTTCTGTTTGAATGATGTTAAATTTTTCCTGATTATATTTCTCATTAAAGCCCCAAATTTTGAAGAATAGTTTAAAATTCTTTTTCTAACTGCCTCTACTGACACGTAATGGACTAATGCCGTTTTCTAAATAGAAATTAACTTCTCCGCTACTAATGTGATAATTTGTTTAATTAATTGGAGGGTATTATCTACTGCGGTTTTTTCCTTTTCTCGCTCAAACAAAACCTATTAAATTTCGGTCACTAATCCCGCACGGTGCGACCAACAAATGGCTTTCAATTTCATGACGATTTCTAGGATGAGTTGCCATAATTAAATATTGTTTTAATTTTTTGGTACATATTATTTAGCTCTGAAATATAATAAAACGTGTATAAATATTTATTGTACACTATAAATACCTATTCTTAAATACAAGTAGAAGAATGTGATCAGACAGCACCACACACACACACGCACGCACGCACACACACACATTCACTCTCCATGAGATCTTCCGTGCTACGGAAACCTAATTGTCACGCACGCCCTAATAATATGTCATTAAGGAACCTCTAAATATGAAATCGATTACTTTCAAATTTCGTTTACTTGTTCTTCAAGACACAATAATTATTTATTTCGAGGTTTCAATTCAAAATTCGAAATTAAATTTCAGATAAAATCCACGAAACTCAAAATTTAGTTGAAAATCGCATTATTTTCAATTTTCAATGGCGTTGAGGAACCTTGAAAAATAATTATATCAAAAAAATCCTTTTAGGAGGTATAATTTGACAAATAGCCCATACGAAATTTGTGGTGGGAAAATAAATTTCAGAGAAATGTTTTTCGCTCCACTCTAATGAACAGGTCTGCAAAGTCTCACCTTCTCAAAATAACGAATGACATAAAAACATATATCGGATACAGAAATAAGGGACGATAATCAAAGAGGTACACACTCGGCGCTAAACAGAGCAACCCTTTCGTCTCAGTACAAATATATAGGCACAAAAGGACAAATACTAATGAAGACTTTGGCCAGGGCACTCACAGTAGGGTGTTCAAGTGGGGGTACCTCTCACTTTCAAAAGACATTTTTTATGGCTTAAATATCATTGCGCTATGGGCCTCTGGGCTGATGTTAACGAAAGAAAGGGGAAAGGAATCATCACTCATGTCTTCCATCTTCATGATTTTCATGGGTGATTTCTAGTTAGCATATTGTACAAACCATCAAAAAGGAGACACTTGCCCATCCATGATCTTTTTTCCTGTTTAAGAAGAATTAACCAGGTTTCTTCATTGGTAGAGTAAATACCATCACAAGATTTTCTAGGTGCATAAAAAGAGACGGCCGATGGAAGATAGTGACCTACTGCTTTGTAGAGGAGGACCGGAAAAGATATGACTTGCTTCTCGATGTTCCTGTACACTGGATCAGCGAAAAGTACGAAATCAAGCTTACTGACCCTAATCTCCCATTCCAACACTACAAAAAACCAGTCCACATCAAACTTAGTGACGATATTCCTATGGTCATCAACAGAGCTCCTAATAAGACATCCACCCTTTCGTCTCAAAGGAGAGAGTTTACTGTGGAGGAGAAGGAAGCGTACAAGAGCTTTTAAAAATATATTCTGAATGAAAGAGCTGACACAAGACATAGTTGATGAAAAAGCGCACTCCATCACAAAAAAGTATCAACTTAATGAAAACATAAATCCAGTGCCTAGGCACAATGTTAAGATTCCGGCCAACCATCAAGAGTAGTATTTAGCCTACAACAGCGTTTAAAGAGGATCTACTCGTATGTCCTAATATGGACCCTGGCTACGCCAATCAATTTTAATTTCGTCAGTTCCAAATAACTTCGAGCTTATCATTCTGCAACAGTGTTATCATCGCATATATGCCAGCATATAAGGTGCCGATTACGAGCGTCCATTAGATATTCTTCAGTTTTAACAGGTCAGAGCGTGAATAAAAGATGCCTATCACTGTACATCAAGAAAAGTAATGAATTACAGATCACCGCCTCGGTAATTATGATAACTCCTATCATCATTAAGTTAAAAGGATAAATAGAAAAGAAGGCCAAGTCTCTAGTATTATGCGAAAAGAGGTGAGCTAGATCCCTCAAAAAAATGTCGGAAGAAGTGTCTTCAGAATATCTGGCAAAGAGAAGGAAAATTTCGACATGACATTGAAACACTGATTTATGTAGAAGTTAGTCATGGAATCCAAAGAACAAAGCAATTAACACAGAAAACACTGACACCTTGATGTCCCGATTCAAATAGGTACATCTAAAACTTAGCTAAATAAAAATTATGTGAATACACGAGGCCCAAGAAGAAGAAACATCAGGCTTTAAATATTTTTGACGCACCAATGATCTCAAGATACTTCCTAGACTGCTTCAAAGCTTCTCATATGATTTTTCTCTCGAGGCAAGGAAAGGATGAGGATCAAGTTAAGAAACTTACGGCGATTTTACTACTTGAGAAAATAGGGAAGGATTTCGGAAGATTTTTCAACAACAACGTGTTCTCCCATTTGTCAACACACTCAAGAAAAGAAATAGGGAAGCAAGTATATCATCATCATACTATCACTTCTACAAGAGACTAGCATCCTGCTGCATTTTGGTGTTGTATTGGGATGTGAAAATAGCTTTAGTAGCTTAAGTAGAAGCTTTCTACCTCTCGTTTACCCCCTCCACAGCTACCTTACGAAAGAGCAAGCGTTAAGAGCATTAGAATGTTACGCCGAGATTCCTTTCGATCTCTAATCTAGAGTTGCAAAAGTGGGATATACGAGAATAAGGACCACCAGGTTTGCAGCTCAGACCAGTGACATCACGAAGTGGTAGCTCTCTGGCGATTTCAATGTGAAATGCACCGCCAACATCATTTAAAGTGCAACTCTTCAAATAATGTTGGAGAAAATGATGTCGATGGCAATAACCATTGATTATAAATAAATCCTCAGTTTCGAATGAATACAGAAACAAGGTCTACAGACCAAAGAGTCACAAGCTCTCATTTATTTTGATTTAGGACTTTACGCCATTTAAAACTTTCAATATTTCCTAAAATAATTTTAGGAGGACCTTGGCAATTTTATCATTTGAAATAAAATGCGAAACTACATAATGGTTTCAAATTTCGTTAGAATAGGCCAATAGATGCAATGTTATTACAAAAACATATAAAAGCAAATGGAAATCGACCAAACAATTGACATGCATACTGAGATGTGGAGTCACACGAGACTAAATCAGACGTAGATTTCTGCTATCATGGCTGCCAGACAGAAAACAATGTCAGACTCGATTGTACGATCCTATAGGATACTCTGAAAGCGTAAATTTTAAGTTTTGACCTTGAAGTATTTGGCACATGAAACTACATATCCATTTGAATTCAAATCGAATTCATCGATTTGGATAAAGTTCAACAAAGTTCGTAAAAAAATAAAATAAAATAAGAAGCTTTAAATGCACTAGCGAAAGTGGTCGCTCTCTATACCGCCGTATGAAAAAATATTTGAAGTTAGAGGAAACATTTAATCTGATACAGAGAGTCAACTTGACCAAGTTACATGACCGGAAGAATTACAAGCAATATCCTTGCAGATATTTTTCCGAAAGTAGTTGAGAGAGTTGAAGCAAAGGACTAATAACAGGAGATTGGCTCATCTAGTTTCTTATAATAACGCCTGGATCGCTAACTATAACCTATCATGATCATCGAAAGAATCTAAGTTAAAAAATCTAAGTTAAAAAATTAAAGATAAGATTAAAATAATGGAATGCTAACAAACGTAAGTGAATTACACCAAGCTCATAAAGGTACTGAATTATGTAACAAACACGAAACATACTGCATAAAAAGGAGAAACAGTAAAATAGAGAGAATTATATATAAGTGCATAAATAAAAGTGAGAGACTAAATAATATGGAATAAATACATATGACAAAAAGGGAAAAAAGCAGATTTAATGTCTTAAAGGGCATTTTAAATGGTAAGAACTGATGTATAGGGCTGTCGTGGTATAGCTCTATATATCATAAATACACCTATTATATTTGCTTTTACAGTGCGTAGGGGTTTCCTTTTAATAGGTTTGGGTAGAGCGAGGTCCAGTTACAAGTTCAGATTCTCGGAAGAGAGGGCTAGTCCAAAAGATGCTAATTTGAATCTTGGTATTGGCTGTTGGTCCAAATCTTACTTAGGTACAGGCTGTTGTTATACGGCTATGATGAGCTGGAGGATTCAGAAAGCAAAGGAGTGGGCAAAAATAGACTTTAATAAATATTAATAATTAAAGTTAATATGTTACAACAATACACAGACATATAAGATAAATAGTTACACAAATGATAATGGGAAACGGGAGATGGCAATTATAATTTGGGGAAGCTAAAATATTCGTTATGATACCTTGTACACAAATGGAGGGGTTGGATAAGACGATGGTCGTTCTCGCTGGAGCGGTAAGAAGATGGTTGGGTCACTTCGACGGGGTCCAAGGTCAACTTGCCTCTAGTGAAATATTCTTTGGAGATGATGGATGAAGGGGAGGGGAGCAGAATATTCGAGAAGGGAGGTTGGAAATTCTTCCAGTGTAAATTCCTTTAAAAAAAACGGAGGGTGAGTTTCTCCGAGATGTCAACGGTTTGTTTGGTCGGATATGCGTAATCAAGGGGGTATTACGCTAAGATGAATCTTCACTGAAGCCTTTTGGGTTAAGACTTGGTTCTTGTTTGGAGATGACGTCGATGAGCTGAGTCAGACGCGTATTCTTACGGGGCTAAGTGTTCTTAACTAACTCTAGGGGTAGATATTTGTTTTATCCAAGAAGGGATCCTTGGTTTTGTCCCACAACGTTTCCTTGCCTTCGGCGTATAACAATCTGAATCGAGTAAGAGGGTCTGCACTCGTGAGCGTCTCTCGCACCAATCTGATCATTCCTCGTTATGCGGGTAGATATGGACACCAGAAGTGAGGGGGCGACTATCGCACATTGTTTGAGTCATGGCGAACGCGGCCCAAGTGGCGATTGTCTCAACCGCTCCCAGCTTGGCTGAAAGGGGAGGAGGGGAGACTTCTCGTCTTGTTCAAATACTCGGCTTGATAAGGGCTATATTCCATGAACCCGCTCTTATACTTTCTCACGCTTTTGAGCTTCGAAAATTTTTTAAAGCTACACGAGTCACATCGCGTGGAGGCACTGCTTAAAAGCAACGTTATTTCTCCACTCTGGTGCTTGTTTCCTCACAAACGCCTTTGGGGATTCGTCCAAATTAAAAGTGAAATGTAATATTTATGAAAAATAACTTTATTGCACAATTTGGTTGGTTTAATTTTCACGTCCTCCACCTTTAGAAAAATATAAAGAAATTAAAATATTTGAGAAAAAGAATGTTTAGATTATGGTGTAGGAAAACAGTGATGCATTAGTCAGAAACACAAAATCGTACTTTGTCTAATATCGTAAGTTAATTTTGCATGGAACAACCGTGAATTAACTTCTAATAATTTTTTTCATATTTATAAATAACATATTATCAAGAAGATGCAAACTTCCTAGGCCAATACTCTACCACTTCTCCGAAGTCTCCCTCGTCGACATTTCGGGTATCTTCCCGTCCTACGACAACCCGTATATTTCAGGAACCCTCGTCGTATTGATGAATGCGGAACCTATTAGGCTTCGCCTATATATGTAGCCACGCAGGGCGGGGGAAAGAGATTAGCCTGAACTCCAGGTAACTTTGCTTTAATTGCACCTCTTATACTTCTTTTATTTTCACTACTACTACCTCCCAATCAATTCTGTACACCCCTATCTCTCAGACGCATAAACTTAGCACTTCGCACAGAAAAAGAAGACAATATCTCGTCCTGACTGTACTGTTCCCCATCCTCCCTAGCCAGAAACTTCCTCTGCAAACAGTTACTATTCATCTTCGAATTTAGATTTTGTTTAAATTTCAAAATTTCTCGGATTAACGCTTATGTAGCGTTAACTCACAATTTTATATACCTTTTCCACCTCTTCTTTTCGCTTCCATAATTAATCTTGTATTCTATAAATAAAAGATTAATCTCATATCTAAACACTCAGAAGGTTCTGAATCTAACTGTCATATGATCCACTCAGTCATATGGTAGTTTTTTTCAAAAAACTACAATAATTATTCCAAAACTAATTGCAAAATGCTTGAAATAAATAATGAACTACTCGCAGAAGACATATTAAAGAAACTCTCATCAAATTTGCTCATCGTTTATTCTTATTTGAAAAAGGCGCAAAATTGTTTGTGCCATCTATGATATGAGCGCTCTCACTCCCGTTTACAAACCACCGAGGTTTGTATAATTTATTCATGTAGGCAAAAATTTGTATATGTCCATTATTTTGTTGATCTCTTCCACCTCTTTTTTTCGCTTCCATTTTCTTTGTATTTTCCAATAAATTAGTCATCTATGATCAATCGTTCAGATGGCACGAGATAATAAATAAATTGAAAATGAATACCTAGTATTCGGATGCTCTCAGCAAAGGAAACGATAATTTTGATGGAATTAGACAGATTTTCATTGTTTTAACATATATATATATATATATATATATATATATATATATATATATATATATATATATATATATATATATATATATCTATATATATATATATATATATATATATATATATATATATACATATATATATAAATATACATATATAAATATAATATATAAATAGAGAAAAAAAAATTTCCCCGTAAGGGGCGTGGCGATTTGCCTTCCTGTTTCCCGTGCAGAGAAGAGGCCCCAGCTTAGCCTCTTCTTCTTTCTGACAACCTGCTTTCTTATTTTCCCTACAATCTCTCATACAACCTTCTCTGGCCAGTCTCTAATTTCACAGGGTAAATGCCGTCCAACTTTCTTTCACTCAACCATCCTGGATCGAGGCTGAGTGGTTAGGAGACGTTGTCCCATCACCCCTTATATCCGGTGTGAGGCGATGAGTTTTAACTACCTTCTTCTTACTCCATCTTTCTAGAATCCCTTTTCTTTATTTCTGTAGCCTATTAATTTTACTCTGACCCAAGGTGGAGCCACCATGTTGATGGGATGCCTGGACAGTTGGCGGGAGATGTGGCCTCAAATGGTGGCAGCAGGCTTAGATGGCCTCTTATTCGCCACTTGCAGAACGGGCTACTCCAGGGGGGAATTATCGCTTGCGTCCCACACTCACAACTGGGTCCCCATGCCCACTGATGAAAATCTTGAAAAACCTAAATCTCTTATGGACTGATATCTCTGAGACAGGGACTAAGTCTTTGACTAACCTAGACCGTTTTAAGGATTTTGATTTGGATGCTCCTTCAGCTTCTGCTATTACTAATAGTCGAGCTACAGCATACAAGGCAAGGTGGTTACTCCTCGCTCATCTGGTCTTGAGGCTGACAAACCTAAAACTTCACAATACACACATCTATGCAGAATATCGCTGCAGAACCTTCTGAATTAACCACTGAAACTGAATGCATTCTCGTGCTTTCCGGAAAAAAAGAACAATACAGACAACCATGCTGAAACTATAAATAAAAATGACAATGTAGGCCTTGGGGAGGTTCACAAACGACAATCTAATACTGAGCAAGTGGTTCAGCCTACTACTAACCAAGAAACTAGAGACTTGAATGTTGTAATACTGGAACCTTAGGTACAACGTTCCACTCATAGTCCAGGGATATCCACAGCTAGGAACCCTTGGATTCCAGTAGTAAGGCGTAGAAAGGGACGACAGAAATACTGACAAATACATCCTCATCCAGTTTCCTGGATTAAAGTTAGCTAGAGATGTAAATAACATTAAATTGGATCAAGCTATCCAGTTGAAAGTTGTCCAGACATTAAAAATTGTCAAGGCTACAAAAAGATCTCTACTGGTGGGGGCCCAAAATAGTTTGCAGGCCACCAAGGTCAGTTTATTAATCACTGTTACTGCACACTGCCAATATAAAACTGCTAAGTGTGTAATTCGCACCCTTGCACTACGGCAGTCATCAGAGGAGGAAATACATGAACATCTGAAGGACCAAGGTACAACAGATGTCCGTAGAGTACAACAGGGACGAGATGGACAATTAGTACCAACGGACACTTATATTCTTAACTTTAACACCCACTCCAATCCACCAATGCTTCATATCACTCTCTGGGTATTGGTTGAGGTGAACCAGTTAAAAAAACTGCCCGCAGCAGTGTTACAAATGTCAGTGCGTTGAAAAGGCAGCAAAACATTGTCGTAGTTAGGCAGACACATTTGCCCGATGTAGTGGTGGAGGTCATCGCAAGGATACATGCACAAGTAAGGTGTCTTGATTCCATTGTGAGGAACCTCAATACAATAATGATAGACAATGTCCAAAATACGAATGTGAGAAAGATTTCTTGGACCTACAGATAAGAGAGCGAATTCCTCGTTTTGTAGCTCTCGAAGGAATCTTAGCCCAATAACCTATATATGAGCCTTTATACTCTGCTCCTGCCCAAAAGAGAAATATCGCAATTAAGAGTACATTTGCATTACCAAGGACCACATCTAGTCTTTCAACAACGTTAATCACTGCACATACTCTTTCCACATACACGCCCCCGAGATGGCATCAGCACTCTGATGCTATCATGGATGTTTATGTGGCGCTTGAAACAGGACCTATTACTCTTGTGAAAACTAGGTGTTCTCCTCCAAAAGAACAGTCTACAAATAAAATGGATGCATTTCCTATTTTGAAGGAGCCTTAACAGAGAGAAAAGCTCTTAAAAGACCATCTTTGTTAGTCTAATGACCCTCACACTCAAACGCGATTGCCTTCACAATCACAAAAGACTACCTCTATTCCAATTAAAGAACAATATCAGCCCAAGACAGTCACAGAAACAAGCTTGACCTGAACACAACAGTATGCAACTTCAAGACTGGAAACGCCAAAAACCCAGCCTACCGGGAATTCTGTGACTGCCCTCCAAGGGGAGACTCGTACTACGCAGAGTACAAAACAAAGGCCGTCTCCTTACTTCGCCTACAAAAACCACCACAACAAAAAATATAATGTTACACCTCGTTTAATAGACGGTAATGTGCAAAAGATCCCTGTTATTGGCACTCAAGAGACTCAACTTCCTTCACACTCCCAGAAAGGTAAGTTCCCCTACCTACCACAATAATCTACATGGCTCCCTGTATCGATATTCAACAGACATAGGTCTCTTTCGAGACTAATAATGTGTTGCTTCATCCAAATTACTATTATATTTTTATTTAGTAAGAGTTTTATGCATTTAATAAAAATTTATGATTTTAAATAGGAATTAAATTTTATTTTTAGGCCTCTTTACTGAAAACTTATGATCTCACTATAATAGATATCTTATTTTTCTGTACCCTATATACCCCAAAAGACTAGCCACATAATTCTACTCGAGATTCACTCTTGACTTACCCTATGGTGTCTACGGTGGTAAAATACCTAATATAATAATAACATATATGTATATATATATATATAATATTGAGGATAAATCCCAGAGCCACTAGAAACAGATACAACATCATTTAATTTCTCACTACGTTTCGAAATCTACAAGTTTTCATCTTCAGGCTCCAATAAGTTTAATAAAATTAGTACATATGAAGAAAACATGAAAAGGCTAACAAGACATTGAATTATTTTAAAAGGTGACAAATTATAAAATATCCATAAAAGGTACTATAAGTTAAAATTTTAAATATGACTTGATAATAGTTAAATTTGCTTAAAAACTGACTCAGAATATTAGTTAATAAATTTAAAGTTTATTTCAGGAATGAATTAAAAACTATAAGAGAAATTGACCTGGCAATAATCAATTTAAACTTTCTTTATAATTTGGTAAACACTGTACGAGTTAAAAACATTCAATATAAAAACGGTTAATTTTGAAACTTACTAAAGTGGATCCATCCTAAAGAGTGAAAGGTGGGTTTAACAAGGGTCTATTATTTATAGGTTACAGCGATGTTTGGCAGAGAATAACATCAACTAAACAAACAGTAGTTAAAAGAACAAACCAACTAACGAACTGTAGTTAAAATTAATTAATTAATAAAGATATTGCACTTAAATCTTCATTGAGTGTAGGTTTGTAGTGTTTGATATATAAAGCTTCCAGGCTTCTTAGGCAATGTTGGTTTTTGTTAAATGCCAACTAATCCCCATATCAGCAGAGACACTAGCTCCAAGAGACCTGACAGTGCTGTCAAGGTAAAAGGCTCCAGTACAACTGGGACATTTAACTAAATAAACATTATCACTGCGGAACTCCAAAGAGATAGGATCTTTACTGTGAAAAACACTTTCTATCGATAATTTGTTTATAAAACCTATTTGCGGGTTGATTTGGGGAAAATATCTTTTAAAAATAAATAAGATTTTTCTTTTAAAAGTATCGTTTAAAAAACACATCTCTGAAATTAGTAAATATATGGGCATTTTATGAACTTCTATGCAGGTTTGAGCTGGGTCACTGAGATTAACGAGTAGCTTTTTGAAACTCTATCATATAGGTCAGAAGGAAATAGATTTTTTAGAAAATATTTCCTAAGAAAAATAATTTCATTATGAATTAATTGGTAGGTGGATGTTAGCGCGGACCCTCTATGTATTAAAATTTACTGTCGCTATCTGTATCTAAAATCACAAAAACTTAAAGTAGTTTAAGCCTAGTTCTGTGAAAGTTCTTTTCGGTAAATGGTTGTTTGAATTTTTCGCTGGTCATTATCTCGGGTGACTAAAAGATCACTAAAGGGCATCTTATCATTTGACTCTACCTCCATAGTCAATATGATGTTGGGGTGTAAGGTGTTCAAAAAATTCAAGAAAAGTTGGCTATGTGCAGGATTATTGAAAATTGCAATAAAAGGAGGGTTTGTAATCTAAATTAGTAGAAACATTTTATCTTCGAGATGTGTCATAAAAAAGTGAGCTGCAAGTGGTTCCATTGGAGAACCTATTGCAACACCATCAATCTGCCAGTAAACTGTATTATTAAAGGTTAACCAAGATTCAGAAAGACTTAATTCCAGCGCCCTTTTTTAATTGGCTTCGTGAAAATCCCTGAAAAGTATTTTGGGATTGGAATACCTTATTTAATATTAAATTGATTGTATAGTTGAGAGGAATGTTAGTAAATAAAGATTCACCATCATAACTCACTATATATGCATCGTTAACTTTGCTAAGTAATTCTTCTTTAAACTTATAGGAGTTTTTTATGGAGAACTGATTTTTAGATAAATGTGAAAGTAGTTTAACTAGGTATTTGGCCAGTTTGTATGATGGTAAAGAATAAGAAGCAGGTATGGGACTCAAATGAACTCCTCCTCTGTGTATTTTAGGTAGAAAATACATGGATGCAAAATAACTGGAATATACAAAAAATTCATTTTAGCTATTTTCATGAATAATTGATGCCTGCTTAAGTTGTTTTAAAAAAGGATTAACTTTATGTTCGAATCGTAGAAGAAAAGTTTGGGGGAAATCATTGGTAGGTTCAAATTTCATTCTGTCATTCAATACACTATGGGCTTTTTGTACATACTCCTCACTATCAAGGATCATAACACCCTTCCTCTTATCAGGTTTAGTAACTATTATATCCTTATTGCCCAAAAGTATTCGTAATACCTTTTTGTCTTTAGGCTTAATTATGAATTTCTAAGTTATAGATGAATAAAATTCGCTGGAGAGAGAAGATAACTCCGAACAAAAGTTAGTAAAGTTTCCTTTTATTGGTAGATCCTTAACCTTGCTGCCATATTTTCAAGATGCAGCATGAATTTAGGTTGAGCTATTTCTTAAAAAGGGACTTTAAATTCAAGTCTTAAAGTAAGTAGAAATTTTTCAAAAATGCTTAAAGCAGTACGTAACAAGTTGATAACCACTTTTTCCGGATCCATAAAGGTTGGGAAGGACAATCCCAAATTTGAAAGCTTTTTTATGTTTCTTTGTATCCATACATTTTGGTGAGATATTTTGGTTTTACGCAAAAAATACCTTATGAGGAGAAAGTCTGAAAGGGAGAGATGTGTCTTCAAAATGGCAAATCCTCGGGATATATTATGTTAATGAAGAGTACACTTTTTTGATTTAGAAGTTATTTCTAGATTAATAAGTTAATCTAAGGAATCTTTATAGAAATACGAGTTATACACATTAACTCTCACTCTCTCTCTCTCTCTTTCTCTCTCTCTCTCTCTCTCTCTCTATATATATATATATATATATATATATATATATATATATATATATAGAGAGAGAGAGAGAGAGAGAGAGAGAGAGAGAGAGAAAGAGAGAGAGAGATCGAGGAAGAGAGAGAGAGAGAGAGAGGAAAAAAAAGGTAATGCCACCCAGAGAGCTAAGCGGACATAAATATTAAAATCCTTCTTCGGAGAGAGCGAGAGAAAAGAACAAGAAATTGAGGTGCGTGAGAAAAGTAAGCGTTATACTAACAGGTGAGTAGCCAACTCGATCTGGTCGTCCCAAGGAAGCTGCAAAAGGCCATTAAGCAGCTATAATAAGAAAATGGCTCCAGTGAAATCAAAGAAGAGATCCATCTTACTGATTGTTTAAACAACTCGCTAGGCAAAACACCCAGTTAATAACCGAACTCAAAAGATCCGATTACCTGCAAGGTAATCGGAATTTCGGGAACAAGATAAAAGAAGTAATCAGCTCACCCTCGAGGGACTCTCAAATAGAAATCTCATTAATTTTTAAAGAAGAAGAAATTATTCCCAAGTAAGTTCCCTTTAATTACTTTCGAGATAAGCCCATATACCAAAACTCAGTTTGGTAACTCTGTGAAGTAGAAGAAGGTACAAAAAGAACTCGAGAGCTACAAAGAAGAGTACTTGAGCAAGAGAGCATAATCCCGCTTCCCAACGAATGCCTAGCCGTTCCTTGAGATAATCTAATCGCAGCAAGTGTTTATAAACTGAGAAGTCTAAGGTCGTCTTTTAGAATTAATACTGGATCGATAAAATCATAAGAATAGATTGACATCTGTTACTACTGTGATCGTAACAATCGCCTCATCACCCCTTCAAAGTTATAATGGGAAACCTGAATTTCCCGTTAATCGTGAAGTCTTGACCTTCTGGAAACTCGATGAAAAATCCAGTATAGCGACATCCGTCAACCCCTATTCCGATCAAGGACATGTAAATCCGAATGACTATATATATTTTTGGAGTTAATTAGGAATTTTAAAACTGTCACAAGCTAACTAAGGGAGAAATAGTATTCCATGAATTCCGTAATATTATAGTTAGATCAGTGAGAGTAAATGGTGGTTTAACTCTATAGGGTCTATAAATAAGGTCAGTCGATTTTTAACTGTAAATAAAACAAGTTCTTTGCGATATATGCACTCAAGTTATTTTAAATTTATAAGTACATTTTATAGCATTAAGTGTAGAATATGACGTCGTTCAAATGTCCGCCGCAGCTTCGCTTGGTGGAACGTATTCGGGAGACACAATTTTCGATGACGCTGAAGCATAAATCTGGCTTAATTTACTGGATGGTGTTCGTTATTTTGACTTAGAGGAGATCAACTGTTTGCAGATTATTTGCATAGACCTGCGATTCAAGGTATCCTTAAAGAAAGTAGTCTAATGGGGTTAAATTGCATGATCTCGGTGACCAGTTGACGTCGCCACCGTGCAAGATGAGCCTGCCCTGAAATCGCTGGTGCAGAATGTCTATTGTGGCGTGCGTATTGTGGCACGTAGCACCGTCCTGTTCGAACTACATGTCCTCAATATTTATATCAGGCATATAATCTAGTTAAGACTACAAGAAGTTGCTTATCATCGATCTGTCGGTCTCGTCGTTGACGGTTAATACAATCCCATCTTCGTTCTCTTAAAAATACGGACCGATGATTCCGTTAGACGAAAATCCGCACCAAGCATTGACTTTGTTAGGATGCAATTGGTGCTCGTGTATCTCATGTGGATTGTTTTCGTCCCAAATCCAACAATTTTGCTTGTTCACAATTCCATTCATCTAAAAATAGGCTTAGTCGCTGAAGATGATTTTTTGGGGGAAATTTGGGGCAACTTCCATCTGCTCTAGAACCCAATCACTGAACACACGACGTTGTCTATAGTCCTTAACCTTAAGTTCCTAAGTAAGTTTAATTTTGTACGCGTGCAGACCCAAGTCCTTACGCATAATTCCCAAAAATAAAGTCACAGAAAGGCCAAGTTTTTGTGAACGACGAAAAATTCACTGCCTCGGATTTTTCCGTACACTCTCATTTATGGCAGCGATGTTTTTAGCAAACCTTACGTTTCGGCAACGTACGGGTCTTGGCTGATTGTTCCTCAACCCTTTTCCCTCTAATTTGCCCACCAAGCGACGATCAGTGGAATCGCCAGGACGATTGTGCCGAGGATAGAAATCACGTAATGCGCGAAACATTTGTCGAACGGAGCACTGAATTTGATAATAACATTTCATGATTTGCAAACGCTGTTTAACGCTATAACCTTCCATCGTGACTTACCAACTACTACTGATCAGTTCACAGTGAGGTTGCCAGACTTCGCTTTATCAACATGGCCAGTATCGACTGACAAAGCTCGAGCGTCCTTGTTGAAAGACGCGTTATAACTGAGGGGCTTCCAGAAATTAGCTATCTGGCAATTGGTTTGATTACATGAAGCCTACTATCTTTTGATTAGAGCTCTCGTCAGGAGTAGGCCAATATTCAAATCGTGTAATCGAAGGCAATGTTAAACTGTGACAATTTCTTGTAAATATAAACTTTTGAGTTAATTAGTAAATTAAAATATATATATTTTGGTTAATTCTTGGTGTTTTACTGGATCCTAAGGTGCTGAACGGCTCATTCCTTAAAACTCATTAAACTCTGTGGTACTATCATAATTCAGTATTTAGACTCTTTTAGACGAATTAGGAGTCCACTCAGCCAATTGAGGAATTTTTTTTCCCTACCAAGTGGTGTCAGATTAGTTTTCTAAATGTCATAATGTAAATAAATACTTTTACAAAAAGGTATTGTATCGGAGTAAATAGTAAACGGCCACTGTCGAAGAATAATTCTCTGACAAAAGTGGGGAGAAAATTCCTCGACAATATATATATATATATATATATATATATATATATATATATATATCTGTCTGTGTCTAAACCTTGTGTTATTAATTAATATATTTGCTTCGGGAGCAAGCACTCGCTACAAGCAAGATCTAAAGGCCGCGCATCTGTTGCACATGCTTTCCCACAGCGCTTAACGGGAGAATTTATCTTATCGACGTTGCTCTGTTGGAATTTCCATGACATTCGCTCGACATTCGTCCACAGGCTGTAATCGAAGGGATTTAGGTGGCGTGAATGCAACAGCTAAATTTCCTTAATTTTCACACCCAACTCTTCTTGTACACTGTTGGCCCTTTGGGCCGGAGCACTGACCTGCTAAAAGATTTCTTTGCCTACTTCGTGTTCTGTCTCATCGATTGCAGGAATTTCCTAGCAATATTTCTTTGTAATCGGCTGCGCACAATAATGACAAAATCTTCTTCCAGTTCGAATGCTCGAGTAGAAGCATAATCACGTAGGCAGTGAACTTGTTCGTGAACACTAAGCGGACTTTCGATACTTCCTAGCCGATGCTTAGGAAGCTTTGCACGCGTTCGTTCTGCTTGTTGATGACCAGATTCACTATGAAAGACTTTTCATCAAAATAATAAAATTCGATTACCACTACAATTTAAGTTATTGCGAACGCGAATACATTGCTCTTGACGTTGTTGTTGCTTATGCTCGGTGATCAGAGGACTTTTTACCCACCTTAACTTAATACCGCCTCCTCCTTGGAGCACTGATCACTCTGGCGATCTATATGTATTTCTCCTTCGCGAGCGCTGTCATTTAGAGGCTTGGTGCAATTTCAAAGGCCTTTCTCACATGCAAGTGGTTTATCACTTAAGTTCTGCTTTAAATAACGTGATCTTTGAGATATTCTTGGTTCTTGAGTCTCTCCAAAAACTCATTGGACAGTCTTTCAGCTGAAGTTTATTTACTTGTTAATGTCGGACTTGTTGTGGTCTGCGTGCATGAGAGCACAGATCTCCACTAGAATTTAAAATTTGTTTTTGATTTTTTCTCTCACACATGTTTCAGAAGATCTAAAAAAAGTTTGCAAAGCTGGCTATCTATTTTTTTAAAGATATATTTTTTTTCAGGAAGCTTGATTTCGTAGGGTTAAATAATTAATCCCCCTGGATTCAATCCTTAGAATTTTAAACAAAATGTCAGCTCGCTATTAATGTAGTAAAAAGTTGTTTGTTGCCATTTTTGCGAATATTTCAGGAAAATATACCTAAACCTCTCAAATGATCAGAAATGCATTTGTAACAGAATATTTCCTAAACCCATTATCTCAAAGTTAAATCTATGTTGTTTCAGGAAGATTGAATCCATAGGATGGAATAAGCACACTGACTTTAATCATTAGAATTTTAGAAAAATTGTTGTCTTATTAAAAGTTGGATTTTTTCAAATATTCTGCAGGAATTCCTACTTGAATTAAAAAGGGCAGCTAGCTCTTAAATAATACTGCTCTGTACCTTGTTATGAATCAAAAATATTATTTCTCTCTGACCTATTCTGGGTAGAAATGAATAGAGGAACTTCATCCAAAATCATACAGATTTCTTGACGTTTTTCAATAAGAGCTCTTCCTCCTATTTCACGTGATAACCTCCACATATTACCTTATACAAATTCACTGCTGTATTCTCCATAACTTTTATTGTGTGCATTTTCAATTCCGAGATTTATTGTCTGATAGTAACTATATGATGAATATGTAGTCTGGTAAAATGTAAAGTAGGATCAAGTAATCCTCAACGAAAGGGAGGAGGATTTATGTTAAAATTAGGCATTCTGTTACATATATGATTATCGTGGAATGGCCGCACTCTATATTTATATATAAGTAGGTACTTTGGGGCTTGTGGCCGAAGTTGGTTGAAGACCGTTAGTGAAGGGGAAAATTGTTGCGAGTCCAGTGGCGATGGTATAATTTTAACTTTGCGGGCTCCTTTTAAACAAATATTTCAAAGTGCAAGTGGGCCAAAGATTTACAGGTATCTGGTACGCGCTTGGGTTGCAAAAGAAAGAGAATGACGAAAATATATCTTTACTTACAACAAAATGATATTTATATTTAGAGAAAAATTGAGTTTAAAGGGAATAGTCGCGCAGACCGTGTAAAGGTTCCTCGAGAAATAGGTAGGTTAATTAAGGGATTAAAGAAGTCAGATTTAGTTTTAGTGCTTTAAACACGGATATTAAACAGGGATATTCACATAAATGTTATTTTGATCCTGCTTTCAAGCAGGATCACTCATTACCGAGGATACAAAACATTCGTAAAATCTGGGAATCCTCAACAATACACAAATTTCGCACATGACATAACCTCTAGTCACACTATTAACTCAACTGCAATTTAAATGCCTCAGGAAATAAATTCTAAATTGCATAAGAGCAAACTAGGCCTAAGCCAAACAGAAAGGAATAGACTTCTTTTCCTTAAAGATTTTAACTTTGAAACACTTACGGCCAAATATTATCACTTAAGATAGCCCCAAACACTTTTTTCTCTCACACAGATACTTATTTATTTCTTAATTATTTTAAATTAAAAACTATTTAAAACCGTTTAGTAAAAGTTAGTCCAAGTCTATCACAAGTAAGCAAACGCCCATAATTAAGTTAAGCCAACTACTACACAGCAATTTGTAAACTTTCTTAAACTTTAAAAAGCAACAAAAGATGTTTTCTTCAATATGAAAACATGAAAACGGCCAGGGGAAATGTCCTTAAGATCTCAATACTAAATAGAAATCCTGAAGTTATTTCCATTTATGTGATCTAATGATTTACAAAAAGTAAGAAAATGGAGCAACGTGAGGTGAATATGGATGGGAAAAATTCCCAACCTAACTTTATTTTCTTTGGTCAAACATGCGATGTGTGGGACTACATGGTCATGAAGGAGAAGGACCCATTTTGGTTGTCCAGTAGAGGAGGATATTTTAAAGAACTTCATAAAAACGTAGCAATATTTGCAAATACCTTTTCAAATATAGAAACTTTCGTCTCTTACCAGTTTATATAGCACCCTAAACAGTCTTTAAGTATATTAAAATAGGCTTACTTACTACTAGACTAAAAATGCCGAGGAATTGCTAGATTTGAAATCGTAGTCATTTCTAAAATTATCATTAAACAACTCCCAGCCCTTAGCCTATAATATGAACTTTAAATCATCTATTTTTCGTTTTAAGTGACAATAATTATTTGAGAAATGATTTTAATAATGTAAATTAAAATCGCGTACACTATGTGATTTTCCAAGTTCATAAGCTCTTCAGTGAATATAAATGTAATCTTAAGGTCGGTGTATATTAATCATTATTTGCTTGAGGCATTTTACCGCCGCATTTCCTACCCTATTTATATTGGTGTTTCTCCGTTTCCTCAACCTAAAGTGTTTCATGATTAAATTTCTATTGATTTATTTATCTGTGTCTGGTTTTGAATAATAAGTAATATATATCTCTCATATTCAATAAAAAATAAAATATTGATCTATCGATTCGACTAAAAAAAGCACCGTATCCTTACGTTAAATTATGTGACATTTCTCATCGTTTAGCCATATCATTATACGAAGAAGGTAATTAGTTTAGTTATGACTGACGAACTTAAATCAAACCAGTTTCAAGCATTTAGGGAAGATTTTTCAAGTATCGACTCATTTTCATAAAATATTACCCCACTTTTAGATATCGAACAATATATTGATCTTGTGTCACCCGGTCATTAGTTGCATGAAAGAATACAACTAAAATCATTGCTTTTCGCTCTCACTCATAATAGAATTTTGCTTGCGTGATGTACAGAAGTCTTTAGATGGCTACGTCAAAGTAATTACATCTGAAAGTTGACATATTTAACTAATTCGCTATGTAATTCTCAGTAAAATTTATAAATAGAATATTTATGTAATAAATATTTCTAAAATCCATCCTCTAATTCATATTTATGTCCTTTAAATTAGATTTATGAATCTGTCACGAGGAAAAAATAGTCTAAATATTCTGTAGTTCTAAAAAAAATCAATTCCCTCAAGTATAAAGGAGAATAGTTCCCTCTTTAAACCTGAAATATTTTTCTAACTTCATAAAAAAGAGTTCTAATTTATATCCGAGTTTATTAAATGAATGTGTTAATGGCTATTAACAATTATATCATTTGTCACTGTTATTATTTTTTTTCTTTCTGTATGTACACTGGTTTTCTTCATCTATTTCATCTCGTTTAATTCATTTTCCATTTCTGTCGACGTGCCCTTTGTACGTAATCCAGTTTCCTCTCTATTCTTAATCAAACTTAAATTACTCTTTCATATTATTTATTGAATCATTCTACCACCTTACTATATTTTTTTATATCATTGTAATTTTAGAATATCAATCAATAAAAGTGAATGTGGCAGTAAGTCTCCAAGCTTTTATTTCGAAAATATAAGTTTAAAAATCAATTCCTACCAAATGTTTCCAAAATTCAGTCTTTCGGACGAAGTTGGAAATTGCTGTTTATCATGGTGGCAGAATTTATCAATTTTATCACCTTATCCTTTAGCTTTATCTACTATTCTACAAAATTCGATGTACAAACATCAACGCTAGTAGCAAAAGATATTTCTCCCACTTCTGACGTTTTGAACACAATGGCACTTATGTTATCCAAACCCATTACTAAGATAGGGCGCGTTGTGATATAACTTTCTAATAGCTACCCTCCATTTGTATCCTTGTATGTGACATTTTAGTAAGCTTAAGGCTGAACCTTGCCGGCATTGCGGATATAAACAAATGCCCTCTTACAGATCCTTCTTAACGCTGAGGTTAAAGAATGCTCGTTATCTTTGGTAGAAGGATCCCATGGATACAAATACTAACATAATAATCAATAGGTACAGAGTGTAAGTGTTTGAGTCAATCAATTATCTTTGGTAATGAAAGTCTTACTCAATCAATTAATCATACAAAGCGAAAGTTTATCTGATCTGCTATCAAAGAGCTTTATGTTAACTAAATTTGTTCCGTTTCTAGAGAGAAAGAAACAATCTAATTCTATAAGGCATCAATGGAAATCCTAAGCCATAGAGGAATTCACTCTTTATCTATTGACCATTTCAGGAAAGACAATAAGTTGGCTAAATAACCTATTAAAGCACTTGACTTTCGACAATGGAAGTGACGTGCTGTACTATCCGAATCCGTATATTAATCTTGTTTTTAAAAACAAACAGCAGGTTTTAAGGTCTATATCATGTATTTTCCTTTCGGGCATTAGCTACCGGTAACTTATCAAACACTATTCTTAATAAAGTGACTTTGATAACAATAATTAGACTAGAACAAAATTCTAGACCTAGATAAGCAAGTTAAATGCAACCAATAAATACAATAATTAAAAGAATGCCTTATTTTTTCGCTTCCTAAGTAGAATTTACCCTAATGTAAATTTGTGTTACCTTCCTTCAGAAATTACAACTGTAAGTGGTTTGGACTGGTTTTACTCCTTCTTTAATTCCAAAATGTGACCTGTCATTTCCAAAGTAAAAGGATCGTTACTAAAACAATAACACAGCCCACACTTAAATTTACTCTCGCTCGTTTCAATGCTCAATTTTTACCTGCAAAAATCTTCTTAATCTTAACAACGGTGAAATTAATTAACTCGTGCTCCAATGGGTTTCATTAAATGTGTACATATACATGATGAGCCAATTACGTTAGAATAGTTAGAAGAAATTATAACTTTTGTGGTCATCAATGGCGTATCTCGAATTTTATCTCAACTTTTGAGCTGGTTAAAATGAGGAAAGGAAGTGTGGTTAGATCTCCTATTTTTTTCTAAGGCTAGCCATGCAATAAGGCTTTTGAATGAGATAAATGCCACAGTACTTCTCTCTAGGTACTTTTTTTATTAAAGGTAAGCCTTACCTAATTTATCACTGAGTAAGACCACCAACGGCCACATTATTTGAAACAAATTAGATCCTGAAAAGACTACATGACTGGAGAAGTGAAAAGGGAGAAATATTGGATCATAGATGAAAGAACTCACCTGGAGGCTAAAACTCGTTGGGACGAATTCTCAAACTGCGTTTCTTCCTCGATGCAGGTATACATAATTCGGTGAAACCATGGATTAATTTCTTTGATCACCCTTTCACTACGTGATACACAGTTTTCCTGGCAGGAGACAACCACTACGTGGAACTAATGTTTTGGTTCTATTAAACTTCATTTTTACGTCAAACCACTGTTGGTCGAGTCATCACGATTATTGCTGTAATTGTTGGATACTACAAGACAGTTAGGAAATTAGGGGGCGAAGTTAAATACACACAGTTCAGATGGGTTGTTCGTCAAAATTTATGTTACTTGTTCTTTTAACAGCTCTGACAGTGCGCACGGTTACAGAAACTTCATCAGAAGTTCCGGGTCTATGATTGAGAAGATACAGTATTTTAGCCTTATTTGACTGTTCGAGACGCCAGACGGAAATGATATGTGTGTGCGTGCAGCCACAAACTTGGGAAGGGTAGGAAAATAAATATCTGATAGCTCTGAGGTAAACTTCACTCATATTTCGATAGGGAATGATTCCTGTCATCGACGATATCAACCTCTTACACGGTGAAGTCTCATAGGCTATCTTAAGAGCTCGGAACGCGTCGGTAAGCTTCGCTTTATTCTTGCTATTTAATTTCGATTGGTATTGTCACGAATGAAATTTGTGATGATCACCAAACCGGTTTCAAAACTCAAAGCCTTCGAAGTCGGTACCAGATTACCAGACTCATCTCAAGGTCAATTCTCTACAGGCACAGTCATTATATCTTTCTCGTCTGTGGATTAAGTTGTCTCAGACGTGGTTACAAAAGCAGTAGCAATTGATGGTCACTTCGCCCTTTGGAGTATCCTTCAACCAACCTTTCCGCACTCACCTGTGATTCAAGCATCATGATGCAAGCTGCTGGCCTACATGTTATTCCCTCCGCCGTATGCATGATAGCCAGGCTTCATTGATCAGACCAACTTTAGGATCAGTCCTTTGGAAAAAATTTTCCCTGAGTTTAAGTCTTTGGAACCCACTACGTACTAAACGCTATGGTCCCAGTGCCAGACTAAAATGTCAGTGATGCCACAATAGCTATAGTTCATGGGCTTTATGTATCACCCCATTGGCATCGTTACCTAGTTGAAATGATTGGACCTAGTTGTAAAACTCTCCGCCATGCCATCCCATAGGCCTGGCAGGATTTAGCTATCTCATTGGTGGCTTTGCCCAGTATTAGAATTTACCAAAAATACTTTTTATGTATCGCGTTTTAAAATGACAAGAAAGATTCAGTTTTAGAAAATGTTTTTACAAATATAAATTTTAATTAGGATACATTTTTCGGAATTCACTCGCTTCTATCATCAGCTAAGAATAATAACAGAAATAGCTAAAGTGTTGCATCTTATATTCCAGCTTTATAAAATTGGGGTGGGTAGAAAGAGTTACCTCCAAAACTTCTATCCTAAATAAAAATTATAATTGTAAATAATTTCCTAAAAACTGCGTCTTTTTTCTCTTCTTAAAGCTCTTTCTGAGTAAAAAATATTTATTTTTAGACGCAATGCAACTCGCTATAACCTATTGGCTTTTCCTTTACCTGAGTTTCCACTGTTTGCTCTTTCGAGGCAAATAGGCAAATTAAATCTTTGTCATTTCTGACTTCTTGGATGAAGTAATCTGCCCTCGCATCCTTCACTCTTCCATTTGCCATTACTCTTCGGTAAGAGCGTTTTCTAATATAGACTCTGGGCTTCAAATCAACTAATAGACTTGTGGTGAACGTAATTTCGAACTTTAATTCAATATCGAAGGTGAATAACGCAGTGCACTAATGGCTTATTGCTTTGATGAAGGTTCCTTCCACAATAACAACATTACGAGAAATTGCCTCTCGACCCATGTTCAGCAGATAACACAAAATTTTAATTCAGAACAAAGCACAAAAAGATTATTTACCATCTCTCATTGTATTTACATATGTATGCGTATTATATGTCTTATATGCGTATTTATGTATATAAAATATTCATGTATTTTTTATGGCTTATTGAAAGCCATTTGTTCTTTACATTAATTATTCTTCAGGAAAATTTTTCTACATGATATAAAAGCTACACAGCCTTAATAATTTCTGTCATTATTCTTGGACTGATAATGGAAGCAACTTAGTTCGAAAACCTAAGTAAAAATAAGTAAAACATAAGTAAAAAATATCTGTAAAAATATTTTCTTAATATTACGTTTTTCTTCTCATATAATTTGCGTGAATATTAATTGTTTATTCGACAATAATCTGCTAGATTTAGATCATTCTTATCATTATAAGTGATGCTTCTATTTATCCTCTCAATTATAATGATTCTGTTCTTATTCTTCTATTAAATTATGGTTAGCTTAGCTACTATACAATTTATATTATCTTAAAAAATCTGCATAAAGTTCAGTAGGATGGAAATTGTATTTAGATCGGGGTAATGTAACTGACCATCTGTGACCTTAGGATCTCATCCATTACTAGCCAGATTTCAATTAGTAATTTAAGATATATTGCCTCCTTTAAAATGAAAATTATTTTTGAAACACTAACTTATTTTGATGTCATAACTAAAAGAATTTGATACTAGCTAGTATATTATATTTAATTCACGCCGTAAAGAGACAAAAGGTGTTGAAATAAGTATTTAGATATTCATGGAAATTATTTTTCGATTAACCTTCTTACATATTTTTTAGTATAGAATGTTTTTCCAAGCTTGACAGAGAATACTGCGATAGGTTTCAATAATAGTTAACTTAGGTATGGATTCTGCATAACCTCATTTAGCTTCAGATTTTACTAATTTGATAAAAGTGCCCTGATGGGGTTCTCAACTGATTTGAAAATCTAGATAATGGAGCACTAGAGGAAGTGGATCAATTGAAACATATCTAGAGCATTATTGCTGCTGTCAGCAATAATGGTTAGATTTCTATAAAATAAAAGACCACCAGGACCAGTGCAAACGTTTTTGTCAGTGGAGTACCGACGAATGCTGAGATTGGTATCGAAAACACTAAGATATCTAAGGCAGAATTTAAAGACGATGTGCGTAGGACTAGGACAACATTTAAGAAAAAAACAATTAGTACTTTGCTGAATAGACTAATTCTTAGATATCAATCACCAGACAAGTCCGGTTGTATAAGGCATGCTCACGTATTAGCACGACTAAAGTTAGTCTGAAACAGTTAGAGAATCTAGATAAATTTTGATCGAATGTGCTTTGGTTAGATTGAATCAATTTAAACTCCTCCATTTGAATGCAGATTGCTTTCTTTGACGCCTTACTAGTTCCATTAATTTTGGATGACCACCATTCCCCCATTTAAGCATAGATGCCGCAGCAATATAGTATGTTTTTTAATGGAACTTGGCATCTGACTGAAGCAAAGAATAAAGGCAATTAAAAGAAAATATTAGCTAAGAATCTATCTTCTACTCTGAAGAATTTTGTGATGCAGCAAATGTGATTTTCCATTAAGACACTGCTATAAAACTCAGAGATAGGTAACATGTCAGTGATTCTTGTTGAACAATATAAATGTTCACTCGTGACTTATTTATTTTCCTTGTTGTATCGTACTGGAAATCTTTTGCACATATCGCAAGAAATATTAAGAAGAAAAAACACCTTAACCTCATGCAAATTGAAAGCTAAACTTAAGTAGACGTGGGTGAGTTCCAAAACAATGTTTTCGAAAGATTATCAAGTCCTATAAGAAAGGCAGAAAGCAGTTACGAGTATGAGAGACAATGCTGCGGCAAACGAAATATTAGGGTCACTCTATCTAATGCAAGAATACCTACTACCACCATTCTAATTGTTTTGTTTATTTATATATATATATATATATATATATATATATATATATATATATATATATATATATATATATATATATATATATATATATATATATATATATATATATATATATATATATTTGAAGCAATATTATTTTCTCTCTTATAAAAGAAATTTATGCAATATAATATAGGTGCATGATACTAGCGAAGCAAAAAACGCTGATGGCCACCTGGCATACTGCCGCCATCCGTGACATATAAATTTGCGGTTTCCACCATCGCTCAACTGCAACTGCCAGCCTTTTCATCAACCTCTAAAAATATCACCATACACGCAAGATGCTGACACCAAAGATCAGGTAACCTGAAGAATTAGAGCGGTAGACCATGTTAATAAATTCAAATATGTAGAATAGTGAGTAACTTTAATTGACCAATCGCTCCATTGGTTAACAAATTAACAACTTACATACTCTTATGCCTTATTAAGAAAACACTTCGTACAATATAATTTTCTAAGAATCAAGCAGTTGTCATGGGTCTTCGACACGAAAACAACCACCTTTTATCTACTACGTACTCAGCAAATGTTTCGGCGATTCAAGTGCCTCAATATTTTTAATGTAGACAGAAGCACTGGCTCCGTCAGTGTGAGCTAGGATTTGAAGCAGAAACTTACTTGTCCCCTAAAACTAAATTTAGGGTGGTGTTTTCCTATCTACCAGCATACCTCATGGAAGCAATTATCTCATTATTCAAGTTGACAACAGAGCAAACGAGCTATAAGTCGTCTGCTTAACAGCTATGGAAGCAACTCACTACGAACATCAACCTTGTGGAGCAGAAGACGAGAAATGTCCTTCGGTCGCTCTTAGACGCCACGTTTGCCAACATTTATGCGGCAAAGCTCAGACACGCCTTCTTTAGTCGTCTCCTGAATCATGTGTCACACATCCACTCGATGCTTAGGGAAGTCCAGCCGATCGTCAACTTAGTAATAGTGCCAATTGCGTCTCATCTTGAGATGCATTTGATATCCAGGAAGTACTCGCCACTGTCAATTAAACAGCACGATGCACCAAAGTTCGCGCAATTTTTTCGCTCTCAAAAAATAGAAGAGAAGCATGACAAATTCATCGATACGGTCCACAATTTGGCCAAGAAGCTGCAGGGTCAAAGCTTGTTACCAAATAAGAAACCTGGCTTCTGCTCATGCTTTTATTTCTCGGGTAGGTCTGGCTCTTGTCACACTGAAGATCCAGGGAGAGAGACATCTAGGTAGTGTTGGTGTCACCATAAGTTCACTGGTGAGTCCTCTCGCTGTATGTCACATTGTGGATTCATTATGGAAGGTGGATAATGACCATCTTCTCCTGCTTTTCCAATTATCCAGGCCTAGATGACGAAAACTACACAAAGCGTCATCCTGAAGTCACAGACTACTCAAAAGCTACCTGTTTCACCATTCTGCCTCATCCGGACACTTCAGGGAAATTTGCATAACACAACTTGATCATTCATCAGAGAAAAATCTACCTGAAATTATAACCTTATTTTACAAGGAAATCACTTATTTAACATCACTTGGTCAGAGTTTATTTTGCCTCGCCCCATCCGATCTTCTGTGCCTTACGGCCATGCCATGAACATAACTTCAGGGAAACTTTCCCCCGTGGCAGTACATATGCCTACCTATCTACTCACCCTGAGTGCAATGTCGGAATCAAATATTTGCCACTTCATTCGGCATCTAAACATGAGAATTAACTTAATCTTTCACTGCAGCTCTACCGTTTTCTTACTGTAAGCTTCAATCAAAACTTATGTCAACCTCTGATGGTCGCCTCACTATACCGTTTTCATACTGTCAGCTTCAATCAAAACTGATGTTAACCTCTGATGGGCTACTGCCAGGTCAAAATTTCCTGGTCTATTCAAAGAAACCTCTTTCGAACTCCATATTTCCCGGACGACCTTTCCCATAGCTGTTCTTATTTATTAAAGTCGCTCCCTCTATCTTCACGGACAACTTCTTGCAATAATTCTTGCTTGTCTTAGAATTAAAAGGGCGCGTGCCATCGCGAGCCGAGTGTTCAGAATCGTTTTTTCCTTTACTCCGTCCTCTCGCATCTCTATTTACTCTTCTAACGTTCATTTCAGGTTTAAATCTAATGGTATCTAGTAACAATTAGGCCTTTTGTTCTAAAAAAATGGTAAGAACTAGCAAACCAGTAATGACAAGACTTGGTAACCTTACGTCATCCCTGACTTATTAATTTGTGACCAATCGGAGAGGCAAGGTATTAATTTTGACAGAACTGTTTTCCTCTGCTGCCTTCATCGGTCCATTAAACTACTCGCATTTTCATCAACATCCATCAATGTTTTTCATTGACCCGAGCTTCAATGCCACTGACTTAAAGAATGCAGAAAATTTTAGATATAGACATTGGTAATAAAGACACCTAGCTTGTATACTTAACCAAATCCTCCAGTACACAAAAGTTTAAATGAAAATAATTAAACTTAATCCTGATAAGCATCCAAGTATTTGTTTTACTTATATATATAGTGTGTGTTTGAGTTTTTGGCAAAATTGTCACATTTTTAATGTTTTCTAGTGTAATGAACAGTTTGATGTATCGGTTAAAGTCGAGGACGAGAAAGAGCATACAAAGTAAATTTTAAATTGAGATAAAGGTAGCTAACCTACAGAAAAGGAGGCCTTCTGAAAATTAAAAAAGAATTAATTGCATTTTGCTGAATCGCGCCAGGTATTGAAATGCATGCATCATGACTGCTATTCAATACTCTTTAAACACTATGAATGCTTTAAGACATGACATGAACTATTATAACGTAATTACATAACTGTGAAACACTAGACGTTTTGACTGCGTCCACTCGCTGTAGTTTTTCCCAAAACTGCAGAAAAGTTGAAGAAAGATCCCTGCAAGTGAATACAGGCTTTGGTGAGAGAGATGTATGTTAGATTGCCGTATAAAGCTTGTTCTAAAATAGTATCTTCGCAACCACTGGTATATGATGTGCAATGGGAAATTTTATGTCAGCCAAGGCAAATAAGCACGGCATTACAAAAGCAAAGAATCTCAGATTTTAATAACTTCTACCAGAAGCAGTTGCTAAACTTTCTGAAGAAAAGCTGAATTGCATACAAACCATGTGGCGTTTCAAGTATCAGGAAGATCAAGATCAACTAAATTGATGGTCTTTAGGTTTTTTCAGTGCAAGTTTGTCTTTCAATCCCAAATTATTGAGCATGGTATTAGGTCAATTATAAATGTTATGTGAAGCTTTTTGAGAATATACTCAAACCGTAGCTTGTGATGGTTTCTGCTGAAATGCACTACCACCTTCGTTTTTGATTACATGGATTATTATTTGTGGATCTCGATTGAAAAATATGCAAATCCGTCCGCCTAGAATACCATGTTTAAAATGGTGGCAAGAAATCAGGAAGGTGTTAGAACATCTTCGCATGGACACAGTGAGGAATGCATGCCCGAGGATCCTTATGCGTCTTGGGACGGTGGTACAGTCTGAAGACCAATACTTTAAGTAACCTGTCATCTCCAGACCACAATCTATTTAATAGTTTAAAAGCTTTAAATAAATTTAATTCTATTTAAGTTATTGTGAGGAACTGGAATATAAATAGAATATTTTGTTTTTCGTAAAATGAATTTTCCATTTGAGAAAAATCCGTGCAGAGGTGGAGAATGAACCAAGCTGAATAAGGCAGCATAAATCCATTTGATATAAATTGAAGCCGAATCATCAAAAGTGTGGCTTTCATGAGAGATACATAACTATACATATATATATATATATATATATATATATATATATATATATATATATATATATAGATATATATACAAAGAAAGCAACTACAGGATCTGTGGGTAATAATACACCTACCACATGGCTATGCCATTTTTATTTTCTGTCTCTCAAATAAAATTTGAAAACAGAAAGAAAGATGCAGAAACCTGGGGTAGCTGACTATAAATAGATATAGTACAAGAGAAAATAAGAATAGGGCGTGAATGAGCAAATGATTCTTCTACTGTCCCTCTCTCTTGCCTTTAAAAAACTCCGGTTTCTTGTCTCATTTGCTCATTCACTTCCAATTCTTATTTTCTCTCATATATATATATATATATATATATATACTGGGTGTTTAAAAAATTTATATCATTTGGCAATCTAATAACTTTGCCAGTTCACGTTCAAATGACATCAAATTTCAACAGCATGTGTAGAAACAGGTCAGAATTTCATGTTTAATGTTTTTATCTTTACATGCATAGAAATTCCATTCACTGGAAGTGGAAATCCATTTTGGGTGTTGGAAGAAGCTTGAAAACAGTCGAACAAGACTCCAGAGAGTGCATTTGTAAGAGAGTTCTCTAAAGAGTTACCAACGGCAATGCAGATTTGGACATGGAACAAAAAATCAAAGAAGAAGGCTTTCTATGCAGAACAAAATGATCTGGACGACCAATAACTTTAGAAGAGACGGTCGAACTGCTTCGCCAAAAAATTTGCAAAGCCCCAAGAAGTCCATAAGAAGAAGAAGTGTCGAAACACAGATTCCTCTAACGACAGTTTGGCGCTTGCTGAGGAAACGCTTGCTAATGAAACCCTACAAGCTGCAGCTAGTTCAAGGCCATAACGGCCTGTAAAAGAAACTTGTAGACGAGTTCAAGGAACGTCTTGTTTCCAGTGATGTGGCCACATTTCATACGGATGGCAAAGTCAATAAGCTTAATGTTCGCATTTGGGGCGAAGAAAATCCCCATGCTACAGTTAAGCATGTGAGGGACTCACTGGAAAGTGAACGTGTTCTGCACCATCTCCAAGACCATCATCATAGCCTGGTTTTCTTTGAGGGAAATGTGACCGGCCATGTTTATCTGCAAATGCTTTAGAACTGTCTCATGGATGAGCTCATAGCAAATGAACAAGAAGACCATGTTCCAAAAGGGTGGGGCTCCATCTCACGGGAAGCTTACAGTGCGGGCTTATCTCAATGACAATCTGCGAGAGAGATGGATCGGGCGTGATGCTGATTGGGACACTGTGCTGTTAAAATGGCTGCCACGTTTACCTGACCTGACACCTTGTGATTTATTCTCTGGTGCCATTTGAAGGGAATGGTCTATGTCCCCCCCCCCCATCTTCCTGCAAACATAGAGGAACTCAAGCACAGAATCACTAACGCACTGGAGATCTTTAGCAAACACATGCTGCAGCATCTTTGAAAGAAGTTGGAGTACCAACTTGACGTGTTACTTGTCTGAGGAGGTGCGCATATTGAACAGTTGTAAAATCGTTCATGGAATACACACACATATGATTTTCCCATTCAAATTTGGAGGAAAAAATATTTGGTTGCTTACCAGTAAGCCTGTTTAGTTTTATTTGCCTTGACTATGTAGTTTTTGTGATATTTAGATCTTAAATGATATCAATTTTATTTAAACACCTTGTATATCTGTATATATATACGGTTTGAATCCCACCCTAGCTCAGATTTTTTTGAAGTGAGAAATAACTATTTTCGAAAAATATTATTCCGTTTTCTCTTTCCTGCCGTGAAGTTGGATTTATTTCATAATTTTTTCGCGCTCATGATATATATATATATATATATATATATATATATATATATATATATATATATATATATATATATATATATATATATATATATATATATATATATATATATATATATATATATATATAACAGGAATATGAAGACCCAGGTGATTACACTAATGATTTATTGGCAGGACGTTTCTGACCTTTACTAAGACCATCTTCAGCGACTATATCGTCTAATGAGAAGGGAAAGGAACATTAATTGATAATAGTTAAAAGAATACATTATAAAAAAGCGAAAGAAGTCAAGTTAAAATAATAAAATTGACAATTATTAAAATTAAACTAAAAACACTAATAGCAATATATAGAATTAAATAATATTACCCAGTTGTATTTAAAAAAATAATAGAAAGTGAAATTAGAACAAACTGACTTGATTAACACATATTAAAAGTTATTGAAGTAAATAAAAAATAACCTATTATATTAAATTGTAAAAACAAAAAAGAAATCAACTAACTAAACATATACAACTACTGACGAAATTTATTCGGTTGGTCGGTTGGCTAGTTAATCTATTGAAGTGTTGGTTGGTTATATTGTGAATAATTTAATTAAGAAGGAGTTATTATTTGGATTTGGATTTATTTGAATGATATATAGTGACTCTAAGATTTTCAAATCGAGAGAAGTTAAGGCTGAAGAAAATATAGTAAATGAATTAGAATTAAAAGGATGATGGTGATACTCTGAATGTTGCCTGATGGAAGAGGCTTCAGGTTTAGAAATTGGAATACCAGTCCTATGAGACAAACCCAAGTGCTTTGCGATCCTGCAATTGAATTGTAATCCAGTTTGGCCTACATAACGACTGTAGCAGGTCGTACATGTATAATTGTAAATTATACCGGATTGCAAGCCCAAAGGGATGGGCTCCTTATTGAGACAAAAGGAATTTAAAGATACAGGGTTAGAGTTTATACAAATGAATTGGCACTGAGGGAAATGGTTGTTGAGGGTAGAGAAGGAGTTTATTAAACTCGGATGTTAAATGCTCGAGATATGGTAGTATAATAAGAACCTTCTGTTTAGAAACAGTAGTAAGTAAGGGTCGAGGATAGTATATTTTGGAGAGAAAGTTGGATACTAACTGGTCGAAGATCGTGGTAATAATTAAATTTGAAGAAATCCTTTAAATAATTCAGTTCTTCATGAAACGATATCCAGTTGGAGCATATATGATAGGCTCTAAAAATTTAGCTTTTAATACTGGATAATATATATATATATATATATATATATATATATATATATATTAGAAGAGAAAGAGAAAATTGGATGCGAATGAGCAATGAGACAAGAAACAGGAGTTTTAGAGGCCAGAGAATGTGACATTAGAAAAACTCTAGAATCAAAAAGAGCAGTGCTTGGCACAATGAAGGCGATCCTTTACCGAGGAGACAGAAATAACGCCAGGGGAAAAAAGGTTTTGGAAAATTCCTGTCGAGGACTCAAATACGTGTCTGTTGATTGCCGCTCAGATACTCTACCGCTAAGCTACCAGGCACAGTGACTCAACTTCACCCAAAGCTTTAATCCATCAAGCCCAGTATCTCCCTAAGCTAGGAACATCCAAGAAATTTTATATCAGATCCTCTTACTAGCTCACAATTTAAAAGCTCATTGTCCATGTCACATACAAAGAAAGCAAATACAGGTTATGCGAGTGGAAATAACAACCGCCACAGAGCTTTTTCCATATTTTGTGTCGCCCTCTGCTTTCTTTGATTCTAGTGTTCTTCTAATGTCCCTTTCTCTTGCCTCTAAAAACTCGTCTTTCTTGTCTCATTACTCATTCGCGTCCAATTTTCTCTTTCACTGGTACTATATGTATATATAGTCAACTATAAAAAGTTTCTGCATCTTTCTTTCTTTTTTCAAAATTGTGTTGAAAGGCAGAAATTAAAAATATTGCGAAAGCCCTGTAGTGGTTATCTCCCGCAGAACCATTATTTGCTCTCTCTTTGTAACGGGTCTTTCAACAAGGACGCTCAAACTTTGTCAGGCAATAGCGACCATGTTGTTGAAGCAACATCTGGCCACCTCAATGTGAACTATTCAATAGTACTTGGCAAGTTAGAATGGATGGTTATAACGTTGAACATTGTGTGAAAATCATAAAATATTATTATCAAAATCAGTGCTCCATTCGACAAACGTTCTGTGCATCAGTAGATTTCTATCGTCCCTACAATCGTCCTGCCGGGACGACTGTTCGACTTTTGGTGGCCAAATTCGAAGCAAAAGGGTCGGCAAACAATCGCCTAACACTTGTAATGCAAGGTTTGTTAAAAACATCGTTGCTGTAAATGAGAGTGAACGGGAAGATCAGAGGCAGTCAATTTCTCGTCGTTCACAAGAATTTGGACTTTCTGCGACCTTAGTTTGGCGAATTATGCGTAGAAAATTGGGCATGCATCCGTACAAACTCCAACTTACCCAGGAACTTAGGGTAAACGACCATACATAAGGCCGCGTGTTAGCTGATTGGTCTCTAGAGCAGATGGATGTTGCCCTAAATTTTCCACGAAAAATTATCTTCAGCGATGAGGCCCATTTTTGGATGAATGGATTTGTGACCGAGCAAAATTGTCATAATTGGGAATAAAACAATCCACATGAGATACAGCAGAACCAAGTGCATCCCAACAAAGTCAATGTTTGGTGCGGAATTTCCTCTAACGGTATCATCGGTCCGTATTTTTATGAGAACGAAGATGAGATTGCGATAACTGTCAAGGCGAGACCGACAAATCGATGATAAGCAACTTCCTTTGGCATCAAATGGATTATATGCCTGATATGGATACTGACGTGCCACACTGCGCACGCCTCTATAGACATTTTGCAACAGCGATTTCAGGGCAAGGTCATCTCGCGCAGCGGTGACGTCAACTGGCCACGGAGATAATGCGATTTAACGCCATTAGACTACTTTCTTTGTAGCTACCTTAAATCGCAGGTCTATGCGAGTAATCCGCATAAAGTTGATGTCCTCAAAGTCAACATAACGAACACCATTTAGCAAATTCAGCCTGATTTATGAAGCACTTTTATTGAAAATTTGGCCTCCCGAATACGGTCCACCAAGTGAAACCGCACCGGATTTGAACAACGTCATATTCCACACTTAATGCCATAAAATGTACTTTCAAATTTAAAATAAATTGAGTTCATATATCACACACAACTTGTTTTATTTACCTTCAAATATTGAATGACCTTAGGGAAAGACCCTTTATATATATGTATATATATATATATATATATATATATATATATATATATATATATATATATATATATATATATATATATCCATACCCCTATATTTTTACAACCTTTTTTTTATATTATTATATTTTTTTTAAAAAGTGGACAGATAAACTAGTATGAAGTTCCAGCGCATTCTTTACCCCCTTCCTCTCTTTCCATCTCCCTATATCGAACCTCAATTCTATCCCACCTCTCTCTCCACCCATTTCCATCTCCCTCCAACCCTCTCTCTCGCACTATTTCCCTCTCCCACCCATCTCTATCTGTCTCCTCTAACTCTCTATCCCTCAATTCTGTGCCCTTTTCTCTCTTTTCCCCCTGTCCTTCTTTTCTCGCAACCTATCACCCTCACTCTTTCACAAATTCTCCAACTCCCCCTCTCACTCACCCATCCTTCACCTCTCTCTTTTCCCCTCTCTATTTAATTATCTATCTCCTACCCTCACTTTCGCCCTCTATCTTTCCACTTCTGTCTCCCCCTGTACCTGGAAATATTTTCCCCTTCTCCCCCTCTCTCCCGAACTACCCTACATCCCATCCAGTGTGTTCCTCATCTCTTCTTGTTCCTGCTCCCTCTCCTTCTTCCCCCTCCTCCCCCCGCCCCCCCTCCTTCCACCTATATCTTCCTCTGCATCTATATAAAACTATCTTTTCTACTCTTCACACTATTCCCTCCTATGGGTTGAGAATTGAACAGGGAAGAAAAGAAGGAGGTGGAGATAGGAGAAATGGAGGGGAGAGAGGAAGCGAGCTGGACTGGAGTCGGTAAGGGGGGATTAATGGGGAAGGGGGAGAGAGAAGGTAAATTGTAAATTTTAAAAATGTATTTTCAAAAATAATTTTCAAATTTATTATTACTTACTTTAGGAATGAGCTCCCGCCTCTCCTCCCTGTTGAGAAGGAGTAGACATAGGAAGAGAGAATGGGTTGAGGATGGTTAAATTGATTAAGTAAGATACGAAGGAGGAAGGGGGAAAAGAATAGGGATAGGTAAGTGATTGGGGTAGGGGTGGAGTATAAGGATGCGATAGGGGTAGATGAAAAGAGAGAGGAGAGGGTAAGGGAACATAGAGGTCAGTGGGGATAGAGATGATAAAAATCCATTTGAAACATCAAATAGACCGAAGGCCAACGGCCGGAGGAACTGGTAACGAGCGAAGTATAGCACAAGTCCACCCTTTGGGTGGGGGTGGGAAGCTATGATTCCCCCCCTAAATGAATCAAGTGTACAACGAAGCGATTATTTGCGGGTATGAATTTTTTTAGAACGGGACTATTTTCGATATGTACCTTCCCACATCATCTTCAGACGTAAAATAAGATAAATTAACCAAGAAAACTGAAATAATGAATATATATTAAGTGGAAACTGACATCAAGCTGAAGACGTCAGCTATAGGTTTTTAAAAATATCCTTTAAAATGAAGTTTGACACATAGGGACTACATTTATGCTGCCCTTCAGACAAATTGTAATCTGGAATGTCTTTAATGAATGAGGATTCGATATTTTTTTCTTTTATTAAAAGCGTTTGAATGATAACTTTTGGGGCACTAAATAAATCTATTATATGAGTGGCATTTACTACATAGTTAAAAATTCTTTAAGTATTACTTGCTCAAGGAATATCCCCCCTTCTGTTCGTATATGCGTTTATCTAATGTCCTTCCGGCTTCTCCTAGATGGAAAGAGGGGCAATTTGGGGCTTAATACGGAATTCAATAGATGCCTGCATCTCTATTTTGGGCCTCACGCCTAGTGGAAGGGAAAGAATTCCTGATGGTTGAAGATATTTGACTGGTCAAGTTGTATATCCCAAGGAGAGCGTTTTCATTAAGATACTCGAATAATCAAACAGAGGTTTTAGCAGCCTTGGATGTGAGTATGATTTCCAGCTAATCCTGGAGTACCAAGGAAACTTTTCATGTAAATACACACAAAACCTTTCTAAAATGTCACTTTTTACTAGTTAATTGTAGATCTACCGTTATTCACATATATTTTCAATATTTTAAGCTTAATTGGTAAACATTTCAAGAATATATGGCTAATTTCATGCCATATTTTCATTCGTATTCTCTAAATAATTATATATAATATTATAGACAAGCAGTCAAAATTAGGAATAACTAGCTAGGAATACCGTGATCGTAAAAAGAAATTCTCTATCTTACTTATAACGAACTCTTTTGCACATTTCTGCTGTATATCAGGGATTAGCACTGAATTTATCAACGACGTTAATGGATTTTCATTCTATAGTCAATGTGCCCGATTCAAAACTCAAGAACATTATCCCAGTCTAATATGATCCATGATGTTGATTGTTTTTCTGAAAATATTCTTAGTATTTCAAATTTTATGTACATTATATGCCAAAAATTTCCTTTTTCCAACCTAAAACCTTTTCGTTAATCTATTGGCTGTTATTTTTTCTATTCAATAAGTTTCTGTTCCAAATGTTTACAAAACAACCAAAATTTTCCATTGAAATACAATCACAATTTGCTCATATATATGTGGTGAGAGGTTTAATTTGGTACGGATATATTATATGTGGCAGGTTCAGCCTGGTGTACGATTATAGGATAAAACACAAACAAGAATAACTTGAGTCAAATCTTCATTGTAGCTAGAAGAGATATGAGGCACATTGGATGTATGGAATTTAAGAAGACTGAGTTAAGAATGAGAAAAAATCTAATCGCATCTGGGTATGTGGCCCTTCAAGCATTACTTCAAATTAAATTGAAGAACAACTCGAATTTATTGATAATATGGCTTGAACAATGGAAGGATAAGATAAAATATAAGAGGAGATAGCAGTTATATGATTGTATGCCAATAGATAAGATCTGCACCGAAATTTAAATCAAAAGACTTTAAAATCTTCACCCTATTTGTTGTAAAGTATTCATCATTGTGTGTAGTAAACAAGTTTTTTTTAATAGGAAAGCTGATTTAAAGTAAATGATGGAGTAGTTCATGTATTGATTTTTGTTAACCATCTTGAATTAGAAAATAGAAAAGTAAACAGAAAACGTCTAGAAACAAATGACTATGACAGCTAAAATTAATTAGATGGATTTATTTAAAACATTTATGAGGAAAACAGGCCTGATACACGTTATGGAATTGATCCCTTCCAAATTTAAATTTGGAAGAGATTACCTCCGTCAGCACTAAAAAGATACCAGTTTTCAGAAAAATAAATTGGTGCAGTAAGCTATAATAATTTGTTTCACTTAACCCAAAATCTGAATTTTATATCTTACTGTAATTTTTTCTCAGTATATAGATTCATATTGTGTCATCAAAGAATTTTAAATTCTAAATAGTTTGAGAAAGGGGGAAATTACAAAACGACCTTTATTTTTAGAAATAACCAGCCATCGGTCGACGACAGGTGACAATAGGAAATGCTGATTTCAATACGTAGATTAGATGTTGGGAATGAGACGAGAAAAAAAGGGAGCAAAGCAAATATGGCGAATTAGATACATAGCGTATTATGTGCTATATAACGATGATCCAGCCATTTTTCGAAGTTACTTTGAAAAGCAACTACTGCAAAGAGAATTGGATATCTATGCTAAGAGAGGCTTACTAAGCATATAACTACTGATGAATCATATGTAGAAGAACATAGCAAAAACGAAAACATATAAACATTGTTCTTTCATCCTCAGTACTGCCGAAATAATAGGTTACTATTCACCTGCTTGAGTAAAATGAAATCAAACGTGCTTACGTCATAGTTATTGGATGGCTGAGAGATACATTTTGTACCAAAATAAACAAATTCTCCAAGTGAATTAGCAAAAGAATTAATTCTCATCGTATTTTGGAAAATTTTAAATTTAACTTCCTCTTTCCAAACACAAATAGAAACACAAAAATTTTTAGCCCACAAAATGACCGTATATTTATTTAAACAATATTTTTTCCTCTGTATGGTACTTACAAATTGCTAGTATATGTAAGGCATTTATGAAGTAATTAATATAAATAATGAATCAATTTCCAAGAAGATAAAATTCCTTCAATTTTTAAGGCGAATATTGAAAGAAAAAGACTATTAGGAAAAGAAATAATCGCCTTTAGAGAAGTCGTGGGATGAAAACCGACTGAACCAGTTTGCTGAGATCAGTAGACATAGGCTTTAGTCTACTTGGTATTTCCGGTTTCTAACCCGCTTCACTATCCAGCTTAATCTGAGCTTCTATGGCATACATTTGGTTCTCGAGAGGATACATATTCCTTAATTAGCTCTCCACTTGTGAAAAGGGTTGAATCGCTTCAGTGTAAATCACAAGACCTTAGAGAAAGAAATTATCTTATCTAAAAACGTTTTCTTCTTCCGAAACGAGTTGCAATCAACTTAAAGCATATTTGACTAAATAAGTTGTGAGATGTTTCATCGCAATTTATTTAGGTTATTTTGTAATTTTAATATCTTCCAATGGTTTGATAATTGGGTGTTTTGTATTTGTTTTTAATCCCAGATTTCTCCTTTGTGCTTTTCTCTTTGTGTATTTTATATAATAAATGTATTTTAAATGAATTGATTATCACCCTACATTTTTTATTTAAAAATGAGGAAAATTTCTTTTTGGTCATAATCACCACCAAGAACACTAAAGAACAACTCTTAACTACTCACCATTTCGTCCTTAATCCATACAACTTCTGGTGGAGGCTCTCCCCCTTCAACGATGCAAGATATCCGGAAAAAGGATCCTTCTTTTAAAGGAGGCTCTATTAAAGGCTTAAACAAATGCCTCCCTTTCATCTTTAGCATCGGCATTGGGGGAGGAACGATGACGCGAAGGCTTAGGTGGGTAGTACGGGAGTTTGCTGACGAAAAAAAATAAATGACTCATGAGTAAATTAATTAGGCCTTAAGTAATTTTGTAATTCTCTATAAAAATTAAGTAATATAAATGAGATTTTATTAAACCTCATTAATAAGGGAGATGAAATAGGAGAATTTAAAAAATCGAAAATAAATGTTAGCAGTTGTAATAAATTTAATTTTACTTCTTTCCTACATATCACCACAAACGAGATGGATTACGGCTGGTTTAGCTCCTAGCCAGCCAACCTTCTTTGCACAAATATGTACAGTGTCTCTTGTGTCTGCCTCTTCCAAATCTCTTTTTCTCAAACACACAAACACTTGTGACTATTTTTGCGTTTAATGTCACCCTTTCCTAGCCGTATTTTTAAATTCACTGCTAACTTTACCTATTAAATGAATGAAATAATACAGCAATAGATTTATACTATCATGATTTTTGAACAAAAGCAGTGTTGGAACGATAACTCTATCCATATGATAAAATTGGGGGCATAATATGTGACATTTAATACCGATCTTTGTTTTGATCATCAACGTTTCACAGTGTCCCCACGTCCTATCATTTCACTTTAAAACCAGAATCTACACATGATAAGAAGTGCAATGCAGCTATTTATTACAAGAGCTCAAGAGCGCCCATCTGAAGACTGCAGCGAAGAGCAATAATGCGAGCAAATCGAAATAAGAAGATGCCTAAACAAAATACCTCATCAGCTAGGCAAGAATTTCGTGTCTATAGGGTGTACACTTGTTTCTATAAACTACAGTCACAGTTGATAGTTGCTCTTGTAATTGTGTTAGTTTATCTAAATAGGAATATTTCTAAGAGTCACTGATGGGAAATAGTTCAAAGCCAAAAGAGAGTCCAAGCAATCAGTAGTGGAATAACCTGACTGAGACTATAGCTCTGGTAAACATTGCGGTCCTTTTGGGATATTTTAAAAAGGATCTGGTTGGAGTTTCCTTCCTCGTGCAGTTTTGTTTTGCGGCTTTAATAAAATTTTTGCTCCAGGAAACCCATCCTGAAGCACAAGGCTCACTAGGCCATGAAATTAGACCAATTTAATATTCTTGCAAATAGGCGGACAAGATTGCATAGGAAGAAAGTAAGGGTTATTGCCATGCAGCAGCAGCCAAAACCTGAAAAATCCACCAGTATCAAAAAGGAAACTTTTGTTTTAGACGAATGAATGAATAATTTGTCGATGCGTACGCACATCTTTTTTATCTCACTATATCAGTCGGTCCCCGTTTTGCATTTTTTTTTGTTTTGGTAATAACATTGTAACCATTCGGACGATTCTAACGAAGTTTGAAAGTCTTATGTTTGTTTACATTTTCTTTGGAATGAAATAATTACCAAAGTCCATTCAAGAGTAGTCGAGTTATTTGGCAATAACCTCATTACTATTTAGCTGATACTAACAAGATTTAAAAGCTCTTTGTTGTTTTACATTTTCTTTCGAATGGTTAATTGCCAAGGTCGTACTAAGGTTAGCCTGGGATTTATTTTGTTTGGGCAAAACATACTAACTGTTTCACACATTCTAACGAGATTTAAAACTCTTATGTTGTTTTAAATTCTCGTACGAAGGATATAATTACCAAGGTGCTCCTAATGTTAACCGGAAAATTAACCTGCTTTTCAAAAATATCATAAATATTCTGTAGATTTTAACAAAATTTGAAATTCTTATACTTTTTTACATTTTCATTTGAATGATATAATTGCTGAAGTAACTCCTAAGGTTAGTCGAATAATTATTTGGCTGATTCTAACAAAATTTAAAACCCTTATGGTGTTTTACATTCACTTCGATTAATATAATTGCATGTGTCCTCCTAAGGTTAACCATGGAATTATTTCGCAATAACATCAAAACTATTTTGCCGATTCTAACAAAATTTAAAAATCTTATGGCGTTTTACATGCTATTATCAATGATATAGTTACCAAGATCCACCCAAGGTTTGGCCGGGAATTATTTTGTTTTGGCAATAAAATTATAACTATTTGGCTGATTCTAACCAAATTTGAATCACTTATGTTCTTCTACCTTTTCTTGACAAGAATATAATTGGCAATGGCATACCCATGTTAGCCGGGAAACTATTTGGCAATAAATTAATAAATTAATTTTGTGTTTCGAAACATAAAATTACCACAGTCCTCTCAAGTTAGCTGGGGAATTATTTGGCAATAAACTCATAACTATTTAGCTAAATACAACGAATTTTTTATCCTTATTTTGTTTTAAGTTCTATATCGAATGATATAATTGCCAAGGTTCTCCGAAGGTTAGTCCTGGAATTATTTAGTTTTGGCCTTGAAAATCATAACTATTCCGCCAATTCTGATGAAATTCGAAGCCCTTGTGTTGTTCAAACCTATCTTTCAAATGACATAATTGCCAAAGTCATCACAAGGTTAACCGATGAATTATTTGGCAATAATATCATAGCTATTCGGCTGATTCTACGAAATTTGAAACTGTATGATTATTAAATTCTATTCGAATGATATAATTGCAAAAGTCCTCCCAAGGTTTTTCCTGGAATTATTGAAAGTTTTGTAGGTCGTATCAGAATAAGAGAAAGCATGCTACTTTGGGCCAGCAGACTTTTTTTTACTCTCTCAAGACTTAATTTCAGAGTCATTGTTTAGCGTTCACTTTAGCAATAAATCTTTGAAAATCATAATTTCTTAAAATACGTTTTATTTCAAATATGACATGGGTGCAACTTGAGGTCATTTGATTATGAGTCTTACGTAACCTAAGACAAATTACCTCATCATATTCAATTATAAAACATTGAATTTGTAAAATCAATAAGGATAAATACTATATATACCAATCCCTAATATCTATAGAACATTTGAACGAAAAATTCATCCAAACGGAAATGCATTCAAGGATATTTATGTTAAGTAGTATATGAGAAGTCATTTTTAATCTAAAATAATGTAATATCTCTATATTATAACTAATATATTAAGGAAAGACATACAGATTTTAAAATGTTCGCTTTGAAATTAGTTATTAAACGATGGTAAAAGGACAAGGATATTTCCCCAAGAAAATATGTTTCCCCGCTTGAATTGTGAAAATTTGTCTCAAAGATTTTAAGGGAGAAAATTGTCTGAGTAGAATAAGGCAAACATTATTACCACAAGAAATCTATATTCCTTGATTTGGATATTGGAATTTGTTTTATCGAGGAAATTACGCACTGCACAACATGAGAAGAGGAACTCACTGTAGCATAAAAGGTACATAAACAGCAGTTAAAAAAATTTGTACTTATTTTTAACATTTACAAAAAGTATTGATTGTACATCTTATTATAATGAAGTGAGTTGTATTTTTGGATTTAAGAGAGTAAAATGTGTAATTGTTGAATTATTTATCGCAAAAGATAGAACATTATGGTCTTATCTATCTGGTGTATCTTACAAACCAAAATAAGCTAATTGCTATTGCTAATAAATTTTGCGAATTTTGCCTCCTTTAGTTTCAAAAAGTTAAAAAAACTTTGTGCCAAATTATTCACTGAGAAAAATATTTGAAGTATTTGCCTTCATTGGTAATATATAAATGCAAAACGGCTAAGAGCTTTTGTTTTTAGCTTCGACATTCATACGAGGAGCGGTCAATAAGTTTTGCGAATCGGTAGGGCAAAACAGAGAAGGGAAATGGCTGTTTATGGGGGTTTTAGGACAAGTTATGACAAGTCAGGATCTGTAGCCGTACGCACTTGCCACCTCTATTCGAGAAGGAGTAGCTGATCGCAGATCATCGGTCAAAAATATTTTAACAATGCAGAAGGTTAAGCACCACACAGTGATAAAATTTTTGACAAAGGATGGCAAAGAATGCAAGAGATCCATGAGCGCATTGTTGAAGGGTACACCGATACCGTTCCTTCCTATGCAACCAGTGTTCACTGGAATTAGGAGTTCCGCCAAGATCATGACTCCCTTGATGATGACCCCCGTCCAGGAGCCCGGTCAGATGTGACCAACGAGGACAATGTCGACGTGTGGAGAGGATGATCCTCAAATAGCGACGGGTGAAGGTCGAAGAAATCGAGCGAGAACTTGGAATATCACATGCAAGTGTTATCAACATCATCCACGACAGTTTGGCCATGAGCAAGGTCTCTGCCCGTTGGGTATCTAGAGACCTCACGCCTCATGATCGACTTCAATGTCATCAAAGTACACAAGGCTAGAGTTTCACAAGCTGCCATGCGCGGGAGTGGATTCGAGGAGCTCAATCATCCCCCCTACAGTCCAGATCTGGCCCCTTGCAATTACTTTTTATTCCGTCAGCTTAAGGCTGCACTAGGTGAACGCCAGTTTGGAGACGATGAAGACGTCCAGCTAACCGTCCAGGAGTGGACTAAACAACAGTCGGGAAATTTCTGGTTGTCGGGAATTCGAAGCCTCATGGACACTTTTCCTTATATCTCGTTTCCTTATATCCGAATTGCTAAACTTATTGACCGCCCCTCGTATGTATAATTGTAAAATTGAAAATACGAAGAGATATTTAATGAAGATATCAGAGAAAGTGTTACAATCTGCAAAGCAAAAAAAAAAAATAATAATAGCTTATTATATGGGAAATTATAATTTATGGGGATTGGCAAAATATCTGAAAATAATGGAATCAATAAATATAAGACGCCTTGAGTTCGTTTCTCTTTAAAAGCTGCGATAAAAATCGAAAAAATATTATAAGGATTATCCTCACCTTGATTGGGCAAAATTCTTTTCTCTCTTTCTTTCTCCCTCAAACTGTCTGCTTCTCTCAGTCTGTAGACCTTTCTCTTTCCCTCTCCCACTTTCTATATATATATATATATATATATATATATATATATATATATATATATATATATATATATATATATATATATATACACGAGGGGTGGTCAATAAGTTTTGCAATTCAGATATAAGGAAACGAGATATGAGGAAAAGTGTTCTATTATTTTTCAATATAACTACCCTCGACTTCAATGCACTTGCGCCACTTGTCCCTGACGCTTCGAATTCCCGACAACCAGAAATCTCCCGACTGCTGTTCAGTACACTCCTGGATGGTAAGCTGGACATCTTCATCGTCCCCAAACCAGCGTCCACGCTGTGCAGCCTTGAGCTGGCGGAATAAAGGGTAGTCGCCAGGGGCCAGGTCTGGACTGTAGGGGAGATGGTTGAGCTCCTCGAATCCACACTCGGGCAGGGCAGCTTGTGCAAATCTAGCCATGTGGACTTTGACGACGTTGAAGTTAATCATCAGGCGTGAAGTATTTAGGGACCCAAAGGGCAGAGACCTTGTTCATGTCCAAATAGTTGTGGATGATGTTGATAACACTTCCATGTGATATTCTAAGTTCTCGCTCGATTTCTTCGACCTTCACTTGTCGATTTTCAAGGATCATCCTCTCCACACGGGGCACATTGTCCTCGTTGATCACGTCTGACGGGTTTCCTGGAAAAGGGTCACTTCAAGGGACTCACGACCATGGCTGAACTCCCTATTCCAGCGAGCAATGGTTGCATAGGAAGGGGCGGTGTCGTTGTACACTGCAACCATGCGTTCATGGATCTCTTTTGCATTCTTGCCTTCCTTAGTCAAAAATTTGATCACTGTGCGGTGCTCAACCTTTCTCCATTTTGAAAAATTTGTGACTGACGATCTGCGATCAGCTACTGCTTCTTAAATAGACGAGGATGGAGCGTGCGGATGTAGGTCCTGACTTGTCATAACTTGTCAAAACACCCCCACAAACAGCCAACCCCCTTCCTCTGTTTTGCCCTACTTATTCTCAAAACTAATTGACCACCCCCCGTATATATATATATATATATATATATATATATATATATATATATATATATGCTTCTTTACTTAATGTTTTGTCTAATTTATAAATTAGGCATCTCATAAATGGGTCTTATTTTGGAGGCTCATGCTATATGTATATTTATATATAGATATATACAAGCTCAAGCCTTTCCTCTCTATTTTCCACCCTCGCCCACTTTCCTACCCCATATATTTACCCCCACAAACTCTCTTCATCCCTTCATCACCGACTTTCTATCCAAAAGAGGGAATATAGCTATTTTATGGTGATACCGTTTACCTTTTTCACATATCACCATTCCTTTCCCCCCTTCATCCTGTGTATCTCCCATAATCCGTTTATCTCTCCCTTCTCTCCTCCTTCTCAACAGGAAAAAGGGGAAGGAGTCAATTCCTTAACTTAGCTATAATAAATTTTAAAATTATTCATAAAATCACGTTTGAAAAATATACACTTTTCCCTCTCTCACACCCTCTCTCTATTCTCCCAAACTATACTCCCACCCCCTCTCCGTCAGTCTACCCATAGGGCAGAATAGGGTTTATGATATCGGAGATAATTAGATAGAGATGGAGGGGTAGATATATTTGAAAAGAGTGGGAGAAAAAGAAGGGTAGGGTGAGAGGGAGAAGGGGAGAAGAAGAGGAGCAGGGAAAGAGAAGTCGAGGTAAAAGGGGGCTGGAAAAGAGCGGAAGTAAGAGAGATAGGATTGGGGAGAGACTGGGGAGAGAGGAGGGGAGGGGAAGAAATGATGAGATGGGGAAGAAAGTTTGGGAAGAGAGAAGGGAGATAGAGAGGAGAAAGAGAAAGAGGGATAGAAAGTGTGTGATAGGGAGAGGTAGAGGGAGAGTGATGGAGGGATAGGGAGAGGAGAGATGGGATGAGATGAGTAGGGATGAAGGGGAGAGGGGAAAATGGGAAGGGGTAAGAAGAAGTCAATGCAGATGAAGGGGTTAGAAGGAGACGTGTGAAGAATGCATTGGGAATTCCTATCAGTTTTCCACTGTAAAAAAAATAAAAATATTAAAAAAATCACGTTCGAAATCTTTTTTGTTATAGAAAAAAAAATTAAAAAATAAAATATATATATATAATATATATATATATATATATATATATATATATATATATATATATATATATATATATATATATATTGGGGAACGAGCTCGTAATAGGAGAAATAACGTCGCTTTTAAGCCAATACCAAGATTCAAAGTAGCATCATTTGGACTACCCTCCTGTACGAGGATCTGGTACAAAACCGGACCCTGGCCTACCCAAACCTATTAAAAGCAAACTTCTGCGCACTCTAAACTTAAATATAATAGATGTATGTATGATATATAAAGCTATACCACAAAATAAAGTAATATATATATATATATATATATATATATATATATATATATATATATATATATATATATATATATATATATAAGAGGAATTAAACCACATTATCCGAAGACAATTTAATTCAGAACAGTTTCGGTGTATCTCACACCCTTTTTCCTCTGACACTGGGCAGAAAATATAAGAGAAAAGCATAACACAAGATCCCCTCTTTTCCCCCCAATCCCCGTCCCTATGGCTAATCGGGGGGGGGTAGGCCTAAACATATTGAAGGGCTGGCATTTTACTATTTTATTTATTTGCGATCTTATTACAGGATTAAAATAAAATTGACTCTCAGATAAATTTAAATTAGGAACTAACGATATCAAGATCGATTCTACGATTCTTCTCTTAACATAGTTAGCCGATTTAAATAACATTTTACTTTCATTAAAATCGATCGTATGATTCTTGTCTCTAACATGGCAAAAAATTCCACTACTTTCGCTGCCCACTTTAATATCTCTTTTGTGTTCGTACAATCTCTTGTCTAGATTTCTCCCCGTTTCCCTTATATAAACTTTATGGCAATCGTTACATGGTATTGCATATACTCCTATGTTATGATGTTATTTGGGGTTCCCTAGCCATCATCATTTGGTTTAAGGAATTATTATATTTAAAGGCTAGATTAATACCCGCTTTTCCAAATATGTACTTCAAACAATTTAATTTATTTTTAAATGGCAATGTTATACATTTGTTGAAGTCGTTAGTGCGGGAAGGCTTATTACCATAGAATATTTTCCTAGCTGCAAAAGGGGCAGACGATATGAACCAATCGGGGTAATACAAATTAGAAAAAATGGCCCTGATATTGACAATTTCGTCATTTAAATAGGAAGGATGACCAATTTTGTATGCTCTAAGGAAAAGGTTAGAAATTACCGATTTTTTAACAGTATTATCGTAAATCGAAAAATAATGTATATAGGCATTCCAGTGGGTTGGTTTCCTATACACGTCAAGTTTTAATTCATGGTGATCTTTATTAATGAGGACATCTAAAAAGGGTAATCTATTATCATATTCCCATTCATATTTAAATTTGATGGAGACATGCAAGTTATTCAAATTATTAAAAAAGGTATCAAAATCATGGCCATTAGGCCATACAGAAAATATATCGTCAATGTACCTTAACCATATAAAGTTGGGGGGAAAAATTGTGGCAAGGAGTTCAGTCTCAAAATATTCCATGAAGAGACATGCCAATATCGGAGATAAACTATTTCTCATTGTAAGGCCAAATATTTGTCTATAAAACTCATTATTTACTCGTAGAAATGGGAAGATCCAAATTAAGTCTAGGCATGATTTCCCGGAGAAAGTCCATGGTTTGGCCAACCGGAACTTTGGTAAACAAAGAGTTTAAATCAAAGCTCCAAAGTTTTCCATCCGGTAATTGCAAGTGGTTGAAACGGTAAACGAAATCTTGAGTGTTCTTAATGTGTGCAGATGAGATTCTTCCTACTGCTGGAGATAAATGCTGGAGAGCCATTTAGAGAGCTTATAAGTGGGAGAATTAATATTGGAAATGATTGGGCGTAATGGACATCCCTCTTTGTGGGTCTTTGGGAGCCCATAAATATAGGGAAGTAAAGGGTTCATACTCCTGAATTGTTTAATTAAATCTGCGCTTTTTAATATTCTCTTCAATTTGTTGTTGAAATTGCTTGTTTTGTTATTGAGCGGATCACTTTGTAGCTTTTCATATGTGTTCACATCATTAAGAAGTTGATTTAATTTATCATTATAACTATGTCTGTCCAAAATGACTAACTGATTCGTTTTATCGGATTTGGTTATAACAATGTTGTTATTAAATTTAAGTTTATTTAACACAATCTGAAATCTTTTAGGAAAACCAATTTGGTCAGATTTTTCAGAATTTAGGGCACTAAGCATACAATTTTTTGCCATGTTAGAGACAAGAATCATACGATCGATTCCAATAGAAGTAAAATTTTATTTAAATCAGGTAGAATTGAGCTTGATATCGTTAGTTCCTAATTTAAATCTATCTGAGGGTCAATTTTCTTTTAATCCTGTAATAAGGTCGCAAATAAATAAAATAGTAAAATGTCAGCCCTTCAATATGTTTAGGCCTAACCCCCGATCCCAGATTAGCCACAATTAGGGGATTGGGGGAAAAAGAGGGGATCTTGTGTTATGCTTTTCTCTTATATTTTCTGCCCAGTGTCAGTTGAAAAAGGGTGTGAGATACACCGAAACTGTTCTGAATTAAATTGTCTTTGAAGAATGTGATTTAATTCCTCATTTTTTCTTGCGATATTGCATTAATTTTCATCATATACATATATATATATATATATATATATATATATATATATATATATATATATATATATATATATATATATATCTGTTATAAAATCTGGTGTGAAGTGTGTTAGGTGGATTTGAATTTTTTTTTTAGATCTTTTAAATTTCCCTCTAATTAATCTTTGTTATAAGTGAAAAGGCTAAAGATGTTCTCAAAGGTTTAAGAGAATAATTTCCAATTTAAATCTTAAAGTTCCCGTATTTACATTGCGTGTACGTGTGTACCTAGATCTTAACAGTGTGGAGCATAGAATATACCTAGGCAGATTAAGTAAAGTGACCGTTTTTCTTTTTTTTCGTGCCTTTAGATTTTCCCAGGGATAGGAACTCGAATAGTTCGTTTAGTGTAGGTAAAAGTTCGCGCACACGCTGCAGGTACACGTTTAGCGTGATTTTTTTTTTCTAGCACAAACACAGCTAAGAATATTTTTTAAAAAATATGGCATCATTTGAAGTTTTTAAAGCGCATGGCGAATCAGTGTTCCTGTCTGGAAGAGATTTGGTAGAATATATTGACAATGAAGAAAGACATGTTAGGGAAGAAGGAAGAAGTGAAGAGAAACTAGAACAAGAAAAAAGACAACGTGAACTAGAAAGTGAAGAAAGAAAACGTAAACAACAAGAAAGGCAACGTAAGCTAGAACAGGAAAAAATACAACGAGACCAGGAAGTAAAGCAACAAATACGCAGGCACGAAGCGGAAATGATGCGAGCACAAGCAGAAACACAATCTTTGAGTGGCAGATCGAAAGCGCGGCAAGGTGTCCCCCTTACCCTCTCCATATTTACGGAGAGCAAAGAATTTTCCTCATTCTTAACGCATTTTGAGAAAATTCTCGAAATCAATCACATTGATTTGGAAGAAGAAGGAGTAGTGAAATTGCTCCCCTTGCTAACCTCGAAATTGAGAGATATCTTCATCTCATTGCCCCAAGAATGTACAATTTATTATTCTGCCCTCAAGGCTGAATTATTCGCAGCCCATAATATTACCCCTGATTACTACGGCCATAAGTTTAGTGGCGCCAGGATCCTACCCGGTGAAACCTTCCGTCAGCTTAAGTATACCCTCCAAAGAAACCTTAAGTTTTGGCTAGAGTCATTATTACATCTTGTTTCAAGGGACCAGTTATTGGCTTCGCTTCCCCCAGTGATCTGTGCAGCCGTAAATGACCGGCGTTCTCGATCCTTCAAGGCAAGCGTTGAAGAAGTAGACGTCTTCGCGGCAAGTCATAACCTTTACCCAAAGGACTCCAATAAGCCCTCCCCAACGTCCCCTAAACCGAAAACCGGAAATCCCCGATTTAATCCATATTCCCAGTCGAAGTTTGTGAAAATTCCAGGCCCCTTCAAATCAAGAAGTTTTCCCCCCCACTGACCCTCGCTTCGTGAAGTCCCCTTTCCAGTTTTTCCCTTCAGCATCAATCCAAAAGAGACCCATTGTATGCTATACGTGCGGAGTAGCGAACCACATAAGTTCGCTACCCCCTCAAACAGGTTCAGCAAGTAAGATCCGCTGCCGCTCCCCCTCTTCTTCTCGTTGAACCCCCCGTTCCTTCATCTACCCCAAAGCCTGTCGGATCACCAAGTAAATTTTAAATTTAATAAGAGCTCACCACGAGCCTTAAAATTTGAGAATGGCAGTGTACATGGCTGTCGTACGTCCACATTCTTCTGTAATACAGAGTGTACTTGCATCATGGTATCTGAGAAGCACTTCCCCATGTGTCTCTTGACCACGATAAATTTGCAGTAGTCCACGACTACTTAGGACGTTCCAACCACTTCCCAAATGTATGGGCAGAAGCAGTTTTGGCCCCAATTAAATTCTGTTTGGTACTAATTAGACAAAGTCCCAAAATCTCACCTATTCTAGTCGCCCAGCCGGTCACCACACGCGCAGCAGCAAGCAAATAATCACAAGATACTGCCCCCCTCGAAGTTCACGCTAACTCAAAATTTAAGAAAATTCTAAACTCATAATTCGCCAAAGCCCCGAAGGAGTGTGGAATTCTCCTTCGCTTGTGGGAAAAGTCGCAAAATAAAGAGAAAAACTCGGTTCGTGGGAAAAAGACCGTGTCCTACGTCGAAAAGGATGAACTCCTTTCCAGAAACTCTACGGATGACGTTAACCCAGTAGATCGCTTCCTTTGCATCCCCAATCTTATTTCTCCATATGCTCAAGGTCGTGCATGATAGTGTATTTTCTGGGCATTTCAGTCATAACAAGAGAGGTCAGAGAATTTCTAAGCATTTTTTTGGCCCGGTGCAGCAGTGACATCTCAAAACATTGTCAGTCGTATGACATTTGTCAGGAGACCTCTGCTAAAGGGTGTGTAAAACACGCATCCCATCAGAGAGGCCCCATCATTTCTGACCCTTCTTTTGTGTGGCCATCGACCTTGTCAGCCCCATTCACCCTCCATCTAGTGAAGGGCACAGCTATTTATTTACTTTAGTGGATTTTGCAACGCGTTTTCCCGAGGCTGTCCCACTAAAGAGGATAGGTAGCATCACCTATGCCGAAGCCCTCATATCCATTTTTTCGAGAGTTTGAGTTCCGAAGGAAGTATTGTCCGACAGAGAAAGACAGTTTACTTCAGAATTCATGGAGCATGTGGGAAAATTACAGATGGTAAAGCCCCTGTTTACCACTCCTTTTCACCCAGAGAGCAATGGGATGTGTGAGATATTAAATGGTACTCTCAAGTCCATCCTCCGTAAGGTCTGTGCCGAACAGACACGTGAATGGCCCCCCTATCTTCATGTGGCCCTCTTCGCCTACAGGGAAATACCGCATTGTATGCTTAGCTTGGCTCCGTTTGAACTGTTGTACGGTGGTAACCTAAGAGGCCCCCTTAGTATTTTAAAGAATTTGTTCTCACAACCTCAACTCGATCAGGAAGTTTAATCTTCCTATACGTATGTGCTGGAACTCCGCGAGAGGTTATCACAATGCACCAGCAAAGCAGCCAGAACGCCAAGGTAAATTTAGATAAATACAAAACATAATTCGACGTTAAATCTAAAGACCACCGTTTCAAAGCAGGACACGAAGTTCTCTTATTGAGCCCCATGAGAGCAATAAACTCCTAAGCCAATGGAAGGGCCCCTTCTCAGTTTTGGAGGCACGCGGACCTGTGGACTATCAAATCTGGACCCCCTTCCGAAGAAAAATTATTCCACATCAATATGCTGAAGAGGTACCACCACTTTGCCCACGTTAATAATATTGTGGCCCTCGATGAAAGATCCGCCGTGAAATCAGATTACCTCGCCGAATCCCTTGATATTGTACAAAAAGTATGCTTTGAGCAGGACAAAGATTATCCTTTATCGTCCTTACCTGGAGAGACCGCCCTCTCCAATGATGGTTTAGAGATTGACGAACGGCTGACATAACATCAACGAAATCAGCTCCAGCTCCTCCTTAGTCGGTTTAGTGAGGTTATTTCCAATAAAACTGGATGCGCCACTCGTTTCGAGCACGAAATCAAGCTCACGACACATGAATCGGTTAGGTCTAAGCCTTATCGCTTACCTATTCACTTGAGGAAAGCCCTTAATTTAGAGGTGGAGAATTTGCTTTAATTAAACATAATTGAGCCCTCTACTTCTGATTATTGCTCGCCGATAGTCATGGTTAAGAAACCCATCGGCATTTACATATAGGATGTGTGTCGACTTTCTGAAACTAAATTCGGTCACTGTTTTCGACGCCGAACCTATCCCTCTGATAGATCAAATCCACCATCTGTTTGATGAAGAGAAATTCATTACTGAACTCGACCTGTGTAAGGCCTATTACCAAGTCGCGCTCAAGAAAGAAGTGAGGAAATTTACGTCGTTTCCTACTAAAAAAGGATTTATGTAGTTTAAGAGGCTTCCCTTTCGGATCATAACTGCTTGGAGCATTTATAATCGATTAATGCGGAGAAATTTAGATGGTTTGCCAAATACCTCTCTCTATTTTGACAATATTCAAATTGCTACTCGCGACTGAGTCCAACATTTAGTATGCCTGCGATTTTTGCTGACCCGGTTGCGAGAAAACAGTCTTATTATTGGAACGGTTAGTGTCACTTCGCCTTTAAACCATTCAATATTTAATGTTTAATATTGGGAAAAACCAACTTAGTCCCCAGGAAGAGAAGATAAAGGCCATCGTCGATATGCCTCTTCCCTGCAATTAGAATCAGCTCTGGTCTTTCATGGGATCCGCTTCATTCTACCGACGCTTTGTCCCAAATTTTCTGTCCCTGGCCGCACTTCTCTGCGACCTTTTGAAAAAGAACGCCCCCAACTCAATAATCTAGAACCCGAGAGCCACCGTAAATTTTAATTCCTTGAAAATGAAGTTAATTTCTGCCCCCATTTTGAAGGGGCCCAATTCTGAAAAGTCGTTCGGGCTTTGCACTAACGCCAGCAACAAGGGCCTTGGTTGTGTTCTACTTCAATATGAGGACGGAGGCAAAAGCCATCCTGTGGCCTACGCTAGTCACACACTATTACCCTGTGAAAAGAACTATTCAGTTATTGAAAGGGAAGCATTAGGAATAATCTGGTAAATTCATAAATTTAAAATGTAATTATTAGGGAAACAGTTATGTGTGAAAACTGATCACTGCCCCCTTGCGTATCTCCGAAACGTGAAACACACGGACGGCAGATTAATGCGCTGGACTCTCCTCCTCCAGGAGTACCAGTTTAAAATCAATTTCATTAAAGGGACAGATAATCAAATAACCGATTCTCTCAGCAGAAATGCGTTACCTGCTAATCCCGATTAATTCCGTGTGAAATGGCCCTAAACAAATGTTTGGTAGTTGTATATATATATATATATATATATATATATATATATATATATATATATATATATATATATATATATATATATATATATATATTTCCGTAAGAATTGAAGGAACTGTTAAATTATTATTTTTTTAGAATAATTGATTATTTTGTGTACGTCCATTTCTTTGTAGTTTTATGTATTTACGAAGTATGTAAGAATAACTGTCCTCGCGATATGATTTAGGAATGTCTCCGTTATCATCATGTTTTCTTTTGGGGTTTAAAGTACCCAAGTGGAAACCATATATCGTGTGATTTTAAAATTTTTTCTATACTTATGTTGGTTATTAAGTATCCTTTTCATTGATAGTATGTAGAGTATTTTGATTAATAAGCTGATTCATTTTCTGTTGTAGTGTATAGCTCGGTAACAGCGTATGTATATTGTGTATAGTTCCTTTATGTTTAGGTAGAAAATGAGTCGTAACTGAGTCACCCCCCCGCACTTAAAAGAGTATCGGATTGTCCCTTTTCTCCCTTATTCCATTTTTTTCTCTTTGAACAAGAAAAGGTCCAACTTTCGAAAAGGGAGGTTATGTGAGCGAACGAACCCGTGATGGGAGAAATAACGTCGCTTCTAAGATTTGCCCATACGTGATGGCCCTCGTGTAGCTTACAAACAATTGTCAAAGCTCAAAAGCGTGAGAAAGTATAATGGAATGTAGTCCTTGTCAAGGCGATTATTTAAACAAGACGAAAAGTGTCCCTTCCCCTCCCCCCTTTCAAGCCACGCTGGGAGTGGCTGAGACAATCGCCACCCGCGCTGCGTTCGCCATGACTCAAACAATGGGCGATAGCCCCCCTCCCTCTTCTATAGGGGAAGCTCCGTCAGTTCTGGTGTCTATATCTACCCGCGTGAGGAGGAATGAATAGATTGGTACGAGGGAAGCTCTCAGTTGCAGACGATCTTACTCCACCTTGATCTGGCTTGTCATACAACGAAGGCAAGGAAATGTTGTGGTACAAAACCAATCATTTCATCTTGGAGAAAACAAATATTATACCCCCTAGAGTTAGTTACAAACTCTTCTCCACGTAAGAATACCTGTCTGACTCCGCTCATCGACGCCATCTCCAAACAAGAACCAAGTTTTATCCCAAAAGGCTTGAGTGAAGATTCCTCTTAGCGTAATACCCCCTTGATTACGCATATCCGACCAAACAAACCGTTGACGTCTCAGAAAAGCTCACCCTCCCCTTCCTTCAAAGGAATTTAGACAGGAAGATTTCCCAACCTTCTTCCTTCTCGAAGACTCTACTCTTCCCCCACACCCCGTCATCTCAAAAGAATATTTCACTACAAGCAAGTTGACCTTGGACACCGCCGAAGTGACCCAACCATCATCTCACTGCTTCGCTGAAAATGACCATCGTCTTCCCTAACCCCTTCATTTGTGTACAAGGTATCGTAACGAATATTTTAGCTTCTCCAAATTTATAATGGCCGTCTACCGTTCCCCATTAACAGTTGTGTAACTATTTATCTTATATGTGTGTGTATTGTTGTAACATATTAACTTTAATTAGTAATATTTATTAAAGTCTATTTTTGCCTACTCTTTTGCTTTCTGACCCTCGAGCTCATTATAGCCGTATAACAACAGCCTGTACCTAAGTAAGATTTGGAACTCTCAGCCAATCCTAAGCTTCAAAGTAGCATCATATGGACTAGCCCTTCCTTACGAGTATCTGACCTTTTAATCGGACCTCGGCCTACCCAAACATATTAAAAGTAAACCCTCAAGCACTCTAAAATCAAATATAATAGATGTATGTATTATATATAGAGCTATATCACGACAATATATATATATATATATATATATATATATATATATATATATATATATATATATATATATATATATATATATATTGAAAATTACGTCCTTCTGTCTGTCTGTGTGTGTCTATCAACTTTACAACCCTTTCCCTCTACTCTCCTTCCTCTTTTACCCATTTGCTCTTATTTCTCTCCCCTACTCTTCCTCTCCTCCCCCCCAAACCTTCTTCCTCCCCATCTCTAACCTTCTCATCCTACCTAAAGTCATGTAAACCAAGATAAAAAATAGCCACCACTCTCGCCCCTTCACTTCTCTCCTCCATACCCTACCTATTCCCACCTCTCTCTCCATCCCCCTCTTCCTCCCGCCTCTCCCTGTCTATCTCTTCCTTCTTTTAAAGGAGCTTCAAAATGAACTCGTTAAGCCATTGCGTGAAATTTTCAATCGCTCATTAGAGGATGGCGTAGTTCCGTTGGATTTCAAGCGAGCAAACGTTACACCTATATTTAAGAAGGGGAATAGATTTGAAGCAACGAATTTTCGGCCTATTAGTCTAACTTCGGTAGTTGGGAAGCTTTTAGAATCTGTAATTAAAGATAGAATAGTGAGCCACCTCGAGGCAAATAAGCTGATTAACGATACCCAGCATGGATTTAGGCGTGCGAGATCGTGCTTGACTAACTTGCTCGAATTCTTCCACAAAATGATTTGCGTGTACGATGAAAGCAAAGCTGTAGACGTAATATATTTAGACTTTAGAAAGGCGTTCGACACCGTCCCCCACCAAAGGTTATTAATGAAAGTTAAAGCGATTGGGGTGACTGGTAAGATTTTAAACTGGATTAGAAATTGGCTGAAAGATCGCTCGCAGCGGGTAGTAATAAATGGGGAATGTTCAGATTGGGCCAGCGTTAGTAGTGGGGTACCGCAGGGCTCTGTTTTAGGCCCTTTATTGTTTTTAATTTATATTAACGATTTAGATAAAGGCATACTTAGTCGGATTTCGAAATTTGCGGACGACACGAAGCTGGGTAATCGTGCCTATGTAAGATCGGATGTCGATAAATTGCAGGGGGACCTAAACTCGATTGCCAATTGGGCGGACAAGTGGCAAATGGAATTTAATTTAAGCAAATGCAAGGTAATGCACTTGGGTTGCCATAATTTAAGAGTAGATTATACCATGAAAGGCCAAGTCCTCGACGCGGTTAAATTAGAAAAAGACTTGGGAGTATTAGTCTCAGACGATTTTAAATTCTCGAAGCAATGCGCGGATGCGTGTAAAAAAGCAAATCGCGTTTTGGGTTATATCGCGCGTAATTTCACCTTCAAATCTAAGGATGTAATTTTACCTTTATATAAATCCCTTGTGCGGCCACTTCTCGAATACGCTGTTCAATTTTGGGCTCCATATTTAATGAAAGATATTGCGCAATTAGAAAGAGTGCAGCGTAGGGCTACGAAATTAATTCCAGAGCTGAGGAATAGATCATACGAGGAAAGGCTCAGGGCTTTAGATTTGCCATCGCTAGAAAGCAGAAGATTACGTGGCCAGCTAATAGAAGTATTTAAAATACTAAAGGGTTTCTCAAACGTGGACTTTCGCAATCTGTTCGAACTGGATCATAGGGGAAATACTCGTCAGCACGGGTTAAAATTAGTGAACAAGCGTTTTAACACTAGTATAGCCCAAAACTATTTTACATTTAAAGTTACTCAAAATTGGAATCGGCTGCTCACCCACGTAGTAGATAGCACTTCGGTTAATATGTTCAAAAATCGTCTCGACGTGCATTTGAATAGTTTAAATATAACGTAGTTGAGCACTGTGAATTTGGACGTCCTTGCAGAGAGAGAGAGTTTGGAGCGGAGGTTTAAGGATATGAAATTATGATGACTAAAAATGATGCCGGCGATTCTCTGCATGTGTAGCTTAGATGTCCCATTTCTTTTCCGCCTATCCTATAAGTAGTCTCTATCCCTAAATTAGTTTTTCACCACTAGCAGTCGAGTGGCTGCGGAAGATGAGAAGAAAAACTTTCTATCTCCCCCGACCCCTAGTTTGATTAGTTAAAATTGCACGATAATGTACACATGTAGATAAGTGTGTACAGTAGATAGTATTAAAAAAAAAAAAAAATAGCATGTTAGAGATACACTCGTAGATAAGGGTGTATCGTAGTTTTTGATTTAGTGTAGCGGACTAGCCTCGAGCGGACCTTAGGGTCTTTGCTGGTCCTAGATTCTGTAGTTCTGTAGTTCTTCACCCTCTATCCCCTCCTCTCCCACCTCAAAATCATAAGGAGCTCGATCTCTCTATGTGGCCACAAAGTTGTTCACTCATAACAAACAGTCAGTCAATTGTGACTGTAAACTACTTTACTAATTTTACTAATTTTACCTATATTATATGATAGAAAAAGTGCGAACCACTCCTAAATCTGCCTGTCACCAAAATTATAATAATCATTTTTTATCGAGCTCCTTATCATTTTTTAACGCAACAACATTTAGAAACCATCGTAATCAGCGAACAAAGGCCAACCCTCAATAGTCAAACTACAAGTTGGAATCGAGCAGTAAAATTGTTCTAAATAATTATATATGTTTGATTGAGACGTTTTTAATGACATAACGTTTAAACTTAGATAAATAAATAACCCTTACAAAACCTCATCATTCCGGAGTGGGGAGTAGGCGGCTATCAATCTTTCTCTGTCTCATTAGCTTCGTTAGCACTGGTAAATCAAGAAAGGGGAAAGGTCAAGTTAAAGCTTTAAAAGTAAAATTTTTCACGAAACTCTACTCTCAACGATCTATTCAGAAGACTGCTATGTTCAAGCATAAAACAAGACAAAACTCAATAGTAAGAAAGGATTTATGCGGTCGCACGGCTGATTGGAAACTCCAGATATTTCTTGTGATCAAGGTAGATGCACCTCATGGGGCTACTTTTACACCTATTCCCTGATCTTATTTTATCCATCTTTAACCTTTCACCTATTTCATACTAGCACTGAATAAGTCTGGCAACGGCAAAGCCTAAGGAGTAGTTAGTAGCAGGATATAGTAAACCCCTGCAGGAGACCACGTTAAGGGGCCAGAAAAGGGGGCTATCTATCGCCCACGAGCCCGAACCCTTCTGGAGAGTATAAATTAGGATAAAAAGAAGGGCTCTCCTACTAGTGAAGTGAGGTAACTTTTTTATTTCACTCACTGCTAGGAGCCCCATGATTGTCGTGCACATTACCGAAAAATAAAGACCATGGACTAATCCGAAGAACTTGAAAGACTCCCGCTTCGGCTTATACCAAATGGAGGAAAAAGATCACCCCAGCAAGTAATTCAGACCATATTCACCGATTTGAAAATCCCATTGATAAAATGCATTGAAACGCCTGCCGGATTCACTGTAATTTATCCCCATTAAGAGGTTGTTGAAAAGTTACTCAAGTCTCACCCTCAGGTAGCTGGACTTCGAGGAAAACTACCAAAATTATCTTCGCGAGTATGAGCTACGTTTGCCAAAAGATAGAAGAGTGAGAAGGAGATCCCTTATGCGAAGAAATCAAACAAGAAATGATGAAAAAGCGAAATTTGATTTAGGTACTAAAGGTGATCAAATTCAAAGATTACATACATGTGTTTATGGTGTTGTGTAAAATCACTGATTTGCGGCCAGGGCCCAGAAGAAGGGATTGGTGGCATTTAGCATTCGAATATCCCAAGCAAATATCAGAAGAGAGCCATTTGTTAACATACAAATGTGTTTCAATTGATACGCATTTAAAGAACACACCTCGGGAAACTGCTTGAAAAAGGGACAGAATTACACAAGCACAGGTCCAAAATGCAATACAGCCAGGAACCTATGAGAAATCTCTCAACGCAGTATTAAATGCTAATTAATGGTTTAGAACCAACCAATTAATATACCACATCAAGTACACTTCTCTGCCATGATGGCCCAAATGACGGAGGAATAGAAAAACAAACAAAAACAAAATCAAGAGACAGATATAGATGCAAGCGAATCTGTTGAGGAATGGATAGAAAACCAGGAAATCTCCCTAAATGAAAAAGACTAAATCAGACAAAAGCCAAGCCAAACCCCAAACGCAAGAGGCAAGCTTCAATTCCCCAGCAGCAAATTAAGGACAGCACCGGACATGGGAGAACTAAAATGCAGCCTAAAAAGCGAAGTTAAACATTCTGTAATATATTTCGAGGAGTATAACCAGACATTATTTAATTTCAGATCACTGGATTAACATAACCCACGACTAAGTAAAAATCTGGAATTACTACTTCCTAGCTGTAACTCCCCCACCCCCGGGAATTATACGACGGAGCTTTTATAGCTATCAAGAAAGGCGTCTATTTTGGGACTTAAGAAGAACTGGACGACTCATATATTGCTGTAGAAGTTACAATGAAACAGACAAACATAATAGCAACAGGATATCAAGAGCCAAGGAGACGAGAATTAATAATTGACAACTTAATTAAATCTTTAACATCAGAAAATTCGTGGTCTTCATGGGTGAATTAAGCCTCTAGTGTCAAGCAAGGGGCTACAGAAATACGAACACAGCAGGAAGACAGTTGGAAACGTTGTTCGCAAGAGGCATGTGCCATCGATTAGGTCCTGATTATCCAACTTAGGTAACAGGGACCTCAGCCACTAAACTCGACATCTGCCTAGGCAATAACTTTCTCCCATATAACTATTATATGCAGCTGTAGATATACCTTGTAGCGATCACACAACATCACTTCTTACCATCAACCAAAGAACTATACAGATCCCCTATAGAGAAGAAGCAACGCTCAAAGAAATTTATGGAGAATTGGATAAAATAAGGAAGTTGAGGCAAGAGGATGACGAAATAACAATTAAAAAAATGCTATAAAACAATCAAAAAACTCACTGGGACGCCCAAAATAGTAATAAAAACAGAAGACAAAAAGAGATCTCTGATGAAGTAAAAAGACCCTGAACTTCGCTGGAGCTATATACCGAAATGAGAACAATAAAAAGAGAGCCAAAAATGGATATAATAGAAAAACAAAATGATCACTGGAACGAGAGAGTGAAATGTGTTAAAAGGGACATCTGCTCGATGTAACAGGCTGGATAGAAGAAAACATATAGCTGAATTCTTTATTCCTTGGTAAACAGTTAGAACAAGCCTCGAAATGGTGAACGGATATTAGAACTTATTTCTTCTTGAATAGTAGTGATCGCTAACTTTCTTTTCCCCCCAAAATACACCTATATAAATAGTCATTCTAGCTACTCATAATTCTACACTTTCCCCACCATTTGTCTCCTACTAAACAACTCTATTGATGTACTCAATAGTGGAAGATAGAGATAGTAGTGGAAGCTATATGATAAATGGGTAGGAATGGTTTGTCCTAGTTTGAGGGGCATCTTGGGCATTTTTTTCGTTTTTTATTATTATTGACTTGTTTGTTTGTTTTTTTTTCTGTGTATTTTTCTCCTTGATTTGTTTAGTTAGTCTTCGTGTATTCTTGAGATTTCTAGCCTTTATTTGAGATCTAATTTATTGTTTTACCTCTGTGATTTTGGCTGGTTGTATTTGTTTGTCTTCCATTATTTGTGATTATAAATGCTGCCTTATATTTGTTGTGTCGTACTCTATCGTGTTTATGTGTATAGTTGTGTAGTTTTCTCCTCGGCGCAGAGTCTACTGCTTGTAAAAAGTCGATTTCGGGCAACTTTCTGACGCAATCTAGCAGGGATTCTTATGTTGCCACATGTTCTTCTTACCTCTGTGATGATATCATTAGCCAAAGTGACCAAACCTTTTTTACCAGTTTCTCTGTTGAGACATTAATGGGCTCCAGACGTTGTCTGCGGTGCATGTCCCTTTGCTGGAGATATTCTCTCCGTCTGGTTTTGTTGATGCATAGTGATGCAGAATCATGCACTCGCTGGAGCCTCCTAATAGAGGTCTTACTAGCCGCTTTAGTCACTACTGCAGTCTAGATGAGCTTAGACCGGATGAACATCAGGTATAATTTCCTGATATTGGCGAAGCTAAAATATCTAAATATATATAACTTAGAGATTTCTCGCTTCGCAATATGCATTTTATTCTTAGCTTTGATGTTACTGTTAAAAATTAAAGTTGTTTTTCAATCATGCTCCTCTGGAAACCGTTGTTCACTAAGTATGTTTTACGTGGGAGATCTTTTAATAAAAAAATTTCCCACGTAGAGCAGCCTTTGTATGCTCGGCAGATATATGAGCCGTTTACACTTTTTGTAACTTTCAGGAAATTCACCATCTGCGCTAAGGCATCTTCCCATATCCGTACCTTTTCTATATACTTTTGTGATTTAGATTTCATTTATTTTATTTACCTCAACGTGCAGAAAATGGAGCTTATTGCCCCGCTCAATTTATAATTGAATTTAAACACGGACTTCTCCTCATATTGCTGTTTAAAATTTTTTAATGTTCTACATTTTGGACGTTAATATAGATGTTGTCTACGTATCGGCAAGCTCACTTCAAGTTCATCCATATAGTAGTTGTTGAAGGTCGGCCAGAGTTGATTCCATAGGCACTCCATACACTTGCGTGTATAGATTACCACCCGGTGTCCTGAACGGAGCTTATTAGCCTATGGGAAAAGATTTGCAAGAAACATTGGAAGATGGTGGTACATATTTTTCATAATAATGTCGACGGTTTGAGCGATAGACACATTCATAAATAGGCTTTAAAGATTAATGGATGCTATAGGTTCGGCCGTCTTGTAGACTGGAGTATATCAATAAATTCATCCTAAGAATTTATGCTTTAATTTGAAGGGCTGTACGGTTTTATTATTTCATTTAGGGGGTTAGCTAAACGCTATGTTTGTGTCGTGACCCATTTAAGCCCATCATTTATCAAGTGACGAGAAAGTGTGATTATTTAAGTCCGACCCATTTATTGTGTTTCAACGTCACTATAAAAAGTTACGACAGGTCACCTTGTCGCAGATGACTTTAGGATGGTACAAAAGCCAGCTCAACATGAATGAATAGAGGACGACGAGATTAATGTATCCGGTAGAACATTGCGGCGCACAATTGCGAATTCTTAAAATGCCCGCTAGAAGCCGCGGATCTATCTTAAACAGAAGGGACGTCAATGGCTAGGGCACTTGCTCACGAAACCTCACCACTTTTCTATAGTTCTTAATGAAAGGTAATGTTAAACTCCGTATAAGGACATGATATATGTGGAATCAAGTGTTTCACCTTTTTTGATGGCACCATTAATTCAGGGAATTACCAAGTCTTTGAGTGATTGCATTCTACCTACAGCACGAGATCTTTCTTGAAATGACCGAAATGTGATTTTTTCTGAAAGAAACTTTCCCAAGTCACAAATGTGTGTCCAACTTACATTGTTCTCGGGACAACACAATCACTGTACTAAATGGCAACATCAGTCTCCGGATTTGGATCTACCGGAAAACCTCCGTCTAGACCTTAAAGAGGCCAAAACCTGTCACCAGGTAGCTTTCTCTGATAAACTAAAGTAATCATTACCAAGGAGTTCGCCAGCCTCACACCCATTAGGTATTGCACTCTCGTTGAGAGAAGGCGTCAGTTTGTTGTTGCTGTAATTTTCATATAGCTTCATCTGCTTATCTGTTTTATGTTGCTGATGTTTGATGATTTGTCAAATTTTGTATTTTATTAATGCTTATTGATCGTTTGTGGCATCTATGATTTTTGCTATTTACCTTTTCCTCCTTATTTACTTTTATATTTATATTGATATGCAAATCAAAACTCTCCTACCGTGGATTTATCTAAGGTCATTGATTTTAGAAATCAATTCACCTTGGCGGTACTATCACATCGGGGAGAAAACAAACGGTCTGGTTAAAAGATCTCTTCTTTGGATCTCATTCTTAACGTACATAGAAGTACACTAATAGCAAGGTATAATAATTCCTTTGTATCTCCCTCAATTTAGTAGTAATCAGTGAGTACAAATCTATATTTTGTTTATCACCAATTATTACTATTTTATAATTCTATTCTAAGAGTTTTAAGAGGTACGACAGATTTTGTTTTGGTTTGATGCTCTAAAGCAAAGAAGCCGTATTACGTTGTATCTTTTTAAAGAGTGATATGTAAAGAACATGGCAAGGCAAGTCAAGGTAGAGATGGTAAACCATTTTGAATATACATTCCGAAATTTGGTACATAATTTTTGGCAAAATCCTCCTGTGAATCATTCTTGTTATAGAAGAAAAATATTATTACATATTTATGAAGTTCAGTTGATAACCGCATGATAAATAAAATTAGAAATAGTACAGGCCAAGATTTTTTATTCATAATTAATTACCATGTCTTTTTATTACAGTTGATTAATAGGACTCTTCTGAGTAAATTGGATATCATTGGGACAAAATCCTCGTCTTTATGGTGAACTTTAGAATACGATTGTTTACGGCTTCCCTTGGTGAAATTTGGTCAAAAATGAGGAAATGGAGAAACTGGATGATGGTCAAATTTATAGGGATAAGAATTCTTTAATCTGAATTTAAAGAGAAGAAATCAAATTTCTGATTGCATTAATTAGTGTGAGTTATTTCTTAAGGGCCTCAAAGTAAGCGAAATGGAAGAATAAACTTGAGGAAAGCTACCAAACAGGCAATCGGAGATAAATTCAAACCAGGAAGCTACTTATGTAAAAATTCTAGATCAGTTTCAAACTTTTCAAAAGAAACGTATAAAATTATACTCTTTAAAGAAAGTGGATAAAGGAAATTCTTCCCTCCAAATTTCAAAGGTTTTTAAGCGAAATCATCGAACTAGAATGAAAATATTCAATTAGGGCATTCAGACAGGATAAGAAAGGATAGATGTAACTAAAACCCATCAGATGGAAGGCAAAGCCATTTCTAATGTGCTTTAATTCCTTTCTTTCACAGAAAAACAAGGCGCAAGGCTCACAGAAAAACTGGTATACATTGAAATAAGAGAAAAAGCCATTCTTGATCAAAAATAAGAAGTTTTGGTATGAACTCAGAATTACCTGATAATGGTTTTTGCCTAACAGATTTCACAGATTAGTTAAGAGTCACTCCAGACAAGCCAGATGGTTATACATGAAAAGGGTTTCTCGACAGACGTGAAACAGTACACCATTTAATAATAAAGAGGAGCAAGAATGAGAAATCGGGCTGCAATTCTTGGAGACAAGCTAGTAGGACCATCGAAATTAAAGTATAGTGTCATAATAGTTTCTAACGGATACTTGGTGTTTCTGAGACAAGGATTCCTACCTTGGTTAGGAGATACCTTATGATGATGAGTAAATCTCTTTTATTTAAGCAGAATAATGCTCCTAGTCATGCCTACAAGTTCTCTAAGAAATGATTGGATTCGAAAGGATTTGTTGAACGCTCAATTAAGGATAGGTCTCCCAACATTCTCGACCAAACTCCAATATAAAATTGAGGAGCATCTTAACGAGACAGCTATACTCAGTTGGTTCTCAATTTAAGAAAAAACTGATATTATGAAGCAATTAAAGATGTTGCAAAGAATGATTCCTATGATTGTATCTAAATTTACTTCAGCAGTGTTCCCTTTTTCAGTATATGTCTAACAGGTCTTCCTTAAAATAATTGTATATTTTCCTTCATAGTATTTCTTACATCTACCTAATATAAGTCGTTTCAATTTCTTATATTATTATTAATGTTATTTTTTTATATTTTAATAGAAAACAAGGTGTTCCAACTAATTACTAATATGAACATGATTTCTTGACAGTAAAATAATCAATCTATCATTTAATTGTTTTTTTTTATCATATGGCAATCAGATAGCATATATTCACATTACATTTTCTAATAAAATTGACTTAAGTCCTGTAAAAAGTTACAAAATTCAGATGTCCTAAGAAACTTTGGCTATTTATAATATACGCATATAATCCTCAGCCACACTTCAGATGGATCTAAATTGCATGAGTAAATAAGAAAATACGTAAAGAAGAATCAGCAAGAAAAGACTAAGTGATTGGATAAAAATAGTTCTGTAAAAACTTTTATAAAAAGATAATTTTTCTGCTACATATCTTCAATGTCATTCTATTTTCTATATAATTTTAACATTTCTGTTACTGAAAGCCAAATTTAATTCAATAAATATTATAACCTTAAAAATATATTTCAATTGCACATTCATTTGCGTGAAAATAACAGTTTCAATTTTACTTTATATCGGAGGGAAGATTTCTAGTTTTATAATTGTCTCATCAAATCAAATAGTTTCTATATATCTGTTATCGTTTCTCAGAAACTTCATGCCAAAAACCACAAGAAGTCGCCCTAAACCATTTGGATCGTTTGACTTCTTTTGCTTTAATCTCAACCTGCATATTTTATTTCTCTTTCCACTCATTGCTAGACGCGTTCGAATCTAGGCGAGGGCGACTCTACACCTCACTATGTCAGTTGCATGGTCCCCATTTTGCTTTTTTTTGGTTTTTGTAATAACATCATAACTATTCCTCCAATTTTAACAAAATCTTAATCCCTTATGTTGTTTTAAATTCTCCTTTGAATGATATAATTGCCAAAGTCTTCTCACGTTTAGCCAGGGAATTATTTTGTTTTGGCAATAACATCATAACTATTCAGCCGATTTAAATGAAATTTTAAAAATTTAGGTTGTTTTACATACTCTTTCGAATGCTGAAAGGACTAACTAAGGTCCTTTCAGGGTTGGTCAGTGAATTTCTTAAACTTTGGAAAGTTATAAGTTGCTAAACAGAATTTGTTAGAGCCCGCGACTTTTTCGTCAGCATACCTTGTTGTCTACACGAAACAATTATTTTGTATTTCCAAGCAACATTGATTTAATTTCAACCATGCAATTATATTTATGGTTGAGCCACAGTAAGCACCAAGAATGTGTCGGATTTGCCTAGATTAAACACCACTTGTGAGGTTACCCTATTAGTTGCTCAGCCGAGGAGACTGGTTGTAATTGTACAAGCTAGCTCTGAATATATGAATAGTAAGTAACAAATAACTGAAGAAGCTCAGCTTTCCATTTAATCCACCTTTAATATCTGCGAGTGTATATTTTATAGAATAAACAATAAATTTTCAAGATTTAAAATAACAACTAGAGATCATGTCACTATTTAAAGAAACAATAAACACCAGAATAAAGGTAGAATAAAGTATGAAAAATAAAAGACAAAAAGTTTTGATCACAAAGAGGAAGATTTATGATCTCATTAGTCGTTAATAATGGGAATATTCACCAAATTGAGCAAATTTCCTGTAATTAGATTAGTAATAGAAATGAAAACGATAATATTACTACTAATGAGTTGAAAATAGCGACCTTCAAGGAAATGTATCCTTAGAGCTGAAATGGTATATCAAGTCACAATGGAAGGAACAATTTGGACGGGGATGATTAACACATATACTAATTATTTCACATTCTGTGAGCAAATATATAAATGTAAGATTATTTAGGCATTAGAGATGACCACGATAAATGATCAGTAGTGGAAGAGAGCCACAGCCTAAGAATTTTTTGTATGTCATAATCTAAGTAAGGTGAGTTTTAGGATTTGTTTATGATATTTTAGGGCATATCTAAGTAGAAGATTGTTAAGTGCGATTCTGTGTAAAACAAAGAGAGAGCCTCCAACATAAGTCGTGAAAGAGGATATTTGTACAAGGAAAATTTGATCAGTTGGAACACAGGAATTGTAGTGGTTCGGAGAGAGGATATTTGATGTAGTTAAGTGGAGGTTAGAAAGCATGAACAGCACTTTCAAAGATGTTGTGGTAAACTTGCGATAGGATGCGCTCTTAATTAAAAGATTTAGAGTTGACCAAAACTCATTGATTGATTGTTTTATAATCAGATAGTAGGGATTTAAGCGTCAGTAAAAGAGGCTATGAATAAGAAACGATAGATTTGCCTGTTATCAAAGTAACAGTGAATTGATAGATCGAGATGATAAATAAGAATACAAAGAGGTCATGTTAGATATTAAACAGAAGAAGATAAATACTAAGCTTGGGGAACACCAAAACTTACCTATTCTTCCCGACAAATATCATTTATTTTATAAAGAGAGCAGGAGATTAAAGATAATACATAAGCATGAGGAGAGAGTTCTATTGGACGTAATAGAGCTAATTCAGTGTTGTATTTTGCATAAAAATTAAGATGATATCAGGGATGATATCAGGGATGTGAGGAATTGAAATTGAAAGCATAAGAGGAAGCGTGTAAGGACTTGTTTGGAATAAGTCAATGGGAAAACAGGTAATTTTCGAAGAGAGATCCAAGAGAGGTAAATTCTCATGGGGCACAAGTGGGAAATAAGAATTTCGGAAAATAGGGCGTAAATCTGTGATAAGAATAAAACGAGACTGCATGCCATAGAGCATATTTGCTATCTTGTCATAAAAGATGGCAGACAATTTAGCTGAGGAGATATGGAAATAGGACTGGTGTGTCAGAGGGCAGAAAGATTAGCAAGAAGCTCGAAGAAAAACTCTGGATTGTTTTATTGATTGCATTTGTTTTCTGCAAAATAATAATAGGCGCAAGTTGGGAGAATTTATGAGGACAGTGTAGGTCTAAGCATAGATTAATTTACTCGTAAAAAAAGAGAAATAAATGGCCATTGGCTTTGTGGAAGAAGTAGAGGATCTGCATGAAATTGTGGTATGTTTGCATTAAGGTTAGTGGTAGTGATAGCAGGCTATTATGGGCGAAGGAGAAAGCCAAGTACTCCTTTTGTTTCTTCTTGGTTAATTATAAAGTGCCGATGATGCCTTGACTCGCAGCGTTCATAGGTTGATGGATGAGAGAGAAAGATAGAAACGATCGGGCACTCAAGTGGCAGTAAATATACGTGGAGCGATCAGTTATGGCTAGTCTATAAATTTCAAATAAGGAGGATACTAGTTTAAGTATTTTTTCATGTGTGAGTGAGGCATCAGAGAGTAACATAGTAAAGTTAATAAATTTCAATAATCGCTTATAGGTGGGAGTAGGTGACTGGATGTTAAAATACACCAAATTAATTAAGGTTGTATAGAAATTAGAGAAGCCAATTTTTTCATCTGCAAACAGCTTATAAGAGCACCTGCTGGTGAGATGACCTTGGTGACGATAAATCATATCAAGCATAAGTTTGGATTCCGCAGGTATATTAATTGAAAAATTAGTATAATTATTTAAACTAGCCCTAAAATGATACAGCTGAGGAGTAGCTGTATTCCCTTCATCTAAAAATGTTTCAAATATTGCAAGCTTTTTAACTGAGATAAAGACAAAGTTGAAATTCACATTCACAATCAAAAATTAGAAATTTTTTAAAGGCTTCAAAGAGAGAGGATGGGCATCGTATAATAATATGAGTTCCTTAGGAGGGGCATGGGCAGTGTTTTAACGCGTTAATTGAGGTGTTTGTGAATGTGAAAGAAATCTATTTATATCAAAATAATTATTAATATAAATTTAACGAGACAGAAACCACGATTACTCATGCATAATAGATGGCTTCAAAATCCCTAGATTCTGCATTCTATGGTATGGTGAAGAAGTGATTTCTTTTTACTTCATATATAAACAAATAACTTTTTAAAGCCCTACTTGAATAAGACAGGTTGCTAAGCGGAAGGTTCTAGGTTTATCTTCGTTTACAGAAACAGAAAGAAGGGATTAGAAGATTAAGTTATAAACTAAGCATAAGAATAAATATAAATACTTATCAGTCAATATTCAAAAACACAATTATTCAATAGAATGCATTAAAGGAAACCATAGATCAAGAAAATAATAAACTTTGGAAGAAGAAACGAGAATAAGAATAAGAAAAAAAGATTTGAACTTGTAGATAGAAAATTTTCTTGTTCGAGGAGAAAAGCCAAGTGAGTTTATGGGTAAGGAATAGGAATTCGAGAAAAGCCAGTCTGAAATCTTCATGAGAGATTTAACTTTCAATTAGTCGTGGAGTTTTGGGGATAATTAAGTGAAGAAAGATATGGACCAGAATATCGGCCTCTTCCAAGCATTCCTTGAAAGTTGCACAACGTTTATCCTTAATGAAGGTGTGAATTTCGGGGGCCACGGTAGTTAAAAGCTGATCCCTAAGGAAGAAGTCCAGAAGGGACTTGTATACCTGAGGAATCTTGCACGCATCCAGCCAACACTGAAAATGTCTTTGGAGGATGTACCCGTGTTGCTGAACTGTTTGACCAGGGTGGATCCTTTTCTTGCGGAATCGGGAGCGGTAGAATTCGCAATTCATATGAACAGTGGCTAACAATTCGGAATTTAACGTGGAAGAGTTTAAAGTTCCTTCCGGGGAAAGGGATACGAAGATATCCATTAACTGGGCATTTAGGAGGGGAAGTAAGTGAGCGACGCCATCATTTTCGAGATCCCATCTATTGATCTGAAAGATTCTCTAAAAATGGGTAAAAAATGACCAAAAGTCCTCCCCATCATTAAAAGTGGAAAGGTTGACTGAAGGAGTTTGGGGAATCTTAGCCCGGGAACCGATGGACTGAGAATCCTTTTGATTTCTGCTCATTTCCAGCTCATGCTGCCTAATTTGTTCAAGTTCTTCCATCTCCATCTTCAGTTTTTTCTCCTCTATCTCCATTTTGTTCTTCTACATCTCTATTTCCCTTCGCTCTGCCCGTTCTGTACTCACTTCTTCCCGTACGTTATTTAGCAGGTTTTTGCCTGAAACACCTAATATTTCACCCTGACTCTTGAAGTTTTCGAAGGATGACATTGTAACGCAGTTAACTGAGGGAACACTGACACGCGAATGAGCTAAGACACTACCCACGCGAAACGAATACTTGAATATTTGTGAAGGCTCGTTCCCAAAAAAATTATGATAGAGTTCCTACCTCTGCTGTTTCTAAGCGGAAATAAAAATTAAAATGGTCTTACCGGAATTTGGATTAATAACCAGGAGAGTCTCCAAAATTCAAACACAATAAAAAAAATTAATTACCTAGGGTCCAACCCAAAATCTAAATATAATACGTTCCACTGCTCTTCAATTAACTTGAATTTGACCTCTGCCAGTACAATAAACAAAATTAAAATAAAATGGAGAGACGTGAATAACAAGGGAACTTCTAATGTCGAAATAAAAGTGACTTGGGTTTGTAAAAACCCCAAACACACTTGACACCAACATTATATAATATATTATATTAATAAATATATATGTCGTGGTATGACATTACATTATATCAATACCATATTATATCTATTGGGAAGGGACCAATAACTTAAAGGCGAACCGACAAGGAACGGAACGCTACGAGTTTCGAAGAACGGAACAACGAGATTAGAGTGCAACGAGGTCAGATAAAATTTGGGCAATGACAAAGCTAAAGGCTATTTAAAGAGGCATGTACAAAAATATAATTTTATTCACATTTTAATAAGAAAATAAATAGGAAAATTTGAATTGGTAAATGAGGGGGGAATTGCAGAGTTATGCGTCAAACTCTGAAGTTAAAATTAATGTATTACAGAAGGAGACTATTCAAATGGGGAGGATTAACTCAATTGTGTTGCTGAAGGGGAGAGGGGTTGGCTTTCGGAGGATTCTGGGTGAGTCAGGGTAAGGCTTCACGGATGTCTTCTGCAGGCAATAAACATGATGACGAGGTCGCTCAGAGCTTCTGAGCGGGAAGTTAACGTGATGACGGTTCTCCAAAAGGGGGGGGGGTAACTTCCGGTCCTGGAGAGAATATTTAGGCCACCCAAAAACGAGGGGCGAACGAGGAGGGCTTCGACAGGAGTTGCTGAGTAGAGTCGGAAAAATCGCTCAGGCGATCGTCAAATGGAATTACCTCTTGGCTCGGGCTATTTCCAACACACAAAAAGTTCAGCCTTCACTTTGCTTTGTTTTTAGCACCTGACTTGGACCTAAGGTAATCTTCTTGGCTCCGGGCGAGACTCCTCAACTCTGTGTCGGCCACATGGAAAACAAGCCCTATTTATATTTGAGGCTCCCCCCCCCGCATGCTGGGGGACACAGCGCTACTCTCGAATGGCCTCGAATCTTCACGCCGAGGTGATTCTAACCCACGTAAAGGTGGTCCGTGGTGGACACGGTTCGAGACTACCGCTTGTGGAAAGGGGGGGAGGCTTACCAATTTAAGCCTAACCAACTTCTAGAATCTTTTCCAGCGCAAGGACATCACTTCCGTGCTAGAAAAGCAATTCCACATGGAATTCCCCTACATTAATGAATAGGCCTAATCAAGAAATATATTAGTTTGGTAAGAGAATTGTACCCTTTTCTACGTGAGAATTTATTATCGAAAAAATAATTTTCTGTATTATATTATGATTATCATAAAAAATTGGTGAAGGTATCCATTTTGAAAGAACAAAAGTTATAAACTATAAAGAGCCTTATTAATTTTAAAGTGTAGGGAAGAGTGAAAAGCAATGTTAAACGTGAAGAAAAGCATTCCCCTGTTTTAAAAACTAACCAAATTAGAATATTTGTGACATCATTGTGGAGAATATTCCACCCTTGAACAGGATCAATAAAGAAAATCTGAACGAGAAACACTCGATGTGGTAAACCGATTAACAGAAAGGAATGGGAATTCAACCGAAATGAGTATCGAGTAGTATGTGATGGCTGTACGGAGATAGGCAGTAAAGAATTCAACGAGTGATTTTTATTAGCTGCAATTTTAACAAAATACATTAGCAGTTGTAATTATCGAAAATATCAAGTATTTGTCTCCATAACACAACCAATAATTTTGTTGGCTCCGAGTCCAACCTAAATTTAGAGTTTATGTTTGATTCTGATGCCGACAGCTAGATACACTGAGATTAATCAAAATGGAGCAATATTAAAAAATCAAATCAAATGGTAAGCTCATTTAATGTGATCTAAAAATATTAAGATTTCCAGAAATAGCGGCCGAAGTCAAATAAAATCTCAGGTTTGCATAGAGCTGTACAGTCACCAGGAGAACTGAAGAATCTCTTGAATATTCTTTTTCCAGTATCTATATTTTATTCTTTGTTTTGGTGGTTTAATAACCTTGTTTGCGTAGTTTTCTTAGTGTCTTTGTACTTTGTTTTATTAACTTGTTATTGTTTGCACTTTTTTGTAACCTGATCGTCCTAGCTAATTTTTAATTGAGTGTGGTCCATTCTATATCCTTTTGAATGTGTCCGTTCGAATTATGGACCTTCGATTATGGGGGATATTCAGGAGTCATTGATACGGCATAATTTCAATTTTGTCAAACTCTTTTTTGGTTTGATGAATTTCTCCACTTGTTCCCTTGTTTTTTGATCTTTTGATTTGAGATTTGGTCCAGCCTTGTTATTATCCTTTTATTCGATTTTTTGGCACAGTTTAAAATTGTATTGTCTTTTCCTCACTCCCGCTCTCAAATATTCACGGTGGGGTTCTTCATCCTGATATTATTTATTTTTTCTCCACTTGCTTTTGCTCCTCTCCTCTTTCTATTCCTAACCTTCTATTTCCTCTTCTTCTTCCTTCTCTTCCTCCGAGGCTTGTTGTATTTATTTAGTTGTTTGAAGGTTAATTCATCAACTTTGGATCTTCTTTCGTACCTTCAACTTCCAGGATTTTAGTGATGATTTACTTAGACGAGAGGTTCTCTGGGAAGCAGAGAACTTTATAGTTGTGCCCTTTCTTTTTATTATGGAATTAAACTAACTTGCGATACATCCTAAATTTGATGCCTTTGTTAGATTGGCATACTTCATAATAGAAAGCATTTCCATCTTTCGATTTATTAAGTTAATGGTGTAAGATTTCGCCGTTGTTGAGATCGAGTGTAGGTAAGTTATTTTTCTCTTTTCTTGGTCTCTTATTCCATAGTTTTACTTTATTTATATCAACAGAGCATCGCATTAGATACTATGGCAGAATGTAGCACTTCACAGTGGCTGGAATCCTTGATTTGCACGCCACACTCAGATCGCTGTTGCATGGTATTCGGGCATTCACAGTTGCTATTGTTTTCCCGTTGAAAGCACCTGCTGCAGGGTGATATTGAGCTAAACTCCTGCTTGTATATTTGAGCTTGTGTTATTGGGAATCTTTAGCCTAAAAGACCTGTTGCCCTAGCGTTTTCTGACCATTTTCTCTTCCTCGATTACCACTTACATGGGTCTCAACAGTAATCCTAAGTTTAGGTTGCCTTAACATGGGTTCATGCTTGATTCCTCTGGACTTCTTCCTATATATCGTTTCTTGAGTTTTCTCCGACATTGGAATCTAACCCACAAAAGATAATGGATCATTGGCCATTAGTTCGGTGTGACTTATTGATTCTTTTTGGGCAGCATTCAGGTGTTTCCTTCCGACAGGAGTAAGCAATGCTTCATTCTCCTCTTCTTGCTTACACACTTCTTGCGTCGGTTGATCCACTCCTTTAGAACCATCACGGGGAGGCTCTCCCAGTGCTTGCGCTCGCTTTCCATTTCAGGTAAAGAAGACTTGTTACCCTTGAACTTAAAATAGGTTGAAAATATTGGTTAGAATGATATAAGCACAGCGCCCAGTTAAAATCTCTTTATTATTTTGCTTAAAATCTCTCTTCTTCACAAATAGAAAGATCGGTTGATCATGGTGGAGCCTCAATATCTGTAGGGAGTTCAAGATGGTACGTTTTTAATCTGTTAAATCTCAAAACAGATATTGGACAGGCTGCTAACGACATCAGTGAAACACATTTACCCAAACTTTCGCATAAACCTATTCTCTAAGAAATTGATGAAGCAGTCGAGTTAAAATGAGAATCAAAAGTAAGTTGGAAATAAATATTAATGCAAAGAAGCCGCATTGATAAATGATTTTAAATATAATACAATTAACAATGAAGGATATTAGTGTGATGAGGATATAATATTCTAGATCAACCAATAACCATGTTGTGAGATATTTTCGGATTTAACTTCATTCCCCAAAGATCACACCAGGATATTATCCTTATGACATTCCTACTGAGAAAATCGGCGTTCAACTCTAAATCTTAGGAAGAAGTAATAGCTGCATACAAATTTAAAGGATGAGATAGATGCTTTGGGAAGCCCCTGCAAAACTATGTTCTATGGAATAAAACAATCATCAAATGATACTCGCTCTCTTCTCTGTCAAGAAATAGGACAGTAATTCAAGTAAGTAGCCATCAATTTTAATAGACCTAATTTAATACAAGAGTGCCTATGGTTAGCTTTATTGGAGGCTGTCGTCTAATCAAATCATAAGACTATTAATTCATGATACGCATCAAGTACTACTTGCCTTTAGTGAGTGAGAAAATAAACGGCAACAGAGATAAACATACTTTCTTTAAAGCAACTTGATTATCATCTAAGATATGAGTGAACCACTTAGCCAACAAGAGTTACTGATATTAGATAAGACTAAAGCGAATGAGTTTTGTTTGTTTATAAACTTTAGATTGAAGAGTAAATAAAGAAATCTTATGATTTTGAGCAACATTTCCAATACGCAAGAATAATTTAAGAGTACCCCGACATAAAAGAATTGTTAAAAACAACAACCATTTCGGGAGCGAAAGTAGTAGAAATCTTCTTGTAAGGAATTGAAAGGAATCCTAAAGGATCCTTCCCAATCACCAAACCAATCCAGATCATTGAGAAAGTGGCAAACTCAGAAGAATTATAAGGAACGTACTCGTAGCTTTGTTTAATATCAGTAAAACAAGACAAATTCAGGCTACCGGTGGCCTAGCCTCCTCTTTATCTAAACTGGGCACTAGATCCTTAACCTTGACTTACGGTATTAGCAAATAGAACCCTCGGCACAAGATAGCCAAGAATGCCTTTCTAAATACAGATTACCAGGATATACCAGGTAGGATACTGTTAATATTATCATTATAATCAGTATGGTCAGACGAGTATATTTGCTCTGTTAATAAGGAGGACTACACTTAGTTTTCAGAAAACACATTGACGTGATCAAGAACACTCACAATGGTGTTTACTGTTCTCATTAGACCAAAACTACCTTGACGAATTTAAAGTAATTTTACTGGAAATTCTTCGTGCGTTAATGAAAGGAATGTACTATAGAGAGCCTCTATGGAACAATTGAAACTAAAAATATCACAACAGACAATAAAATCAGCCTCTGTTTTCGAAAATACTTGAAGAGAAATTGTTATGCAGAATGTATGTAGTCTGAAGAACAAAAGAAAATCGCGAGTGACCAGTGATGACAACCAGCGGAAACACCGATATTTTCACTGATTGGATAACTTTAAGGAGGATTTGTGGACAATTATCCGAAATGATATTAAGCATCTCGAATTCTAGGCTCAAATCCTGAAAGCTTAAGCTCCCAAAGAAGAATAACATGTGAATAAATTGATTGCAGTATGAATATATTGATTGAAATTTCCGAGCGAAAGCACGCCGCCACCGACCATCTTATTGTTATACCTAGCATGCAAAATATCACTTTCTTATCCTCTTTGTAAATTATCCTCCCCATAAACAACAATAACATAGTACAACCATGAAGAAAACGGAAATGAAAATAAGCTGTTATATTTTTATTATTTTATGTAAATCACGAATACAACATGCTATTTCTCTGCGACCCTCCAGTTTTTGGTAAATTACCATCTTACTTTAGCTAAATACACTGATGGTTCCGTAGGGATTAAATGCAAATAGTATTGGGCCGAAACTGACTACTCTAAAAGTTATAAACAAATTTCGATATAGTTTTTAAAGGATGTTCCTAAGGAAACTTTTAACCTAACCTATGAAATTTATAAGGTATAGTCAATATTTCTTTAGTTATATGCGTCAAAATCCGCGGTAACTCTTACGTAACGCTTGATTGATTGGTATCTTACTATAAATGCTTCTTATTTTTACTGTTTTATTTAATATGTGTTGCTGTTACTATTTAAATTATTTTTCACATTGATTTTTTTTTTACAGGAGACAGCTAAAATCTCTGGAGAATGCAAAAAGTAACCAGACAGTTTATGTTATATATGTAGATCAGTTTCATTAAGACAATACAAGATACAGTTAACTAAACATGTGAAAACACTTTAGGAGTTGTAATTTCGAGGTAAACTTGGTGACCAGAACAAACTCTGGGCACCGCAAATATGTTGTGTCAAATGTACAAGTTCCCTTTCTGCCTGGGTTTTGAAAGGCAAAGGGCATGGCCTCCTGTTTGGCGTACCAATGGTCTGGCCGGAGCCAAAAAACCATTTAACGTTTTGCTACTTCTGCTTAACAGATATTAAAGTTTGGTATTCAATGCGTTTTTTTCCTGGTCTTTAATATATTTTCAAGAGATGTATTAATTAAAAAGTTCAAAATACATAATATGTTGTACATCCACTATTTCTGCAATTGATCACAGTAATATCCATTTTTATTCTGATTTTATTATAGTTCACTTCAGTTTGCAACAGAAAAGGTATGGAATCTATTATGTATCCAGATCTTCATTCTGGTATTCACCCAGTTCATTATTCAGCTGACATCTGAATTACCAAGCGATGGCACGAGCAACTCAAACGATTCAGAATCCCAAGATACACCATATGTGGCACAGCTTGAATCTTACAAGAAACCACACCTTTTTATCAACCCCAAAATCAATGATCTAGTTTGTGATCTAACACTTACTAAGCCACAGAGTGTATTTCTTGCCTCACGTCCAAAACAATGGAAACCGTTCGATGAACATGCTCGAATTACAATATTTAGGAAAAGTTATGCAGATCTACAAGAATTCTTAACTTTTGAAAACAACCTTTTTTATTCTAATCATATCAGAGGCCGATTCAATGCCCTAGAGCTGCCCTATGAACCACATTAGTGGAGGTTATTTATAGATTCATCCCTTTCCAGCATCTCTTTACAGTTGCTCACTCAGTCATTTTAAGAAAGAGATAAATTAGAATGAGCATGAGTAGCTAATTTGTGCGTACATGAAGTATTAGCCCTACTTAGTAGGCTATAAACTGGATACACCAATTTTATGTGCTTCCTTTGCAAGTTGGACAGTAGAGCTAGATCAAAACGTTTTGTACGCTCAGAATGGTCACTTCGGAATATAGAACTTCATATAAATCTAGGCCTAGTAAATCAATTTCCAAAGCACTAGCAACATACGAAGCCATGTTTTCATTACCTCAAAGCGATCTTCCCTAAAATAATTTATACCCAGATTAAAGAAGGCTTATAAACTACGATGCGACAATGGATTAAACTGTGCTAGCGGCCTGGCATACATTCAAAGATGAATTCAAAGGACTTCTGGAAAAGCAGCAAGTGGCCCAGAGAGAGCGTATAATGGTGAGGCTAATCAAATGCTAACAAGATCTCGGATGCATTATTTGACTAAAGATACACTTTCTTCATTCTCATCTCTCCCTCTTCTCAGAGAATGCAAGAGATGTGAGTGATGAACATAGAGCGAGGTTCCATTAAAATATAACCTTAATAGAAAACAGGTATAAAGGAAAAGGAGCCCTGATATGCTTGCTGACTTCTACTGAAACCTGAAGCCTGACAAGCTGGAGACGTCTTACGAACGAAGAAGTAAATATTAAAATGTAGACTAATAAATTATATAATGCTAACATGCGGAGTCATTATATTTTCATGAAGTAATTACAATGGACACATTTAATCTGATTTGAGAGCGAAATATATTTATGGTATCGTGGAAATACGTATCAATCATAAATCTTAAATCAGCAATTTACCTGTACATGTTACATGACTGTAAATTTTTGTTAGCAAATTCTAATTCAGCACACTCAACTTCATTTTAAAATACACATGACACCTCTGTTTTTTTATTGACACTGAAATTTGTTGTACAGTGTAATCAATCCAACTTCTCGAAAGTTTTCCAAACTTTTGCAGTGCCGCATATATTATGGCATGTAATATAATCCAAATGACAAATTCTCACTCCTTTTAAGGACAAGCAAACTTCAATTTAATATAATTGTCGACTCAATATCATATCCCCTCAACGTTTATTAAAACTCGTATCCCATGAGTGTTCCTCTTGATCAATCAATCTTACTATTATTGTCTGTCTTCCCGAACCCACTAGCGCTCATGTTGCCCCATAGAAGATTGAAATATAGTACTTGATCGAGTTAAACAACAAAGAAAAGGAATAAAATCAACTAAACTCTATGTCAAAAGAAATCGCTACTTATGCACTCTTTTAAATAGTATATTAAACACATCATTGAAGAGATAATGCAAAATCTGTCTCTCTATTCTTTTCTCTCTCTCTCTGACACACACTCTTCCGATTTTTTCTTGCTTTCATTCTCTCTCTCTATATGTATACAGTTCCATCTCTCTATCCTTTTCACTTACACACTAAAATGTAATAAATTTTTCTTTGACAGAAAGAGGAATGATTTCTTACTAATCTTAATCAAATTCAAACAACAGTTCGCCATTCCCGATCGCATTTCTCTAATTACTTCAACCTAAAATATATAAACATCTGATTGACATCATAAATTTTTCCTAAGATTGCAAACATATATTTCTCTCTCTCTTTCTGTTGTTTTTTTTACCTTACTATAAGTTTTAAATGAACACAGATTATCTTTGCACTACATTTGACAGTTTATCAATCAAAGATTACATGCTTAAAAACTATCCTTTCGTTCTTCTCTTAAAACTCTCCTACGTTTTTTTCTGATCTAAAAACACCAGAAATACTTTAAATTCTTTACCCTTTTTCTCCTTGTTGGTCCAGAGTTAACTTAAATAAGCTATCTCGAATTGATATTACCAACACACTCAACCTACTTTGACCTTCTATCATCCTGAATTGCTCCTGATACCATAAAAGAAAAGCCATCATATTTAAGAGCTGGTCTTACCTTGTTTACTTCAAAACATTAAGGGAATAATAATCTTTAAAAACCTACTCGTTAATTCTCTTAAAATAAAGCGACCCTTGTTTCGTCAAATGAAATATGATATGCCAAAATTCAAAAGGCTTGTGTCTCATTTCATTTTAATAGCATTGGTCAAATTTCAAAAAATCTTTCTCACGGCTGCACATCCATAATATCAAATAGAGTGGTATTCCTCAATTTGACCTACACTATATCTTTGAAAATCAAAGTTCTTTCTAATTCTTAATACTAGCCACGCTTATTAATTACAATATTGAACAATTAAAAGCCGTAAACAAATACTATTAATAACTATAATAAAGAGAATAATAAATGTATTTTATAATCAAAGATTAGCATTGATTTATTTCTCCTCTCTCTATGTCCAATATTATTACTCTGAAGAAAAAAGCTGTACTTATAAAATCAATCCATTATTAATGAGGCATTTTTTAATTTTATCGTTAGTTTATGGATAGAAGTTAAATAATTCCTTTTGAGATTTTATATATAAATAAGCATTTCTTTATTAATTCAATAATAAATATAACATCTACCATTTTTCCACTTCTACTTCTTCCTACTATCTATTACAAGTGTTCATAATCATGTAAATTTGATTTAAAAGGGTTTTTTAATTTTTGTCCGATTTCTTCTGGTGTATATATCTTCATACTCTCCATGTGATTCACTAAGGTACTAAAACTATACTAATCTGATGTAAAAAGGTTTATTGAGTATGGGGAATGACTCATTAATTCCTAATCGAAACTCTCCTCATTATCTATAGTATCTCTACATTGTAGATGTACATCTGATAGCTAGGTGGTGAGTAATTCAATGTCCCGATCATGAAATCATGACTATCTCCTTTAAATGATATTGCAGAGTAGTATAAATTGAAGTTACTTTTTCGCCAATTGTTCAACAACTAAAAACAGCCTCTATTCCACTGTTATTTGAAAATGATCTTAATTAAATAATTTCAATAGTCGTCCCAAAATGGGTTCATCTGTGAGAGTGAGGGGTCCTTACCATAAATTGTGACATCAGTAGCTAACTCGAATGGTTTTTCAGCCTATCCTTCCCACAAACTTCCTGCTATTAACTAAAAAAGTTTCTTTTTCTAAACTTCGCAAGCACAACGTTTGCGAATGTGCCCTTTTTATGGTTACTCCCATAGTATTCATCATTCAACGATTAGGCGCCCTAAATTCACAAAAATAATTAAAAAAATTATCGTCTAGAAAATGATGAATAAGATATATGGAAGTGTAATCCGTGGATAAGACATACAGGTACCCAAGGTTCGAATGTTGTAGAATAGGCTAAAATAAATTTATTATGGAATAAAATAATTATCAGATTAAAGTGGAACACTATAAACTTTTGAATTCTTCATTTGAAAAATTACTATTGAAGAAAATATAGATTTAACACATAATTTTGATATATTATACTGCCAATTTACTCTTAACTGAAATTGAATGAAAGCCTTCCCTGAAGTCTCTTTGATTTTCTTTGTTAAGAAAGGGGTTAAAGCAAGCGTAATAAAAGGTATAGAAGAACCGAGAAAAAGTAGCTCAAGGATTAGAAATCTTAACCTTAAAATGACCATGGTACGCAACTAGACAATGTCTCCTTTAATTTTATGAGCATTCAAGTAGTAGAGGGAAAAATTCAAAACTCTCATTTAAAACAAAAATATACTTCACTGATATATATGTTCGATTAAATCACGTCGCAATATAAGCATATTAGATTAAATCTTCCTTTAGATTTTTTCGGGAAATACATTTTGTAACACCTTAATAACAACTATCCAACGGTGTCCTTAGTAACTATCTTAAGATTATTCCTTCAACTTTATTATATGGCAAATATCTGCATATTTTAAAGAGTCTCCTGGTAAAATCCATACTAGGACCCTGTTCAAGTTAACCATAATCACTCTAAACAAATAAATCAACCTGTTCGTATGCTATACAGATTCATGCATATTTTGATTATGTTCCACTTAAAAAATATCCCTAAATCAAAATGGGTTTCTTACTTATGCGAAAGTCCACTCTGCAGATGTAATTTGCTTGGTCTTCTTTTCTTACAGGTTTAATGTGAAGCGCTGGTACTGTGCCCGGATGAAAAAAGGCACGACCTTCCAGGGAAGCGCTCTGAATGATGTGCCTGTCTTCTGATGATTGCAGGCCCCTAGGACGGTTGTCGTAACTGAAAGATGATAAAAGAGATGAAAGATTTGGTTATATATTTAATAGTTAATCTGTTATTTTAAAGAAAAGGGGAAGAAGTTAATATTGATATGTTGTCTTTCTCTTTATTTAAAATTCTGGTGGTCAAATTAAGATAAGTCTTTATTTATATAAAATTTAGGTAACTATAAAGAAGTGTTTGGATCCTCTAGAAATAGAAATTTGGAATTGATTTTAAATTTGATCTTTTTCTTGCAGAAAATATTTTTCGTTATGGAAACAAAGGAAGTGGTACAGGTTATATTTCTTCAATAATATGCAGTAAACTTATTTAACAAATGAGTGAAGTAATGTTGTCAACTATATGTGATATAAGTTCATAATACTAAATATTTCCCTTGGTTGTCGATTCAACACATGATGCCAGCCATATTGATGGTCGTAGAATTGTATTTTGTTGTTTTTAGGAAGGGCTGGTCTGATCCTATTAATAACTTTTTGTTGAGAGAGTGTCACAGCGTTTAATCCGTTTTAAGGAGAGAGCATAATTGTATTTGTTGTTTTAAGGAAGAGCCGTCTCAAACAGGTATGGATTTAGTGAAACGCCCAGGAATTATCTAACAATAAATATGATTTAAAAAAGGGAAATAATACAAAACATGAGCAATATGCAAGAAAACAAGTAGTGTTTCCAAAATTCAGAATAGTTAAAGAAATAGATGAAGAAAAATGAAAGAATTTATGAGAATATTTTCGTCAATTAATGATTCCAAGCCTCAGTCATGAGTAGTTATAATATTTTCCCTTCAAATTTGAATGTTTGTGAGCTAAAAAAAGAGAGACAATGAATCCTTGGAATAGAATGCTTTTCTTCGAGCAGTCAAGAGGTAGGTATACTAAATTAATTAGTTCAGAATACTTTCCTTGCTATAGAAAAATATATTTGTATACAGATAAATTCAGTATATTTCCATGAGTATAAAAATATTTGAAAGAGAATTATTATATTGTAATATTTTACTAAAATAAGGGAATATAAATAATCAAATAAATTCGAATTTCACTTTTATTCATTCATAAATACTTTGCGATTGGCAGTCATAGATTCAATTTTCAAAAAAGAAGAGCTTACTATCGGTGTGTATACATACGTGTCGTGAAATTGTTTCATAAATTCACTTTAGACTTATATCTGGAACATATCTGTCTAAAATTAACTTGTCACTCAGTTATAATTTTACAAGAAATCTTAGTAACGATTTGGTATCACTAAGCGAACATTTTTTCGTATAAGAATATGGATTCTATAAAAAAGTCTTAGGTATTTCATAAGATGGGTCAAGAATAACTTTTAAGAACAAAGCAAATGCATCAAAGTTCATACTAAAATCATTAGAAAATATACTGGGACAAATCCTCTAAAAACAGTGATTGCTCAAAACCTTACTTTTTCACAAAATTCCTAGGTAAAATTAGCTGAAAAAAGTTCCTGTGATTCAAAATAATTTATGCCTAGAGCATTGGGAGTAACTAATCTTTATGGCAATAGATTTAAATAGGTAATGCATTAATCACTAATCATTATAATAGTTGTTTCTATTAAGTCTCTAGGTACGTTATACAATTTCAAGAGTAATCTTACAGGGTGATTAGTTCCGACCCTCCTGCCGCCTAGGTTATCTTGAATTCCCTTACGGGACATCATAGAGGCAGCTCTAACCTCTTTGAGTATAACACGTGAGCTTTGGTGGAAATCTTCCGAGGAGGACCTATAGGTTGTGTATAGTTCCACCTCTTTTCGTGTGAGAATGACAGAATTAATGGTGCTGATGCGTATTTAAATCTGCTCGGATTTCTTCCGGTAGCTCAACACATCATAATGGATCTTCAGGATCACCCTTTTCTGGTCATTGTAGAGTTCATTATCCTTTACCATGATAAAGTCTTTACTGCGGGAACGTCAACTGCTGAATGGCATTCCAATCTTTACTGAGCTCTTGTTGACTAGACTACATATTATTGGGACCCTCTAGAAGGTTCTTTGCAACATTACCACTAATAGCATGTCTCTCATGTCCGCTTAAATTGGAATTCCCTTAGGTTTATGTTTCTGCACATATATTTCTTTTACCCATGTTTTTATTAATTTCAATTTTACTGAATATAAATTTTGTTTAATGGCATTTTGTGCACATAACTTTTAACTTTACATTAATATACGTCTATTGTGTAAATATCATCAAGTTTATTAGGTTGGAAGTCTATTATAATTGAATTTTGAAGGTGTAAGATTACTTATTTGACCCCACTGTATATGTTGATAATGAAAATTGATAGCCTAAGAAAATTTAAAACATAAAATGTAGTGATTTATATTTAATGTCAAATTCAATTAGCAAGCCAGAATCGTCATTGATCATTATGAATTGTCTCTCTTTATTTTAGTGGTTTGTTATTATTACCTGAACTAGTACTTAGCACACATGTCTTGATGGCTAGCATATGATAGGTGAAAAATCTACAGAAATATTGTGATTAAAAGAATAACTCCATACCATAGATTTTTCCGCTTTATTCTATTTTTACATATGTATGTACAAATATATTGATACAAATTTTAAGCCAAAGCTTACTTTGCACACTTTTCTACTTGTACACAGAAGGCTCATGCGATGTATTCTAATGTTACTAAAATTCTACGAATCGCAGTGCAAAATAAATAAGTAAAAATGTTGGAAGGAGCTCGCAGGCTACTAAAAACTTGTATTCAGAGTAAAAATAAAAAGGAAATGTTAACACTTATCCACTCTTTGAAACATTTTGTGAAGATTTCGAAAATAACTAGATTCATATTTGCAACAAATATAGCATTCTGGACGTGGGTACAATATGATCGCAATGTGGCTATGACCTATGGAATAATAATATTTAGAAAATTCTACTTAAAAAAATTAGTTAACTTATCAATGAAATACTTAAAATTCACTTGAACCTCTCATGTGTTACATTTTGTAACAAATTATTTTTTCCTTCTTACGTTTGGCAATCAACCTTTACGGAATGTGTCGTACACTCTGGCTCTATGTACAAAGACGGCAAAAGGTAAGGTGTATATTTTCTTCAGCAACTTGCGTATGATGAAGGTCATAGTGAAGCTCAATTGAAAGCAGGTTCCTCTGATATGGATACAAATTGATAGAAGAAGATACCAGTTGTGATAGAATGACTTTCGGAAAAAGAGAAAGGGAAGATGAAGAAAGACAGATACATCAGCTTCCTATCTTTGAAGAAACATCTAGTGAGGAAGTTTCATCAAGGAGAAAGACACACAAGAATGTGCAGAAGATGGAACGCAAATGAAGGATAGCTTAGATCTATTTACCTCTACTCCATTTTTATCACGTAGACAAATCAGAAATGTGTGCACACATAAACCTTAAACTCTAGCTAGCCTAGACAGTGAAAAAGAAGCATTCAGTCTTTTCATTACAAATGACATGTTTCTACATATTCAAAGATATACAAACAGAAAAGTGAGAGACATTACTCAAAATCTGAGAGCTAATGCATAGATTGTGTACACTTACATGATGGACTATACAGTCGTGCACATTCAAGCGTGTATTGGGTTCATTTTTTATGCAGAGGCAGATGGACATAATTTTACTTCCAATGATGATTTATGGAGTCCCGTTGATTCGAGTCCAATTTATCGAGCTGTAATGTCAAAGGAACATTTTCGTTTTTTCCTAAGACCAATAAGATTTGTTTATTATAGAAATCGTCATGAACATCTGAAAGAAGTTAAGTTAGCGGCAACCAGTGAGATCTGGAATCCATTCAAAGAAATTTTATATTCCTGATGATACACAAACTGTGGCTGAACAACTACTTCAATACCCAGGACGAGTTCAGAGAAGTACCTACATTCCAACAAAACCAAGAATATATGGGCTGAAAACCTTTCGGTTATGTGAAGAAAAGAGTGGGTATGCGCTGAATGCAAAGATTTAAACTGGGAAGAAAATAGAAGCAGTACATCAGAATCTGGCCAAGGATGTTGTGCTTGAATTATGCACACCCTACCACAAACTGAATGTGAGATCATTAGAGCCAACTTCTTGACGTCTCATAATTTAGCTGTTGCATTATTAGAAAAAAATCGTACTTTTGGGGAAACAATGAGGTCTAACAGAAAAGAGATTCCTCAACCCTTAAGGCAGATCAAAAGACCAGTGCAATCAAGTGTGTTTGCTTATGATCATCAAAGTAACATCATGTTGGTTTCCTATATTCCAAAGAAAAAGAACATTGTTATTCTACTTGTTCTTCCCATGATGAAGATGAATGTTTACGTAAGAAAGCTAATAAACCTGCTCTAATAGAAGATTACAATTTTGGAAAAAAAGGAGTTGATCAATACGATGAAAACATAGAAGAATTCACATGCAGAAGGCCACTCGTTTGCTGGTTTTTGCTACTATTTTATAATATGATGGATTTAAGTGTTCACAATGCCTTTCTTATTATCCTAAAAAAAAATATTTAATATCAAAGGAAGGTATTCCTGAAAAACTTGGCGAGATGCTTGTAAGACCGAGTGCAGAAGCCCAATTTTAAAATAATTCCTCCCAAATCAAGAGAAGCTTTTAAGATTTCTCTTAATAATAATAATAATAATAATAAGTCTTTTGTAATGCGCTCTTCAAGGCCTGAGGCCTTCCCAGAGCGCAAGTTGTGCTGAGATGAGAATGGAAATTCAATGGAAATTCAAGAGGGGGAGAAGGCAATAATAAAAAGATGCTTTTTCAGGAGACGCTTAAATGTGGTACGAGAGGGAGAAACCTGATTTCAGCAGGAAGAGTATTCCACAACTTAGGGGTGCAGATTGAAAAGGATCAGTCCCCCATTGAGCAGAGGGATGAACAAGGAATATTCAAAAGAGGTGCATGTGATGACCGAAGGGCCCGAGGGACATGGCGTGGCGAGAGGGCAGAAGAGAGGTAAGAAGGGGCCTTGTTGTTTAGGGCCTTAAATGTGAAGAAAAGTATCTTAAAGTGAGTACGGGTTCTGACAGGGAGCCAGTGCATTCCATACAGCAAGGGTTTCGAGGGAGAGAAGCTAAGGCGAAGGAGAAGAAGCTGGGCGAAATAGTTCTGTACAAGTTGAAGGGGGCAGAGAGAGGAGGATGGCAGATTCACAAGCAGAGAATTACAGTAGTCAAGGCGTGAGGTGATGAAGGCATAAACAGCAGTCTCAAGACTTTGGCGATCAAAGTGAGAGCGAATAGGAAAAAATTACGAAGGTAACATAGAGGGGATTTGCTGACATTGCGGATATGAGACTAAAAGGAGAGATGCTCATCAAAAACAACACCCAGATTCCTAACGCAGTCAGAGAAAATGATATTATTACCGCCCAGAGTAAGCGAGGGAAAAAGAGATTTATATTTTTTGACAAGAGCAGGGGTACCAAGGAGAAGGAGCTCAGTTTTGGAGTGATTAAGCCTGAGGAAGTTGGTAGAGACCCAGTCAGAAATGAAGGAGTAGGCAGCCAGGAGGTCAGTGATAATGTAGGCAAGAGACTTGGGGGATGAGCAAACCACAATTTGAGTGTCGTCAGCATAGAAGTGGAAGGATAGACCGAGAATACGGAGAAGGGAACTAAGAGGGAGAAGGTAGATACAAAATAGTAGAGAACCAAGGACAGAGCCTTGCGGCACTCCAAAACGAATGGGGGTAGAGTCGGATGAAACGTCGTCAATCACAACGGATTGGGTATGAAACGAGAGGTAAGAGTGGAGCCAGTCAAGCACGGTGCCTGATATGCCAAGGAAATAGTGGAAACGATCAGGTGGGAAGGTATGGTCAATAGTATCGAAGGCAGAGGAGAGGTCGAGTAGAACGAGGATGGAGGCACAACCCCTGTTCGCGGCTCTTCGTAAGCAATCGGCACATTGAGAAGGGTGGATTATGTGGAGTGTCCTGACTTGAAACCAGATTAATAGGTTTCATCAATGTTACAGGCTACCATATGACTGTTGATGCGTGAAGCAACCACTCTCTCCAGAACCTTAGAGAGGAAAGAAGGTTGCGAAATCGAGCGATAATTGGAATGGTCAGTGGGGTTTAGTTGAGGCTTTATAAGAATCGGATGGTTGTGGGCACGTTTGAAGGAAGAGAGAACAAAAACAGTTCCAAGTAAAGTGTTGAACAGGTAAAGAAGCGTTGAGAGGATTGCAGGCAGAATTTTACAATGCCGTTTAGGCGAAAAAATATTCTTTGCGGAGCCCGATTTCTTAGAACGCGAGAGCAGGGCTGTAAGCTCCAACGCGGCCACAGCGGGAAAAACGATAAGCAGCTGAGGCGGGAAGTCAGGGAGAATGGTAGGAGCCGGGACAGAAGGCTGAGGGAGAGAGGCACGGAGGTTAGTGACATTATCTGCGAAGAAATTTGAGAGAGAAGCTGGGCTAATGGGTAGGGAGAACTGGGCTGGGGAAGTAAGACCGGAGAGCAGGCGGAAGACGGTACGGGAATCATTCCTATTATCAGTAAGCCGATTACGTGAGTAGGCTTCACGGGCAGATTTCAATTTCGCCACGTAAGAAGCAGTCGTAAGTCAGAACGCCAGCGAGAGAGGGGTCGTGTCTTGACCACGAGTGCGAGCCTTACTAAGGACTCTTTCATGGGCACGCATGGACTGCTTAGCACGAAGGAGTTCCATAAAGTACCAAGGGGCACGGTGACCACGGGAGTTTGAAGGGGTGACAAGGGAAGAGTGGGCATCGAGACAAGTGAGAAGGGGTTGCTCCAAAGAAGAGAGAATCTGGTCAGGAGAGGCAGAAGCATCAATGGGAAGAAGTTTGAAGGCCACATCATTAGATAGTTAGGGAATATTAATGGAGGCTAGTCGACGGAAAGGCTTAGGATTATGAGACAGCTGGGGAGGTATATGAAATGGGATAGAGAACTTTAAGTTGATAAGGAAGTGATCAGATATAGCATTGGAGCGTAGGAAGTAATCCATCATTTTATTCCACTAGATTGGCTATTGAAATCATTTTAGGGTGTTTCTGACGCTTTTATGTGCTTTATGACAAATGATCAATCATATTTATTAATTCGCGTTGTGCTCCTAAAAAGTTTCTTCTATGTATTGTAGGCTAGGGATAAGGCCATTAAATTATTATTTACATCGATCAAGTTTTCACTCTCTTCAAATAGCAACGCATAATTAGAAGAACAATGAATATAAAAAATTCTCGAAACTTGAAAAGTCCCGGCAATATTAAACAAAGATTTTTCTACCTTATAATTGCAGTACCAATTATAATGTTACGATGACATATTATAGGTGACATTTGAAACATGGTTTAAGTTTACCTATTTGACGTTATTTTTTAGTGTGAAGCAAAAATAATGAGACAAGGATAAAGGATATTAAGTTTGACATAATTTAACAATTTCTTTAAAAAAAATGCCATTAAGACAAAGAGGAATATCTATTTGTATCATACTCACTGTTCTGGCGAATTATAATAATATCAGCGATTAATCATCTTCTCCATCAGGCAATTTCTCGTAATTTTCTTAACAGACTACCAAACTATGACACATAACTGAAATAAATTTTAGTTCAAGGATTTAATTTTAGATCCTGATTCCCTCAACTATTCTTGGTTTCTCTTCAGAAACGTGGATTTCCAAACAGTAAGACATGAGAGTTTCAATAATGATTGGGAAAACATACATGTAACACAAATCCGATACCAGACCGTTTTGCCAGGAATTATGAAAGATTTTTTTTACATTTCTATAACTCAATTATCAGTAGACCAATTGACACTCTTGTATAAGTTGATAACCATTCAACTTAAATTTTACTTCTGCCTTGGAAAAGATTTTCTCAAGTAAGTTTTTATTAGCCATACATGTTTCCAAAATCGTTTAACACAACTACAATTTCATTTTATTAACTTAATTCGTTGAAACATATGGTTTAATTTAGAGCTATGAAGAATCGTTTCCTTCAATATGATTGAAATATACATTTAATGTCCAAACAAACCTGGTAGTTATTTTTTATGTTCGTGCGATCATACTTTTAATCTCTCAATAAGATATTATGACTTAACCACCCTGCTTCATTAATTAAATCATAATAGCTCTTATGTGTCTGTTTCAAATTTAATAGTCTTTCTTCAGTTATCACTTATAAACTAGTTATTTATTTAAAAATGTATCTCTTGATAACTCTTGCATAGCCATTTCAATAAGGACAAAAAAGGTGCCAATTTATATAAACTCATGGCTAAAATCTAATTAACTCCTAATTTACCTGAAAAAATTGCAATTAAGCTAACAGTAGTTATTATTTTTGAAGGTGCCTCATCATACTACCTTTCGGGTTAAACAATTTCATATTACCTTCTGAGGTAGCCTGTCATAAGCCTATTCTAAATTGTTGAAAACTATATAAAATTTTATATACTTTTCCCTGCACTTCTAAAATACTTACTTTGATCTTGTTAAAGACCTTAGTGCATCCTATAGTATCAAACTAGAATAAGACTACACGTGCATTTATCTTTCTATAAATCTTTCTCATTCTCTTCTTTTGACACTAAACTTACATGTCCTTTCTCATTTATTTTGGGGGATCGTGGTTAATTTTGCAATCTAGCTACCACCTATCTTATTAATCAGTTGTATTGGATTGAAATGTGGAGGCCAATGACCTCACTCTTCTTCGTCTTAACTTCGATTATGAGTGGTAGTTTGTTAACCGACCTGCGCGCTTTCCCTTTATCTTCTTACCTCCGACTGCCGCATAACTCATTCGTTTATAATTTTTACATCTGAGCCTAGGAAAGTTTCACAATGTTGATGGGCGCTTGGTCACAGGAAGAAAGAATGACCTGGTCCTCTGGCACCCTTTGGGCGCATTAGAGAACGTACAATTGCGTTGGGTATTTAAAATTTGTGTACCGCTAGGATAATCAATTTGTATGGGAAAACTAAAAAATAAAACTATCAACACTATGGTTGTCAACCTCCTGGCACTCAACGTGGACTAACCAATTGCCTTTGTCAACCTTAAACCATACCCATAGCACTTGTTTATCGCCCTTTCCTCTGCAAGGCAACAAAGCATCTGCACTTTACACCTCTTGTTTCCCTCATGTCTGATTTCCTTGTTCTCCTTAAATATACATGCCTTACTGTTTAAAATTTCCAAATTTCTTTCATGCCCCTTTCCCAAAACCCGAATGATTTATTTTGTCAACTACCATCCACGGCAGTCTCAAAATAAGCTTAAACCAGTCGACTCTCTCTCTCCCCAGCAACAATCGGGAAACAAACTAAACACCCTCTGATGACCACCAATATTCCTCGAATATGGTCCCTATTTCCATCTGCCGCATTATTCCTTTTCTGTTCCTTATACCATGATTCTATTCGGTTTCCTAGCATGCATCCGATGGTTAAATCTCAATAATGTTATATTATTTACAGCGATAGCCAGATAGGGCATTGCTTCCAATGTTCTATTCAAATGGCTGCACAAACTATCTGTACCCCCACGAAATCTAAATGGTTGTGTTTACTTCTGTTGGAGTGATGTATTGGCTCAATTATCTCTGTCGAATAAGCAATATGAATCCTATTTGGAGTTTACATGCTTACGTCGCTCTGCACTTCCTCTCTGGTCCATTCCCTCTAGTCCCATTGCAATACCACTAGGCCAGAGGGGCATCTTCAAATATTTACTACCAAAGACCCTCCTAAGCCACCTTTCTCTAGGCTTCTTCTCAGCATTTAAGTCTCCAGCCTCTATATAAAATAGAATTTTCTTGGTAGCGTCATAAATCTCTATACTGAAGTTTTCTTCTCCAAACCTTTTCTCCAAGTTCCTTGCCAAATTCCATACCCCAAATCTCTTCCAAACCCCCCTTTCATATGGCTTTCTGAAAACCCGGACCTCCAAGACTTTTCAGCAGAATCTGAGTCTTACGACCGCCTTCACCGAGCTCACTTCCCTGCCCCCTCCATAAATCCCATTTTACAAGGCTGTTTCTAAATTTGACACATCTCCTTTCCTTTTCAAACATCTCATGTCTTCATGTCCATTGACCAAAACAATTACTATTGCTCCCTACTATCCTTGCTTCCCTCTTCATTGACTCTAACATATCTCTCCATCCAGTGGTCTTTGTTTACTGTTCTCTCTCAGCTTTGCCCCCCCAGCAGTATCTCTTCATTCCCTTCACATCACAGGATTCCACTACTCCGCGTTGCTCAATAAAATAACGTGCAGCAGCACTCTTTATTTCAACTCCACCAGTCACATTAGCAGTGATGTTTGACTAATTAAAGGCTCTGGTTAAACCCATCTTCCATAGAAAAAATTATACTTGATTTGCCTTAATATATTAACTAACTGCTTTGTTTACTTTCATAAAAAAATCGAAACAACATTAAAAAAGGAAATATTTTATTTTCCTTTTTTCTATCAATTTAGCTCTCTTTTGGGAGCAAACATTGCTTTAATACTTCGATTCTTACAGAATTTTGATTCACGCCCACAGCAATTTTAATTCATTACCTAAGTATGACCGGTTCAAGCTCTTTCATTTATGATTGCGGGGAAAAGCGATTATTTAAATGATGTTGCTAAATACACGAGATATCTTCAATTACTGTATTTTAAGAGTTGGTGATTCTGGAAGCTATTCCAATTATTTTCAGATTAGTTCTTTGCACTTTGTCCAAGTTTTTAACAATTTTAGCTTTGTAAATCGACGGATTATCCTCTTGGAAGATGGCAAGTATATTGGAAAAAATGTTTGTCCCATTATTTGGGAATTTCTATTATGAGAATTAATTCTATTAGGTGTTTATCTATATAACGTGGGGAATTATATATGATTTGGGCATTATCAAAGTAAAATTCCTGGCTTCACTTGATAAATGTAAGAACAGTCTAGAAGATTGGATTTCAGGTATTTCAAGTTCTGAGTGAGAGGAAGAGCCAGCCATTTCTTCCCCACAAGATCTACCTCAAGATGCAACATCTAGCATTGCCGCATCTAGCAATGCAACCAAAACCTGTGGCAATGTAAATCCAAAAGGAAAGATATACTAAATATCAAGATAAAGATAAATTGCTATAGCAAGCACCTCAAGGGAAGAAATTTAAACATTGTTAGTTATTTCCGCTTTTTATTACAGATGAATTAGTTGATATGCTAGTGCTTGAAACAAATAGATGTACAGATCAAGTATTTCAGAGTAAAACAATATCTAGGATTTCTAGACTAAAATTATGGGTTCCAACTGACAGAAATCAAATAAAAACAATCTTAAGTATAGTAATGTGCATGGTAATAGTTTGGAAACCATTCATGCATCTTTATTGGTCTAGAAAAGTGTTTATGATTAACCTTTCATAAGAGTATATGAGAATATGACAAGAGATGGATTTAAACTCCTAATGAGGTTCATTCATTTTGCAGATAGCATTTCCTATAGTAATACATAAAACAGATGGTTTAAAATATAACCTTGGGTTGACTTTGTTGTTAAATTTAAATCGGGATATATGCATGACAAGTTAAGCTCTTGTAATTGATAAATCAATGAGACCATTTCATGGTTGGGTAGGTTTCCGTTAATATTTACAAGAGGAAAGGTCACGAATACGGAGTAAAAGTATGCAAACTGTGCACACCAGAGGGCTATACATAGCAGTTAAAAGTGTATTTTGATTATTCAGCAAAGATGGAGTCATGCACGCATTCAGGATTAATCGTTATTCAATTAAGGAAAGATTTTCTAGGGTCTAATAGGACTATATATGCTGACAATTATTATTCTTTAGTTCTTATGTGTGAATATTTGCTGCGAAAGAGAACATTCTTTTGTGGGACTTTCAGGAAGGGCAGAAATTTTATCCCAAAAGAAGTAGTGCATTCAAAGCTTAAAAAGATGAATGTTTAGGAAAGGAGAGCAAAAATGGGGTGAAGGTTTTTAATTGGAAGAATAAAAGGAATGTTTAAATGATGTCAACAGTTCCTGAGCATTAAGATTCTCGAATTTCAACAAGAAAGACAAATAGAGTAGTATAAAACGTTTTACAGCCCAATCCAGGAATAGACTAACATTACAACAAAAGGGGTGAACATATCAGAGCAAATGGGCTCAAACCATACTGTTGCATTTGAGTTAATAACTGGATCATCATTGTTTAATGATTAGGCGCTATATAATAAATACTTTTGTGTAACAAAGATGTCTTTGCTGCACGTCCACAGGTGGGCATGCAGCAATAGTAAAGAGCATAGAGTGAACACATTTGGGTCACGTCACACTTGACGTGTTAAAACTCAGTTAGAAAAGTCTCCTAATTTCCTCAACTTTCTTTCGCAGCGGCAGACTTAGGGGTGACACTCCTGAACAGTATTGAGAAATTCAAGGAGATTTTTCTAGTTGATTAAGGAATTGTAACTATTTTCCAAACCTAACTGCATTGACATGAACGTTATTGTTGATTTATCTGCAACTTAGTGGGGCGAATAAAAGCGAAAATATTAAAAATTCTCGTTTACATTAAAATATAAAATGCTAACTGCTATAAAAGGCTTCTTAACTTTTATCTTTTTGAAGAAGTGAATGGTTGTCTACTCATAGTGCTTCCGTTACTGAATAGTGTAGAACTTCAGAAACATTTCTGGCGAAATAGGGAATTCTTCTTTTCTACCTTACCTCACCCTACTAAATTGAACGTTAGTGTTCATTTATTTAATATATATATATATATATATATATATATATATATATATGCAGGAAAGAAACCACAGTGTAGGATCAATTAATTCGCAACCTAAGGTTTCCACGGAAACCTCCGTCATCGTCAATCGCTGGAAGATTAATGAAAAACAAAAGAGATGCAAAACTTCCAGACACACAAATTTATAAATCGGAATTTGATTAAGGGGGATGGTATGAGGGAGTAGTGGGAATTTTAATTAAATAAAGAATAAATAGCATACTTATCAAGGGATTAGTGTTGAATGGGCCATCAAAAGTTGTCGAAGTATACCTGTATAGACTAGCTCGGCGCTTAGAGTCTTACACAAGTACAGGCAGACAGCTGGCCACAGGCCGCTTGAGTTATGTCTGGTCGCTAGATAAAGAGTGAGAAATAAGGTTGACCGGGTATAGATTAAGGGCTTGCCAAGTTCAAGTTCAAAGGATATATAAAGACAATATCCCTTCTGAGGGAACAAGCACGTGATGGGCGAAATAACTTCGCTTTTAGCATAGCATTCACGTGATAGGCCTCTTGTAGCTTACAAGCAACTTTTGAATCTCAAAAGCGTGAGAAGGTATACGAACGGGCTCATGGAATGCAGCCTTTATCAATCCTAGTATTTAAACAAGACAAAAAGGCTTTCCCACCCCCCCTTCCAGCCACGCTGGGAGCGGCGGAGACAAACGCCATCCAGGCCGCGTTCGCCATTACTCAACGACAAGCAATAGTCCCCCACTTATTCTATGGGGTAAGCTCCCTTACTTCAGGCGTTCCTAGGTACCCATAAGAGGAGGATTCAAGAGAGATTTGTGCGAGAGAAGCTCGGAAGAGCAGATGATCTTACTCCTCCTTGATTCGGGTTGTAATACGCCGAAGGCGAGGAAACGTTGTGGGATAAAACCGAGTATCCCTCCTCGGATGAAACAAATATTTACCCTAAAAATAGTTAAGAACTCTTCTCCCTGTAAGAATACCCGTCCGACTCCGCTTAAAGACGCCATCTCCTGACAAGAATCAAGTCTCATCCCAAAAGGCTTCAGTAAAGATTAATCTTAGCCTAATACCCCCTTGATTACGCATAGTCGACTAAACAAACCATTTGACGTCGCGGAGAACATGGTCCTCCGTTTTCTTCAAAGTAATTTACACCGGAAGAATTACCAGCCTCCATTCTCAAAGGCTCTGCTCCACCCCCCCCCCCAGCATCTCAAAGGAATACTTTAACTACAAGCAAGTTGACGCTAGACTCCGTCGAAGTGACCCAACCATCATCTCAACGCCTTGTCGGAAACGACCATCGCCTCCTCTAACCCTTCCATTTTTGCATAAGGTATTGTAACGAATATTTTAGCTTCCCCAAAAGTTTATAATTTCCGTCTACCGTTCCCCCATTATCACTTGTGTACTCCCTATGTCTCCGTGTAAAACTCAAATCTTAATTCCATTCAGCCTACACAATTTTATTGCATTTTAGAAAACTTAGTCTTCCTAATAGCCCATTGTTAACTGTAACTATTTGTCTTATATGTCTGTTTATTGTTGTACCATTAAACTTAAATTATTAATATTTATTAAAGTCTATTTTTGCCGACTCCTTTACTTTCCGACCCTTGAGCTCATCATAGCCGTGTAACAGCCTGTAACTAAGTGAGATTTTGAACTCTCAACCAATACCAAGATTTAAAGTAGCATCTATTGGACTAGCCCTCCCTTACGAGGATCTGACCTCGTAACTGGACCTCGGCCTACCTGAAGTTATTAAAGGAAACCCCTGTGCACTCTGAGATTAAATATAATAGATGTATGTATGGTATATATAGCTATACCACGACAACCCCAAAATATAATTTTAATATAAAAAACTAAAGAGGAGCAATATATACATATACAAAAGGGGGAACAAGTTATTTATGGTGGTTAAATAAATTATGTGAAGATTAACGAGGTAATCTGGGGATGACCATACAATATCGCTCTACCTCCAAGCGCGAGCAAATTGGATGTTGGGTGAAGGACAACGGGGCAGGTATTCAAGAAGATACTTCGGGGACTCCTGAGTAGGAGGACTCGAAGATGGGATTGGATTAATTCTTGATGAAGAATTATATTTTTCCTGTTCCAGAGAGACGTAATCTCAACTCAACACGATTGTGCTGATCGGCAGTGACTCAGGGTCTCAGAAGACGAAAAACTTGAAGGGGTGGTGAAGCAGACAGGGACACACAACTCTACGGGGACAAGAGGGCTTGATAACTTTCCCCTGAGCAGGGACCAAAATTTAACGAAGGTAGTTATGCTGACGAAATCTTTGACGACGTACGACGACGAGTTACAGGTGGTCACGGGAAATAGACGGAAGTCCAGACGGAGTAGATGGCTCTCTTTCAATCTTCTCAAGAGATGGTGAGCTTCAGGTTACATACCAGGGTAGTTGATCTACATACTAGACGCCTCAGGGCCTTGATGTCCCCAAGGAATTCTTGGCACCAGCCTAAGTAAACATAATTCATGATAACACTTCATTCCAGCCGAACAAACTCGACTTAAGATATCGGGGTAGAGTTAATATGGCCGCGCAAGGCGTTATCGCAGGGAGGGGGGACGATCGACATCTGAAAACAAACACAGCTTACACTAGTGATTAAGCAAGTGACGGATTCTTCCTCGACTTTCTAAAATTCTGACGAGGGCTCACGTGGTCTTGAAAAAATAAAAGAGTATCGCCAAAGGGCTTCCTCTCACCGTGTTTCTTTGAGGGCATTCCTGTAAAGAAGTATTAAAGTTTGGAATTTCTTTTATGAGCACCAATTCAATTAGACGCCTATAAATATAATTGTGAGAATTATAAATTAATTTTGGATTATCAATGTCAAAAAAAGGGGCTTTCATTTGACATATGGAGAAACAAACCAGAAGAAAGAGATCCACATCGCGTATCGCACTTATCTTCCTTCATTCCCTTGGAGAATCTGCTGCCTTTGCCAATATCTCCTTCAGTGCAAAATTTGCTAGGGATTAAATAAACGCCATGTTCTTGGTCGATGGATCTGTTTTTAACAGACTATTTTGAAGCGTTTTTCGTATTGAAAGGTGACATTGATGTTGTTTAGACGTGCTAACTTTTTAAAATTAATTAATTCTGGCCAGTATGGAAATGTAATATACTATATTTCACATAATTTATCCTTAGGATTAGCTGGTGAGTAAAAGATTCGACAATTATTATGCATTGACACTGGTGGTGAAGACGTAGAAAAATAAATTTTCATGCATAAATCTCCGGTTGGTCCAATAGTAGCATTGCCCTCTTTATAATTCTTCAACTTTTGGAGTTAAAAAAATTGGACGCCTTACTTTCGCAAAGACCCTCATATATATATATATATATATATATATATATATATATATATATATATATATATATATATATATATATATATATATATGTATATATATATATATATATATATATATATATATATATATATATATACCGGGTGTCCCAGAAAAAAGTTAACCGTACTTTGAATTAGTATAACCCCAAAACTATTGGAAATTTTGGAGTTCTGCAAAAGCTTTTTTATTTACAACTATTTATCTGTCGACTCTATAAATTTCATTAAATTCGCTATTATGATGCTAATACATTAATGGGTTTAGTGGAGGCTATCAAAAATAGGTTTGCGCAAGGAAGTAAAATAATGAAACTAAGCCTAGGAAGGCTAGGCCACCGTGCACTTTCAAAAAAGCGTAGGTAGCCTAGCTATCTTAGGTCACTGTGCAATTCTTCAAGCAAGTCCTAGGCTATTTTGCCGAGGTTTTTGACAGCGCTGTGGTATGGTCTCGTCATTATTGCTTACGAAGCAAATCAAAGCGTTTCTGTGTAAAGGTTTTCTTCCATAGAACCTTTTTAATCATGCAGTTAACAAAAGATCAACGCGTATTTGTAGTTACAAACTTTATTAAGACTGGCAGTATTAAGCAAGTACAAGATTCATTTGAACAACGTTTTCTAGGTAGGCACCAACCAAGCAAGCCCACAATTTGGAAAAAATGTTCGCAAATACCAACATGAAGGAACATGCTTAAATCTAAGTGAAGGTCGTTCGGGTCTTATGAGAACCATAAGAACAACAGAAAATATCCAAAATGTTCAGATGACACTTCTTCAAATTCCACATGTATCAGTCAAAGTCATCATTTAACCGCATTATTAAACATGACTTAAAATAGTGTCCCTATAAGATGCATGCAAGACACTAGCTTCTTGAAACTGATTTTCCTCGTCGAAGACAATTTGTCGAATCGCTTCTCCATAAACCTGCTCGTTTTTTGGAAAACATTGTGATTGGTGACGAGGCAGCCTTTTTCATGAATGGAAAGGTAAATAGCCATAACATTCGGCAATATACGCCACTGAACCACCCCCTAGCATTCAACTTTGACACGTATTTGTCAGCCGAAAGTGTCTCTGTGGATCGGAATATGCGGGAATGGCTATCTTGTCAGCCCATTGTTTTACGAGAATAACTTGAATGGTGCTGCCTACCTTAGCATGATGAACTAAAGGATCTTCCCGGAACTCCGCCAGATTTACGGCAATCAATTCAATAGACTTTGGTGGATTCAGGAGGGCGCACCAGCTCATAGACAGCTTGTTGTAAGAACAAAACTAAGAGGAACGTTTGACAACCGCATTGTCGTGCTAAATCATGCAATTAAATGGCCCTCAAGATCCCCTGACTTAACACCTTGCTATTATTTCTTATGTGGATATCTTATACCCTAGAAGGCAGGCGCCAGATGAGATAATAGAAAAAATCTAAAGAATAAAGCGTATTCTACTCTATCACCAGGCATCCATCAGTTAAGAGATAGTATCACACGTTACGTCAATAGACTTAAGGAAAATTACAAGTTAATCAAAAAAGTTGATCAATCAATGCCATCAAAGGCGCAACTGTGCTCGGAAAGAAATGGAGGACATGTTTAAGGAAACGGTGCTTAGAAAAGTAAAAAATAAATTTGTATTACACTTATGAAGAGGTGTTTTTGTTAAAAATGGATTTAAATATATTTTTTGATTTTAAACTTCAAAGTTTTATTATTTTACTTCATTGCACAAACATAATTTTGATAGCCTCCACTAAACCCATTAGTGTATCAATATTGTAAAAGGGAATTTGAATTTGTTTTGTTTTGTAGGATTCAAAAATCTCTAATAGGTTTTGAGTTATACTAATTCAAATTACGGTTAACCTTTTTCTGGGACACCTTGTATATATATATATATATATATATATATATATATATATATATATATATATATATATATATATATATATATATATATATGTAAGGTTATTTTTCAAATTTAAATATATTAAAATTATTTGCGTGTTTTAATAAAATCATTTCTGCCGTTCTACCTATTACCTCCTTTAGTCTTTTTGGCAGTATTTATATTCTACCTGTTACTTACTTCCTTTGTTCATTTAAATTTTTCGTTTCCTTACTGCGGAACCGCATTATCCCTTTAATATTTTGAATACATTAAAACTTTTCATATCAGCATTGGTTTAAAATACTTGGTTTGTGCCTACACATGTATATCTTTCTGAAGCAAAAGAGGAAATAGCATTTCATGAATTGAAATAGATGCAAAGAATACATAAAACATGATATAAATCGAGAAGAAGTGGAAACAGTATTGCTGAAAATATATCTATGAATAAGTAATTAGTTTAAATAACAGTAGTTCCCAATATAGGAAATTCAACGTGGAGATGATACGGCACGAGGTATGCATATATCTAGCAGTGTTTAAAACACCCGTATAAATGTTTGAAAGAAAGTTCAGAGAACCTTCTAATTGTTGAACAAAGAGGAAGCAAATTCATGGAAATAATTAGTCCTGTTAACAATGAGCCATAATCTCCCTTCAGAGCAATGTTTATTTAGCTTCGTATTTTTCTTCTTAGAGCCACGTGGTGGGTTTTAAATTATTGATTATTAATATTTTAATAATTTTGGTTGAATATTAAAAGCTAAATAGCCATTTCAAGAGAAATTACAAAAATCAGTCTAAAGAGGTAGGATTAGAAAAACTATTGTTATCTCAGCATTCCATATAATATTGAACACAATGCAAATGTTTGTATAATCATAGGCTAAATCATTCTACGTTTCGTTACAATATACGTATTTATATATTTTCTAATTTATATCAAGCAGATACCAGTACGTCCTGAATTTCTCTACGTTAACATGGGCGATAATATCTAGTAATAAATTTGCTACAATATTGATTTTATACATTAGAATTTTTCCAATTTAATCAAGTAAGTGGTCGAACATCAAGTTATAAATCTGTCATAAATGTATTTTCCCTTCATTAGAGAAGATATGAGTCTGACCCCTAGTTAAATTGGTCGCATAACCTGTGATAGCCAGTATCACTATTAAACGTTTGCAATAGTTTTTTTAAGTTGCAGCGGTTTAACTGAGAAAACTTGTTTTACTTTTCTTTATAGTCAACCCGTAAATAATCTCTTTTTTTTGTTAATTGTGTGTTCAATTCAGCACTTTTCACATGTATATACATATTTCCTATGCTTTTTACTTCTGTAAAACGTGATTGTAATTTAAAAGCATTTTTTTCAGAATCTGCCAATCAAATCTTCAATATAAAGACCATATTATACCTGATGGTAAAAAGTGACGCTACTAACATCGAGTCAACATTAGTTGGCTATGATTCTTTGTCAGTGCCAGATAAAGGCGTTACTGAGTGTCGTGGTATACGGCCTAGTATGTATGTAAGATTGTTCCGTACATGAATAACCGTTTCATTTTACTCTAACAGTGCTTTACTTTTAGTTTTTGATTCTTTAACCCGGGAGGATTCGTATTATATATATTGCCATATGCAGCGTTTCGAGGATCTAATTAAACAACTAGGGCCAAAAAATATAGATTCAATGGCATAAATGAAATATTTAAACTTTAAATATTCAAAGGCTATAATAAGAGGATCTAAATAAATATTAATGCTACCAATGAGTACTACGCGAGGGTTGACGCAAAAATTCACTTTAGTACGAACTGGTAACTAAAGAACATAAATAAATTGTAATCATTTTCCCTCTAAATAAGAGGGAGTCTGGCGTTGGATGACTTTGAACGAGAACCTCTTTAATGCAATGATTTGAGGCGTGAGGATGACTTAGAAACACAGCTGTCCGTCTCTTTGAGCAAAGGTTACACTGGTGGAGGCTTTTCATGAATAACAGCTGATCCTGTGGTAAGTCCGGAGCAGGTGGAGATGCTTCTTGACTTGAAGATCTAAGCGACGTGATTGTGGGTGTTCGATTACTCCTATTCCTGGGTTATACTTGAGGGCTTCTCGAAGATGAAACTTGATTAAGAGGAGAATTTTTTTCTCGAGTGGATCTTCACATTGGTATTCCTCATTGGTGAGCGATATCTGTTTTTATTCAGAAAACTGAGATAGGGGGTTTCTCTGAACGAGACTTCTCCTTGATTCCCAGTTTTACTTAGGAAATGATCTTTTTCTCCTGATTGCTACCTCGATTCTATGATCATTTCTCCAGAGCAAACTATATATACGTCGATAATCACCTGGGGAGAGGGAAGGGGAGATGAATGCATACCTTTAATCCTCTCTCCAAGGGCATAACTTTTAAACGTTGTAACCATTCGCTCTCCTGGTTTACGTCGGAAAAAGTGAAGCTTTGTCTATGGTGAAAATGGACATAAACAATAGGAGGGGACAGTGAGCCTGTTCATAGATTTTTATTCTAAAGGTTATCCCACACTCCTTTGTTTATATTAATATAATGCGAGCTCTGCTGATGGTACTTCTTCTTTGCGAGTGATCTCAAGGATTTTTGAAACAGCGGGGCAAAGGAGGAGAGGGGGGGGGGCGAAGTATCAAACCATATCGAACGTAATTGTTGACGCTGTGTAACCATACTAGCATCTGTTTGTTCTATCGATATTGATTTCCCCAAAATAAGTATAAGTTTTAATTCCACACATGCTGCTGCCTCACACAGCCTGGAAAACTTCTCGCTCAACACCTCTCTCTCTAGCTCTCTTTCTCTACATCTCTCCTTCTAATGTATATATATATTGTCGTAGAATGGACTCTCCACGATATACCATATATAACTATTCGTTGAGGGAACCTATTTAATTATCTTTAGAGTGCGTAGATGTCTGGGTTGACCGATATTATGTATCTTCGATATGCTTAAGAAGTGAAAATGAGCTCAAGGATAATAATATTGCAATCATAAAAAAAGTAGAGTTTTATTAATAAAAAATATCATCAACACAGAACGGAAAATACTGACATAAACAGAGAATGGAAGGGTCGTGGGAAATCTAGCTAATCCAAGGATTAAGAGCGATTTAAAAAGGTAAAACAAATATAAAGTTAAAATGATGGGATGGTTTGCTAAACCATTTAAAGCACAGGATAGGGTTGAAAAAAGGGTTAAATACTCAAAGGTAACGTTCAGCTTACGTAAATACACTTGTTGCGCAGAGGAAAGCGATGTAAAGGAATTTTCGGTCCGCTGGCGAGTTTCAGCCGAAGGGGGGAAAATTAAATGATTCTGACGTGGCGTCTTGGGAAAGAGAACCGTTTCTTGACGAACGGGCTTGAAGAACAATGGCTGTTCTACGTTGTTCTCTTCTGAACAACAGGAAGGGTGAGAACCGTCTCTTGTCTACGGGCTCGAGAACAATGGCTGTTCTAATGTTGTTCTCTTCTGAACAACAAGGGGGAAGGATGATAACCGTTTCTTGGCGAACGGGCTCGAAGAACAATGGTTGTTCTACGTTGTTCTCTTCTGAACAACAAGGGGGAGGAAAAACATTTCTTGTCAACGGGCTCAATAGAACAATAGCTGTTCTAACGTTGTTCTCTTTTTGAACAACAGGGGAAGCCTAGTAGACTTGGCGTTACGAAGGCTCAAACCTTGGCACTCAAGGGATATTGTCTTTCTTCTGGACAAGTGATGGTGAATCTCGAGGTCGAGGGCCCTTTGGTTCGAAGGTGAGACTGGACTGTAGTGATGTCTCGCGAAGAAAATCTGGATCTCTTCTATCTCATCTTAGTGGTAAAGTTTTCAAATAAATAGTCGGGACATCCCCTTGGCGTGGGGGAAAATGGAGTGGGGGCTTCGAGGGAATGCACAGCCGAGCCTGACAACAATACCTTATCTGCCCATAAGCCTAACTCAATCTGGCGAGGTCGACGCATGGGGCGGGCGGGGGAACATAAACCTCCATGTTTAAACATTGACTCAGGTGGCTGCGATAAGGCGCCCGGCTCCAAAGCGAAGATGCACGTGGGTAGCATCGTGGTTTTAAATAAAATGTGATAGTGGTTGAAATTAAGTGGCCTCAACCCGTTCTATCACACCCCTCCATTCCGGAGGGAAGTTGTTAATTCGAAAAAAAAAGAGAAAAGGGACAACGATAGAGCTCCGTTGTGGGGAACTCGTTTTCTTGGTCCAACCGCACCTTCATGCACTAACTAGTATTTTTCAATACATATGATTATTTTGATCTTTTGATTATAGGGGAAAATAACCTTTAATGCAAACTTAATTAAAAAAAAGGGGTATGGATCAATAAAATGATATAAAATTAGTACAAATGGGACAAAATAATTTATACGTAATTTAATGGGTACAAATATATATACATACAAAGAAAATAAACATTGAGCGTTACAAAATTCAGACATATACATTAACTAATTATATTACAAGAGAATCTAATTTAAGTCGTACAAGATGGTTTATACATACATGGAGATCCTAATCCTCCGAATACAATTACTCTACGCTATTCGGTAACGCATTCCTACTGAGTGCGTCAGCAACTTGGTTATCGGAACCCTTTATATAATTTATTTTAAATTGATACTCTTGCAAGAGTAAACACCAGCGCATAATTTGGCCGTTGGAGTGTCGGATATAGGCTAACGGACGGTGGTGGGTTCCTATCTGAAATTCTTTTCCTATCAAGTACATTTTGAATTCGTCTATAACCCAGATAATTGATAGACTTCTTTCTCTATAGTGGCATATCTCTTTTCGCGGGGTAATAATTGGTGACTAGCATATGCAACTGGATGACTCGTTCCGTCATCCTCGAAATGGAAGGAGTAAACCTCCAATGCCCTCGTTGCTCGCGTCGGTCTTAATCCCAAAGGATTTTTCCGTGTTGGGCAACTTTAAAATGGGGGCAGAAATGAGCTTACTCTAGAGCTGATTAAAATGGGAAACAGCGACCTTATTCCAACGTAGACGATCGGGGGAATTCTTTTTTAAAAGGGAGCTGAGGGGCGCCGAAATTACAGCGAAATTCGGAACAAATCGCCGATAGTAAGAAGCTGATCCTAGGAACAAACTTAATTGCTTCTTTGTAATCGGGAGGGGCATGTCAGCGATTGCCTTAATCTTGTCCTCTTGGGGACCTAACTGGCTTTGTTCTATTTTGAAACCCAAATATTTTATGGTTTCGTGGGCAAAATTGCATTTCCTGGGGCCAATTGGGAGGGCATATTCGCGCAGTTTCTCGAATAGAGCTAATAGGTTGGTTAAATGGTGACTCCATTCAAATAGTTCTTGTTGCTGACTCTTTTGATGTGGTGTCAGCTGCGCGTCAATATCCAGGTCAGAGGGTTCGAAAGACTCGCCTGGTAGGGAAGGAGGATGGTAATCGGCATCAGGTTAGATGCACACTGTCTGGGCGCGTTTGTGGTACTTTTTTTCTTTGGGTCCACGGACAGTCTTCGTGTCCTTGTCTTGGGCCTTATCACCTAAGGGTGTTAGTGATTCACACTCCTTTTTTGCCGTCCCAAATTCCTGGTTAAGGGTCTCCGAGAAATCGCACGGTATCGGGGTTCTGATGGGTACGGGCTCCTGGGCTTCTTTCTCAGCTCGGCCTTGAGGAAGGGCGGCCTGAGACACAGGGTCGGAACTTACTTGGGGACTCTGTCCTATAAGCACTGAACAGAATTGTATGAGTGCTGAAATGACTTCATCCCAGCCATCATAATATTGACACTGCAGGTAATATCTAACGACGGGGAATCGGTTCGCCTGCCCAAGGTAGTCATGTACCACCGCAAATTTTTCGTGGTTAGGGTCCACAGGGGGGAGGAGCTCGTCCGACACGATGAAACACGTACATCCTGTGTCCCTGACGATAGTCGATACTCGGCAGTCGTTCACGCTGCCCTCCTCAAATTTCAAAGTTCCCGATGAACTTTTATCAAAAATAAAATTTACCTGGTGGCCTGACCGAGGGGGAGAAGTTGCTGCTTGGGTCTGCACCACCGGACGAGCCGGGGTGGCATTAATCTGGTAATCTTGGTGGGCTAGGCCGCTTTTAAGCCTAGAATTTTGGGGGCAATTCCAACTCATGTGGTTTTCTACACCACAGGGCAAGCATATGATTGGTCGTTTCGGGAAGAGAGATGGAAGAGAAATCTTAACTAGAGGTTTGGAGTCCCGTTGTTGGTTTTGGGGAAAGAAGTTTTGGGGTTTTACGGGGCTCGGAAACTTCGTCGGTTTTCCTGTGAAGGGGCGCGAATCCTTCCTTCTTTCCTTGTAGGGGGATTGGTGAGAAGTTCGATTCTCCTTTGGGTATAAATTATGGCTTGCGGCATAGACATCCGCTTCTTCGGTACATTCTTTAAAGGTCTGGCACCAACGATCCTTGACGAACGCGCGAATTTTCGTCGAGAGAGACGCCAAAAAATTGATGCCGCAACACGAAGTCTGTTAAGGACTCGTAGTTAGAATTAACCTTTGAGGATTATAACCAAAATTTAAAATTCCTCTGAAGAATGTATCAGAATTGACGGAACGCCTGTCCGGGTTTAATACGACCTCCTCGAAATTCTTGGCGGTAGAAATCGGGAGTCATATTATGAGCGGCTAATAACTCAGCTTTTAAGGTGTAGTAAATTTTACATTCAGATGGTAAAGATATAAAAATTTCGCGCAATTTACAATTTAACAAGGGAAGTAATCTGACTACACCTTCAGCCTCCATATCCATGTTATTGATTTCAAGGATCTTTTCAAAGTGGGCTAAAAATGCTCCTAAATCCTCTCCGTCCTTGAAATTGGGAAGCTTTAGTGGGAGATTGGGGAGGGCTTCTGAACGAGAACTGGCTGAGAGTATTTCTGCTTCAACACGAGTTAATTCAATCTGATGGTGAAGCTCAGCTTGTCTTTTCCGTTCCTCTCTTTCTTCTCGTTGGATTTCTCTTTTTCTTTCTGTTCTTTGCTCCTCTTGAACGTACTTAATTAGTTCTTTTCCGAAAAGTCCCAAGGATTCTCTTCGCGCTTTAAAAATTTCAAACTGAGTCATCTTTGCACTTGGGGGTGCAATAGTCAACCAACTAAAATTCCTTGCAACAAGAATTACGCCTTCTAGAGAATTAGCCTACCTAAATATGGGCACTTACCTATTCGTACTTGGTTTCTCGATCTAAATAACCACTGACTAAAATCACAAAAAAAACACAAACAAATTATTATAACAGTTCCTTGAGCTACTACAGCTTCTTAAGTTTACCAAAAAGGGGATAGCAATCGTTAAAACAAAAGGGAACTACTATACTCTATTGTTAAAACGAATAACACTATGCTTTACTCGACTGAGATCAGTGTTTGCAAAGATATAGCGTTAAACCTTACACACTTGATACCAAATTTAAATAGTATATATATATATATATATATATATATATATATATATATATATATATATATATATATATATATATATATGTCGTAGAATGGACTCTCGACGATATACCATATATAAATATTCGTTGATGGAACTTATTTAATTATCTTTAGAGGGCGTGGATGTCTGGGTTGACCGATATTATGTATCTTCGATATGCATAAGAAGTGGAACTGAGCTCAAGGATAATAATATTGCTATCATTAATAAAATATAGTTTAATTAATAAAAACTATCATCAACACACAAAACGGAAAATATTGACATAAACAGAGAATGGAAGGGTCGTGGGGAATCTAGCTAATCCAAGGAATAAGAGCGATTTAAAAAGGTAAAACAAATATAAAGTTAAAATTATGGGATGGTTCGCTAAACCATTTAAAGCACAGGATAGGGTTCACAAAAAGGTTAAATACTCAAAGGCAACGTTCAGCTTACGTAAATACACTTGTTGTGCAGAGGAAGGCGACGTGAAGGAATTTTCGGTCCACTAGCGAGTCCAAGCGGAAGGGGGGGGGGGGGGGAATTAAATGATCCTGACGTGGCGTCTTGGGAATGAGAACCGTTTCTTGACGAATGGGCATGAAGAACAATGGCTGTTCTACGTTGTTCTCTTCTGAACAACAGGAAGGGTGAGAACCGTCTCTTGTCTAAGGGCTCAAGAACAATGGCTGTTCTAATGTTGTTCTCTTCTGAACAACAAGGGGGAAGGGTGAGAACCGTTTCTTGGCAAACGGGCTCGAAGAACAATGGTTTTTCTACGTTGTTCGCTTCTGAAAAACAGGGGGGGGGTGAGAACCGTTTCTTGTCAACGGGCTCAAAAGAACAATGGCTGTTCAACGTTGTTCTCTTTCTTAACAACAGGGGAAGCCTAGTGGACTTAGCGCCACGAAGGATCAAACCTTGGCACTCAAGGGATATTGTCCTCCTTCTGGCCCATTAATGGTGGATCTCGAGGTTGAGGGCCCTTTGGTGCACAAGGTGAGACTGGACCGTAGTGATGTCTCGCGAAGAAAATCTGGATCTCTTCTATCTCATCTTAGTGGTAAAGTTTTCAAATAAATAGTCGGGACATCCCCTTGGCGTGGGGAAAAATGGAGTCGGGGTTCTAGGGAATACACAGCCGAGCCTGAGAACAATACCTTATCTGCCCATAAGCCTAACTCAATTTGGCGAGGTCGGCGCATAGGGCGAGCGGGGGAAGATAAAACTCCTTGTTTAAACATTGACTCAGGTGGCTGCGATAAGGCGCCCGGCTTCAAAGCAAAGATGCACGTGGGTAGCATCGTGGTTTTAAATAACATGTGATAGTGGTTTAAATTAAGCGGCCTCAACCCGTTCTATCACATATATATTAGACTGGTCCCAAAGAAAAAAAAATCTTTGGTCTCACCCTTAGATATAGGGACGTTTGTTGAAAAATGCGCGTGGAAATGATCAGCAAAGTATAATAATATTTAGTAGTGCCACATCGAATCTTAGTTTCACATTAAGTAATAATAATTTATGTGCAAAGATATGAAAAATAGCTAAATATTAGTGATTGTTTTGTATTTTTTAGAGTAAGTATTGCCTAAATATAAATTAGTAGTTGTATTATGCTAAGAGCTATATTAAGCGAATTCTAAGTTTTATTATCATCCTATAACCTGTGATGTTATAGAGTAGGTACAAAAGACAATTAAGCATAAATTGTAGTCTTTTAAGCGATTTGGTGTAGCGTTTCATTGTCTCAGCAGCACATCCCTTAGCAGTTTGGAACCACCAATGCCCTACTCAGTGTTGTGTAAACCAGTAAAGAGTGAGCATTGTTTCAGTTTCTATATGTGTTTATCAAAGTCTTTCTGGAATATAATTAACATGTCAGGTTCAATTCAAATAAGAAGTAAAACAAAAGTATGGCATATTGGAGAAACAATTGATGCAATTCAAACCACAAAACCTCCATTAAATGGTGATATATCAAAAGGGCTTTTCTCCTTAACCCAATGCATAACGAACATAAAAGGGGCCTGTAATATTGTATATTCAGAAATATATGAAATATGAGACAAAGCAAAAATACCAACAAGAGACATACATAATGTGATTACAAAGATTCAGAAGAAATATGAGCAGTTCAGAATCCTCGAAAAAACAAAATCAAGACGAGATCAAACTCAAATATCAAAGGAAAATTCATTTCAAGAAGATCGTTGATTTCTACAGGCTCAGAGAGAGAAAGGTAGACGAGGTTATATATTTAGTGTTGACAAGGAAACATTAAAGAATGCAGTAAAAAAACCGCAAATGAAGTGAAGTTGAATCGCAGCGAATTGAATAAGAATTGTGTAAAAAATTATATTTGTCAGTTGTTCAGCTAACAAGTAGAACAAGCAGCGAAAAAAAGCAGTAATGCAGCAGAGCCCGGTCCATCTAATCCTTCAAGAAAGAAATATTTAAAGGCGAAGAAATTATTTCACCTGAGTTAGTGACTACATTAGACAGAAAAAAATGAGTGATCGTCATGCGAGGATAGTGATCTTAGCAACAGCATTAGCCCTTGGAAGATATATTGATGATATAACCATAAGTAGAAGTGCACTGCAAAGAAAAAAAGAGAAGAACTGTTTATAAAAATAACACATAGAATGAAGCAAACATTCGCGTTAAATACACCTCTTACAGTCCATAAGGATGGTAAAATTAATGCTTAATTTATTTAGCACTAAAAATATAGATAGACTGCCTGTGTAACGGTATGGTAATGGTAACTCTCAGCTTTTGGTAATACCGAAACTAACGTCAGATACAGGTGCTGAAACAGAAAAATCAGTTGTGAAATATCTTTAAGATTGGAATATCGAGTACAGTGTTAAAGCCATGCGTTTTGACACCATTGCTAGTAACACTGGTAGTAAAAAAGGCTCATGTGTAACAATACAAACAAAATTAAATAGAGGAATTCTTGCTCTTGCTTACAGGCATCATGTTTATGGAAGAATTATATCTGAGATATTTGAAAAGTGTTTTGGTGCTTCATCCGAACCAGAAATTTGATTATTTAGGCGTTTTCGTGATTCCTGGAAGACCATCAATAGTTCATCGTATGAAGCACACAATACATGTGTTTCTAGGAAAAATGTTGTGCTTAATTTTGTCAAGAACAGCTAAAATGTCATCAGCCTTGAGCAGTTTACGAAGAACATTTTTAACTATCATTTGCATATTAAGGTGAGAGATAAGAAGTATTGCTTTAATTCTGATTTTATAAAAATACGATTTTATTAATTACCCACCCTTTTGTAAAATACTAAGTAATACAAACATATTAAGAAAATATTAGCAAAATACACATCATTATCGCACGTATTAACGAAAATTATGATAAATTATAAAATCTTTAATATATAAATATATTAGGAATGCCTTATTCTCCTTAAAAAGGGTGCATATATGGTAATCAACAGAGCAGTTAAAGAGAACTTGAACCCATGGTTCATTTTTTATCCATGAAATTGGCAAAAGGAAATTTGCTTTTTGGTTGCAGTTCTACTTGTAGCCTTATTTCGGATCAACGTTAGGAAAATGGTAATATCACGGTCCTTGTAAAGGAAAAAAGCAATTAACCTAACCGTTTTCCTATTCCACATTCTTAGACATTAGGTAGAATAATTCCCCGATGCGCAAGAAATCCCTTGAGTTTTCTCAACTTGCCTTAAATAAGAATACCACCATAGCGCATTAGGAAGACAATTGCTAAACTTCCACCTAATGAAGATGCAAAATCTTTTCTCAAAGAAATATTCTTCCTTTCGCTACTTGCCAGTGATACTTTCCAAAGAAAGGATATGAACATAGCTCTTTCTATCTTTAATTACGTCGTTCCAAAGTTTTTAACGTGACCTCACCTGAAATCTATTTTTTTACATTTGCACTTTCCCACTCAATTACGTCTATACGGTTAAGACTGACGTAAAGTGATCTATTTATGATTAGGAAAAAAATCTAATTTACCAAATAATTATTTTCATCTGAATTGCTTTCTCTGTTCTAAAAAGTGAAGTTATTCCTACGTAAATTACAATAATATGGTCAGTGCATAAATTATTTTAATACTTTTGTTGAAGCCAATTATTATCACTCAACATTTTGTGATCAGCGTTTCATTTTCTTAATAAATTATAAGGCTTTTTAGTTATGATAGACTACAAAGTCTAAAAATATCAAATATCTTAGGTTACGGAATGGAATTAAACAAACAAAGTTGTGCTCAAAACTCCCAACTGGTATTCAGTGTATGGGAAGCATTAAATTGGAGTCTTAAAGAATTATTATAACCATAAATTAGAGAGAATTAAATTTTTCGTCAATTAGTCCACCATTTTCCAGGATATACCTTCTCTTTGGTGTTTGGTTACAATTATTGATGATCTCTTTCGGCTAAACTAATTCATTGACAGCGCGGTGAAGAAAATTAAATTGTTTACAATGAATTCATCACTAATTATACTTCGCTGAACATGGTAAGAGTATAAATTTTCCTACTAGTTTATTAGGAGAGTGTCCCACAATTATGCAACAGAAGGTGTGCAAGCTTTCATGCAATCAGCAGAACTCTAAACTTTAAAGTGAAATCCGTCACAGGATCATTTTCTACCTTCTTATTAGGGGCACCAAAAAAAACTGGCCCAAATTTCGATAGGCCTGATTTTTTAATTTTCTGCATGGAGTGAATGAAACTTTCGTGATAACTAGTTTAGTGGGCTTAAAAACATCATACCAAAACAGGAGAGTCTTTGGACTTTTCTTCTTTATTCTAGAGCACGTGTTCGAGATGACCTCCATTTAGATTTAGGTGTGTGCCGTTCTTGAGGCGAAGCACAAATTTGTCCATGACGTCCTTATAAATCGACCGACTAATGGCTCTGATCTCCTCCCTGATGACTTCCTTTATTTCCGTAATGGTCCTGGGTCTCCATAAGTACACAATGTCTTTTAGATCGCCCCAGAGAAAGAAATTTGTGGGAACTGAGTTCTGCGCGGTGAGGTGCCCAATTAAAATCCGTCTTTAGACTGATCACACGGCCACCAAAGTTCTCTTTCAGCCAATCTCGGGACAGGTTTGAGAAGTGAGAGCCTGCTTAATCTTGTTGGAACCAAAACTTCCCTATAAGCGACAAAAACATAGTGGCCAGCTCTCTCTTGAAGTTTTTGAGAGTAAATCACTTTCAAGGCAAAACTACGGCTGCCATTTATCAGATAAAACTCTTTGAGTGCACCCCGTGTTCCTTTAAAAATGTCATTAGATAAGATTTTGTGTTGGCAATCTGTTAATTGCTAGATTCAATGGCAGTGCTGATAATTACAGTCATATCATATCTAAATGCATCTTTTACAGTTAGTAGGCAATTTAAACGTGGTTCGTAAGTATTTATGAAAATTAAAGGACATAAATTGGATATAGGACTGTGAAAGTATTTTGATGTGCTTTCTCTAAATGATAAAAATCTTAAAAATTCATTGAGGAATATATTACTTGCCCAAGTGAGGAAAGTTTAATGCATTTACTTTGTCATGAAGTAGTGGGATGCCCTTATTTGTTAAACATGCTTGATAAATTTGAGCTTCCTCGCCCATTAAACCTTTTAAGTGTTTATTTTTAACCAATAAGCAAACAAACTATCAAAGACATGCCTCAGTTGTAAAATATCTGTCAATTGATCAGGTTAAAAAAATTATCACAGGAGATGAGTTCGTCTAGGACTTCATTTAGAAAGAGTACAAAAGCTTTGAGTGACTATCTGAAATCAAGTTTCATGAAGATAAATTCGTATGATCCAAAATCTATCCAGACCTGTCTATTCATGCTCGTTACCCAGATAGATATTTTACAGTCTTATTTAAAATATGAAGATTTGGAAAAGACTATTCCACCAGCTATAAATGATACAAATTAAGAAATTAGAGAAACATGGTATCTATCAGACATATTATCTCCCTTTAATGTACAAAGGTAAAAAATGCCCTGAAGGTGATATCATATTCTGTTGAACTTAGGAGCATGAGTAATACCAATGGGAATCGAGAATTTCTAAGAGCGTGAAAAATTACTAGCAATGATCCAACAGCAGTGCCGTGAATGTGAATGAAGTTAGAGAGTGACTGGTTCTTTCTTTAAGGTAATTTGGACCCTGAGAGCCAAATTCAAAATGAATGAGTGTGAGTGGCATCAATGTTTGGTTATTAGTCACCTTCTATTTTGCAATTATCTTCATTCCTCTGGTATTATTATGCAATATATTTGTATAACATATCATTTGTAAGTTTAAGACATCCAAATTTATCTCTTTTTCTCGAGAGCCTCGTTTGCCATCAAACTTGCCTTGATAACAAATGTGTTTATTGAAACATTTACTTACTCGGTAGAAAGGCCCACTCTGACGAACCCTTGTTTTTCACGAGGCCCATATAAAATTCATTAATATAAATATATATATATATATATATATATATATATATATATATATATATATATATATATATATATATATATATATTTATATATATATGTATATATATATATATATATATATATATATATTTATATATATATATATATATATATATATATATATTTATATAGGGTGTCCCAAAACTCAAAACTAACAAATCATAGGAGAATTAGGTAGGTTTATCACTGGATGCATCACTTTTCGGACACACTGTATCTCCGGCTAGATATTAAAGCACAACCAAAGTTTTATCATTAACTAAGTTGTTATTATATTATTAATTCTAATAGTGCAATTCGAGTCGATGATGAATCAACCAAGGCGACTGAGGTGACATGAGAATTTAATAACTTAATATTTCGGAGAGAAATTTATAAATTACTTCAATCTTTTGTTGCAATGGTCTATAATTTTGTTGTGATTTAATATCTAGCCGAAAATACAATTTTTCCGGAAAGTTTTGCACCATAGGAGAAATATACCTAATTCTCTTATGGTGCGTGAGTTTTGGGACATCCTGTATGTATATATATATATATATATATATATATATATATATATATATATATACGCTGAGATTCCTTGTAAAAAGAGCCGCCATTGTTGGCATAGAAACTAACCACTTTAATGTTATGTACGTTCTCATTTGCTTGCTAGCCGTCGTCCAGGTACAATTCTTAAAATAAGTTCACTCATCTCTCCATCATTCAACCGATCTTGAAAATTTCCCAACAAGATTGTCTTTTATTGGAGCCATCTTCCCCTCACTCTCCCAATCCTCCATTTCTCGCTCTCTCTATCAATCTCTATCTCTCCCTCAGTCGCTCAATCACCCTTGAACAATATACGTTATATAACTCTATTAGTCTTTTTTCCTCTTGTTTTATCATAAAGATATAACCGAGATCAACCATCAGACATCATAAACTAGAATAATTAGCATGAGCGCTGAAGCACTTTGTTGCATTATTATTCTTTGGTACTCCAAGTCACCCTTTTAAAACAAAATATTGCGCCTTCCTTGCTGACATGTCATGAACATATGAAGATCTCGGTAATGTATGATAGACTCAAGCGGAACTACCCCACGATTATGGCAGAGGAAAACAATATGACTGACAAATTTAGATGCTATACTGGAAGACATTTACACATAAGTACAATAATGAAAGCACAGGAAGAAAAAGAAATAAAAAGCCTTGATAACTTCACTAAAACAAAGAATTAAGTAAGGTTAGAATAAATATAAGAACAGCCAAAAGAAGAAGAAGGATAAATTATTGTTGTTCTTCAAATTTCTACTGTAAGTTTTTTAACATCTAGGAAGTCTACGAATTTAAATAAACTTTTGCTTATATTAGAATGGATTTCTTGCGAGAGTCGTATTAACGCAAATTATCGTAAATTTATTTTAATTATATAACTTTTCAATTCTATGTCAAACTAACAACTTTATATGTAGGAAGTCATGAAAATGCAGGTTGCATTATTTTGTGAAAAATTTCTAATTAATTAGGTTTTCAAATGGAAACTGTGAAATAACACATTGCCCCTAAGTTAAAACATATATGAAAAGAGGAGCATTTGTTTTACAGACAGACCTTCGATCTTTGTTCTACGGCGTATCTTGATCTAGCAAAGGAGTTTTGGTCTAAAAAATATTAAAATATTTCCATTACATATTGCATAATAATTTTCTGATGATCTAATTTTTATTATCCATACTTATATTCGAGGCCCAAATTCAAGAATTTTAATAACTGAATTCTTTCATATAATTTAAACACAATCCTCATTTCTTTTTTCTCTATCTAAATTTGCTTTTACATAGTAAAAAGTACAACCACAAAAAACCGCCATGCCTTAATAATAACTTATTCTATGAACTTCTAAAAATTATTGCACAAAAGTTTAAATATATAAAAAAACAACCTTAAGCTCACTTTTTTCCTACTCTGTAGAATATTTTAGCAATAACTTCAGTAAACGCATTGAATTTAAAATAGATAGCCCTGCGATCGAATTTTTCGATCTATAAATAAACTTAGATATAACTGATAACATTAATACAGTGTGACACCTATAAAATGGGGATCCAAATTTCAATAGGCCTCATTTCTTAAATTTCTGCAAGAATTGAATGAAATTCGGGTGATAACTAGTATATTGTGTTTAAAAACATCATATCAAAACTTGAGATTCTTTGTACTTTTCTTCTTTATTCTAGAGCATGTGTTCAGGATGATCTCCATTTACCTATGTGCATTTATTGAGGCGTAGCACAAAGTTGTCCATTGTCCTTACAAATTAACCGACTCATGGCTCTGATCTGCTCTCTGATGGCTTCTTTGAGTTCCGTAATGGTCCTGGGTCTCCGTTTGCACACTCTGTATTTAAGGTAGCCCCAGAGAATTAAATCTGGAGGGGTAAAGTCTAGGCTGTGAAGTGCCCACTCAAATTCAGTCTTGAGACTCAACACACTGCCACCAAAGTTCTCTTTCAGCCAATCAGCGAAAGTTTTTAGGTGTGAGAGTCTGTTCCATCTTGCTGGAAACAGAACTTCCCTATAAAAGACGGGAACAGGGTCTGCAGCTCCGTATTGAAGGTTTTGAGGACCTCAACTTACCGGTCCATGGTGACCCTCACTCTCGCGCCAGATCCCTCGAATAAGAATGGTTCGATAATGCCGCTGGCTGAGATTACAGTCTATACCATGCACTTAGGGGAGTGTAAGGGCTTGGTCGCTAACTCATGTGGTCTGGTGGTGCCCAAGAAGACATTTGTCTTCGAGCTTACCTTTCCTTCAAGATGGAAGTGAGCTTCATCTGAGTTGGTAAGGGTCTGATTCGTCTGTAGTATGTATGGGTAGGCCTTTACATTCATTAATATCACTCTCCTGCAAGTATCAGGAGATTGACGGAGGGACTGACTTCCTTAGCGCACAGAGCGTTATGGACTCTGCTCAACTGACTTTCTTACACTCTCGACTAGCTCAACTGTACGCTTTCTGGGGCGTCCTGAATGGCCAGGACGGTTGTCAATGGCTGCATTGCGGTTCTCCACTGTTCCATAATTCTCGAAGTGGTCCACTCAGTCCTGTATTCTGCTCTTGGAGAGGCCTTTTTCACATTCGAACTTATGCTCGAAAGTTTCCTACACTTTCCTGAACGAGCCTGTCTTGTACTAATGATTAACGCAGTATATTCTTTGCTGGAGCTCTCAATGTGTTCACAGCCACTGCTTCTGTCATGTTCTGTAAAGTTAGGGTGATAGGTGAATCAATGAGGGATATATCACAAAAAGGTTTTGCAGGCCCGTTTTCTGTGGGTCACCTTGTATAGGAAAATCCATCTTTTGTCTGTTAAAAAAATAGTATTTGGCTGTTTTACCGATTCGTCCTTATTTTCTAGGCTCAAAGATATAAAAAACCTCTTCGATATTCTTTTGAAATACGAAAAAAGAATCCCCACAATTCATTGTTTCCCATCTAAATCTTAAATTATTATTTTCGTTCTTCTTTATTTTTATATATGGCACCATGGCAAATCCGTTGCCTGGTTTTGCTATACTCGTTTTTAGCTGCCAAGGGTTATTTCCTTCTGATAAAGATTAAAATTTACAATCTACTGCATATTTTAAATAAGTTTAATAAACTTTCGAATATACTAAAACAAAATAATCTAAATAATTTAATCATTCTTTATAAACGCATTTGTAGCGTTTACCAAAGTTATCCATAACATTATATTTTAATCCAAACACCACGGGATGTTTGGATACACTCAGATTTTCAAAAGTCCCGCCTTTGGTGGATCTCTCAACTAATATCCGTGTATCCGCAAGATTCAAAAATATTTATTTCTTTTTACTTTTTAAAATAGATATAATTTTAGTACATTTATTAGTCAGAATATAAAAGGATTTTTATTTCTGTTTTATATTTTGAGTTTATTTTATTTAGTTTCTTTCCCTTACAGATCAAAATGAATCACATCGAAAAAGAGACAGAAATTGTAGTCTGATGCTGACGTTGGAAGGGATATAGAAGATGACAGTGACTTAGATTTCATTTACTACGATGAACATATTTCTGACACTGATTGCTATGATTTGGCGACTGACAATCAACAACAAGAACCCGAAAGAATTCAAGCAAAACAGGAAGGGTGGGTAGGTAAAGGGAAAAACGTAAATAGAAAGTAAGTAGTGCATTAGTTCGTAATCGTCCATATAAAGTATTCCGGGGGAGGATCGGCATAAAATGGCAGCCCTATAAGAGTTTTGATAAATTTTGATTTCTATTACATTAATATTTATCTACTAATGTACTATATAATCATACTGAAATATAATCATATCTATAATGCTGCATGCTTTTCCCAAATAAATGACTAAAACTTCACGCTGTTTTTACTTACATGCTTTAATTGAAAAATAGAAAATTTGAGCTGCTGAAAAGCCACGTAACTAAAGGCGTAAAAATCAATGGTTCCAACGCACGGTTATGAACAGGATTTTTGTAGCGGTTAAATATTACTAGATGTTTTTTTTCTTTTTTCGGTTGTAACCTTGTTATATTTTAATTTTCATCTAAATTCATTGTAATAGTTCCTTGAAAGTTTGAAAAAAATGGTAACAGTCAGAAATAAATATTACTATTTATTATTTTGGAATTTTTGTAAACAAAATAATTACATATGGCGAAGTTCAGAAAATTTATTAAAATTTAGGCATGACTTCTATTTTTTCCTATTTTCGAAAGTTTTTTCTAAAATCGATTTTAATTTTAGTGCTTCTTAGGAGGAAGGAGATTTTGGACCCTAAAACCGAATAAAGCAAAAATATAATTATTAGAGCAACTGAAAATGGAGAGAAAAAAGAATTTTGATGATTGTTATTTCCGTATTCATTAAGACTTCCGTAAAAAAAATTTCGCATTTAGGCCTAGAAAATAATAATCCCTTTTAAAAATAAATAGAGCAAGAGTAAAATATTAGTATTTATGAAGTGGAAACTTTTTAAAAATGTTAAATTACGAGCTCTCTAATAAGAACCTTTTTAACCAATAAGCTTCTTTTTATTTTTTCACAAATCAGGATCGCTAAATACATATGTTTATTCACAAAACAATAGGTTTAGATGCGAATTCAGGTGGAGCTTTGAGGTTTATCTAAATATCTATTTTACCAGCAATTAAAGGATTTGCCATATTCTTTCAGTTCTTCCCATATTTTCTCAATTCTCTACCTCATTAATTTTTATCTCTCTCGGTTCCATGAAATTTATTATTTTATAATAACTTATTCTAAATGTTTGTATGAGTTTTGGTTAAAGAAAGGGAACCTAGTAGAGGTATCAGGCTAGGCTATGGTATCTTGTTTTTAAATTTCAGTAATAGAGTAGGTTATTATGAAAAACAAACAAACAATTATTTTAACCTCACAATAAAATTACACTTTCAACTGTGGGAATTGGCCCCTTTTGTTCTCTAGGATTTATGGATAATCCATGTTTCTTGTTCTTTGGTTAGGTTGGCAAACGGGTGGGCCAGCGAGCAGTCAAAAGTAACTAAGTGGGTGGCAGCCATAAAGTAAAGAGCCTGCCTAAATTAGATGAGTGAGCGTTTAAATAAATTACTAAATTATTTGAGGCGAGAGCATGATGATACTCGTAATATGAATTAACGAAGTCAATCATGAAGCGTGAGGTTTCTAGGGACACAACGGGCAGAGACCTTGGTCATGGCCAAATGGTCGTGGATGATGGTGATAACACTTCCATGTGATAGTCCAAGTTCTCGCTCGATTTCTTCGACCTTCACCCGTCAAATTTCGAAGATCATCCTCTCCACACGGGCCACATGGTCATGGTTGGTCACTTCTGACGGGCGTCCTGGACGGGGTTCATCATCAAGGGACTCACGACCATGGCGAAACTCCCTATTCCAGCGAGCAATGGTTGCATAGGAAGGGGCGGTGTCGGTGTACACTGCAACCATACGTTTATGGATATCTTTTGCATTCTTGACTTCCTTGGTCAAAAATTTAATCACTGCGTGGTGCTCAACCTTCTCCATTGTTGAAAAATCTGTGACTGGCGATCTGCGATCAGCTACTGCTTCTTAAATAGATGAGGCAGGAGCCTGCGGCTGCAGGTCCTGACTTTTCATAACTTGTCCTAACAACACCAGAAACAGCCATCCCATCTCCTCTGTTTTGACCTCCTGATTCCCAAGACTTATTGACCGCCCCTCGTATATACACTGGGGATTCACGTTTAATCTCAGAAAATGTTCCCATCCCTATTTACGTGAAATTAGAAAACTTACGTTAAACTATTGTCCAAATGCCTAAATATACAAATATATATATATATATCATCACTAATTCTATAATTTGAGAAGCGGATTTTTTTGAGTATTTAAATAATAATCTCATCTTAGTTTGCTTATGACTTATGTTTTTTTATAAAAGTTATTTCTTTTATATTATGAAAAAACCGAATGGTGAAGTTCAGAAATAAATATAAGTATCTAAATTTTGTGAATTTCTTGAATCCCAAAGAATTACATGCAAATGGTGAAGTTCAGAAAAAAAAACATATATCTTCTATAACCATAGCTGCTTTTTTAAAAATTTTAATGCAATATCGCAAGAAAAGATGAGGAATTAAACCACATTCTCTTTCAACTGACACTGGATAGAAAATATTAGAAACGTGCTTACATACATAACACGGGGTCAGGTCATGAAAGATCCCCTCTTTTTTCCCCCTATTCCCTACTTGTGGCTAATCACGGGGGTTGTTAGGCCTAAACATTTTGAAGTGCTGACATTTCACTATTTTGATTAGCAACAAGTAGGGGATTGGGGGAAAAAAGAGGGGATCTTTCATGACCTGACCCCGTGTTATGTATGTAAGCACGTTTCTAATATTTTCTATCCAGTGTCAGTTGAAAGAGGGTGTGAGATACACCGAAACTGTTCTGAATTAAATTGTCTTCGGAGAATGTGGATTAATTCCTCATATATATATATATATATATATATATATATATATATATATATATATATATATATATATATAAATATATATATATATATATATATATATATATATATATATATATATATATATATATATATATATATAGACAGGTGGTTCTATTTAATATAGATTTATACTTCAATGTGGAGAGTGGATGTAGATTTAGCAAATTTGAATACAGAAAAGTCATTTAAGAATATGGCTGATATTTTTTCGTATATTCGAAAGTTTTATCGAGTTTCTTTCCAAAATAGATTTTCTTTATTAGAAGGAAATAGCGGCTGGCTACTATAAAAAAATAAAACAAAATATAATTATTTAAGTATATTCCCGAAAATTATTTTTCCGTTTTAAAAGGCCGCAATAAAACGGTTATTTGGCCTTTAGGCATAGAAAATATTCATCAATATTAAAAATAAATAGACCAAGAGTAAGTTGTTAGGAAAGACACACAGGAACCTTTTTTAAAATGTTTAGAACTAAAGTCTTTTGCCAAAGTCGAATAGGTCGTTGTCCAGATACCTAAGGGTTTTCTGCGAACAGAAAGCTCTCCCCGTAAGGAGGGGTGGCAAAGCTGCTCCTGTTGTCATTTTTATTTTTCTGAATTCACCATTACGTTTTTTTCCAACTCTAAAGGAATTCTTAGAAAGAAGTTAATGAAAACTTAAACTATACCTAGGTCATAACCGAAATAAAAGAAAAAGATGTAATATGATTCAATCCATCAAAAAAATCCCGTTCTTAAAATATTTTGTTATATAAGATTTCTTATTTTTTATTGTTAATTTTGCTTGCTTTCCCATATTTAGACTTTTTGAATCTGGATTCATTTAGCAGTCTAATGAAGACTACAAGAAAATGTCAAACATGGAAGTGTTTATATTATTGTGTCGAGGAGCTACTTATTTTATTTGGATTGAATAATCAATATTAGCAATATTGCTAGCAATCGATAAAAAAATACAATATCTTTGACAAGAACTTTACAGACATTAGCAGATACTAAAAATGTAATGAATGAATCAAGGAAGAAAATGACATAATAATAGGAGAAGCAGAATCGAATCTAAAATTACTGTGTTTCGATCGAGTTTTTAACTCATTTTTCAGTGACGAGACGTTGCAAATAAAAAATTATGAACCTTGGCGCTATACTTTACATGATGAAAAAGTCTTGTTTCGCTGACAAGAAAAATTAAATCCTTTTATTTTGTTGTAAAATTTCACCATTTAAAATTCTTCCCCTTACACGATGTAATATATATTTGGTAAATCATAAAATTTTGATTTGCACATTCTTTCAGGCTGATCGATAGAGGATGACTTAACCAGCACCCAAATTAGAACATTCACTATGATTTCTTGTAGAGACTTGTTTCTTATGGTTAATTATACTACACTATAATCCCACCATTTAGTTTGGAATAGCTTTAGTTGTGTTCAATCTGTCATACGTAATGTCTTTCAATCGTCCTGTTGGTAATATTAAGATTTTTTCTTTAATTTCCTAACGATGGTCTTCATGTTAACTGAAATAGATGCATGGATGAGTTACTCAGATTTTCCTTTTTTTTAATTTCAATAAAATGTGAAATCTACTTCTTCCTAGATATTCCAGAAATACATGAATACATGACTTTACAGTTATTTCTTGGAGAAGTTTTACTTTTTTTATATTCCTAAGCAGCTGGTATCCCTACTCCTCTAACTATAATGTTTCTTTTTCCGTATTTCTTAGGTAAATTATAAACAGTTTTGTATTAAATACGTGTAAAAAAGCACAGAAATAATTAGAGGAAAAGTTGCATTATTTTTGCTTCGATTTTAAGAATCTTTTAATATATTTCAACTTGCTCAATTCAAATCTTGAATCTGTTATTGCTAATCAGATTAGGTATTCTGTATATTATAATTTTTTAAAAAATACAATTTTAAAAGTTTTTTTACTTTTTTAACATTCATCTATCTGATTTTTTTTTCTAAATGAAGATGAAATTCATCATCTAAAGAAATTGAACTAAAAACCGTAAATGGATTTCAATAAATTAAAAGATTATATAATTTATTTGATGCAGTTGATCTATCTTTGAAGTATGACAGCCAGCCACATCATCGATGGAGGATGTTTTGACAAGGCAATCCGTGTTCACCTCCTGATCGATGCAGGCATCTATCAGACATCATAAAACATGCCTTTACTGAGGAGGAGTATGGTGACCTGAGGAACTTCATGATGAAGGTGGCTGATGGGAAGATAGGAGCCAGACACATAGGCCCAGTAGTGGCAGTGTTTGAGCAAGGGTTTAAAGAAACCTTCAAACGACTCACAGGAGGAGGAAGGACACCTGCAATCTGGGTGCAGTACTACCACCAGATGGTAGAGGTGATCAGGGTCTTTACCAGAACCAACCGACATACAGACTACAGTGGGCATATTCCGTGCATTGTTACTAAGATGCCTCACATCTTTTCCGGTGCAGGCCATCATCAATAGGCCAAAGGCGCACGTCTATACTGAAAACTCATGAAGGAACTCAAAATTTTGCCTGGTACTAGGACATATTTGAACGTTTCACTGCCTATGACAACCACGTTGTCTGTTACTCCAGTCATGAGTTTTTCAGCACTTTGTGTGACATCTGCATTAAGCAGACATTAATAAGGGTAACCAAGTAAAAAGTTTGTTTATCAGAGAACGAATAAGATAAAGCATTTCTGGCTACAATTGCTGGGTGCTTACCTACAGTCACCACTTCTCTGATGTCAACAAGTGAATGGAAAAAGACGTTAGGAAACATGCTCCACTACACAGAGACCTTGCCAAGACAGAGATAAAGTGAGATGCAGGGGCAGGTGAACTTGCCCTAAAATGGTTTGAGGAGAACAAGCCATTCGACAACGATCGAGTCAAGGAGTTGCTGGTGTCTTTACAAGCACAGGTGATGAATCAGTCAATGCTGAGAGAATACTGAAGTATGGATGGAGATGCAGATCTAGTTGGATCGACAGTCAGTGACATCGAACATGGATGTTAAGTCAAATATGAAAGCCCTGTCATGACTCAGAAAGATTCCCAGGTTCAACGAGAAGAACATTCACCTTGACTCAATAACGTTGTTTGACCGACTGATCCTTTTTGACTTGATGGATATGACAGTTGAGACAAGCATACAATATGAGCTGGCTCCCTTCCCATTTTTCCTATTTAGGAACAAAGATCAGAAGATGAACAAAGCAAATAAAACAGACTATTCAAAGACAAGTCTCAAGGCATAAACCTTCCACTTGACCTCACTAACTAACCGTGCTGCACCCTAGTGATTGATGGCGGATGGCTTTTCTACATGCTAAGGTGGGAATAACACTAGACCTTGCAGGATATTGTAAAGTCATTACATGCAGAAACGGCAGTCATGGTGCTATTGAGCCTGAAAATGACATAAAAAATGACTTTTGAAGCTTCTCATATGAATGACAAATAATTCTGTTTGTAAGCATGTGAAATAAAAAACTAATTTGAATATAAATATAAAAGTGAGTGTGGCCGTTTTCATCAATGAAGTCTTTTGGTATAATATATATGCTAACAATTAACTCAGCATAATGAATAAAACCTGAATTAACACCTCATAATTTCTGTTGAGGCCAGAAAAATAAAACAAAACGATATTTTGACCATCATTGAGCAGGTTTTTTCAGGGTTTACCACAGGAGTTGAAATTAAACATTTTTAGTACATGTTATTACACACCGTTACCAACATATTGGGGAAGAAATTGTTTTGTAAGGATTTATTCGGCATATGTATGTTAAAGTGTATTGAAGTTTTGCATAAATCATTTAATTAAATAGAACCGCCGTGGGAGTTAATCACGGCTTCCAGGCAGCGTCTGAACCTATTCCAGGCCTACTCTATTCTTCACTATTTTTGACTAGGTGAAAACTGTGGTTATTATTCTTGGACCTTAGGACTACTCTGCTGGTAAACAAAGACTTCTTGGTGTTTTTCTAATCCACGCCCTACACATAATAGTGCAGGGGTTGCAATCTGAAGAGTTGAGATAACCGCTCTTGTCTGAGAGTCAAGACTAAGACGCCCTGTTTGTATGGTATATTTCAGAATTTGCAGCCAATAATATATCCTTCCATCGGCCAGCTTCTCTATCCAGGAATCAGTACTTTAGCTTTGCACTTCATATAGCACCACCTGTTGATTTTGCCGACGTCCAGAAGAATATATGAGTCATAAAGTAGCTACCGCTACATATCATTGGTCTCAGTACATCTATAGGGAGGGTAGGCACGACATTCCCTCGGTTGTTTTACGAAAAAGTACATCATGCCATTATTAAATGTGTTTCATTTGTTAACAACTATGCAACATGGTTCTTAAACTTTTCCATCATCTTGGGAGAGAGAAGCTGGATCCTTCTCATCTTACTAAGGGGGAACAAATGTCCTAATGCACTAACTGATTGAAGAGAGACTGACTCCCGTTTGGCCCAAGCTATTGACCTTAGTTTCATGTTTCAAAATTTTTAAGGATTAGTTGTATCTTCAGTACAAATTTGTAGATCTTTACGTATCAGAACCTTAAAAGTGAGGTTTGCAAGACTTGGTAACATCTTAATCACAGCCTCACTTATCCATCTCTTTTCTTATTATCTGAAACCTCCTCATATTCGCACCCAAGTACATGGATATCATCACATTTGAATTATGAGCTTGAATACCCAGCAGCACATCTTGTATTTTATATATTCATGGAGGATTGAATTCAAACATGTTATTGATTCATTCATAGATAATGCACAACTGAATAAATATTGTATTTTTGAAAAAACAAGTTCTGCCACGCAAAAGGTCGCGTCCCCGTATTATTATGATTTAAGATTACACCTAACATAATATAACTTACCGTATCATATTATAGCCTAGCCTTTTATATCCTAGACTAGTATAGCATACCATACCCTAGACTAGAATAAGGTTTCATAGCGTAGCCTATTATAGACTTCGTTAGCTAGTCTATCGTAGCCAAGCATAACATAGATGAGCATTGCTCTCCATAACCTATTATAATATAGCCTACCCTAGCATAAAATAGTATAGCCCTATCAAGACTAGGATAGGTTAGCGTAGTTTAGCCTAGCCTAGCATAGTATAACCAAGCCCAGCATTAATTATCCTAGGCAAGTATAACATATAATATCCTATTATACCCTACTCAAGCATAGCCTATTATTGTCTAGCTTAACATACTATATGATAACCTAGGCTAACACAGAATTACCTAGCATAGCCCTCCCTAACCTATTATAATTTAGCTTATACTTGCATAGATTAGTATAGCCAAATCTAGCCTAGTATAGCTTGCCATAGCTTAGCCTAGCTTAGCATAGTATAACCTTACCTAGCATTAACTATCCTAGACAAGTATAGCCTATACTATCCTATTATACCCTATTCAAGCATAGCTTAGTATGGTCTAGCCTAACATAATATATGTTATCCTAGCATAGCAGTTTATAGCCTAAATTAGCATAGTATATCTTACTCTTGTACATTATATCTTAGCATAACTTTGCATAGTAAAGCCTAGCATAATATAGCCTATTCTAGGCTTGCCTTGCAGATTATAGCATGTTATAGCCAAGTATAGTCTAGAAGAGTATCACGGAATAGTTATGATGTTATTGCCAAAACAAAATAATTCCCGGGCTAACCTTGGAAAAACTTTGGCAATTATATCTTTCGAAAAAGAATGTAAAACAACATAAGGATTTCAAATTACGCTAGAATTAGCCGAAAAGTTATGATGTTATTGCCCAAACAAAATAATTCTCGGGTTAATCTTTGGACAACTTTGGCAATTATAGCATTATGAAGAGAGTGCAAACAACATAACCTTTTTCAATTTCTTTAGAATCGGCCAAATATTTATGATGTTATTACAAAAAAAAATGCAAAACAGGCACCGACCGATTAACATATTGAGATGTAAGAGTCGTTTGCGCTAGACTTGCACGCGCTTAAAAATAACCGACCCGAGAAAACTGGCATTTGTGGGTATTGTCAAGTGTATATCCCTGTTTATTAAATAAAGTGGCTTCTATTTTTGCATAACTCTTGACTCAACCTAGCACTAAGAGTCACACGTGACTCATTAAATTATTTTCTTCATATACTACAACTAGAGAGAGAAAGGTTTCTGAATAATATAACTATGTATTTCTAAATTAAAAATGCATGTTTTTTACATATATTAAAATAAATATTAATCTATCTCAACTTTTCAAACTTTCGGGGGTCTAAAATTTTACAAAAGAATATATTTGACACTTCAATCTGGCAAACTTTTTCGCGAAAATGTCAACTTTTCATCGCGCCAATTCTTTTTTAATTAGGGATCGATGAAATTTGCAGTTCTGACCTACATCTTTTTGGGTTGTTCCAAGTTCCAATTACGATGAGCCCTTTGCCTGCTTCAGATGAATCTGTGGGAATACATCGAGTCAAATTATGTAAATATAAATAAAAATAGAGGGATATATGTCATAGAAAACAAAAGAAGTAAACAGAAGAAGTAAAGGTATGAAAAAAACTTTAGTTGGGGAAAGAATTTATGTGTGGGGTTATTATTCACTTAGGTTGTTGTTAGGTTTCACAACGTCAGCAGGAGCACGTAGGTTGGGAGGAGAGGTGCGAGTTGTGTAAACGCGTTTTACATGATGTTATCTTATATATCGATAGGTGTTAGCTGACGGTGGTCGAGTACTGATGGGTATCCTTTCCTGCCATCGCAGCGTATTGTCTTTCGTGCATTTAGATTTATGTGGGGTCTCCCGCGAGTTTCTATTACTTTCATCTTATGTGGGTGTGGGTGTATGTATCGAGTGGTATTAATTTCCTGTTCTTGTTTAGGCTGGTCACAACCAAAGGGCTCTTGTTTGTGTGATGTTTTCAAGTGTGTGGAATTTTACGAGCTTGTCAAATGTTGTCCCTAAATTTTCTGTAAGTTTTGTAGGTTTTATTGGGGCTATGTGAATTTGGTCTGGTATGATTGTGTGTATTTTTATGTTGGGCATATGTAGGAATCGCGTTCGGTGGCGAGTTTATTTGTGTCATCTGAGGATTCGTATTTATGAGTCACTTATCCTAATAACCTATCATTTTATCCATAACAATTTGCGCATGGCGCATAATTATGGTTGGGCACTGATAGGAGTAGAGAATGGTTCCATCGTCAGCGTAGGAATTTTTGTACGTACGAGGGAAGGGCAATAAGTTTTAAGAATGGTAGGGCAAAACAAAAGAAGGGGAATGGATGTTTGTGGTGGTGTTAGGACAAGTTATGACAAGTCAGGACCTGCAGCTGCATGCTCCTGCCTCGTCTATTTGAGAAGCAGTAGCCGATCGCAAATTGTCAGTCACAAATTTTTAAACAATGGAGAAGGTTGAGCACCGCGCAGTGATCAGATTTTTGACCAAGGAAGTCAAGAATGCAAAAGAGATCCATGAACGCATGGTTTTAGTGTACAGAGACACCGCCCCTTCCTATGCAACTATTGCTCGCTGGAATAGGAAATTCCGCCATGCTCGTGAGTCCCATGAAGATGACCCTTGTCCAGGACGCCCGTCAGACATGACCAACGAGGACAATGTGGCGCGTGCGGAGAGGATGATTCTCGAAAATCTAGGGTGAAGGTCGCAAAAATCGAGCGAAAACATGGAATATCACATGGAAGTGTTATGAACATCATCTATGACAGTTTGGTCATGACTAGGGTCTCTGCCCGTTGGGTCCCTAGAAACCTCACGCCCCATGATCGAATTCAACGTCATCAAAGTCCACAAGCCCATAGTTGCTCAAGCTGCACTGCGCGAGTGCGGATTCGAAGATCTCAACCATCACCCCTACAGCCCAGATCTGGCCCCTAGCAATTACTTTTTATTTCGTTACCTCAAGGCTGCACTGCGTGCATGCTGGTTTGGTAACGATGAAGATGTCCAGTTCGCCGTCCAAGAGTGGATTGAACAGCAGTCAGGAAATTTCTGATTGTCGGGAATTCGAAGCCTCAGGGACAAGTATGGAAGAGCATTGAAGTCAAGGGTAGTTATATTGAAAAATACTTTTCCTCAAATCTCCTTTCTTTATATCAGAATTGCAAAACTTATTGACCACCCTTCGTATCTCGGTATTTTTGGGGTGGAGGTGAGGAGTCGTTAGTGTACATTATGCAGATTGTGGGTACCAGCACGCCACCAAACCTTACGCCTACGCATTGTTTGGATGAGTAAGATGTTGTGTTATGGTATTTTATGTTACACTTTTCATCATAAGGGACTGTTTGAGAAGCCATCTTGAGCAAAGAGCTGGCTCCGTGTGTTTAGCTAGTTTACAACAAAGTACCTACTTCCATACCTTATCGAAGGCATTTTCCATCTGCTTGCGAATGTATAGTACTTTTTGTTGTAACTCTCGTTCTTTTTATATAAAGTCTTTTAAAGGGGTTAATCAGTCTTGCGTAGACCAGCCGTTTCTGAAGCCAGATAGACAGAGGAAGTATCAGTTACTCTCCTCTAAAAAATGCCAGAGACGGTTTTTGATTATACGCTCAAGTAAATTGTCTAAGTGCTCTCTCAGAGCAAAAGTCGTGTATAAGTTTGGGAGTTGGGATTTTGTTTTTTTAATGATGTAATATCTTGTGAGAGATTTTAAATGGTGGTGTGATGTGGCTAGAGGTGAGATATTTTCTGAGACGTGATGTATTAGTGTGGTAGCGTTGTCAAGCACCTCCATTTGAACAGATAATCTAATATTAGAACAAGTTGAATAAAAAAGAAAATTAGCAAAAGAAGTTAGTTTAAAAGGTGGTAAGAATTATAGGTATATATTTATTATAAATAACTGAAAGGTATAATCTCTGTGAAACAGAAATGCTGAGTCAAGACACTGCCAAATGAATATATAATGTCGTTAGTAATGTATTTTTCATTGGTGATTAAAGATACAATCCCATTTTAAGGGAAAAAATTACTCAAATAATGTAGTAACAAATAGAAATAGATTGGGTACATTTGAGAGCCATAAGATTTAAGAAAGATACGTTGGATAATTTTCTACACTAAGACGAGCAGAATAAGTTCTCTTGCGAGTTTCTAAGAGAGTATTAGAAATGCTGAGGAGATGACATTAAGGGAAACAGGTGCCTAAGACCGTGGTTACCAGACTTTGTATGGAAATTTCCATATTCGACGAAGTGAAATAATTTGTTGGTCATACTTCCTCGTTTACTTATGAATATCGAACATAAATATAATTAATGTAATGTTGTCTACCGCAGTTATCCCTCTACAGTCATTTTCATTCACATGACTCGACTCGATATATTTTCACAAATTCATTTACAGCATGCTAAACGCTGAACCTAATTGCCTCTCGAAACAACTATAAAACTATGTAATTAAATCTCCCCAAAATATCTGTTTAACAGTCGCCTGGCAACATAATTTGTTTAAATTTCCCCCTTGAATTTATATTTGCTAAAGTACGTTGAACGCAGTTATCAGGTCACAATTTGAGAAAATATCTTACCTATTATGTTAATTATAACTTCACCCTTTCTTACAGCAACGGTGAAAACAAAATTTACTCACCACAAACACACACACACATATACATATGATGCATAATAAATATAGAAAAAACAAATGAGTAACGTCTAGCACTATATAGGCACGCCCAACTTCCAATTAACCCTTACAGCAAACAAACTAGTTTCACCCAATTGTTATTACTTTTGAGCAATTGTAATTGTAGAGAAATTGCAAAATAAAGCCTCACGGAGGGCAAGGCAGACGTGTATACATTAAAGGCTTTCCCACCTTTTGGAGAAAGACCGTGAATCGAGCCACATGAGGAGACTCGTGGAAACGGTAGCCGGCGAATAACAGTGTAACTGCCTACCCTGTTTGATCTCCCCGCCACATAGGTAGTTGGAGCGACCATTTGTGTTAAGGTAGCCAAAGGCCCATAAACGGCGCTTAAAAAATCCATTTACCTACGAGATCCGTAGGCCCATCGTCATATCACCAAAAAGCGGCGCCATTTAAATGGCACGCCAAGGATGGTGACGGTTGGTGGTGTCTCTAATTAACAAGCCCACTTGGGCCCCTTAGGACCAACTTCCTCACCCCTCGCTCTCCTAGATGCGGCCCTACCCCTTGCTCTCTTCTCTGCGGCCTCGCCCTTTTCCCCTTAGATGGAGCGGTCGCTAACCTATAAATAAGCCTCTGAAGGAAAGTGAAGAGGATTATTCGGTGAGAGACGATAGATGCTTAGTTCGAGAAAATTGATCCTTCAGCCAGTCAAGATTATTCAAGGAGAGACGATAAAGGTTCAGTTCAAGAAGAGCGTACCCCCCCCCCCCCCTCAGTGCCGAATTAACATAGCACGTTAAGTTTTTATCGGTGCCATACCGAAGAATCCTTTACAGACTTAGACGAAGTCTGACTGGAGAAAAGAAAACCCGCGCACACTCGAGTGACTCTTACAGCGCAAGCTCCTTAAGAGTGAGAGGAGAAGAACCAATCCCCAACGAGGTTCCATTTGTTAAGTTCGGTAGAAATCCCCTCGTATACCCCAAAACTAGTTGGGCACTCGGCGTTAAAGACTAGGATACAAATAGGCTTCAAGAACATCCAGAAGAAATCTCCTTGAGATAGAGAGCACAACAACTCTCTCAGTCTTTTAAACGTAATAGGAGGCAAAGTTGCAATAAGAAGTTGACATCGCCCTCCCCCCATTACCTCCATCCTATCTCAAAGAAAATCTAGCATCGGCCACTCCAACTCTCCGGAGTGCGAGAAAATCCCTCTAGTGACCATTTGTATTCGTATTGCGACAGTATGATTTTATTACGGTACTCGATTTTTTCGGAAGTAGAAACCATTATGCGTGAACTCTGTCGTATTTACTAGTAAAAGAGTGTAATTTAATTTGATGTTTGACGCTAATTAAAAAGGGTCACGATAAAATAGCTAATCTGCAATTGATTTGTTTACGTGGAGTGTATTTTTTTTATTTTTGTGATGACTAGAGTTTGTAAGAGGCCTAGTTGCCTGCATGTTTAGCCTCGGTTAACTTATTAGGTGCATATAAGTATTTTTACTTTTTTTGTAGATAATTGTGAAATTAAAATATATGTTTATTTTGGGATAATTTCTGGCCGTTTAACTAAATCCTTACGTGTTTGAGACGGTTCTTCCTTAAAACAACAAAAAAGCATTCTTTGACAGAAATAAATGTAACTATCAAATAGACTATTGATATTCGGTTCAAAAAGATGTAATATTTGGGTGTGTAGATAAAATAGCTGTATTCAAATGAGCTCCCAATACATATTCTTTTTAAACATTTAAAATTTCAAAACAGTTCCACGAACACAAGATAAGGGTATTATTTACTTTAACTTAATCACTTTCTGTGTACATTTTATTACTTTTTCATGTAGCCTTTTTGATATTTGTTCAAATCTTTTATTGACTTTTTTTGCAATCTGAAGGATAATACCTGAAAATAGAGTTTTATACCCTTTCGATTAAGGTCTGAACAAAGCACAAAAAATAGTTCAATAAAAATTACCAGAGCAAACATAAACTATACTTCAATTTTCAAATTAACAGTTTGTGAAACTATACAACTTTTTGGACGTTCCTAACAATGAGCGGTCTTTGCCTCCCAATATCCTCCTTTTGGATGGTGGTTCTATCTCCCTTACACCAAGAAACTCTTAATTAACTTGGAATATAAACAACTCGAAAGCACGCAGAAAGCCCAATTTTTGTCACATTTTGCCTTACGACGGAGAAGAATGAGATCATATTTGGTTATAAATATGAAAAATACAAGTAGGGGTAGTGTGAACTTCACAGTGTTGGAAATATAAATCACATCGACTTTAAGTCATAACGCAAAGCTTTCTAATTCAAAACAGAGAGAAAACGTAAAAAAACGTGACTAAGAAAGTTATGTCGAAATTACTTAGACTATGTGACCTCACTCAACATTTTTTTACAAAAATACTTGTCTTTGACGTCATCACAATTAAAGAAAAGATATTTGGGAGAATTTTAAACTCTTATTATATTAATAGTAACATCGACCGCTCAATATATTCTACAAGTATGTAGATGGAGCTTTTTAAACAATGTTCGACACAATAAAAGTAATTTAATGGTTTTTAACTGATTAATGTTTTCTAACTAAGAGCAAAAGATAAACGCAATAAATAATTTGATCATCAGTAATATGCTTGTACCGGTCTTTTGCATAAAGATTTAATCTCTTATGGGGAAGTAAGGCTATAAATTTGATTAGCGTACGATCTGTGTTTTAACCAAAGTCTACATGTAAATAATCAACGTCTGAATAAATATTCCCTATCTAAACTATTAAAATGAATTACTGCTTTACAGTCAACACAACAACAACTGACTCAGTGTCTAAAAAAGTCTGCATCGTACAGAATTGTAACAAAAAAGGCGCAGCGTCCCTTAGATCGTATTTATAAATACGTTCTTAAGAAACAAAAAATAACGCAATGATCATAAATGAAATAAATAATTACCTGGACACCAACAACTTAGGTAACTTACCGTAACCAGATATAAAAATATAAGTTGAGTAATAAATGAATAAGTAATGAAAATTTTGATTTTTAGAGATAAAGCTCGGAATTTAATGGAAAATAATCTATTTCTCAGCTGAAGTTCTAATTCCTCTAATCTGAATGAATGAGCGGAATTATCCTAAATTTATGAGTCGCAATCACTATACAAGAGGTGTTCAAACGAGAAATAGAAAGTAAAGGAAAGCAATTTTCTAGCTGAGTGCTCCTCTGCTCCAAATAATGAATGAGAAGACTTTTACCTCAGTGAAGAGCGGAATCTTCCTAGATGACTTTACTTCGGAATTTTTTAACAATTTAACAAATAATCATAACAATGCAAAAAGGGTAAAATATAATATGAAGAAATATCTGAAAAGACCATTTATTTTGTCTATACATAATAATTATTAGTTGTAAATTAGACGATGCAGAAATGAAATAAAATATGAGGTTATTTCCTATACTCACCTGTAAATTGGCTCTTCCTTTCCGTTAAGGTACCATAGAACGACGTATATCATGTCTCCTTCCTGAATCATGCCAACTTCACATGGAAGAACGGCCTCGCGCCCGCTGATTGCTTCCACCTTCCTCCACACTGTAACACGAGAGAAATGATTGATCAAAGGAAGCTCGAGAGGCAAGTTGGAAAGGAAAAGATATTTATGGCTTTCTATAAGAATAAAACTTTTTTTAGAGAAAGGGCTGTGAATGATCTTTTGAAAGACGAAAATGATTGATGTAATAAATAAATGGTAGAAAAAGAAAGTCAACATCATGAGGCTATGAGAATTATAAAAATTATGATATATAAGAATTTAACTGAAACCTTAATTATAAATGGAATAACATATCTGGAATTAATCAGTTATTTCTATTATAATGAATAAAAATATCCATGAATTGCAAAAAAAATCAACAAATTACTTAAAATCGTATAATCAAATATATTTAAGCAGGTGAATGATACAAACTTCCAAGTCAAACTTCTAACCGTAATAATTTTTAAGCCTGCTGACCCATTGATTTCACTTGTTCACCAAAATGTTGTTTTTTCTGTTATGCATTTGCTATCGGCTAGCCTGAGATGATACTGTCAAACTTTATCAACCATAGATTGTGGAAAGAGAAAGTGAAACATTGCCATCTTCAAATATATATTTTATCTAACTTTCAATCCTCTGAATCTATCAACATTGATATATGTGACTCGTTGACGAAGTGTATGCCAATCACTTCTCATCCAATATTTATTTGATAAATACCTACTTAGACCCGTAGCAGCCGGTATGAAGGCAACACAAATTTTTTAAATTAACGCTAATTTAACCAGGGCCATATTCAAATGGGTTGGTTAGGCTACTCTAAATATTATATCTCACGACTCTGATACCTTCAGAGAGCACCAATATGTTCTATACCCATACCAAATAAGAGACGCACTGGTGGCGCCTTTTAGTGGCAGAATCCTCATTTAGCCATTCAAAGGCACTTGTAAGTGATTTGAACCATGTGAAAACATCAATGCAATAAATATTTATTATCTTATCGCAAATTGCCACAGGTCATTGGAGGGGGCTTTCCCTCTTATTTATGCATCTTCCACAATGACCTTTAGTATTAATCCTTCCGATATTTACCTACGCAAATTCGATACGTTTAGTCTCAAAAGATTTTATTAGTGAGTCAAACAATATAATATTCTAGATTCCACCGTTTGACATCTGCATTGACTCACTTATTCAGCCAAATGCCAATCAACCGAATAACTTCATGGTTTAAACTATTTACGATAATCCAGAAGACAAACACCGATATATAAAGTTAAGGTAACACTTCAGTTTCGGGGTGCACGGAAGGTGGCACTGTTTATAGGTTACAATTTTGGGCTACACTTTATGTCTTATCATGTCAGATGTTAGCGTCAGATGTGAACAATTACGGCGTTATATTTTTTGTATATGAGTATATACTGGGGGGGCTGCACCCCGCAGATCGTTTCCCCCCACAATTTATTAAAACTCAGGATCATCGCAGGGTGTCCCTCCCGCAGTGATATCTCCCCCACGAGCAGTCCCCTTGGATTTACGTTTTTTTTCCGCCCAACCGCTTTTTACTGGCAGGAAAACCTAAGCTAACGACAAAAAATACTTACTTTTATAGGTTTCTGGATTAGTTTATGGACCTCTAAATAATCTAAAAGTTTTTCGCGGTCATGCAAAATAAACCCGAATTCGAATAAGGAAGAAGCACAACTAGAGCACGAAAAAGCCATAACGAAACAGAAGAAAATGCTAAGCGGGTTCTATTTATAGCTACGGTGTTGCCAGTACGAAGCTGTTATCGTTCACCGCGAAACAAAAAAAGGTGAAAACAAAAAAAAACAACAATAAAAGACATCAAAAAACCTTAGCTAACTTAGAAAAAAACTATAAACGATTAGAGGCGGAGATATTTAGTAAATAATACAGACTAAAAGTTACAAATCCCCAAAATAACCAAAAAATATAACGCCGTAATTAGTCACATCTGGAGCTACCGTCTGACGTCATAAGAGATATATTGTAGCCCAAAATTGTAGCCTACTAACAGCGCCACCTACCGTGTGCCCCAACTCTGAAGTATTACCAAAGTTAAAAGACAAATAACCGATTAAGATTTTAACACCACCATTTCGTTCCGATGTTTGTTACTGTCTCTTATTTAGTATGGATATGAAACATATTGGTGCACTCTGATAGCTACCAGAGTCGGGAGATAATAATATTTAGAGTAGGCTAACCAAGGGAAAGTATTTTCATTTTGTTTTCTTTTACTTCTTTGCACAGACAAACCACTCATATGTTTGCATCTGTCACATTTCATTTTCTGAATTATCCATTTTTTTTATTACTCATTGTAGTTAGTTTTATGGAACAACACAAATGAAATTTAAGATGAAAAACTAAGAAAAGTAAAGTGGTTTTTCCTATTGAAAGTTAAATATTAGCCTTTACACGTGTTTAAGGAAAATCAATTTAACTGATTTATCTAGCTGTAAATAAAAGCTCACAGCGGCATCTACTTATTTTTATTATTTTTATGGAAAATATCTTAAAAAAAATTGTTGCTTAAAGATAATAAGAAAGGATACATTTTCGTGACATTTAGAAAATATTGTTAGTTATATTTCTTTTGATTTGAAATCAGATTTTTCATGCATTTCGGTAAGATAAACATTGCCAAATACCATACATAAAACTTCTTTCTCATTATGTCTGTGCCAGATTTTTATGGCAAAATCTGATTGAAGATAAATGCCCCGGTATTTCTCGATATGGACTTAGAACTTGTATCAATTACTCAGTGTATCCATTGTAACTTAATACCCTCTCATAAAGATGACTCCAGCAGAAAATGACTAAATATTCTCAAAATAGTAGATCAAAAATCTCATTAGATCCTTATAAGACGATATAACAAAGAGCACCAGTGTGAGAAAAAATACAGAGGTTTTGCCATCTATATTTCTTTCCATTAGGTTAAAGCTGCCAATAAATCTGTGGGTCTCTAATATACGAAACATTACGAAAATGAGTGCTTTCCTTATTTCGAGATTAGATATTTATATTTTGTTAATGCAGGGAAAAAAATGTTCTGGTTCCAGGAAAAGTATAATTTCAAGGAAAGGAAAATTCTATTAATTTTGGCATAATGTGTCTGTTCGTATATGATCGTGTAACAAGTAGCGAGAAATTGTTTCTTTATAATTTTGGGGGGGTTATCTTCAAAAACTCGTGGAAGTTTATGATAATGAGTATTGATTTTTAATACATAGAATATGTTATCATGAAAATTGGGATGAAAGCGTGAGCAGGAAAAGTGAGGGGATGAAATCGCTACATATTAACCAAAGGGCCATTTCATGTAATTACCTATAGGTTTTGTATAGTATTCCACTTGCCATCATCCTTTTAAATAAGTTTCTATAATTGAGAGAATCCACAATACCAATTGAACAAATTGATCTAACATCACCTTAGAATAAAAGACGCATTACTGTCACGTGATATCAAAAGTATACATGCAGCGTACTTAAGTCATGAATTTTATATATGTTGATTGGGAATATAATGCCATTTCCTCTATTTCTTATCTACCTCGTTAGAATGGAGTCAGATGGTGTAGAACTGGTTAAATCAATGCTGCACCTGAAATATGGACAAAAGATACGACCTCTTGGCAAATATATATAAGCTGCCTATGGTTATCAGCCGTATTATTGGCGGGATTTTTGTAGCTGTAATGTGGATGATTGCGAACTCCAGATATTCTGAGGTTATGCCATTCATTTTACCAAATTTTCACCAGTCTTTACAAATCTCTCCTTAGGAAATGTTTCTTTTGTTTTTGCTCAATTTATTTTTTAAATCACCTTTATATTGGCTGATCACTTTAGCATTTCTAATCAAATGATCACTTGTTCGAGTGGAATCAGTGGTTCCAAACACATGGTAAGTTAAGTAAAGCCAGAGTGAGTTTGAATAGACACAAGATCATTATCCAAAATATTGTTGAAAATTTAAATTTACTGCCTGAGATAGATTATATTGATCTAAATTTTTTAGCATCTTAGCAATGATATTATCTAATCTACGGTTCGTCCCATTTTTCTAAACTTTTGCATCTCTCTCACTTTCTTCATGTTTATCGCTTTTATACCGGGATACATCACTCGATTACACTCATGAAGGCAAAATTATTTGCATTACATAAATTTCCATTAACTTTCTTTAACCATTTACACTTTACTTTATCATTTTACACAAGTTCCCTGCCGTGGTTTTCCTTGATGTTCAGCCATCTATTCTTTTTCTTGTTCCTTAACCTTCACACTTCTTTAGAGATCATGTTTCTGTTCTCATTGAGATAAAAATTCCTCTTTTGTCCAATCGCCTTATTTATTGCTTTCTTCTTCGCTTTACTCATTTGTTTCCCATTCTCTCTTCATCTCTTTGTATACATTCAACTGCGTCATCCTGTAAATCTTATATGTACCATTAAGCATCTGAATGTAGGCCTACTTTTACGTTTTCCATCTCATGCCTCACATCGTCATTCAATCATTCACCAGTTTGCTTCTTCTTCCCAGTTCTAGCACAACCACCAACACAATTTTCACATCAAACTACAACATCTATGCATTTACTCAACTTCTTCTCTACATATCTCCATGCTTGCACATATTTTCTCATTTGTACCTTCTTCGTTCTCGCATACTTCGCTATTTCTCTCTGACTCATTACGTTTTATCATCCATCACAAATCCAACACTCGTCCATACTCGTTCCATTAAATACCTTCCACAGCTGCAAAGTTTCATTCTTGTAAATCTAAATTTCCCCAAAATAATTCTTGAGCTTACACATTCATACCTATAATATCTTATGCTCAAAACCAATCCCACCCTTTATTTACTCTTGCCACCATGAACTACAACAGATAGCGCTATATTTACTCCATCCAACACAAACAATTCATAACCCTTTATGTTTATCTCTCATAGAACAAACATCTGCAATCTCTGTGTTTTAAAGACATAGATCACCACTTCCGTTTATACAACATTGCTTATAACCCTCACAGTCCATACATACACTTGGTTTCCCCAAATAATAGAGATTTCCCGGACTGACAGGGCAGGGTCCTCGACCGACACAACCATATGCTCATTGCTCGTCTGACTTCTTGAATAAAGACATCGAGCACGAGGTTTACAAGGTTAGCGGCTCCTATCCCTGTTTAGTTACCCCTTACGCCACGCACTGGAGGAGAGTATAGGAAATCTTATGCCTAAAATACAAGCAAAATAGAATAGTTCATCATGGATTTAATATTTCCCATTTTACATGGATGTAATGTAAGATTATAAGGAAATAAATTTGATTATAAGGAAAAAAATTAGGGGGATTATAGGAAATTGAGGCAAGGACCAATAATGATTTCTGATATTTAATTGAATTTTAACCCCTTTAATTTTTTTATATTGTTGCTATATGTACAATCTATTTTTGGAATAGCTATTGATAACTTGTGTTTTAAATCGATTATGATATATTATAACTACATGAGTAACTAAATAAATTCGGAGCTTTAGCTCGCCTTCTACATACGGCATTAGATTTCTGGCATGAAGGTAGAGGTTGAATCCCATCGATCAAGGATACAAAGCTTTCAACACTTTCAAGAGATAAGTACCATGAAAATTACCACTGCGGGGGTATTTTTCTCCACTTGCATTACCTTTCTCATAGCTACAGCGCAGCACAGCACAACACAGCATAACCAACTCTCTTCTCTTCTCGAACTCTGCCCTTTGAGTACTAGTGTCCTATATGAGGGCACTATGCCTCACATACCCCTAATTCGAAACGGGTGACCACATCCGTTTTGTGCGAATGGTTTTACATCTGGTTAATGTCCAAAGACATATAATGCAACTTGGCCTGAGGCCTTCGGGCTCAACAGAGATTCTCATTATGATCTTTATGTACATGTCATTATTGGTTCAAAGTATCTCGTCCACAATAAATTACACTGGCCTGGGTTTCAAAACATTTTTTCAAATGTCATAGATTTTCCAATTGATTAAGAATCATTTTTGCACTATGAATTTACATAAAAATATTATGACTTTTCTTTGGTTGGGGCTAGTTTCTAAGATGTGCTCGATTTATATTAGAACTTATATTATAAAATAGCGCTATCATCCAAATAATTATTACTGTTCTTTTGCCCATCTACTGATGAATAACCTATTTTATTCATCTTTTCAGGTCGAGATTTGCACTACAATGGATCATACGCATCAAAATCATCCGAATAGGTTTTGTTAATTCTGCAGACATTTTGATCTTCCAGAGCGTCAAGCAAAAGTTACAGATTTTGTGAAAAAGTCATATCATGCTTTCTTTGAAGTGAAACTAGGAGACTAGGAAAAGCCATTTTCTCCCCAAATTTGCTCCCAATAATATTTGGAAAATTTCCGGGATGGGAATAATAAGAAAAGGAAGAGTATCCCGTTACCGGACTGCTACTTCTGCATCGCAAATCTGAAAAGCACAAATTTCAAAAAAAAGCACCATGTTCAATACCACAATGTTCCTTCTGCAATAAAACCAGTCTCATATGGCCCGAAATTCCTGTTCCTGATCCTAATATTACTATGTCTTTTATTTCTCACTACAAAGCTACTGTTAGTACCGATGAAGCTGAGTTTGATAAATAAAAGTCAAAAGATGGTGGGTAACTGAGGCGAATTACGCAAGCCGAACTCAACGACTATACACAAGACCTAAACCTTTTGAAAAAAATCTGCTCAGCTATTTGGTTCACGTCTTCGAAAGAAGTGTATGTTGGCACCAAGGACAACATTTTCTTGGTATTGGGAACGCGGTAAAGAATTTCGCAAAGTAATCACGTTTGATTAAGCCTCTTTAATGGTCTACTGTAACCACATTGCTGACCTGCTCTACTTAGTGGGCATCAAGTATGATGCTATGGAATTGAGATTTTCTTTGACTCATCTAACAGAAGTCTCAAAGCAATTCTTCTTAAGTAACTGCAATAAGTTTTCATCCATCCCTGTTGGACACTTAGTTGCAATGGAAGAAAGCTGCAAAAGCATGGACCCTCTTTTGTTTGCTCTCAATTACTATGAACACAAATGGCTAATCTCTGTAGATCTTAAAGTTGTTGGGCTCATTATAGGCCTTAAAGATAGGTACACAAAGTATCCATTTTTATGTGTTTCTGCGACAGTAGGTGTAGCAGAATGCCCCTTTTGACCACTCCGCACCTGACACCACTTTTGTCGTGGTATACCTTGTGGAACGTAATCTACTTCTTTGATGAAGTAGGCTTTAATCTAAATAGGCTAATTTGGTTGTTTTTAATGAAGAGCCACTTCAACACGTAAGGATAAGAAGAAAACACACAGAAATTCCCAAAATAAACTTAGATTTTAAATTTAACAATTTACTACCCCAAGACAATACATGAACCAATGAAATACTCCGAATTTTGAAATACACAAAAATTACTTCAATTAACTTGATCCTTAAATATAGGCTAATTTGATGCTCACTTCGATTTGCCAAAAAAAAAATCCTAATGGCCTTTACTGGCTGCAACTACTTTTGTGGATACCCCAGAGAACGGGTTTGCGTATGACTTTGAACTCAATGACCACTTTACCACGGGAATGTCAATTGTCTCCAAGACGCGTGCCGACTGACCAGATGGAGGTTGCGGATAAATAATTTGAAAGCCGCAACTGACTTTGGAGATTGTGGCAGCTGGGGTCCACACGCTTTCGGCCGGAAGGGATATCACCACGAGATAGTGAAACAAGGTTCTTTTCTCCTTTTTGGATTACTCTGAAGAGTAATTCGCACTGTCTAGCGATGCGCTAAGGCTTGAATACCTTGACTTTCAGTAGAGTGCTGGAGAAAGTGTACTCTGGGGCCGTTTCAAGGAGGAGGACTGTACTCGTCGGGGGTCTTCTACAAGGGCGAGGATAGAGGAGGGGGGTTTCTCAGACAAGAATTAGTTGAACTTGAACAAGTTAACTTAAAGGTCGGTTTGGTAACCAGGAACTAGCTCGACGATAAGCTTCTTCTTAGTTCCAGTCTTCCTCTTGGGGCTAGGCCTATTTCGGTGTTTTTGGATACACCAGGATAGCAAGAGGAAGAGTTCTCTTAAGAAAATGAGTTGAACTTGGTTCCTGAACCAAGTTAACTTATGAGTTTGGTGTGGCCACCGGGTCACGGGCTCGAGGTGGAGCCTTTTTCCTCTTCTTTTCTTAATTCCTTAAGAATGAGGAATATACCTGGGCTTAAGGATGCACCAGGATATGAGGAGTCTCTCTGACGAGAGTAAGTTAAACTCAAACAAGTTAACTTAGCGTTCGGTTTGATAACCAGGGACTAGCTCGAGGATTAGCTGCTTCTTGCCCCCTTGGTAGCCCTGACTCTCTTGCAGGGGACTTCGTAGTCTGGTGACTCACGTATTCTACCTGTCCATTCTTGGTAGCCCGGTCTCAATCTGGGGACTTCTTAGCCTGGAGACTCACGTATTTTACCTGCCCAGTCTGGGTAGCCTGGTGTCGATGGTTGTTACTCCAACGGTTTTTATCCTCAGGTCTTCCCTCCGCTCCAGCTGGCCTTGGAGCTTAAGATAAACGCGTCTCTAATTTCTTACTTAAGGAGAAATTGAATATACTCTCGTAGGGGAGATCTTGCAGTTCACAACCTTTCGGTTTTTAATAGCGACGAGATGCGAGGGGCTCTAGCTACGAGGTTGACCCACGTTGCCTGGCCCGGATGTTCTTGCGGTTTTCGTCCCGCCCCTCCACTGAGAGAGCACGGGGGAGTGACGATTCCCCTACACACCTCCCTTCGAAGAACTTAATGGGAATGGGGGAACTCCAGGGAACTAAAAACAACTAACTTAACCTAGTCGAGTACAGCGAAGTTTTATATCTTTGAGCCTTCTTTTACTTTAAGTTTCTTTAAACTGAAGCGCACATGCGTGCGCGTACACAGGCTAAACCTCGCGATCCTAATTGGGGGGGTATGTTACACAGCCAACTTAACATACTCGCAATACAATTTAACTTTCAAATAACAAATACCTAATTCATCGATTACACGCAAAAAAAGCAAAATAAAAAAATAAGCTATTTCCTTACATTTCTAAGCTTTTAAGAACTTAAATCCTACCCATAACTACTAACATGAAAAATAAATGAAAACATAGTTTCACGCTTATTAGGTACTGACATAAACCTCAAGGGTATTTCGTCTCATTTTATAGAGCAGCTCCTTTGATGTAGCTAATATTGAAATGGTGCTCCGTGACCATTACCCTACCTCATCTGAGTCGGTCGTTCGATTTATGGGCAGACCCAAGTAAGTCACAAAATGGCAGTGGTACTCCAATTTATGCAAACTAACCGTATTATGGTACTTGAATACTTTTAAACTAGCCCTCATGGCTAGTTCGGTCTGTTGCAGTGGGGCATAATTGATGGAAGCGGGGGTCTCATAATCCTGCTTTAATAAGGTACCTTTCGAGATCGAGTTTCTGTTCGATCTATTTTGTTCGTAAACCATTTTCCTTACCGGAGCCTGTTACAGATGGGCATAATTGATGCGAGCGTGAGTCCCATAGTACTCCTTTAACCAGGTACACGGAGAGATCGCGACTGGGTTCTATCTTTGAGGGTCGATTAGAATTTTCCTTGCAGGGTCGTTAATGGGCGTGAAGCTCACTACGACTTAGAGTTTTAATGTTAACTCCGTGGACGTTCCGTTCGGGGAGGAGACTAATAGCGATAGGGGATACTTATCCGCGTCTACCATCAGACTAGTTTTACCTGGCTGTATCACATTAACACCTCTCTTCTCCTTCCTCATCAACCAATTTGACTCGGTTCTCTTCGTAGGTAATTCCTCAGGTACACCTGCTTGTACCTCTTTTATAATTACGACTTCGTCCATCATTACCCCATTTGACTGGGTTCTCCTCGTAGGTTCTTCCTTAGGTACTCCTACTGGTACCTCATCCCTACTTTCTACTTTTTCCATCATTACCACATTTGGCTGAGTTTTCCTCGTAGGTTCTTCCTTAGGTACTCCTGCTGGTACCTCATCCCTACTTAGTACTTCTTCCCTCATTACTCCATTTGTCTGGATTTTCCTTGTAGGTTCTTCCTTACGTACTCCTGCAGTTACCTCATCCCTACTTACTACTTCTTCCATCGTTACCCCATTTGGCTGGGTTTCTATCGATGGTCCCTTCCTAGGTCATGGCCGAGCTACAACTTCCTCGACCTCTATCTGGTTCTTGATAGATGCACTTTCGAGTGCGAGCAATCTTTCTTTTGACTCTTTTTCCATCTTCATTCTTCTTTCCTCGGCGTCTTTTTCCGCTTTCCCTATTTCATCTTCCTGTCTGGTTCTTCTTATTTAATCTTCCATTTTTATCTTTATTTTTCTTTCATCATCTTCTCGTTTTATCTTTATTCTCCTTTCTTTAACTTCTCTTTTTATCCTTTATCTGAATTCTTTTGCTTCTCTTTTCAACAGTATTATTCTTTCGTTTGTTTTACTTCCTCTCAGTATTCTTCTTTCCACTGTTTCTATTTTCCACTTTATTCTGTCTTCCTCTAATTTTATGTCCATACGTATTTTCATTGCTTCGCATTCTTTATTCCCCTCTCTTCTTATACTTTCCATTTTTCTGTCAAAGCGTATTATTTCTTGTTCTTCTTCTCGATGTATTCTCAATTCTGACAGGACGTAGGCATCCATATCCTCGCCTTCAAGTGCCAGAAATTGGGCTTGTTGGCTAAATCTTTCGACCGGATCCTTTTTTTGTTTGTCCGTCTATTTTACCTTGCTCTGCTCTCAGGTATTTATGTCGCAACTCACCAGGTAGCGCGCAGCCTAACTTACTCTTAATCCCACTAATATGCTGATTGTAATACGACTCCAACAAAAAATTTACCACTTGACCTAACAATTACCTTTAGATTGTTTCCACCCCTAACTTTATGAATTTTCCTCTAGTCAATTATTCTCTTATTCACGGTATTCCTTTACGTGTTGGCTCTCCCTTAATTAGACGCTGCTGGGTTCTTCTTAATATAAAACCCAACACTTGACACCACTTTTTGTAGCAGAATGCCACTTTTGATCACTCCATACCTGACACTACTTTTGTGGTGGTATACCTTGTGGAACGTGAAGTACTTCTTTATAAAGTAGGATTTGATCTAGGATTGCCAATTTCGTTGTTTTTAAGGAAGAGCTGCTTCAACACGTAAGGATAAGAAGGAAAAACACACGAATTCCCCAAATAAACTTATATTTTAAATTTAACAATTTACTACCCAAACACAATACATGAACCAAAGTAATACTCCGAATTTTAAAGTACACAAAAATTACTTCAATTAACTTGACCCTCTAATATTGGCTAAAAACAAAATGCTAACGGCCTTTACAGGCCGCAACTACCTTTGTGGATACCCCTTGAAAAGGGTTTACGTATGACCTTAAAATCAATGAGCACTTTACCTCGGGAATGTTAATTGTCTCCAAGACGCGCGCCGACCGGCCAGATAGAGGTTGCGCACGAATAACTTGAAAGCCGCAACTGACTTTGGAGAGTGTGGCAGCTGGGGTCCACACGCTTTCGGCAGGAAGGGATATCACAACGAGATAGTGAAAGAAGGTTCCTTTTCCTCTACGGATTACTTTGAGGAGTAATGCACACTGTCTAGCGATGGGCTAAGGTTGAAAACCTTGACTCTCAAAGAAGTGCTGGAGGGAGTGCACTCTGAGTGAGTCTTCTTCAAGGGTGAGCAATGTACTTGGGGGTGGAAAATTTTCAAGGGCGAGAATAGAGGAGGGAAGTTTCTCTGACGAGAATAAGTTGAACTTGAACAAGTTAACTTAAAGGTCGGATTGATAACCAGGAACTAGCTCGAGGATGAGCTTGTTCTTATTTCCAGTCTTCCTCAAGGGGGGGAAGGCTATCTCGGTGTTTTGAGATACACCAGTATAGCAGGAGGGATGGTTCTCTGACGAGAATAAGTTGAACTTTGTTCCTGAACCAAGTTAACTTATGAGTTTGGTGTGGTTACCGGGTAACAAACTCGAGGGGGAGCCTTTTCCCTCTTCCTTTCTTAATTCCTCAAGGACCAGGTATATCCCTGGGCTTTAAGAAAGTGAACAAGTTAAATTAGCGTTCGGTCTGATAACCATGGACTAGCTCGAGGATGAGCTGCTTCTTGCCTCTCTTGCAGGGAACTTCATAGTCTGGCAAATCACGTATTCTACTTGTCTAGTCTTGGTAGCCCGGTCTCAATCCGGGGACTTCGTAGCCTGGCGACTGACGTATTCTACCTCGTTTTTCCCAAGTGTTTGTTACTTATCCCTCGTCACTCCACTAGGGTAGGGGCTAGGAAGGGGAGGCTCGTGGACTGGCCGCAGGAGGGTTGTTATTCCAGCGGGTTTTCTCATCAAGCCTTTCCTTCGCTCCAGCTGGCCTTCGAGCTTGAGAGAAACGCGTCTCCAATTTCTTACTTGAGGTGAAATTGAATATACTCTCGTAGAAGAGATCTTGCAGATAACATCCTTACGGCTCTTCGTAGCTAGGAGTGGCAAGAGGATGTGGTTACGAGCTTAACCCATGTGGCCTGGCTTGGATGTTCTTGGGGTTACCGTCCCGTTTCTCCATTGAGAGAGCACGAGTGATTGACGATTCCCCTACAATAGGGCTGACGACCAGCATTATGTCAGACAAGACTAGACGTAGGGATAAGTATTAGAACAATGGTTAACTGAGCAAGATATTGCTCTAATACCTGCACATCAACCTCGGTTTGATGAAGAAATTTTGTCAAGGCAATGGACTTGGAATGTAGATGATTTGCTTTGCTCCCTCAGAAGTTTGCACTAGTTAGCATGGATAAACTGAAGGCATGTGTTTTGGATAAATCCTGTTGAACACTCTGACTTGCAACCACATAATCCTCACTATGAGAATGCAGTTAATTATTTAATGGAGAATTTCCGCAAACTTGGGGCGTGCATGTTAGTCAAAATGCACTTCCTTCGGTTTTGTATTCGCTCATGCCATATGATCAACTAAGCTTTTGTCATATACTAGAATGTAAGGCACCAAAGTTCCAAACATGTACTCAGGGATTTAGCGACGTTGCACCTGTCGCTCTTTGCTCGTAAATCAACAACACTCAGTTTGCCCTCTGAATAAATAATGAGAAAGCGAGGAAAAACTTGCATTTCGGCGTGATGGAAGTGAGGTTTATAAGAATACCGTTAGTTTTGATTTAACAAATTTTGTTTCTTACATTGCTATGCCTGGTGTAAATGAATGGCAATTGTAAGGCACTGCATCCAAAGAACACTTGATAGATATTATTTTCGGTTTAGAAGATTCCTAAAGGAATGTGATAGAACGAAATGATTTTGCATGAATCTTGTAGAAATGTGGAAAAGCAGAGAAAATAAAATAAAAGATTTGAGAGGAGAAAGTGTGCAAAAAGAGAATGACAATTCCAATCTGTCTTGTTACTAACTAATTCTGTAGGACATTAATATTAAAGTTCTGCCGAATTAAATAATGCTTAAATATATAAAGGAATGGACTTAACTGTGTAGATTAAATATATATATATATATATATATATATATATATATATATATATATGAAAATATAGAAAGTGATTTATTAATCTAACGAGATTGGTTTGGATCTCTCGCATATTTCTTGAAACTACGTCACTAAATAGATGGTAAAATTTAATATTTTGACGAAAGCATTTATTGTTCAAAGATCATTCGATTTCACATCTTGTTAAGGAAAAAAATAGAAGGGACGCCGAAAAAGATGAGAAATAATTCACGAATTGGGTGAGTATTTCGTTTCTCTCCACTCTTTAGATGCAAATAAAAGCTGCTGAAAATTGTTTTTTTATTGGATCATTATATTTGTAAGTATTTCTTGGAAGAGCATTATATTTATATTACGAGTAATGGGTTGCTAGGTAAAGATAACTACATCTTTCAGTATTTACCTGGATGTATTTATCTCATAACCCTAATGCCATACACATAGGACCTTACGAGAATACCAGTAATTAAGGTATTTTATAGCACGTTGAATCTAACATTTCGATTGAGAATTTTAAAGTATTAGCCTTTAACAACAACAAACATTGCCTAAGAACCCTCGAATCTCTATATATAAAACACTACAAACCTACACTCAATGAAGATTTTAGTGCAATATCATTATTAATTAACTAATTTTAACTACAGTTTGTTAGTTGGTTTGCCTTTTAATAAGCCAAGCGTCGATGTAACCTATATATACTAGCCCCTTTGTTAAACCTACCATTCACTCTCTAGGATAGATCCGCTTTAGTAAGTACCAAAATTTTCCGTTTTTATATTAAATGTTTTTAACTTTTACAGTCTTTAGAAAATTACAAAAAAAAAGTTTAAATTTATCATCTTTAAATAATGCCAGGTCAATTTCTCTTATAGTTTGTAATTAATTTCTGCAATAATCCTTAAATTTATGAACTAATTTTTGAGTCAGTCTTAAAGCAAATTTAACTGTTGCCAATTCATATTTAATTTAACTTGTAGTACTTTCTACTGATATTTTGTAATTGGTCACTTTTAGAATAATGTCTTGTTGGCCTTTTCAAGTTTTCTTCATACATATTAATTAAATTTGTTAACTTATTCTAGCCTGAAGATGAAAATTTGTAGTTTTCGAAACAGAGTGAAAAAATTAAAAGATGCTACATCCGTTTCTCGTGGCTCTGGGATTTATCCTCAATATTATATATATATATATATATATATATATATATATATATATATATATATATATATATATAAACAGGTTTGCAGGAAATGCGGCAAGGTTAAATAAGATGACATAATTAGAATTGGTTAAATAAATTAGTATTCTTTATATTACATATATCAGTTTATCGTGCATGTACTTAATATTTAGGCAAATAAAACGTAATGCACATAGGAACAAGTTTAAGAATTCATTACTGCGGTCAAGAATGCAGCACAAACATATTCACACAATGGAAAAGACGCTTGAATAACATATGATGGAAAAGTAGAAATTTACGTTTATTTGACGAGGCTTGTCCTATCAGACATGTCGTAACCTAAAAAGCCCGAGTGTAACTGAACTTTTGTAAAACCCAGTATAATTGTAGGCACCAGAATTTGAAGCAGATTTATCGAATGATTTGAAGAAAATTTTATGTAAAGTATTGTAATATTCCCAGAATGTTCAATCGTTTACCGAACAATTTTGATAAAATAATTTATAATCTAATATGAAATATATTTTGCACAAACTTAGGAACTACATGGTTTTATAGATCAGTCATTCCATTACATGGCTTCTAAAGATTAACTATCCAACATTTTAAAAGAAAATTAACTTTTATTCTATTTTATAGGCTTATCTGTAAATCTGCTTTGTATATTTACGGCACGCCAAGCAATATATTGTAAGTGTTTGCCCGTTGAAATTATGGAGGGTGGGGCGTAGAAACATTCTTATTGAAAAGAAGGAGGCGTATTTTTCTAAGAGCCACTCTGTCATCGCGGTGCAACGCTCCTTTCGTCCTTCCTTCCAAATTCCCCTGCGAGGGCGCGTTCATGATCGTAAATCGATTTTATTGTGAGTGTATATCTTTGGAAAAACGGGGAATGTATACAAGAGAAAGAAAGGACCTAAAAGGACGGTTACAACACCTGAAAATGTCGAACAAGTTCCTCAGTCTATGCTGCGGTCTCCCACACATTATGTTTGTAAATATTCAGTTTCCCTTTAGAAACGGGACGTTTTCATCATCAAAATCTTCACGATGAATTCCATCTTCACCCATACAAAAGTATTTTGGTGCAACATCTTACTGACCCTGATTAAGTAACCGGACAAACATCATGTGAGAAGCTGGTTCGCACCTTATCCAACCACGCCCTAGTGTTCTTCACTGACGAGCCGCATTTTCACCTTAGTGGCTGTATTAACAAACAGAATATGCGGTACTGGAGTAAAACAAATCCAAGGGAAGTTCATGAGAGACCCTTTCATTTGGATTGTGCCACGTTATGGTGTGCAATTTAGTGTAGGGATCATTGGCTCTTACTTTTTTCAAGAAAACATTCGTGCTTTATCTATGAATTCAGACCGTTATTTTACAATGATCCATGAGTTTTTTTTGTCTGCTCTCGGAGAAAGGGAGCAGAATAATGTGTGGTTTCAGTAATATAGGGCTAGAGCAAACATCACCATTATTTTCAGGGATTTTTTGAGAGATCCCTTTCCGAGCAATTCATCTCGCTGCGCGCAAGCCTGATTTAGCCTCTCACGATTATTTCATGAGGGGTTATCTCAAATTCATTTCTTGAAACGGTCGTACACAGACCATGGATAACCTGCAGAATATCATCCGGACCAAAATTACCAATATCCTGGTCAATATGCTTGAAAGAGAGGACTAAATTTCTGAATTTGTCTGAATTAGTTTATTGACAATAGAGGCCGACTTTTAAATAAAATTCTTTATAAAACTGTAGAAAATTAAATTTCCTATGTTGTCTGACAAATCGAAATGGAAATAAAGAGTTTTGAAACGTGTACTGTTTTTTTGTTCAAAAAGAAAGTTCTCACACCTCAACCTGTATTCTTTAATTCATAATATATTATTTGCCGCTCTAATGACGTCATAAACATCTGGGCAAAATAGGTTCACTGTACTGAAGGAAAAATCCCCTATTATCAGCGGAAATTAAGTTATCTAAATACACTAAGTTTTATTATGTCTAATTACCAAGAGTGGAAAAGCTATATATATTACGGTGTCTGACTAGAATAGGATTCTTGTTTGGTTCCTTTATGCGAAGGGCCATGACACAAACCTACAACTTACTAAAAATAAGCTGAAAGGGCTCACAAAAATCGCGTATGTTTAAAAAACAAATAAAATAACTACAATATAAAACTGGTTAAACAACAAACTAAAAGAACTAACCAACCTGACCCAAAAATTATTTTCGAGGCAATAATCAGGCTATCAATGACAAGATGGCTGCCATCTTGTCATTTAAAAAGCTATATAGTGAATATCTGTGATATATACTGTTATATTTTGTATATAAAAGATATACAATATATAAGCACTCCCATTATTTTTTTAAATATAGTTATTTATAAAAAAACTACTTTGATTGCGCTGGAGTTATCAATCTGTGGAATTGCTAATTTCACTTAGTAATAAATTAATATAAAGTGATGAGAATGATACAAAAAAAAAAATAATTCACATTATATGACTTTAAATCTCACTCACCCGAAACATATTTTACACTAACTACAAAAGAAAAAAACTATATATTAGCCCCTCTTGTCAAGAAGAGATTTCATTAAAATATACAGTGTGTAATGTAACCAATGAAGGCATTATTACTTATTGAAGAGTGTGAGTAGAGACAGGAAAAATGGAGGTTTAATGAAAGAATGTTAATATAATCGACTAAACTACCATAGAATATCCCAAAACGAAAATAGAGGGGTATATAGAGTATTTTATAACTAAGTTCCACTCTAGAGCAAAGGATTTTCTTTGGCTGATATTTTATGGTAACAAAGCATTATAACCCTTCCCTAAGGGCTATCCTGTCTCGCTTGAGATGAGGTGAATTGTGTAGCAGTGGAAATTTTACGGCTAAAACTAAAATTTGTAAGAAAATCTCGTCTTCTTGGCTCCAGTCTCTGATGGTGTGGATCGTTCCGAACCCAATGCCTGCAGAAGAACCTGCGCCAATTTTTCTTCTACTTTTTTCACGCTCTATCTTCAACACTTTTTTTAAAAGAACGCTCCCTCCAGCTAACTTTCTGAGTTTTAGAGCCGCGCTTTACCCATGCGCTTTAAATATATATGAGTAAATAAAATGCTACCATATCTTTGTCTCCAACCTTAACTAGAGGAGTAGAGAGAATGAGGCCATTCCAGGAAATTATACATGAATTTTCATAATATTACTCTTGTCCATTCTATTTGTATCTGCTTTCCGCTTGGTTCTGTCTCTATCGATTGGGAAATAAGAGTTAATGAACATTCTTATTCTTGAAAATAAAAAGTTTAAGGGAATATCAAATTTAATTTCTGAAATTGTAAGCTCACTAGTAAGGTTAGTAAGGGAAATGTAATCCTGAGTGCCATATATAATGACTGCATCCAAATAAAAAGACTACTGGCTCGTTACCCTGGTATCATTTCGACTCTTCGGAGTTACTCTCATAATCTTATAATAACAGTGATGCTAGATGATAGACAATAATGCAATGCATTGCCTCGAGATGAAATCATTGGGTGACAAAAAGGAATTTTGCAGATCACAATCTATCAAATATTGCTCCTTTGCTCCTTGGCGCAATGAATATATTTTGATTAGAGTAATTGAATTTATCATGCTACATGAGTTTTTACTTCACGTTGTTTAGTCAGGATCATTTTTTTTTAATTTTTTGTTCCATTCATCCCATTCACTTAGTTAATCTATTGACTTCATTTTAAGCATTGTAATTTATTATAATATGTGTGAAGGATATCGCGCAACTCGGTTCACACGGCCCAAATAAAACACACACAAGAAATTTATAGAAGATCAGGAATCTAAAGGCCTACCAGAAATTCACGTGAATTTATCAGGACGGTGCTAAATTATGAGAGATCGGCAAGGTGTTAAATGAATACACACATAAATGTATTAACAGTATTATTTACTTCAAAATTAAAATGAAATAAATTGACTGCCAACAAATTATACGGAGCATTATTAAATAATAGGAAAAGTCACAAAAGCTTATCGCCATCTAACGACTACAAGTCGTTCTAACCAAAATAGATATTCGCGCATACAAAATCGGGTTCTATGAATAATTTGTTTAAAGCCGAAACGACACGCGCTGTTGAAGATGAAATAGGCTACGCTACTTTAGTGACAGGTGTTCCTGGAATAACCTCCCTGTCTTACATCCCTTACCCGAAGGCCCAAAGTTACATGAATAAAACTAAATTAATTTAAAAGGGACGTAAGAAAAAAGAAATACTCTAAAAAACCTGATAACAGAGCAGTGAAGAAATAACCCACGTTTGAAACCCAGGCGAAAGAGGTTCGGCAACGATGAGTGAAGTCAACTCAAGTCCATTGGGGGAAAGGAATTCGATGACGGTCTTCGGCGAGGAGAAACCCACTGCCCGTGATATCGGGGCGAAAAGCGTCGAGACCAAGAGAAACGATGACTCTAAGGCCCACCGATCCGAGAGGAAGAATTCGAGATGACAGAATTTTCCAAAGAGGAGATGGTGATGTGCCTAGGGGAGAGCTTTCACGTGCCTAGTTTTAACGGCTTCCCAAAGGAGAACACTTGCAAAACGTTACTGCTGAAAGAGCATAATTCGATGCAGCCGATAGAGGGGCAGCGACAACGCTGGCAGGAATCAATGGAAAAACATCCTCGCTGCACGACGGAATCTACTACGTGTCTACAAACATGAACAACGTCAAAGGTAAGTGACGGAAGAGGATTTAGAGGGGCAGTCAAGGCAGAATGATCGCACCAGAATAAATTAAAAGGCCTGACACGGCCCCATTTATATCCTTCATTTCAAATGGAGTAAAGGGAAGTGGGGCACAAGGGGGTTAGTTGCTTGCCCATACGCAAATTAGGCTGGTAAGTTACAGAAGTTTATGCCAAAAATAGTAGCCTCGAATCGGGTCGACCTGCGAAAGCACTGCAAACTATGATGAGAAAGTAAAAGCATGGGAATACGAGGTCCTACCCCTTACTATATGTCACATCATTACATTGCCTATTTTGCTATTCTCGAATTTATACTTCAGGCCATATAAACTATTCGTCTTATGTGCTCTCTACACTTGTGGAGCACTTAAGAATAGAACTTTGTATAGCAATTCTTCCGATGTCTCAGGAAACCGAACAAATCATAATATTTGTTGCTAAATATTAGCATGAGTCTGATCATAATGACACATCATCAGGGAACCTAACATGCAGCTTATATATGGCCCATTACGCCATATATGACACTTAAGCCATATAAAGGTCTTACCGGAAATGAATAGGTTTCGTGCCTTGAAATTATATGTCGGAAATATTCGTTTTCCTTTGACCGTTCTTAGAATTCATAACAACTTCTATTGCTGGTGATAATTAGTGCATTTAAATAGGCAGACGTTTCTGAGTTCTGTTTTATAATACACAGTCTCAGGCGCTGATTTATTAAATAGGAAGGTAAATTACAGAATGCAATAAAATGAAGTTGATAAGTATGTATATTCATGGTTTAGTGTACACTTTAATGATATCTCTCTTGTTCTTCCCAATTAGACTGGCATTGAGTACATCGTAGTAGACATGTTTAACCAAAATTACTATTATTCTTCCTCTTTCATAATTGATACAATATTTACATATATCATTTCCTTCTCTTCCCCGTCCGTACACACTAATCTTCTCTTTTCTTTATTTTTTCAATCTCAGAATAGTCACGAGTAAACCCTAACTCTTGTCTATAAGGTAATGCTGTACTTTAAGGTTGTTCTTTTTAAATGTCTTAAGTTTGGTCAGCATGGTTCATATTTTCTCACAAAAGAGTCATTGAGGACCTAAGCATCCCCGTGGGTGCCAGAGCAAATGATTGATTGATTATTATCAAAGTTAATGAAGCCGAACCGTTGGAAGGTCACAGCCAAAACGGATGAACCTAAAATCCATACAGGGCCCAAGGAGCGGTGCACAAACGATAAAACTAAAAAAAAATCACTTGCCTTTTAAATCCCAATTATGGATAAAAGTTAACGACAGAACACAGACCGACGGCTGTATGAAAGAAAGATCGAGAGAACTGCGAAGTATTCTATCAAACGACTAAAAATCGCGGTTATTCTGCCGACCGAGTAGCCGTATCACGAACCGATCTTGAGAGAGCTGGTATCAGACAGTGAAGTGGATGATCTGGATCAGAGAAAATTTTAAAGAAATGAGACAAGGCTTCAACGAGTCGACGATGCCTAAAGTTCAACTGCACATTGAGTAGCAGACAAATAATCTGGTTGAAAGCTCAGTCAAGGAGTTTCAAAATACTCTCTAAAGAAGAAAGGAAGACAAAATGACAATATTCTAAATGAAGAAGAATGAAGGAATAAAATACTACCTACCACACTCTCTCTGCAGAGTAGATCTAGCGAACCACTTAACAAACTAATTTTGTGGAAACTTTAAGAGATACAAAAGGAGATTCATGACCAGCCTTGAGTGAATTTTTAGTCATAAGTGGTAAAACTAAGAGCATCAGAATTACTAGGACCCTCACGAAAACCTAACTGTTTTCCCAGCAACAATTTATTATTATTCCAAAAAATGAATCATGCCCTTAGCCAGCAAACGCTCAAATATTTTAGACAACATCAGTGTTATGGAAATGGGTCTATATTCCTCCAGATAAATTAATGGTGTAAAGCCTTTGTGGATCATGGCGACATTTGCAGGACGCTATAATTCAGCAATAGAACTGCAAAGAAAATGTAATCTAAATGTAACAGCCAATTTTGGGGGCAATTTTGGAAAAATTCTTTTATAAAAAGGCCCCAAAAGCAAAATGATATCATACGCCAAATAATTTAAGGTCATTCACTTAGTGAAGAATTTCCGATAACTTAAAGGCCATGGAGGGCAGGTTAATAGGAGGAAAGCAAGATGAAGATAAGGCTACTACCTAATTGCGTTGCTTTTTATTAGATATTCGGACAAGTAAATCAGCTTTCACTTTGGAGATATAGCTTACAGAGCCGTCAGAACAGGACAAAGAAGGAAGGCTAGAGTCAACCCCAAACAGGGATTGTTTAAGAGCCAACCACCCAGACGGCAGCTGAGAGGTAGTAAGTAAAATATCTTTGAGTTGATCAGTATAGGCACTTTGTGTCTCAATATAAGTACGCTGTGCAAGGGCCTTGAGCTGCAAGGAATAGTTCCAAGATTATTGGGTCGCAAACGAGATCAATGGCAAAATGCAAGTTGATTATTCTGCTGGGCAAAATAGAATTATTGTGCCTGGTAGCTTAGCGATAAAGCATCTGACTGGCAAACAGCAGCCCCGGGTTCGAGTCCCGGCCAGGAATTTTGGAAAGCTTTTTTCCCCTGCCGTTATTTCTGTCTTCTCAGTAAAGGATCGCCTTCACTGTGCCGCCCTCTGCTCTCTTTGATTCTCGGTTCTTCTACAATCCCTTTCTCTTGCATTTAAAATACTCCGGTTTCTTGTCTCATTTGCTCATTCGCGTCAAACTCTTCTTTCTCTTATATATATATATATATATATATATATATATATATATATATATATATAATCGGTCTAATTTTTAAATTCTAAACAATTTCAAGTCCGCGATATACACTCCTTTTAATACAAGTTAGTCAAAATCAACTTTATAGTGAAGTTTGCATTTTAAGTTAAATTAAATATAATAGTTATGGTCTGGTATGCAACAAAATTTCTCAGAAATTCTTTAAAGAACACCCACACACACAAACACGTTGTAGAAGGTTTTCTTTGGCTTTTAGTAAGTTTTAGATTTATTTCACTATTGTAACATTACCAAAACTCCCTACTATGCACGGATTAAGGTCAGGAAGTTTTTCTCATCTCGATCATCACCGTTCCGCGTTATACCATGCCTGATTACTTAAGACTACTACGCACATGAGCATTTAACCGCAATTTTATTGCTACATCTATTATAATTCAAGTAAGTATGTCAACTCCAATGAAATGCATAACAAAGAGACACGAGACAATGGTTGCCTCTTATTGGTTAATAATTATTACTTTGATCATTTTTCTTTAACACACAACGAGACATTATATTTAAGATCACTAAAGGTAGTTATGGCTACTAAACGATTTTCAGAATATTTATAAAGAGCCAACAATGGGGTCAGATTGAATAAATTAAAGAATATTACAATAGTCAAAAAATAATTTAATTTCCGAAATTTAGAAGCTACAATAAAAGCCTTATAAAATTTTATTCATATTAATAAGTGATTAAGGAGAGGAAATAAATCTTGATATTGTAGACCAGGTATAATAAAATTCTATAGCTAACAGGATAATAACAACAAAAAGAAAAAATCTCTATCAGGAAGAATTAACTCTATCTATAAATCAGTGGCTATAATTCTCTCAGACCAGAAAATAAAATACTCCGCAAGGGAGTGTTTGCTATAGAAGGCTTATATCCATTCCTTGGCACACACTAACTAAATTGTGGAGGTTTGGTAGGAACTTGCAAGTTGAGCATAAACTTATATATTTCCCAAAACCTCATTTACATTACTTTTTAGATTACTTGAGCTATGAACATAAATACTTTCTATATAATTTAGTTTTCTCTACTCTCATTCGATTTCTTTACGATTTTTCCTCAAATCTTAAAGAAAAGTGCATTCCTTGTTTAATATTTCGTATTTAATTAAAATACTAAGAATAAGTAAAAAAAATCTAAATAGTAAGGTGTCACTAGTTAGAAATATATAAAATTACATGCATGTAAGTGTAGGAAATGTAGTAAATAATCTGACAAAAATGTGCAACAAACAATCTTTCCTTTTTAAATTGAGAGTGACGTGAGGAACGATTTGGAAAAATTACTTGGTTATAGTATACAGAATAGCATAGTACCAAAAGGCATATTATAGTTTTTCAGGATAAATTCTTTTAAAGAATGTGATGAAGAATAAATAAATCCCTGCATACGGATTAGTTGGTTATCAGTATCATAGAAAGTATTTACTCAAGCAGTAACCAACAGACTGATGAAACGCTCGAAACTAATCAAAGGACGTAGAGGAGAGAATTTGGAAATATTTTAGTTATAGGTAATATGCATATGAGTTAGCTGTTTTAGAAGTATTGCAGATAGATAATAGGTTTAAGCTGCCTAATTATAGAGCATCCTTATACTATGAAAAAATGTATCGAGAAATTAAATACCACAAGGAGGTGCAAAGGCTTGGATAGTTGTAGCAAATTTCCGTTAACTTGAAGCGAAGCTCGAAACTTCTTGGCTCTAAAGCCTGCAATGGATTCTACTGTCACTATGTATAATTGCGCGAAATTGCTTGCCCAAGACAGAATCAGTACCATCCTTGCAGTATTTTTTCAATTCCTAATTTCTTTCTATTAAATAACTACGAAAATTATTACTTCCAAGCCTAAAATAAGGTGTGCATTTTGTTTGCTGTTGAGCGGAAGAAAACATACAAGGAAGACCATTTTCGTTAAACTGTTTAGTCATTGGTTTAGAAAATTTTATAGGTTTAAGAGGATTACATTAGGCAAGCAATAGTAATGATATATATGTAATCTATCACCGCTACATATCATATTTTCAAAATATTTTAATGACTGAAAATCATTGTCTTACTTTGTTCGGGACTGTAGTTGCAACGAAATGGTACCTCTTATAAAGGAATTTTGATGTCGAATGTGGATGGGTGAGATTCTGACTGATAGAAAAGCATAAATGGTGGAAAGAAACTCCTATTAATGCTAGTTATGCGAGAAGTCTGGTACATTCACAGAGGCAGTTCCAACTCTGTATATTATTAGTCAGATAGACGATGACAACAAAGAAAAAAAGAACAAACAGGGAGACTAACTGAAGCTGAGAAGTGTGAAAGGTATACTATAGTAGCTGTGAGTGAAGTAAAGGGCTTGCGAGTGTCTAGGTTGTCATGTAGTACTATCCTGACGTGCTGTGTAAGATGTAGCACCTAATAATTACTAAAATTAAGATCTACAAACACAATAACAGGACCTAAAATCTTTTTTTTCAATGAAATTTTCAGCAGAGAAATTTAAATAATTAAATCTCAATCCCCATGGAGTTATTTTGTGTTTTTCACATATTAAATATGGAAAAACAACTAATAAATATTCATTCGCTTTCGGTGCCCACTGAGAGGGGATAATCACGAACTCTAAAGTAATTTTTACAAATGTTTTTTTTAAAAATATGTTTGATTATCGTTAATTTATTATATTTTAAGTTCTTTCAAGATTTATTATATTCTGTAAATTAAATTGTATATTAATAAACACAACACTCTTTTTAAAAGTGTAATTAAAAATGTGGACAAAGCTATTCTTCATACGGCTCGTTAAAAATTTACAGGGGCCACGGCGGCACAAAGAATTATCATGCTTGTTTACAAAATAAAATGAGATTCTGATTGAACAGTGGGCATATTCATGGACACATAACCAAGATTCGGCAATGGTTTAGGCTGGATTAACTTCAAGGGGCCAAAAACCACCTCACATCTTTATTGAAAAAGGTGTCAATATGAATTAACAGGTATATGCAACCATTGGAAATTCGAATGTAATCCTTTGACAAGAGGGACCAACCCAGAAGAAAATGACAATTACTACCTCGAATTCGAAGCTGACGTCATAGAACAATTAAACACACAAATACACAAGACCTCTCCTCATCATTGTGTTAACTCTACAGGTTTAGGGCTTTTATCCTTTCAAATAACTTCAAGGTATTTAAGGCTTGCATTCGCTCGAGGTTCCTGTTTCCCCCTATCCCGTTCAACACGTGTGCATAGACCCATATTATGAAGCTACAAAAGATCCAAAACAAAGCGGTGCTCATCATTACAAATTCACGAATGAGAGAATATAAAAGACAGAGGGAGCTCCTTGAGAACACAGAGAGGATCTGGCAAGCCATTGGAACTTGTCTGTCTCTCGAGTTCTCTCGTACACACTAAGAAATCGAGGGCGGTTGACAGATAAGACCATCTAAAAGCTGCAAGACGAGGACAGCTAGTGACATGAGACCAAAACACACATGACAGATGACAAATTAAATCAAAAGACTAATGGAGTGTTTGGGTTAAATTTAGTACTAAAATTAACAAAAGTAACCTTAAATACCGATCAAGTAAATTCAACATATTAAACAAAACGTAGTCAAAAACATCACTAAATACCAATAGCAGTATAAAACACACTCCGAAAAAAAACCTTGAATGCCTTTTGAATTGACATTAATTAAATTAGCTAGCTTGATTTAATTAATATAAACTATAAGCATTATAGATTAAGGGAATTAGGTACAACAAAAGAAACTGAAAGCAAAACAAACAAACAGAGATACCCTTTTCAAAGAATGAACCTTATTATTTTCTGTTTCCCACACCTCTTCTATACTCTAACAACACCTTATTTCACCCTAACAAAGCCCAACATAGTAATGACAAGTGACGGCTTCCCCTTAAAACACCAAAGCGAGCCACGCTTAAGAATAGCCAGCGACCATATAACAATCTTGACGTTCATTTCACTATCACCAATCCAACTTTTGGCCCCTCTCTGCAAGAGCTACGCTTTAGCCAACAGGAACGCTACAGAATTTGCTTAGCAGATTCAAACTAGATAACCTATGCGAAGCAACACTAGAGGAGATCGACGCGGAGCTAGAGAGGATAACAGCCTCCATCTGCGAGGCTAACCGCTAGTGGGTACCTATAACACGATACAAAACTCGTCCACTGTACAGATGGACCAAAGAAATAAAATAGATCGCTTGGGAGCAGGGTAAAGTGTATGAAGAAACAGAAGAGCAGGTAAGAATCGGGAACGAAGCTTGCTGAACCGAAGCCTGAGTGAATAAATTAGGCAGGCTATAAACCAACAAACGGCTGAGATCTGGAACATCCTAATAGCCAGAGTAGATAAAGATTTGAGCTACTAAAATCCTGGTGAATATTTAAGCAAGTAAATGGCCTACTTAGTTGAGAAAAAACGCGCGATAAGAAGTGCAATGACTATTTGGAGCATTCTTGAGTTTGGGAAGAGAGATTCCGCACGTTCTGGAAGATCATATTCTCAATAACACCTGAGGACGATGAGCAAATTTACTAGAAGTTCTCAGGTCAGCTGATTGAATATGTTAATCAAATAATACCTCGAATGCACCCACAGGCCTATGTCAACAAAGGGAGGGTGATGGCGGGCCTTGGTGACCAATAACAGCAAAAGAGTTCATGAAAACCGTGAAAACCTTTGAACAAAAGCAGAAAGATGGACGGGGATCTATAAAAACATGACCCCCGGCAGATCATTAAGGGATTTACAATATTCCCTGAATATTTCCTGTTAGAGAGTGAATGTTAATCCCTTTCCCTTTAGAACATAACGTCTACATGTGGCTCCTAATAAGATACACCGGCAAGGCCAGACAGCCCCAAAGGAGCCAAAAGATTTTCGAGGGACGCGTAATCTGTTTTGGATTGCATTTCGCGCCATCGTACCGTCTGATCGGTGCCAGACCCACGGCGCCAAGAACCTTTTCGCACATCTACGAGGACACCGAGACTATCCTTCCCCACCCCCAAACGTGTAAAGTCTAAGGAGATGCACGTCCCCCTTTTGTGGACCCACAGCGTCCCGGATCAGCCGAGGTAGTATAAATACTTCGAGAAAAATCTTTGAGAAATTAGTACCATCCAGCTACGTATTGGTTAGCAGCCACCTACAGTCTCGTTCACCCTGCCTCGCCTACTCACAGCTCCTAGCTACGAACGCTACGCATCACCTCTACCCGGCCTTGCTCGTATGTAAGGACAGAGCTCCCCGCCGACAGAAGATAGACACGGACAGGCATCTATCACTCGGTTATAGATTCGTTCAACGAATGGAGTACTCTCTCGCTCATTTCTCATCGAAATTAAAGAATAAGGAATATTGCAAGTTCTACTTTGTAGCGCCCCATTTACTTGCCTTATTCAAGCCTCCAGTCAATTAGGCTTTATGTGAGTATCCCTGATATTTCTACTCTCCCATTTTCTCTGGAAGCAATCACCGTGCATCCTATCTCGGACTCTTCTTCCCGTCGAGTCATTTGTATTCCTCCATTTGGTACCTCGGGTCTCATTTTATTTATAGTCAGTTATTTACTTGAGCTAGTAATAATTTCTATGTATATAGTAAAGTTATAGATTTTTTTAACATCAGTTTCTCTAATCCCAGAAACTCTAAGAATTGTTCATTTAGGCCAATCGCACTTGCACTGGAATTTGTATCCTAATTATCTGGCTATCCTCTTTCCTGTCACCCTACGACATGGGCTCTTCTTGACGGTCTAAAATTGGACAAATCATTTTTATACCTAAAAGGAAGAAGCCCACGATCAACTGGTCGATTACAGATCAATATCCCTCCTTGAGGTGGTAGGCAACTCCATGAGAAGCTTCTTGTTAACAGTTATACAAGACCAGCTAACTGGGCTGAAAGCCCACAACCCTCAGCAACACGGGACCCGGAAGAGAAGTGGGCCTGATACAGCCCTTAACCTTCACACCGAAAAACTCTCGCGCTGTAAAGCAGAAGGCAATTATGTAAATGTGGTGATGCAAGATGTACTAAAGGCCTTCGATAAGGTTTCGCTGAGAGGTCCACAACACAAGATCTTAGGCTTACAGCTAATACCTATACTGGAAAGGGTTCTTTTTGATTTCATCATGGAGCGAATAGCCCAAATCTCGACATGAATTCGAACTTGAAGCGCATGTTCCACAAGGTAGCTGTCTCAGTCCCTTGCTCTATTTAGTGTACACAGTAGACCTACTCTTCCAGTAAGGTAAGATTTGATGTATCTTCAGTTTGCAGATGCCATTACTCAAATCATCCCAAGTACCTATAAGAACGTTGGAATTTAAGCAAGGGAGACAGATAACAAAATTAAAAACATGAGGAATAAGAAAAGAAGTGGAAGATCAACAGCAATCGCTGAAAGTTCCATATCATTCCGGAAAACTGCCGAAAACTTGAGAACGTCATAGGGAACGATGAAGTCTACCAGTACGCCAACGCGGTTAGAGTCCTAGGTATGTGCATCACTACAACAGGTATAATTCGGAATTTTAAAACAGAATCTCTTTTGCCAAGTGAGAGTTTGGGAAGTTATACAGGCTCAAAATCCTCAGCGCAAAAAAATCTTGAATCTGTACACTGCTCTTGTGTCCTTGGCAGTGGTCATGCAGGCCACAAGTTCTACTTTTCTCAGGCAAATGCAGTGAGTGCTGAACAAAACTCTCCTGTTGATACCTGGAGCATGCAGTACGGACCATATTCGGCAGACAGAACTGCAGCCAAGCGCAGGACAGAAACCACTGAATATGGAACTCCAGAGGCTAGGAGGAAAGACCTGGCACAAAATTGAAGAGGAAATACCTCCAAATATAGACACCAACATAGACATACAAAGAATAAAATTGGACACGCTATTGGTATTCCCGAGTGGAAGAATATGCTCCCGGGATAACCAAAATGGACTATTCACCTGGTAAGGACCAAAATAGAATACTGAAAATAACAAGTACAAGGTAAGTAAAAAACAGACGAAAGGCACAACATCAAGAAAATAAAAACAATAAATTAAATGAAATTCAAATCAGAAATCTAAGAGGTTAACAAATATTATAATATATATATATATATATATATATATATATATATATATATATATTATAAAAAAGAACAAGGAAAAATAGAAAAAATCTGAAATAAATAAATAGAAAGGAATAATAATAACGAGAGAGAGAAATAAAGAAATGCAACACTGTTCGCTAAGCGGCCAAGCACACCAACAAGGAAAAGACTGAGCCATGTAAAGAAAACAAAAAAGAAAAAAAGAGAGGAGAACAAGGTAAGGGACTCCTCTACAACAGGTCAAGACATAATTACTATTTCACTTCTACTTTTATCTAATACACACTTTCAGGGTTTATTCAACAGCAGCAGCATCTACTCTCCAACTATTATAATCCTCTTTATATATTTTTCACCCCTTTTATAAATCTAAGTCCAAGTTTTGACCAATCAAATTTAAGAAATTTTATAAAGATTTAACAATGTTTAGTTGGGAAAATAAAAGCAAATACACAAAGAAAATAATCAGCAAACGAAGCAAGGTGAACGAAGGTAGGAATTGATGTAATGTAGCGGGTATTGAAACGTCTCGTAGTAGGCAGACTATTTTCTGGCAAGGGTTGAATGTTTATTTGTGGTTTTCGCGAAAACCACAAATAAATATTATTTGAGCATTATAATATTTTTCAGTTCTGATTAGTTCTAAAACATATTCTTATCTTAAGATGGTGATGGAAAGCCCTTGAAAGACCACTTTGAGAGGAAGCCACTTGGAAATAACCTTCTATTCGTCAAGAGCACGTGAGCCAGCGTGAGAACTTTAGAAAGTTGAGGAAGAATCCGTCACTCGCTTAATCACCCTCCTTAGCTGTGTTTTCTTTCAGACGCCAATCGTTCCCCCTTCCCTGCGAAAACGTCGTGCTCAGCCACATTAAATCTACATCCATAGCGCGAGACAAGTTTCATCCTATGGAAATGTTCATTATCATGAAATGTGATAGCTTAGCCTGGCGCCAAGAATCCCCTAGAAACCTCAAGACCCCGAGGTGTCTATCGGATTCACCCAGGTATTTAACCCAAAGCTCACCATCTCTTGAGGAGATTGAAAGCCCGCCATCCACTTCGTCCAGACTGCCGTCTGTCTCCCGTGAACTCCCGAAACTCGTAGTCTTACGTCGTCGAAGAACTCATCAGCAGATCTAGCTTCGTTAATCTTTGGCCCATGTTCAGAAGAAAGCTATTGATCCCCATTCCTTCCGGAGAGTTGTGCGGCCCTCTCATCTTCACTACTCCTTCAAGATTCGGGTTTTTTCGAGAGTGAGACTTCCTGCCGATCTGCCGAATCTTTTCGAGTTTAAATTACATCTCTCTGGAGCAGAGAAAGTCTTATGCTTCATCACGAAGTAGTTTAACCCCATCTTCAAGTCCTCCTCATGCGGACTTCCCGAAGTATCTTCTTGAAGACTTGAACTTCTGTCTTCCACCTCCTAACCAATTTGCCTGTGCTTGAAAGTAAAGTGATCTAGTATGGTCATCCCAATATTACCTCGTTAATTTTGACTTAATTCATTTAACTACAATAGGTAATTTGTTCCCACTTTTGTATATATATATATATATATATATATATATATATATATATATATATATATATATATTTGCCATCTTTTAATAGATATACTAAAATTATATTTGGGGGGGAGGATTGTCTTTATATATCCTTTGAAATGTAACTTGGCAAGCCATTTATCTAAACCTGGTCAACCGTAAAATCGCATTCTTTATTACTTGCCCAGACATATTTCAAGCGGCTTTTGGTCAGCTGTCTGCCCCTGCATATGTAAGACTATAAGCGCCGAGTTGGTCTACGCAGGCCCTAACTCGACATATATATATATATATATATATATATATATATATATATATATATATATATATATATATATATATATATAATTATCTACCATATGCCGCCTGAGATAGTTTGTGGCAATAGAGATACTAATGTATATAAAATCTCATTTTTTACATTTTTCTCCCTTTGCCCAGAAAACAACCTTGGAAAAGGTTGAAGGACGTCACATACCACCATTTTTCCACCTTTCGCTTTCTGAAAACAAAGTCTTTAAATAAGGTTAAAAAGCTGCAGCGCAAGCTTAACCGAGCAGCTATCGCTGTTTAACCTTGGAAAAGGTTGAAAGACGTCACATACCACCATTTTTCCACCTTTCGCTTTCTGAAAACAAAGTCTTTAAATAAGGTTAAAAAGCTGCAGCGCAAGCTTAACCGAGCAGCTATCGCTGTTGATTAGGATATATATTTTTAGACAAGGTCAACGATAGGTTTTGTTTTCAATTAAAAAAGTGGGTGTTTTAGGTGAATAGTAGTGGTGTTCTGAATACCTGGAATTTAGCTCAATCTATTCCAATGATGCTAAAAATATAAACCAGTTCTTAGGCGCCGTTTTATTTTAGCAAATATTTAAATTTGCATGGTATAGTTTTGCGCCCCGGTCTCAAATCAACATTAAAAATCTACGGAGAATTTCAGGAATGTATAAAATTTGGCATTATCTTAATTTTCATTATGTTCTACTCATGTTGGTAAAAACATAATTATTCCATAAAAACGTACCTAAAATTTGCAATAAAATAATGATATACAAAACCCACAAATGGAAATTTTGAACGAAAAAATTGAACGAAAGTGAATAATAAAAGAAAGTGGTATCCCCTGAAATTTTGCTGCTTTTTCTTTATGTATATGGTCTCTAATATAAGCAATTCTCGATGGTTTGGAGCGTGTACTAACATTTCGGTATTCTCTTCAATTGACTTCCATTACAGCTGTTTTACTTGTTTTTCCAACGTATGTGTCCTAAAGCACCGTTGCTTAAGTGATAGGTCATTCTCCGTGTTAGCTGTGTTTCTGTCATTCTGATATATGAGTGAGGATGGAGTTCACGGTCTTCGATTTTACAAGTATATTCATTGATCATGTGACTTCCCTGCTTGAGTGATAGGTGTTCATTTATGCTTGTTGAATGTTATTGCCATTTGGTTGAATCTACTCTCTTTCCATTCTTTTGTGAATAGCGTCATGTATGTCTCCGTTTGTGAAACCATTGTTTACGAGTACTTATGTAGCACGCTCGAGTTCTTTGTGTGTACCTTTACATGTTAAGCAATTGATGAACGCGCGGTTGATGTATGCATTTATTACGGTTTTTTTTTGCAACGTTCGGGAGATTTGCTTTTTGCAAGTACTTGGAATCTTTCTTTTTTTTCCCTCTGGGCTTCATTGGATTAAATTGGTAAATCAGAAGAGAGTCGAGTCTTTAACACGACATGTATAGAAGAGAATCTACTCCCATCATAAACTGAAGTCTATTTATATATATATATATATATATATATATATATATATATATATATATATATATATATATATATATGTGTGTGTGTGTGTGTGTATGTGTGGATAGCGCACAAGGTATCGCGTGAGTAAGCATAAATGGAAAAAGCCCACAAACAATATAATGCGAAGATTTCGAGTTCTTTATCAATGAATGGATAACAAAAGCACAGTGAAATGTAATATATATAAGCCACACACAGAGTAGAGGGAACGCCCACACTAGACAATAAACCAATCATACAAAAAAGGGTCATTAAGACAGGTAAACTCAAAAGACAGAAAGGGTTCCCCTAAGATTAAGATTTCACTTAAACAAATCTGAAGTAAGAGAAAATCAGAGTGAAAGTATAACATCAGAGGTGACGAGTAAAACCCAATGTAAATACGTATATCTGTACTAAAAATTGACAAAAGAAGCGTACAGATACCTAAATAGATGCAAATAATACAATCAATTTTTAAGGTAAGTATATATAATCAATTGCAATTTAAAAATTTTGATATTGAAGTCTGAATGAGGTGTGAGTGAGGTGCGAGACGGTAAAACTACTTTTAGCTAACTGAAGTCATTGATCAGGAATAACCACACGAAGGGCGTGGAGAAATATAGCCATAAAAGCTGATCTTTTGACTTTAATATGATTAGAGAAGTAAATGTGAATATAAGAGGGAGAATGTTTAGGTTTCTGATAGTCGTGGTATAGCAAGGGCCGAGCATGGAGTTCGTACGTATAGGTTTGTTACGTACTCAAAAACTATGGGATTAAGTTTTCTCTCTAAGAGTACTATATTTGATTATGATTATTTTTATAACGTTATTTTGTTATCTTTGAGGGTTTTTAGTGCCATGCTCAGCGTTTCGAGGATTCAATTATAAAAAATTCTAAGAAAACTAGCTCTTTAATTAAAAACATTAACAAACTTGAAATTTAAAAACAAACTAAACAGTAATGAATTAAACAAATTTAAAGTGAGTCTTACCAAATTACACAATTGAATATTCAGTAATGGTTTACTCAAAGCTCATTTTAATATTGAAGGCAAATTAACTTCAACGAAAAAGATACTGAGATTTCAAATACTTTTCAAGATTCTCACGAGAATCGGGTTTGAGCAAGACCTTAGCCTCAATTTTTATGTCGCCTCAAGAATGTTGTTACTGTACCGGCGCGTGGACAGGCCGTTCCAGATGGGTTCTCAATGGGGAATGCTTTAAAGATGCAGATAAATTCGGAGCGTGTGGCAGATGGAGTTAAGTATGTATTCTTCATAAAATGATTTTACCACGGGACAGGGAAAGTAAGTTTCTTCCAATCTTCGGGTTACTCTGGGAATAATTCGCACTGACGAACGATGAGCCAAAGACTGAATCCTTTGAGGAAGGAAAGTGCTTGCGAGAATTCGCTCTGGGCTATTCCTCAATTGTGAGAACTAACTCTGGATTCTGTATTACAACCAGGATAGGGTGCTTCTCTAAGGAGAGTTAGTTAAACTTGCTTCTCAATCCAACTTAACTAAAATTTCGGTGTGACCACCGGGAAGTGGCTCAGGATGAGCTTCTTTTAAGTTTCTTTCGCTAGTTTCCGGTCCTCTAGCCAGGTTTAGTTGTCTCGAGGACTAACGTGATCTGCTTCGTTTTTCCAAAGTTATTGGATTATATACTTCGCCACCACACTGGAGGTAGATAAAGGAGGGGGTGTGTGAGAACGGGTGCATTAAGTCTCCTCCTCTAAAGGAATTTCTCAGAGCTTTTTCCGGTTAGCCCTAAAGGGAACCTTCTCTCTTTAGGCTAACGCTCCTCTAATTTCGCATATGAGGTGAAATTGAATATCAACTCTTAAGGGTAAAGGATAGTATTAGGTTTTTCTATTAAGCTAGAACTATTGACTATATGGGAATCAGAAATGCATCCTGAAAAAGGGGTAAGATAAGTAGTCAACCATAAACAAAACATATGAGACAGAGACTACAGAAGTAACAATTGGGGTAAAGGATAATTGGGTTTGTGGGTCTTGTCAATGCCAAAAGGGTTAGGCAGAGAAGCATTCATAGATTTAAATTTAGAAATTAAGTCTGGATATTTTTTTTAGAATTGACCGTACTTTTTTCCTAAAATTACTATTCACTTGTTCTAAACGATCTTTGTTCAAATGCACATAGGTAGAGTCATCGTTAGTTAGTCCTCTCCTTTTATCAAGATACTCGTATGTCTGTTTACCTAAAATGAATATTGCACCAGATATATATGTTTAGTAATATGAAAGGTAGTGTTGAGGAATAGGTCACCTTCCTAGACAATACGTATATATATACATATATGTATCTATTGGTTGGGAGGAAAAAGATAAACGCCACGAAAATAAGTATATATACAGTTATATACACATATATCCTCTAATTTACGTACGCATCCTTCGCTACGCACAAGTACGTTCACTTCGTAAAAGTAATCCGTTTAATACAGGGGCCGATAGCCTTTAATGAGTTTAACAAGTTGCTGTTCAAGGGTGTATTTAAAGAGTGAAAACTAAAAATATAATTTTATTAAGTCACTAATTAACATATATATACATATGGCAAATATAGAAAATGTAAATATGGATAATACTGAGAGAATATAGATAATTGTCAATCGGTAACGTTAAGTACTTGTTAATTAGCTGTTAAATGGGATACTATTAATCAGTTAAACAGAAAGAATATTTATAAGTCGGAAAGCTGGTCGATTAATGGGAGATACAAGCAAGCGTCGTTTTACCTTAAAAGGGGTGCATGGGAATGGAGACGAAAAATGGTCGTGATTCTCGGTTGAATATCCTGATAGTGAGAAGACTGAAGTGAGCGGGGAACCAGAAGACGAGTTCACGATCCTCTTATAGAATGGTACACAAAACCATTAGCAATAGAAATATACTCACTAAGGTTATTGCCAAATTTTTTTTAAACTAATAAACTTCTAAGCATTTGATACATTACACGATTGAGAAGGGATGCAAAAGTTTAAACCAAAACCAAGAGCAAAGAGTGAGTTTTTTTCCTTTTTGTTGTGAAGAAAGGTTAATCAAAGTTATTCAGATATACCTACAAAGTAAAAGCGCACACGATTCCGAGTGCCTTCGTCTTTATTCTTAAAGACCTTTTTAAACGAATGTCAAGAGGCAGGACATACATTGCCTTTAAATAGTGTAAGGGGTGGATTAGATTACCTCCTTTCTGAACTCTAATTGTAGTGTACAAAATCCTGAAACAACCTTATTTGAGATTTTCTGTATGTACATAGTTATAATCAACAAACCATGGTTAATGTTGATATTTGGAAACGCGTTAATGGAGATACATTCTAAAGTATTTCTCGAAATATAATTACTGCATTTAATGACTGTTTTGGCACTAATCCATTTAACGGTATGGTTAAAATTGTAAATATGTAAAAAAAAGTGCAGATTGTTCACTGTGATTACATACATTGGCTTGATGTTGCTTAATCCGGACATCTAGTTCTTTCCTGGTTTGTCCATAATAACATTTTTGACAGATGTTGCAGCCTATCGAATAAACAATGCCAGGTAGGGATGGGGGACTTTGACAAGGATGCGATAAATTGTAGTCTCGCAGTTAAAAATAACATTTACATATGTTCTGCGGCCTAAGCAAACTAGGTAATTTAATGAAAAATTTTGTTATAATGTTAAACTAATAGGTTTTTGGCCTAAACTTTTGGATATTAACAATAGTTCGATAATAAGAACGCTTCTAAGTCCTCTAATCTCACCTTCCCTTTGGTGGGAGTCTTATTTTCTTTTGGGACCTGAATTTAGCCTCTTTGAATATATCCTTCCAGGTTTTCCTCTAATGACAAGGATCTGAACCATTAACCTTTTATATTCTTTGCTAGAAATTGAAATTATGGAGCTGATTTCGTAAGGAGGCAAGCAAATCACCATTTACTTGTATAAGGAAGCAATAGTAAGTTGGAAATACTGCGTTTTACATCTAATGACAGGGTAAAAATCCGACAAAGATATATCAAATATGTCGACACCACCCATTCCTTTATTATATGCTTTAACTATGTAAGGTTGCTCAATATTAACATGTCCTTGACCCTTTTTCCAACGTTCGGCCACATCCATTAAATTTAGCTCTACGCAATTACTGCAGAGAATAACGACAGCAGTATCTTTCCTTCTGATCGATAGTCATAGGATCATCCTGGCTATTTTTTATTCCTTCTTCATTAGGAATTGAGCAGTGATTTGTCTTATTTGATCGGATTGTACTAGTGGTATATAATCCTTTTGCTTTTAGATCCAAAATTATGTTATAGAAATTAAAAATTTTAAAAAATTTAGTCTGTGCCTAGTAGGTTTGGTGCAAGCAGAAATGCATTCCCGGATTACTTTACTAAAGGTCATTGGATGACTGATTTTCCAATTTGCCTTTATATATTTTCACATTATAAGGAATCTAAATTGAACTGGCCACGACCGAAGAATTGAAGCAAAATAATATTGGCTTTTGTTGTATGAAGTGTTTGAAGGAATGACCTCCAAAATACTGTGACATGAATTCGTCAATGCTGAGAGCTTCACGAATAATTCCAAACTGCTTAATCTTTTCGTTTAAAAGATCATACAAAGGTTTAACTTTAGCCATTTTCGAATTACCAAGTTTTGCATTGTCAGCACAATAAAGAAACTTCCTTGTTTCCTGAAACCTAATTCTGCACATAGTTTCAGTAAAGATAGGACATTCAAGATCTTCTGCCTTGCTAAAATAATTCCTGTCACGTGATAAAAAATTATATCCTGAAAAGAACAAATGTCCTGTCCTACAAAATTCCTAAATTGTTCTTCATAAATTCTTTTGATTCGAATTTTGGGCTGTCCTCATTTTTTTGCATAACGATAAGTTTCAAGCACAAGAAGCTCAATAATATCTTCAAAACCATAAAGAAAATATCTCATTCACTTGAAGAAGACGGCTCTGGAAGCTTCCCGAGACAGTTTTTTTAATCATATTCACGCTCATTAAACTTCTCACTTTCCGATTGACTTTCTCTCTAATTTGGATTTTTCTTCTTTCGGTGAGGTTCTTTTCTTCTTTCAGTTTCTTTCATTCCTTCATTATTTTCTTCTAAAATCATAAGAGCCACTTTGGCAACTATTTTATCTGGAAGATCAGAAAGCTTTTGAAGATCATCATCGTTTACATCTTCTTATCACTTCCAATTCAACCCTCTGGAATACTTGTAATAATAATGGAAATAAATATATAATGTGACTATCTTTATTGAATAAATGTCAAAAATTAAACTAGTTGTGATAATATATGGAAAGAAAATATAATAACAAAGCAAAGAATAAGGACAAACATTTTAGATTCAAATAGGTACCTACTGAAAGTCTGTGTGTGTATGATCGTTTTGTATGTATTTATATGTATATGCATGCATTCCATGCATTCTGTATGTAAAAGTGTGTTAACTTCAAGATTATATGTATCTGGGTAATGAAACTTACCTGTAATCACAATAACTGCTGTCTTGGTATTCTCATCCGCAAGGCTTTCTATTCAATCGGGCAAAAATATATGATGAAGAAACTCTCTTGGAATAGAAAGACTTTGTTTAAATCTAAGGTGAATATCGAAAAAGTACCTCCAATTAATACCAACCAATATAAATTGTTTTGATTGCAGGTAGCTAATTTTCATATAATTTCAAATTTCCTGGAATAAAAAATTAGATAAATACGATATATTTACAAAAAACATTATATTTTTATTGATATTTTAATAAAAATGTCTGCACAGACTCCAAAGTTGGTCCTAAAGTAGGTACTCATCCTTTAAGTGAAAGAATAAGTGCATGCATGCCTATCTATTTCTGTCTATATGCATACATTTCCAAAGAGGGGTCGCATGTGAATGTGTATGGACCTATTCTAAATAGGTTACTGGAAATGATTCTTTCCCACTGAATTGCACAGTCTGTAGTTTGTTTTTTATATTTATTTCTCAATAATACACGATTTATCGGTTTATGGATACCACTAAGTCCTATTAACTCTCTCGGGAGTCAACTAAGGGAAATTGTTGGAATAAAATTAGTTAATAAAAAAAACTTACATTATAAAGCTTATATTAAAATGTAATATATGTTCTTTGTAGTTTTAGACGATATTAATATGTGAAGTGAAATTTACCATTTTTAAAATATTAAATAAGTGTTTGGGTGAAATATGTAAATAAAAAATCTCAAATTTTTGCATCATTAAAATGCCTCTAAAATTAAAATTAGGGTTTTATTTAAGAGTTTTAAGAGAAATGTAGTAACTGTGGATATCTGTATCATAAAACCATTTACACTAGAAAAATCTTAATGGGAATTGTTGGAAAAATTTTAAATACTTGACTCTTTAGGGCAGTGTTTCACAAACTTTTTTTTCGTGACCCTGAGCACAAATTGATTTTGGCCTGGCGACCCTCATGGATAAAATATTATTTCACTATTATTTTAGTTTTATTGAAATAAATAAAGTTTCTAATTAATAAATATAATTTATTCAAGATAATTCCAGTCAAACCTTCATGCTAAAGCAAACACAAATAGACTTTTGATTGCCACCTTAAATACTGTTTCATGAAAGAGCCCTTCTGACTATTAAACTACTATTGAATAATGATAAATATAATAATTGCTTCCGTGTTGCTACATTTACTTTTATCCAATATATTTTAAGAATATTCACTGTTATTTTATAAACAATATATTTTTTTATATTTCTATGTTGATTGACTGATGTTAAAGGCACATTTTTATATTAATATAATTTATTGAAACATAAAGCAACCGTATAATTAATATCTGGCTGGCAACTTTTTCTTGCTATCCGTGTAGACTTCATTTAAAATTTTGGAAAAGGTATTTTAGTGACTACCAGATGTTCCTTCATGATATGGAGAAGTTTTTCCAGATTTGGCTTATTGTTGATGGATAGAGAACAGCACAGATTATTTTAAGGATCCATATGGTTCCTTTCTTTAGTCTTGATCGTCACAAGAGCTAAAATTTATTGTTTACAGAAGCATGTGGTGGGAACTAGAATGAGAGCTTTTTCAGAATCAGAATAGGTTTATCTTTCAGTTGAGCCAAGATTTTAGCTTATGAGAGACTTTCAAAACATTGATTCTGCATCTAATTTTCCTGGAGATCTAAAAGTTCATCTTAAGATCCTGGTATATCTTCTCTAACATCAGTAACGTTTATAGCGAACACCTTCCTGACCCAGCCATGTTGACATACATCAACATTTTCTGTCAAATATTTGTACATTTCCACCTAAATCATCTGCAAATGGTCTTTGAAAAACAATTTAATTCAGTAAGCTATATTTCCAATGCATCTTCTATCACTGCATTCAGCTCTAGAAAAGCAGACAGCTTAGGCTTCTTCTTCAACAGAAAACCTTTTATTTTAGCTTTAAGTTCAATAACCTGGCCAATGATTGAGTCGCAAGAATTTCAGCGGATATTAAGGTGAAAAAATAATTCCTGTGATCGGAAAATGCACAAGTTCAAAATTCTGAACTTCATAGAATTCAAAATTTTGATAACATCATTCAGCACAACATGGAGATCTGGTTGGCGACGTCCAGATGCCAAGTTCTCCCAATGTAAGAAACAGGGAATTATTATGACATCATGATTTTTTTCCTTTAACATGAGTAACAAAACTAACTCGACTTCCCATCATCAATGGTGATCCAACAATAAACAAAACAAAACTGTTCAACCAGTGTATGTTATGTGTCTTGAAAATACTGTCCACCATAATAAAGAATTGTTCTCCTGTAGTAGATGTTGAGAAGGCATTACAGAACTAAAATTCTTCAAGAACTTTGTTTTGTTCTCTGTACCTCACAAAGCCCATGAGCTTAGATGCGCAAGCATGTCCAAAGATTTATCTGTTGAAATGATAATTTACCTGATTTTTCAGGACCACAAGTAAATGATACAAAATATCTAATGACATGAGATTCATTTGACGTTTGATCTGTTGTTATAACGTGATTCATTCTCAATTTCCTTGGCTACATATGCTCTACATTAGTGTTTACCCCAAGTGATGTTTCAGTTTGTTTTCCTTCATTGATTAATTGCCAAGGTCTTGCAGACACTGAACACACTGAGGGCAAACATTCTCTGATATATCTCTTATATGGGTTAATCCGTATTTAAGAAAATCAGCATTATAGGTTAAGTTTTGTTTACGCTGGGTCATTCTTCCCTCTGGAATGCATACCTGAAAAGAGTATAATATTTATATATTCATAAAGTGACATAAACACTCACGCACATACTCATTGTTAATTACTTTAAACGTAGAACACACGTATAAATCGCCAATCTTATCCCACTAATCATAAAAATATATTCAAATTTAGCAGTTTATTCTGTTTCCTCTATAGTAGACTATTAAATATTCTACTTCTGAATGACCTTGACCATCACAGTAAATAAAAATAAACATGAGATTTAAAGTTACGTGATACGCACGGCTCTTCACCAACAAGGCTACGTCGGGAAAGAATATTCTAAAGAAAAAGATCGAGTCAACCTTATCTGCTTTGGTGTACAGTACAAGTATTGGATCTAATCATACTCGTGTATGTTTTATTCTACCTTAAGTAATCGTACTTCATTATTCCTAACTATTTCCTTCTCGCAATTTGAATAAAGATCTATATTCTACACATATGATGTTAATAATTATGTTTGAACTATTTTTACTTCTAATCCTTCTCTCTCTCTCTCTGATATTTGCGACTTTCATTTGGGTCGCAACCATAGATTTAGAAAAAACTGCTTTAGGGAGTCAATGGGTCTTTTGATGATGCGGCCAAAATAGAAAACGGTTGTTAATTATATCCCTTTACTTCTCTACTTTACATAATGAAGCCACGTTCATGGTGCCTTTGTCTTTGATAGTGGTTGTCAGTTTTGAATATGGGAACAAATGTTTAATAAAATCAAAGACTACCAAAGTTCAATGAAAAATATATCAGTAAATATCAAAAAACCTCCAATCATTCTTCAGGCCTAATCTATGAGTTCATTTTTCATTTAAAATCCAAATCATGTTATGAATATAGCACGCTAATAAAATTTAAGTTTTCTAGCTTATTCTTAATTATACACGGTCTCTATTATTTTGCTACCGGTCGAAAATTTCTCATATAAAAACAACCAAACTCTGAAACTATCTTCTTATTCTCTATAAAAGAAACAAATTTGAATTCAGGAGTAGAGTGAGAAATCTAATTCTTGAAATATAATAATAACTAAACTGCTTGTGAAAGGCGAATAGCCTCTGATGCTGTAGAATATGTAACTAGTAAAAATATCAGGAAAATATTTGTCATATTCGAATAAAGTGTATTATGTAAAAAATTGCAAATTAAATAAAATTAGTAAATAAAATGTAGATGAAGTCAGACAATCAGTACTGGAATCTAGATTTTGAATATAGAATCAATATCGTAAGTCTGTAGGAAGGGTCAGAGCTAGAGTTGCCTGTAATGACCAAGGGCTGAAAGTTTTTCTTTCTTCATTCTGAGATTAAAGATAATAATTATCCGCAATTTTTTACTCATTCATTCCTGCAATTATTTGGCTGGAACGTTTCTCCTTTTTTTTTATTTTTGTTTTATTCTTTTCTCTCGAGGCTTCTTATCTGAAAAGCTTTTAATCATTGGTGGTTTTTATCTATTCATTTTTCCCATCTTGCCTGCCGGTTACTGTATAGCCTCGATCTTTTGTCTTTTTCAGGCTAAAGCTCAGAAATTATTTTTCACTTGTTTCAAATATCATACGTAGATATGGTGTATTTTTTCATCTGTATTTCTCTGGTTAATCATTTTTTTCTGAATTCATCGATAAATCATTCTGTATTTATTTCCTTTATTTGTTAGCTTGCTTATTAGTACCACATGCACACGATCAATATTAGGTGTGTGCTGCGATGTTATTTAGGTTACTCGTTCTCGAGAATTCCTCCATCTTTAATTTTTTCTTATATAGCTGAGTAAGTCATGAATGTATATGAAGGTGTAATTTAATTGCAGGATACAGAAACAGTGATCTAACCAGAGTCAGATAAAATGTTCTTTATACAGAGGCTTTTGATCACTTCCTTGAAGTCTAACATTTATCTCTTCATGTGTCACCTTTCCCATGACTGGTAACTTTCATATTAACTTATTTTTTCAGATGCGCCATAAGTTTTATCAAAGAATTGTTTAAATTGCAGAGTTCCTATCATCCATTATTATATGATTTGGTTAAATAAGGGTGCGAACTTCTCGTTAAGTGAGCTTGATAGGCTAATAATTATGTAAGTTCCATAGTCAACTAACTATGTATATATTCAATGTTTGCTGATATTTTTTATATACAGATTGGATCACAGAATATATGCCTCTCCCCAAACGTCTATAACCTTTTATTTCAACGAGTCTCAGGCCAATGAAAACTGAGAAATTATTTTCGTGTAACAGAAAGCAATTCACACTTTATGAACGTAGGTATGATTTCACTAGGATAAAACAGTTTAGGAAAATACTTAATTAAATAAAAAAGTAAAGAATATAATGAAAAGATTACTATTTTTTAAGTGAAAAGTCTAGTTGCATTAGTATCAAGAGTCTTTCAAAGATAAAATTTGGAAAGCTTTCCCGCCATATAGTTATCTAAATTTGTATTTAACTTTCGAAGAAGATGCGTGTTCGATCTAAGTGTGCTTTTATTTTAATCTTATGTTTGTTGAAGTACGACTTTTGGTCTTTATAATAAAGTGACTGGTTAAGGCTTCAAAGATTAACTCTCCGAGACAGCTAAATCATCAGGTATTATTAGGTGAGAATAACATAAATAACACAAACTGACCATAAATATGGAATATTTTACTTAGTTTATATAATGTACATGCGCATAATGATGACAAAAAAATTAGATAAAATTTATTTCCAATAAAATTTCTTTAATTCGTAGCCACAATTACATACCTAGCGTATATTTCTAAATTACATGCTAACTATGTTCCACCTTAGTTTGATGCATATAACGATAATATATTGCTTCCACAATCAACAAAAAAAATCTACCAAATTCTTATATATATAGAAAAAGGATAGGTTTCTGCCAATTGAAGCAAATAGGGTGTGAAAGCTCTAATTGAGCCTGCCGAAGTGGAATAATTTAATCATTTTTATGAAATGGCAAATCTAATACAAAGCTCGTATTTATCTATAAAGAATAAAATACAGTACGTATAGTCAGAATAGGTTTAAGATAAAAACTATTCTCTAATAAATAATGTTTTCTTCTGTATAGTATAATGATATAAAAACAAATTATTAGCAAAGATATTCAATAAAACCCATCATATCTAATAATTTTCACTTATATAATTATTGAAAACTTAAGTGTTGCCACGAAAACGGGAAAAATGTTCAATGTACTTGTATGGAAATCGAGATTCAACTCTAAAAACAAAGGCCCTGTTTGGTAACGGAACGTCCTGGCATTTGGCGGCCTATCCCGATTGCTTAACTCCCTTCCCCCTCTGCCCTCGCCTCGCGGATCGTCTCACACAACTACGACATGCACTAATCATCAGATTTCGGGTCCGGCAAGCCTAACATTGGTTAAACCAGCAATATTTTTACTAAGTGTTGAGATTAAATTTCACTGCTTTGACGAAATTAGAAAAGCGTCAACCAAAAGCCAGAAGATGCCTTTAGGGCTAAGTAAAAGACGCTCGGAGAAGAGCCGTTAGAGGAGGAGGCTTAAATCCTAAGACCTCTTCCCACCTCATTCCTTCCGCTACCTCCAGTGGGGTGGTGAAGTATATAGGCGTATAACTGTAGAAGAAGAGGGGAAGATCGAGTTAGCGATCAAGACGACAAAGTCCGGCTAGAGTGCCCGGCAACGAGTTTCTGGTGGTCACACCGAAATTTAATTCAGCTTTTATTGAGAAACAAGCTCAATCATCTCTCATCAGAGAAACCCCCTATCCCGATTTACAACAAAACCAAACCCAGAGATACTCTTCGCCATTGAGAAATAACCATAAAGTGAACTCCCTCAAGCACTCCCCATTCGTCAGAGGATCCATTCGTTAGCTTATCGCTCGTCAGTGCGAATCATTACAAGATTAACCAGAAGAGTGGAAGAACCATACATTCATGGTCCCGTTGTTGAAATCATTTGACTAAGACAACTTGCTTTACGCCATCCGTTGCCCGCACCGAGATCACCTGTGGCTTCAAGCTGATCCCCAATCCAGTCAAACATCTGGAGTGTCTGTGAATATGTCCACGCGCCTGGCCGCAAACAACATTATTGCGTCTACATAAAAATTAAGGCAAAGGTCATTCTCCAACCAGATTCACGTGTGGTTGTTTCAAAGGTAAATAAATTCCATTAATTGTTTTAAAGGTCAATTAGCATCCAATATTTAAGTGAACTTTGGGTCAACCATTACTTTATATTCATTTGTTTAATTTAGTAAGTCTCCCTAAAACTCGTTTAATTTATAGCTGTATAGTTTGTTTTGTTAGATTTCACTTTTGTGTTTCTTAGATTGTAATTAAAATTCTATTTTCTTAGAAGTATTTAATTCAATCCTCGAAACGCTGAGCATGGCACTAGAAATCCTTAAAGATTAAAATAACGTAAAAAATAGCAATTATAAAGCACTCTTGTAGAAAACGTAAGCACGGAGTTCTTGAAGTACGTAACAAACCTATACGTATGTACACCATCACTCGGTCCTTGCAATACTGCGACAGCACTACAATTTTAAAATACATACTCTTGGGTATAGAGTTTCAGCCAGTTCATACATGATAAAAATATCGAATTTGCAATCATTCTTCTGTTTTTATCTCAATCACTCCCTTAAATTCCTTCCCTCAATCAATCTCTACTATTATAGTACGATAGAACCATCTTAAAACCGTTATATTATCTAAAATCTAAACTCAAAACAATAGGGCTATGAACTGTGCGTACTATTGCTAACGAAACAAAAGGACGGCTTCTTTAAAATATAAACCCACGAAACTGTAAATTTAAGTTTTCTCATTCATATTTGAAAGAGAGGAATTGGATATCTTTCCTTTGAAACAAAAAATTTCTTTATTTTAAATTTTAAGGCGTATTTAACAGACACCTATTCCCCTAACAGTACATTAATTTAAACATATAAGATTCTTTTTAAATGACTAGTATTTTTGTTCACTAACTATTCTTCAAAGGTACATGTGGCTAGCTGATGCCAATGAATGTATAATATCACTGTACATCAAATTTCAGTGTCAAGAAGAAAAATAGATCTCATGTGCATTTTCTTAATATGAGTATGCCGAATTAGATTTGCTAACAAAAGATTTCCACAATACGATAAATGTATTTCACTCCCATAGTCAGATTAAAACTGTTCATTGAAATTAATTCATGAATATATAATGAAGCAACTTGTTTGTTAGCATTATATAGTGTATTAACCTACATTCTAGTATTTAAAGATTCGTTTGCAAGACGTCTTGGGCGTGTCACGCTTCAGGTTTCAGCAGAAGTCAGCCAGCATAAAAGGGCTCCATTTTCTCTTATACCTCTTCTCCATTGACGCTATAATTTGAAGGAACCTCTCTCCATTATCATCACTCACATCTCCCGCAGTCTCTGGGAAGAACGACAGGTGAGAATTAAAAAAGTGTATATTCAGTGACATATTGCATCCGAGATCTTGGTAGCACTTGATTAGGCTCTCTAATATACGTTCTCGCTGGGCCCCTTGGTTCTTTCACAGAAGTCCTTTGCATATATCTTTGAATGCATGCCAGGCCGCTAGCTCAGTTCCATCCATTGTCACGACAAAGTCCTCATAAGCTATAAGTTGAGGAATCTGAGGGCCTATGAATATGCCTTCTCTAATCTTGAGATCACATATTTTAGGGAAGATCGCTTTGAAATACTGAAAACATGGCTTCTTATGTTGTAGTGCTTTGATAAATTACATCATTAGGCCCAGTTTTCTAAGCAGTGATACAGCTCATAAAGTTTCTTCATATGTTTAGTCAACAGTTTCTTGTATTGTCTTAATGTAACTGATCCACATCTATAACATAAACACTCTATTGAATTTTTCCATTCTCTAGGCATTTTACCTCTGTGTCCTGTAAAGAAGAAGTACTGTAGTATGTGAAAAATAATATAAATAGAAACATAAATTTTTTAAAATATAGAAGTAATATTTGGAAGAATTCATAGTAGGTTGCAAAATCATCAAGCGTTACGAAAGTTACCAAGGATTTGGACTCATTAAACTAAAATAATATATTGAGTATACTTTCATAAATTTCATAGGTTAGGTTTATAAATACCTCAGGGACATCACATTAAAATTATATCACAATTCGATTATACCTTTTTGAGTTGTCAGTTTTGGCCCAATCCTGTTTGCATTTAATCTCTAGGGAACCATCAGTGTATTTAACGAAAGTAAGATAGTAAGTTACGAGAAATTAAACGGTCGCAGAAAGAGACGGAGTAATAGTCGTGATTTACGCAATAAAATAATACTAGAAATGGTTATTCTCATTTCCATCGTTTTTGTTCATTGTTGTACAGTGTATTCAGGAAGATAAAGTGTTGAATCATTTTTTCATTTTCCGTCCATCTTACTATATTAAAATTAATGGTGTGAAATGTAGAAAACTTAAATTGATCTACAATGAATTCACAAATAGTGGAACTTGTTTTTACATAACTTAGACAACTAAATTATATGATCTTTACAATGGCTTACATTGCAAGAGTTTCCTTTGTAAAAGGTTAAACATTTACTTTAATTGAGTTAATATATGTAAATAAAGAGGATCAAAATGATCTCTTGAGGAAAAGAAAAAAGGTTCAAACCATACTTAGGGATTTACGAAATTTCACAAGAGAAAACAGGGCCAATACTGAAGTTAGCTGCTTTCTTTTTCTTTGCAATACCCGATATATGAAATTTTATAATTTTCTCAACTGGTAACATTTTAAATGTATTTACTTTTATATTTAAAGCATGTTAGAGGCCACGTATAACTGCTATGTACAAACCCTGAAAAATAGGTTTCGTAGCAGTAATCACACCAAATCTTGCCTTAAAATATTTTGCCAATATATTTATAGAGAAAAGTCTTCGTGAGTTTAGAAGAGTAGAATTATTCTCTATATTTTTTGCTGCAACATAGGCATCGTTTAATTGAATGTCTTTTGCGCATAAAATGGCTAAAAAATAGTGCAAAACATACATTCTCATGTTCACTCATATTCAAATTTAATAAAAATAAAACTCACAAACTGGTCCATAAATAGCTTTATAACACTAATAATAAAAGTGATTCGTAAAAATTAACGGGAAATCCTTTTCCATAATTAATGAATTTAAAATAGAATCTCTTCAGGCATATAGAAGATTAAAGAAATGGAAGATTACTTAGTTTTTTTAAAAATATTTTACTCCCCGTCATAATTTTAGTTTAAGTTAATTAATCGTGACATCAGGAATGTATTTGTCTCTTTGAGGTAAATTATTTACATATTTATAATTCTTTCTTCACCAAAGCAATATTATGATAAAGACTCTATTTAACACGGTAATTATAACCTTATTGATAACTTTTACTACCCCTTTTTCTATTCATTCCTTTTTTATAGTACGTACTCCTCTCGCTACTTCTCCCTATTGTTTTACCAAATCTACAGATGTAGTTCATTTCCCCTCCCCAACAAGATCATATCTTCGGCAGTAACGTACGTTTGTTTTTGTAGTGATTTCGTAAACTATGACTGCATACTGTGACATCGATTGGAATTCTTCCCATACTGCCTCATACAATCCAATTTTTGTATTACTCCTCATTGATATTTGGCGTTTGTTTAATTTTGCATTATAAGTACATACTTATTACCATTTCTTTTTCGAACAATTTTATAATTGTAAAAAGGGATTTTCCTTGCCAAAATTTTGTTAATTACGAATAAATTGAGACGCTTTCCTCAAAAATCTTACTAGTCGAGCCTTCGCATATTTATTTTTATCAAATAATGACGCGTCTCCTACTTCAGGTAAAGCCGGAAAAATTCCTTGGTAATGAAAAAATCTTGGGTAGAAAACCTGTTCAAAAAATATAAAAAATACAAGTATATAAGCATTTTCCTTAATATGTATTTAGGAGAATGAATGATCGCTGAAGTTTGTTAGAAAGTTTTATCAGGATTAGTTAAAAAATGTGCTCCCTCTTTCATCAAAACTTATTCATAAATTTGTTGTAAAAATTTGCAACCAACCCGAAACTGTCAAAAAACAATGGTAAACAAGATAGTCAGTTGTATTTTATCGATCAGTCCTGAGTAGAATATTTAGACTAACATGCACAGGCATGTATCAAATCCATGTTGGTTTTATAAGTTTACTTATAAAATAAATAAGGCTTAAACATTGTCAGAGGACCTAAGTTTAATTCTAGCATTTCTATGTATGAAAGGAACGGAAAAAGGGGCCCCTAAACGCCATATGTTTACAAGAAAAAGAATTGTCACAACGAGCAAGAAGATGGAAAATTTATAAAGGAGAAGGCAAACGCAAAATGTCTTTATAGGTTGAAGCCCTTTATAAGTTGCTTTACGAATTTTCGTTTTAGAAAGACTTAGTGGACTAAACAACTAGAAGACAAAATGTTGTCGTGCAGCATACGATAGATTTTCACCAAGTCTTTCAAAATGTTAGCCATGTTTCGTTCGATGTTTACGAATTTTTGGTGAAAAATGGCATAAAACTACATCCATAGTGACGTTCTGTGGGTAATTTACATATGGTACGTGCTGTCAGTAATACTACGCTTTTTAATTTATATTTCGATGTAACTTAAATTATATAAACGTTATAATAATATCTTCTATAGCATTTTTCTTTCCTATTTTCCCTTACATAATTAAAAATTTTAAGAAAACTTAGCATTTGCCTATTTATTAATCTAAAGTAATAATTTGCAGGGGTTACACACTCTTAATATATATTACTTTCAAACATATCCGCAGGTTGCATCAGAAAAATGATCTTGACAATTATTTTTGAGGCTTAATCTATAACCTCTACAAAGAAACGCCAGTTATATCCTTGCTGGCTGTTTCCTAAACAGATCCTAAAAATATTAAAGAGAAGAAGCAATGCGAAGATATCTGAAAAACAGTGATTCGAAGATTTTATTTAAATTTATCTCCTTCTGTGATATTTTTTCTATGCATACCTTATGTGATTATTTAATTCTTATTATTTTAACTAGATTAATTTATTTATTTTAATTTCTTGCATATTTCTATAGTTGCTGACAACATAGTTTTCTTTCTCATCGATAAAATCAAGATTACTACTGAAAACACGTATCAAAATAATGAGTTAAAACCATTATTGAGTTAATAGGTGAATTAAAACATGTCACATCCCATCATTCTTTGAATTCAACTTATGTGTAAGACCAAACAAAACTAGTCAGTAAAAGACCAAGAGAGACCCAAAACGTGAAAACAATTACCAATGATTTTTTGTGAGTGAAATTCTAAAGTTCTTATTGTATTTTTTATTGCAAAGATTTAAATTTATTTGTAGCTGAAAAAGAAATAAAACTAAAATAAATGACATGAGTACTTTAAAGAAGCAACATAAAATAAGAAATCCGAAGCAAGTTAAAGAAAATTTGGCGAGAGGAAGAACAGATAGTATGAAACGAATGTGGATGATAATGATATAAGAGAAACCAGTCCTAACTTTCAACCAGGAAAATATTTCAACAAAGAGGAGATCCCGCATAAATTGAACCTTTTCTGTCTGGGCGGGGGGGGGGGGGAATGCTAAGAGGAAAAAAAAGAAAAAGAAAAGAAGTTTCAGAACTCAATGAAAGAATTTGAAAAAAATCTTTTAGATTTTAATTCCCTGCATAACTTACGACCAAAGAAGGCTCAGTTAACCGTAAACACATTTATAGTGGATTATATAAATAACTCAATGGCAGTGCTTACCTGGATCATTAAATATGATTTAAAAAGCTTAAACTTGCATAATACTTTTGCCCAACTAACAAATTTAAATGAGCTCCATTATTAATATATCTAGTGAATGGGAACTTCTTTTGGAATACAATTCTTTTGGCACTTAGTCAAATTCGAGTGCTGGCAGCATTCATTTAATGTTGCTGATTATGACGGTGATTATTTAGAGCTGAATATTTTTTCCTTTAATGTTCATGAAAGATTAAATAGATATTAAATTGTCTGTAACATCCCTAACCATTATAAGTTGATGAATGCCACAATCGTTAGATAACTATTTCTTTCTTTGCAGTAATTAAGAGTATTTCTTGATAATCTGTTGAATTAACTGAATCCCTATTTATCGCATAGTCTTGATAAGCTTATTAGAGAGCTCTCGCCTATAATCATTACTGTGACTAAGCATTTACGCAGAAAATTTTCATATAAAGTCTTGGTTGAAAGCCGAAAATGTTTCCAATATTTAATTTATATGTCTAAACTACTGTAAATATCACAACATTTTTTCCAACAGATAGGGACAGATGCATTGATTTAATGAAAGCAAGAATATGTCCATACACAATATAAAGAAACCCCCAAAATGGATATTCCTTTCTTTCGAGAAAGGTAAATATATTATACACGAAATCTTACACTTATTTATTTGATTTCTTATAAACCATTGGGAAACACCATATACAGGAGGAAAGGGTACTGTTGATACCCAAATAACTTACTTGCTCAAAGCAGTATCATCGTTAAAGGAATTTGCTGTCAGACTTTCTTTAGTGATAAAGCAATAGGTAAACATATAAACCTATGCTGCATCTGTTATGGTAGTAGGCAGTCTACAGGTCCGAAACATGTAACTTTGGTAAATATATTTGGTAAATATACCCTCCTTAAGCAGACCTACAAGATGACAAACTGGTATCCATCTTTTCCCGTATGTAAAGAACTAATTGAAGTTCTCTTTGTAAAGAGACGCAATGTGAAGCAATCCCTTCTTCACGCTTGACCTTGAAAACTAGTACTTTTTCCTTAATTAATCCCTGAACATACAGAGCGTGGTTGGTAATTTGTCGCCTAACCTTAATGTAAAAGAAAATATCAAGAGAGTTCATTTATACAAATCTATTTCCCAAAGTTACATGTTACAAAATTAGCAAAGTTACATGTCGCCTGCAGGCGGCGTCCGAACCTGCTGCAGGCCTTTTCAAAGGACACTTGTTTAACTGGGTGAAAACTGTGTTTCTCGTGGACCCAGGCTCCACTTGGTGGTGCATAGTGAGTTGGTTTTATTCCTCTCAACAGCAACCCGCGCATTATAGTCCAAGAGGTTGCAGTCTCAAAATTTAGGAGACCACGTGATTGGAATGATGTGGGAAGAAGTAAAGCGATTCCATGTATTTAGGGAAACATTCACTCCTCAAGGCACTTTATGCATCCCTACAGGAATATAACGTAGCCTTCGCTACTGACCACATTTAGCTTCATGATTTCAATTAAAAACTTTTTCTTTTTGACTTTCGGTACATCATTGCGTGACACAGCAAGCCAACTGTTGTTTTGCGAGATCATTACCTGTTCCGGGCAGAGATTCTTCTCGTTTGAAAAGAATCAAATCGTGCCAGGCTTGAGGGGATGCTTCAGTTTGTTCAGAAGTTTCGCATTATGCTCCTTTCGCTTTTCCTTAATTATCTGATTAAGAATTTGGCCCCTTTTCATCTTCTATGAGTAATAGCGGATGTCCTCATCAATTACCTGCGAGATGAGAGACTGACGCTCCCTTATCTCTGGCAGTTGACCTAAATTACCCTCTAGCATCTTTGTCAATGATAACATGATCTCCACAAAGAAATTGGGTGTTTTTCCTGTAGCAGAACTCATAGAATAAGGATTTCAGCTGCTATACTCTCGTAATCACAGAGGGATAAATCTAACTATTCTTTGTCTTCTGAAATGTCGTCAGAATGATGGCATAGCACTTGGAAAAGTTCACATTGCTTTCATCGTCGAGAATCCAAGGCTTCACATCCTGCCTCTTCCTATTTATTTGGTTAAGTGAATTGAGCCATGGCAAGGCTTTCATTATTGACAATACACAATCGAGTCTACTATGATATGAAAAGAGAGAACCGACTACATAAAGCACGTATGCACGGAATTCTGTGTTTATAACCCAAACACATAATTACCAACCCCGCCCTGATCCCCTCTAGGCCTATCCCTCGGTTACTCATTTATGCCAACACAGGAAACTTTATTTTTTGCAACTTTTCAGTTTTCTCGGTATCCGGATTGAAGAGTGAAAGCCCATATATCGATCATGAGTGTATTCATGGTTCCATAGATTATTAAGGGTGCCTAGTATGTTTTTTTATTTAAACCAGTAATTTGATCCATTTATTAGTTTACCTTCGGGATTCAAGGTTTAGATAAAAATTCTCTAACAGCTTTGATCGTGTAGATGAGAGCCTTATTGAGAGCCTCATTAATTTGATTTAGTTTATATTTGTATGGTATGATTTCTATTTCGTAAGCTCTTCCTTTTTAAGGAAGTGGCCGTAAGTGACTACAACGTGCTAATAAATATTTTGAATTCTCTTTGAAGAACCTATCATAGGGAGAATTCAGAAATTACGATTAATCAATATAAATTACCCCTGGCGACACTTTTTAATAAAACAAACAATCTAAAACTCGCTAATTATTCAATTCTCTTATGACATTAAGATATATATATATAAAATTTTCATTAATTTAAATAATTTATTTATTAACTCGGATTAAATCAACATTTTTGTTCATACTGTGACCCCCCAAAAGTTTGATAATTCAAATCTAATGTAGAAATAAAATACATAAGCAAGATAAAAAGGATAAGCTAAGAATAATAATTGCATTATGAATAGGCTTTATAACTTAATCTTAACCACAATCACAATAAAATATAAATGAAAGAACTAACTTTTAATAAAAAAAAACTATCTAATATGACAAAAAATGGTGAAAGGCCCAAGCAGTGACTTTACAAGGAAACCTGGAAAAAAAAAAGTTTCTGAGCAAAGAAAGGAACCATTCTAGATATTATAAATAGAATTTAATGGTTTGAAAAATCTGGTTCCTAGAGTCAAATCTGTAGGGAACATAAAAAAAGAGAATATAATTAATTTAACATCTCTGAAAGGCATCTATCGAATTATAAGACATATATGAATGAATTTCTAGATGGAGGTAAGGCAAATAATAAAGCCCAGTGTTATATATGATGGTAATTAAATATACATTAAGAATAAAATAATTACTCCACTCTTATAAAACGAAATTATAAAAGGTAATTTGGTCAGCTTATACATAAATAAATCAGTCTTTTGAGGAGAAAGTTGTAAGGCGAGTTTGTGGATTGATGGTCAAAATGTGATGAATGGATACAAGCATATATTTCTAGTTATAATTCTCGCACGGAACTTCTAAAATTAATTTAATGGACATAAGAAACATAGGCAGGAAATTAAAATGATTACTTCAGTAATGGGAAGTGGGAATTAATTTCCCTTTAATTAAATAGTAAGCGTGAAGAGCTAGCAAAAATAATAGGAGTTTTCCCATTAATAATTTAGCTTTTAAGAGCTATAACTGCGTTTTAGATACTTTGAAAGTCCAAAGTCGGCCATTGTACTCTTGAATTTAAAACAATGTGGTGCAATTAGCATTTAATATATTAAACTTATAATTTGGCCTGAAAAATGACAGTAATATGAGTGCGCAGGTAAGGGCTGTGTACACATATTTTTCGCAAAAAGATACGTGTTCTTCACCAAAGTGGATTAAAACCTTAATCACTGGTATAATATTTGACATGGAAGTTATTTTACTCTCGGTATAGTTTCGAGAATTCAAATCTTTTGTAGGGGTAACACAATTGCATTAAAATTTTACGGATTTCAAACCTCATTACGAACTAAATACAAAAGACGAATGGTTAACAATTCTATTTTCCGAATAAATATATAAGATAATGAGTCGCATCGTCATAATGAAAGGTTCATTTGTATAAAGTCCTGATAACTAATAAGGATAGTTTATGTAAAGAAGCAAATGATTGGGTTAAACCCTCATGAGTAATTACCCGTATAAAAATTAGAGAAATATATTAGAGCACGATTAGTTATTTGGAATATAATTAAATAATGCAAATGCAAATTTTACTTTTCCTTTTAATTATAACACAGCATCGTCCAAAAAATTAAACAAAGGAGAAACTTGCTGATTATTTCCTAAAATATTCTGTTATTATTTTCCAGCTCGGCATTTTGATGGAAGCTGAAAAATGGAAATCGTCAGTGAGAAAAACTATGTTTGGAAAGTTGGGTAGAGTGGAATCAAGAAATACTTCCATTAGCGTGGTATGGTGTAAGTTCAAATTTCTGAATGAATGACACCATAAAAGGTAAAATAATTGTATAAAATTTTAAATTTTGATCTTATCTACGCATAACAGCTGTTAGGTAAAAATATGTAACCAAACGAGAGTTATTCTTATTGCGTTTTTATTATGAAAGAACTGTTGGAAATAAAGTGATTATAACAAGAAGGAAAGGCCCTCCAATGACTTGCAGCGTTATGTGATAAGATGATAACTGGTTATTGCATTGATAGTTTCCCATGGCGCGAATCACTTACATATGCCTCTGAATTGCTGAATATGTCTTCTGCCACTAGATAGCACCACCCAGCGCCAAATATGATTACAGATTTTCAAACTCAAAGGGAAATAACCATATGTCCTATGGTCATATAGGTTATTTCATTGCTCAAAATGGGTACAATTCAACTTTACTCCTTTTGAAAAAGCGACGCCTTGACTTGGAGCTTCGTCGCAGGTAAAAATCGAAAAAAACTAAAAAATATACTTATAGCCAAAAGTTTTGAGAAGAATTTATTTATATTTAAGATAATTAATAGAAAGAATCAGAAGTCGCATATTTTTTTGCGTATCCCGAGTCATAATTTGATCGTACAATTTACAGAAAAATAGGCTGCATACCTATTTTATTAATAAATACAATGGATTCCCTTGTTGTCCAGGAGTGCTTCAATTCGTAAGCCAAATTTGTGATAACATCAAGACCGACATTGCTTCATTAAAGTTCAGTGAGTATCGGCCACTGCTCACAATAGGATGCCTGTTGTTTTATCAATCGTCAGTTTGATTATAACCCACAAATGCTATCCTTTTTTCCAATATGGCGAATTACCGAGTCAAGGTCTTAGAGTTTCAATATTTTATTCAGCCAAGAACTTTGTTCTTGCTTTTACAGTCATACTCAAACTTGTCCTGAACTGTGAGAAAATGGTGCTGATAAATTACGTTTCGGTACAATTTGAGTTCATGACAGTATTCTTTGGTTAATGTGTTAGTGTTGCAGTTCCTTTAGATGAAGAGTAGCCTCAGGGATGGAGAGTGTTCGCATGTTTTTCTCTAGGCACAATACAGGAGTCGGAAATTTGATCTCCGCTTCTCATTCGTGAGAGGAATCGTTCTAACCATACATATAATCCGAAGGAAGTTTCATCTGATAATATTAACTTGCCCTCTTATTTAACTCTCCCTTCTTTATATTTGATACAAAAGTCTAGTGTATGCGTAACGTATACTTGATGAGATGTACTTCTTCCCAGCGATTCTCAACTTCAGACCTTTGTTGAAATTTCTCTGCCTTTCTCTGCGCGGTTATGCGTTCATACCTGATTCTTTCTAATCAAAAGCAAGATAGATTCTGAATCCGACGCAATCCTTGAGCTAAAAGATTACCAGGAGGCGATCTTGGCGTTCATATGAAGCCCTTTGCCGTAAAGAAAACTTATTCAAACGAGTGTAATGAGTATTTTAATCATCATAAATGATCCTAAAGATTTTGATTTCTATATACTACATTAGCAACTAGCTCCTTGCATTTCAGGCCACTTTGCCCTATTCTTTGAATTCCCTAGACAACGTGACCATCGAGATTTTCTTCTTCACTCGCGCTATCTTGAGGGTTGAGAGATAGCTACAAAAGTAAAAATTAAAATAAATAAATAAAAGAGAGAGAGAGAGAAATACTAGAAGTAAAAATAGTTCAAATATAATTATTAACATCATAATTGTGAATATACATCGTCACTCAAATTGGGATAGAAAAATATTTGGGAATAAAAAGGAAGGGTAAATTAGGGTAGAAAAAACATATACGACTGTGATTAGGTCCAATACTTGTACTGTTGTTCAAAGCGGCCTAAGCTTGACTCGACCTTGACTTCCCTATGTAGCTGTGTTGTTGGACAAACGTGCGTATCACGTAAGATTTATTTATATGTTTGTTTTTTATTTTCTAAGATTGAAAAGTTACTTCAAGAGTAGAATAATTAATAGTCTAATACAGAGGAAACAGCATAAGCTTGGGAATTTCCACTCGTAAAGCAAACTTGCTCAACCTAGGGTTATTGGTATGACTGGTGTGATAATGTTAGCAATTTATACTTGTGTGTCTTACGTCTAAAATATGTAACAGTGAGTATGTGGGTGGGCAATCCAAAAAGTCTCACAACATTGGGCAGGGGCTAGTGACACCAGTAGCATTCGCTATGTTTAAAAATACTTGTAAATCAGATGCAATTAAGTAAATTGATTCTGTATCACTCTTTAACAACAGCATCTAACTTGAATTGATGTCATGTGATTAGATATTTGGGGTTAATTAATTGGAGCACTTAAAAGAGTGATAAATTGTCATTGCAAACAGATGAATCTGTGGACATGCAGGCGAGCCTCAATGCTTAACTTGTGTGAGGTGATTGAGGAGATGACAAAATTCTTGAAGAATCTCTGTTATGTAATGCCCTGTCAACAACAAAGAGAGGAGAAGATATATTTGTTATAGTCGCCAGGTTTTAGAAGAAACATAACATAGAGTGCTTTAACTGTTTGTCTCTGTGAACTGAGGGATCACCATCGATGATGGGAATTGGTGAAAAAGTTTGTCATTCGGGTTAAAGGAGAAAATGCTTATGTCATAATTATTTACTGTTTTTTAGATCACAAAATCTTGGCTGCCAGTTGTGTTTTGGGGTATGTTGACGTTTTGGCTCATGGGATATTGGGTAGTGTTATTGATGTCCTTATCGGGAATGTTGGGGCTTGCTTGGCACTCGCGGTGCCAGGAGTGGCACTAAACATTCAAGCACGGGGAGGGGACGCAGCGTCTATGAAGATGGGCGAGGTGGAGGAGCATTCGGTGGGGAGTATCGGTGGGTCATTATATTTGTAACAGCTTACACGCAGGCCTTGGGCAGTTAAGGGCATGCATGTCGCCGCATTTAATACAGAGGATGGGATGCTTATGAATTCAGGTTCGCGTTATGTCTATGTGATATAATTTTTCCTTCAAACAAATTTAAAGTTCTATCTTTCCAGCCCGTTACATTAAAACGTATTTTCTATTGTTTAAGGTTGTCTCGAGAGAGAAGTGAAAAAAATCGAGATCTCTGCTCTCCTTGCGCGTAAACCATATCAATTCCAAAATCGCCAAGCAGCTCAACATCAGCCAGATGACCGTTCATATAAACACAGTAAGGCACAAAGGGGGGAAATACCATAAAAGATTTGCCTCGTTTAAGCAGACCTCAATATCTCAAGCCTTTGGCTTTGAGAAAAGAATTCGAAAGTGCTCAGAAGCTCAAAATGATAGCGCGAGTGAAGAAGAAAATCTCGATGGTCACGTTGTCTAGGGAATTGAAAGAATAGGGCAGCAAGAGCTTAGGGTGGGTTAAAAAAGCCTTTTCTCACTATCTCTATGCGAGAACAACGTCGATAGCGCTGTTTTCCTCTTATCAACAACTTGAAGTCATTGCAATCGAATTCTCATTTCTTGGCTGAAAAAGATCTGCGGGTAGATCCGTTTACAAGGAGCAGAACGAGCGCGTGTTAAGCTTGGCCAAATACCTCTCCGAGGTTCTCTGCGTGTCCTTGGCCAAGTACCCTGCCTCCTTGATGATGCCTGGTGTCGTGGCTTCAAATGGCAAGAATATGCTACCGGTGTGGTTCACTGCTGGTTATAGCCTTTCCCTGATTATGGATGAGAAATATGACCAAGACGGCGGAGTATGTACGTCATTCATCGGGACAGTGTTCCAGCCCACAGGGCCAAGAGTGATTTGGCTCAAACATAATTGGTCGAATGAATTTTGGCCGAAGCATTCGCCTGACCTCAATCCCATCGACTAAAACCTGTGGGAAGCTGTCAAGGCGAGTCCTGTAAGGTCTGTCATGGTAACATTGATGAGCTGAAGTCCATCAACTGCGTGTGGGACAGCATGAGGAAGCAATTGGTCCGCAACGTTTGGAAAACCTTCAGATCTCCTCGGAAACATGTGATCACCGCTGAGGAGAGTCAAATTGATTAATATTACAATTAAAAAACATAGTCATATGTTGGAGCAATAAAAATATGTGGGGCTGCATCAAAATTAACATTGTGTCTTTTGTTGATGGAGTAGGAACGAGTGTAACACGACTTTTACAGAGTTGTGCCTTGGTTCAGGAGCATCCTCTTGTGTAGCAGTTAGAAGATTGTGAAAATCCCCGTTTGTTTAGTGAGGTTAAAGCATAGGTCTTGGATGATTCATTCGCCGTAATTGAGACTGAGGTGGGTGAGCAGGTCTTTGGTGGGGAATGCCAACAATAAATGTCTTTTATTTGATGGTTTATGGCTTTTTGGTGTAATGGTTTTACTGAACGAATGCATGCGTCTTTTGCGAGTTGGTAAAATTTGTGTGCGTCTTCTATGCACCTAATAGTAAGTCTTTGGTCGAAGTCTTCGTTTTATATGTATGTATGTTTGCGACGGGTGTGTGAAATAACTTTGAGACTTTGTAGATGGCAGGTTGTTTTAATGTGCATTTTATGTGTTCATGAGCAGTAAACAATTGGTGGTTTCGGTCCCCATAGTGCGTTAAATTGAGCTTTTTGAAGTATAGTTTACAAGCCGCTGTTTTCTTCCTTAACAGGAAGAGCTTGGTTACACAGGCACCCCTGCGTTGTGTGGCCTACCCCCTTATTTGCTAATCTTAACCGCTTTTTTTAATCCCCTTTATAGACTCTTTATTTTAACATACTGAGCACCCTTTCCTTCTTCTTCTTCTTCATCTTTATCTTCATCTTCTTCTTCATCTTCCACTTCATCTTCATCTTCTTCTTCATCATCTACTTCTTCATCTTCTTCTTAATCTTCATCTTCATCTCCTTCTTCTTCTTCTTCTTATAAAGGAATTATTAGAAATAACTTTGATAAAAAAAATAAATATACTTAGGTGACAACCGAACTAAAAGAAAAAATCTTAATCAAACACCTTCAAAAAATCTCGTTCTTAAAATATAGGGTTATGGATATCCCGTACCCGGTGCTGACTGCAGCTTTGAGCGAGACTCCGGATGTGATGCATGAGTGCACATGATTATGGACCTTATTGTCCCCTAGGAAGGTTTAAAAAATGGCAGACTTAATGATGGATGAAGGCCTAAACAACGACAGTTGCCCATCAGCAAAGGGATACACAGTTTTTTCTTATTTTTTATCTGATTTTTTTAATAAACCTACACTAATTTGAATATTAAACTAATTATTCCTATCACGTAAAATTAAAAAAAACGAATAAAAAAATATATATATATAACTCTCATAACTTTTGCCCCTGACCGCAGACTAGCTTAAGACGTAAAATCACATATTAGTAAAAATAATATTTGATGAAGAGGAAGAATGGAAATGATTGCCTAAGTAAAATTGTCAAAGAAAATAAAAATCTTAAGAATCCTGTAATAAATCTGTAGGAACATATTTATGAAAAAAATACAGTTTAAATTTAGGAATCAAAAATTTCTTGTGATCTACATAGGTCTCCATTGATGCCTCCAAACAATTTAGAGTATCATAGAGATGCATAATATAACTAACACCACATATAACCTCCTGGCCTCTCCATAGATTGACTACCTGAATCCTTCCTTTTTCTTTAAGCTCTAATTACGAACGGCAAGTAAATCTTCAATTTCATTTCAACAAGAATTACCCTACTACCTCACTCACAACGCTTATGATCCACTATCTTTTTTTGCTCTTGAAAAAATTGCTACTTTGTAAATAATTGTTTACGCTATACGATACTTAATGATCATTCCATTCAAATAGGTTTAGGAGATGGTGGCTTCAGATAGAAACCATCTACGATATTCAACTCATAGCGCCAGAAAATTGATATTTTACATCCCTACGCTTTATTAATTTATTAAATCGAATATGGACGAATCATTTTCCCCTCAAATTTTAAACAGCGCAATTAAACACTAATATAATATCTGCGAATTTCACAACATCTCTGCCTTATTAACTTATAGGCAACCCATTATTTTTTACACGCTTATTGTCCCTTCCTCGAAGGCCCTTCTCACGCTCTTAAAAAATCGCCACCGTGCTTACATATCATACAAAATATTATCCACTTTTTCTCTCATATTCATATTCACATAATCAACCAACCTTTTGCGGAGTCATCTAACACTTTTTGCACACTGGTACTCTCGAATATTCTCTTCGCGTCTTTTTTCATTTATTCTTCTTAGATGAACAAACTACATCACATAAATCTTTCATTTATTACTTTCTTCAAACAATACACATCCATTAAAACATAAATTTTAAAATATTTTAATATACAAGAAAGGCAAACTCGTTACGTGGGTAAAAGTACGCTACAATTGAAGCTGAAGATTTGCAAACATCATGGGGTTTCGCAATATACGACAGACCCATTGCTAAACCAGAATTTTCTGCAATAAGGAATCATTCGGTTAATTGCACTTTATTATTTTCCCCTTCAAAATTCAAGGTTTGGGGTTCTGCGAATATATCCGTAACTCTCAAAAATTTGGAATCATTATTTGTTCAAAGGTTTAATCCACAATTAAATTCGACTCAGTCGTCATAACCACTTTACATATATTAATTCAAATATCTTAAATTTAGTTTGGTTTAGAATTCATTTTTACCTAAAATGTAATAACAACTCACTCAATGACCCGAAAATTATAATGTATTAGTTGTGTCGTAGGTTAGCCGGGGTTGATGGGAGTATATATATATATATATATATATCATATTTATTATAAGGGGAGGAGGGCAAGGTCATATTCGGGACCTTGGCAGGAGGCTATCACTAGACGACAAGGTAGAAGGTAAATAATGGGGGAATGTAGATTCTTAAACGAGTGCGTGGAAATTAATTCAACAAAGAAAGTGCAGTTGGCCGTTAGGATTGTTTAAGGGTCGCCTACTGATTCTGGGTAGAGAAAGATGTAGAAAAAAATATCTTTACTATTTACACATAAATAAATATGCATATAAATAGGCTGTATCGCACAAAAGACATGGATACTTGCAATGACAGTTGCGGCTTGCTAGCCGACGGACAAACATACAAAGAATGGGATGCCTGGATACAAATCCACAAATGTCATAGGCTTTCCTGTAGGATTTTGGGCCTTGGAAGTCGACAGGGGTGGGAAGGTTCATTGCACGGGTGTGTTAAAATCATAAGTTTAACCTTGCGAATGGCAGGCTTATGGCAGTGTTTCTGACCACACTCACAGTCTCACTGAATTTCACTGTTGTTTCAGCAGTTATAAAAGGTGGTTGTGCTGAGCAAATTCACATTTTTAGGTGAAAGGTAAGTGATTTTACCGACGAGTCAAGCACTTTTTAAACTTATAATAAATATTTATTGAACAAGCTATTGATAAGCATGTGAGGGATTTTATATTAATTTTATTTTCCTACTAAATGATATAAATAATTCTGCTAAGGTGTAATGCTCTGTAATACAAGGTGTCCCGAAAAAAAGTTAACCGTACTTTGAATTAGTATAACTTAAAACCTATAAGAGATTTTTGAGTCTTGCAAAACAAAACAAATTTAACAACTATTTATCTCTCGGTTCTGGAAATTTCATTTAATTCCCTTTAACGATATTGATACACTAATGGGTTTAGTAGAGGATATCAAAATTATGTTTTCGCAAGAAAGTAAAATAATAACACTTCGAAGTTTAAAATCAACATATATATTTAAATCCATTTTAAACAAAAACACCTCTTCACATGGGTTATATAAATTCATTTTTTAATTTTCAAAGCACCGTTTCCTTCCACATGTCCTCCATTTCTTTCCAAGCACAGTTGTGCTTTTGATTCCTTTGATTGAACAACATTTTTTATTAACTTGTTATTTTCCTTAAGTCTATTGACTTCACGTGTGATACTATCTCTTAATTGGTTGATGCTTTGTGGTGGAGTAGAATACACTTTATTCTTTAGATATTATCCCCATAAGAAATAATGGCAAGTTGTTAAGTCAGGGGATCTTGGCCGGTCATTCAATTGCATGATTTAGTGCGACATTGCGGTTGTCAAACGTTTCTCTTAGTTTTGTTCTTATAGTAAGCTGTCTGTGAGCTGGTGCGCCGTCCTAAATCCACCAAAGTTTATTGAATTGATTGCCGTAAATCTGGCGGAGTTCCGCAAAGAATTATTTCGTTGATTATGGTCACGTAGGCAGCATCATTCAAATTATTCTCGTAAAACAATGGGCCAACAAGATAGCCATTCACACATATTCTGATCCACAGAGACACTTTCTCCCAACAAATACGTGTTCGAAGTTGAATGCTGGGGGGATGGGGGGTGTACAGCGGCGCATATTCCCGAATGTTATAGCTATTTACCTTTCTATTCATAAAAAAGGCCGCCTCGTCACCAATCACAATGTTTTCCAAAAAAACGAGCAGGTTTATGGAGAAGCCATTCGACAAATTGTCTACGACGAGGAAAATCGGTTTCAAGAAGCTGGTGTCTTGCATGCATCTTATAGGGATGCCATTTTAAGTCATGTTTAATAATGCGATTAAATGATGACTTTGACAATTGTAACCCATTCTTTCTGACTGATACATATGGAATTTGAAGAAGTGTCATCTGAACATCTTCAATATTTTCTGTTGGTATTTGCGAAAATTTTTCCAAATTGTGGGCTTGCTTGGTGGGTGCCTACCTGGAAAATGTTGTTAAAATGAATCTTGTACTTGTTTAATACTGCCAGTCTTAAGAAAGTTTGTGACTACAAATTGGCGTTGATCTTTTATTAACTGCATAATTGAAAGGGTTCTATCGTCAGTAATAATAACGAGACCATTCTACAGCATGGCTGAAAAACCACTGTGAAATGTCCTAGGCTTTGCTTGAAGAATTTCACAGTGACCTAGGCTACCTAGGCTTCCTACGCTTCTCTTGAAAGTGTACGGTGTCCAAGCCTTCCTAGGCTTCGTTTCATTATTTTACTTGCTTGCGCAAACATACTTTGATAACCTCCCTTAACTCATTATTGTCTCAATATCATATTAGGGAATTTAATGAAATTTCGGGAATCGACAGATGAATAGTTGTTAAATAAAATGCTTTTTGCAGGACCCAGAAATCACCAATAGTTTTAGAGTTATACTAATTCAAATTACGGTTAACTTTTTTGGGGGACACCAGGTAAAATGATAAATTTATGAAATAATTTATTCTTTATCCTCTAATTGTTATCTTATTTCAGATGCCTCGTACCTGTTTGAATAAGGCAAATCACTTCTGCTACATTTGTGTTCTGATGACATTTGCATCCATTAAGCACCGTATAACTGCTATAATTGGAAAGGCATAACGCCTATATTTTGGATCAAGGTTTGTGACCAAAAAAAAAATAATAATAAATTTCTTATAATGCGCTTTTCAAGGCCAGAGGCCTTCACAGAGCGTACGTTCGGCTTTGGGCTAAGATCAGGTGGGTGAGTAGGTAATCCTAAACAGATGCGTTTTCAGGAGTCACTTGAAAGTGGGAAGTGATGCAACATATTTAATTTCGCTTGGAAGAGCATTCCAAAGCAGGGGGCATAGACTGAGAAGGAGCCGTCGCCCATTGAGCAGAAAGACGAACGAGGAGTGTTCAGAAGAGGAGCATGAGTTGACCGAAGGGCCCGAAGGGCAAGAAGGTGTGGAAAGGGCAGCGGTAAAGGACCTTGAAAGTGAAGAGAAGAATCTTGAAATGAGAACGATATTTGACAGGTAAACAGTGCAGTTCCTGAAGCAGGGGCTTAGAAGGGGAAAAGCGAATGCGACGGAGGAGTAACAAGGACAAGGACAAGGAAAGGAAGTACCCTAGGAGACCTTAAGGTCCATTCAAAGAGGGTACCTTTGGACTAGCAATCGAGCAGGCACATGGCTGCTCAATTGTTTTGCGTCCCTAAACGGCCACTTTTCAAGACTTTGTCTAGTCTTGACTTGAACGGGTCAACAGCTTCAACTGCTGACAACTTCCACTTGAAGTGCGTACCACTTACCGCAGATACTGTAGGTGAAATAAATTCCACACAGATTGCGGTTGTAACGCTTCAGTTCAAGTTTGGAGCCGTGATTGCGCCATCTGTTCTCACTCAGTGTGAAAATATCCCGGTAGTCAACATTGTCGAACCCTCGAAGTATTTTAAAAACTTCGATGAGCTGACCACGCAGTCTACGGGTTTTCAGCGAGAACAGATCTAATTCCCTTAGTCTATCCTCATAACTTTTATGTCGGATAGAGGGAATCAGCTTGGTTGCCCTGGCTTGCACGCGTTCCAATCTCGCCATGTCCTTTCGAAATGAAGGACTCCAAAATTGTACGGCATACTGAAGGTGCAATCAGACAAGTGAGTTGTACAAACACAGTACAATCTCCTTTTTCCGATATCCAAACTGAAGCTTTATATAACCTACACTCTTTTGAGCCTTTTTCTCCGCCTCAATGCACTGTTTCGTGAACTTGAAGTCACTACTGATTGTGACACCCAAGTCCTTTTCAGTGTCGGTGGATTCAATAGCAGTGCCCTTAAGGATGTACTGAGATTGGAGGTTTCTGTTGCCGATATGCAACTTTGCATTTGTTCACGTTAAAAGGCATTTGGCACGTGTCCGACCACTCCACAATCTTCCTAAGATCTTCCTGCAGGCGGGCAGTATTTCCATCCTTTGCAAAGTTCATACCAAGCTTGGTATCGTCGGCAAATTTGGAAATCTTGGCAACCATGTCACCGTCCATTTCGTTGAAGTAGATGATGAATAGTAGTGGTCCCAGGACAGAACCTTGAGGCACCCGGCTAGTAACGGGCACCCACTCAGGAGCCTGTCCATTTACCACCACACTTTGCCGTCTGCCACTTAGCCAGTTATCGATCCAGCCGGCTACTTTTCCGTCTATGCCCAGCGCTTGCACTTCCCGGAGAAGGCTGCGGTGTGGTACCTTATCAAAGGCTTTTTGAAAGTTTAGGTACACCACATCCACCGCCTTCTCCCGATCGTGCTCACTGAACACGAAGTGGAAGAATTCCACAAGGTTCGTCAGGCATGACCGTTGCCTTCGGAGACCGTGCAGGGAACTCCTCAGTAGCAGGTTTGACTCTAAATACGAAGTCATTTTGTCCACCATCATGCTTTCCATTAGTTTACCGACTATCGAAGTCAGGCTGATAGGTCGGTAGTTTGACGGTTGGCTTCGGTCTCCTTTCTTGAAGATAGGAGTCAACTCTTTTTTACGCCAATCTCCAGGAACGCATTTGGTCCGGATTGACATGTTGAAGATTGCGCTCAGGTGTCGTGACACTTAATCGCGCACTTCTTTTAACACTATAGGTCGAAACCCATCCGTGCCAGGTGACTTATTTGTCATTAGGTCAGTGATCTTCTTTTTTATTTTCCCTTCGATGTAGTCCATATCCTCCAGCTTTTCATCCTAGTAGGAATCCATTGGCTGAGGGATGGGACCACACTCTTCAGGTAACACTGGAGAGAAGTAGTCGTTGAGGAGGTTAGCATTTTCTGTATCTAAGTGCTTTAATACCCCCTCCTCATTTCTGAAAGGGCCAATCGTTCGACGGATTGGTTTTCGGCTGTTCACATATCCAAAAAACTCCTTGCGATTCTCTTTACAGACTCTCGCCACTCTGAGTTCCTCAGAACGTTCAGCCGCCCTTATTCTGGACTTCAGTCTCCTGGCTAGCCTGCGTTATTCGTCAAATTCACCCGAGATCTTCGATTGCCGGTACAGAGTTCTCTTCTTCCTAAGCATTTGGCCGATTACTCGATTAAAGCACTTTGGTTGAACAGAAGACCGACAGGGACATTTCAGAGGGATGAAACGCGATTAAAGACTCATGAATGTGGTTTTGAAATTGTTCCACGAGTTTTCAACAACATCGCACACGTATAGCCTCGCGTCAGTCAGTCCAGCACGAAGACTTGCAAAGTCTGCTCTTTTCAAATCGAGTTTCCTCGATTTACTAGTTGCAGGCCCTGCCTTCGGGACTTTGACTACAAATCTCATTAGTCCGTGGTCACTGCCACCGAGCTCTTCGCCAACAGAGAGGTCCTCAACGATGTCATCCTTAGAGGTGAAAACCAAGTCGAGAATATTGTTTCCTCTCGTTGGCTCTCTCATCCTTTGAGTCAGGAACTCGTTGTTTGCGAACTCCAGGAGTAGTACGTTCTCGCCACAGGGTTCTCTGGTTTCCCAGTCAACTTGTGTGTTGAAATCCCCCAGGACGATGCACACTCTGTCTTCGAAAAGTTCTCCTAGTAGCTAGTACAGATCTCTGTCCTTTTTAACGAGTTGGGCAGAAGGTCTATAAAGCACCAGGGTGCTGTATTTTGCAGGACCTATCTCTAGGTCAACACCTAGTAGTTCATGGTCGGATACGATTCGCTAAAGGGGACGTAGAGAGGAAGATGGTAGATTTACAAGAAGAGAGTTACAGTAATGAAGGCGGAGGTAATGAAGGCGGAGGTAATGAAGGTGGGAGGAAATGAAGGCGTGGACAGCATTCTCAAGACATTGGCGATCGAAGTAAGAGCGAATGCGGGAGAAGTTACGGAGAAAACAAAGGGAAGATTTACTAATATTGTGGATGTGAGGCTTGAAGAAGAGATGCTCATCAAACACAATGCCCAGATATCTAATAGAGTCAGAGGAAGCGACAGAGTTTCTACCTAGATGGAGGAAGAGAAAGAGGGATTTACCTTTGTATACTAGAGTGTGGATACCAAGCAGAATAACTTCAGTTTTGAAGTAGTTAGTTTGAGGAAGTTAGCCGATAGCCAGTCCAAGATAGAAGAATAGGCAGACAGGATGTCACAAATTTGAGTGGGCAATGGTCGAGGGGAAAGAAGAAATAAACATTTGAGTGTCATCGGCATAGAGGTGGAAGGATAGACCGAAATTACGTAACAGGGAGCTAAGAGGGAATAAGTGGATACGAAAGAGGAGAGTGCCGAGAACAGAGCCTTGAAGGACACCAAAGCGAATGGAAGTGGGGTCAGAGGAGACATCGTTAATCACTATAGATTGGGTGCGAGACGAAAGGTAAAAGCGAAATTAGTCGAAAGCAACGCTAGAAATGCCAAGGAAAGAGTGGAGGCGATCAAGCCAGACGGAATGGTCAATATTATCAAAGGCAGAGGAGAAGTCAAGTAGAAAGAGGATGGAGGCGCAAACCCGGTCAGCAGCTCTACGTAAGCAATCAGTAACAGTGAGTATAGCGGTTCCGGTAGAGTGCCCAGCTTTAAAACCTGATTAGTAAGTCTTATCAATATTACAGGCAACGATATGGGAATAAATGCGCAAAACAACTCTTTTCTCAAGGACCATAGAGAAAAAGGGAAAGTTACGAGATAGGGCGATAGCTAGCTCGGTTGGAAGGGCTAAACTTCGGTTTATTAAGGATCGGACAGATTTGGGCATATTTTAAGAAAGAATGGGAAACAACAGTAGCAAGGGAGGTATTGAACAGGTGGAGGAGCATTGGGAGTATGACAATGATATTTTGATTAATAACTTGTGGGAGAACGAGTCACAAGGCGAGCCAGATTTTTTAAAGCTCAAGAGTAAGGCAGACAACTCGGAAGCGGGCATGGCAGGAAATACATTGAGCGGCCGAGGGGGGGAGGAGATCAGGGAGAATGTGAAAGGCCTGGTCATGTAGTCATGGGAGGGAGGCAGGAAGGTTGATAACCTTATCAGCGAAGAATTTCGAGAGGATATTGGGGCTGATGGGCGTAGGGAGTTGGTGTGAGGAGGTAAGAAAATAGCCCAGGCGGAAAACGGCATGGGGGACATTCTTAATGTCGGCTAGCAATTTACGCGGATGGGCTTCACGAGCAGATTTCAGTTTAGCTAAGTAGAGATATGTCGCAAGAGGTTAAGTGAGCGAAAGTGCAGTTGTATGTTGCCCGCGGGAGCGAGCTTTACGAAGAGCTCTTTCATGGGTACGTAAAGACTGTCTCGAGTGTAGGAGTTCCAGCAAGTACCATAGGGCGCGGTAACGGCAAAGGGACGAAGGAGTAATAATGGAGAGGTGGGCATTAAAGCAAGTTGGGAACGATTGCTACAAGGGTGAGCGGAGTTGATCATGGGAGGCGAGAGCGTCGGGAGGGGGTAAATTAGCGGCAACATCATTAAGGAGGGATGGGATGTCAATGGAGGCTAGCCGTCGATAAGGTTTTGAGATGAGATGAGGCCGAAAGGGCAAACAAGTGGGGGTTAATAAGTTGAAGTTAATAAGGTAATAGTCAGAAATAGCATTTGACAGGATAGAAGTGGTCAAGTTGGAAATTTGAGAGTCGGAAATTACAAAATCTAAAATGTTATCATGCCAGTGTGTTAGGGTAGACACGTGTTGAGTTAAGGAGTAGAGGTCAAGAATCTCATGGAAGCAGGTAGATTAGGGTTAGTGACTGGGAGGTTAAAGTCCCCCATTATGAGAAGATGCCCCGATCGGGCGAGACTAGCGAGAAGGTTACTAATTTCGTCAAGAAAAAGATCAAGGGAGGAGCTAGCGGGGCCGTAGCGCACAATAGTTGTTAGAGAGAGAAGAGAATTAGAGACAACGATTTGGGCCTCAAAAGAAAAAAAAGGGGGGATGAAAGGGTATTCAGAGAGAGAGAGGCACTATGAATGAGAGCACCTCCTCCGCGAGGTATATTCCGGGAGTTATTAGAGTAGACGTAGCCATCAGGGGTCGCTAGCACAAGTGCTGCCACACTTGTGCAACTAACCTTCGCCAATGGTTGACCAGGAAAAGAAAAGGAATGCATTTGCTGTGCCAAAGACGTGACGGGATCACTCTGCCATTAACAAAAATTGTTATTTCTGCATTGTACCTCCAGTACAAAAGGGCAAGTCAAGGAGGAAAAAGGAGTTCTGGATTACAGAGTGAACCAAATTTTGATGAAAGACACCTCTAGGCCACATATCATTAAACAAAGGGAACTCTATGACCTTGTCAGGGATTCGGAACTACCCAAGAATAAAGCAGAGCCCCTAGGTTCTTGTGTTCAACAGTGGAATCACCTAGCAGCGGGGGTAAAAAATTCAAAATTGCGTGACCGCTAGCAGCAGTTGAACGATATCTTCGTAATGTAAGGTCGTTTATGGGTTTGTAAATATATTAATGGTGTGATGGAAACCCATGGCATCGAATACGAAAGCAGATACTGTAAGCTGTCCATTGCATTCATTAAAAACGAGTCTGAAAGGTGTCGTGCTGCACAACCGCAATAGTGAACCATCAGTTTCTGTAGGCTACGCAACACATAGTAAATAAACCTATTAGAATATAAAGCATATTTTGCAATGCATAAAATTTGATGAACATCAATGGCAGCCCTCTGATGACTTAAAGGTTGTTGCTCTTTTGGTGTACTTGCAGGTTGGATACACCCAGTACTGCTGCTTACTGTGTGAATGGTATAGACATGCAAGAGGTTCCCACTATATCAGGAGAAAGAGGGCACCTCGTCACTTACCAGAGCCTGGGCACCTCGTCACTTATTGGAGCCTGGGTTTAAAAATCTTCAAACATCCACCTTTAACTGAACCAAACAAAGTTTTGCTACCACAAATACACATAAGACTGTGGCTCATGAAAAACTTGGGATAATCAATGGCAAATCTGGTCAGGGATTAAAGTATTTAGCATCAAAATTCCCCTCACCTAGCGCCGCTAAGAAAAAAGGGTGTTTTCATTGTTACTCAGATTCAGAAAATTCTCTTAAAGGTAGTGAGTTTGACTCAGCCCTTGATGGGTAGGAGAAAGATGATTGAGAAACAAGAAAGTTAGTGGCGAAGGGGTTTATCGGATACAAAAAGTAAAGAAACTATGAAGAATTGGTGAAAAAACTCATCAAGTTTTACAAGAAGATGGGATGTAACATGTCACTTAAAATCCATTTTTTATTTAAACCTTTTTCTAGCAAACTGTGAGGCAGTTAATGACGAACATAGAACAACGTTTCACCAAGATATTTTACCAATGGAAAAGATGTCCTAGGTTAAATGGATCACAATGCTTGCAGTCTATTGCTGGATATTGGCAAGAGATCAATTATTCAGCCGCTATAAGCGTCAAGTAAAATGACAAATATTGGATATGCATTAGAGTTTAAAACACAAAGACACATACTGCACGTTATAATAAGATAATCAAATAATAGATGCTGCCTACCTTTAAACTGATCGCCAATAAGCATCTTCAAAGCTGATATTTACATTCAGAGCATGAAAATACATAAGAATTAACTAATCTCATTTAACAAGCACAACTTTTCCAAAAATGTTGACCAGTGTTACCGGTTATCTACCAATTAATCGTCGCAACCTTAGTTTGAACATATGTCATCAAGTGCTCTTCACTTTTTAGGCCACGGCTCTAACCAGGAGGCTAGCATCTACAGTAGAAGGATGTTTGATTTCAGCTTATAAGAAGACCACTGTAGGGAAGTCCCTATGTTTTGAAGACGAAATGATAAGGAAACTAGATACTTGGGCTTCGTAAATGAACTGGAACCCACAAGATTTAATAATTTAGTTTTTTATGTAGAAGCCTTACATACAATTTTATTGCAAATAACTGAAAGGGATTTATAAAGAATGATAACGTCTTGGCAAGCTCGAGTGGTACAGCCGGATGCAAACGTCTAAACCTGAACAAATGAAAAATTATCATCTGCTATACAAGTAATATCAAAGAGTTTGTTAAGTTGTTGTAAGAAATAAAATGATTTATTTAACCAGCGACACGTTGTAAGTTTTTAATAAAGAAGAGAGTAAATAAATAGATTTAATTTAAATAGTGAAACAAAGCATTGATGGTAGTCATTGTAATAAATTAACAACTGTATCTTCAGTTTAATGAATGAGTTGACGTAGAGAAATGAAAGCCTAAATGTAGATTGCTGTTTACTAATTATTTTAAATTTTTTAAAAATCAATAATTAATTAAGTTATAGCAATCATTTTCAGTATTTGTTAAATTTCGGGAATCAAAGTGAAAATTCATAAATAATATACCCATTTACTATTATGACTTGTAAATGGGAAGAAATCGACTACAATAATGTAGCCTGAAGATGGAGGGCGATATTTCCAAATTGTTGAATCCCACTATAAGTTTTGGTCTTCAAAAAGTGAGGAACCCTCCTCCACGATCAGTGAGAGAACTAAATCTCATTAAGAACATGAAAAATATCAGGCGAGATCCAAGGAGGAGTGCCAAACAAGTTGCTTTGTAGACCAAAAGTAAGCAATTTAACCATGCAGAAACTGCTATATTCGTCTATTTATAAGGATCTGCTTTCAAACGCTATGTAAAACCAAAGCTTAAAATAACATAGTTACTCATCCCAAAAAAACTTTTAGATTTGCAGCATCAAGTTTTTAGGAAGGATGGTAAGTCTTTCACTATCGCAGCCACCCACAACACACAGAACGATCGTGATTTGCCAAGATTTAAAAATGAGATTCCGTTTGAACAGCAGAAATCTTTTAGGAAGTACTGTATAAACCATCTTCATTAACGACGTATGTGGGGGTGTAACCTAAACAGGGTCATAAAGACCTCAAATCTTCATTGAAGATTGAATAAAGATCAATCAACCTGTTTATTTCGACATTTTAGAGGGCTTGTATACCAAGTGGTTACTCTTCCATAAGAAATGCAAGTGTAATGCTTCTACAAGAGGAAAATACCTGAAATATACCAAATCTCATTAAAGTGTCTAATTTCTGAAGTGCTGGATTGATGAAAATATAGTGGGGAAAAATATCTGCTGATGGCCTGTGTGCCAGTTGTGATCATGTGATATCTACACTCCGTCGTTTCATTAAAACAAAAAGCGGTCTAATTGAATATTCCTTACATTCCATTTTGGTATATAAGTTTCTTTAGTATCGTCTAGCATTATAAAATATTGCATTAAATATTATGTTTTGAAAACAGCGAATGCCTTTAAAATGACTTACGTTTAATTTCAGAATTAACCAAATATATAAAATTAATTATTGATTTTTTTCCCAATCTCACCTTAAAGGCTGTGATATTTGAGTTCCATATTACCGATTTCTACGTTTCAATTGATTTCTGACTTCGATAAAAATGTTAATGTCCAAAAGCGTACTTATATGTACATCTCAATATTTTTTAGTGTGCTAGATTCTTAAAACAGTCATTTTCAAAGATATTTCATTCTTAAAAATATACGATACATTATACAGTAAATACATATTTTTATTACCCTTATCTAAACGCTCTCTTTCACTCACGATTTTTAACTAACTTTACTGTGATTAATACATAGATGAGAGACGCCTAGGCCCTGGGTAATGATCACTTGATATAGAATTGTAAAGCTTGGTTCGGATTCCACATTAAGCTGTAGGTCCCCACTCTGTTATAAATCTAGAAATAGTTTGAAAGGGGTGAAAAAACTATGCCCTCCAAATTACTTTTATGTAATTATTAATGTGAAGTATGTAGGATTATATGTAGTATGACTATGAATTATATACAAATGAACAAAGGTAATTGCAATTGAGTTATATGTTTTCGAAATTTTCATCAAGTGCTTATGTGAATCCCGCAAAGCTTTACTTAAACTTCGATATGGCTCGCGGTTAAAATTAATTTCCATTTCTGCATTAAATTTCAGTCTATATTTCGTGTGTCTACTCAGATTATATGCAAAATTAATGAAAACCTTAACATATAAAATAAATACCAACAAGGTCAAACTCTTCATATTATTTTCTTTTTGAACACAGACTTGTGTTAACTCAATATTTGGTTAAGCATTCTTACTTCCTTGTATCTTAGATTTGTCGAATAATTTAGTTGGGCATTCTTTTATTACAAATGACCATCATTCATTCTTATTTCCTAGGCTACTCGTAACAAGGTATATTTTTCGCTATATAACGTTAGCTGAATTAACGTTAAATTGAATTCTACAAAACCTTAATCTTTAATTAATTGTCTTATTTAGTCAGAACGCATGGTCTTATTTATCTTGCCCAGACAAGCTTAAAAGCTTTATTCAAACCTTTAGTTTTTTATTGTTTAAAAAAATTATTTAAATAATTGCTATCTAAGGGCTTTTTATTGCATTTAGTTGTATTTGTCTCAATCTTTTTTACATCTGGAGGCACATTCCTAACACCATTAACTCCTCCTTCGTCCTTTCGCAGACGCTTTATTACAAAGACAAACAAAATTTTAAAAATATGTATACGAATAAATACGAGTATGTATAGAGAAAATAAGTTTGGATGGTAACTTGGCCGAAATGATATTTACCCTTAAACATTTGGCGGTTGCGAGCTATTTTCCAGAGATATATTATACACAAGCCTAAATTCATTCTGGAATTTTTCCTCCGACCCTTTTCTCGCAAAGATATTCAAAATATATGTGAAAAGTTTTTACCATATTTTTGTCCATCAAAGCACCTTTATATTCTAGCTTGTTGAGAAAAGCATTTACCATAAATTTGTCCATCAGTGCTTTTTCATCTTTAATGCCTACATAACAACGGTAAATTACAAATACTATATATGTAGAAGCAGAAGTCACTGTGAAAAGTTGTTTGCATAAAATTTCTTTTTAAATTAATATAATTCTTTGTTCTACTAACATTTCTAAATTCAAAACAATAGTTACGTTAACAATCATATAAATAGTGAGGACAAGGTGTAATAATTTAGAGAAGAGTACAGTAAAGCCTAAAACTAATCACACTGAAACCTAGCTTTAACCGAAAATTTTTAGATAGTAATTGGGAAAATATTAGCTTTTCGCTCTAAATCTTTTAATCTTTTTATGCTGTTCCCGACAATCATAACAGTTTTAATAGGAAAATTTAAATTAAGGTAAACAACCATTTCAAAATTAATGAATAACAAAGGTATGTGGTGAGACGAAACTGATGTATCTGTTTTAAATCTCTACAAAAAAAGTGACTAGAACAAAACTTAAATGTTCGATTAAACGGAATCGTATTTTTATAATTCAAAGTAGCTTTTAGGTCCCTTAGTTATATAAAAAACGAAGAACATACAATATAACTATAAGAGATATTTGAGGCCCTCTGCATTAGAAGGGCGGCTAGCGCCCCCTTGGCAAAAAGAGCGATATTGGGTATGGCACTTTATTGAATTGTTTACCTTCGTCTGCGAGTGGATGAGCGTTCTTTGCTCCACTGTATGTAGGTCTAAGAATCCATTAACGTTGAAGGGTCATCTCGACTCTACCGGCATGTAGCACCTTGTTTTGAATACCATATTTCATTTTAGATGGGCTGCCCAACCAGTCTACATAGTGCGGGACTGATTATTGTATTAAATATGAATATTAGTAGATCTAAATATTGGTATTAACTAATCTTATCCTCAATTAATTCTTGTTGCTATCCAAAAAATATTAACACAATAGTAATGAAGAAAGTCATTTACCAAAAGATGACAGAAAATGCCTAGTTGCCAGGAAATATATGGCTGATGGCTAGCTGGGAAGAGTGCAGTGGCGCAAGCGACCCTTAGCATTCTCAAATTTCTGAAAAAACATTTTTTACATATTTTATTGTTAATAAAATATGCCCCTCCAATTTTCAGCCTTAAAATATCCATAATATTTGTCACACTCAGGATTATTAATGAGACCAAATTTAAACCTATATAAATTTAATAAGAGCGTTGAGGATGTTAGAATTTCAGCGAACTTTGAGAGCGTTTTCTCCCAAATGGTTCTTTTGGCGTGGGGGCCACTTCTAACATGGGGGGGGGGTCTCTTTTTTTATTTTAAAAAATTAAAGTTTCTTAGAAGACGTGAAATTCGGAGAAGATTTTCTATAGCAGCGCTTAATAACTCTGGTTATAAAAATTCGAGAACTTAAAACAGTTATTCACTGGTAATATGAAAAAAGCTATCAAAGGAGCTTTTATTTAATTAAAACCTCTAATATCCTTATACAAAAAAAAATTTCTGCTCTATATGAGCCATATCCCTTTAGATACAAGTCCATCATTTGCCTATATTTAGTCTTGTATTGGGAACTGTAGGAGCATGAAACTCAATACGCCATGAAACTCAACTCCCTTGGGACGCCTTGCTACGCATAGCCCTTTGACGACCATGGAACTGGCTCCTATTTTAGGTGATGTCTGCAAAGCATCAGCACTTAGAGCAAGACCGAGCTTTTTGACTTCAAGATATGAGTATCTGTCCCCAGCGAAGTAGTTCCCTCGCCATGGCGATCTGTCATCAGATCGTATTCCCATAATCTGCTCTGATCAGAGGAAGATTACAGAAACCCTGTTTACGCCTAGAGAGATTATCCTGGGTTTCTCTAATCTCACTACATTGGTTAAGACTTCCTGCCGTCCCGCAGACGAATCTCGATTTGTGATTACTTCTTCCTGGAGTTGAGGTAATTTCAATCTCCTTCAGAGTCTCTCTGGACGCCATCGCATCGGGTCCCCATCGACGAGGACCTGGCTATTGTTCTTTTACCTCCCTAGTTTATTTACCAGAGGTAACCAGGAGCCCTTTCCTCCTAATTCACACCTTTCCGTTCCCAGCTCTAAGAAGAATTTCCCCATTTTGTGTAACGCCAATAGACTTGCTAAGTCTTTCCTTCAATCCAACTTATTCGATCACTTATATATTTTTATCGGACCTAGTTTCCTTAATTATTGCCGTCATAATATTCTTTGGTCGCACTAATTATTATTTAGCATTCGACATTTATCTGTGCTCTTGTTCTTATTATAATTTGTATTAAAGTTTATTTTTGTAGAGGTGTTTATCTTTTGAATCACTCTTGAGACGAACCCGGCAAACTTATTCCCATTCGAAGAGTCAACCTTAATTATATTGCTCTCTAGTTTAAAGATATTTACCATCCCACAATTCAATTATACCCGAGCCCAGCACCGACAGTGGCAAGCAGGCTTACAGAAGGTGTGTAACTTTGTTAGACTTTGGGGTCACACGCCTTCCTCACTCGACATACATATAAGTATATCTATTATATATCTTTACATTAAAATCTGGTGTCAGGTATAGTTGTTTTTTTTCACTTAAGAAAAAGTTAAATTTCAATTTCCCTGATTTAATTATTCTGACCGAGTTTTCTAAAGGTTCGTTCAAAGTTATTCAAAGATTGTAAAACAAATTATCGACTCATTCTTTTAAACTATTTCATTGTGCGCCTGTGAGACCATAACTTTTCCTTTATCTGGCTAGTAACTCTATACTAAATCCCGAGGTGGTTAGGAGGCCGGAAATTTTTAATCCGATAAGCATCTAATTTTCGCGTTGTCAATTGTGTTTTATATACTTGATTTTGATGGTGTGTATTTATTTTTGGGGGAGGGAGGGGGTTAAATCTTAGTAAACTTTTTATTTTAACTTCTGTGAGAGCCCTATAATATGTGTCTTGTGTTTCGTTACGTTCGAGCTTCTAGACACACACGTACTGTCAACGATTTCGTTCTTTGATCGCTTCCACAAACAAGGGCAAATCTTGGAATTACCATCCCCATTAAGCTTTGCGCAGTGTTGGTCTTCCAGAACCCCCAGATCTCCTCTAATCCTGTCGCTCATCTCGTCATTAAGCGGGCTCAGGTGTTAAAAGAGATTGCAACCCCCGTGCCTTTAGAAACTCTGTATGCCCCCAAATTTGCGTCCCTTCATAATACGCAGTTCGCAAGTGAGCAGTATAATTCTCTTTTCTCCAGTCCCTGTTGGAAAATGGCCCGCAGGACAATCAAGATTATGAATTGCGTCCCAAGGAAGGTTATATATCTCGTTCAAAATTACCTTCTTACCCCCTCTACCTCGACAAGGATGGTGCTAATACCTGCTCTCTTCGCATCCCCCGTTCTCAAGTTCCCCATGTGCTTTGCCTTGCCCACAATGGGTTATTCACTGGCCATTTCAGCCACAATAAAACACCTTCACTATCTTTCGATACTTCTTTTGGCCGGTCGCTGCCAAAGAACTTGCAGAATCTCTTCGATCCTGTGATATATGCTAAAAGACGCCTGTAAAAGGACTAATCGCACCTGCCACTTTGCAAAAGATCCCCATTGTGTCTAAATCCTTTTTTAGAGTGGCTATCGACTTGTTTGACCTAATTGACCGCCCTGAAAGGCGCATTATAAATACTTATTATTATTATATCCTCGCGATCGTGAACTTTGCTACGAGGGTCCCTGACGCAGTTGCTCTTAAGAAAATCGATAGCTTAACGTGCGCGGAAGCATTAAAAGATATCTTTTCTCGAGTTGGCATCTGTAAGGAGATATTGTCTGACCCAGGAAGACAATTTACGTCCGAACTCATGGACTACGTTGGAAACTTCTGGTAAAACCTCTCTTCGCAACCCCTTTTCACCCTGCTGCTAACGGAGTCTGCAAAAAATTAAATGGGACTCTAAAGACCATCCTGAATAAGCTGTGCCACGCTCAGCTTCAAGAGTGGCCTCGATATCTACTTGTCGCTCTCTTTGCGTGCCGTGAGAATCCTCATAGGAATTTAGGATTTGCCCGGTTTCATCTCCTCTTTGGCGAAACGTCTGAGGCCTTATGAGTATTCTCAACGAATTGTTCGCAAATTCACGCCTCAATGAAGAGATTAAAACCTCAAATTCGTATGTATTAGACCTGAGGAACCACTTAGAGTAATGCACCGAAATCGCGTATAAAAATACGGATCTTAATTTGAATAAATCCCAAACTGATTTCGACGTAAAAGCAAAAGATCGACATCTCCGACCCGTTGATGAGGTATTGCTCCCCCTTACCACTAAATCTAATTAGCAACTTCCACAGTGGAAAGGCCTGTTCCCGTTTTAGAAGCACGAGTACCCGTGGACTACCTCATGAAGAGTCTCTCTGGTAATAAGTTATACCACCTAAACATGCTTAAGCTTTAATACCGCCGCTCTTGTATTAGTTACAGTCGCGCTTGACGAAGAGGTGTTGATGGAATCCGCTTACCCTCCCTAGCCTGCTAATTTGATACAGACAATTTGCGTCGAGTCAGGTAAGGAGCACCCCCTACCTAAACTCCTTTCCGGTTTCAGCGAAGAAACCGACCAGAAACTCGATTTAAACCCTCTATTGAAACCCCGCAAACGGCTCAACTGGCTAAGTTTTTAGTTAAATTTGTGAACGTGATTTTGGTAAAGCATAATGGGCGCCTCATTCCATACATGCCATATCTCTGAAAACACACGAGCTTGTTCGAACTAAACCGTAGCCCTTGCCTGTACATTTTCGTTTAGCCTTTAATTCAGAAATGGAAAACCTACTAAAGTTGAGTATTAAAGCTTTTCCCTACCTCGTAAGATCAAGTCACCGAGGGTGTGTACTCACAATAGTATATATTGTAAGGCTTTGTCCCTCTGTATATATATTACCTTTAATTACTTTTTTCTTTTCTTTCGTAATGCGTTTTGTTGCAATACGATTAAAATGCAGCCATCCGATTGCATACGCTATCCGGAAGTTCTTGTCACGTGAGAACAACTACGCGACCATAGAACATCACGCTCTTGCTATAGTTTAGGGGGTACAAAAATTTAAAATATATTTATTGCGAAAGGAGTTCCTGATCAAAACGGATCACCGCCCATTAGCCTATTTAAAAAAAAGCCAAAGTCACAACGGTAGGCTCATGCAATGGAGTTTACTGTTGATGGAATACCAATTTTGTATATTTTATATTAAAGCTTTCCCCTACCTCGTAAGATCGAGTCACCGAGGGTGTGTACTCACAATAGTATATATTGTAAAGCTTTGTCCCTCTGTAAATATATTACCTTTAATTACTTCTTCTTTTCTTCTGTAATTAATTGTAATGGTCACCATGGTTTTTTTTGGGGGGGGGATATTATTGTTACTTATCGTTAACTCCTAAGTTTTAGAAGCTAATATGAAGTGATTTTTTTGTTCGCGGCTATGTACGGCCGAAGTTAAAGATTCACCTATTAGCTTGTATCTTGTCAGGTTAATAGTTTACTCCAATCCCTATCTGTTCCATTTGTGGTGAATGACATTTCCCATCAACTTGGCATTTGTGAAATTTTATCTTAGGACGGGAGGCGTGTGAGAGCATGAAACTCAATAGGCAGTTATCACACAGAATTTACCTGGTCAAGACGGATATGCACAGCTGTATTTAATTTGGGGTGCTTTATTGCAGTCTTCCCCCAGTTTGATAACGCCGTCCCGTTCTGAGGCTCAGCAGCCGTGTTCATCTTCCCCCTTTTGGGGTAGAAAGGAATCTCACTTATTTCCCTTTCTCCGCGTCGATGCTCCAAAATTATCAAGGTCAATGTTTGCTTAAGCCGCCTACGATATCCCTAGGGATGCCTTGCTATGCATAACCTTCTCCTATTTAAGGTGATGTCTGCAAAGCCTCAGCAGTTATAGAGAGCCTTAGCTTCTTGCCTTCCAGATCCGAGTATCTGTCCCTCGTGAAGTGATCTCCTTGGCCTTGTAATCCCGTCAGTAGATCGCTTCCCGTTATCCTCCATGATCAGAGGAAAATTATAGAAACCCCGTTTACGCCCCGGAAAATTATCCTGGGTTTCTCTCGCCTTACTACATTGGTTGAGACTTCCTGCGGTCCCACAGACGGATCTCGATTTGTGATTACTTCTCCCCGGGGCCAAGGTAATCTCACCCTCCTTCGGAGTCTAACTTGACGCCTTTGCATCGGGAACCGATCGACGAAGACCTGGCCATTGGTCTTCCAACTCCCCAGTTCTTTCACCAGAGGTAACCAGGAATCCTTTGCTCGTAAGTCCCACCTCTCCGTTCTTAGTCTTACGAAGAATTCCCCCATTTTGTGTAACGTAAATAGACTTGCTAAGACTTTCCTCCTTCATTTCAACTTATTGGATCTTTTATATATTTTTTCTGGACGCCTTCGCATCGGGACCTCATTGACGAAGACCTAGCCATTGGTTTCCACTTCCCCATTTCATCCACTAGAGGTAACTAGGAATCCTTTCCTTGTAAGTACCACCTCTCCGTTCCCAGTCTTACGAAGAATTCTCCCATTTTGTGTAAAGCCAATAGACTTGCTAAGTCTTTCCTTCATTCCAACTTATTGGATCACTTATATATTTTTTCCTGGACATAGTTTCCTTAATTTTTGCCCGTTATAATATTCTTTGGTCGTCGTACTCATCATTATTTGGTTTCGATATTTATCTGTACTCTTGTTCTTATTATTATTTGTATTAAAGTTTATTTTTGTAGAGGTGTTTATCTTTCGAATAACCCTTGAAACGAACCCAGCCAACGTATTTCCATTCGAAGAGCCAACCTTAATATTATTGCACTCTAATTCGAAGCTATTTACCATCTCCCAATTTAATTGGACCCGAGCCCAGCGCCAAGAGTAGTGACCTGGGTTACAGGCGTATGCACCTTTTTGAAACTTTTCGGTGACACGCCTTCGTTCCTTGACAAAAACACTTACGAAATTGCCAAAAAATTGATTTAATATCCAGCTTAATGTTTCTTTATTTTGTGCTAATGCGTCAAATTTATCTTAGACTGTGTTACTTAACTTAACTTTTAAGTACTCGTAATATATTGATAATTTAGTTAGAATGCTCATACAACTTGACGCAAAACTTTGTAACACACTGTTAGAACTTACAGTTTACATACTTTTCGTTGATGGAGTTGAATGATATTTTCAACCTACGTGCACCCCTATGTATTGAATACAATTTCACGATCAGAAAAACAAAATTGTGAACAAGAAGAAATGAGAAGGACACTATTGAAATTTGACGCCACAAAATTTAACAAAAGCTTGCAGTCTGTAAGGATAAACTACTACTTAACTTACAACGCACTACTAAATTATGTCACATAGGCTCGTAGGAGCAGGTCTGCGAGTTGAAAGCAGGCATGAAATTAGTCACGTAGATACTCACGGTAAAAGTTATAAGTAGGATCTCTGACTTGAAGAACGAGACCCGATTGGGAGTTAGTACAGCGAAGACCTACTGTTTGTTACCTGTTTCTCCTCACCATACCCTTGCCAGTATGTGTCGCTATTACTTCTACCGCTGCTTAAGTGCAAGCTCCCGATTTACTCGTTTCTTTTTCTCTCATTGGGAAGTCGGCTACATTTGGGCTTGTTGGAATATTTGTTTTCATCTTACGCCCCATTCTTAAGGTCTAGTCATCGAGACTTACACTTATTAATAAAGAACGTAAGACGGGAATATATACCTGTACCGATTGTCCGAAGTAGCAGTGATTATTTTATAGCGACGTGTTGTCGTTGGTGGTTTAATCCTATGATATATGTGACCTGTTTGTGCACTGTATTTATTTGATACATTTGGGGAAGCATTCCTTGTATTATTATACCCTCGCAGATATGTGAGCACCTTCCCATTGGACCTCTCATTATTTATGTATTGTGCCGAGAGAATTTAGTTCCACTTCTTACTTTTACAGTGGCCACCTTGCTAAGATTAGTGCCGTCATCTGCTTGGATGTGTAAGTCGCCTTGATCTCGCATTCACTGTCTGTGTCTCGGAAGTGAGTTTCTTAGTTTGCTTAGGATTATTAGCCGTATTTGTGCTTTTGAGGTTTGTTGATTCCCTCTGTTTACATGGCTGTGTTTTTGCCGGTGTTTTGTTGCGTCCTAGTTTCGTTTGCCACTTTAAATTGTGTCATTTAGTAAACTTAGCTTGTTTCATTTATTTTTCTTAAGGAGTTCATTTTCTAGGTGTCATTTATTGAACTTTGCTTCTATTAAAGAACTCTAAAAACAAACTGTGGACTTAAGCCTATCAGGGAAAGAGATCGGCCACTACTTTATCCAATAGCAATCGTTCGAACGTAATGAGCGTGAGAAGGAAGGCCGAAACAGGCTCCAGCTTGTTAAGATTCAAGCTAAAAAGGAAGAAGTAGACAAAAGGTCCAGTTAGCCCAGACTCAAGCTAAGAAGGAGAAAGAAGAGGCAAATGTATTTATGCATCTCTGAAACCTACTTCTGCTCAGTTTAATGACTTAGTGAGTCTTCCTTAGTGCCCTCTATTGAGGATAGAAAAGAAACTACCTCTTATCTCAAACATTTCGAACGAGTTGCCGAGTTAATTGAAGTGAACCCTGGGAATTATGCAGTAAGGCTAGGAAGTTTACTTACCGGTACGGCTGCTACATAAAATGTACACTTCTCTGTCTGCCAATATCACCAAGAACTTTGGCTTTTTCAAGAAAGCCTTACTGACTGGATTTAACAAAACCCCAGATGGTTAGCATGACGAAGTCCGAAGTGCAAAGTTTTGGACATGGGAAACATTTATCCTTCCATCTGACCCGACTGTTCCTGGCCTGATTTAAAGTTTCTAGAATGGTTAACACCCTTGAGAAGTTGGAGGAGTGCATGAAACCTTATCAGTTCTTGTTTTCCCTCCATCGAGATTTACTTGCTTTAATCAAGAAACGGCAAAATACTGCTTTGACTAAAGCTATTCAACTACATAGCTGATAATTTGACCTAAGATAACCCTACGCCTTCTCGAACTTCCAGTCCTAGCTCTAAGAAATTTCCTTGAGCAGCCAAGCCGTATCCTTAAGTAACAACAGTGGCACCTAACTCTGCTAACAGCCAAATGGACACTTTATCGTCTGTGACGTATCATGGCTGTGGAGAGGTTGGGCACTTTTGACCTCGTTACCCAAGGAATCCCTGGACCTTCAAGAATGGCACGTCTGCTGCGCCGCCATATAAAGAGGGATTTTGACTATCCTACCGAAGTCTCCCACATTTCCATGCTTCTGTTACCATAAATGGGGCTTGTGTGTCCATCATCATTGTAGACACCGGTTACTCATGTATGGTTGTTTAGGAAGATTTGTTACCCAATGCTGATGTCTCTAACTGCAAAAGGTCTTCGTTGCCGACTACTTGGGATGAGTGGATGCATTTCCTTTTGTGTCTTGCTACCTTCGATGCATTTATTACGAAGGCTGGAAGTACGTTATCAGAGCTATAATCAGTTTTGCTAGTATTTTAGTTGGTAATATTCCGGGAGTTAGAGATCCTAATAGCGCTGAATAGTCGCCTTCTTCAGCTGATGACAAAGTTGTCTCCACTCACCTGGACTCTGGCAATCAGCGTCCGCCATGGGATGTTTCTCAGTTAACAAAGGGCCATATTTACTCTTCTGAGATATTGTTCTGCTTCTAGTATCGACACTTCTCTGAAACCGAAACCCAATCATGTATGTGCAGTCGAGACCAGAGTTGGTAAAATGAAGTGCACTCACCCCTTAGCTCTGCCTGCTCTCCAGCCCCTCTGTGTGAGAATTGATGACTTTACTCGCCTTCAGAATTCTTGTGAAATGCTCTCTGCTGCTAGAACTAAAGTTGCCTCCCGAGAAATAAACCAAAGGAGGGACGTGTTCTAGCTACCATTGTTATTGTTGAGTGCCTCCTTTACCCAAATTTTGAAAGTATGATCGTCCCGATAAGGTAGGCAAATCAACGTTGGTTGCTCCCAGTGATTGTCGCCCTATTATACTTTCTGTTGCTTATGTGCACCTCTTGGCTTGCCATTTCTTCCACAGAAAGACTGAGCTGAATGTGGCAGCACAGTTTTATTTGCCTGGTATGGGAACCGATATCAGAGGCTTCTCCCACTTCTGTGACAAGTGTCAACGCTTTTCCGTGAGAGAACGGGTAGGAACATTCGCACTACTGCCCATGCTTATCATCATTGTACCATTTGCCAGCATTGCCATCAACTTGGTTGAACTACTTTCTCCAGCATCTTCCGACGAAAATTGGAACATCCTCATTGATTTTGATATGGGTTTTCGAGAGGCTGTACCCCTAACGGACATGGCCACCATATCGGTCGCTAAAGCATTGCTGACAGTTTTCTTCAGAGTTGGGATTCCGCGAGAAATACTGTCGGACCATGGGACCCATTTTACGTCTAACTTAATGAATAAACAACATAAGCTGTTAGGTGTGAATCCGATCATCACCACTTCTTTCCACCTTAGTGGGAATGGTAGGATTAAGAGAGAGTACACGCCCCTCTGAAGGCTAAACTCCGTGAGTTATGTGACAAGAAGCCTCGTGAGTGATATATGTATCTCATTCCAACCTTGTTTGCCTGCAAAGAACTTCTGAGCAACCGCAATGCACTTTCGGCCTTTGTACTACAGTATGCTCGTTCAGTCAGAGGTAAACTCTCTGTACTGAGAGATCTGTGGGAAGATCACTCTGTCCAAGAAGAGGAAAGGACATGCTTTTAGTACCTTATTTAACTGCCGGAAAAGCTGGCATAATGTTTCGTAGATTGCTGCACAATATACTTATATTAGCAGTTCTCAGTATAAGATTTACTGTGATCTCATGTCACAAGACTGTCAATTTAAGCCGCTGCCGAAGTGCTGATACTCCTGTCTAGCGATACCAGTAAACTGCTCGTTAGATGGAACGGACCCTATAAGGTACTGGAGAGGCGTAGCTAGGTAGTCAAGCCTATTAAGTTTTCCCGGTGACTCAGGCTTTATCATGATAATCTGTTAAAAAAGTATCACCGCAGGTCTATGTAGAGCGAGTGGAAGAACTGAACGAACTTTCTACTCTGTAAGAACTTATTGCTCCTGGAGAAGTGAAAATAACTGTCGTTGAGGAAGGAGACAATAATTTAGTGCAGCTGCCTTTGCCGTAGTTGATTTGCTTATCCCTCCCTCAACTGACCACCTTGAGGTTTTGAATACTCTACTAGGGTCAACAAGCTAGCCTCAGAAACTTATGTGTAGGTAATAAAATGTGCTATCCAATGAACCCAAATGTACCTCAGCTTTATCCACTACAATACTTTAAAAAATACCGACAGGGTACAGGCCAAGAGATATCCAATGACTATCCACCTTAAGCCTATCTTCAAGACAGAGGTCGAGACCCTTTTCCAACAAGGAATTATCAGATGATCCTCCTCCTCTTATTTGTAACCTGCAGTCATAGTATGGAAAACTGATGGCTCCTACAGAATAGCCATCGACTATTGCCAGCTGAGTTCTTTCACCATGTTCCATGCCGAACCTACTTGCATCATGAAAAAAGATCTTCTTAAGTTCTTTGGTTCAAAATACTTCAGTAAAATTGACCTCTGCAAGACTAACTACCAGTTACCTCTTGTACCACATACATCCAATTAATGAGACTTGTGTTAGCTGGCTTACCTAATGTTTGCTTGCTTTGATAACATCTTCCTGTTCTCGGCGTGCTGGGATAAAGATCTTGAAGCGCTCAACCATGTCTTGGAACGACTACAGGATCACTACCTACCCCTCCAGCAGTCCAAGTGTCGGTTTGGGGTTACCTCGATCTAATATGTAGGCTTGGTTATGGACAGAACATATTTACGACGCCTGCAAGGCAAGATCGAGGCTATAACACGCATAACTCCACCCACGAGTAGTAAATTGCTAAAAACATTCCTTGGAATAGACTCATTTTAGAAAAATATTCATCCCGTGAACTTCTGACTAGAGGTGCCCCTTGTCCCACCGGCTAATGAACTCTCACCGGAACTTCTCCGCTGGAACTAAGATCTCTTGTAGCGCTTCAGCCATGTAAAAGATGCCATATCCTCAGAGACTGTTATACAGTTGCCTGATACCAATGCGACCTTTGTCTTGAAAACTACTGCTTCCTTCATGGACTGGAAACGATTATCCTATAGTATCGTTAGGAATGTCCGCATCCTGTCGCCTATGCCAGTAGGACATATTTTACCTGGGGAAGAGGTACCCAACCTTTTGTGATGAAATGTCTTACAGTTGTTTTTTCCATCACTAGTTTTGATTTCTTTCTTCGTAGAAAGGTATTTGTTCTGGAAATTGACCACAAACCTCTTTTCTATATAGCCACTTTTAAAGGTTTAAATGAAAGGCTAACTAAAATTAGCCGGTTTTCAAACATATGCGCTACAAAATTAACTGTAAGGGTAAAGAGGACGCCAAGAAGAATATTCCGTTCTTTTTCTTCTGGAATTCCTTCCCTCCCTACCTTTTCTAACTATAACTCCACGTGAAGTAAAAAAAAGTTTAGGTAAAAAAAATTAAAATAAAAAGCTTTGTATCGAAGGAGAAAAATAAAAGAAGATATAATTTGATTATCAGTTAAGATGACCGCTTAAAGCTTTCACCTCGCCGATGAAATGCTAATCTTCGCCGGAAACTTGATCACAGACGTCTGTGCCTTTCAGCAAAGGAGCACCATAAAAATGGTCGTCATATAAATATCCTGGATTATTCAAAGATCGGCAAATTGAGTTTGAGATATCGTCATCTTCGGTTCAGATCATGTGTCTGTTTCCCCAAGTCCCTAGTATTTGCGTATACCATCGAGGTTGGATCTCACCAGGCAGTTGCATCTCTTCTGTAAGAGCTTACTATGTTCAGAGCAAAGCCTCGAATTGTTTTGTCCCCTTAAGACTGGCCAGAATTCTTCTCGGCTTATCAGAACCCCCCTTCAAGGATCTACAGTTTCCGGTGTGAGATTTCACGCCGAGCCACGTCAGATTCTCGATTTTTAGAGGGTGCACTCCTCTAGAGCAGAGGTGCCTTCGTCCGTCTTCAAGAAAGATCGTGAACTCGTCTTCTTTTCCTTCCCCCTTCATCCTCGTCACTATCAGGATATTCGGCCGAACCACGACCATTTTCCGCCTTCATTCTCCCGCGCCGACTCGTTAAAGGAGACGCCTTCCTCCAGTACTCCCTTTAAGGTAAAACTATTTTATCTCCCTTTAATCTACCCGCTTTCCGACTTTTAAATATTCCTTCTGTATAACTTATTTATAGTATCCCATTTAAAAGCTAATTAACACCTAATTAACGTTACCCGATTGCCAATTTTCTATAGTCTGTCGGTATTATCCTTATTTACATTTCCTATATTTCCTATATGTATATATATGTTAACTAGTGAGTAAATAAAAATAATATTTTGGATTTTCACTCTTTAAATACTCGTATTTTCTTGAACTGCACCTTTGTAAACTCATTAAACGCTATCGGCCCCTATAGTAAAATCTCATTCTTATACCTCGTAATCAACAGATTACTTTTAGAAAGTAAACATACTTGTACGTAGCGAAGGATGCGTACGTACATTAGAGGATATTTGTATATGTAACTGTATATAAACATATTCTCGTGGCTTTTATTTCTTTCCTACTAACCAATAGATACATATATGTATTTAAAGTCGTATTGTCTCGAGGGTGACCTATTCCTCGACATTGACCAATCACCGCTAAGACATATTTAAAGGGAAAGTTTACGTCAACTGATTTTTCAGATGTAAGCGTTACGTTTGCTGATTATTCACTTATAAGCATTACAAATATGATCAATCACATTCAAGGATTATAAAATTTAATTCAACTACAAAATGCTCGTCTATGAGGCAAGTTTGAGTCAAAAACAGTTTTATAACGTGGTTCTACCATCACAACGTCTTATGCCATCAAGAATGGTAGCAGCGGGGCATTAGTCCATTACATTCGACGTTTCCCCCATAAAGATGACATATATGGGCCCAATCCGATTTTGGTCAAGAATACCATCATTTAAATAGTACAGATGAAGAAATTACACATCTTAAAAGATCACAAGATACTGACTATTTGCAAAGTGAACTTTTTATAGAACCGCATCAAATCGGTTGACACAAATTGAATTACCTCAACAGAGATTTCGATTTAGTAAAATCTAAATTACATTTGAACGGCTCAATCCTTCAACAGTGGCATCTTCTCCAAGATGATAGCCATGTACCTCATTAGGCAACTACGATGGAGGATTTCTACTTCAAACATGGTGACAATTTATGTCTACATATGTTGTTAGTTTAATGGATGCTTTAAATATAACATACAGAAAAGACGGAAGAAGGTCGGTCATTGATGCTTCTAAGCCTTAAGCTGTACATTTTATAACAAAACCCCCCAAAAGCCATTCCAATTCGATATTCTTTAGAAGAAGATTATCTTGTGATTCGAATTGGTCGGCATATTACTTGGTCTCTAATAGCGTTATATGATGTACAAATGCTGGCTTTGCGAGAGGGTAAGAGTTGCTAGGTCACAGTATTATGAGGGGCGAATGAGTTTTAAGGGAAAGTTTAGTGCCAGGTTTAAACAAAATGTTGTGAGAGGCATTAGTAGAGCCAAGCAAAATACTTCTACCCGGGTTATGAATCTTTAGGTTTATGAATCTTTTTTATAAAGCACTCACTTAAGATTGAAAGGCATTTCGTATCTTTTCGAGATGTTTTCTCTACAGAGTGAGTAAAAAAATTAATGAACGTATATTTGTTTGCCTTGTTATACGAAATCTGGTGAAAGATGAACATTTCAAGATCATTTAGGGAGTGGAGTGGATTACAGAAAAAGAAACTTAGGTTGCGTTCATCTCAATGTCGCAAAATTTCGTTGCAGACAACAGAAGTCCAAATGCAAATATATTTGTGGAAAATATGTTGAAAGAGTAGGAAATAATGGGATATTTGTAACATGTCTCTATAAGCTATTTTTTTTAACTCCATTACGACTTTCTACCGACAAACCATAGTGCAGTAGATAAGGAACATGTGGCCAATTTTACCATCAGGTTTCAGCTCTTGAGAAAAAAGTACCATGGTAATTAAATTATATCTATGCTTTTTTTGTGCTTGTCAGTAATAGGAGACTTTACAGTCATCGTGCAAGAAACAGACAAGAGGAAAGAGATGGAAGTAAATGAACTCTTTCAAATACCTTTAAGGGAAGGAAATCTTTTTCTAATACTTGCGCAATAGGTACTATGCTATTTTAAAAATTCCGACAAATTTAACAAGTTACTCTCATTTTTAAATTCAAAATGCAAAAATAAATAGAATCGGCTCTTTAAGCAACCTTTAAGCAAAGATTTGCTTTAAGGTTGTTAAGCATTGTTATCACTAGATAAAAATTTGTAAAAATATTTGGTAATGAAGTAGTAGTCAAATATTGTCAAATACAAGGTCATTTCAATAACAATTACCCATAAATTTAGTCTAAAGCAGAAAATATTTGCATACAAAATTATTTAAGCTATAGAATTCAATTTGAATAATATTTTCTTACATTCCGTCTCTTATATTTTGTTAGATGTCATGTTGCCGTCAGACAATTATTTTCAATCTTAAGTAATTGAATTCATTAGTTTAAATAGTTTGGTATTTTAATTTTCAAATTCATTTAGTCGGTTAATGTTATTAGGTATTTTGTATCCTCTTATATTTTTATATCAATTTTATCATGGCAGAGGTATCGGGCCCGAAACCTGTCGTTGCCTGGGTAAAATGTGCGTTCGGAAATGAAATAAGACTGAATTGATCTTTCTTTTTTTTTTTATTCTTCACAAACAATATTCTAATTCTTTAAACTAAACTTAATCTTGTTACTCAACGCTTGATAAATTCTTGATACTCAATATTCTTTGTTTTTTCTTGTGAAGCTTATATAAACAGATTACTTTTGCTTCCAATCAATATAGAGTTGACCATACAAAAGCAGAAATCTTTAATTAAAACTATACCACTACTAGAGTCTCACATTATGATTATTTTAATTAACATTTCAAAACTTACACTGGTTGGTAAATAGAATCTTCTGAATATAAATGGCAATCTGATCCTGATTGATTTAGGACAATACTGTGAATGAAGGCATCCTTCCCTTTTCCACTTCTAGTACCAATGGTTGCCTCTATAACATATGGCATCAAATTATTTACCACCAGCCGAGTGGCGTTTCAAAGTTTGTTTGATCCAAATTGCGCACAATATTATGCATATCTAATCCTAGCTTCAGTTCAAGTTGATGAGGAGGTATTTCAAGAGATTCAAAGAGAGTTTAGGAACTCCGTGGAATAATCGGCTATTTATGGCTGATCCGAAATTTTATAAAATGACTTGTAAATTTGAGGAGTACCTGAGAGTGCAAAGAGTAGATGTTTATAGATTATGCAGCCTTTATTGTTCTTCGGAGTCAATATAGTTCTTTCACAGCCAATTTACAATAGTTTTTCTAGTTTTTCTGAAGATTAGGTAATACCTTTGCCTTAAAATTACCAATAGTATTAATAACTATGCAGAGAGGAGATTTTTTCTATTGCAGCATTAGCATCAAGAGGTACTTTGCCATTTTCCAGTGTCAGAATTTTTTAAAAAAATTGTGCTGAGGGTTGATCACCAAGGACCTCTGGTCTCATATTCATTTTTGAGACAGTGCTCAAAGTATTCCTTTAGGGATCCCTAGAAGTGTCTGCCTGAAATCACCTTAGAGTAACGTAGTGACACTTCCCATAGTATCCTCACAATCCCTTATATCTCACATTATCCTGCCTAGCGCGTCTTAACCTACATTATGAGCCAAGGAATGAAGTACTTTGCGTTGTCCGGGTATTGAAAAAAATCATAAGAAAAATACAGGTCGAAATTTTTATATTTATCACAAATTATTCTTTAACCAATGCATCATAACACTTCTTGATAGACAATTTTCTTCGTCTTACCTTGAGGTGCATGGACAAAAATGTTGCTTTTGCTTCACACACGTCAAGAACTTTGTAGGGTAAAAGTAACCTGTCTTACTCGAAGTTGACGTTCCCTAGATGGAAAAGGACCCTTAACTCCATTGGTGGGGGACTTAGAGACTAGGGACCACTTCAATTATCTTCTTCGAAAACTTTACATAAGAATAAATATTTAGTTTTATTTAGATTGTCTAACCTTTTTCCTATAAATGAACAGACACACACACAGACAGACAGACTTTATTTATATATATATATATATATATATATATATATATATATATATATATATATATATATATATATATATATATATAATAAAAAAATGCAAGCATCCCTTCTTTGCGCGACCGAAAGCTATCTGTAAATTAGCACGCTTCCACTCCGAGTCTAAACGCTTGATAACAGAATGTCTGAGAGGTGATCCACAGAAACAAGAGAAAAGAGATACTAGTAGAGGTGACCTCGAGAAAAGCAAAGAGAAAAATACTTCCTTAGGAAAGAATCAGGCCACAGACCTCTGGTTATCTAGATCAGTCCTCTACCGACTGAGCTAACGGACCAATATTCCTCAAGATATATTTCATCAATTTAACTTTATAGTTTGCATCTCCAAAGACCACCGCCCAAATGAAAACTGTGCCATTTGGATGAAGTTTAAAAGAATGAACAATAAAGTTCCATTCATGATTGGCATCATGTAGTGACTATTGGGGTTGGAACCTACTTGCAAAAAAATAAGTTTAATTACAGAAGTGCATAATATTTCCGCTTTGATCTTAAAATGCTAATTATTTGGTATATTTGAGTTAACAGATTGAAATTAGGAGGCATTAAAAGAAAAGCATTAAATAAATAAAGTAGAATAAGACATTCTTATGTTTTACTATACATATTTATAGTTCTTTGAGGAAATTTGAGGGTGATCGTAAAAGGACAAAAATTCAAGCAGATTAAATTAAAAGAAATAGAAAGATTTTAATTATCTTTAACATGTAACATACTAACTTGTTGCCTGTTTCACCCTTTTAGAGAGAGCCTGAGAATGATTGATTGTGAGATTTATTACTGGTTTGGATCGGAGAAGTTTGCAGGTGAAATCCGATGGTCGTTCACATAATTAATAAGAGTAAAAGAACTAAGGGCGTATTGGAGTTTAGATTCTGATTTGTAAATTTAATGCAGAGGGATCAAAGTGTTTTAGAGTGGTTAACTGTGTTGGCTGTGCCCTTACTCGAAAGTTCATTGAATGAGAGTGTATGGCCTAGGTGTTTCGTTTCCGGAAAATCACATAACACGTGAGGTGATTAACATTTATTATAAACAAAAAAAGGTCTTGGCCCTCCTACTAGCAAAACACCTACCTTGTCTCTCACTGGATAAAAACCCACACTTTGTTATTCAAAAGGTTTGTTGAATCAACCTTTTTGGGGGCTGATGGTCATTGGCCTATTCGAAGAGCGTCGTGGTTCTGATAGCGATGAGCGCTTGAAGACAAAGGTTCAAATTCAATTGGTTTATTCACCCTTATATAGCGATTAAAATAGTTTTTCTTATTTTATACGTTCCTAAATCTCACATTTTCTTTCTTAAGATTTTAATGGTTGACGTGATTTCTTTCTCAGCGTTTTACGGATTATGATAACATTTTCCTATCATTGGGCTGTAAAATACATATATATATATATATATATATATGTATATATATATATATATATATATACATATGAGTGAACGCCTATTTTAAGTGTTACCTTCTCGTGGATCTGAGAAGAGCTCCTTCAGAGAGCTTTGAGGAAAACTGTGTTGGCTAAAAATAGCCTTTTAACCGTATATTTAATTGGGTTACTGCAATAATTTCTATTAATATATATATATATATAAGTAAGTGGACACAAAGAAGGTAGACTAATGATTAATGAATTATTTTCTAAACTTAGTGTAATATTAGATAAGGCTTAGACTAAAAAAAATAAATAATATTCTAGAAAGCGATCTAATTAATATTCATCTGTACACCCTTTGAGGCAAGGACACGAAAAAGTATATTTATAATCTCGTCGCTATGGCCCGCTGTGTTTTAACTAATATTTTTTCACATCATTTTACTATTTTGCTCTACAGAAGACGCAACTTTGATGCGATATAGATTATTCTCCTACCTACCCTGGTTTGAGAGAAAAACTATCTTCACTTCCACGGTCAAACAATAAATGACGCACCTCTCCGCTGGCGACACATAGAAGCCCAAATCTCCACAACACTACACCAAAGAGCCATATTTATCTCATTACAAAAAATAAGTTAAAGAAGGATTTATTTTACATACGCGTTTTTTTTAAAATCACACAATTGCAACCAATGAGATATTCGAGCTAGTTTTCGAACCACAATCGTTCACCCTGTTGACGTTGACATTTGTTATGGCCCAAAAACATTTTTTTCATAGATTTATGCACAGTTTTCCTTTCATTTTGAGCGAAAACAGCTCAAAATGACCACTATTTTGGCATAGGATATTGGAAAGCATTGCAGCATAAAGCTTTGAAATTTTGCCTTTAAATAGGCCTAAAGGCCAGTTACGGGATCCGTTAAATCAAGTATTGTCCCCTAACTTACAATTGAAACACGATAGTACGACACATTAGTTATAAAATGAAAGAACAAAAAAAAGAAAACTTTACATTAATAGTAGTAATAATTATAAATAATTTAATAATAATAATAATTATATAGCATTTTTCAGGAAATACCAAACTCAATCAGATACTATGAAACCTTATACATACAAGTTATAAGGTCAAAATGGAATTAGAGTGAGCTGAAGGTTTTCAGTGCGCACGATGTTAATTTAAGTACCTCCACGTATTGTCAACACGCAGGTGGGAACTTGACTATCTATCAAATCTATTAATGAAACATTTCTTGGTGGATATCCTTCACTTTTACGAAATTCTGTAGTACATGCATACTGTTTATTTAGGAAATATTCTCAAAACCACAGAAGTAACAAGAATAATTCTCTCGAAGGATGCCCCGCAACGTTAGTGCAGTGATAGGCATTTCATCACTGAACACTTGTCCTCTTGTTTAAAACGAATAAAAAGAGGTTGGAATGAGAGATCGCATTTGAGCAGATGGAATCGGTATTACAATTGAGAAAACTAAATTATAATTACTAGATATTAAAAATAAGACAGTATTTATCATTGAGATATATGATTATTATCCCAGAATTGATTTCTTAACAGCACACTGTTTAAATTGATTAAGAATATTTAATTTTATATTAAAATTTTATTTCGGTAATTATATATGTACATCAGAATTTTTCTTTTAGACATCTTATGTTAGCAATTTAATTTTTTTTTAATTTATTGGACTGAATCAGTTACAAATTTAAAATCGAAATCACGACCTTAAGTAAAAGCGTCTACTAAAAAATAGCAAAGAAATATTGAAATACTAAGTTAGAAGTATAATTATTTTGTCAACACAGTTTAATATCATATAATACTTAGATTAAAACGAAAGAAAATTTTATACGCTACAATATGATATTTATATTTTTTAGGAGCAATCTTTTGTGACGATGTCAAGAGAAAGTCTAGGTATCAATTGAGCGCAAAAGGCACGCATGTATTTCTCTGATATTTCCCCCTACCCTTTTTATACTCTGACAATTTGATGCTCCTCGCGAGCATTGAGAAAAGTCTAAACTTCGTGGGGTTCAAATATGGTGAACATAGAAGTCAAATTTAGTTAAAATTTAGTTCCTACCAGTCTTGAACATTAATTGCTTTGTGTCATGTTGCTATATCTTGTTGAAGTGTTACATGGCCATTTTATATTGTGGCATCAACCCAAAGGATGGCTTTGTCATTCAACATCTCAAAGTAAACAGGATGATTGATCTTTAGCGACCATTTAATAAAAATAAGAGGTATATTTCGATTCATTGATGTCACATCTGTCCAGAACAAATATTTCTGATATTTAATCGGAATTTCATTTTTAATTTATGCCTAGACACGATATATTTTTGTCTTGTGGGTGGTATGGACATTGAAAGAATTATCGTTTGTCCACAAATGTGGGTGACTGCGACTTATAAAGGAGCGTAGATTGCTCATTTGATTCTTCTTTTTGTTCGGTTGGGAAGCAGATGTCGTTTAAATATCTTGAAAGCAGGAAGTTTGAAATCACATTTGCGCAATTTTGCTTGGCCTTCAAATAAGGTCAGTTGTCTGGCACTTCTCCTTAGATTTTGCTTGGTATTTGTCATCTATTCATGACGAATTCGTGGTCATAACTAAGTAAAACGTGTAGTTTTCACTCTTGTCTTTCCATTGTCTTTCTCATTAATCCCTTAAAGGATAGCATCAAAAATTTATACGATTAAAAACCAAAGAAATCTGATGCTAACACTTGGCATATTTCTCATTCATAATTAATGATAAAATGATTGTTTAAAAAAATTAAGTCTAATTTTTTAACTTGAATTGGAAGCATAGTAAACGACAATTAATTTCAAGATGAGCAACACAATATAAATTTCACAGCAAGTCAATGAAAATTTAGTAAATAAATATAGTATTTAGTTTACGTAATCACACATTAATTGAATTAATTATTGAAAGAGAAGTTCTAAAGTATTGAAAGATTTCTTAATTATGTTTATATATATACAAAAATTTCTATGCAGCTTCTTATTTGTCACTGTAATATTTTGAATGTTGTTCATTCAGGGCCCTTAACATTTTAAATGAATATATTGCTTTGATTATGACAAATAGTTGATTAGGCCGTACTCATTCTTTAAATTCATATATATATATATATATACATATGAGGAATTAAACGACATTCTCCGAAGACAATTTAATTCAGAACAGTTTCGGTGTATCTCACACCCTTTTTCAACTGACACTGGATAGAAAATATAAGAAAAGTGCTTCCAAACATAACACAGGGTCAGGTCGTGAAAGATCCCCTCTTTTTTCCCCCTAAATCGATAAATTTACTCGTAGAAATGGGAAGATCCAAATTAAGTCTGGGCATGATTTCCCGCAGAAGACCCATGTTTTTCGCCACCGGAACTTTGGTAAACACAGAGTTTACATCAAAGCTCACAAGTTTTCCATCCGGTAATTGCAAATGGTTGAGGCGGTCAACGAAATCATTTCCAATAATAATTCTCCCACATATAAGCTCTCCAAATGGCTCGCCAAGCATTTATCTCCACCAGTTGGAAGAATCTCATCTGCACACATTATGAACACTCAAGATTTCGTTGACCGCCTTAACCACTTGCAATTACCGGATGGAAAACTTGTGAGTTTTGATGTAAACTCTTTGTTTACCAAAGTTCCGGTTGACCAAACCATGGGCCTTCTGCGGGAAATCATGCCTAGACTTAATTTGGATCTTCCCATTTCTACGAGTAAATTTATCGATTTAGTTGAATTATGTCTCTCTGACAATGTGTTTCGAGTAAATAATGAGTTTGATAGAAAAATATTTGGCCTTAGCATTGGCATGTATCTTCATGGAATAATTTGAGACTGAACTCCTTCCCACAATTTCTCCTCCTAAATTTATATGGTTAAGATACATGACGATGTATTTTCTGTATGGCCTAATGACAATAATTTTGATACCTTTTTTAATAATTTGAATTATTTACATGTCTCCATCAAATTTAAATATTAATGGGAATATGATAATAGATTACCCTTTTTAGATGTCCTCATTAATAAAGATCACCAAGAATTAAAACTTGACGTTTATAGGAAACAAACCCACTCGACTGCCTATATAGATTATTTTTCGTTCCACGATAATACTGTTAAAAAATCGGTTATTTCTAACCTTTTCCTTTGAGCTTACAAAATATGTCATCCTTCCTATTTCAGATGAAGAAATTGTCATTATCAGGACCATTTTTCCCTAATTTGTATTACCCCGACTGGTTCATATCGTCTGCCCATTTTGCAGCTAGGAAAACATTCTATGGTAATAAGCCTTCCCGCATTAATGACTTCAACAAATGTATAACATTGCTATTTAATAATAAATTAAATAGTTTAAAGGACATATTTGGAAAAAGGGTATTAATCTAGCCTTTAAATATAATAATTCCTTAAACCAATTGATGATTGCCAGGAAACCCAAAGAACATCATAACATAGGAGTATATGCAATACCATGCAACGATTGCCATAAAGTTTATATGGGGGAAACGGGGAGAAATCTAGACAAGAGATTGTATTAACACAAAAGAGATATTAGAGTAGGCAGCAAAAGCAGTGGAATATTTTGCCATGTTAGAGACTTGAATAATTCGATCAATTTCAATGGAAGTAAAATGGTATTTAAATCGGCTAACTATGTTAAGAGAAGAATCGTAGAATCGAGCTTGAGATCGTCAGTTCCTAATTTAAATCTATATGAGGGTCAATTTTCTTTTAATCCTGTAATACGAAAGCAAATAAACAAAATAGTAAATTGTCAGCCCTTCAATATGTTTATGACTAACCCCCCCTCCCCCTGATTAGCCACAAATAGGGGATTTTGAAAAAAAAGAGGGGATCTTTCACGACCTGATCCTGTGTCATAAATTAAACTTTTGGCTCATTTACAATGGTTTCACTATCAAATAACATAACTCGCCATTGAGTTCTTTACTTATATCTTATATATATATATATATATATATATATATATATATATATATATATATAAATATATATATATTTCTATATTTTTTTAGACATATGAAGAACTTTCTTTGAAAATTAAGTAAAAGATTGTAATCATTAATTGTCCTTGATTTTTCAGTTTGAAAACAAATAAACGCATAACAATCTTTGAGGAAACTAAAGATGATGGGTTGTAATCTGCATGCATCATTTTATATAGTCTTTAATTAAAAATACCTAGGGAAGACTACTTCATCGCTAACCGTGTAGTGCTGATAAAATCTTGAAATGTTGATTGCCAAAGCAAAGCCTTATGGTCTAGTAGGCCACAGGGTTGATTGCGACATCGATTTTACATTTTATAATTTACAGAAATGTGTTTCCGATAATGGCATATGTGCAACGGACACTCTTAGGGAAAAAAGAATCCCAAACTACCTATTACAGTGTAAAAGAGAATTTCGTAAAGGGCGAAAGAGTAATGTAGAATATGCTTAAAGAAAATATGAAGTAATGCCCATTAAAGACAAAATGGAATGTTTTTGACATCAGCTTCAAAATTTTTAAAAAACATGTGGGTCCAGCTAAGAGTTACTATAATGAAATCAAAGAAAGCATTTCCTACCCTAAAAATAGAGTGCGGCGAGAAAATTGGTGTTGGCCTATTTTCTCGACTGTATTGGTATAACAAATGTAAATGCCTAAATAAAATAGAAAAAGTAAAAAAATCTGCACTGTTTGGAATGATTCCCTGTTGAAGAATTCAAATTTGGCTAGGAATAGACTTCCTTTTTATGCAGGACAAGTAATGCCGGTTTGCATCCTAGATGTCATCGTGATTCACACGTTACGAAAGAATTGTATACATGATAGAGCATATTTTATTTATACATTATAATTTTGTATGCTTTATTATTCATATATATATAAATATATATATATATATATATATATATATATATATATATATATATATATATATATATATATATATATATGCATGCGTTATTAAAGTCAACGGCTGCGGCAGCGTTATTGATTTTAACTTGCAATTTCTTGATTTCCCTTACAAGTCTCTTAAAAGGATCTTCGAGGAGAGAGAAAATCTCTTCGAAGTTCCTGTTAAGAGACTTTTAAGGCAAATCAAGAAATTGCAAGTCAAATTCAATAACGCCACCGCAGCTGTTGACTTTAATAACGCATGCATACAACATGGCCTCCTACCTAAATACATATATGTATGTATATATTCGGTTGAGGAATAAGTTCTTGCGTTTTTTTTAATATTTTGTGATTTGCGCATATATTAAGAAACAATAATAAATAATTAGAGCAAAATTTGCAAAGGTTAGGCAACGTCTCTTAACAGCGTATACTATTAGGCTTTTGCTTAGACTACGTCTTGAAGTTGAGTAATAAGTCATTGCGGTTTATTTAAAAGTTGTGTTAATTTAATTTTGGTTGTGTACCCTCAAATTGGAATGTCATGTTGAAAGAAAGGCGCATTTTCGACACTTGTTGTTATTCATTTTCAATCCAGACGGGAACAATGCAAACGCAGCCGTAGCTCGTCGCCATATTTGTGCTGTGTACGAAGAAAATGCCTTCTCAGAAAGGACAGCTTAATGGTGGTTTTCACGGTTTAAAAACGGTCATTTCAATCTTAATGACGAAGAACGTTCTGGTCGTCCCATTAAGTTGGATGAAGATCGATTGAACGATCTTCTTCATGAAAATCCTCGTCAATCGACTAGAAAATTGGCTGTACAATTGGCGTGTGATCAGAAATCTGTAGTGAATCACCTTCATTCGATGGAGAAAGTTAAAAAACTCGGTGCATGGGTTCCTACGCTCTGAGCGAAAGCAACCAACTTCAACGTTCCACGATTCCCGCCGGTTTGCTTGCTCGTCACTAGGCTACTCGTGGATATAAGGACAGATTTCTTTACCGCATCATCACTGGCGACGAAAAGTGGTGTGTTTATGTAAACATGAACCATCGAATACAATGGCTTATCCTCAATAATAAACCTTACTGCGATTAAAGCAAGGACTTCATCCACGAAAGACGATGCTGTGTGTGTGATGGGATTGTGCAGTCATCATTCTGTATGAGCTCCTTGCCAACAACGAGATTGTTAATGCAGAACTCTACGTTCAACAAATGTATCGACTCGCCGAAGCTATTCATGAAAAGCGACCTCCTTGACCTTATGGAGTCCTTCTGTAACTCAACAATGCTCGTCCTTACATTGCCAATATGATAAAAGACGCCATCAAAACGCTTAATTTGGAAATCCTGCCGCATCCTACATATTCGCCAGACTTGGCTCCATTGGATTTCCATCTGTTCCGATCGCTCTCCAACAATTTGCGCGGCGATTCGTTCGATACTGATTTGAAATTAAGAACCTAGTTCGACGAATTCTTCGAGTCAAAATGCAAAGATGTTTATTGCAGAAGCATCGAAAAACTAGTTAAACGTTGTGAAGAAGTCGTAAATAACAACGGAGAATACATTATTAATTAAATTGCATATTGTTATCAATTAAAAATGAAGTTTTTGTAAGATTTTTAATGGTAATGAATAAAATTGATAAAACCGCAAGCACTTATTCTTTAACCCAATATATATATATATATATATATATATATATATATATATATATATATATATATATATATATATATATGTATATATATACATATATTTATATATATATATATATATATATATATATAAAGTGCGTGTAACTCTATTTTTACCAAAGCTACTTTAATAAATTTATAAGCATCATTTAAATGTATAGTTATGTTAATTGAATAAAATCTCTTGCTCTTATACTCTGTTTAAAGTTTATCCTTTTATGGGTTGAGCCATTTAAATTCCTTAAATCACGAAATCTACTCCCATTGCTGTTCGATATTTAGAAAATATTTCCCCCTTTTTTCCTGTTATGTATAGATACTCAATTGGGCCACTTTTTCCAGTCATACTTGCAAATAAATGGGTCAATTTTTACTAATTTATACTTTGATATCAGAAACTTCAAAAATGCCCGAAAGAACCGTAAGAGAGCTATCAAATATTGGTTATTAATAAAAATAAAATGATTCGTAAACATCAGTATGCAATTCGTCCTTTCCCCCTGTTGCATGAAATCAAAATCTCGTATTGGCAAACTTTTAATGGTGCTTTGATGATTAGCGGAATTGGGGCGCACTTTCTTTGGTATCTATAAATTGGGAGAGTAAACCTTAGAAATTAAAAATTCACTTCTATTCCATATTGTGGCTTTACGAGAAAAGCCACTCATTTCCCTTTTTAAAAGTAAACGTATGCTCTTTTATAAGAAGATTAAAGGATATTCATTCAATTAGTGAAATAAGTATATGTATATATATAATAAAAATCACGAAATATTTGCTCATATAATTTATTTCCAATGTAGGATTGATCGCAACTTTTACATGATATTATATACTCGTATATCACTTACACACCATAAAAATTCTTTGAATAAGAAAGTAGTTAAGTAAATAATTATAAAGTTAATTATTCGAAAGTTAATTCGCCATTGATTCCATAACAACTAAATAAAGCAAATAAATTTCTTGTTCGAAATATGCAATATCCTCCGGATCCAAGTAGCAGTGATATCACGGGCTGAGATCCCATCAATCATTTGCACCCATCAAAGTATCATCCATAAACTTTGCATGAAGATAAAAATCTGATTTTACTTACTTGCTGGTTCCCTATTGATTACTGGAAGTCTTTAAAGATTTTTGCTCCATAATATTTAAACATCGAATCTCTATTACTTCAAATCATGATCCTTCACCTTGCCAATAGGTAAAATTTAAGCTTTATTACAATAATAAAGCTTGATAGCAATGGATATTCTTTTTTACCTATCATCATTTTTATTCTTTAGATTAAAATATCAAACACTTATTATAAGACCTACCGTGCTTTATTCCATATATTCGTATCTGCCTCTATTTTTCCCTTATTTTGAAAATTTTACGACTTTAACGTTAAATTTATTAACAAATAAATCAGAATTTTTCAGCGTAGTAGTATTAACCATTTCTTATGAGGATGAAATCCCAAATCTCCATTTTCTCCTTCTTGTTTCTTTTAAACAACACTCAAATCTTTACTATGATACTATATCATTTCTTCTTTACTATATATATATATATATATATATATATATATATATATATATATATATATATATCGTAATTTAACAAATTTAAAACAAAATTAAGAGGAATATTTGCCATAAAGTAAAGAAGGAAATAGATTTTATTAAGTAGCTATACCAGATCATCCTTTCCCTCGTCTAAATAAACGAATCATCAATTGCCTTAAGGAATTTTATATCATAATTTGATCACTTTGTTGTCGAAGATCAACTAATGGCTGATCGCAAATTAAAAAAATGACGAAATATATCTCTGACGTCATTTGATCGGCCTCACTTTTGGACACATGCTTGACTGCTAATCTTTCAGCTGATCATTTACGAAAACAAACATCTGTTAAACAGTAGTTGAAAACCTCTTCAAAACCTAATCTAATATCACATAATTTAGCAGAAGCTTTTTTAGCATGGAGGAGACAACTTTTTTCAAATTACATCGCCTGTGTCAGATTTATTCTTTTGTCATCCTACCAGCTTTGTAATGATATGGAAGTCTAAATCAATTTTATTATAGCGATTTTGTTTAAGCTTTTGTTGTTAAGAGAACAATTAAGGAAATGTTATAATTTAAATTTTGTATAGCAGTAATTATGTATTTAAAAAGATGTGTTTCAAGAAGATATATACCTTTGAATTTAGTAAAATATGAATATAGGTTAAATCAGGAGAGAACTTCAGTTATGCTAAGCAATTCATAAGGCAATTTATCTTTGAGGAACTCTCATTCCTTTTCCCTAATATTTATGCCAACAGTTGCAAATGAGTTTACTTTCTTTCTAATAAGTATATTAGCCACCTAAATGTTGGAAAATTTACGCAAACTTTGATTAGTATTCTGTACCATTTAATGAAAATATATTTCCTAAAGTTATTTCAAAAGGATTCTTCTTTCATGAGTTTGTTACTGAATAAAAGAATAATTTTAAGCCAACATTTGATCTTAAATATCTATATGAATGATTTTTGCTCTATACAATTTACTATACGGTATTATGGACAAGTTGCCATAAAGTTGTGAGGGCCAAGTAAGTGAATAAGATAATCTTTTAATTCCTAGCATAATTCCAAGAAAGTTTACTTGCTAAAGGGCCAAAATAGGTAAGAAAATAAGAATGGGTAATTAAGGTGAACTAGTTAGAAATAATATTTTATTCTCTGGTGGAATAAACTCATTGTAAATTCAAATGAACCGCACTCCACTCACATTTTTTAGATGAGTATATTTCATAATATCTACCGAATTTTGATTTTGTACAAAACTTTTACTTCCCCATTTCGAATCATTACCTCGCTATTATTTTTCTTTAAATAAATAAAGAATTCATTGCGAAAATTTCAAATTATTTTTAGAAATGGTAAGATAATTTAATAATTAAAAGAGCCAAAATATATTCCATAATATATGTTATAGTGAGTTAAAATTCCGTACCGCAAGTTGCTTATTTTCTCGCTTCTTCTTTTTTGGTATAAAGTCAATTTTAAAAACGTTATCTACTACCTAAATTTCAAATGGTTAAACTTGATATTTGGTTTTCTTGTTCCATTCTTTAACTTATGCTTTAGATTGAAGCAATGTTAATTTTCGATTAACTAATTAATAAAGCTGTTTCTCAAACTCTCTCATCGTCAAGAATCTTTTTTTGTAGCAAATAGATAGATTTTAAGGTCCCGTAAAGTTGCGAAGTAATTTCAATTTAAATTAATAACGAAACTTCTTTATAAGAAAAAAAATTAGCCACTCGTCTATTACGTTTTGGAAAGGATTTACATAAAGGGTAAATTTTGATAATAGAATAAATTAATAGTTTTTAATTTAGAAAATCGCTGCTCATTAAAAAAAATTATTTATCACGAATTTTAATTTATTACGTATTATTATAAGAACTACATGTATATATATATATATATATATATATATATATATATATATATATATATATATATATTCATATGAATTAAATGAATTCTTTTTATCACATTTTAATTCTCTCTTAATCTTCTGCTTTGATAGGTTGATTATCACCTTTCAAAGAAATATGATGTTTGTTTACCTAGATTTCAGAAAGATCAATAAAATATAGAGAAAGGAAGAAAACGATTCACTTTAACTACCGTGATTCTCTATACTAGATTTGAACATAGGACATCCGTATATATCAAAGTGACCAAAGGTTGTAATTTAATATCTCCGAAACGAATAATTTACCATATAGATTCCTATCTAAAATCTCTTTCATTTTATTGCTGACCCTGTGATTCGGACAAAATGAAAGCGAATAGAAAAATACAAAAAGAATAGAAAGGATTAAAAGGAATAAAGTAGAGCTGTGCCAAACCAAATCATTCTAATTCTGAGAGCCAGATTGCGTTGCATCCCTCAATTAAAATTTTGTAAACAGCAAGGCTGCTCAAGGTAACCACTTATACGTTTAACTATTTGATCGTTGATATTAAATTTTTTAGGAGTGAGTAATGCAAAAGGTCTTGAAGTATTTCTGATGAGCTCTAATATCTTATTTATTTTTATTTTCATGTTTTCTCTTTTCTCACTAAAACTAAACAAATTAATTACCTTTGCTAACAACTTTATGGTGAATGATAACATTTCCACATTTTTACATTATCGAACTCTCTATGTCGTCTACCCTTTGAACTACAAAGGTACTTAACTTAGATATATATTCAGTTACACTTTGCACTACTTTCCCTGGGAAACTCAATTAAGAACTTTTTCATTGAGAGGCCGACCTTTGTTTTTGACTTAATATTTTAATAAATAAAACCTTCTTTACTTAGCTTTCACAAGAAGATTGGCTCTTGCTATTTCCCTCTTTGGAAAATTATCGCCAAACTTTTTCGTAAAACTCAATTCACATAGAAATTTGCCCCACAACTCATGTCTCCGACAGTTTATCTAGTGAAAAAAAGCTATTCTAATGTTAACGCTGATGAGCTGTCAGTTTTGGATATATAATTCTTCCAAATCTGTGTTAAGTTCTTGCCTATATGCATCTTTGCTCAGGTATATGCAAATGAGCATCTTATCATAACCTTGGAAAGTAGTGATATGAATGCAAATTTCATTTGCAACGATGAAAATGGTATAAAACGACCACTTTCATAATAAGCATTCGATTTTAAACTCACTTTAATGAGGTTTTCTTCTAATAACTATACTGCTGGACAGCCAGAGAGAAGGATTTGAATTTAAAGTAAAACCTATTAAACAAACTGAAAAAAATATTGATTTCAAACAATATATTATTCTGTTAACATAAATAAACATAAAAATTATTCACCTAAAATCTTAAAGCAATTGACTTTGTGATTTTACATAGGATTTCAAGAAGAATTAGCCCAAATTAAAATGGATTGTGTGAAATCCTTAAAATAGGTTTAATGAGACACAATATATCACCTCCGAAGAGGAACGCAGAATGGTAATGAAAAGAAAAAGAGAACTAATGAGAGTGAAAAGTCGAAGTAGTGGGGAAACGAGGACTATGGATAAATAACATATCATCAACACTGTATTATTAATGCAGAATATAAATTTTGGGGGTAATTTAACGATCAAGTTCCTTATGAAGAGCAACAAGGAACATTGACTCACAAAAGTGTAAAGTATCTTACCCAAATGTTCAGATCATATTTATACAAACGATAAATAATTATCTGATACTAAAATGTGTATGATTTGAGAATTAAAACGGGAATTGTTTCGCACATTTCTAAGAAGCTATTACTATTATAATCAATGAAGTCTAACTCAACAAAGACCTACACATCCCAGAATTGGCAAAAGAAAATTGAAATAACTTTATTACTTTAAGCATGAGAGTCCATTTAACCTATAACTTAAAACCTATTTGTCGTAGAGTCGAACGTCGATTCTATCCAAAGATTGACTCTGAGGTAACACGGGAAAAGTACACGCAAGAAATTGGGATATAGATCCCAATGGGAGGGTTTAATAATTAAAATCGAACGCGGTTGGCCTAAATAATCAATTCCTAGAGGTTCCGGGTTTAGAGAAACTGATTGTAGAAAAATAAATTTCCAATATACAAAGAAAATATTATTAGCAAAAGCAAATATATGACAATAAATAAGATGAGACCCGGGGTACTAAACGGGAGGGCGATACGAATGACTCGACGGAGACGAGAGTCCGAGAGAGGATGCACGGTGTTTGCTTCCAGGAAAAGGGCGAAAGTGCAACTGATGAAGAGACTCACGTCTAGCTCCACGTGTAGTAACGTGAGAGTCAAAAGAACCGGAAAAAGAAAGAAAGAATTGGAATATCTGCCAGCTGCCGCGCAGGTGCAGATAATTAAGTTGAGTGCGCTAAAAACTTTAATCCAACCGTGAGAACGCCAATCTCCATATTTTAGAGGCTGCTCGCCGAATCTTCCGCACACATCTTTAGAGGCTATTAAGAACTAGGTCACATCACAAATGCTAACCCCTCTAGGTGCCAGAAGTCTTCTGCCAGACATTTGTGCCTTCCCGCGTTTGAACATCAAAAATGGCAGTGATATAAATACCCTGAAATTTCGAGTTTCAGGTTAGGTTGAGAACCCGTCACCTTTGGGTAGGATCGTTGCGTAACTTTCCTCAGGTTATTCGTTTATATCTCAAGAACATATCTCAGCAGGCAGATCCATATCTTTTGTAGAGCCTTACTCTGTTCAGAACATCGAATCGTTTTTGACTTTGAAGAATTGCCCGGTATCGATCTCGTCTGATCTAGATTCCCCCGCCGCCCCTCAAGGATCTCCAGTTTCCCGTGTGAGACCTCGTGCTGAGGTGCCTCAGAACCTAGATTTGAAGTTTTAGTTCTCTGGAGCAAAAGTACCATCGTTCGTCTTCAAGAAGGATGGTGAACTCGTATTTAGGTCCCTCCCCCCCTCATCCTCGTCACCATCAGAATATTCGAACTGAGGCCACGTCCATTGGCCTTCTCCGTTCCTCGCGCCGACCCAATGAAGGATATTCGCTCGAGGGCTACATCCGCTAGCCTTCTGCCTTCCTCGAACTTACCCAATTAAAAATAAAATCACCATTTGCTTTAATCTGATGATAATCGAGCCACTTTCCCACACTTAAATATTCCATTTGTATAAATGATTTGAAATATTCCATTTAAAAGCTGATTAACGCGTAATTAACGTTCCCCGATTGCCCATTAATCTGTTTTCTGTCAGAGTTGTCCTTTATTTACAATACCTTGATTTCCTGTATGTATATATTATATATATATTTTAACTAGTGATTCATTAAAATTATATTCTTGCTTTTCATTCTTTAATTATACCTCTGAACTTCAACTTAGTAAAGTCAGTTAAACGTTATCGGCCCCTGTAGTAAATCGCACTCTTATAGCTTGTAACTAACGGATTACTTTTACAATTTATTATATATATATATATATATATATATATATATATATATATATATATATATATATATATATATATATATATATATGTGCGGTTAAGGTAATGGCAAAATTAGACAACTGCTCTGCTTCAGGTCCAGCAGGTGATCCTATCCTCCTTGAACTGGAAGACAACACTTAGGGATGACCCATCCATCAGCCCCAAAAAGCTGATTTCCAGTTCAAGTAGGGTAGGATCACCTGCTGGACCTGAAGCAGAGCAGTTGTCTAATTTTGCCATTACCTTAACCGCACCAATTTGTCTTGGATATTTTTCCATATATATATATATATATATATATATATATATATATATATATATATATATATATATATATATATATATATATATATATATATATATATTATATATATATATATATATATATCTATATATATATATATATAATAATAAATTTTGGTGTTAGGTTTAGTTGGGGGTAATTTAAGGACCACTTTTGTTTTTAAGTCTACCCCCCCCCCCAGTTGAATTAATAACAAAATTTTCCAAGTTTGGTCAAGTTTATTTAAAGATAGGAAAACTAGCTTTTTATTTTGAGTGATGGTCTTTTATGGTAACCGTAAGGCCATATTTAGTACAACCTATTTTTGTGTGTTTGTGTTTAGTGAGAAAATCTTTCGAACTCCCCTCCTTGTAATTCCCGTGCCGGATTAAGAGGTCTTTTATTAGGTACACTTATAGGAATATATTTATTTATTATAATTTATTGCCGTTATCTGTGTGTCTGATTATAAGGGTAAGATTTCAATAAGAATGTGGGGAACTATTGCGAGAGCCCTATTTTCTTTAACGTGAAATTCTTGAACTCGTCAATTGACTTAGGCTCGCGTAATGAAATAAGATGTCTTCCTTCAAGAGATTTAGGCAACCAAGGTCAGATGCTTGGTCTCTCCGGTAGAGAGCTAGTTGCCTATATCCAGAATGAAGAGAGAAACGAAAGAGCAGATAAAGAACAAAGAGAAGCTGAGGGTAGAATATAAAGAGAACAAAAAAAAAAATGAAGCTGAAGAAAGAGAAAGGATGAGGCAACATGAAAGGAAGTTAAATAGAAATAACTTAGAAACCCTCTCACTTAGTTTCAGGAGTGAAGTCCCTCAGATTTTTGCTTTATATCTGCCAGCATTTAAGGACGTTGAGGTTTTCAATGCTTACTTCAATCATTTAGAAAAGATTTCTGAGCTACACTACTGGGATATCGAAACTGATGCAATCGGCCAACTTCTACCCTCCTGAATACTCAGCTGCCGGATATTTATATTTCCATTTCCGCTGAGGCTACCCTCGACGATTCGACACTTAAGTCCAAACTCTTGGCTGTGATCAACATGAATCCAGACTTCTACTGGGCAAAGTTTCGTCAGGCAAGTTTGCTACCTGGCTAGACTTACCACCAGTTCGGATTCACCCTCAGAAGAAGTCTACCGATTTGGTTGTACCCCACCCGGGTCAACAGCGACTATGAGTCTTCGTTCGTCTTTATTTTCTGGGATTAATTGAGGGCTACGCTGCCTTCTATATCAGAACATTTGTGAAAGACAGAAGAGTTTCTTTCTTCAAAGAATGCATCGAAGAAGCGGATTTGCACGCGTTCAGCTAAAACATCTACACCAAATATTCCAAGAAGAGTCATCCTACTTCTCCCAACAGTAGAGGTCACTTCCAAACCGAAATATCATCCCCAGTTTGAGCCTAGGAATGTTAAGCCACCCGTTTTTAATCCCGCTGCGTTAGATTACCCGAGACGACCCATCGTCTGTTTTTCTTGCTAAACCTCGGGACATGTAAGAACTAACTGCTCCAAAATTCTCAAATTAATGCTGCTCCCAGCTACCAAGTCTACCGAGTAAGCGCCTCTCTTTCTCCTCCGTCTGCTCGCCACGAAACGCCTAATTCTCCGCAAACTAATAGTTTCCCGGACATCAAGTTAATTTTTCATTTAACAGAAGCTCACCCGGTGGGCTCAACTTGAAACTAGATCAGTTAATGGTTGCTGGGTTTCAACCCTAGTCAGAGATACAGGATTCACGTGCATTGGTGTATCGGAAAAAATGATCCCCCTTGTGATCACCGACCACAATAAATTTGCAGTAGTCCAGGACTACCTGAGACGAGCCAACTGGTTGCCAGTGTCAGGTGTTTCATTGAATCTCAATACTTCACCAGTTGGGCGGAAGTCGTAGCAGTCCCTATTAAATTATGTGCCGCACTATTCGGCCAGAGCTCGCAGCTCTCCCCTAGTCCCGTTGCTCAGCTTGTCTTCAGGAGGGCCCAAGCCAGGAGGATTAAGGCACCCCCCCCTTCCTTTATACCCCCTCTTTTTTGACCGAGTACGAGACTCTTAACAACGAGTCTTTTGTAAGCGCCCAGAAGGAGTGTCCTTGCCTACAGCCCTGTGGGAAATGGCGAAAACCAACGAGGGCGAATACGTTCGTGGTCACAATGAGGTCTGCTACTTTGTTGAGAGTGATCTGTTGTTCTGCTCTACCTCCGTTCCTAACAACTCCATTACTCGCTTGCTGGCCACTTAGGCATAATAAGACATCCCAACGAACCTTTCACCATTTCTTTTGGCCTGGCGCTGCTAAAGAAATCATCGAGTTCTGTAGGTCTTTTAACAATTGTCAAAAGACTACGGCAAAAGGCCGAATTCCTTTAGCCTCCCTAAAAAACCTGAATTGTTTCGGAACCCTTTTAGAGAGTGGCCATTTAACTAATTGTTCCAATACACCACCTCGAGCAAAAAGCATTCTTATATCATAAGGCTCATCTATTTTGTCACCAGATTCCTAGACGCCGTCTCCTTAAGAAGATGCACAGCGTGACCTAGGGGGAATCCCTGATCTGCATCTTCTCCCGCATGGCATCCATTAGGAGATCTTATCTGATAGGAATAGACAATTTACCTCGAAGCTTATGGAGTATGTAAGAAAACTCTTATTATTCAAGGCACTCTTCACAACTACCTTTCACCATGCAGCTAATGACGTCTGTGAGAAATTAAATGGGACGCTGAAGACCGTTCTTAAGAAACTGTACATGCCCAGCCTCGGGAATCGTATCGATACCTGCGAGACACCGTCTTCTCCTGCATGGAGATGCCTTACGGAATCCTGGGGTTCGCGTCATTATAACTCCTTTACGGCGAAATGTTCCCAGCCCGACCACCATTCTCAATGAACTGTGTTCGAACCCCCGGCTAGATGAGGAGGTCAAGTCTTCATACGCATATATATTGGAACTTCGAAAGCTTCTGGAGAAAGAGGCGAGCATTACATACAAAAATGCAGACTTAAACCTGAAAAAGTAGACAACCTATTTTGACCTTAAGTCAAAATAAAGACCATTGAGCCTGGTGACGAGGTCTTGCTTAGCCCGCCAACGGAGAAAAACAAGCTTCTTTTCCAATGAGAGGTTTTGGTCCCATATTGGAATAAGTCACCGCACGGGGAAAATCCTGTCTAGGAAGGAGGATTCTTCTATCAGAGACCCCACTATACAATGCAAAAATGAATGCTAGATAAGTAATTTCAAAATTATAGACTGTAACACTAATTAATATAGGCTGCGAATATTAGAATCTCATCTTATAAAAGTCAAATCTCCCACCCTCAACCCCGATAATTCTTCAGTCCCCCTTCTAATTACTTAAGCATATATTCCTGGTTTATTTACCAACTTATTCCCCTACACCAAACAACCACCTAACATAAATCCAAGGTTTCCTTTAACTTCCTCATTACTTAATTTATCATCCTGTTCTCTATCTCCAACTCCGTTTGATAAGCACTTCACTCTTAATTGTTTAGGTAATATTTTTAAACTCTTAAATTTTTCTTCTACTTTATACCTTTAATGGACTTACACCATCTTAAACCATTTAAATTGTTACCCCTTTGATTCAGATTAGTATTTATTTTAGTTTATACATTCAGTTTTTGAACTTTTTTGTCATTTTCCTCACTGTTTTCTTAGTTTATTTGAATTATTTATTAATTTATATTTTTAATTGCCTTTTTGCCTTTTAGTTTTTTAATAAAATTGGTTATTACTCTTTTGATTGATTTGGTACTTATGTTATTTCTTTCGTTTTTTTTAATCATCAATTTATTTGGTTATGTCTTTTTGGGTATCTTTTAATCATTTTATTTATATTTTTTATATTTATTTATATTTATATTTTATTAATATTTTTTTAGAAAAAATAGCTCAACTTTCTCATTTCATTTAAACATTTAGTTCAAATTCTTTACTTTTTTACTATTTTAACATCATAATTAAATTTTTTTTTGTACAATTTTAATCTTAGAACCTGAAGATGGTCATGTTGCCCGAAACGTTGTTTCCAAAATTGAAATAAATATATGTACTTGAACATCTTCTGCACCCTTGCCTTCGCTGTGAAATTGTATATATATATATATATATATATATATATTATATAGCGAGATGACCTATTCCACGACAACCCTGACCAAGCATTTAACTATCCTTAACTCTCATGATCCTCCTGGAATGCCTTTCCATAAGCTTTCCTTAAAATTTTGAGCGCCAGTCATGTTGAGAAGAAATTTGGATCTTCCAGAGCTATGTAATGGACTAAGGCTAATTGTGATTAAAATGATACCTCACCTTTTTCAAGCTTAAATTTTAACTGGTCAGAACAAAGGAGAATTGGTTCTCACTCTACGGATTCCACTGAATCTTTCAGATAGGCAATTTTCATTCAAAAGACTGCAATTCCCTATTAGAGTCAGCTTTGTAATGTCTATCAACCTAGCCAAGGGCCATTCTCTGTAGGTTGCGGCACACAATTGCTTTAGCCTTGCTTTTCTCATGGTCACCTCTATGTTGGATCCTCAAGAGTTGAAAATAAGAAAAATCTAATTATTCTCACTCCTAATGGAAATAGAAATACGAACCATATTGTTTATCCTGTAGCTTTGCAGTAGTTGCCATTATTTGGTTTCTACATTTTGATAATGTTTACATGTTTTATTGTATTTATTTCTATTTAAATTATGTTAAGATTTAACAGTTGAATTCGTATTTTAATGTTATATCAATAAAATCTACTGTTTTTTTATTAAAAATTTCTATTATATTACAATAAGTTTTGGGCCAGAGGTACCAAGTTTGCACTCAGCAATATTTATTCTTTAAATCAACCCTGGAGACGTTAGAAACGAAAGTTTTCATTAGGATTAGCAAATATATTATTCAAAGTTCATCATCTGAGTCTGAAGATGATGCAATGCCAAATAGTTAAAGTTTGGAAAGACGTGGAAGATTTTCAAATACTCCTGTGCACGTAGGACTTTCGTCACTGGTTACTGATATTTTGGGTGAGGAAAATATATTCTATTCAATAGCAGCTCACACCTATACATAATGGAGCAGATATTTGTTTGATGGTCTGTCCGCTTTTTGCTATATATAATATATAGGTACCTACTATATATACCAGTAGATCCGGTCAAGCATATACAGTATATAGGTATATATATATATATATATATATATATATATATATATATATATATATATATATATATATATATATATATATATATATAGTGTATATAATATACTATACGATTCGTATATATTATATAATAAGGAATTACCCCCAAGCTAGTAAGGCAGCATCCACTAGTTATTATAATTGATACTAATAATCTTTATTTTATGAAAATAAGATTTATTTGTTTGTTTCGATATTTTATTCGTATATAGTTCTGAAAACTTGATTTTTCATATATTTTACTGCTATTATTACAGCTTCTCTTTTACTATAATATAGAAATATTCTGAATTATAATTTTAGACTGATAGAATCATTCCCATATTACTTTCAGAGAAGAAAAGAGGATCTAGATCGAATCAAAGCATTCAACGTGCTGTAACACAAGGATTAGTAAAAATGTGGACAGGTCTCACCAGCAAGGATGGTACACAGTGGGAAATTATTGAATCAAATAAAAATCACACAGGAAGATTTGGAGTTCAAAATATTCTTCGGTAATTACCTGTGCCTACACCACTGGCAAAACGACAAATTATTGAAGGTAATGTTCTGAGTTATTTTAGGTTAATAATTGATGATTTCATTATCAAGTTCAGACAAAACTGTACTGAAACTAAAGCTTGCAGACAATTGCAATGCGACTCTTGGAATATATCATGTGAAGAAGTTTATGCTACTATAGGCATCATGATTGCACGAGGAGTTCTAGCTAAAGAATAATCAGTGGAACATCTCCGTCAAAACAATGTGGTGTTCCATACTTCCGCGAATCAATGACACGAATAAGTTTCAAACAGATCATGAAATTCATTAGATTAGATATTCGATCAACAGGATCTGTTCGATTGAAAACAGATAAATTTGCTATGGTATCCCAAATTTGAGAAAGGTTCATTGGGAATTGCATTGCTTACTATAAACCTAGCAGAAATATAGCAGTGGATGAGCAGTTGTTACCATGTAAGACTAGGTGCCCATTCACACAATATATTGCCAGCAAGCCTGATGAGTTTGGTAGCAAATTTTGGTTAGCAGCCGATGTAAAGTCTAACAATTTGGTAAATGGATTCCCGTGCATTGGAAAAGATTAAGCTCGTCCTCCAAATCAACCACTCTCTGAATAAGTGGCTCTCCGTTCAATAGAACCATAAATTGGAAAAGGTAGAAATGTGACGACTGATAACTTTTTCACGTCAGTAAAACAAGCTGAATAACTACAGGCAAAAAGTACGAGTATCGTAGGTACAGTAAATCGTATTAGAAGAGAAATTCACACATGCTGAAGAAGAATCAATGCACACTTACAGTGTATCAAGGTAAACTTACCAAAAATGTACTCTTAATGAGCTCCATTCATAAAACTGTTGCAATTGGGGATGATAAAAAGAAAATTCCTGAAACTGTAAAGTTTTATAACTCTACAAAACATGGTGTAGATATAGTAGATCAAATGGCTCGAAAGTACAGCACAAAATGTGCTTCGCAAAGATGACCAGTGCAAGTTTTTTACAACATTTTGGATCTCGCTGGCATCAATGCAGTAGTTCTGTACAGAGAAGTTACTGGACAGAAAATTCCCTGCCGTAGATTCCTCTTACAATTCACCGAATAACTGCAAATAAACTTCAAGAATAGCGATGCTGTATATAATAGTAGCGATGACCATGAATCGTTAGAGACTTCTAGGAAACGAAAACAATGCCAAGTAGGAAGTTGCAATAAAAATAAAACATCTGAAACTTGTACAATTGTAAGAGACCTGTATGTGGTAAATGTACGAGCAAAGTGATAAACAAACTACTTTGCACTAATTTTAACAATTAACTATCTATGGAAAAATTATTTTATGTGTAAGAATGTTTAAATCATAAATTTATTCACCTAATGTTGATGAAAAAGAATATAATTTCTTAAAATTAAATGAATTGCATTTAGTTTTTTATTAAATACATTTTTCCTTACTTTATAATTATATCAATGATTTATAGAATGTATCATTAAAATTTGATTTAACATATATTATTTTCTTATCCCATATTGCACATATGACTTTGATATGTCAACAAAGATATATATATATATAAGAATATTAAAGAAAAGAGAAAAAGTGTGGTAAAAATGACTGCTCGGTCGTTCTAGGTGGTGCAACTTTTCGGACGTTCTAGTGTTAAATATATAATTCTCTGACAGAAAAACTGGAAGCACACAATACCTCGAAAGTTGCTCAGTACTTATTCCAATGTATTACAGGTAAAATTTCTATTCAAAGAAAGTGATCTCAGTTTTTAGTAAAATAGTGCAAATATTATACAATGTAAACTATTGTAACTAAGAATATCTTTTGCCCTCTACGTTTATCATATAATAAAATTTATTTCTCTCTCTATTTTTCGGAAATCATCAAGAGTTAGTCATTCTTATATGATATATTCTAAAACATTATATTTCCTATTATTTAACTAGTGAAGAAGAAAGAAATTATTCTAATACTTGGATTATATCATAAAGTCTACACTTGAATAGAAATAAACCATTTGGCTATTTGGAATTTATGATTACTATACTGATTACTGATTAAAGAATTTGGGGAGAGTTTTCGCTTAATACAAAGTTTTCCTCACTAAAAGGGCTGGAATGATTTTGACAGTGTATGTTACACAATTAAAGTTTTGTTCTAATGGTATCAATTTTACACATTGTACAAGCTAGCCTACTCGGATGCATTAATTTGTAAAGATCTATCATTATAAGTAAGCACCTCATTTCTTGTTTAAGTCAAAATATCTGCAACTTTGCGAAATATTATTCCATTTTTGTCGTTTATGTGAATATGGTAATGATTCTTGTGTCGTCATTTGTTTTTTGGTTTAAATTGATATAAAATCACTGGTCATTACATCGATTTCAATTTATTGTTTAATTCACATAGCTTATACTCAAAATGAACGAACCGTCACTTGTAATAATTTATCATTAAAACATACTAAGTTTCAAGAAAGATATGGTAGAGAGAAAGACAAACATGCAGAGAAAAATATAAATTAATATACATAAGATTAGAAACGGGGCGCATTAGAGTATAATGATAAAGAAAAGTTAATTAGTTCCGATGAGGTCATCATGAATAGGAAGGAGAGTACTTTTTTGCTCGAATCCTCTTTTAAAAATTTGTGTTATAGGGGGAGGGGGAGGTTATCCCAGTAATTATAGATTTTTGAGAATTTTTGTAATGATAACTAGCTAAGCTGATAGAATATCTTCAACATGATGGAAGAATAGCAAGCACAAACTGAAATTATGGATTGAAAGCTATTAGTAGTATTGACATAAAAAAAGAATATAAAAAGGGGTTTCTTTGCATATATGTAAATATAGTATGGTTAGTATGATGATAGTAACTAACAGACAAATTCATGAAGCGAGTTGGGAATTTTCTACTCAAATCAAACAAGGAACCGGACAACAAATAAGTGGCACACCGAGTCAAGGAAACAAAAAGTCAAGTTATTTAAATATTGATCCTCAGGCAACTTCAACATTTAATATTACTTCATCTTCATCAATTAATTTATGAATTGGTTTATATACTTTAACTGATGTGTCAGTTTGTGTAGTTATGTAGATATAAGTGCTGCAGCCACCCTAGGAAAATTCTTATCAGAAAATTAGATAGTATAATCATTTATACACAAAAAAGGAAAGAAATCCTTGAATGAAAATAATTCAAAATATGGAATATGAACTATGAAAGAGAGATGGCATATTTTTATACAAATAATAATATAAACAAAAATATGATGCCAGACGAACTATTACTGCATTCATATAAAGAATTTATACCATGTAACTGAATAGAATCGGTCACAGTTAAATTACACTTGTAATAATTTCCTGTAAGAGTAAAATAATTGATTCTAATTTAATTCGAGATATTTCCAACTGTAATTTTCCGAGGTGCAATTTAAATGTATCGTCTTAGAGAAAAAAATCTAATTCCTAGAATCACTTTCCCCATATAAGTGGCATTATTTCATCAGAGATATCTGATTTGACACAAGTTGGTAATGGAAACTTCATATTGAAACAATATCGCAAATAACTACTAAGCTCATTGAATGTGGTTTCTATTAACACGCAAACATATATACGCCTATATATATATATATATATATATATATATATATATATATATATATATATATATATATATATATATATTCATATATTCATCGTATAAAATTCTTTTCAAACCGATGGCTCAGTTCGAATTTGTTATTTTGTTTGTACATGTTTCAATTTGTCATGAATTGGTCTTTATATCAAGATTGTGGCCGTGGAGTATTCTCCCAAATCCAATAAAACTCCGATTTTAAAGTAAAAGTGGGGAATAAGGGAAGAATCTTTTAGCAAAACATTATTTGTCTCATGTGTTTCGATACCCTTGTATCATATTCAGTGATAAAGTAAAAATACAAATAAAAAGAGTAGAAAACTGGTTTATATATCACTGAGTAAACATACTTATATACAAACTAATAAACATATCAACAAATACCAACGTTTTGACAAACTTGTCAGCATGTTAAGACAACGTCGAAAGGGGTGGGAACGGAGGTCAAATTCGCGGTCGCATCCAAAGAGGTGATATACATACCTTCATAGGGGGCGATTAAGTATTCCTCGTAGTTCTGCTGAAAATTCCTCAAATTGGAAGTACTCCGTTTGAGTATAATTGAATGTTAAGCTTTGGTTGTTTTACTGGTTGGTATTTTGCTGTTTTCTTCTAAAAACTTTTTGTTGAGAATAGTTTCATAACTTTAACTTATGTGGATTTGCGGAGATCCTTTGCTTAGGTGGTATGTCAATCTTCTCAATAGTTTAGTTTCCGTCATTACAATATATAAGTGGAGGAGGAGTTGATTTGTTTTCGATTGCATTATACTCATATATCAAATGGGTCATTTGATTAGGTTCTGGTATGGGCTTCTGATATTTTTTCCTAATGAGGTTAATGGTGGGACTAGTTTGAGAAAATATACTTAACGATATTTTTGTTTTTTTTCTGCATAGGCTTCATAGATTTGTTAATAATTTTTGTAATTACTCGTTTGTCTATCCGGTACGCCATGTTCTTCATTGTGTTTCTGTAGAAGAATTTTATGTTATATTCTATGTTATTGTAGGCGTTGCTATGCTAATCTTGAAAAAAGATTTTAAAAACAATCTAAGGAAATAATTCAGGATCGTTTTGGTTATCATCTATCACAAAGAACGTTCGCTAAGGTTAGACTAGGGCGTCTTCAAGATCCATTAATTAACCACAGCTGAGCGTCTGCCCTCTGTGAGGAGTTTTAGCGTAGTGGACTTGAAGGAAATTAGTTTTGGCCGTGCCAGCCGGGTCAGTGTTCTGCTGTTAGACGTTAGTACGCAATCTTCCTGAAATTTTATACACAGTGCTCGAATATTCTGCACTAAGAAATAAAGTTCGTGAAGAAGGACTACTCCGCCTATCAGCAGAACACTACCCCGGCCGACACGGCCAAGAGTGTTCCATAGTGGTTTATGGCGAAGATAAACTTCTGTTCGAAGGACTTTTGGCCGACGCACTTGCCCTTTCTCAATATATAGTTACATAGTGATATAGATGCAGCAAGGACTACTTTGTCCATTTAAAGCCAGTACCATTCTATAGTAGTATGCTAATTGTCCGCCTTTGGACAATGTGGCCACGATGCTTACTAACGCGATGTTCAATCCACAACGGAGCTCCGAATGTTAACAATATCATTATCCATCAAACAACTGCAACTTTGCCAATTTTGGACGAGCAAAGAGATGTGGCATCAAAGTCCCTTCAACTTTATAATTTCAGGCAGCTTTATAGTTTAACTTTAAAACTCCTGGTATTTACTTGTTTATCCTCATTCAGTCACCACACTTGATCCATTTTGCTCATACTTCATAACATCCTAATATAGAATAATATTCCAGCAAATTTAACTTTTTATAATTAAGCCAACTTAAAGAAATGTGCAATTTTAATTATTATTTTTAATTATCACTAAAGTGTTTTGGTTGTAGCTTTATGCGTCTTCTCCTTTTCTCTACGATTTCCTTCCATTTAATTAATTTGTCACCTGATATTTCCAAATTACCACACAAAAATAAACACCTGCAAATAACAAAAGGTTATGTTCTGAAGATTATATTGAAAAGCTTACTTTGTCATATGAATTTCCTCTATTTGTAATAATGGTGAAAATCACACCTAATTATTGGAGAATAATCTTTGAAGTCATTCATATGAAAATCTCATTGATGTTGGTTAATTAAATAATAACATTAACCTATCCCTTAATGTAACTAATAACATTTGATTCAAAGAAAATTGAGGAATTGTCAAGATGTGTTTTCCAATTATGAAGGTGATGTGTTAAGCCGAATAAAGTAAAATAACAAATAGATAAATGATGTAATAACAAGTATTGATTATCATTTAGAATCGACAGAATACCAGGTTGCTTTTAGTTTTGAGAAATAGCATATACACATATTTATTTAGGGTAGATGATACATACTAGATCATTCAAAAAGTTTCTGTTGCTTTATAAAATAAAAATATAATTTTAAGTAAATTTAATCAATTGTATAGTTACTAAATTTTATCTACTTTTTCTAGACATTTTATTGAATGAAAATACGAAACAAAGTTCTTTGAAATAAAAGCCTTTCTATAGAAAATCTTCAGCTGATAATACATAACTCCCTAAAAAGAGAAAGGATGAGTAGGGAAGCGAGGTTCGTCTATCAATACTCTAATCAACATGTTCTATATTGTTGGTTCTAGCAATTTATTCGCATTTTCTCCATTAATTGTCTAGACCACTCTTCGTTAATGTCTTAACAAGACTACACTATTCCACATTTACTGCTCATTAGAAAGAATTTGGATATTAGCTCAAAATAGAATAGATTGCAATGCATATTGTTTCACAGCATCCTTTTTGTATTTTTAATAGCAATTAAATGGGAAAACGTTGTACAACCAAATGAAAATATATGATTGATTAAATTTACTACAAACTTATTTTTTATTTTTCTAAGCGACACAAGATATAAGACATCTTAATATTACGTTTCCCTGTAATTTAGCGGGAATGAAAGCCATTAAATTAGAGTGTTCTGTCATATTCTCTCGTGAAGGCCTGTTGTGTGCTGAAGTTGGCGTTTCGAAGGCACGCAAGATAGATTGCCTGACTGAGTTCAATGATCGAGTCTGCACACCTTTTTTTTCATGACCAAGAACATGTAGAATATGCAGTGACAGAATACCTTTCAGCAATCGCTAAACAAAATTAACTCATGAAATAAAGATATTTATTTTATTATATTTTTTATTGCAGAGAGTTACAAGAAATCAATCAAAAGTAATGCCACTGAGAAACCTAACCCTTTAACACGGTCTACTCTTCTCTATGATCCAAATTGGTTTGTTCTTATGGAACTACACAATTTTTCTTAGTTGGGTAATGAAAAAAGGCAGTTGACAGCATGTTTAAGATCTCTGAGTTATTTGAAAGATAAAACACATTTCCATAAGAAGGAAAGCAAGAAAAAAGATCAGGTGTTTTTCCTGAGAATACATTGTAATATAGAAAAAACACACACTTATTCTATACATTAGTAACAGGCATTTTTTTAATATTCTAAATATATGTTCATATATATACTGACCCCTGGGGATATAAATATATAAGATATAATTAAAATCAAGTAACAGAAGCATTAAGAGTAAACAAGAAGTTTGATTCAATTATTCCCTTTAGGCTGCAGTGCCCTTACTGAGCGCCATAGATCATATTTACTGGCATCATATTTTAAGTGATAATAAAGGTGACAGAATGTGTTTCCCCTCAAATCAATAATTTCACACAATAAAACAGGTCCTTATGTGTCATTTTCATTATCACTCACTATTAGAAGTTCCATGTGCAGCAGTATATAGAGAATAACCTAGATAAGTACAGAGATTTTGGTAGAAGCAATGAAGTAGGTCTACTTCTTTCCTTCATTTACTTGTTGTTTGCAAAGTGTGTAAGGATATTAAACATCAGCTAAAAAAAGTTACGTTTTCTTCTCCTCGTGCAAAAAAAAAAGTAGATTATCTGGTAAACCTAGCCAAAATTATTCTTTGTAAGAGGTAAAATTTCTGCCCATTCGTGGTTTAAGTAAGAAGAATCACTCCCAAAACAAGACTTTTCTATTTCTTCGTCAACTTGCATACTCAAACCATTAATAGTGAAAGAAAGGTTAAATACATATTGTGAGTTCGATAATATATATCCCAATAACCGCCAAGAGGAGGTAAAATATATTTTTCAAAGAGAGGATAATGGAATGAAAACAAAGGACGGGAAGGTTTAGACAGTGATCGACCGAATTTTACTGGTTAATGTTCATCCATGGCCATTAATATTTACAGCAGAGGGCCTGCGCCTTAAAATTCCATGTTCATTTCTGCCTAAATGAGCAAATAATTTAAAGAGAAGAGAATGCTACATCCCGGCGACTAGAAATATAAAAAGAATATATGAGCAAAGACCCCTGTTTCGCAATTGGAGCGAGAACAAAAGAGTCATTCTTCCGTAACCTCTTTCTTTACTCGTCACAGAGAAAGTATGGAAGAAATCCCCTCGTAGTCAGGCACAAGAAACTTGACCATTCAGTCAGCGGATATTACTAGAATTATTTGCGCCTAACCCTGTATTTGAAATATGAAAACGAGTCGAGAGGAAAATCAAGAAAAGGAATATCAGCAGGAGCAATATTTAAACCGATATGAATAACAACACAGTCCTAGTAAATCATCTAACATTAAATACCTGCCTTAGAGAAAAGCTTGATAAAACGTCATGGGAAAGTTGGGTTTGGAATTAAGAACTACCTCTTTACATCTACAAATGTCTCGCATTATCCGTACATTTATATGCTGTTTGTTTATTCCTGTCTCCTAAAAGATTTTTGCCTTTGGTCTGGAAAGGGGGGTTTAAAGAGAATTACATGCTTACCTAATAAGGTATTTTATCTTCTTTATCACTCACTAGACTTGAATTTACTAAATTAGTTCTGAATTTTTCTAAGTATATATGGACATTGGTACATTGGTCGCTAAATCTGTAAGGGCGCCAAATCTCAAAAGTGATATCTCAATAAGAACATGAGTAAGGGCCTCAATTAAGTAGCCGATCGAGAAAGAATTTGTTTCCCTTAAAAGCTTATTCAATGAGCTGATGCATATAAGCGCAATTAATGCCTAAAGTTGGCTTTATATTTATCTAAAATTTCTAATTTTTGTGTCAGAACTCTACATATGGTCTTGCTTAAAATAAAGGAATCATTTAAGAATCTCGAGTAGGAAATTTTGGAAAATCACTGTGACACACTTTTTTTATAAAAGGTGGCTGATCAAAAATTATTAATAAACTTCCAAATCATGTCGCTATATCAAATTATTTTTCAAATTCATTAGTAGAGTTAAAATTAGAAACGACCTTGGGTTGAAAACATTAATTATATTGCTAAATTTAAGCATAGAACACACAAGATTCGATAATGGTTTCCTTTGCAGCATAAACTGAGGACAAAAAACCATCATTTTTTTATCATTCAGGTGATAAAATTAATTAAATATACGAGTACTACTGTAATTCCATTATTTTATGCAAGATGGAAATGCATCTCATATATATAAAGAAAGCATAGCTTTTCTCATTAAAATACTTCTGATTTTATGGAAACTTAATGGGTCACCATGGAACCACGAAAAAAAAACATTTGACAAAAATGTTTGCTCAGCCTTTGAGTGCGATGCCTAGTGTGATCTATAAATCTGTGATGTGATCCACTTCCCTGAAAAGATTGTCTTCATGCGAAAACCTCAATCAAGCCACGATTTAAAATGAAAATTCTAAAATTAAAGTGATAGGTTGGATAAGAAAATTAGAAGACAGACTTGATCGAATATTTGAATAATAGGTAAAATTAAAATCCGCAAAATTTCGTTTGTAGACTGTAAATTAGAACATAATCCATATAGAGTAAGATACAAGCTAAGATAACAAAAGACTACACTGATATTTTCTTAAAACACTTTACTTTCAATGAACATCTAACCCAAAAATATTTGAAAGATTTTCAATGAGAATTTCAAATTATATCGTTGATAGGAGCGATAATCTCTCTACCACACTTTCCGGTCCAAGGATAGAGGATAAAAATCTCTCTAGCTTAGTGGATACGGATTTAGTCTTCTTATATCGATACAAGTTTCGATTTCAGCGATCCTTGTATACGAAATTTACCTAGGCATGGCTAAGTATCTCCACATCTTTGTCGGATAGGTCAATCATAACATGACTTTGATTTCCTTCCCCTTTCTAAACAACGCCTACTTACTCTCCTCTGTTCCAGAACCCTTCCGTTAGAGTTAATGTATCTCTTACGAGGGGATTCATATTTTCATACTAGGTAGAGTACAAGTGACTCCTACCAGGAATTTTATATACACATAGCCTTGAGGCAGAACCATGATGGATTCTTAGAGTTCTGGTTAGTGTCAAAATACAATAATACAGGAAAAGCCGCCACTCCCTGGCAATCGAAGACGGACCCTTGATGCCTTATTGCAAACCAAGGAGTTTCATTATTATATTTATGTTTATTTACTTATTGGTTTAAGGGATCTCATAATAATGATAGAAGATTGTTCTGTTAAGAAGACATTGTTGGATAAAACCGTAGATTAAGAAGCTAAGTGAGGACAGTTCTGGTGGTTTGGCTAGCCAGGAAAAAGACCGATATATGCTAAAGTAATCGTCTTTGAAAACAATTATTCAACAGTATCATAGAATTTGAGGTAGTGGGCGAATTTTCTCCATTCGTGATGAAACCATTTATTAGATAATGTTTCGCTTGCTTGCACCATTGAACATACTAATTTATCTTTCAACCACAACATACTTCGTTTATCCTATTTTAAGTTCTTCACAAATTATTGTTCATAAAACTTGTTTCTACATTTCCCACAACTAAAAGTTATGTTGGAAGAATGAAGTATTTTTTTTAAAGTGACTTGGCCGAGATAAAACTAAATAAGCTTCTCTGTTTCGAATAAGTCATAAACGAAGGTAAAACAAGAAACAGCAAACAAACTACCAAAGAATAAAGGAAATATGGAAAGAGAAACAAGAAGACCATGCAGGCAACGGAAATAAACCTAAAAGTATAAGTTACCGAAGCATTCCACTTCATCATCAAGGACCTGAATGATGGCAAATGTATTAAACATTTAGTGGCAACATAAGAGAAGAGAATGATAAAAACAAGATACGAATATATCCTGGAGAATGCGTCAATCTCAAATGAATAACTTTCAATGAGATAAAATTTGTCAAATTCAGAAAGAGATCCGAGGCCAATATAATCAATTCCCCCTTTCAAAATACAAAGTTGAACTTAGAACCTCAATACAGGTAATCAAGGAAAGCCAAATGGAGAACAAAGCTCAGCATACTACAAAAAATAAACAAAGCTCGATCAGAAAAACGAACCAAAGCATATTCAGATAGACCGATCAAAATACTATACTACAATTTGAGCAAGGAGTGAACAAAGAAAGAAGACAAATGAATCTCTTCAAATAGCCGTTTAATAATGTTAACTCATCAGCTGAGAATCATGCAGGGGGACAATGTAGCGGAATAGGTGAGAACTCTTTCTTTGAATGAACGTCACCAATCCAGAGGCTAATTCAAATATTAGAAAAAGAACTTTACATTTAGCGAACTCATCGTTCTGCCAAAAATTTTCTACAGATTTCATCCAGAGGTTTTTTAATTGATTTATAAAGGATTGCTTCACATTTCTTGGAATTCTGGCCTTACTATTTAAATATTGTCCTATTTTCTGTTTATTTATAAAATTATCTTGAAATTTGTGTAAAAAAAATAAATTGATTGTATCATTTGTAATTTACATTTTAAATATTTTGTTTAAAAAACCCTGGTCTGAAAAATAACGTAACGCAGAACTTTACTGAGAGATGTGCCTTTCAATGTCGATTGATTTTTAGGAACTAGAGAAGCGTGGTTCTATGTTACTAGTATATTTAGATATTAGTTAATTTATATCCCCAGTGGCCTTTTCCAATTGGCTAAGATGGATTTCGCATAATTTTGAATTCAATTCTACATATATACCTATATTATTCTTCACACAGGTTTTAATGCACGGTCTCTCAAAATAACACAAAGAGGAACGCCACTCGAATCTATTATATCGTGTATTGACGCACATGCATACAGACTCTGAAAGTGGTTATCTTCCAGCTCGCTAACACCGTTGGATTGACCTCTTCTTCATACATAATTCATTACACTGATTCTTTGGGAAAATTTGTAAAAATTTACATAGCAGATAGCCATCTAGTTAACTTTGATATACATAGCCTGTTTGCCAGTGTCTTAGTTAATTAAGCCATTGGTGTTCTTTTTAAGTTATTTGACAATTCAATATTAAACCGCACGAAACAAAAGAACAGAATAATTTTCTCCGGAAAAAGATATTTCCTAATACCAAAAATTCTGTATGGGGGTGAGGTTCGAACCCAATACACTTAGGCTACTAGGCTACGCGGAAGACAAGCTTTTAAGGCAGGTTTTGGAAGGTCAATTGGGACTATAAAAGAGAGCGAAATTAATTGAGAACTCAAAGGACAGAGAAGAAATTGAGGTAAACACGACGAAAATATAAAATGTATAAATCTTTCATGAGTGCGAAAGAATAACGCAATTAATCCAGCATACAGAAAGAAAGAGAAAAACAGGATAATTTTTCTTGGGAAAAAGTTATTTCCTAATTCGAAAAATTCCGTACATGAGTGATGCTTGCTTCATTTCATGATTCTTTAGCGCTCATGAAGGATTTATATATATATATATATATATATATGTGTGACAGAAATCATGATTATTTAATAAAATAGGTCTTATCGAATCTAGTCTTGAACGAGCTTCAATAGATAGCCTCAAGAATTAAAAGTCCAACTCTGATTTCCCAGCTCATTATACATGATGCCATAATGTGACCTGGTAACACAAGGTAGAGCGAGTCTTACCTCTTCTACATAAAAATAATACATAACCAATTTCGAAATAACAACAAGGGGCAATTTTTGAACAAATTTACCCTTGTAAATAAGAACTAAAAATAATCTGTCAAACGTATTTCTGTTATTAATAACAGAATAATAATTAAATGTTAATAGCACGATAAATAATTTTTTATAGTGACAACATCATTGCAATTAATGCAATTTTATTTTAGGTGGTCGTAAGTCTGAGCAAATTTTATGTGTATTGAATTGGTTTTTGCCTGAATGCCAATCTATAAAAACTCTTCTTCTATTCTTTGCGCATATAGTCACCCTCTGTTGGGCAGTGTGAAGCAATTAGAGAGAGTGATCATTTCTTCCATCTGTTAGTTTGAGTTCTTTTATCCATATTTTCCGGTTGTCGAGCGTTTACAGGCTGCTTTTGTAATTTGACAACACACGTTGAAAAAGCACTTTCTTTTAACTAAAGTTTTTAAAATTTGTTCTTCAAATTAATAAGCCAATGAAAATGCCCGAGGTAATCTTTGGCATAAATCTCATCATTATTTTATATTGTTGTAAGAGAAGCATTATTCTGAAACCGCTCTTCTTAATGTTTCAGACGGTTTACGTAGTGCTGCCAATAGGGCTTGTACGTCCATTCAAATCCTCCTAGACCTCACCACTGCTTTTGACACTATCGATCACACTGTCCTCTTTGGTCATCTTCAAATTTTTCTTGGTCTCTCGGGCACCGCACTTGCTTGGTTCCGCTCGTCCATCTCCTTCCAAACCCACTCGGTGATGCTCAATACCCCTATCCTTGGAGCCCGCGCCCATTCATTTTTGGGTGCCTCAGGGCTCAGTCCTTGGTCTTCTCCTCTTTCACATTTACTTACTTCCTCTTGGCTCCCTTCTTTGTGCTTTGGGCTTGCTCTTCCACATCTATGCTGATGACACTCATATATACCTTTCCTCATCCCTTGTGTCCTTCTCTCAATCTATTACCAAGCTTCTTTTAGCCTACACCTCCATAAACAAATGGCTATCTGGCAACTTTTTCAAAATTAACCACGATAAAACTAAAGTTCTCTTTGTTGGTACCGCTTCGATTGTGGAGAAATCTAATGCTCTCTTCCTCTTTCTTAACCTCAAGGAAACCAATATATCCTTCTATGATTCCGTCAGTAATCTTCTTGTTATTTTCGACGAGCACCTCTCGTTTAAACCACACATCCATCGTATCTGTAGGTCTTCCCTCGGTTTCGTCCGCAACTTTTCACTTGTTCGATCCCATTTTGATCAACGAAGCCTTGAGACTGCTATTCATGCCTTCGTCACCTCAGGCTTAGACTACTGCAATTCTCTTCTAGTGAATCTTCCTTGTTTGTCACTTTACCCCTACAACTAGTTCAGAATAATGCTGCCGGGATCCTCCTTCGCCACCCCCGGTTCTCTCCTTCGATGCATCTGTTATAGGAGCTACACTGGTTACCTATTTGCTCCCGTACTTACTATAAAATTCTTCTCATCACCTAAAAGGCTTAAAACCTCAAGGCTCCACCTTATCTTTCGTCTGCCCTGTCCCGTCGTCAAACTCTTCGGGCACTCCAGTCTAACCTCGCCCCCATCCTGAAGACTCCTCTTTCTGTCCTCTGATCGATGGGTGACCATTCCTTTTTAGTTTGTGCTCCTAGCCTCTGGAATGCTCTTTCTGCCAAAGTCCGATCCTTTCCCTCCCTTGCTACTTTTAAACGTCTCCTCAAGATTCATCTCTTCAGAATTGCCTTCTCTTCCCTGTAAACTTTCTCTGCACTCGCTACACAACATGTGCTCTGTGAAGGCTAACAGCCCTGAAGGGTGCATTATAAATACTTATTATTATTATTATTTTATTATTCTGAATGTGCCTGATCTTTCTTTGGTGAAATTAGAAAAAATACCAGGAAGCTAATGATATGGATCCGACATTAGCAGCCTAACCAAAACACATACATACAAGGGATCTAATACGAGCAGAAGCGAAGAATTTGTGCAGAAAGTACATGAAAATTTTAGAAAATCCAAGCAAGTCAGTTGAGCCTTTGTAAAGGACTTCAAATTTTCGAAATGGACCATCAGAAGAGATATGGATGAAGATATATCATACAAGACTCATGTGATTCAATGACGACAGTTTATATTAGGTAAGTCAACAGAGAATCGTTTGATCTTTGAAAATTGCTTGTTCTCCATGTTGAATCATCTAGAAGTGGAAATGGTTTAAGAAAAACTTTGAACAGGACCAAAAGGTAAACCTAAGGATTTATATTTATTTATGTGCATGCCAAGATAGGTTCCAACTCTAATACATACCTGGTTTTCAGTATATCTCAAGGATCTGAGAGTCGGTAGCAGTGAGAGAAATGGCATGACCCTTATCAATTTTTTTTAGAGGACATAAGTGTAATTGTGTCTACACAAAGGTTATACATAAAAGTGTAAGGTCGTAGATAGTCACAGTACGCAAGGGAAGACTTTAGATCTTCGACAAAGGTCCTGCAACATCTCATACGTTTACAACAACTCAAGCATGGATGCGTGCCAATTTGCACGACCATGTTCGCCCAGACACATCACCTGCTAGCTCCCCCTCTAATCCACTCGTTTATTACGCAAGGGATCCCGTCAATCAATCAGCACCCCTATAACACCATTCAATCTCTCAAGTCCAATATAATAAAGAGTATGTCCAAAATTGATTATAATATCTGATTCGCGTATGTCTACGATTCAGATTCCGAATTAAAACAATCATTGAGACAAATGGTAGATTAATTTAAAGGCTTGATATACGGATTCTAAAAATTATTCAGACCGATTTTGATTTAAATACATCTTTATCTAATGTATTATGGGTCTTTTTCTATAGTCCTATAAATGACATACAAAATGCTGATGCATCCTGTATATACAGGTTGACCCCGATGACAACCTTCTTGCGAATTTGGGTCCGGCCACATTTCTACGTTAATATTTTTAATTTTAGGCTTCTGAACGCCCTGTTTAATCAGATTCTCGCTTTGTTCTTCCTGATGACACTTGATTTTTTATTTACTTCTACCGCACCTGAAATTAATAGGACGAATGGTTTGCACCAATAGGAGTTAAGAAGCCAAATATCCGGTGCTGTGGAATCTAAAAAAAATTCCCCAAAAGCCAGGCCTGGGTCTTCTGTTGGATGTTTTAGAGCAGAGATTATTGATGCCAAAATATGGTCTCACTGCCACAACTCAGTTGTTTGAATACTGGAACCTAGATGTCGCTTTTCTTGTGCTTGCCTAGCATTTCCTGCTAAGAAATTATCCCTGCAATAACTTGTATGAAAAGTAGAATATCTCCAAATGGTACGCATTGACTTTCTGGGATAATTGTTGATGATATTCTTTATTTCAGCGAGAAAATTTTGCGTTCTGATGGCGTCAGATTGTTGAACAGATTTTCATTTGTGTTGTTGGCTATGAATTGAATCATGAATCTTCTAGCTCGTTTATAATCTATATCATCATCTTCAGGCTGACGTTGAGGAAACCTGAACTCTCTTAGGTTGCTCTTAAGTCACGGAGTCCAAGGATTACACCATGCTTCGTGCATAAATAATCCAGAATCAAAAATTATGCCGAAAAATCAACCAAAAATGGCTATCTATGAAGAAGAAAACAAAACGAGGACAATCTAAAAGAATATGCCTAAAATTCGCAGTTTAAAATTGCAAATCAAGGGCGTGCAAGCCCTGCTTATTCCGAGCTTAGCAAAAATTATGACACACACGTTTTTGTTTATCTTTCGAAATAATTAATTATATGATAGATAAATTACGCAAGACAAACTTAATCTTTCACTTTTCCAGGAGGTGATATACTAAAACGTCTTCCAATGTGTATTGGTGTGTCGAGATGGAAGTGGCAGGAATATAGATCTCTGCTCCCCTGCGCGTCGGCTAAAATAAGTTCTTCTTTGCCCAACAGTATAAGTTCCAAAGAATCGCCGTCCACCAAATCGTGGAGAGGCACTAGAAGAGGGAGACCTCAAAAATCCAGCTGGCATAAGCAGACCTTAAGTTAACTACCGTTTGGCTATATGAATGGCCTTCGAAAGTGCTTCCCAGCTCAAAATAACTGGGATCCTCAAGAAACAGAATATTTCTGAAGCCACGCTATTAAAAGCCACCAATTAGAAGGTGCCAAGAGCTTTAGATGCGTGAAATGGTATCTGCGCATGCGATAACAACGTTGAGAACGTTATCTTCGCCTTCTCAATGTGTATTGGTGTGTCGAGATGGAAGTGGCAGGAATATAGATCTCTGCTCCCCTGCGCGTCGGCTAAAATAAGTTCTTCTTCGCCCAACAGTATAAGTTCCAAAGAATCGCCGTCCACCAAATCGTGGAGAGGCACTAAAAGGGGGAGACCTCAAAAATCCCGCTGGCATAAGCAGACCTTAAGTTAACTACCGTTTGGCTATATGAATGGCCTTCGAAAGTGCTTCCCAGCTCAAAATAACTGGGATCCTCAAGAAACAGAATATTTCTGAAGCCACGCTATTAAAAGCCACCAATTAGAAGGTGCCAAGAGCTTTAGATGCGTGAAATGGTATCTGCGCATGCGATAACAACGTTGAGAACGTTATCTTCGCCTTCTCAACGACTTCAACAGTCATAGCAACCAAATTTTCATTTTTGTAAAGAAAAAAACTTCAGGATTGATGCGTTTATCGACAATCTAAACGAGCGCGAAGTAAGCTTTGGGTAGGACGTCTCCAATGTCTGTTACATATCCAAGCACATTTACTCGGGCTCCATAGTGATTCTCAACGTCCTGGTCTATACATCGGGACGATACTACCTCTGTGTTCCGTACCTAGTTACAGGCTCAACGATTATGAGATGTTCGCATGAAGGTCCTGCCATGGTTGAGAAATATCACGAAAAAGGGGTGCTACGTCGCTTAGGAGGACGGTTCTCGTCTCCTCAAGGCCAAGACCAAGCAAACTTGGTTGCAATCAAATATGAAAAACTGTTCGAAGGAATATTGGCCACTGGCTCCAACCAACCTCTGTATATCTATTCAAGTACAACGTTTGTGCGCGTGTCAATGGAATTTCCAGAAAATTATGTCAACGGTCTGAAAAATTCCTTTAACCACATGTGGGACAGCATGTGAAAAAACTTTGTCCGCAACGTATGTAGCGACTGAATATTTCGTCTGGAGCTCGTGCTAGCTGCTGAGGGCAGCCAAATTGATTTATATTACAATTTAAACACATATTTATATGTTAAAATAGTAAAAACGTGTCTATCTGTAACAAAACAGACATTAGTTCCTTTGGTATGAGCATCTTAACGAGTGTAAAAGAACCTTTGTAATAACCGTTAAATATATATAAATATATCCATAACCCTATATTTTAAGAAAAAGATTTTTTGAAGGTTTGGATAAGATTTTTTTCATTTAGATCAGTTGTAACCTATGTAGATTTAATTTTTTTTTATCAAAGTTATTTCTAATAATTCATTTATAAGAAGAAGAAGAAGAAGAAGAAGAAGAAGAAGAAGAAGAAGAAGAAGAAGAAGCGAAGATGGTGAAGAAGATGATGTTAAAGAAGAAGAAGAAAAGTATGATGATAAGGATGATGATGAAGATGAAGAAGAATAACAATAAGAATAACAAGAGGAAAAAGAACTACAGAACTACAGAATCTAGGACCAGCAAAGACCCTAAGGTCCGCTCGAGGCTAGTCCGCTACACTAAATCAAAAACTACGATACGCTCTTATCTACGAGTGTATCTCTAACATGCTATTTTTTTTTTATTTATTTTTTTTTTTTTAATACTATCTACTGGACACACTTATCTACATGTGTACATTATCGTGCAATTTTAACTAATCAAACTAGGGGTCGGGGGAGATAGAAAGTTTTTCTTCTCATCTTCCGCAGCCACTCGACTGCTAGTGGTGAAAAGCTAATTTAGGGATAGAGACTACTTATAGGATAGGCAGAAAAGAAATGGGACATCTAAGTTACACATGCAGAGAATCGCCGGCATCATTTTTAGTCATCATAATTTCATATCCTTAAACCTCCGCTCCAAACTCCCTCTCTGCAAGGACGTTTAAATTCACAGTGCTCAACTACGTTATATTTAAACTATTCAAATGCACGTCGAGACGATTTTTAAACATATTAACCGAAGTGCTATCTACTACGTGGGTGGGCAGCCGATTCCAATTTTGAGTAACTTTAAATGTAAAATAGTTTTGGGCTATACTAGTGTTAAAACGCTTGTTCACTAATTTTAACCCGTGCTGACGAGTATTTCCCCTATGATCCAGTTCGAACAGATTGCGAAAGTCAACGTTTGAGAAACCCTTTAGTATTTTAAATACTTCTATTAGCTGGCCACGTAATCTTCTGCGTTCTAGAGATGGCAAATCTAAAGCCCTGAGCCTTTCCTCGTATGATCTATTCCTCAGCTCTGGAATTAATTTCGTAGCCCTACGCTGCACTCTTTCTAATTGCGCGATATCTTTCATTAAATATGGAGCCCAAAATTGAACAGCGTATTCGAGAAGTGGCCGCACAAGGGATTTATATAAAGGTAAAATTACATCCTTAGATTTGAAGGTGAAATTACGCGCGATATAACCCAAAACGCGATTTGCTTTTTTACACGCATCCGCGCATTGCTTCGAGAATTTAAAATCATCTGAGACTAATACTCCCAAGTCTTTTTCTAATTTAACCGCGTCGAGGACTTGGCCTTTCATGGTATATTCTACTCTTAAATTATGGCAACCCAAGTTCATTACCTTGCATTTGCTTAAATTAAATTCCATTTGCCACTTGTCCGCCCAATTGGCAATCGAGTTTAGGTCCCCCTGCAATTTATCGACATCCGCTCTTACATAGGCACGATTGCCCAGCTTCGTGTCGTCCGCAAATTTCGAAATCCGACTAAGTATGCCTTTATCTTAATCTTTAATATAAATTAAGAACAATAAAGGGCCTAAAACAGAGACCTGCGGTACCCCACTACTAACGCTGGCCCAATCTGAACATTCCCCATTTATTACCACCCGCTGCGAGCGATCTTTCAGCCAATTTCTAATCCAGTTTAAAATCTTACCAGTCACCCCAATCGCTTTAACTTTCATTAATAACCTTTGGTGGGGGACGGTGTCGAACGCCTTTTTAAAGTCTAAATATATTACGTCTACAGCTTTGCTTTCATCGTACACGCAAATCATTTTGTGGAAGAATTCGAGCAAGTTAGTCAAGCACGATCTCGCACGCCTAAATCCATGTTGGTTATCGTTAATCAGCTTATTTGCCTCGAGGTGGCTCACTATTCTATCTTTAATTACAGATTCTAAAAGCTTCCCAACTACCGAAGTTAGACTAATAGGCCGAAAATTCGTTGCTTCAAATCTATTACCCTTCTTAAATATAGGTGTAACGTTTGCTCGCTTGAAATCCAACGGAACTACGCCATCCTCTAATAAGCAATTGAAAATTTCACGCAATGGCTTAACGAGTTCATTTTGAAGCTCCTTTAAATGAATTGGATATACCCCATCGGGGCCCGGAGATTTCGACTTTTTCATTAGCTTAATAAATTTAAGGATTTCCTCGTCATTTATAGTTACATCGGATATGCAATTATAAGCACTACGAACTTCCCCAATTAACGATTCCAATTCGGAAGAATCTTCCACAGTAAACATGCTCGTAAAATGCTCATTTAAAATTTTGGACATTTCTGTCGGAATTTCAGTCAAACGACCATCCTTATCTTTGATCGGCCCTATCGATCCTTTTACGGGTTTCCTATTATTTACGTACCCATAAAACCGTTTCGGTTCATTCTTCGAATCCTTTGCGAGGTTTATTTCATACTTCCTCTTCGCATCTCTGACCGCACGTTTAACTTCCCTACGAGAATCTATGTAATTTTGCCGACTTATAACTGACCCATTGTTTTTATGAATTTTAAATTTTCTATTTTGGTCCCGGATTAAGCGTAGTATTAACGGACTAAGCCACGGAGCTCTCACCGACTTCCCGCTCTTACGCACATACTTAACCAAATCAGAATTCACACGAAGCAGCGTACATCGAAGTTCTGCGTACATCTCTCCTACCGACCTGTTCTCGAATCGTATTCCCCAGTCTATATCCTTAATCCTTTCGCGAAAAATATCGAAATCACAGCTACCAAAACGAGGGATGAGCTGCGAACTCATTCTAACTTCTACGAAGGTGTTTAGTTCGAATCTAATCGCATTATGGTCGCTGGAAGCTAAATGTTCACCCACACGTACGTTTTCTAACAATGACTCATCGGTTGCCATGATTAAATCAAGAATATTGCTATCACGAGTAGGCTCTTCCACTTTTTGTACGAGAAAATTCTCCAACATAAAGTTTAATAGCCTCTCACCCGGTTTATTAGAAGTAAGGTTGCTAAAGTTAACATTAGGTAAATTAAAATCGCTGCAGACTAATGTGGTCCCTTTTCTAATCCAAGACGTAAGCGTATCGAAGAGTGCAGCATCTTCTCTTTCCAATTGGCAAGGCGGACGATATACTACGACTAAGTTAATTTTATTTATAGCATCTAAACTTAGCTGGACTAATAAAGCATCACTTCGCATATCATCCTTAGAAGAGTCCATCGTTATGGCGTTTAGATCCACATTTATATACATTAATACGCCCCCTCCTCTACCGGTTTGTCTACTTCTGTAATGAATTTTGTACCTCGCTATATCGAACTCGCAAACACTGATCCCCGTATGAGTGTCTAACCATGTTTCACTTAGGAATACGAGGTCGAAATCACCCTCTAGAATAACGGCTTTTATTTCGGCAATTTTATTTTTTAAGCTACGAACATTCGCATATATGCATCCCAGTTTGCGCTTTACATGAAGAAGAAGAAGAAGAAGAAGAAGAACTACAGAACTGCAGAATCTAGGACCAGCAAAGACCCTAAGGTCCGCTCGAGGCTAGTCCGCTACACTAAATCAAAAACTACGATACACCCTTATCTACGAGTGTATCTCTAACATGCTATGTTTTTTTGGTTTTTTTTTTTTAATACTATCTACTGTACACACTTATCTACATGTGTACATTATCGTGCAATTTTAACTAATCAAACTAGGGGTCGGGGGAGATAGAAAGTTTTTCTTCTCATCTTCCGCAGCCACTCGACTGCTAGTGGTGAAAAGCTAATTTAGGGATAGAGACTACTTATAGGATAGGCGGAAAAGAAATGGGACATCTAAGCTACACATGCAGAGAATCGCCGGCATCATTTTTAGTCATCATAATTTCATATCCTTAAACCTCCGCTCCAAACTCTCTCTCTGCAAGGACGTTTAAATTCACAGTGCTCAACTACGTTATATTTAAACTATTCAAATGCACGTCGAGACGATTTTTGAACATATTAACCGAAGTGCTATCTACTACGTGGGTGGGCAGCCGATTCCAATTTTGAGTAACTTTAAATGTAAAATAGTTTTGGGCTATACTAGTGTTAAAACGCTTGTTCACTAATTTTAACCCGTGCTGACGAGTATTTCCCCTATGATCCAGTTCAAACAGATTGCGAAAGTCAACGTTTGAGAAACCCTTTAGTATTTTAAATACTTCTATTAGCTGGCCACGTAATCTTCTGCGTTCTAGCGATGGCAAATCTAAAGCCCTGAGCCTTTCCTCGTATGATCTATTCCTCAGCTCTGGAATTAATTTCGTAGCCCTACGCTGCACTCTTTCTAATTGCGCGATATCTTTCATTAAATATGGAGCCTAAAATTGAACAGCGTATTCGAGAAGTGGCCGCACAAGGGATTTATATAAAGGTAAAATTACATCCTTAGATTTGAAGGTGAAATTACGCGCGATATAACCCAAAACGCGATTTGCTTTTTTACACGCATCCGCGCATTGCTTCGAGAATTTAAAATCGTCTGAGACTAATACTCCCAAGTCTTTTTCTAATTTAACCGCGTCGAGGACTTGGCCTTTCATGGTATATTCTACTCTTAAATTATGGCAACCCAAGTGCATTACCTTGCATTTGCTTAAATTAAATTCCATTTGCCACTTGTCCGCCCAATTGGCAATCGAGTTTAGGTCCCCCTGCAATTTATCGACATCCGCTCTTGCATAGGCACGATTGCCCAGCTTCGTGTCGTCCGCAAATTTCGAAATCCGACTAAGTATGCCTTTATCTAAATCGTTAATATAAATTAAAAACAATAAAGGGCCTAAAACAGAGCCCTGCGGTACCTCACTACTAACGCTGGCCCAATCTGAACATTCCCCATTTATTACCACCCGCTGCGAGCGATCTTTCAGCCAATTTCTAATCCAGTTTAAAATCTTACCAGTCACCCCAATCGCTTTAACTTTCATTAATAACCTTTGGTGGGGGACGGTGTCGAACGCCAAGAAGAAGAAGGAGATGAAGTTGGAGATGGAGATGAAGATAAAGATGAAGATGAAGAAGATGAAGATGAAGATGAAAATGATGAAAATATAGATGAAGAATATGATTAAAATGAAGATGAAGATGAAGAAGAAGATGAAGATAAAGATAAAAAAGAAGACAAAGAAGAAGAAAAGGGTGTTCAGGGTGGTAAAATAAAGAGTCTATAGAGGTGATTAAAAAGGAAGTTAAGATTAGCAATTATGGCCGTAGGCCACACATCGCAGGGGTGCCTGTGTAACCAAGCTCTTCCTTTCAAGGATTAGAACAGGTGCCTGTATATATATATATATATATATATATATATATATATATATATATATATATATATATATATATATATATATATATATATATATATATATATATATATATATATATATATATATATATATATATATATATGTATGTATAACAAAGAAATCCAAGAGGAAAAATGAAAAGTGAATTCTATGTTCATTTGATTGATTCATTAAATGATGCAATCAGTGAGAAAGTGTAGTGTAGATAAAATAGAGGGGAGAAATAATAAGTTTTGCCCTTGTGATAAAGGCATATCCTGCTTTCTTCCCTTGGCTTTCTTTCGTTGTCCGCTGTTGGCTGGGTTGGTTGCATTGCCGACCATTTGTTCCCTATATATTTAGAGGCAACATAGCATTCAAACTTTTCCAATATTTTTATGCTAACTTCTTAGATTTCATTTTGGGGGGTTTTATTTTTCTATTCCTGGGTTGTGTGTACTTCGCCTCTTTTCAAATCTTAATGATTATTTTTTGGGAGAGTTATGTTGGGCTCTTCGCCCCCTTTGTTATTTTTTCACTTTCACTCTGTTGTTATTTTGGATTTGCATGCTTATTATTAGGTTTTTGCCTCATTTTATAAAATCGATTTTGCTTCCTGCTTTAGATCAGGTGAACATTTCATTTTGGTTATTTAGGGACAATCTTTATCCACTTGGGAATAGTGCTCTCATTTTAAGTTGTGGATTTTTAAGTCGAGGAGTTTCAATGTCATGTTCTATTGTCAAGAGTATCAGTCATTCCTTTTTTCATATCTTTATCGATGACTTCTGAAGTTGCAAATTCAATGGCATTGATCCTGCTCTCGCATGTAGTTCTGTCTGCCGAATATCGCCAATACTTCGCCCGTGAGCTATTATCAGGGCAGCCTTATTTCTGCAATCTTTATATTTAGCTTCTTTAGGTTAGGTAGCTGAGAGTTTTGAATCGGAAAAACTTTCCATGCTTTCTCTCTTGTCGAGGGATATTCTGTTGTAAATATGTGCCTTATACCCTGTTGAAGTGATGTGCAGACTAAGGAATCTACCCTTATTTGTGTTCGGCGAGGTTTTTTTTCTTAATGTTCGACATTCTTTCATATCTAATGATGTCTACTTTGGTGGCTGTCTCTCTTGATTTGACTCCTGCGTTCCTATAAAAACAGGCAACGATTGAGTGATGTCATCTACAAGAAACTAATACATCTCTTTCTTCCGTAGTGGATCAGGTAGGTCCAATGTGTATATTAGGTACAGCAATGGACTTAGAAATCTAACTTGTGGAAGACGTGCCTCAAGTTTAAACTCGAGTCCTCTTTGTCTCTTGATCGAGATTTAGTCTCTCCGCTCGCTGATCTATTCTCAAATAACTCTTTCCAGGATTGAGATTTAGCTAGAGGCCTTAGAATTTTTAATTGCAGACCTCTTCGCCAAACATTATCGAAGATATCATATACATCTCATATCACAATATCTACATTTTTCCCCTGTAGCGCTTCAACTCACGAGTTTTTCCGTTAGAAGGGTGAGGGCGGTATCTGTTACTCGTTTCTTACGGAATTCTTGTTGTTGAGGTATGTTAGTTTTTATCTCAGCTGATCTTGTAGCCTATAAGTTTTCGGCTTCTCGTAAATTTACCCATTTTGGGGTAAGTGTACCTGATCTTGTAGCCTGTTATATTGAAGCTTCTCGTACATTCACCATTTTTGCAAATTTAAACCCTTGTGGAGATAGCCCATATGTAGCGCAGCGTTGTTGTAGATGTTAGTGATTCTCTGAATGATCTGTGGAGGGCATGCACCAGGTTCTTTTTAGTTATGCCCGTCCAGTCGGGTATTTAAAGCATTTTACATTTGCCATGACTTTCTTAGTATTATCGGGCAGCCCGTCTTTTCTCCACTTGGTACGACTTTTAGTTTTTTGTACTTTATTCAGTTTATTATGAGGACAGAATAAGATTAGTAAAAGTATCAGGATATATACATAAATATAAGAAATATGATCGAATTTCTGCCTATGGATGTGAAAATGCAAGGTTTAAAACACAAATAGAGGGGATAAAATGAACTAAATTATTGCAAGATGTTAAAAATCTTCAAAGATGGATTAATATCATATACAGGAAAAAGTGAAATCATTTAGATTAAATCTTGACTAAAATACTAGAGAGAGAGAAAAAAATAAAGGCAGATATAATGCAATCGACACCTTAAATGTTAGAGAAAGGAAATCCGTGGTTGGATACAATTTTATGATATGTCGCTGTAGCACTTCAGACACCATCAAAAATTCAAGATTGATGACAGGAAAATTTAAAGCAGTTTTGGTTAAATGAACATTGTCTTTTCAGTTTGCCAGATTTGAAACACATGTGCTTCTGAGTATTGGTGGCATTGCTTGAGCAGAAGTCTTGAAACAACGTGTGCAATTTCTGCCCAAGAGATGCTGTCAATTTTGTTAAGTGGCACGGCCTCGGGAAATTTGGTGGCAAAATCGACCAGAGTTAAAACATAACTATGGCCCTCACTTGAATTTGGGTGAATCGGGCCGATCAAGTGAATCTTCACTCGGCAGAAGGGTTTGGAGATTATTGGGCTATTCTGTAAGGGCACAGGCTTGATTTAACCTCTAATTGCAGGCTTTAGGCAGATGTCGCACGAACTACAGTAACGCAAGATTTTGTCCGATGCACCTGGCCAATAGAAATATTTAAAGAAGCACTGTGCCGTCTTACAGCGGCTAAAATGACCCGAAAAATACTAGAGTTGGTGGTTTGAATCATGAGTTTGACATGGGAGCGGGGCCACATAATACTTGGGACTGTGTCTTATTGTCTGCTGAGCACAAGCGGTAAAAGAGGTCATCCTTAACAATAAAAGAGATTATCTTGATGCCCCAAATGGACTTTGGCGTCTTGTTTTGTGCCTTTATTCATAGGTGGTGAAGAGATTAGCACTCTTTCTTATTTTTAATAAAGTCTTCGTCCAGAAAATTTGGGCAATCGGAAGCGCCGGAGGTTTCCAGAGGTGTGGGCAACTCTGATATTTTAACCGCTTGAGATAGGGTGGTCGCGGGTTGAGCCACGGGAGGGATACCCGCGGACTCTGGAAAATTGAATCAGCAAAAAACTTGAGTGGCGCTGCGACGACCTCGACTTAGCCAGAGAAGTAGGCGCACTCGATGTAGCACCTCACAATGAGGAAACTGTTAGCGCACCCTAGGTAATCGTGCACTGTTGCAAACTTGTCGTGATACGGGATACAGGTGGAAGTAATCTGTGGTTCCATTTGATTCCCTTCTTTTGGATAGTAATTATGACTAACCCAAAGATTCATCTCAAAGGAAGAATTTCTAGAAGTGATTAAGGTAATACCCGAAATCGACACCTTCCTTGAAAACAGGCAATTTTATAAACGCCGTTTGTTGCCCTTCGGTCCTTGAATTAATTGAAATCATTTCCTTTCTGGCTCTGGTCATTTCCAGTTTATGAAAATAAATTTTCTCTTTTTATTTCTTTTCTTTTTTCCTTTTTTTCCGCTCTTACTGCTTTCTCCACCTCTTGGATTTACGCCAAAAAATCCTTTCCATTCAAACCAAGAGACTCACCTTGTGCTTTAAAAACTTCAAACGGTGACATGCTCTCGTGTTCCTCAAACTTTTACGCCAAATTTTAAAAAAACACAACAAACTAACTTAGCGAGGTTGTTTAACCCAATTGAATCGTATTTAACTTGATTAATATCACTTATTTGCACTAACGTAAGTTTGAATAAGTTTTGCTTAAAACAAAAATAAAATCACACAAAAAAAACACCATAAATAAATAACTAATTATTTCGCACGGTTCGAATTTTATCCATTTCGCCCACTTGGAATAATTTCTGGAGTCGAGATTTTAGCAAAATGCCCTTACTCGGATTGAGACGATAAAAGAAAAGAAATCCAAAAAAGGCCATTCCTACTGAATCTTTCAAATATGGGAGAATATATATGGACAGAAAATAATCAGAAAATCCGCTAGGGAAAATTAGTGAATCACAGTAACAAAAATAGAAAATTCTTTAGAAACATATAAATAAATAAATTCAAAGGGTCAATGGGTTAATATAAACAAAATTTGAATTGTAAGTAGCCTATGCAAGAAGATTGTTTCTCCATAGTTTTCTGATAGCCAGAACAAAACCCCATAAAACCTTGACGGCAGTTTAATAAATATATATTATTCTGCGTGTTAGGTCTGGTAAGATTTCTTTGGCCAAGTTAAATCCACTAACTAGTAGGTCCTGGATATTAAACTAAATAAAACAAAATAATCATTACTACTGTACAAACAAAAATAAAATAATTAGTACAACATAGAAATACAAAAGAACTAATTGGGCAAAAGATTTACACACGTCAGCTCGAACCAAGAGCCGTAAGCACGTACACACAAACGTACACTGCTGCACGAGGTTTTTTGCAGCTGAGAGAAAAACTTGGGTGGGGGGAGGGGGGAAGTAGAGCGTTGAGCTCGATGTTTTTTCAACAGTACGGTTGGGTTTGCACTTGGCCGATTATTCCTCGAACTGCTTAGGGTCATGAAGGAGAATATAACCTGTCTTCTAACAACAACTACTAGCTTCGGAAGTAGGGATCGAGGAAGTACTTCGCCGTGGAAAAGCTGATTCAAATACAGAAATGTGGAAGGCTCCTCAGGTCTAGCATCTCACACCGCAGTGTGGGAATCTTCTCGGTCCTAACTAATGCCCAAGTAGGCAGTCGCCATATAAGTTCTTAAAATTAAAATAAAATCCTCGGTCCTAGTGTTTATTTCATCTTATTTAATTTTCTTCTCTTTGTGCTCTTAGGGTAGGTAAGGCTGAAAGAAAGAATTCTTTTGTTTTGCATCCTCTTCCTCAAAATACTAATCTTACTCAGGCCAACGCCTATCTATTTATACGGTGGCGCCGTAAATGAATTTTCCAGAGGCACCGGGAGTGAATTTAATCCTTCACGCTATCTCGCGGAACTTCTCTTTGTTACAATTATGCTGGTTATAGAGGGTGTTATCAAGCGCAAATTACTACAAAAAGAAGCCAATCGCGAGTTATTTCGGTCATACCCGTCCCACTTTCTCTCTCTCTCCCTCTACCTTTAACATATAACCTCCGCCTTACCTTTCCATATCGTTGCTCTGACTCATTTTTATCTATCCCCTGTGTTTAGTTCCCACTTTTGTTACCCTCTGATATCATTCCCGCTGTGGTTCAATCAATCCTTAGTAAAACACACCACAAACTATATCTACTCTTAAGTCACCACCTATTTCCTCAACTTCTAGTCTTCTCAAGGAATTTGAAATTGGGATGTCTGTCCGGTGTCGAGATTATGTTTTTCCATTAATTTTCATTAATTTTCGTATGACGTTACAACACTGCACATAACACTAGATAAGCTCTTATATATATATATATATATATAAATATATATATATATAATATATATATATATATATATATATATATATATATATATATATATATATATATATATATATATATATATATATATATATATATATATTTATATATATATATATTTATATATATATATATATATATATATATATAAGAGCTTATCTAGTGTTATATATATATATATATATATATAAAGGATCTTTCAACAAGGACGCTCGAGCTTTGTTAGGCGATAGTGTCTATGTTGTTAAAACGACATCTGGCAACCTCATGGTGCACTGTTCAGTTCTGCTTGGCAAATTAGAATAGGTTATAGAGATGAACAGCCTGTGCAAATAATCAAATGTTATTATCAAAATTAGTGCTACGTTTGACAAACCTTCCACGCATTACGTGATTTTTTTCCTCGCGATAGTGACTAGGCCCATTTTTGGATGAAAGGATTTGTTAACAAGCAAAATTGTCACATTTGGGAAAACAATCCACATGAGATACACCAGCACCAAATGCATCCCAACAAAGTCACTGTTTGGTGCGGACTTTCGTTTAACGGAATCATCGGTCCGTATTATTGTGAGAACGAAGGTGAGATTCCCATAACCGTTAACGGCGAGACCTACAGATCGATGATAAGCAACTTCTTGTGGCCTCAACTGGATTATATGCCTGATATGGATACTGACGACATCTGCTCCAACAGGACGGCGCTACGTGACACATTGCTCACGCCACGATAGACATTTTGCACCAGCGATTTCAGGGCAGGGTCATCTCGCGCGGCAGCGACGTCAACTGGCTACCGAGATCATGCGATTTAACACCATTAGACTACTTTCTTTCGGGCTACCTTAAATTGCAGGTCTAGGCGAATAATCCGCGAACAGTTGATGTCCTCAATGTCAACATAACAAACACCATACAGCAAATTCAGCTAGATTTATGCCACATATTCTTTGAAAATTGGGCCTCCCGAATACGTCCCACCAAGCGAAGACGCGGCAGACATTCAATGACGACATATTTCGCACTTAATGCCATAAAATGTCCTTTTAAATTTAAAATAAATTGAGTGCATGTAACACAGAAAACTCTTTTCATTTAGATTTAAAATTTGAGCGACCTTATTGAAAGAACCTTTATATATATAAAAAACCAAATCCTTTCTATTCTATTTATTCTTGACAATTCGGCTGTAATCGATATATTGCATAATTCGTGTCTTTGGCACTGCCCTTTGGTTGTTGTACTTGTACCTATCATCTTGTACTCAATTACGATATATGTTAGCAATATTTTCAGACAGCTAGTGATGCTTTTAGTGTTCTGCAAGGGTGTTTCTTTTATTCCTATACATCGTCTCTTTCTTTTATCTCATTCTCCTTTTTGAAACTAAAATCGGACTATTTATCTTCCCAGCAAATTTGCTAAGAATCATAGTAATCTATCTTAATTGAAAATTCAATGGTCTTGGACTCAAACAACTTCGAGAACTCAATCAATACAAACTGAAGGTGATTATGAAGATATTATTAGAAGCGGGTACTCGCTTCTAATTCTCAATACTGTCAAGAATTGGGGTATCACGTTTGATCATTTATTATCTCTTAAAATCAAAGTTGCAAATGCATGCAAATGCTTTGACCGCTTCATTCGTATTCTATCACGTACCGCGCCCCTTTTGATCCATACCTTCATTAATATTTTGCTGGATTTCATGCTTCTAAACATCGCCTTAGATGTTCGTTGAAAAGATCTAGTGTTCCTTTAATATATCTGCTCTAAATCTGGTAATATATTTTAGGTTAGTTTTTACTACTTTAATTTTCCTTTATTACATTTATTTGCTTCGCCAGTTTCATTTTTTTCTAATATTTGTCCCTTTTCTCTCCATAGAAGTTCCAATGTTTGCTTTTTGGGACATATATCGAGAATCTTCCTAAGTATTTTTGTTATAAAAATCAGATTTTTAAGCTCATTTCATTTGGATTAATATTTGTCACGGTACTAAATAAAATCTCTTTTTAATTACGATTTCATTTGAATTTTTTTGTTGTAAATAATGAAAGATATTTAACTAATATATTACGAGAACTTCTTTGAAAATATGCTCGGTCGAACTAAACTTTGTTAACTAGTATGAGCGATTCAATAGTGATTGGCGAATTATTCCACTGATGAAAGTTCAAATCATTTCAAACTTCAAAGGAAATTTAATTGAAAACTTTAAAACCAAAGTCATTATATCCTGCGGCCATAATAACAAATTTATAGTTAAATTGACTAATCCTGACTCATTCCTAATCTGAATTTGATTGATTAGATTCAGAAGAACTTTGCAAATTTCATCAGGTTGAAACGTTGCATTTAAATCTCATTTTTTTCTGATCGTTTACTCTCATATTTATCTCTATCAAGTAAAATAAAAGTCATGCCTGCTTTCAGGCCATCTACTCTAGATAACATTTACTTATGCACTAATTTGTTCCTGAAGAGACCAATTAAACCTTTTTCGCAAAATATGTTGATAGAAAGTGACATAACTAGTAACTCATCTCTCCCATTTGAGTTCGATACTAGGACAATGAGAAGTGGTGTAAAGATGACAAATAGCTATTGTCACTTAATCACTTATGAAACTCTTTTCATTATTTTTGGTTTAAACTGTTCATTCCTACACTGATTTCTTGTATCTTACTTACTCCCTACTTTCATTTGCAGGTCGGGACTGGTCTTCTACTGGCAATCTTTTCAAATTAGAAAGCATTTAATATATTTTCGTCAGAAAGTACTTGGATAAGTCTTTCGTCCAGCAAATTGAGTAGTTTCTATATATTTTTCAAGGTTTATTATTTCAGAATATGACATTGAATTAAAAGCAATGGATTTAGTCATTATTCCCCAACTAGATCTTATATTTATGCCTCAACTAATTTTGGCATAAGTAGACTTGGCTTAAACATTCTGAAATTAGCATGCAAAAATTGTATTCTTAATCATTCGCACATGCAAAACAATAAAATAGATATTAAAATACTGGATGGATTGATACTGATGGAGTTAGGATAAAAACATCAAGAATGACGTATAAATTTATAGACAGCCTTTAAATTTGAATAACAAATTTTGATGCCTTAGAACATATCAATCACCGACTTTTAACTTTCTACTAACTCTTCCCCTGTATTTGTATCCTCGGTTTCTTCCTAAAATCGGGATTCAGAAATTCTTTCATAAAGTCAAACGAAAATTAGGTCCCAGCTTTTAAGGCCACAAAAAGATAAGGCGCTGCGCTATATACGGGGTAAAAATATGCCCCATACCCCCCTGTCCCTAAAAATACGAAATACGTAATATTTTTTTTCTTATTTTATATAAATCTTTAGATATATTTATATTATTCATAGAAAAAAGACACTGCACAAATTAATTAAGAGGTTTGGGTGGAAACAGCTAATATGGTATATCAATCTGAAGAAATATTAGATTTTCTTCAATAGCGGAGCAAAAAGGTTTGTACAAATCTATCTGGTTTGGAGTTGGGCAAAGTTTATCTGGACGTGTTGGAAATATTTGAAAACGGCCTCAAATTCTTTAATTTTACAGGTTAGTGGCATACCAACCAGACTTAATTCTTCCTCTTTGAATTTTTGCTGAAGATTAGCTAAAAAAAATCGAAGGCTGACTGACAGATGCAGAAAAGAATATGAAAAAATAGGTTAAAGTTTAAAGCGTAAATGGTTACGTAATAAAGAGTTGACATACTTCTATAAATATTTTGGCTGTGAGATAATTATATTGTTTTTTGATCTTATACTTATCGTTCTCTATACTGGACCCTTCCTTCCAATATACATCGTTTTCTACCTAACTTTTTTATAACCTGCATCGTGAAGTAAATGTTGGAAACTATCTGAGACAAACTTTAAAAAATAATAATGTGATTTTCTTGGCAATTAATTGAGTATTTTGACAAAAGCTATACCTCGTTTTTGTTATATAGTTTTGACGGATGCTGTGAATAATTTTCAACTTATCATTATTATATTACTATATTATATTACTAAATCAGTTAGTTAGTTATAATAAATCAAATTTGTGGTAAATGCTAGTTGTTCCTCAAAAATAACCAAGCTTCCAATTCCAAAATTACATAAAAAGAAACTTACGAACCTAGCAAAATAGTAAGTTAGTCTCAATTGAAAGTAGAATATTAAACCTCATCATTTCTGACCTCTTGATAAATGTGTAAGTCGTGCATTGCTTTGCAGAAACCCAACTATTTAATCGTTGTTCCAATCTAGATGATTTTAGATAATTTCTCTGGGAACGATGCACTGTTGTTTAAGTTTCTTTTGCCTTTCGTCACTGAGAGTCATAATGAAATATTCATTGATAAAGGAGGGAAACGATCAAACTTTTATTGTTAAAATCGTATGGATCTGTATCCAAGAAAGAGGCCTAGATAAATTTTCCTCTAGTTGTAAAACATCTCTTAAACGAAGGGAAACTATTTTATAGGGGAAATTCTATTGTTTAAATGTGTTTTTATTTATTTACGTAAGTTATAAAATAAACTTAATTTTTTAGACACCTGCTACCAAAGGAAAAAATGCTCAAAATAGTAAGGTAGTTCTTAAATGAAGTGCTTTCTCTCTTAAATGTTTCACTTAGAAAATGTTCACTTTAAACATTCACTTTTATATTCGGAATTTAGAAAAAAAACATATTCATATATCGGATTTACTTCCCATAAAGAGAACCGAAGTTTTAAAAACTATAATCGAAATAGTACTCCTGATTATTTTATGGCATGAAGGGGCTTTTGTCCATTCTACAGATGGGAAAACTTTCATAAACTTTTTCAAATAATAGTGAAAGTTTGCTCATGTAAGCAAAGGTATCTATTATTACATTAGTTACGGAAGACAGGTGAAATAATAAAAAACTTTTACCCAAAATCACAGGTTGAAAATTTGTTTGAGCTGCACTTTTTTGATATGCATTCCTCGAATAATATATCCACCAATTGTAACAATGTTCAGAACTCCAAAAAGTAATGGTACCAGGATACCTCTTGAAAATACACATCTATGTGTCAGAGAGAATGGAATGACGGTTTCAAGATCTTAATGCAAAACTTGCTTTGTATCGGCCTCAATATATGATAGAAATCCATCAATTAACAATTAGACTTTTATTTTTCAGGTCGAACGTGATGAATAGAAGAGCTTCTCAATCAACCTAATCTTTTTCTAGATAGAAAAGGGAATAAGAATAATGGTCAAGTGTATGCTCCATTGAACAACCCAATGGAATTTAAATTTTACTGCGATGTGTGGCCGAAGAATGTGTCAGTGGCACAATCTATGGGAACAAGTTTTAAGAAGAAATAATACAGAACTACATCGCAATTTAAGAGTGAATTTAATAGATTTTGTGGATTCAGGATCGTATCTAAGTCAGTAGTAATGAGCAGTGTGAGAAATATCGAGAAGAATTTGAAACAATCCCATAGTTACGCTGTATGATTTAATTGAAGTGCTCCAAGATCCTCAGATTTAACACATTGCCACATTTTCTTTACGACATTTCAAGTATCATTTGTACTTCAACATACAGTGCAAATGTAATTCAATTGAGAGAAAGATATAACTTCTAAAGGACGAGCCACAATACATCTAAAATATTATGCTTATAGCGATATTTAATTTTCAACTTTAATTGGAAGGAAAGGGAGTGCATATGGATGAAATGGGTCTCTAAAAATAAATTATTGTTTGATTCGAGTTTAATATATATATGATCAATTTATTTGCCTTGGCTAAACGTAATATAGGTTAATTTCAATATCACTGAAGATTAACTATTGTTAAAGAAAACTTGATGGATTTTGACCATTTATAGACACTTTTATCAAATAAAATTGCACATATGTTTAGAATAACAAATCTTAGTGACATTTTAGTTTTCAATCGGGATACATTGTATATATGAAAGATTTGTTAAATATGCAAATAGGGGGTCCCCAAAGATTTTAGTATTATAGTGAAATTATATCAAACTTGTGTGTGCAATGAAGCTTGAAAATTTACGCTTAGAACTACATCTCTCAATATTCCAAGATAATTTTAAAAGCTGTGAAACCTTGGGAAAACTGATAGAGGGGGGGGGGGGAATTCTAATTTTATGTGTTTATTTTACATTTAAATCCAAACCTCTTTAGAGATCTTCAATGACTAAGAAACCGGAGCTTATTCGATGGAATTATGTCTCTTTAAGTAGTCTTGTCTGGCAATACCTTATCTTCTGGCTACTATAGATATTTACTCGTACCTTCCAGAATTTGTCTTCCATTATCTTTGTAACAACTTCTTTTCTAATTCTCTGCTCACAGCGCTCTGCAAATGGATTATACCCCGTATCACAATATTTTTAATTTCTAACATAAATTTAATAAAGGAGTCATACTCTTGCCAGAAGAATTTATTTTATGTTATTGTAGAATTTTAGCTGGAAGCTTCAATATGTATATATTGACAGCGATTTTTTCCATCAATATATTAAACTCATTTAAAAAGCTTTTTCCTCAAATCATATTCCCTTAATCCGTATTCAAATAATTAAAAAAGAGATTTAAACAATCATAAACAGGGTGAATTAACTTGAATTTAAGCATGAAATTTCATATGTGTCTTGGAAAATAAACTACCACAACAAGTTTATGTACATAGTGTATAAAATGGAGTTAATCAATTAGAATGTTAGGAACATTTGTTTAATTACATTCCCTTTTTACTCTTGAAAGAGGACCGGCTTCACTTTCTTATTAGATTCGATTATTCACAATAGAATTGGTTTTTAGGTTCCTAGCAATGCAAACCAAATCGAATTTTGTTATTTGAACTAACATTTCATGTAGCATAAGCATCACTACTCATGTTTTTACTCTTTCAGTAACTTTGTACTGGTTGTGCCGGTTTTCGTTGAACTTATATTTTTATAGAAATCGAGGGGAGAGTGATAATCCCCAACTACAAGACATATAAATTTCCAATTTCCTCTAAATCAACTGCTTAATTAATTCTAATTAATAACGAATTAAATATTTACCAGATTATTAATGCAAAGGTATAATTGCCACTATTGAGAGTAAAGTAGTTTTGCTGAACTAGGAAGTGAAACAATGTTGTATTTTAATAAACGATTGTATTGATCTTTTGTTTGTTGTACCTTTTCAGGCAAGGCTTGGCCCACAACTAACTTTGTGTTTGGCGTTTGCAAAGGCATGCGGTCAATTAAACAAATGCTCCAAACAAGATAAAGATGACTTTGCTACTAAGAAGAGCAACCAATACCCAGTAGCCTTCCTTTAGGCATGCGGTGCTAAGAATATCTGGGGGAATGCTCGTGCACTAGAATGATGAGATAGAGGGGTGGTACGACTATGCTCTGTAAATGTTTGCACAAGGGTGGGGAGGAGCCGAGAAATAGAGGAGATGCTGGCGAGAAGATCCGTGCATGTCTGATGTATGAAAGAAGTAAGGTATAAAGGACAAGGCTGCAGAATACTTGGAGATTGCGGAGAAAAATATAACTTCTGGTCGTTTGTGGGAGTAGATCGTGTAGCTGAAGTTGGGTTGCTGGTCAGGGAGGAGTTAAGGGAAGATGTGATGAAGGTGGAGAGACATTCTTCTAGGATTATGAAGATTAAAATGTTTTTAAAAGAAAGAATGGTGCATTTATTTTCCGTTTATGCGCAACATACTGGCAGAAATGAAGAGGAACAGGATCTATTCTGGGGAAGATTGGAGGATGAGGTGGCAGTGTTTAGATGGAATGGTTTGTTGTTTATCGTTGAAGACTTAAATGGGATGATGTTGGAGCCAATAGAGATGGTTTTGAGGAAGTTATGGGGATATATAGCAGTGGAAGCCAAACACAGAAGGCAAAAAGATTTTTGAATTCTCTAAGGCAAAAGATGGAAAGATCATAAATACAATCTTCAAGAAGGATGAGGAAAGGAAGATTACCTACTAGAGTGGAGGGACAATAACACAGAATGATTTTGTTCTCATGAGGAGAGATAGTCATATACCAGCAAAGAACTGTAAGTTAATGCCAGAAAAAGCGTGTTTGTCACAGCATAGGCAGCTGTTAGTGGGAACTCAAGTGAAAATATGCAGAGGAAAGGAGGTTTAAAGGAAGCAAAAAGATCAAGGAGTAGAAGTGAAAGATGCGGAGAAAAGATAATATTTTTTGGAGGCCTTCAGGAGGAAGATAGCAGTAACACATGAAGAGGAGGGCGGATGAGAGACCTTGAAGACAAATTTGGTGGCAGCAGTGAAGTGAGTCTGTGGAGAGACAACCGGGAACCGACATGTGGAGAGGGAGATATTGTGGTGGAGTGGAGATGTCAAGCAGGTGATCACCGAAAATAAAAGAGCTTATGAATTTAGGCAGAGATTGGGAGAGGAGGATCGTAGGAGAGAATACTAGAATAGGAAGACATACGCTAAGAGCGTAGTGACCAGGGCTAGGAGAAGAGCTAAAGGAACTACCCTAGGAGAGCTTACGGTCCATTCAAACAGGGTATCTTTGGACTAGCAATCGAGCGGGCATATGGCTGCTCAGGAAACTTGTTCTTGATTGATCTCGCATTAAACAGAGGAACTTTCAGGGAATCCCCTAATGTAGGACTCCCTATACTCTTTCTCTTCCTGGCTTGTTGGTTGTCGCGGTGGCACCATTTTTGACAACCTCCGAGCAGGTTGAGTGGGGAGTGACTCGGGCGTACTGGTGTACGTCCGCCTTTCCAATCGGCCGGACACTCTTTGGGTGCACTCCAAGACATCCTGAATGAGGTTAGCTAGGAAAGACTTGCCCTTAAAGGAGAGGTGCACTCCATCCCTTTTGGAGAGGTCTTTTCTACCATAGATTACGGCGTACGGGTCGACAAAAAAGACACCCCCCGCTTTACAGAGGTCTGCAAGGCGCCAGTTTGGCGACATGTTCCTCGAGTGGGCAGTCCGGCCTGGATCCTACCTCGGGAGCATCCACAACCAAGACGCGTCTGCGGGTTTTCAATCCACAGTCGTAGACAGCGCCCATAACTGTCTTCATAATCTCGCCTGTAGGGCCTACCCTACCTCCTCTAAGGTAGAGGTCGTTGCCACTTATAATAAGGGCAACGACTAAAGTCTCAGAAATCTGAGACTTTTCGATTTTAGCTCTTACCTGCTTATTCCTACAGCCTAAGAGGCAGCTTGCCTTAACGCTTGTGCGTGTGAGTGGAGTGAAGATCTAGTGGGATTAGGTTGAACAGTAAAACTATTAAGGGAAAGCAAAGCAGATGAAGAAACAGAGGCATGATATAACTGGAGCAATGTAAATAAGAATGAGTAGGGAAACATACAGGTGGAAGTACAGCAAAAAATGGAGAGATGGAGAAGATATTTTCATTTATTGTTGAGTGAAACAAATGAGTTGAATATGAAAAAGGGCAATATGGTGTAGGATCCAATAGTAGACATATAAAGGGAAGAGGTTGCAACTGCTTTCAAAGTCATAGAGAGGAACAAAACGCTTTGTCCGACCTGAATAACGAGATATATGTTAGAGATACTGGGATGAGATGAAGTTGACCAACTGACAAGAGTTTATCGAGATATAGCGAAGGATTAGAAAAACCAGGAAGAGTGGAGGAGTAGTATGACTGTTTGAATATGTAAAGGAAAGGGGATAAACTGAAGTATGAAAAATACAGGGCAATAATCCCTCTTGAACATGGTATGAAAGTATTTTGACAGGTTGTTGGAGGAAAATTGAAGAATTTGATTAAAGTTTATGGCAGTCAGTTTGGTTTTCTCACTAAAATGTCTAGTAATGATGGAGTATATATTATGAGGTAGATCCAGGAAAGAATGAGACAAAAGAAAATGAAATTCTACCACATTTTCGTGGATTTGGAGAAGGCTTTTGCTAGAGCACCAAGAGAGGTGAAAGTGTGCGTACTCTGGAGACAGGAAGTGCCAGAGAGGCTCATCATGTGTGTTATGTACATGTATGAGAAATTATGGTCTCAGATGAGGAAAATGGTAGGCACATCCGGAGAATTTGACATCACAGTTGGTGCTGACCAGGGCTTAATTTTGAGCACCCTGCTGTTCATGGCTGTTCTGGAGGAAGTGATCAAGGAGTGAAGAGGAAGAAAAACGTGAAAGCTGCTGTATGCTGATTTCCTTGTGCTCACTCCAAGCTCTAAAGATGAAGTTAGTGGCATGTTCGAGCGGTAGAAGAGAGACATGGAATAAAAAGGAATAAATATCAACATAACTAAGACTAAAGGAATGATGACAGGAAGATAGCCCGGGAGAAGAGTAGAGCATGAGAGGTGGCCATGTAAAGCGTGTGGCAGAGGAGTGGGAAGCAGTTCTATTCTTCCACTCAGTGTGGAAAGTAGTGGCATAAGAGCTGCTTTGGACTTCAAAGAATCATGGGAGTGAGAAACATTGTATGCCCTGGGTGCTGCACAACACCAAATGAGAACGGAGTCGCAAATGACTGGAATGATGGTGGGGAAATGCTTGAGGTGGTGAGCCAACTCTGCTACCTCGAAGATATACAAGATAGTGAAGCTGGATTGGAATAAGGTGTTCTTGCAAGAATAGCATTTGCCTGGAATAAATGGAAAAAGGTATCAGGATTACTGGTGAACCGAGACATTCCTTAGAAGATGAGAAGCTTGGTATATGTAGCATGTGTACGAGCAGCTCAATTTTATTGTGCTGAAAATTGTCCCTTAACAGAAAGACTAATGTGCGTGTTGAAAGTATCAATAGTGCCTAACTAATGTAAAGCGTTATATATTAAATTAATCAACCAAATTTACTTGGATTTAACGTCATAATAACACAATTATGCGTTAATTCACCGAATATATAATTTTATAAAATCCTGTGATTGTGACGGTTTTAAATATGCAAAACATTCGAATACATTTTTAAAATTTGAGACACAAAGCGTCAATTTATATTCACAATGACTCGTGTACATACATATATATTTTGATTTGCTTGAACACTATTCTCAGTTAGACTTGTTAAATATTTTTCTTGAAATATAACTAGAAATTGTTCTCCTATATTTATGAAGTCTTTTGGAATTAACGAGATATTCTGTCTATAGTAATCGTTTTGAGAATATAGATGCAAGAAGGAAATTGTTTTGATGTTTTCATTCACCCAGATAAGAAAACTAGCATTCTTAATGTATATATATCACACTTTTGAATATTACATTAATTTTTTTTCTCATGCTAGAGTATAAACTTGCCGCTGATAAAAAAAGTATGCTTAGTTAATGAGTGATTTCGTATTAGAATTAAAAGCAATCTTATGTAGATGCGACTGAGAATAAAACTTTCGAAAATACGATAAAATAAAATGAAACAGCCATGCATAAATTTTAATCAATTTTCTAAGATTCAATATTTGTAATTTTTTTTTGTTTTAAAAAGCTCATAACAATGGATAATATATTTATTTTTCTGAACTAAACAATTTTGACTTTTTGACACCAAAGTAATTCAGAAACTGCTTTGGAAGAATAGATAGAGAATTTTGATCGTTTAGAAAAAAATATTTTGGATAAATTTTAATCACTATTTAGAGAAAAAAGTATCACTCTAAAGAAAAGCTTTCGAATGAACAACGATACAAAATATAGAGTAAGGGTTGAAACCTTTTGAAAATAAACGTTATTATATGATGTTTTGGATATATTTTTAGAATGGGATTTTTGGGCAGGGCTTAGTTAATGAGTAACGTGTTATGTTTTTGCAGTTTTCTAAAATCAGGGTACAATGATCATCACTTTACTAACTCTAAAATTTAAGAAGCGGATTTTTTGGAGTATATGAATAATAATTTCATCTTAGTTTGGTTATGACTGATGTTTTTTATCAAATTTATTCATTAATAATTCGTTTATAATATCAAAATTAAACTAGTGAAGTTCAAAAATAAATATAAGTATCGAAATTTTATGAATATTTTAAAACCCAAAGAATTACAAATGATGAAGTTAATAAAATTTATTTTTATATATCTTCTATAACTATATTTTAGCAACGTGATATTTTGAAAAGGGGGGGAGATTTAGTTTAGAGTTCGTTTTTAAAATGATTATAATTGGCGATGTTTAGAAAATTTGGAAAAAATAACCATGGTTTCTTCTTTTAGTTTTTAAATTTTAATCGTAGTAGAGAAGCACAAGCTTTCCCCTTAGGGGGGGAGTAGCGAAACCATTGCCTGGTTATTATTATAATTGGTGAATTTTATAAAATATTTATCGAATTTATTTAAAATAGATTTTAAATTTTAATCTTTATCAGGAGGAAATATCTACGAGCACCTAAAAGCGATCAGAGCTAAATGACGCGTCGAGAAGCCGCTCCTTTTGTGCCTAACAATATATTTTAAGAACAGGAAATTTGGGATGAATTAAACATAAAGGAATGTAAGAGGAGAAGAACAAGAAGAATAAAGGTAGGTTAATAATAAGACAAGGAAGGTGAGGAAGTTGAGAGGAAGATGAATGAGGAAAGAAGAAGGAGAAGATAAGAAAGAAGTGAAAAAAGAAGAATAGGAGAAGCAGAAGAAGTTTAAGAAAAGAATGAAGATAAGAAGAAGAATAGGAATAGGAAGAGTAGGAGAGGAAGAAGAGATGGGAGAAGAAGAGGAAGAAAAGTAGAGAAGGAGGGGTGGAATAGGAGAAGCATAGAATATGTAGGATGAAGAAAAGAAGAAGAAGGAAGAGAATAAATAAGAGTTGAGAATGAAAGGATTAGTAAATGGTTAAGAGAAAGAATGAAACGAAACGAAGAAGAAAGGAGGCAGAGGAGAAAAAGAGGTGGGAGACAAAAGAAAAATCGAAATAAAAGAGACGTAAGAGAATAAATAGCATTAGGAAGAGAAAAGGAATAGAAGGGAGGGGAGAAGAAGCATCGAAATGAAGAACATAAGAAGATGGAGAGGAGAATAATAATAATAGGAAGAAGAATGTGAAGAAAAATAAGGCGGCTAAAAATTTACAGAATTCTCGGTTGTTAAAAGAAAGAAATTCAAAATTAATTAATTTTCTTTGGACGTTGGTTAATAATTAATAAATAAAGTATTTATTATACTTTTTCGTGGCTTTAGTCAGCGTAGTGATGCACAAGCTGGGGCGTAGCCAGGGCTTGGTTATGGTTTTATGGATGATGGTTCCATTGATATTTGGATAAACGCATGCTTCAATTCGATTTTTGTAAACTGCGGAATAATTAGTGAGGATGAGGTAAGGGATATTTAGTTAGTTAGTTTGTTAGTTAGTCAGCGCTAATCCTTTCATGATACTGGAAGGATCCCCGACCGGATAATAGAAAATTTCTATAAAGTCAGTATGACAATCGCTGGCCGACCCGAGGGACCCAGGGCCAGTCCTCTTTTAGGGAGAGATGCCAAGAAGTTGTTGTTATAGCTGTCCTTCGAATACGAAGACGATTCAAGCTTCACTCGATGAAAATAGAGATGACGCTATTGGTAAGATAATAAAGGATTACTGAAGGGATGAGTGTGTGAAGGGGATTATGAATGAAAGAGAGAGTCAGAGAGATGAGAAAAGAAAAAGATGAAAGATAAGTTAAGCTATGCTTGCGCACTAAGTGGATCAATGTGGAGAAGGGCTTGCGCTTGGCCAATCTCTACAGCCTAGCCTCACACAACCCCGAATGACAAAGCTGTGAGTGTGGTGCCACATTGGATAGCTTTCGAAAAACAGGATGTCCGGCAGACCTCTGAAAACTCTCTCAGTCAATAGTCGCCCTGATTACCTCTTGCCACCATCAATTCTGTACCAAGAAGTATTGTGTTTTGACACCAAACAGCGTTCAGGTGGAAGCCTTCGTCACCTCGGGAGAGAGGGACCAGCTTCGAATCAGGGGTATGTGGATAAAGATACTAATCAACAGGATTCCTTGGAACAAATTGTGTCTGTCTATTGTGCTATGAAAGCGGGAGAGGAAAGGAAGCAATATTGTAAAGAATGTTGTGATTGGCTATGTTTCAGGTGAGAGGTGAAAGATCCACCCACCCGAAAACGGGGTGAGCATAACGCGGCCACCAATAGATAGCCAGATCTCTACGTGTGCTGACGTTTTTGTACGCTCATGCCGGCATTTGGATCAAACCCGGTAGCGAGACGTTGGAAGTCCACCTCTGTATCCACTGGCTGTGTCGGGGCAACAAGACGTACGCTTTTCTCCAGCTTCATGCGGCATATGGATAGATCTCAGAGAATCTTTGAAAATCTGATCCATCCGCAATTCAAAACTATCCATCACAATGTGGTTCTAGGGATACTCTCGATAACTTCATGATGCTTAATGCGGTAGAGACAATTTATGCGAAAAAACTCCAACCCAGTCTAAATAATAACTCATTATATGTTCCATTAAATATAGTCACTTATTAACAAACAAGTTATTTTGTCAAGAAACTTTGTTGTTTTGCAAAAGTAAAATTCACTTCTAAATATTTTGATATTTTGTATATATATTTCATGGTTGGTTTTCCTCTCAAAATTTCGAAGTTATTCAATTCGTTTCGATTTTGATATTAATGTTTCACGGTTTTTGCTATTTTTGCATGTGTTAAAAACTTTCTATGTATATATTTAATCTATATTTGTTAAAATACTGAATCGTTTACATAAATGTTACGAAGCATCTTTGGTTCTTTTCTGGTTGTCCTGTATATACTTCGCCTGAAATTCGTTCACCACTTCTATATATATATATATATATATATATATATATATATATATATATATATATATATATATATATATATATATATATATATATTCATCATCATTATCACTAACTCTATAATTTAAGAAGTGGATTTTTTTGAGTATTTTAATAATAATTTCATCTTAGTCTGGTTATATCTTATGTTTTTTTATCAGAGTTATTTCTAATAAGTCTTTTATAATATCAAAAAACAAAAGGTTTAGTTCAGAAATAAATATAAGTATCGGAATTTTGTAAATTTTTCAAAACACAATGAATTACAAATAGTGAAGTTCCGAAAATGTATTTTTATATAACTTTATCCATAACCAGATTTTTTAAAGGTTTGAATAAGATTTTGTCTTTTAGTTCGGTTGTGACCTAAGTAGATTTAATTTTTTTATCAAAGATATTTCGAATAATTCATTCATAATATAAAAAAATAAAATGGTAAAGTTCAGAATTAAATATAAACATCGAATTTTGGTGACTTTTCAAAACTAAAAGAATTACAAATGGTGAAGTTCAGAAAATTTATTAAAATTTTGGCATGGAAATTATTATAGCAAATTTAGATGGAGAAAAGAAAAAAGAATCATGACAGGCCGTAGGACACAGACCGAAGAAAAAGAAGAAGAAAAACTACAAAACTACAGAACTACAGAATCTAGGACCAGCAAAGACCCTAAAGTCCGCTTGAGCTAGTCCGCTACACTAAATCCATAACTACGATACACACTTATCTACGAGTGTATCTCTAACATGCTATATATTTATTTTTATATTATTATTTTTTTTATCTATTTTTTTTAAATATATGATCTACTGTACACACTTATCTACATTTGTACATTGTCATGCATATTAACTACTTCAGCCTAAGGGTGGGGGGTGATAGAAAGTTTTTATTCTCAACTTCTGCAGCTCTCAACTGCTAGTGGTGAAAATCTAATTTTAGGATAGTAATGCTATTTATAGGATAGGTGGAAAAGAAAATGGATATCTAAACTACACATTCAAGAGAAATCGCTGGCATCATTTTTATTCATCATTTTTACTCGTTGTTCCTCCGCTCTAAACTCCTTTTGCAAGGGACGTTTTTATTTACTGTGCTCAGACTACGTTATATTTATACTATTTAAGTGCACGTCGAGACGGTTTTTAAACATATTCACCGACGTACTATCTACTACGTGGGTGGGCAGCCTATTCCTAATTTGAGTAATTTTAAACGTAAAATAGTTTTGGGCTATACTAGTGTTAAATTGCTTGTTCACTAAATTTAATCCGTGTTGGCGAGTGTTTCCCCTATGATCCAATTCGAACAAATTCCTATAATCAACGCTTAAAAATCCTTTCAATATTTTAAATACTTCTATTAGCTGGCCACGTAATCTTCTGCCTTCGAGAGATGTCCAATATAATGCCCTGAGTTTTTCCTCGTACGGCCTGTTTCTCAGTTCGGGAATTAATTTTGTAGCCCTACGCTGCACTCTTTCTAATTGCGCGATATCTTTGTTTAAGTATGGAGCCCAAAATTGAACCGCGTATCCGAGCAGTGGACGCACAAGTGATTTATAGAACGGTAAAATTACATCTTTGGATTTGAACGTGAAATTACGCGCGATATAACCCATCACACGATTTGCTTTTTTACATGCATCCGCGCATTGTTTCGTGACTTTGAAGTCATCCGAGACTAAAACTCCCAGGTCTTTTACGAATTTAACCAAGTCGAGGACGTCGCCTTTCATAGTATACTCTACCCTTAAATTACGGCAACCCAAATGCATCACCTTGCATTTACTTCAATTAAACTGCATTTGCCACTTATCCGCTCATCTGACAATCATGTTTAGGTCCTTTTGTAATTTATCTACATCCGATCTTACATAGACACGGTTGCCCAGCTTCGTGTCGTCAGCAAATTTAGAAATCGTACTAAATACGCCATTATCCAAATCGTTTATATATATTAGAAACAATAATGGGCCAAGCACCGAGCCTTATGGCACTCCACTACTGACGTTGACCCAATCAGAACATTCACCATTTAAAACTACTCGATGCGAACGATCCTTCAGCCAATTTCTAATCCAATTTAATATCTTACCCTTCACACCGATTGCTTTAACTTTCATTAATAATCTCTCGTGCGGAACAGTGTCAAACGCCTTTTTAAAGTCTAGTTAGTATACATCTACAGCCTTGCTTTCGACGTAAACGCAAATCATTTTATGGAAGAATTCCAGCAAATTTGTCAAGCACGATCTCGCCCGCCTAAACCCATGTTGGGAATCTTTAATCAGATTATTTAGACGAGATGGCTCACTATTCTATCTGTAATTACTGATTCTAAAAGCTTTCCAACTACCGAAGTTAGACTAATAGGACAAAAATTCGTTCCTTCATATCTATTCCCATTCTTAAATATTGGTGTAACGTTTGCACGCTTGAAGTCTAAAGGGACAACGCCATCTTTTAATGAGCGATTGAAAATTGCACGCAACGGCTTCGCAAGCTCATTCTTAAGATCTTTTAAATGAGTGGGGTAAATGCCATCGGGTCCGAGTGATTTCTACTTTTTCATCAGGTTAATATATTTAAGAATTTTCTCTTCATTAACTGTTATATCGGATATGCAAATATCACTATTATGTACTTCTTCAACTAAGAAGAAGAAGAAGAAGAACTACAGAACTACAGAATCTAGGACCAGCAAAGACCCTAAGGTCCGCTCGAGGCTAGTCCGCTACACTAAATCAAAAACTACGATACACCCTTATCTACGAGTGTATCTCTAACATGCTATTTTTTTTATTATTTTTTTTTTTTAATGCTATCTACTGTACACACTTATCTACATGTGTACATTATCGTGCAATTTTAACTAATCAAACTAGGGGTCGGGGAAGATAGAAAGTTTTTCTTCTCATCTTCCGCAGCCACTCGACTGATAGTGTTGAAAAGCTAATTTAGGGATAGAGATTATTTATAGGATAGGCGGAAAAGAAATGGGACATCTAAGCTACACATGCAGAGAATCGCTGGCATCATTTTTAGTCATCATAATTTCATATCCTTAAACCTCCGCTCCAAACTCTCTCTCTGCAAGGACATTTAAATTCACAGTGCTCAACTACGTTATATTTAAACTATTCAAATGCACGTCGAGACAATTTTTGAACATATTAACCGAAGTGCTATCTACTACGTGGGTGGGCAGCCGATTCCAATTTTGAGTAACTTAAAATGTAAAATAGTCTTGGGCTATACTAGTGTTAAAACGCTTGTTCACTAATTTTAACCCGTGCTGACGAGTATTTCCCCTATGATCCAGTTCGAACAGATTGCGAAAGTCAACGTTTGAGAAACCCTTTAGTATTTTAAATACTTCTATTAGCTGGCCACGTAATCTTCTGCGTTCTAGCGATGGCAAATCTAAAGCCCTGAGCCTTTCCTCGTATGATCTATTCCTCAGCTCTGGAATTAATATCGTAGCCCTACGCTGCACTCTTTCTAATTGCGCGATATCTTTCATTAAATATGGAGCCCAAAATTGAACAGCGTATTCGAGAAGTGGCCGCACAAGGGATTTATATAAAGGTAAAATTACATCCTTAGATTTGAAGGTGAAATTACGCGCGATATAACCCAAAACGCGATTTGCTTTTTTACACGCATTCGCGCATTGCTTCGAGAATTTAAAATCGTCTGAGACTAATACTCCCAAGTCTTTTTCTAATTTAACCGCGTCGAGGACTTGGCCTTTCATGGTATATTCTACTCTTAAATTATAGCAACCCAAGTGCATTACCTTGCATTTGCTTAAATTAAATTCCATTTGCCACTTGTCCGCCCAATTGGCAATCGAGTTTAGGTCCCCCTGCAATTTATCGACATCCGCTCTTACATAGGCACGATTGCCCAGCTTCGTGTCGTCCGCAAATTTCGAAATCCGACTAAGTATGCCTTTATCTAAATCGTTAATATAAATTAAAAACAGTAAAGGGCCTAAAACAGAGCCCTGCGGTACCCCACTACTAACGCTGGCCCAATCTGAACATTCCCCATTTATTACCACCCACTGCGAGAAGAAGAAGAAGAAGTATAAGAAGAAGAAGATGAAGAAGATGAAGAAGATGAAGATGATAAAAATGAAGATGATGATGAAGATGAAGATAAATATGAAGATGAAGACTAAGATGAAGATGAAGAAGAAGAAAAAAAGGGTGTGCAGGGTGTTAAAATTAAGAGTCTATAAAGGGGACTAAAAAAGGCGGTTAAGATTAGCAAATAAGGCCGTAGGCGACACCCCCGCAGGGTTGACGGGGAAACCATGCTCTTCCTGTTAAGGAAGAGAACAGCGGCTTGTTACTATATTTTAGCAAAGTGATATTTTAAAAGGGATCAAGTTTAGTTTAGAATTCCTGTTTCAAATTATTATAATTGGCGAATTTCAGAAAATTTATAAAAATTTAACCATGGCTGCTTTTTTATAGATTTAAAATTTTGATCTTAGTAGCGAAGCACAAGATACCCTTGTAGGTTAGAGTGGCGAAGCCATTGCCTGGTATACAAATATATATATACATTCGGGTGTTTCACTACCTGGGCTAAAAAAATGAAATGTGTTGAAAGTTGTCAGCACGGATGTCCCCTTCTTTCTTATGACCCATAAATACTTTATGCAAAGAAATCATTTGATTCGTCAATATTTACTGGTCGTACAGATTGACAAGATTCCAGATTTTAAGGGAAAATTTTAAAAAATCAATTAGATAAGAAGACAAAAAATTGCGACCAACGGTATTTAACTGAAAATTACCAAACAAAGTTGTGAAAAATTCCAAGGGGGCACCAGAAATGCACAACAATTCTGTAAGTAGAGCAGGGCATTCAAGTCGTTAGTGGATGAGGCTCAAGGAGCAGGAGGGAGCTTAGCGACCACTCCAGCTTTATTATCTTAACGATCTTGCGGGTATGATGAACAACTTCAAGGAGGAACTGCTTTTGCTGCTGTGCTTTGATTCAGTCTTGGAGTCTTTGGATCAGTTACACTCCTTTCTGTGCTGTATCATTGGCGGCATGCTCGCCTCGGACGGTGGCTCGAGTTATTGGATCCTATAGAACATGTTACTGGTTCTGGGTAGTGAGCATCCTCCCATCGAAGACCATAAAGACCGTCAGGGAAAGTGAAGTTCATCTTTTCAAGTTTCTTGAGTGCTTTCGAGGTTGCTGGACGGCTTAGTTTCTTGGTTATAGCCGCCCGGTGATTTGGAGACAGTTGATCGTCGAAGAACAGTAGGGCCGCTCTTTGCTCCGAGAGCTACCAGAGGTGCCTTCGGAGGGCCCTCTCTGCCGTTGACCCGAAGTCGCTATCCACAAACACCTGGAGAATCGATAAGAACTCCAGGTCATTCTTAGGTGCACAGCTCGAGACCGCTGTCTCATGCTTTAAAAAAAGTCGGAAATGAGCCTGACCAAACGTGTCAGTCGTCGGACTCCGGATTTTAAGATCGCGTACGCTCCAGTTGTTGCGAAAAATGTGCATTCTTGAGGATGTAAATAGACTTTGCCATCTCTCTCGCCTTATGGTAGGCTCACGTGGCACTGAATAGAGGTAAATCCCTGCTCCCTCCTCATGTAGGCCTTGAGGGAGCTGAAGGAATTCGAGATAGTCCTCCCTTGGGTGGGCTCTGTCTCGAATGACTCCCCTAAGGAAGTCTTTCATCTTCAGCATCTGTGATGCGCTCGACTCATCAAGAGGTTTTTCGTCGTTGACGATACAGACGGATGTCTTGCCAAGGATGTCACTTCTTTCTCGTAATCGCTTGAACAGGGGAATCTTGGGATCTGAGAGAGGGCCGAAGAGGAGTTTATAGGTATCCTTCAGTGAAGGAACAACTCATGATGCCGGTATGCCAGCAAAATAAGAGGTCTTCCAATGGACTGTTCAATTACTATGAAGGCTCCGCTAATCATGCCACTGTTGGACGCAGTCTTATCAAAGCAGGGAGCCATGATTCTCTCAGAAATATGATACATTTCCGGCAGCCGAAAGACAGTAGCCGCTTCTTCTCTCCCAGTCCCATCAATCGCGATAGGTAATCCAAAAAGACTTGAGGCTGCAGCAATGAAGGATACAGCAGCTTGACGACATGGAAGATTTTCCAGGTCCTAATTCTTGGTCAGGGCTTGGGTCATTCGAATCTTGGACAGCCTTCTCTTCCGTACGCCTTTAGCGGGAGAAGGGCAGGCTTGGAAGTCCTCTCCGACATATATGATTTATAAAAAACAGAAGATGATTTGTTTGTGTGTTCCAGGGAAACTTTCTTCAACAACTTCTCCTCATCAGCCTCTTGCTTCCTCTTCCTCATCTGCCCCTTCTTCATTTCGTCAGCCTTCTTGGCGACAGCGGACTCATGGAGTGTATCGACACTACCCATTAAACAGGACTGTCTGTGCTCCCTCTGCCGTTCCAGAAAGGCATAAATCTTCTTCTGGGATGTTTGCCTCCCCGATCCTACCGCTCACAATTTCGAAGACATTCTTATATCGCCCTTCTAAACCTACCCTCTTTGTCAGGGTGGCAGGTGTCTTCAGTTCAACTTCCTTCTTGAGGCTCCCCTACTCGTTGTAAAGGTTTCTGATGTTCCGACGGATCATGGGCTCCACCTTGACAATGAGGTTTACCTTCTCCTACACATCGTGCAGCTTGATGGAGTTGTTCTTGGTCGCCCACATGAGGGCCTCTTTCTATACCTGATAGTAGGAGGACATCTTCTTGAGATGGCAGGCGAATTTCCCAGAAAACTAGATTCGGTGACTTCTCCCGGAGCCAGAGAAGGTTCTTGCTTCGTGTGTAAAACATAAACTTAAGAAAAACGTCAACATGTCCTTCAAAAGGGAAAGTTAATCTCCTCACCTTGAAACTCCCTACGCTCTTACCGGACACTACAAAAAAGACAAAAGTGTGCGAGTTGTTAATATGGTTCGATTTCACTGAGATTTTGCAAATCGTACTTTTTATAGGAAAGGTCCAAAGGAAAACACGTGCTGATAAAATTATTGCACTTCACAACACAAAATATGAAACGCCTTAATATATATATATATATATATATATATATATATATATATATATATATATATATATATATATATATATATATATATATACAATACAATTTTTACGGGTAGTATCAGCCAAGGGCATCTTAATACCAATCAGCAGGTCCGGGCTTGGAGTCCAGGGCTTGGAATTTCAAACTTTTTTCCCCTAGCGTAATTTCTCTCTTTTTAATCTGAATTGCCTTTGCTCTCTCTGATCCTTGCGTTCTTCCAAAGTCCCTTTCTCTTACCTTTAAGAAAACCTCCTGTTTCTTGTCTCATTGCTTATTAGCGTCAAATTTCTCTTTCTTTTGTATATACGAAGTGCAGTCAATAAGTTTGAGAATTCGAATATAAGGAAAAGTGTTTTATTATTTTTCAATATAACTGCCCTTGACTTAGATTCACTTGCGCCACTTGCCATAAAGGCTTCGAATTCCCGGCAACCAGAAATCGCCCGACTGCTGTTCAATCCACTCCTCGAAGGGGCGCTGCACATCATCATCTTCCCTTAGTGCAGCCTTGAGCTGGCTGAATAAAAAGTAGACGCTAGGGATCCCAGATCCCAGTAATGGACCCACGTGTCATCACCTGTCACTATGCGTGACTTGAATCCCGCCGGATCTTGGTTATACGGGAAGAGCAGCTCCTCCGAACTTTGACGACCTTGAAGTCGATCATGGAGCGTGAGGTTTCTAGGGATCCAACGGGCAGAGACCTTGGTCATGGCCAAATTGTTGTGGATGATATTAAGCACACTTTCATGTATTATTCCAAGTTCTCGTTCGATTTATTCGACCTTCACCCGTCGATTTTCAAGGATCATCCTCTCCATACGGGCCACATTGTCCTCGTTGGTCACGTTTGACGGGCGTCCTGGATGGGGGTCATCTTGAAAGGAGTCACGACCATGGCGGAACTCCCTATTCCAGCGAGCATTGGTTGCATAGGAAGGGCCGGTGTCGGTGTACACTGCAACCATGCGTTCATGGATCTCTTTTGCATTCTTGCCTTCTTTGGTCACAAATTTGTTCACTGCGCGGTGCTTAACCTTCTCCATTATTGAAAGATTTGTGACTAACGATCTGGGATCAGCTACTGCTTCTTAAAAAAACGAGGCAGGAGAGTGCGGCTGCAGGTCCTGAATTGTCATAACTTGTCCTAACACCCCCACAAACAGCTATCCCCCTTCCTCTGTTTTTCCCTAACCGCCCCTCGGATATATATATATATATATATATATATATATATATATATATATATATTTATAAATTGCAAATTGAAAGAATCAGAAAATTAAAGAAAAGTTGGCTATGTGCATGATTATTAAAAACTGCCACCAAGGATCATCAACAAAACGGCGGTTGAAGGAGGTTTTGTAATCTAAATTAGTGGAAAACATTTGATCTTTGAGATGTGTCATAAAAAAGTCAGCTGCAAGTGGTCCTATTGGAGAACCCATTGCAACACCATCGATTTGGCAGTAAACTTTATTATTAAACGCGAACCAAGACTCCGAAAGACTTTTCATGGATTTTCACGAAGCCAATTAAAAATAGCGCTGGAATGAGTTCTTTCCACTAATTTAGATTACAAACCCTCCTTCTACCGCCGTTTTGTTGATGATTCCATGGCAGTTTTTAATAATCCTGCACATAGCCAACTTTTTTTCAATTTTTTGAACACTTTACACCCTAACATCAAATTCACCATGGAAGTGGAATCAAATGATAAGATGCCCTTTCTTGACCATTTAATCAACCGAGATAATGACCAACGAAAAATTCAAACAACCATTTACAGAAAAAAAACATTCACAGGACTAGGTTTGAACTACTTTAGTTTTTGTGATTTCGGATACAAAATATCCACAGAAAAAACTTTAATACATAGAAGTTTCGCGCTATCATCCACTTACCAATCAATCCATAATGAATTTATTTTTCTTAGGAAGTATTTTATAAATAATTTATTTCCTCCTGACCTATATGATAGAGTTTTAAAAAGGCTATTTGATAATCTCATTTACCCCCCTCAACCCTGCATAAAAGTTCCTAAAATGCCCATATATTTACTAATTTCAGAGATAGGTTTTTTAAACGATACTTTTAAAAGAAAAATCCTATTTATTTTTACAAGATATTTTCCCCAAATCAACCCCCAAATAGTTTTTATAAACAAACTATCGATAGGAAGTTTCTTTTACAGTAAAGATCCTATCTCTTTGGAGTTCCGCAGTAAAAATGTCTATTTATTTAAATGTCCCAGTTGTACTGGAGCCTCTTACATTGGTAGCACTGTTAGGTCTCTTGGAGCTAGGTTCTCTGCTCATATGGGGATTAGTTGGCGCACAAGCAAAATATTAAATAGAAAGGAAAAGTCATCTATTAGGGAACACACCATAAGCTGTAAAACTAACATTTCTATTGAGAATTTTAAAGTATTAGCATTTAACAACAACAAACATTGCCTAAGAACCCTCGAATCTCTATATATAAAACACTACAAACCTACACTCAATGAAGATTTAAGTGCAATATCATTATTAATTAACTAATTTCAACTACAGTTTGTTAGTTGGTTGTCCTTTTAATAACCCAAGCGTCAATGTAACCTATATATACTAGCCTCTTTGTTAAACCTACCATTCACTTTCAAGGATGGATCCGCTTTAGTAAGTACCCAAATTTTCCGTTTTTATTTTAAATGTTTTTAACTCTTACACTCTTTACAAAATTAAACACAAAGTTTAAATTTATTATCTTTAACTAATGCCAGGTCAATTTCTCTTATAGTTTGTAATTAATTTCTGCAATAATCCTTAAATTTATTGACTAATTTTTAAGTCAGTCTTAAAGCAAATTTAACTGTTGCCAAGTCATATTTAATTTACCTTTAGTACTTTCTACTCATATTTTGTAATTGGTCACCTTTAAAATAATGTCTTGTTGGCCTTTTCAAGTTTTCTTCATACATATTAACTTTGTAAACTTATTCTAGCCTGAAGATGAAAACTTGTAGTTTTCGAAACGTAGTGAAAAATTAAAAGATGTTACATCCGTTTCTCCTGGCTCTTGGATTTATCCTCAATATTAAATGCAGGCTTCACGGCCGAGCTCCATATGGATATATATATATATATATATATATATATATATATATATATATATATATATATATATATATATATATATATATTCTCTATGTTTACTTCAGAGTAGATCCTAAAAGAATTATTCAAGGTACTTTGTACTTCTGTTGATATTACAAATAATTCTATTATTTAATTTTGAGTAAATTAAACTTTTGGTGGGTCAAGTTGGCACGACTACCTGGTTTGTTTATCTTTGGAGTTAACTTTTTTTAAGACACTTATTGGATTTGCTTCGTCGAATATTTTGGTTTTAAACTTTGCTCGTGAACTTTGTTGTCAAATTTGTTTTTTTCTATTTTAGATTGATCATTTGTTTGACTTAGGCCAAGAGCTTTATTAGAGTCTCTGAATCTTAAATAATATAGTAATTGGTGCTTTATTCAGGTCAGTAGCCTAGGTTAGCTAGAATTGTTTGAATCTTTAATTAATATATTGAGCTCTATTTGTTTTAATATAGGAAGATGCTTTGGGCATCTTTATCCCTCAAATAATTTGGAAGGCCTCTCAAACAAACTTACAGGTAAGTCATTATATTTCAACTGTTAAAAAATTTAAAGTTATTCTAGTAATCCCAGTTTTCTCTATATCTTTCATTAATTTCCTTTTATTATGTTAATTTGTATTCTACTTTAACTCTTTGAGTGGTTTAGGGTTAGTATTATGGTGTGCTAGTGTATATTGCAAGAATAATGATTACTTTGTAATAATCTAGCTGAAATCTCCACTATCTCTGATTGAGGCTGAAAATATACTTACAATATTATTTACCATTTCAGGCCCACAATTATAAAGAAATAAATATGTGTCAGAGTAATTTCCTCTTCTACACCTTTAATGCCAGAATTATATAACTCCTAACATTTTTTATTATCAACGGATGTTATTTTTCAATTAGCTGAATGAACAAGGAACTAGCCACTCGTTTTCCCCCTAATATTTTAAATCTTCAAGGAAATTGAAATAAAAGGTCAATTTTTCTAAGAAAGATAATTACTCGAACGGAATAAAGTGAACCTCGCCAATCAAAAAAACAATGCAAAGTTGATATCCTTCTAATAGCAAAGGAAATGTTGAATATAGCCAATGATATTTTCATCAACATGACATAGTAAATACACGTAGTTTAGAAAGAGCGCATCAGAGACAAAAGTAAGTGTTAACCTTATATCAAAATCTATGAAATTATTAATTTAACTAGGAAACTAATAACTGCAAAGATATTACTCAATTAATTAAACTCAATGTAGTCAATCAATTATGAGCAAATCTCCCTTTTGTTGTTTTAGCTATTAAAGGATAAAGAAAATGCCTTAGCAGTGGGGAATATCTGAAAGTATTCATTACAATCAATTCCTAGTGATTTGAAAACCCAAATTGGTTTATAAATATAGTTTCAAGTATCTAGCCAAAATTTAGATAAAATCAGCAAAAAATACCTTTGAAATATTCATAATAGGTTAAGCAAATAAAATATAATCTTGGGTGGAAATATCATTTACTTCGAGTAGATTCTGTGACCAAATATGCATACTATGGTAGTTGTGAATCTATTACAACATTTAAATTCTGTTTTTGATCTGTTTCTCATGCCGTATAATTATATATCACGTTATGTCCCTCACCAAGGACTAGTTATTTTCACGTCCCATTCCAATTAATGCACAATGTCCAAAAAACGCATCGAAATGTTTATTTCGCAACTCAGATTTCATAAATTTTGAGAAAATTTGTGTGGATCATATCTTCATTACCTACACACATTTGTTCTTTATCCTTATTTATAAAACTATTCTTTGGTCTGTATTCATTTCTCAGAATTTCTGACCTTTAAAGCGTAGTAATTGTTTCCATTGGAATCGTGCAGACCTGATATTAGGTTAGATGCATAAAAATGACGGAGATGAAGTAAATAAAAATGTAGCAATTATTACAAGTCATTAATAGGAAATGGATAATTAATGAGGTAGAAAAATTATTTATAAAAAGAAACACATTTAAGGTGATTTAAAGATATAGAATGTCATCTTGGAATTTAAAGCGCGTAAAATATACAAGGTAATATAGAGACATGAAAAATTGCCTATATTTTTCGTGAGTTTTTTTATTCTAATTAGTTCCTGTTAAAAGAGACGTTTGCCTTTTACGCTATATGCTCAAATGTGAATTACGTTGCACGCCGATATATAAGGAATGAGCTGATCTTATTTCGAAGATGCGAATTACACAAGGTAATCAAGGAGTTTTTCTCTAAACCGCATTGATTTGTTTCGACTGTAAAATGCTGAATGTCTTCCAGAGTAGGCTATTCAAGCTTGTAAAAGGCCTTTTCCTTTAACCGTAAATAAGAACATTACACGACAAATTTTTGCCTTAATAGCTCCAGACTTTTGGCAATAAAAATAGAAGATATTCTCAAAATTAGAGACAGTAATCAGTTTCACCTTCAGTGAATTGTTTAGGTAAGATAAAACCTATTCTGCATATAATGAGCCCTTCATAGCTTCCATTGGAAATAAGTAGGCAGGCTCATAGGGACCCAAGGAGGAAGGTGGCATTTTCTTGGAGCTGGTGGGAGGTCGGAGTGCCGTAGAGATTGGATGTCTAGAGAGGAATAACAAATCTGACGAGGTAAGGTTACCTTTTGTATTTAAATGGAATACGGTTGTAATTCTCGTGGAATTTTTGATAGATGACTGCAAAAGTTAGAATGTGTAAATTTACGTCTGCTGTCATGATTAAGCGCATATATAAGACTAAAAGCTTCTGATGGTTTTAATTCTGATGGATGCTCCTAGGTTTCTTCCGACAGAGAAATGGGGAATGAGAGAGGTCAGGTTCCTCTTTAAGGAAGCAGTAAAAGATAGTCATTGGCAACCTCCACAAGAAAACAACAGGGTCACGAAGCTATAAATGTGCCTCACGTTTCATTTTTGGTGATACGAGCATAAGTTTAAAGAGATTAGATGTCTAGAGAGGAATAACAAATCTGACGAGGTAAGGTTACCTTTTGTATTTAAATGGAATACGGTTGTAATTCTCGTGGAATTTTTGATAGATGACTGCAAAAGTTAGAATGTGTAAATTTACGTCTGCTGTCATGATTAAGCGCATATATAAGACTAAAAGCTTCTGATGGTTTTAATTCTGATGGATGCTCCTAGGTTTCTTCCGACAGAGAAATGGGGAATGAGAGAGGTCAGGTTCCTCTTTAAGGAAGCAGTAAAAGATAGTCATTGGCAACCTCCACAAGAAAACAACAGGGTCACGAAGCTATAAATGTGCCTCACGTTTCATTTTTGGTGATACGAGCATAAGTTTAAAGGCTCATGCCCTGGAATTTCCATCGGGGTAAAGCCAAACAGACCAGACTAGGAATTTTACTTTGAAACGAACTAATACCCATTAGCGATTTCTCCATATTCTGGAACACCTCGATGATTTTCTCATCTTTTAAAGTAGCGTTGGGCAATCAGTGCCATCGGATTTCATGTATTTAATGGAAATATACCACTCGGGAATTTGTATCTACTTCGATTAAGCAAACACTAGACAGTCATTATAGTTACAAACTAAAATTACATAAAAAGCTTATAATATTTCCTGGATATATATAGTATTATTAAATGTAAAGTAGACCAAACCAGCTCACTTATCTATAGCTTTATTGAAAAAGGAAATAACCGAGCTACATTATTAAGAGGGAAACGAGAAAGGTTATAAATAGTCATGCGTTTAACCTTCTCTCTTTATCAAGACGTAAGGAGCACATTAATGGATCTAAAATTCTGATTGATAAAGAGAAATTCTAGGCTGGTACAACAATTACTGAAAGTCCGTAGAAACGGAAAGCATTTATTGTAAGTGAAAAAAGAACCAAATCTTTGTTCGATAATTATTTAGGTGGTGCTTCATCTTAGAATTTCCTTTTTTAGCTAATTTTATTGAGGGTAAAACATTCATTAGAGATTGGATAACGTTACGTGGAATGGATTAAAACTCCCTTCACAAGCAAATTTGTGTATTTTCCCTTGAAATTGCCCTAGGTTAACTTTCGATTAACCTTAAAGGAAACCTAAATTATCTCATCAGGACTCGTATTTCTAAATCAATGAGTATTAATGACTAAGCAGTAAACAAACAAATGACTTGACTGTTGCGATATAACCGGATACACACGGATAAATTTGATTTCTCGCTGCGAAAGAAGAACATTTACAGCAAGTTTAACTTGGTCTTGGAAGTCCTTATTATAGAGAAAGAATAACATCAGGATATATTCATTTTGGATTCAAAGAGTGAGTTCACAAATCAGACGAATTCCCTTTTGAATTTAAACAGTCTTTATCTAACTAGCTCATTTATCTCTTCCCCTAGAAAGATAGTGAAAAAGACATTTTAATACAGCATCTCGTAAAACAAATTTTCTAGAGACAGCTCTTTATCTACCTTGCCTTGTCTCCTGGTTGCTATCAGACAAAAAGGGGCAATTACAACATAGTTCAAATTATGGAGCCCATCAGTAGATATGACATAATTTGAGGCAGTGGATAAAACTAGTTTGAGAAATCCATCTTAAATTCATAGTCCTCCTGAAAAAGGGCAAATCTTTCACTCAGGGTGAAGAGTCTAGTCTAATTCCAAGGATCAGCCAAGAGAGCCTATACAGATATAATCATCTCTTTCTAAGCTGGAAGCAGTTTTGTTGACTGAAACTATAATATTAATAAAAACAAATCAAATCTCGTCTGAAAAAAAATAATATACAAAATGGAAAGAGTAAGAGATCCGTAATGATGTTTAAACTAGTACAGAAAAATTTTAGGATGCAAAGCTAACGAACAATTTACAATTTAAGAAGGACAAATGAAATTAACCGCAATAATATCTATATCATAACCGATGGCAACCAAAATTATGACAACATAAGAAGATAAATAATACAGAGATTACAAGTAGCACATACAAACATTGCTCTCTAATTAGTTTTTCAGGAGGAGAGAAGAAAAGCGCAAAGGCAATTAAAAGCTTTTACAAAAAAGGAAAAGCTTGATGCCCTAAACTGATTTAAGCAAAGAGCACCTGGAACAAGCATATTTACAAAATCATATCTAACAAGTGTAATTCAAAACATATGGAGCGTGAAGCTCACCTAAAATCTACTGAACCTAAGTCTAAACAGCTACATAGTGCAAAATATTTCCAGAAAACAGCAAAAAAAGGATTCATGAGCCAGCTCTTAAAGGAAAGGCGCTTGCGATAATTATATACATCATCAACTGAGAAATATCTAAGGAAAACAGAATAAATGTAATACACCACTATGTTGGCCACTGATTTTTTAAGGTGTGTGTTCCAGCCTTAAAGTAAAAGGTACCAATCTAAACATGGAGCAAAATATCTACAAATTATATACATTTATATAGATAAAGGAAAGGTTAAATTTGACAGTAATTGATACATGGGTGAACCATAACTTGGAAACGGGCATTCTCATAAGGGTTTGTCTATTCCCACTGCCTTGTAGGCATAGTAAGAAAGAAGGCTAGGGGAAGACACCGTGAGAGAAAAGTGATGTGGAGGACAATTCTAGGCGTGCTCCAACAGACTTGGGTACCGACAGGATCATTATACCGATTATGAAACAAAGATTGGTATATTTGAGACTTCGAAACTTCATGAAAGGCAAGAGCATCTCTGTCCTTAGTTCACTAGTAGTTTCTTAAGATCGGAACGCCCTAAGAATCTGCTATGTAAAAGAACAACCTCTGCCCCCCAACAAAATTTATCAGAGAGCACAGTGCTATTGGTATCCTGCTATGGACGACGTCATTTCCTGTTCGAATATTTTCGAATTTTCCAATTTTTTACTCTTAAGCAGGTTGGGAAAATATTTTTCAATTCTGCGACTCGTCCCAAGCCTCACCTATCTCGGTAACGAGGCGCAAAAGAGCCGCTCTGTCTCGCCCTTTCTGCTAAATGATGAATCGACTTGTCCTCCGGATTAAGATGTCTGGAGCTTGTGACTCTTTTCTCCCAACTCCCCCTTTCCCCTCAGAATCGGGCATTAAAATAGGCAGGCTATTCTGTATTTCGACGAGTTCAGCCCGCACCTCAAGGCCGTCCGTATTGTCTGGTGCCGTGAGCGTTCGTTAGACAGAAGACTTCTTCAGCCGTGATTCTACCCAAGTCGATTGGTAGCTTCTCTGAACGGAAAGCCTTTGAATTTGCGTAACAGTCTCCCTTCGTTTAATCGACCGAATAAAATATCCATCGATTAGTTTTGAGGAAAAAGAAGTTTCCTGTTTCAGTGGAATTACGAGAATTCCCACATTTCCCGTCGAACGTCATCTTTGAAGTTTGGCTATCTTCCTCGGAAGGTTGATTCAGACCCTGCCACATTTGCCTAATTCGAATTGGGCCCCACTTGTCTCATTCGGCTCGTGCCCCCCTTGCTTCATTCGGATCGTGCCCCACTTGCCTCATCGGATCGTTACCCACTCGCCTCATCACAAGGAGGACCTTCCTCGAAGTTATCGACCTGTAAGACTGAAACCCTCTGCATTATTAGTATTGTCTAGTTCCCCCTATTTTGTTCCGAGCCTAGTAACATCAATTAATTAATTCTATTTGAGAATCCCTTCTCATGATAATTATCATGAGACTTATTTATTTTAAATAATTCCCCTTTGCATATTATTATTATTATTTTGATCTGTGTAAATAAAAATATATTTTTGTTGTTTCATCCTTAACTAACCTTGAACGATACTCTTGGCCTATTCAAGTAAATCTCTCCAACCATTTATGCACTCTGTTTGATTATTAAGGATATGAAATTCAACAAAACAAGTGTGTCCTACTAGTAGGTCGTTAATCCCTGCGAACAGTCCTTGAACGGTTAGCGTTGCAGTAGCTGTCTAATTCCCCCCTCCTCACATAATATAGGAGTAGTTTATGGTATAGAGTGGTTGTACCAGGACATGCTACCGAAATCTCTTTATCAAGTACACTATGGGAATACATGGAGGGGTTCAAGGACTCTCAGATCTATTATGGGCAGGAACACACGTTTTATATATCTACAATTCCTTACTCTCCATTTCTCAAGACACAACCACAGAACAAACACCAACAAATTACAAAATACTCTCCAACAGTAACATTACACAATCATATTAAAGAAGCACAAAAGCAGACCCCATCCCCTCAAACCTACAACAACAAAATACCATGCTCAGATTAAAACCTTACTCTGATGTCATACGAGTTATCTCCTGAACCAGAACAGGGAGATTTTCAAAAAACGGTAAAAGAAGCATAACATCCACAATCACAAGCACCCAGTAAGTTATGTCTGGAGTCTAGACAGGATTAGTAAAATACACATCAGATATTGGGAAAATCTAACCAACATTAAAAATTTCAGCAACTTATAAAACGGAATTTTCAATATCTGGAAAAAGATACAATTATCAGAATCCTTAAACACAACATAGACTACACTACATTTTATACAACCAAATATAACTCTCCTTGTACAGCATCCCATGTCATAGAGCACCTAATCCTTAACTATATCATTCCATACATTCCTTGGTACCTATAGAGCATGAATTCATATCATTCTAGATAAAAAACTAGACACATAGAATCTTTGATGTCATTAGCACGCACAACCAGAGAAAACTCCTTTTATAACACTAGACATCTGTATATCTCGCTATTCCAACTCAACAATAAGCTCTACCCAAAAAACACCATCATGCACAACAAAAAAACATGCTGCGATAACATTTGGCGACGAAACATGGAATATCATAATGATCTCTACACTACTCTATCTTTTAAATACATGACGCCCACACGTTACCCAATTCAGATTGTAAGGGCATCATCGGCAGATGGCATATCTCTCACATACGTGCATTAAATTAATGACAAAACTATTTTTTTAAATTAACTCAACATATAACACATCAGGTTCACACTAAACATACCTTAAATTGCTCTGACCGAATTTAAGTTATAATAAGCTTTTGCAGCAAAAGGAACGCCAATAAATGCCTCACCTAAACATAAATAACATCTATGATACCACTCTCACATACTTATAATAAAACATACAATTTATCAAGGAAATTTATATATCAAATTGCAAACATAAAAATCAAATGTATGTATAACAAGTTCTAACGCCGTCAATTTAATCGCCCACTCACTATTTGGGCAAAACAAAGAAATCTAATCCTAGAGACAATATCCAATTTATTTAGTCAGTATAGACAATAAAACTCTTCCTATTTCCCTACTATCTGTCAGATTCCTCAATAGTGCTTAAGTTATGAAAAAATGCGCTTTAAAATCACAGGCTCCCTAACTACCTGAACCACAGACTTCCTACAATCTGAAACTAAATTGTTCATGGTAAAGGATCACCTTAAATTATGATCCACTCAAATACTTGCATGGATTTCTTAAAGCCAAGTGACATACTATACTACATGGCTAAACTCAAATTCAAACAAAATTACAGTAAACCCTAATTATACTATATTAGATAAAGCTTTCAACTCTAGTGCCTTTCCGAACTTTTTGTAACATAGCTACGCCCAATTCAATCACATAAACTATGATGAATGTCCAGTGCACTGAGAGCTAGGCTTCTGAATCATCACTTTCTCTTATGAATAGTTTCCACCTGGCCAATTTTTGGTGTCAACATCGGCTGGCACTCCTACTTTACCAAAATAGCCTGAATGTAACCAAGGAGGAGGCCATCTAGCATCTAGAATACAATTAAACATAGAAGACAATTAAACAGATTATGGAATTCTGCACTATACACCATCTTAAAGGTTAACACATGATAAAGTCCCACTAGTCTATTTAATTATCCGGTTAAGACCATATCCATCATCAAATTCACGCAAGTGCTTAGCCAAATAGTGTGAGGCTCATCAATACAACAAAGAAACATAGAGAAAGAGATTTTCGGGAGTTTATTGAATTGATATTTAGATCAAAATTTTATTTAGATAAAACGATGGAAGAATGTTTGGACATTAAAACAAAGTAAATTAGGTCAAATAAATGAATAAGTGATAAAATATATTAGTAAAAATATCTAATAGATCTTGTTTTTTTTACTAGCAAAGATATTCAGCGTTGTCTGGGCATAACATATTATCTTTAACGAATTAAATTCTATGCTTGAGTGAAATTACGCAAGTAAAACTTGGTTAGTATAAAATATAAGGTTTATTTTAATTTTGAGTAATCGAGTAGTGTATCGCAAAGGATTAGTAGAGAACAATTTTTACATTAAATTTGTGCTGCAGGATTTAAAGCGCGCCTCGAGCAGATGGGCGCGAGTTTTAATGAAATTTCTAAATTATGTAGTCTCCTAATTGATCTGTTAAACCTTGATTTTTCGGCGGGAAATGGTGATAGTTTAATCGTAAATCATAGCGGCAATTTTTGTACAAAATATCTAGAAAAGATAAAAAGTCAACGCTAACCTAACCTAACCTAAACCTTTGCCAAATATAAGTAGCCTATATTACTTCCCTCTTCATGTTACTCCACAAAGTGAACTTTATTGGCCTTCGAGGTGGCTCGAAGTGGCTGTACAGTGGTCATATATATATATATATATATATATATATATATATATATATATATATATATATATATATATATATATGCTACATTGAAATACTTGTTATCATCTTCATTACTTTGCAGTTTGCCTACTTATCAAGACAAAATCATCTTTCCTAGGTGATTTTTAAACAAACTGGCTCACGACTATAGAGCTTTCAAATTCCTCCTAGAATTCTTCTTCATCTGAAGAAAAAAGACATATATTACATTTCGGAGCACTTATTTTATAAGTGCATAGGCTAGTATAAATATAGACATTCAGTACAATAGCATTTATTTTCATCTATATTTAATGCAAAGCATACATTTTTTCAATTTTGTTAGTATGAGGAGGAACCGGACACAACTGTAAGAATCCTCCCTCATCCACATTTTTCATGAACATTATCAATAATTCATTTCCAAAGTAAATGCTGCACGCGATATATTTAATATAAATTGCTCAATTGATAACTAATGAATGAAAAAAATTCCTTAAATATGATAAAAATGGAGGAGCTACACCTTACACAAGATCCACCAAAAGTTACATCGTAAATGTTAAAAAAATGAAATTCTCACCTGCTGAAAATTTTAACACAACACATTCGTCAAAGTTTGAGCATCGACTGATATAATGATTTCCACTTTTTAAAAGAAATAGTCAACTCTTAAGGCATATTTATTATTAAGTGAGTGGAGCTGTCTGAATCCTCCCACCGTACGGACCCTTCCGGTTCTCCCATATAAATATATATAATAGGGTGGAGCGACTTTCCACTTTTATCGAATATCTTTGATTGTTAGTAGTGTGAAAAAGTTGATAATTGGTCGAAAAATATTTGTGTTAACTATTTTGCTTTGCGAGTTTACTTCTTGCCTGCGCATTGAGCTTGAAAATATAAAAACTCCATTAAAAATAGCCAAAATATAGGTAACAAAATCTTTACAAGTTGCACGAGCAATAATCTTTGTTCTTTGATTGGAAATGCATTTTCTCTCCCATAATTGAGCTCCAGGTGAGGAGCAGTTTGCTGTTGTCCTTTTTTTATAGCATTTAAATCAGTTGCCACGTGAATCCGGACGGTTACTGTTCACAGTGTTCAGCATTGTTATTTGCTGATATAATTCTATTCTTAGTAGATCTTATCTCTTTTGTCATCATTGTTCTGATATTTTGGGACGTTGTAGTTCCATTAATAACAGCAATTACCATTTTTCTTGCACTTCTCTGATTATTAAGAAATTATTTCTCTTTTGTGTGAACCTCATGTGTTTTAGACATATGCGAATAAATTCTTGGAATTTTCAAGCTTCAATGTCAAATAGTTCTTTCCAACTAGCCTTGAAATTTTCAAATTTTCTTCTGTAGCTAAGATTATCTGGCTTGCCGCAATAAGACTTGTTAATTTTATAGTCATTATTCAACTTGTTCACCATGTCTTTGACGCCAATAGTTGGCAGAGTTGGAATTGACGCTGATCTCTAAATTCCTTCAAGTTGAGAGCATACATTCGTGCAAATGTAACTTAAAGTTAGTTCTTATTTGATGCTTTCCTCAGCTCAATTCTTCCTAAAGAATTTGCTTTTAAAACAGCTTTAAAGATAGCAAAATCTTTGTTTTTCGGCAGGAGTTCCCAAAATTAGGTTTTCAACAGCTTGCCTTGTCATTTTGGAAGTCATTGATATTGTGATTAACAGACGTACAACCACTCCCAAAGACTTTCCGTGTGAAACTATGTGTTAGAGGAGAAACGTCTTTGAGAATGGGAGAGAGACTGGAGCGGGCAGCGTGGTGATACCGCCAAAATCACACGCAGTTACACATTAAGAAAACATCCACTAGCCAGATAGTATGTTGATTTTTAAACCTAGTTGCATGCGATTAGTAGCGATTGGTTTTGTATTTTAAACAAGCATATATTATGTGAAACATAAGGCGTTTGCAAAAGCTGAATAAATTTTTTTATTACTACAAAAGTTTTACCATATGTTCTGAAAATTAAATTTTGGGCACTTTTTGCAGTTTCAGTTGAAAATGTGGCAAATTATTTTTGGGGAATTCAAAAAAATAAAAACATAAATCATTTTTGTGAGTACTACCCGCAAGTAATTTTCTCGCATAGAAATATTTTGGGTATTACCTAGATTTGGGCTTTTTGGAATAATATTTTTCTATTTTTGAGCTCAATGCGCAGCCTAAAATTAAATTCGTATAACAAAATGGGTTTAACAAATTCTTTCTCAACAATTGGCACCTTTTGCGCATTACTCATGAAAGATATTAAAAAGAGTGGAAAATCGCCCCACACTAGTATATATACAAACAAACTCTCTGAAAAATATATTAGATGATTGCAAATGATGTTGTACTTTTAAAATGGCTATAAATTGGGATATGAATCATTTTACGTTCTTCCTCCAACATTATTTCTGTGCCAGTAACAGTATATGAGAATCTCATGTTACAGGGAGAAAATATTAAGTGTTTTATTTATTGATACGTCATTAGAAACAGTCACTTTGAGGAGAAAAAGAGCACAGAGGAAAATAATAATAAAATAAATAACACTGACCAAAATGACGCTGAACTTCAATCAATTGGGATAATGATATGATCTTACAACACTTTTAGAAAGTCAATACCAGGGGTGGAAAAAAACAGTCAAAATAAAGTTAATAGACCAAAACTAAGCCATTCTAATATTATTCAACAACATTAAATATTGGAAGAGTAAGGTTACTTTGGAAGAATATGGGATATATTGCTTATATATTTTAAATACCAGTTGCGACGTTTACATTCATTTTAAAGAATGGTAATGACAATTCTGCTGTTCTTAAATGCGGTATTATAACTTAAATGATAATGCAATTAATTCACATACCTCAGATAGGCATTAGGTGCTAAAAAGGGAGAGGAATTTATGCAACTCTCCTAATTCACAGGAAAAAGAGCAAGTCCCCCTTCTAGTAACTTGTAGGTCTAATTAATTTAAAGAATACCTAAATTTATTAAATATTAACCCTTTTCAGTGAAAATGATTCCAAGTCCAGATAATCTAACACTATCTTGACTACAAATATATTTTATTTATAAGGAGTTATCTATTATCTCTTTACACTACTATTTGAACATTTACCCTGACGTCGTTCTCTTCTTTTCCAAAACATTTAACCTTTTCCTTTGATTTGATTCTTTATTGCTAATATATGCAGGTAAAATGGTTTGAAGGGGACGATGAACTTAGAAGTGCATATCGTTAAAGAGCTAATCCTCTAATAGAGACTGACTCTATGTTTGAATTTCATTTACTTATCTTTTGCAAAACACACAAGAGAATTTTGACTTTGAAATTTAGGTGTGTTCAAATGAAAGCAGTTTCTTTCCGAAAAATTAAAATTAAAGAGGATCAAATACCAATTATTTTGCGCATTTTCTTGAATCCTTTTATTGTTTCTTTGTTTAGTCGCAGGGTGGATTTTAAATTCTCTCTTCGCTCACTTACACATTCATTACCATGTATTTTTCTTTGCTTTCGGAGTATGAATGTGGGTGTATTAAGAAGTACACACAGGATATAGGCGTTATTTTCTGGTTTAAAAATGGTATCTCTACTAAATGTGATATTTCACTAAAATTTGCAACGAGTGTTTTCTTGACTTAAGTAGGTTAGTTTTTTATTGTTATAGGAAAAACCTTGTTGTATATGGATTTTCCTCAAATTAGCGGCAAAAAGATAATATTTTTCCGCAGATGCTTATATCACCTTTTAGGGAACCGTAGTCAACAGGCGGCCAATAATGTAGATTTTCAACATTTCTTCACACCATTCTGGTGGTCATTTGGCCTAACTTAGATCAAGACCGCATTTTTTACATGATTTCTTTAAAAATTAAAAAGGTTTAGGAACTTCTTAAGAGGTTAAAATTTTGAGGTTGCATAGTTATTAAGTTTGTTGCAATTCTGTCATGCAGAAGTGAGATGCCGTCAGTGCTCGGTGGTATCCAAAAAGATAATATTTTTCCGCAGATGCTTATATCACCTTTTAGGGAACCGTAGTCAACAGGCGGCCAATAATGTAGATTTTCAACATTTCTTCACACCATTCTGGTGGTCATTTGGCCTAACTTAGATCAAAACCGCATTTTTTACATGATTTCTTTAAAAATTATAAAGGTTTAGGAACTTCTTAAGAGGTTAAAATTTTGAGGTTGCATAGTTATTAAGTTTGTTGCAATTCTGTCATGCAGAAGTGAGATGCCGTCAGTGCTCGGTGGTATCCATTAAATTTGAGACTGGCTAATCCTAATTGGTATTTATGTGTTGTCAACTTCAACCCAGGGGCCAGCTTATTATCTCTGCTATAGATCCACTAAGTGACTTTTGTAGAAGAATATATCATCTATATAAGCGAAAACGATTGGAATTTCTCGCACTACTTCGTTAAGATAACTATAATCTTTTGTGATCAAGATCTAAAATCATGTACTGACAAACATACCCAACAAACGGCGGGATTGCACAATTTGTCTTCGACCTAGCTACGTCAACAGATATGTAATGGAAGGCTTTTAACAAGTCAATTTGTAAAATATGTGTGCACTTGCAAATTAAACTCTAAAAATCTGAGGGATATCTAGATTTCTGAATTATACCTTCCTTCTCCTTTATGGAGAGCTCCGCCTGTGCGGCTTTGAGTTTGGCTCCAGACAAACAACACTGGCGTGCAAAGACAAGTGGTTATGTTGTATGTATAAAGTGTTGAGTATAAGTTCTTCAAAGGCTGTCTACACACCGTGGTTAAGTTAGCTATGTCTAGTAAAGATGAGAGTACTTCATTGTATATCGCACAAATAAAACCTGTTTAAATTAGTAAGATAAGTCCTTGAACATGCGCTGGAAGAGTAAACCTCGAGTAACTAGAGGAATGAAACCTGTGAATATTGCACCTGGACACAAGGTCCGTTAGAGCACCTAGTTTAAATAAAGTATAAACGAGAAATGTTGCAGGAAGTATGCTTCCAATTTGGGTGACTAATATCAGCAACTAACAAAAGCCAAGGGAGACTGTCCAGGAAAAATATAGAATGAAAGTAATTTCTTTGAATAAATTTACTTTTGTTGACAAGAGATATTTTGAAACGAGGAGACGGAATATGGATGTCTGTCCTGAGGTTGAAGCAGCCAAAATGGAAAAGGCAGAGCCACTGTTAATCTGGATGTTTAATCCTGTCTTCAGTTCCCAGTTGAAAAGGCAGGGGTTTAAGCATTAATTTACTTCCACTGTAACAGCGTAGGCAGGCTGGGTACAGCTAGCGCCGATAGTGCCGATAGTGGAATGGTAACTTTCTGAGTACTGTTTATGTTTGGTATTTAAGTGTAAAATACGTTTGTCATTTCCTGGGAATTTTCGACTAATAACTGATAAAGTTAGGATGTGCAATTTTCCGGCTGCTATCCGATTAATGCAGAGTAGTGAGATTGGATGCTTTTGGTAGCCGATGATGAATGTACTGTCCCCTTTGAAACTCGGCAGGGGAAGATAGATGTTGGATTTCCTCCACACGGAAGCACAACTTAACAGGCAGCAATGCACCTCATTTTCGAATTTCTGGTTATTCTACCAATAGCTGGATGACTCACTCCTTAGATCTTCTTTTGGGAAAAAGCCAGATTATCCCAAGCAAAAGCAGTGAGAATAGAAACCTTGACTCTTAGCACGGACAAGCCTTTTCCCCGCATCTTTTTGATCAAATTCTGGACCACTTGAATAAGTTTGTGATTCTTTATTTCAAGCGATGTGCGGTTCTGGGTAGCGAGAGAGCTGCGAAACCCTCACTGGGTTGTAACATTGTAGGCGATACCTGTGCCTAGCTCCTGGCCACCTATCAAATCTGGAGATAAGAAGTATTCGGCAGTCTCTTCCAAGCAGTCGAGGTAAAGAACTTACGCTAATGACTCCAATATCAGTGCTAGGTAAATATGGCCAGGACTGAAGAGGGTTCTTCTCATCTTTGCAACGCAATGTTCGGTACTTTCGGTATCTCGGAGTAATTGAAGTAGATTTGCTGCCTTATGCTCCAGCAAGAGATTTTTATGATGCTTATTTTTTGCGATCATGGTGGCCAAGGACGATAGATATTCAGAACTTCATAGGTCCTCAGCTCTCATGGTAATTAGAATAATTAATCCAGTGCTTCCACGGTTTGCCCGTAAATTTAAGAAGGTGATACGGAATTCACTCTTTATAGACATTATATTTCATGTCTTTAATGCCAGCTCGCAGAGAGGGAGCCAGTGTTTTAGCCTACCTGGCAAATTTTAAAGTACCTCAATCGCCGGAAAGTTTGCCAATTCTATGTTAGAAGATGGTTGATTGTTTTTTTGTTTGGCCATGATGAGTGCATGGATAATCCTGTTGATTAATGAGGTTGATTCATGCAGCTTTAAATAGAGTGTAAAACTTTCACATACGGTCAGCAATGGAGTATTCAGTTATACAACACCCTTACTTCAATTATGCAAAATATGGTTGATTATTGGCAATAAATGTAGAAATGTCTCTTGATTCACTCGCGTAAATGAAGAGCATGAAGAATGATGGTGTAAAGTAAAGTTTTACGTAAAGCAAAGGTGTCAGGGAATAGAGAGGATATGAAAACAATCCATGATTTAAATCTATCTCAGTGGCACTACTAATATGAGCTTCCGTGGCTTTAGATTGGCAGGTATCGCCCTTTTGGGGTTACCAGCGTTCTCTGGCTAAACGTGATACACATAGTGATTCAAAGCTAATTTTCGAGTATTCCAATGATTTCCATTTTCCGCTTTAGTTTGCTTTCGAATAAATAAATAAATGCATTAATAATATAATATACTTTTCCAAGAATTAGATAAAATTCGTCTTGACAATATTTCAAGAATGCGTTTGAGTATACTCATATCTTTAAATAGCTGATATATGATAATACATTGTAATTATAATATTGATTGTGACCTCTTTTTCACTAATGATCTGTACTGCACATTTTAGAGCTTGCCATGAAATTGAGAAGAAGTACACAGTTTAAAAATTTCACACCATTCATAAATCCTTGGTACCGAATTCTCCCATTTTGGGTGCTTTCGTTATATTTCGCAAAATATCTCATCCCTGAGTTTACTATTTTATTACGAATAGTTTTTGTAAAAAAGATTCGCGTTTTGATGCTTTCGCAAATTCTCGTAATAATTAAATAATAAACTAGTCATTTTCTGAATATTATAGAATCATATAATAATAATATCAATAAGATTTGGTTAGTTTTTGCCGCACCCATAACCCCATCTCTCTGCACTTCGATCGATCGCTTTGTTTGTACTGATAAATGAGTCTTCAATATACGTAAGTTACCTGACAGATATATGCCTTAGCCAACCACTAAAACCATTAGTAATCAATGGCTATAGAGATAATGACTACCTCCACACACTTAACAAAGTTTGAATATTTTCGAACCTATTAAGTTGCATTGTAAAAGCTGATCCAATCCGAAACAGGTAATGGCCACTAAATCACTTGCACTTTGTGAGAAAGAGACAAAGGCTTTTGTAAACGCATTCTTCCAGTATGAGATTAATGGCAGGAATGAGTATCAAATCTTTAAGCGTTGGCTTCTCTTTATTCATTTAATCAAGCGTAAAACTTTTACATCACTTTTATTTCTGTTATTACTAATGGTTTAAGAATTGGCTAAGAAGTATTGGAACACTGAACAGGTAGATAATATTACTCAAATTAAGCAGGTCCCACTTCAAATGACTACAGAGATAAGAACTAATGTTCCATTACGGCTTGCTATAACGGCAGTTTAACATAGAACATTTGCTACTATCGAGCAATAAATGGAAATATTGGCAGCAACCAGAGTTATATTCAAATACCACATGTAAATGGAAAGGAAAAATAATGTAAACTGTTTAATTCAGGTTTTCTTATTTAATATGGAGATGGTCCTACTTTGGCATCACTAATTGATTAAATTTATCGAATAATTAATCATACATCATTTTTATTTTTGCAACACGAATTTTTAACGATTCCTGAAGTAAACTATATTCAGTTCTTTTTACACGGATGGCGGAGGAAAGCAGTGTTTCTTCATTTGTCCAATACAAACCACACATTTATATTCTTTAATCTTAAGCTAAGACATGTATGGACGACATACCATATGTTGCAGTTCATTTTCTAGTTCCCTGTGCAAAACCTAAAATTGTTTGCACTGTAAATTGATACATAATTATATTGGATGACTGAACCACGTATAGAGTAGAATTTTACTGACTCTATTCAGCGTGGTAAAGAATTGAAAAATAGTTTAAATTATTGGAAACTTAAAGAAGCTTATGTACTATAGAATAATGACGTTTAAAAAGCAATTATCAGCTATCTGTCATCCATATTGCACTATCACATTTACTGAGAGAAGTTCGTTCTAGCTTTGATCCGTACTGCCTTTCTTTACTATATTGATTGCATCGTATTTTTGGATACTTTGCTGAACGAATACAGGATGATCTTCCAGCTCTGCTACGCTCATTCTTTTTTCTTTCTGCCTTTAATAGTGCTTTTAATTAATACCCACATCGTCTCTCGAATGTTTCTTCAGTTGCGAGAAGGGAGCTTTGTGAATTCCATTACTGAAAGGGTACGATAGTATAAAATTTGATTACTTATTTTCAGGCAAATAAATTGCAACATTTTCAATTTTAAAAACGTTTGTAATTTTAATGATCTTCAATATAATGAAATAAGATGTACGTTAATCAAGGTGTATAAATATATATTGCACAAAGAGGTATTTAATTAGGTTAAAAACTTTATTACAGCATACGCGTTATTAATCCTAGAGTAACATGCCAATTTATTTCTACTATAAAGCTCCATTTAAATCCTTTGTTCCTTCCCTTTTTCACTCTACCCACGACAGGCCATAAATTAGATCTATGTGTATCTGATAAAAAAGGTTAAATAAATTTATAATAAATAAGAATAATGACATTTTAAACAAAAGTGTATCAGGCATGGAAAAATAGCATGTATTTTTTTTTTAATAATAGCCGTCGCTTCATTATAAAATATCACAATCTCTATTAACTAAAGTCAAAATAGCATCCTCAAAATGATTAAATATAAGCTTATCCTATTCATAGAAACTTTTGAGTAAATGCTAAATTGTCTTCGTATATGATTGTTTTATTAGAATAACAAAATATTGCAATCAGATCTAAAAGAAATCGTATCCTGTGACCTTATCATGATTGATTGAGCGAAAGATTGAGCATTTTAAATTAATTGATAACTCTAACTTGGTCATACATAATATTCGATATGTAAGGCATCTGTTTGCATATTTTTGTTTTTGCTTTCATTGATGGTTAACATTTACTAAACTAATGAATTGTACCTCATTTGTAAAAATTGCTATTAATAAGGTTGATAAGATACCTAATTACTACAACACTGTCATATGTAAATGATTGCTTCACCCATTTGCTCTGATGTGTACAAAATTATTGTTGGGTAGTTTAAGGTAAATTACAAATACTGAATGTTCTATTGGAAGATTTATACGTGCAAAAGTTACAAGCAGTAAACAAAAGGATGCTCTATAAAAAAGTTAATTCAATAAAATATAATATAGTATTCTCTACACGAAAATATGCACACCCATCTCTATCACGGATATTTTTTTTACTCTCAGCTAAAATAATATCTTCTTATAATATTTTCTTTCCCAAAAAAGTTGGAGTGTGTAATTGTAGAAGAGATATGCAGTCGAGGTTGTTTCGAATATAATGGTAGCTAAGTCTAAGGATTTTTCTCTTTATGCTGAAACAACCGTGATACGTGATGCTTTCACCTTATATGGACAGTTTATCATCGATTAATATTAACTTTCTCTTTATTGCGAAGAAACTATTAATTTAGAATTGGTACTTAGATTGCTTGCGTCATAATAATTCAGCATTATAAAGATTCATATATAAAAATCTGCATCTGTTAACTCGGATAATAAATGAAGGTTATCCAACAAATGCTCCATCATTAATCTATATCCTATATTCTTGTGATAGATTAACTGTAATTAAAATCGTATATTTAAGTAACAGGCTAAAATATACCATATTTATTAATTAAAAAATTCCCCCTTCCTTGCTAATGCATTTATCTTTTGTATATATGTTTACTATAGGATTTTCATCACGCCTAATCACTTGCATTATACAGAATAGCTAAATTTCCCCTAGGGTTTGAAAATCACTTAAGATGCATTTCATGTTTAATTGCAAAGAATAATATATCTGAAGTTTTTCCTAGAGAGAATGCAATAATCCAAATGTCGATAAAGAACAGCTATATAAATATAATAAGAGCAATTACTAATATATTCTTTGTCCAGACATTTTAGGAGGGAATCGCCTCCTATATTAGTGTAATAATAGCCAAGAAAATTTATTCGGTTTCCTTAAAGCCAACTCTGCTTCCTGCCAACAATCTCCAAAATCATGATGCACAAGAGCACGAAGTGCCCGTTTGAATATATTTTGATTTGATATTCGATGTAATCTAAACAGCTTAAACTTTTGTGTTGATGACTTTGTGAAAACATAGATTGCTTGATGTAAAAAGATTTTTGTTTCATCTTTATTGAACGGACGAACAAATGTCAAATCTATCTTGTGAGCTTAAACAGCTAAGACGTGTAAAACTTTTGGCCTCAACGACAACGAAATCCTTCTTCTACAATTGTTTTTTTCTTCTAAACTATTTTTCTCAGCCTTTGAGTTTTTTTCCGTACACTACACTCCTTTTTTCACTGTTGGCTACTGCTGAATCTTCGTTTTGAAGATTTGAAAATTAAGTATTAAGATTTGTTTATATATTCGATGTATTCGTAGTTAAAAATATGAATGGCATCATTCTCTCACCTGTCAAAGGTCGGCTTTTCGCGCACTCGTATCCACTGCCCCTAACATTCAGGTCTTGTTTTATCCTTAAATGAAAAACGTACCAATTTTTATTCTTTTAACTTTATTGCTTTGATCAGAAAATCGAGTTCAAATCGTCTTTCCTTTTTTCTACAGTGCATTATTTTTTTTTTTTTTGCCTGCTCAAATCTATTTTAATAGTGTTGATGAGAGAATAAGTACGTGATGGGAAAAATAACGTTGATTTTAAGATTTGCCTCCACGTGATGGACCTCGTTGTTGCTTAGAAGCAATTTTTAAGCTCAAAAGCGTGAGAAACAACAGGGGCTGGCTATAGAATGCAACCCAAATCCTCGCCCCCTCAAGCTACGCTGGGATCGCCTGAGGAAAACGACAGCCGAAGTTGTCCTACTCAATCGGTGGACGATAGTCCTTACCCCTTCTATAGGGTAAGCTCCCTTACTCCAGGTGTACATATTTACTCGTGTCGCCAGAAATCGAGAGATTTGTGCGAGAAAAGCTCACGGGAGCAGACTAGCTTACTCCTCCTCGATTCGGATTGTCATACATTGAAGGCAAGTAAATTTTCGGGATAAACCGGAATATCCCTCCTTGGATAAAATAAATATCCACCTTGGATTAGTCAAGAATCCTCTCCCCGTAAGGATACCAGTCTGACTCCTTGTAACGTCTCCATCTCCAAATAATGACCCCAGTCTTATCCCAAAAGGATTCATTGAAGAATGATCTTCGCGTAATACCCCCTGAAATACGCAGAGTCGTCCAAACAACCTGTTTGACGGCCCAGAAAAACTCACCCTCCGTTTTTCTCGAAGGAATTCTACCGGAAGAATTCGAAACCTCCACTAGCCAAGGCTATGCCTCCCCCCCCCCCTCCCTCCCCGTCATCTAAAAGTACTACTTCAACTCCGAGCAATATGACCCTGGACTCCGTCGGAGTTACTCAACCTCTATCCCCACTTCAGAGGAAACGCCATCTTCTTCCCTCCATTTTATGCAAGGTATTGTAATAAATATTTTAGCTTACCCAAACTTATAATTGCCGCCTACTGTTCCCCTCCCACTCTCCATTATCATTGTGTGCTTACTATGTCCCCGTGTGAAGCCCAACTTTAATTCCATTCAGCCTACCCATTTTTATTGCATTTTAAATACCTAATCTTGTTACTAGCCCGTTGACCACTGTAACTATTTGTATTATTATATGTCTTGTATTGTTTTACCATTTAACCTAAGTTATTAATATGTATTAAAATCTATTTTGTCGACTCCTTTACTTGCAACCTTTGAGCTCATTAAAGCCGTGTAATAGCCCTATAACCAAGTAAGACTTAAACACTCAACCAATACTGAGAATCGAAGTAGCTCTATTGTACTAGCCCTCCCTTACGAGAATCTGACCTCGTAATCGGACCCAACCGACCCAAAGGTATCAAAAAGGAAACCGTGCACACTCTAAAATCAAATATAATAGATATATGTATGGTATATAGGAACCTATACCACGACCATGTTCAAAGTGTTTTTTATTATTAATCTTTAATCGTTATCATATATTCCATCGAAATAATTATAAATAACTCTTTTGTTACCTAGTTTCAATTTCTTCGCATCCCAATGAATAGAGAAACATTCGAATTTCTAAAGATGTGTTATTTGTTTGAGGTCAGAAATGTCTAAGATATGCTTCATAAATTATAAAGTCGAACAGCATCTTGGTATTTTGATGTCATTCTCGACGACTAATTGTTGTCTCTCTCTCTCTTGTTAAATAGTTGCGGCATCAATTACGAGATATAAGTGTTTTAATCAGTCACCAATAAAAATTAAATCACCATAAAACCATAGATCTTCCACCTTTTACAAACCTCGCTTCATTAAATTTAAAGTCCCTCTTTGTGCGAGCTTTTTAAATTTTGGCAGTTTCAAGTTTGGGTAAGCAAGCTTGACTAGTATCATCTGCACACATTTTTCACGTTCTAACTTTCACGCGACACGATATGCTAAGTAGTTTAACATAGAGACAGAATCCGCTGCTGTAGTCTACTTCCTCTGGTTAGTAAGGATTTAAGGCTAGCTAACTGATTGCTATAAGTATATTTTGTATTATAGAAAGGGCGATTAATGTAAAAAGAATCAAAAGGAAAATAAGACATATAAATTATGTATTTATTTATTAAAATCATTTCTAAGAAAAATTAAAAATCAAGTTATGAATTTATTTTTTTTAGTGACTTTTCGAATTAATCTCAAAATTGCAAGAAGTTTACAATGTATTTAATTTTAAATTCTCCCAAATGATATTTCATAAAAATAGTCGAACCCTGTTTTGAATATTTTGTATTTATGTTATTTTTTATTTTCAAGACTTTTGGTTATTATAATAATAATATTTTCAAAGTGTTACCAATATAATATCCGTGTGCTATTTATCGTAGGGTAGTAGAGTTATGTGTGAAAATTGATTGAGCTATATTTTTAGAGTATGGATCGGATGTCATAAATATATGTTTAAGGCTTTAATAAATTCATCATGTTTGCTGGCTAAATTTGATTTGTTAATCATTTAATTGCTTTTCTAGTTTAGGGCCATATTCGCTGTTGGATTTGTAAATAATTTTAAAGTTTTTTGATTTGGCGTTATCATATTTATAGATGACCGATTTTATATTTGCCCATTCGTTTTATTTTTGAGACGATTTTTTGTCTTTGATATGAGGGGCGGTCAAGAAGTTTTCCGAAACGGTCGGGCAAAACTGGGAAAGGGGAATGGCTGTTTTTGGGGGTGTTAGGACAAGTTATTACAAGTCAGGACTTGCTGCCGCACACTCTTTCCTCTTCTATTTAAAAAGCAGTAGCTGATCGCAGATCCTCAGTCACAAATTTTTCAACGATGGAGAAAGTTAAGCACCGCTCAGTGATCAAATATTTTACCAAGGAAGGCAAGAATGCAAAAGAGATCCATGAACGCATGGTTGCAGTGTACACCGACACCACCGTTACCTATGCAACCATTGCTCGCTAGAAAAGGGAGTTCCATCATGGTCGTGAGTCCCTTAAAAATGACCCCCGTCTAGGACTCCCGTCAGACGTGACTAACGAGGACAATGTGGCCCGTGTGGAAAGGATGATCCTCGAAAATCGACAGAGAAGGTCAATGAAATCGAGCGACAACTTGGAATATCACATGGAAGTGTTATCAACATTATCCACAACGATTTGGCCATGAACAAGGTCTCTGCCCATTGGTTCCCTAGAAATCTCACGCCCCATGATCGATTTCAACGTCTTCAAAGTCCACAAGGCCAGAGTTGCACAAGCTGCCCTGCGCTAGTGCAGATTCGAGGAGCTCAACCATCACCCCTACAGTCCAGATCTGCCCCCTAGCGACTACTTTTTATCCACCAGCTCAAGGCTGCACTGCGTGCACGCCGGTTTGGAGACGATGAAGATGTCCAGCTCGCCGTCCAGGAGTGGATTAAACAGCAGTCGGGAGATTTCTAGTTGTCGGGAATTCGAAGCATCAGGGATAAGTGGCGCAAGTGCACCGAAGTCGAAGGTAGTTATATTGAAAAATAATAAAACCCTTTTCCTTATATCTCGTTTCCTTATATCCCAATTGCAAAACTTATTGACCGCCCTTCTTAGATCTTCCGTATTTGTGGAAGTTTCTTTCCAACATTATATAAATTTACTTTGGATGTTTCTTTGCAACATTATATCAATTTACTTTTATTTGAGTAAAAATTTCGAGTTCCTAGTAATAATTAGTTTTATTTATTTCGACAATTACTCCTCCTAAACAAATTAAGGAACATTTAGGAACAGTACATAGGCAAACAAAAATAAACAACATATCAGAAAACTCTGTTTTTTTTACCAATCTAACCGCAAAAAGACCTTACTAAGAGAATTAATTCTAATAAGACAAACCACCAAATTTAACTACCAAATATAATGAATTTTGTAAACCTTAACCATATATCAATAGCATTTTTACCCATAATATAAATAATATAGCTCAATAATTTTTTATATAAAAATTTACCTCATGATAATAATTATACACGTGATTCTATATTAAGCAAGCCTTAGATATACACAACAATAAATAAGTAGAAGACATTTAAAAGAATTCTCTATGTTTTAAAATGATATTGAAGAAATTAACATTGATTTCTAAGTAACCTTTTTGTAATCTTAAGATTAAATCTAAACAAATAATAAAAGAAGAATTTTCTAACTTGATTTTTTTTCCTTTTCCATATAAAATATGTTTAAAAAAAATAAATACATATTTTATTTTTCCTATTTTTCTATCAATTCTTTATAGTTTAAGCAACCTTTCCATAATATGAGATATAACTCTGGCGATGAGATAGCTACTGACGATTTGGCGCTCGATTAGCTAGCTGGCGATGAGTTGGCTGAGAATAGTTACCGGGGAATGAGTTGGCGGCGAGGAATACTCCCATTCTATTTTTCCTCTACTACTCCCTGCTAAATTACCCTTTAAATTCAGCCTATTGGATGACAAAACTATATCTGTGAAGAAAATAAAACAAGAAAGAAAACTTGTTCAAACTACATTCTAATCTCTCTGCTTCTGAAATACCACTCTCCTTCTTCTATCTCTCTTGCTGAATTTTCTGCCTTCCTTTCTAACAAGAAATTTCATATACATACTCTCTGGCATACCTTCATTATCTACTCCTCAATATCAATAATTACCCATTTTCCTCCTTAACCTAATTTTCACGTCTTTGCTTGAGTAGGGTGTGTCAATTTTCTGAACTTTCAAATTCCAAAAATAATGTCTGCTAAAAAAAAATACAACATGACTTATGAATTCTCAATTCATGTTTTGTTATTTTAATATATTTTAGGTCTGCTTCGTAATAAGCTACTTGATAGTTGTGAGTTTTTGACTGCTTGGGGAATTACATTGTAATTATTTTATATAGACTGTAATGGTAAAGTTGTGTATGACATACCTTAAAGAATATATTTCATTTTGTATTATACGTGAGGCGCTTAGTTCAGGTACCAGCTTCTGTGCACCTGAATAATACTAAAAGTTATTTTTGCATTATCAATGTCAATCGGATGGTTTTCATTTGACATGTGGAGAAAACACTAGAAGAAAGAGACCCAGGTCGCACATTTATAATTTTCACAAATATATACATAAATAAAAAAATTCTAATTACTTTACTAAAAAATGCCGCTGATTCTTCATACCGCCTTTCCTATTCAGATTCAGATCTATAAATTTGTGTGTCCAGAAGTTTTGCATCTCCTTTGTATTTCATTAGTCTTCCAGCGATTTACGATGATGGAGCTTTGATCGAAACCTGGTTTCACGAATAACTTATCACTGTGGTTTCTTTCCTGCCTCTATATATATTAAACAGGTAATTTAATAGGCGGGTTTTAAACAGCGTTCATATCTCACCTATTTTGCTTGCTGCTATTTATTTGCTGTTTCATTCTAAATTGAATTGTAATTTTCGAGACTTATTTTAAATTTAGATATCTGGAAAATGTAGTTTCCCCTTGTTCAAATAACTTCCATTTCTAAAACTCGATTTATCAATACATTAAGTTGATATACTAAACTGCTCTATATATGACGTGTTCAATTTCTCTTTTAAAAAAAAGAAAACGGATATTTACGAGAGCCTCCTTACGTTTATATTAAGAAAGAAGAAGACTTTTCTGAATCACACAAACTAAAACAGGACGGGTATCATTGTCAGAAATTATTAAGTTGACAAGAAAGGCAAACGAGGAAGTGCTATAGAGTAAGTGTACATTTGTGGCCATTATAGGTACATAATGTCTCCCAAAAGTGAGAAATCCTGGCTTGCTTCTGACTGGTTGAATACACAATTCTTTACAATAACGCAATTTTCTCCAACAGGATAAAAAATTTAAAAAATTACATATATTTCGTATTCACCACACTAATAAAACAAAACTTAGCTATTATATTTTTGTGTTCAAGTTACTCTTGTTCTAAGTACTACTTCTATTGCTATTCTCTCTTCACAAATACTTTAGACGTAATATATGAGTTGTAATCTCGCTTGGGTAACACAATGGAAATTAACACCTCCCCTTTCAACTTATTGCGTTACTTATAAATAAGAACAGCTCAATATCCATTTTTTGTTTACATTTTCTCCAATATTAGTTAAAAAAGACAGATAAATAACTTTAAAAACAAATAAAACACTGTTATATAGTATTTTTAATCAATTTTCGAGTCACATGAAATGATATTCCAAACTACAATTAGTTATGATTTTAAATAAAAAACACTAAATAAAGTCTAAACATACTTAATTTCAAACCCAATGGTCTATATTATTAGAGTACTCCAATAATTGCATAGCATATTGAAAATCTATAGTAAGACAGAAAAAAAGAGCCATCCTCTGACTCTTCGAACCTGCAAATATAACCCTCGCATTTGTAATCATATGTTCATACTGAACTTTGGATGTTTTCAGCAAATCATGATTTTCATTTATAGCGGAATGAATTGAGATATTTACTTAATGTAGGTAGTTACAACTTATCAAACTAATGGTTACCAGACGGATTGAAAAATATTTCTGAAACTGTCAGAAAATTCAAAATCATTTAATCTATTGTTTGTACTGAGAATACCTCAGTAAAGGCATTAGTTCACACAAGTGACTACACACTGCCGGCATTGGATGTTTAATCTTCGTCACCAGCGGTATCTGCTTAGAATTGTCCATACTACCAGATAAGCAATATGCTCATACAGCATCCACATTTGCTGAAAGAGCCACTAGATACATTACAATAAGTTTAGTAAAACGATGTTTAACATCTATGAGATATGGGAGCTCAAATCCTAAAGTGACTCTGTTAACACCAAATCACGACATCGCTAATGGTTATATTTGTCTTGTTACTAAAAGTCACGGTCCCGGATGTTTCCTAATAATAGTAAGATCTGGACTTGAACCCCACGTTACACAGATTGCTCATCATTTGCATCCACTAATAGACATTATATAGTCTCAAAACGATGTAATATTCAGCAGACTAATGTATGTAGTATATAAGCGAAGCCAAGTTGTCTATAATTGATTCAATAACTATTCTTTAAACCTCCACTGATTCCTGAGGCCTAACAGGAACAAAATCCAGCCTTTTTGGGTGTAATGACCTCAGGTATTGTCACTTAAGAGTCGACCCTGCATATATGAGAGAATTGTATAAAGCCATACATAAGGCATTGGTCATTTGTCCAGGAGTCTTCCGTCTAGTTGTTGGATCGACGCAACGTCAAAGGAGCCTACATGGTAAATGGTATCTCTTCTCTGACCTTTGGTACTTCAGTTTATATCTTTGCTTACATTTCCCCGTAAGGGGCGTGGTGATTTAAATTTCTGGCCGCCGTAGTGACAGGACACTGCTTGCCATGCAGGCCAAGCTTAGCCTCTTCTCCTTCTTTCAGACAGCCTGTATTTCTGACCTACCCCCTCACTTGCCCTACAACCTCTCCCACAACTTTCTCTAGCCGGCCTCTATTTTCTCAGGGTAGATGCTGAAATTCTTCTCAGCCAATTATTCTGGATCAGGGCTGAGGGGTGAGGGGACAAGGTTTCTTTACCCCTGAGCTCCAGTTTAGGATGCTGAGGTTTTAACAACTTGCTTCATCCCCACCCATAGCTTCCTCACATCTCGTTCTCTTCTCACTTCAATATCTATTTTTTACGCCATGCATAAGGTGGAGCGGCCATGTTGAAGGGCTGCCAGGTCACCAGCCAGGATGGGTGGCTATAAATGGCAACACCTGGCCCTTCTGCCCCAGACGAACCTCTCGCAGAGCGGGCCATTGCGAGGGGTGATTAGTGTTTGTTTCCCGTAAGAAAATAGGGTCACCATGCCCATTGATGATTAAATAAAAAATCTCCCCTCAATTTTCCCTCGTCCATCGTCGGAGCCGCCCTCGGGCGGCTCAACAGAAAAAATGGAGGTCCCCCACCTGTGCTCTCGCAGGGGACCTTCCAAATATCGCTAACGGGAGAGAAGGCTTACTCCTCTCCATCGGCTATGGGTGTATGAGACTCCTCCTCACCTCCTTGTCTGGAGGTGCCCGTCTTTCCAGCGGCAGTACCCCCTCTACTTCCCAAGGCGACTGCCAAGAAAGCCAGCAGGCAGCCCATAGCCGACCACTCTACATTGAAGTGGTTCGGTAGGGAAAACCCCCTTATGGGGGAGTGGGAAGCCAGGCCCCATCGGTTGCTTCCTTCAATAGACCTGCTGGGTAGAATATTAAACTTAGCAGGGGTCAAGGCCTGTGCTTCCCACGACTCGACTTGTGATAACGATGACAATGCCACTGTGATGTCCTGGGGAGGGGAGGGGCTAACTGGATAACCCCCAGAGATAGACATGGTCCTTGAAGGTAGCCAGCCGAAAACGGTAGAGACTTCTATGGGAGCGAATCCGGCCTCAGCGCCAAGCACTGAAATCGAGTCCGCCCCTGTGCAAGGTCCTCCTCAAACGGCTAGGGTTTCCAAGGCATTACAAGGATCTTCTCTATCTCAGAGAAGGACCTTGCACTCGTCAGTTTATCCGGCCTGGGGGTTGTTGCCGGCAGATGGGAGAAAGCTGGTTTATTCCCCGCCCTTATCTCCTAAAAAGGAAAATGAATAAAGAGACTCGGTGCTCCTCTCCATCCACGTGGGATGCATGGGCGGATGCGTATCCTGCCACTCTTCGGTAAGCGACAAGCCAAGATCGGCACATCTGGCCCCTATGCTCACCCAGGTGCAGAGACCCAGACTAAGACCAAAAGTACTAGCGCGCAGAGCGGAGCATCGATTACATCGGGGCCCCTCATTCAGAGATTACTCGGCGTTTTAGAGCCCGCAGGCATCAAACGCTTCCGGGTAATTCGCTCCACTAATGGCACCATGTTTGCTAAGGGCAACATGAATCGCCATAGGAGAGCTTTAGCTCCTGTGATTGTTAGAGAACTAAAGGTGATCCGCTTCTCTGACGGAAGCCTTTTGGCGAATGCGTCGAATAGTCTGAGGCGACCATGATTAGTGGCCTTCCGCTACTTGATGCCACGCCTAGGAGTGTGACGCCACACTCTACCATTAACTTCGTGAAAGGAGGGGTTTATGCGAGGGAACTCGTCGACTACTCCATAGAGGACATCACCTTAAAGCTGGCTAACCATGGGGCAGTGGGAGTCGAACGTGTGTTGAAAGAACAGGGATGAGCATCGAGACCCACTGCTACACTCTTCTTCACGTTTGACTTTGACAAGCTACCTGAGACGGTGCGTGCCGGTTAGTTATTCCCGCTACCGCGTGAAGGCATTAATGCCAAAGCCGCGGAGGTCCTATTACTGTCCCACTTCGGCCATACTAATCGCTCCTGTCGACATGCAAAGTCGGGGTTGCTTGAAACCTGTGTAAGTTGCTCCAAGGCCACAGACTATAAGTCCAAATGATGTGTGGCCAAGTGTGTCAATTGCAGAGAGCCGCAGCCCGCTTCTTCAGAGCAATGTGGTGCGTATCTCCTGAGAAGGAAATCCTGGCCGTTTAGGCTTAGGATCGTCTTTCATTTCACGAGGCTAAGGACTTGGTCCTGGCACGCCTGGCGCTATATAGGACGTCCTCTGCCCCAAAGTTAAAAAAGAAACCCACTGCTCCTGTCCCCTCCAGGCCTAAGAGTACGGTTGGTTCTGCGCTAATTCGTAACCCTTCTGTTGAATCTAACTACCCAGAACGCTCTCTTGGTAAAGCTGGAGGCAGAAAAGGTCCACAGCCACCCCCGGGTAAAAGCAGCGCTCCCCCTCTTCCCCCAGCATGACCATTTCCGGCTCCAGTGAGTCGTTAGAACTAAAGGAGGCAACGCTTCTGAAATTAGTCGCCAAGCCATCTTTCGGGATTACTAAAGCTGCCCCCCAAAGGAGGACAGCACTAAAGTAATTTCTGATTCTTCGTCCACGCCCAGTGATGGGCTGGCTGATTCGGAGACTGTGATTCCTCGAAAAGAGGGCTCCCCCGCCTAAGGTTCCAAGGTGAAGGGAAGAAAAGCCTTACATGTCGAGCACAACCTTCCCCAATAGGTCCTCAAAGGCGACAGCACCTCGAGCGCAATCTCCGGCCAACAGCGCGGTGAGTTCTCCCTCAGGGAAGCGTATGGCCATTCCCGTGATGGTCTACTCTTTGAAGAGGGCCCCCGCGTCTCCTCCGTGCTAGGCTTGGAGGGCATATTTCTTCAATCAAATTGCCGCGGACTCAGAACCAACTGGGAGGTGTTGCTGTGGCTCGTCTCCTTCCCTTTCCCGTTACCTATCTTTTGCAGGAGACCATGCTGGGCGCGTGCCCCATGCCCACTCTCCAGTGGTATAAAGGTTTTGCGTCTGCACCACCACGGGATGGGGGTCGGGCGGGAGGATGTTTGATTTACACCAGGCATGATGTCTCCGTTCTTCTCTCCGCTTTAGATACCTTCTTTCAGGGAGTAGCTGTGCAGCTGCACTTTGATAGGTGGTGCAATGTTATTTCTGCGTGCATTCTACCGTTAGCCAACTTAGACGCATGGGAGTCCCGCCGTGTCGTGGCACAAAGGCCGAGGCGCTTTCTCTTGCTCGGAGATCTAAACGTTAGAGACCCCTCTGGGAAGACTACATTATCAAACTCCGGGGTCAAGTCGTCGCTAACCTGATCGACGAGCTTGAGATGAGTTTACGTATCACTGCCAGAGAACTGCTTCATTTTCCTGCCTCGATCTATCTTTGGTGCTCTCCGGATGCATAGCCCGATTTTGATTGGGAAGTGGTCGATGACCTCCATAGTAGTGATCACTTTCCGATTCAAATCTAATTTTCTTGGCCGCTGCCGCCCCAGAGCCCACCCCGGTGGTGCTTGGCGCGGGCGTGGTCGTCGGCATTTCAGGAAATTAGTGAATTCTCTATCTCAGTCGAGGACTTTAGGTCGGTAGATGAGGCATTTAAGTTCTTCTGCGGCATAAACTCCTCGCCGCGGTCCTAACTACTATTCCTGGAATGTTGGCAGTTTTGCACCCCGACCACTTCCGTGGTTGTCAGCGGAGTCTGAGGCAGCCCTAAAGCAGAAGCGCTATCGCTACATGCGCTATAAGTTCTGGCCAAACGATATCACTATCGGTGAATTTTGTCGGGCTAGGGCTAGGTTCTGATATATTTCGAAGCACGCCAGCCGCTCTTCTTGGCGGGCAAAGTGTCTTCAATTAACGGGAAAGAACCTTCTAGCAGACGTGTGGAAGCGAGTCAAAAAGATTCAGGGTAAGTTCTCGCAGGACCTCCCTCCCGTTCTCCAGGAGAATTAGACCGCTATCAAGGACCCCGCGTCCATCGGGAAATCCTTTGCAACTGCTTCTTCCGCATTCTCTAGCAGAGATGCTGCCTCGTTAACATTCAATTCACTTCGTGATGTCGCGGAAGGCCGCGCGCTGGACTTTACCTTCAGAGGTGGAAAACCCTTCCACGACAGATTAATTCTGAGTGAGTTGCGGTCCGCTCTCGCTTCGTGTGCAAACACCGCACATGGTGCGGTCGCTGTCCTGTACGCCATTCTTCGACATCTGGGTGAGCGAGGCATGGCCTTTCTCTTAGATTTGTTCAACAATATCTGGGTGGAGGGTCTTCTCCCGGATTCATGGTCAATCGCTACTGTGTTCGCGTTTCGCAAACCATGGAGAGATCACCTTATTCCGGCTGGTTTCCCATCAATCTCTCTAACCACTTACATGTGCAAGTTGATGCTGAAATTGGTAACTGTTAGATTAGCCTTATTTCTGGACAGCGGAGGCCATCTGTCTTCTGTGCAATGCGGCTTTCGCAAGTTCCACTTCGGATGCCCTGCTTCAACTAGAAAAAGCCATCTGCGAGGCCTTCCTTGGTAGACAGCACTACACCACGTTGTTTTTCGATCTGGAAAAGGCCTATGATACCGCAGGGTGATATGGTATCATATAGACTCCCTACACGATGGGGGCGATGGGACGCCTCTCAATCCTTATAGCTGAATTTTTGCGAGATTGTCGATTCCGCGTACTGGTGGGGGGTGTTCTCTCCGGCACAATTGAGCAGGAAGGGCCTGTCACGCAGGAAAGTGCCCTCAGTGTCACACTCTTTGCCCTGAGCATCAACGGCATTACCTCAGCGCTACCGGAAGATGTTTTTTCTACGCTCTACGTGGAAGACCTTTCGATCTATTTTGGCGCGGCTCAGATGCCAACTACGGAGAGTCGACTCCAATAGGCATTGAACCACCGCTCTAGATATGCCGAAGCGCAAAGGTTTCCGGTTTCCTTGGCCAAGACTATAGTGTTGGACTTCTACCTCCATCCACGGCTTTACCATGACATAGACTTGGTTCTTAATGGGCGAAACCTGGAAGTGGTTGAATCGTAACGTTTCCTTGGTCTTGTATTTGCCGCTGCCTCACCTTGGAGGCTCATATTCGCAGTTTCAGGGTTTCTTGTGCCCGTGCTATCAATATTCTTCGTTCCGCCCCTGTTTCTGCCCAGGACAACAGCCTGGAGGGTACAACCTTTGGCTATTTGTCGCTACGCCTCTACTTCCAATGCTTCTACAGCCCCGGGAGCATTGTGTTCGACAGTTGGAACTCACATCTCGTCACGCTGGAACCGTGCCAGTGTATACGGATGGCTCCAAGTCCCAAGAGGGGGTCAGCTTCCACGCCGTATCCCCTCTGGTTGAAGTCAAAGAGCGCTACCAGGCGCTGCCTCTGTCTTCACGGCCAAGCTCTTGGCAAGACAACACCTGGTACGGAAGATCACGTGAGGGGCCTGGTTTGTAGATCGGATTGTGATCTATAGCGACTCACAAAGGGCTCTGAGGGCTCTCGGAACATTGGAATCTCTGCATCTCCTGGTTCGCGATATCCGAGATGCCACTGGATTTGCAAGCCGGGTTGATGTTGAGAATATCTTCTGCTCGGTTCCTGGACATGTAGGAATTAAGGCTAATGAGCGTGTCGATAATGGCGCCAAAGAGTCCACGGCGACTCAGCGACTAAACCAGCCTTTCACTCTTCCTAACACCGACTACATTGCAGGAATACGGGCAGCTCTTCAGGCTAATTTGCAAAGAAGATGGGAGACGATCGAAGGAAACTTACATAAAATTGCGCGATTGTGCCGCAACTGTTTCCATGGACCTACCCCTAAATGCCGCGAAGGCTTCAGGTTGATTTCTGTCGTCTCTCTATTGACCACACTCGCGGGGCGCACCGCTATTTGATGAAGCGCTTGCCAGCGACCTATGGTGAAGACTGTGTTGTACCCCAGGATGTTCAGCACATTCTTGTTCAATGACCCAGTATGTGCGATCTCCACGTACGTTACATGTCCCAATACCTGGTTAAGTGGGGTTGCTACCGATTGTCCCTTTACTCCAAACGAGTTCGTGCACATTGGCTGGTGGAATTATAGACTTTTGGGGGGAGGCCAGCCTTCTCCCCTTTATTTAACTAGTTGGTTTTTCGGTTTGGGTTTTTTTTTGAGCGGGTTATTTTAGTAGGAAGCACGTTCCTGCGCCGATGAGAGGCCTTTTTCTGTTTTATTTTCTATTGATATTTTTTTTACTTGTTTTTTGTTTTTTGCATCCTCTTTTAAAGATGCCTTATATTAGGTACTGTTAAATAGTTCGACTAATGCCAAAGTTGGCAGTCGCTAGATGAAATCTTAAAATTAATGAAAAAATAATTTGCTTACATTTAATTCTCGTAAAATATTCCAATTATTTTATGAAGTATTAAAATATTTAAAGTTTCATCTTCCCAGAGGATCTCAGCACTTGGTAAGAAAAGAGAGAAAGAATAAATAGAAACTACAGAATCAGGAAATTTCAAATCAATAAATGATCCTTAGGACCGCGTAGGCAGCGTTACTAACAGTAAAATAAGCTTGCATTTTGTGCTTGAACCCCTATTGGTTTAAATAAATTTAATTTTTAGTTAAAGCGTTAAACTTTATTTAGGTTCCCTCTGTAAAATGCAATATTTAGAAAAGAGTGCCCATTGGTGCTAAATCTCTATAAAGCTCATTGAGGAATAAAACGATAATCATTTATTTCAACAGGCCGTATTTAAAAAATAATGCAATTCCTTGGTCAGAAAAACAAGAAAGTAGTTTACAAAACTATCAATAAGGGAGAAAATAGAGAGCACCTTTGTATAAATAGAACTCATAAAACTAAACGATATGGCAAGTAACTTATTGTCAGAGACGTCAGACACAAATTCATACAAATAAACTAATCATAATTTGCCAAATATATATTTTTTTAAAACTATTTCACTTGCCCTGCCTCTTAATAAAAATCTTAGCACAGTCATTCCTTTGCCAATCAACTGCTTTCTATTTACGAAAAAATGCAGTATTTATATTAATGGCCTTTCAAAATGAGAGAGAAGCCTATATCCATATATATTGTAGTCAAGATTAAGCCATACTTATTATTTTTATCATTGTAGAGATATACAAGTTAACCGAGACAGTTAAGAAGTTGCGAGTATATATATATATATATATATATATATATATATATATATATATATATATATATATATATTTCGAAGTCTTTCTCATGGAGAAGAATACCAATAAAATGAAAAAAAAATCCACCTGGGTTTCTCTAAGACACTACCCAGACTCCGGTAACATAGAAGTAGGATAAAAATGATAAAGTTAGGAGACAGTTATTACTGACCACAGCTCGAAAGGCCTACCCTTTGAGGGCGTACTTATAAACAACCAAATCAAAAATTCAAACTGTCAATCTCGTTTTACGCTCTCCAAGAGCAACAAGACGCAAGCCCAGCTGAATTGATACCCACTTCTGTCGATTCAACAGGAGATCTAGTTTCTCTAAATTCAATATGTCGAGGAAAAGAAATAACAGATGCCAAAAAGCCAAAACACCCTCGGGTCTTCCCTTGCTATCCCACTCGTTCCGCCCCTTCATCCCGCAGAAGGAATTCTAGTATAAATCGGTTCGTTAGGAGAAAAAAAGAACTTTTTCGTTTTCGTCACGACATCGAGAAGAACTTGCCGGGATAGAGTCACCCGGCAATTTAAAAAGAACTTTCACTTTGCTTGGGCAATACTAGATTGTCACCAAGTATACTTTGCACAGTTCGATTACCCAAAGATCGTTAAGTGATCTTACCGCCAAGTACCATCGGTACAGTTTGATTACCAAAGATCGTCAAGTGATCTTACTTCCAAGTACCATCGGCACAGTTCGATTACCCAAGATCTTCAAGTGATCTTACCCTAACTGAGTTTGCCACACCAAGCTAGATAGATTGCTCACCCAAAAGAGATTCTCTACAAGCGAAACCAAATCGCTAGAAAAGCATACAGCCATGTGCAAACCTCGTCTGAGAAAACCTCTTCAAGGTCATAAACGCCAACTCCCCGCCTCCTGAATCGTCGTTTTGTTTTGATTCCTATTTCTCCTACGCTGACGTCACTCGTCCAACCCTCTTCAAGTAACGCCCTATATTAAGAAGCAAATAAACTACACTCACGACACCTCTCTGGACAATATTTGAGTTAAGGTATTTCGTTCGGATTCTCTGGATAAACACCAGTACCTTATGTGAATAATAAATTCTATCGTTATGTCCCTGAGCATTTAAAGTAGATTATTTTGTATATCTTAAAGACGCATTCTTTTTAAAGGAAATTGTTCTCCCTTAAAGCAACCAGAAACCGAATGTCGTTAATGGGAATTAAGAACCAATTTTAAGTTGTATTTTGTACTTGTATATATTAATTTTGTTTGATTTGATTAATGTACAGTAAAGGTCTATTTTGGTTGAAGTGTTTGAATTATCCTTGAACGAGTTGCGTTGGCACTATTTAGTTTATTAAAGAAAGAACTCGCCTTTATATTCATTCAATAGAATAAAAATAAGAGAAGCGATCTTAGAGATCGATCCTGAAGTGATCACTGGAAGTACAAAAGTACAACCTATTTTTATTAATCATAATAATTAGAAATAAAATAAAAAACTATAATCCCGCCAACCTACGGCAATCATTACATTCGTAATCTACGAAATGTTGCGGAATATATGCAAAAATTGAAAAATCCTTAATTCGGCAACGATTTTTAAGTTTTTTCATAGCTAAAAAAACATATCATAGGCATAGTCCTCAAATTAGATCGAGAATGGGTTTAGTGAGAAAGCAGATTATACCCTCAAGACAATTTTATATCATACGGTCATGTTTCTTCTTGAGTTTAGGCAAAGTTAGATGAACTTTGATAAATATTTAAAATATAAATATTTCGATGAAATACCATTACAGCCTTCAAGCTAAAACAGTTAATACGTAATAAAAAAGCTTCAAATAAGTAAAAATTAAGTCTAAATCTTTGCGTTAAGCAATATTATGATATATCTCGGGTATTGTTATTTTGTTATTATTAAAGTTTGTTTTTTTCATTCACAAAAATCATAACGGAAACTCCTCCGATATGGATCCCTGAAAAGTTCAACTGAGAATACATATTTATCTTCATCTTTTCTTCCTGTTTATTTTTACGGCTATTACTAAGAACTTTAGCCAAAATTCGTATTGCTCTTAGACATTAAATTTACACATTAGTTACTTCTCAGGCGACGGTAAGCTTGGCTCACTTATCACCATTATTTTTATAGTCTTTCTGTTCTCTTAGATCGTTCGAACGTATCCTTTTCTTCTAAATTCACTTCCCACCCCTCGCAAACATTTAAATCTCGCGTCTTCCTAAATAGGTCACCAAAAAGGAAATATTTTCATTTGCACGAAAAATTCATCAACATAAATATAAAGATATTAAAAAAACTTTAAATATTTTAATGTTGTTATAATAGCATTGTGTGCTCCATTAAAAAACTTAAAATAAATAAGCTCATACGCGAAGCTAAACAAGAAATGAAAACTGAATACACCCTAAACAAAATCAACCAGGTTTTATTACCATTGGCGCTTACTTAAACAAAACGTTTGCTGAGAAAGAAGATAAAAGTGAAGCCAAGCAAATGCTAATTGCAGAACTTTAACACTGACCTACAAAAACAAAGCTCACGTTAAGAAAAGAGAGATGGAGTGGGTGTGTATATTCTATTTAAACTTTTGCAACGAGCACATAAAAGGAATGGTTCCATTCCCTAGAATTTCATTTTCCCAATTGTATGTATATCTACATTGCACAATAGTTAAGCATGGCTAGAAATAGAAACAAGGTCTGATATGGTCAATATATCCTATACCAATAATCCTAATATTCATTTTAATTAACACATTTCTTGGAAATATTTTCTGCATTTTTTTTTATTTCATATGCCTGCATCTTATTTTCCCCTAGCAGAATCTCTCATTCGTTTATGATTTGACTTAGTGCAAAAATTATTCACTCATTTATACATCTATATCAGCCAAATTCGCTTACATACAGTATTTGTGTTTAAAAGGAGACCTCTTTTCATCTTTTTCAAGTAATTTCCATGTAGCTGTGTGCTTTACAAGCAATCTGATTGTCTACCTTTCTTTTTACTTCGAAAAAGGTGAACAATTGCAATGGCATTTGATTCAATTGTTTATTTATAGTCCATTTCTTTCCCGCACAAAGTTACTTTAATGTCTTTAACTTTTCTGGTTCCTTTTTACAGACATCATTAATTCAATATTCATTTCCGGTGACCCCGACTTTCATTAATGGAAACCGATTTTTTTAGGGTAGCAACAAAAGTATCGATTAAACTGTCATTTTTTGGTCAGTTTTATAACTGAAACAAAGATGCTAATAATACGTACCTATCATAGGACTCTAGTTGTTGAAATATTTCGCTATATTGCCTTAATTAGTGGTTTGGAAAAAGTTAATATTGGTTATATTTTTCCATATATTTATTTAGCTAACAAGAATCAAGTATTAAAAATAATATTCAATATACATAACTAGTGAATCATGTACTGCAAAGATATTTTAAAAGTCGATAATCTACATACGTATATATATATATATTATCGACTATTACATGTATAAGAATAAACCTAGTATTACAATTTCGAATTACTGTGTTAAAAGCAACACAGAAAGATGAGTGAAGAAATAAACGTTTGAGATAAGCTTCCTTTCAAATGCCTATCAAGGTGGAATGTAACCTATTAAACAATTATATTTAATAGGTATACAAATATGTAATTATTTTTAAAAAATGGCAACCTAACTTTGTAATAAGTTTATTTACTTCTAAATCTATCGAATACGACACGAAAATAAAAAAATCAATCAGTTTAAAAAAAAAACAGAGGCTTTAGCAGACTTTCCTTATCCATGAACTACAAAGCTTCTTCAGATATCCTAATTATCTTATATTGCATTAACATAAAGTAGAATCCAATTTTCCCAATCAATTTTGCAGTCAAAAAGAATAAAAGTAAATGACAGCGACCTGCTCATTTTATAAATGTTTCTCTTTGGACATAGAGAACGGTAAAAAAGAGAAAACAAAATACCCAAATCTATATTTTAGGGAAAATACTCATTTAATTTCAAGGCAATTGTACAGAGATTTTATGAAATTTGCCTACAATAATATTAAAGTTTCATTTCATACAACATCGAAAAAATCATCTAGGAGAAAAGTAAATTATATTTAAAAAATGATTTATCCAAAATTAGACAAGGACGTTTTATTAATTTGAATTTCCAGATAAAAATTCGTAAGGTATATATGACGACCCTGTTTCACGGGTATTTTAGAGTGCAAGAAGGGTATCACTCATTTATTCTGACGTCGAAACGTGTTAAATAGTCAACAAATCATTTATAATTCAGGTTGTCCATTTGAAAAGTGAAGGAATGACATATGTATTTCTACGCATGATAATCGGTTAAAATGAGACTTAAGACAGATAAGGGTATTTTACTTAAAGTTTGGGAGAAATATAACCTTAATGTCTCTTGCCATACTGTCTCAATTCGCTTGAAAGAGGGGCGAATCTTTTGAGGCTCTCTGCCAGGAAATTACTCATAAGTAAAAATAATAAACCAGCTAAGTTGAGCTTGGTTTCTGAGCATTTCATATAGATTTCTTAAAAGTTACAAAGCAAATTCAATTTCTTTTTCATCATGTGTAAAGCATCATTCAAGCCTAAGTACATGTTAAAGAGTGGAACTTATATCCACAATATATAGGCTTATATTTTGAGATATTAGCGTTATGGTGTTGATCATCATTTCAAACGCTAAATCTGCCCCCACTTCCATATACGTAGCACAGTAATTACTGTTGTATAAAGGAATCTATTTCCGGAAATTTGATCTCCTTTGTCCAAACATCCGGAGTACCTGAACTTATTTTAATGACACACAGCAAAGCCAGTGGAGTAGTTTTTGAATGCTATAAATTTTGACGTGGCCTGCAGAGAACTATGATTAATATCCGTGTTAAATCTATGAAAGATACTCACAAAGATGGTTATAACTATGAAATGGACGAATGATGTAGATATCTGAAAAATATCATAAAAAAGATTGGACCAAAAACATTCTCAAAAAATACGAAAAAATTTTAAATTCGGCGGCCAAAAATGTATTGCCTGCTTTAATGTTTTGTTGCATTTATACTTATTATTAGTATTTTCTTCCATTTTTTGTGAGTTAATTATGTTGTTTTACTAGAAATAGCTGCACTTGTATTTATCGTTCTTTAGTTATAGACCACATTCTTCCAATTCATATTTCAATCATCAAAAGTGTTCATATTTGCTGTTATATAAACAGAAAATTGAACACTATCAAGGCCATTTTTAAAAGGATATTCTTCTCATTTTTCATCGAAATTAAACTAGTTTATTCAATATGTAAATTTTGGTAATTTTTTTATAATTTTGGACGCAGTTGCATCGATCTAACTCACAGGTAGATAAACCACGGCCCGCGGGCCGAATGTGACTCACGAAGGCTTTTCATATGGTCCGCGTATCATTTCAGATTATTAAATCAATAATTTTGAAATATACTTCAATCTTAGATAAAATATTCGAAAAAAATACAATAATTTCTAAATACTTATTCTCATTACATTATCTTCACGCTCTTTTTCGCTAGCGGAAGTTAAGCTAAGTTGACTGTGATTATTAGTTGGATAGCAGACGCCTAGTCTCTGAGTTATAATAAAATGATGCATAATTGTAAATTGTGGTTCGGATTCCACGTTAAGTTGTAAGTTCCCACAGTTTGAAATGGGTGGCAATTTGAAAAAAACGTACCCTTAGTTATTAATGTGTAGCTATATCTACAAGTTTGTCTATATAGTTATTGTAGTATATGCAAACAAATGCACAAAAGTAATTGAAATTAACTTATATACATTCTAAATTTGCATCTCTTTTTAAGTGCGGCCCGTAAAGCTTTACATAAGCTTCAATGTGGCCAGCTGCTTAAAATTATTGCTCATTCCTGATCTAAGTCATAATTAGAGAGCTTAGACTAAAACACTTTTAATTTTCCTAACTCTCAGAAGGCAAAGGTACCTCAAACAATGGACCCCGGATTTGGAAGAACAGGTATCAAATTAAGTCTATTCTCAATGGTGATGAGAATGCCTTGCATTTAGTTTACGACTAAAGTACAGCGTATTCACGAAAGCTCCAGCAGCTGTCACCTGCAGTGTAATTTTGAGTCAAGATTTGAACTGCTTTGATCACGACGAAAGCGAGCACACAATATTTCAACGCCTCTCCTGGCCCGCACTAATCATGTGATGCACCATCTGCGACATTAGTGCAGAGTTCTGGCCCCTTACGCCTACACATAGGTAACTAATCACAACACCACATATTTTCCAGCCTTCATCTTTCGTACAGACAACACATCACTCTTTCCTCTTGCACCTACTGGAGTTTTCCATATCCACACACAGCTGATGCATAAAATCCATACTTACTGAATGGTGCCAAAACACTGTCTTCAATGAGGACGGGTTCCTGCAGCGTCCTGGCTTGCCAGCGATTGCCATTTTGAGGTTTATTTTAAATTACTTATCTGGAGAAGGACCCTTCTAGGATTGGAAAGGAATGGGTGGTGCAATTATCGAACCGAGAGCCTTAAAATAACTCGATAATGTGGGCACGATACGGAAGCGAACGCAACGCATGAATACAAATATGTATTTAGCACATGAATGGTAACAACTGATATTTATCAAATAGGGATTATTATTATCTTTGAGGTCATCAAAATTTTAGAATATTTCCTTATTTTGGTTTCTAATGATTTTTTGTATGAAATATCATATTGGAAAATATATTGATTATTTGTACCATAACAAACTCCCTTTTAAACACGATAACCACTTTTATCTATTGTATTTAAATAGTAGCTACTAAAACCTCAACAAACTTTAAATGTGTACTAATGCGAAAGATGCATGAGAAATACAAAAAACTGGAGAAACTATCCCTAAATAAATGGAAAGTCAACGATTAAGGAGACAGAGATTTATTTTTTTTTCTTAATTTGACCTGAGGGAGGCCAAAAATCTCCAGAATTGATTTTTCTCCCTATTTAACTTTTCTTTTGTAATAATCCAAATAATTTATCTTTACTTCCAAATGCGGCTTCCAATTTCGCTGCTTTAAATTCTTCGGCGACTTATTCTCATTTGTTTTCATCGACGCCGCAACGTAGGAAGGGCAGAGGAGCTTTAATCCAAAATGTAAGGCGAAATTTTTCATGCTATCCTTTGGAATTGAGAAATACCATATAAAAAAACCTGAAAGCATTGATCAAAATTTGCCTTTGATCTCGTTAGGAAAAGAAATGTTAACGAACCACTTTTTTGAACCCATATCGAAGAGAGGGTAGTCAAAATAAACAAATCCAATTAAAAAATAGATTTCCCGAAAATAAAATGAAGGAAGAGGAAGGACGAGTGACTAAATATTTTGGGGGGGAGAAACGGTATTGTGCGGCTTTTATTTTATTTTTTTATGATTTTTGACATTTGATAAATCTGCGTTCAAGCGGAATGGGATTCACTCTCTCTTTGGCTGGCATGAAATCCCCGCTCGCTAATTGGTGCAAACACACTGTTCAAAATGCATATCGAAACATTTGTCTCATCCTTTTATCATTCAATTGAACATATCAATTAGCCATATCTCAAACCAATACAAGATAAACGGAATAATTATCTCTCCGGAATTTTATTTTTTCCTAATTGCATACAAATATATGCTGAATTTAAGGATCAAACCAAGCACACTGTGGTAGCCGGTACCACTTTGATCTCAGTTAAAGGAACGCCATATATCACTCGGATACAATGTTCATGAGGTATACATATATTATATATCTAAAGATGTTATTTCTCTGGGCCATAAAGCGTTTAGTCTATTATTTTAGGAATTGATCCAGATACATAAAACAGCTGCCAGGAACGAAGGCCCCAAAACTTTGCTTACAACCTTGGATAAATAAATCTTTCAAAATTAATTGCTTTAGTATTTCGAGACAACAATAGAAATTTGTAATTAACGAGCAATAAAGGGCATTTTTGTGTCAACTTCAAGAGATAAAATTGATAGTAATAAGTGGGGAAGCTATCGTCTAACTCTTTAAAGGAAAGTAGGTGATAGTTTTGTTATTCTTTCAGCACTTTAATGTGGTGTGCCAATGCACTCGTTCATTATTCTTTTTCACCATAAGCAGAAAGTATCTTGATTCAGTATAAAAGCCGTTATTGCCCATACATAGGTAAAATGTAAAATTTGCAAGAATATCAATTTCACAAACAGACAAACTCCAGATATAATTGAAATAAGGCTAAATTAATTGTATGAACTTCTATATAAATCTTGATCAATCTTTTCCTGTACTATAGGTTTCATCTTCCTATATATCAGTGTATATAAGCATGCAAATGAATAGAATATTTTCAAAACATAAATATGATGTAGAGGAGAAACAACTTATCATTTCAAATTACTTGTATAAATTAGAGTACGTATTTCTAACACATATTATCTGGAAAATGAAGGCACTTTATTTTTTCTGTTATTCTAATTTAATCTTACTCTTAAGGTTTCCACTAGTGCAGAGAAAATACGTCGAGTGAACTGGAAGATCTTTCTTCCCCTTCACTTTTGTAATTTTCATCTTCATCTACATTTTCTTTGTCCTCAATGAAACCCCAAATTCTAGGTAAGGTGATTCAGTTCCTCGATATCCGTGTAGCGGTGCAGGAAAATAAAGGCTCTAGAGAAGATCAATGCAGAAGACTATGAGCTACCTAAAATATATGTAACAACAATGATAATTCAATTGGAGTAACCATTACTTACTTACCATATGAATAAAAGAATGGATTCAAATATATAAAAGACTTTATTTACCTTACCTCTTCCAATACGATATTTTCAATACCTTGCAGGTTGTGACGACAGCCACTCTTCTAATACAGGTTAATTAATCCCTGCAAGATCAGTAATTGACAGATATATGAAATGTAAATAAGTTTTGCCTTTGTCTGATGATGCTTGTAATTTAGTCCTCTGAATAACAAAACATATTTTCCATATTTTCCTGGTATTTTATAAAGTACCTTACTGAATAGATGGCTACCTAAATGTCTCAATATAAACGCATTGATTTTCCAAAAGGCAGGTAAAATTATTGTTTAATGATAAACGCTTCATCCAGTATAATTTCTATTTATAAACAAAAACACAAACTGGGGAATACCACCCCCCTGCCTTGCAAAGAATAGTAGATGTTCTGCAAAGTTATGCACTCTTTTGATCACTCTTTTTGAAAAGGCAACCCACTGTTTATCGTGCCATCCAACCCTTTTAAATTTGCAGTGTATGGACATGGGAGAAATACACCTGAATCTGAAAAATCTAAGCGTTATTTCCACACGGCAAAGCCCTAAGCTGGGATTATATATGTTTACGTATTTTAAATTGATTTCTGAACATCACTCTCTTGCTTTTCTTCTCTTCCTCTTGGATGCATGTACTAGGGACGGTCAATATGTTTTCCGAATCGGAAAGGCAAAACAGAAGAAGGGGAATGGCTGTTTGTGGGGGTGTTAGGACAAGTTATGACAAGTCAGGACCTGCACTCGCACGCTCCTGCCTCGTCTTTTTAAGAATCAGTAGCTAATCGCAGATCATCATTCACAAACCTTCCAAAAATGGAGCTAGTTGAGCACCGCGTAGTGATCAAGTTTTGACCAAGGAAGGCAAGAATGCAAAAGAGATCCATGAACACATGGTTGCAGTGTACACCGAAACCGCACCTTCCTATGCAACCATTGATCGCTGAAATAGGGAGTTCCGCCATGGTCGTGATTCCTTTGAGGATGGCCCTCGTCCAGGACGCCGGTCAGAGGTGACCAACGAGGAAAATGTGGCCATTCTGGAGAGGATGATCCTCGAAAATCGACGGGTGAAGGTCGAAGAAATCAAGCGAGAACTTGGAATATCACATAGAAGTGTTATCAACATCATCCACGACAATTTGGCCATGACCAAGGTCTCTGCCCGTTGGTTCCCTGAAAACCTCATGCCCTATGATTGAATTCAACGTCGTCAAAGTCCACTAGGCCAGAGTTGCACAAGCTGCCCTGCATGAGTGTGGATTTGAGGAGCTCAACCATCCCCCCTACAGTCCAGATCTGGCCCCTAGCGACTACTTTTTATTCCGCCACTCAAGGCTGCACTGCGTGGATGCCGGATTGAGGACGATGTAGATGTCCAGCTCACCGTCCAGGAGTGGATTGAACAGCAGTCGGGTTATTTTTGGTTGTCGGGAATTCGAAGCCTCAGGGACAAGTGGCGCAAGAGCATTGAAGTCGAGGGTAGTTATATTGAAATATAATAAAACACTTTTCCTCATATCTCGTTTTCTTATATTCGAATTGCAAAACTTATTGACCGCCCTTCATATATCAATCATAGAAAAAAATATGTAAACCACATATCTCGTTCATCCTGTAAGCCTAGATGTAGCATTAGGAAATCATGGTTCTATTTTTTGTAGTTTATGACTCATGAACATAAGCTGATTTTTATAGTGGCAGATCTGATTCTCGTGATTTTGCTTCGCGTCAATTGTGCATTTTAGTAGAACAGCGAAGGTTTTCCATGCTTGGATATTTTAAATTTGACTATCAAATGATTTTTATGATAATAAATAAATGTAAAAAATTACTTATCTTACAATTTTATAGAAAAGAAACAAGTAATAGAGAATAAGATAGTCACCGCTACAAAATTTCATTGAAATTGGTCCATAAACTTTCTATATCTTGTCTACATCAATCAGATAGAATAGATATAAAAGTATGATTTTATATAGAAAGCTAACGGGTTGAAAAAGGTTACTTAAAACGGGTTCACTAAAATCTTAAATAGGAGCAACTTTTAATCAATACACTTATTGTATATAACAAATAAGGACTTTCATTTCCTAAATATTCAAAGGTGAGTGAAGATGAAATTTATTAAGAAAGTAACTCATGAATATTTAGCTTGTTTCTAATAACACGCACAATTCCGCAGTTTATTCAAGTACCCTAAATTTGAATAATTCTAGTAGCGTGAGAGGCTAGTCGCAAGCGAATCTACATCTCACTATATCGGTTAGTCCCTTATTTGCTCTTTTTTGTTTTCGAAATAACATCAAAACTATTCGGCTGGTTCTAAGTATATTTGTAAAGCTTATGTTGCTTTGCATTCTCTTTCAAGTGCCATAATTACGAAAGTTTTCTTAAGGATAGCCTGGGAATTATTTTGTTCTGGCAATAAGATAATAACTATTAGGCCGATTCTAACGAATTTTGAAAACCTTATGTTGTTTTACATTCTCCTTTGAATGATATAATTTCCAAAGTTTGTCCAAGGTTAGCTCGGGAATTATTTTGTTTTGGAAATAACATCCTAACTATTCATCCGATATTCTACTGGAATAGACTACGCTATAATATGCTATACTCTGCTAGGCAAGTCTAGAATAGGCTATACTATGCTAGGCTATTATAGGCTAGGCTCTGATATACTAAGATATAATGTACAAGGGTAAGATATACTAGGGCAATTGTAAGCTATAAAATGGTATTATACGATAGCATATAGTAGGTTTGGCTAGAAACACTAAGCTATGCTTGACTAGCGTATAAGGGGATAGTATAGGCTATACTTGTCTAGGAGAATTAATGCTTCGCTAGGTTATACTATGCTAGGCTAGGCTAATCAAAGCTATACTAGGCTAGGCTATGTTGTTTTACATTCTCTTTCGAATGATACAAATGCCAAAGTCCTCATAAGTTTAATCGGGGAATTATTTTGATTTGGCAATAACATCATAACTATTCGGCCGATTTTAGCAAATTTTCAAAGTGTATGTTGTTTTACATCCTCTTTTGAATTATATAATTGCCAAAATGATCCCAAAAGTAGCCTGGGAATTATATTGTTTTGGCTATAACCTCATAACTATTCGGGCAATACTCTACTAGCCTAGACTAGACTGAACTAGGCTATAATATGCTACACTCTGCTAGATAAGCCAAGAATAGGCTATACTGTGCTAGGCTATTATATACTAGGCTTTACTTTGCTAAGCTATGCTAAGGTATAATGTACAATGGTAATAAGATATACTATGCTAATTTAGGCTATAATATAATTTGCTAGGATAGCATATATTATGTTAAGCTAGAAAATAGCAAGCTTTGGTTGACACTGGTATAATAGGATAGTATAGGCTATACTTGTCTAGGATAGTTAATGCTAGGCTGAATTATACTCTTCTAGACTAAGCAAAGCAATGCTAAGATATACTAGGCTAGATAGGGCTACACTATACTATGTTAGGGTAGGCTAAAGTATAATCGGCTAGGAGGGGCTATGCTCTGCTACTAGGCTATGTTAGGCTATGGTTGGTAATATTATGTTAGGCTACGATAGGTTAGCTAAGAAAGGCTATAATAGGCTAAGCTATGCAAAGTTATTCTAGGCTACGGTATGGTATGGTATACTAGTCCAGAATATACTAGGCTATTGTAGGGGAATCGTCACCCCCCCCCTCCCTGTTCACTCGTGGTGCAGTTACATGGCGGTTACTGCAAAGACATCTACCCCAGGCATCGGCGGGTCCAGTGCGTAACCGCAGCGTCGCCTATTTCGGCGCCAGGAAAGACCCTAAATGTCAAAATGCAAGATCTCCCCCAGGAGAGTGAGATCCAGTTTCACGTCAAATAAGAAATTGGAGACGTGTTTCTCCCAAGCTCGAAGGCTAACGAGGAGCCGATGTAAGACTCGGTGGGAAAAACCGTTGGGCATAAGAACTCTACTGGGGCCGTCCTCAAGCCCCTCCCCCCCTTACCACTCCCCCAGTGGGGTGACAAGGTATACATGAGGAACACGAAGAAAAATCGAGGTAGTATACGTCAGTCTCTAGGTGACGAAGTCCTCGGATCAAAACCAAGCTACCGAGACTGGAGAGGTAGTTTACTTGGGTCGCCAGACCAAGAAGTACCCTGCAAGAGAAGCAGGGCTACCTACCTTAAGTGGCTAAGAAGAACCGAACTTTAAGTAACTTATTCTCGTCAGAGAAACCCCGTCTCATCGATCCTCGCCCTCGAAGAAGACGGTCCCCGAGTTCAGTCCTCGTCCATGAGGTATTAAGTAACGAAGGAGAAAAGCTCCTCCTCGAGCTCGTTACTCGGTGGTCACACCGCACTCCAAGTTAACTTGATTTGAGAACTAAGTTCGACTCACTCTCCCTAGAGAGGCCACGACTACCTTGGTGCCGCATAAAGCACCGTATTTGTTCTCGTCCTTGAAGAACCCATCCCATCCCCCCGGAATACCGTGTGGACCCCCCAGCAGCTACCCTCGCCAAAACGACCGTGTGATCTCGCCCATCTACATCTGGCTAGACAGCACGCGTCGTGAGTCAATAACATTCCTGAGGCCTTTTTAACTCCCGATAAGTCCGTAAGCCAAATTCTTATATTATTGTTGCGTGTAGAGAAATTAACCGATTTTTGAGGGTCAAGCTAATTTAATTAATTCTTGTTTATGATAATATTCAGAGTATTGCTGTAGTTAATGTTTATATGTTGTGTATTCAATGGTTAAAGTTAAAATATAGGTTTATTTTGTGATTATTGTGTGTTTCTCTTATATCCTTACGTGTTTCGGAACGGCTCTGTTCGTTAAGATATTCAGATATCAATATATTAGCACTCTTAGCACTCTTAGAACAAAAAGGGGGAGCATTCTACGACAGCTATAATATCATAAGCTTAGCTATATTATGTTAGGTGTGGTTATGCTTGGAAACGCTATACCTAGTTAGCTTATTGTATGCTATGCTAGGCTAGTCTATCATATGCAAGTATATATTGGCTAGGCTATAGCAGCCTATTCTAGCTTGGCTATACTACGCTAGGCTACTCTAAGAGAAGCTCGTCTGGGCTATGCCATTCAATGCTAAGCCATACCTGCTTAGGTTGGGTATAGTAAGTTAGGCTACACTTGGCAATGCTACGCTAGGCAAGGCTATACTAGGATAGACTAGGCTATACTATAATACACTAAGTTAGATTAGGGTTTAATAAGCTATGTTAGGCTCTACTAGGATACGATATTCTATACTAAGCTAAGCTAGGAAAAGTAAGTTATAATATACAAGTTTATACTAGGGTAGCTAGATTATTCTAAGATAAGCTACGTTCCACCCGGCACAGCAAAGCTGTTCTATTTTTGGCTAGGCTACCCTATGCTTGGCTAGGCTTGGTTATACTAGGCTAAATAGTGTAGGTTATAATTTATTATGCTTGGCTATGGCATGCTATGCTATAATAGTAAGTTTAGGCTAGGTTATTCTAGGCTATGCTAGACAATACTACGCTAGACTATTGAGAATAAATGCGGGCACGCCACTTTTAGTCAGAAACCCTTGTTTCCTTGAGTAATTCTACTCTTTCTTTCAATGTAAGGACATAATTTAAATTTCGATTGTGATTTTACTAATTAACAACCCAAACCTCTTATCCCAGTCATGTGAATGGGTTTTACTCACCTAAATAGAAAACTCCGGTCAATAACTTATATGCAGCACAATGAGACCTTCGATATTTACTACTATTAATGAATGTAGAAACGGATGAATAATATAAAAAAGACAATGAAAGTGTCAATACATTGGAATAAAAGCAAATCAATTCGAATACAAACTTAATTATATCAAGATATAAGTATGAAAGCAAAATAGCAAAGCACGCAAATACAATCATATATTATTTCCAGTAAAAACGCCTATTATTTCGAAACACGCATTAATTTTTTTTTTGTAATATAACATCTATGATTCTAAGATATAAAATAGTTATATTTTTAAAACTATGATAGATTTTTTTTAAAGAATTTAGAGTAAGCATCGTTTTGGCTAACATTTTAATGGGTGGCGAAATCTCTTCCATAGCAGTATGGAATTTGGGTTTAGGAAAATGCTTTATCCTCCTCTGATGTCTAAGCATTCTTTTTATTCTACTCCTTTCTTCTCCTTCTATGATTACACGTGGTCTACACTGCTGAATTCCATTCTTTGAATCTAGTGGGTTAATCCAGATGGGCGGCTTTTTCCATCAGACAATGCATGCTCACAGGCGAGGCGTTTAGTTAAAGAAAAAATATTGCCTCAGGTTGGGAAGTTCTTATAATTTTCGATATTTACGGACCTTGAACCATCTAATTATCGTTTTTTTTTTTAAGTCATGACAACATCAATATAATGTCAAGGTTTACTCATATATGAGGAGAGAAGAATGGATATCAAATCAAATGGATATCAAAAGCGAAGGAAATTTTCCACGAAAGATGTCCATTGCGATATCAATATTGATAGAAAGTAATTTACTCTATATTTTTAATTGTGTGATTATAATAAATGATTTTAATACCTTCTTTAAAAAATGACAGTATTTTCATGAAAATAAAATAGTTCCAATATAAGCTCTTGTTTTAATATTTATTTAAACTACTCATTTTCCAATACAACTGAAAACTAATTCTACTTATTTCTGATTTTTTTTCGAATTTTGACGATGGCTAATTTGTATGTTTCCAAGACCTTAAGTTTGGCTATTAACCGAAATGTTTTTCGTGAAGCTAGAAATTAACCGAGCTCTCCATTGTGTCTTTTTATTTATTTTAAGTCCTAAATTCAGTTTTTGCGGAGCATATTTTTTAGTTACTTTGTCGTATTCTTTCTCCAACCTAGTATTAGTTCAACGAAAAAACTAGTGGGACATCATCTAATAGACGTGCGATGAAAATGGCTGATGTGTCACTTTTAGCCACTAAGTGACACCAGCTTGTGGGGATTTATATAATATTTGAACTAAGTGACCTCAATTACCTTTGATAGCATTGATTTTAGCTGGCTATATTGAACCAGCAACTCGTTGCTGACAGAAGATAAACACAATACGAGATTTGCATAACCCATAAACCTTCTTACTTCGCCGCAGTTAATAAAAGTTAAGATACTCACACCAATTCAACTGAGGTCATTCGCAGACAGGTTTTCCTAAGATCGCTTTCGCTTTTTTCGTTGATAATACTGTTCTAGCTAGCAAATTATCCGACCAATTGCTTCCTTAATATTACCTAAAACAACAAGATAATTTTAAAGGTAAACTTGTTTTACTTAGCGTTAGAATTTACATTTATTTGCCTAGGATTTTAAAGGAAATTCTATCAAATATTTATTGATTAGAGTAAAATAGTAGGCTATCCTTGGAGTACCATGTACTTAAAATTTAGAGGTGAGACAAAAATTTATCTCCTTCTAAATGAAAAAGCTATCTACTCCTAAAGTTATTTTTAATACATGCACTTAACAAACCTAGATTGTTTATTGGCACTTGGCCAATTCATATAATCTTGATAAGTTTTCAGAAGTTCAGATAGGAATGAATAAAGGAATTGTGTCTATTACAAGGGCTGAAATCTGCCTTGATATTTTACAAGAAAGTACGTTTGTAGTGTCTACTCTCATATCTATCTTCTCCTTCTCGATCGTTTTATGTGCAGTTTCAAAATGCCAATTATCCATTTCTGATCATCACCTACTTAGTACATTGAGCCTTATTAGTGTCAGCACGAATTTGCTCCCGGACAACCTTGTTGAATACAATGACGATAAAATTCTGCCATCTATAAATTTCAACTTGGGGAAAAACCCTACAAACGGTGTACTTTACCTGCTGGGATCTTTTACCGGGCAATTCCAATGCTGCTGCTGCTGCTACAAAAAAAGCCATTGTTTTCACATACCTGCATTTAGTTTCTGTTATTCTAGCATGAACAGAGCAATAAATTGAACCCTGATGATGCGTAATGTCCTGGTGCGTATTATACGCTCCTCTCCATTTCATGGTACTTTGGTGCTTTAGAGTGTATCTGGAAGGGCCCACTACCCAGAATAACAACATACGCATGCCCCATTTTTATCACTAATCTTAGGAACATCATTTATTTCTTTTAAAACAATAAGTATTGGTTTACAATATTGTTTCTTTGCTTTACACATTACAATAAAAGTAATTCCCCCTGGTAGACTCTTTATTTACGTTAGCGATTATTCAATGTTTTAGAAAATATTTTATTTTGAGAGATAGATTAAAATTTAAACTCCGGCTTGTTGAACAAAACAGAAACTGGATAATTTATCGGACTGAGCAGATATTTTGAGAACACATGGTTCTCTTTTATGATATAATTTTCTTTACTTCCTCTGTTGTCTCTATTTAAAATATATGTGAAATTTAGCGAATCTTTATGATTAGACGATAAAATTAGTGAAAATATTCAAATTTATTATTAATACGTACTCACTTGTGACTATGTTTGTCCTCTTACGGAAATGAGATAGGGCACAAGTAGTACAGAAATTCAATTTGTGACAAAATGAAAGATGTTCTTCTATAAATATCAATTTATATGTACATCATTTGTGCGGGAAAGTCAATTGAAGAGATTCATATGATTTTGATTCATTTCATCTTTTGTTATAAATTGTCACCTTAAACAATAATCCTCGACCGAACCTTGCTGTGCCCGAAGTATCATGTTCTGTGAACATGTTATGAAAGAGGTAAAGAACAGTTTACGTAATTAATCAAAATTTCAAGGAGAAAAGTAAAATTGAGCTATAAATGGTATCATGACTGTCCAATTTTGCACAAGAACTAAATTTCTCTTATGCGAATCCCTTTTCATTAATCCCGTGCTACATGGTGTCGCTCGTTCCAATTAAGAAATAAATAGCGCCTAAAATATCTGGTTGCATGATAAAAGAAAGGAAGTTTTGGAAAATTTGTGGAAAACAAAGTTTCAAAAACATCATTAAACCTCAAGAAAACTGATAGAACACACGCGCAAATTTTGAAAATGGAGAAATTATGAAGGAGTAAATGCAAAGAAAGAATTATTTTCCGTTATTACGACCTATTCTTCCCTTTTCACGACCAATAATATGTAGTAAGTAAGCTCCAATATATAAGGAGGTAAGGAGGGTAAACAAGCATCATTCATGCATAGTTACAGACTAGATACATCTTGACAATTTCCTAGCATAATGATGATTATTCTTCTTGCTTGTTGATTCTCTTGAATATTTCGAACCAAGCTGATCGATGTATTCAGTAATATATTCGTATAACTTAACTATTTAATAGTAATGAGTGTTTATTTAATTTTTGTAATTTAAAAAGGCTCTATGATTTGTCTCAGGTGAACCATTTGTCAGTTTATGGCATTTGTAATATATAGTAATCCATCTTGACGATATTATTAGTCATTAGTATGAGCATAGAGAATTCGAAAAAAGGACAGGTCCCTTATGTCTAACTGTATCTTTTAGCTCTGTTTTTTTTAGGATAAATGTGTGAGTAAGAATTGGGGGACAAGAAAATCAAACTTCTTTAAGAGATTCTACGGAACCAAAGGGCCAGAATCACTTACACTGGGCTTGGGTTCTGAATTTCTCCAACCAAAATTTTTATTTCTTACTGGTTTTGATGACCTTCCCTCTTCATCAATTTCTGCCTTCCTTTAGCCTATTATGGTAGTGTTCATTTTCCCCAGAAAGTTATTCTCGTGATAACCCAAATTAGATATTGAAAACCTTTTTCACACTCTTTTTATTTTAGACTTAACTAGCTTTTTATCCTCGCGCAACCTCCTGCGAGATGTGAAAATAATTTTCTCCAAACTTTGATTTGTAATTTTGGGTAGCTTTATTTAGCAATAGATAGGGAAACATATAACTTTCTTATTGTATTAGATCTGGAAACGAGTTTCCTTAAGTGGCTATTAAAAATTTGTAGAGTGTAGGGTTAGCCGAGCCAATAACTTGGAGAGGAATAGGATTGGTATGCATCATACCACTCTCTTGATCTTAGAATTTTTCTTGAAAGAAGGATTGTCGTTTTGTGGACAGTGGTTTTAATTACTGATAGAGGGATTGAGTGTTTCTAAGAAATTGTACTGTCGTGCACTCCATCACATTTATGAATAGTGGCAGGTGAATGTAGGTGACTATTGACCAAAGCTCAAATAATCCTTGCCCCTTTAACTTCATTTCTAATATTTTTCTTAAATAATTTTCCTGGCTGATTAATCATAGACAATTAAACTATACTAATCTAATTTTATTTTGACTGAATCATATAAAAAATCAATCTAGATTTATAAACAAAACTGACAAAGCACATTTAAGGCATTAATGAATAAATTTCGTAGCTAGGGAGACAAGGCCATAGTACATGAAATGGTGTAAATAACCACGTAATAGTTAAAAATAATTCAAAGAGAATGGGCAAACTTGTATTAAATTTTAGCTAATTCACTCTTTTGCATGCATAAAATCCACCTCAAACTTCAATTTGTTTCCCCCAAAATCTATATAATAAACTTGGAAACATCATTCAACGATTGTTTCCCGTGCATTTCCCTTTTGTTTAAAAGTTTACCTTTGTATTGAAGTAAATTTTCCTTTCGCTATGGATTCAAGAGCAGTGTTTAGAAGAAAACAATGAGTGAACTCGAATTTACAAACGCAAATAGATTTATAAACTTTAAGAGTTTTTGACACTGCTGCAAAAAGCAAACGACTGACGGACGCAAGTGCGAGAGAATCATTTAGACAAACGATATAAGGATGCTTGCAATCACGCGTGCCCAGCTAACAGAGGATTTATTTGTAATATATTTGGCTAAATTATCAATATAATGTATTGCCAGCAGCTCTCATGGTATGTCCTTGTATATATCATCAAATATAGCTCACGTAATTAATTATCCCCCTATACTTATGGCATCAGGCATTTCTTTGATATTTGTTATAAAATGCGAATAGTATAAGATCTAATCGCATTGGCTAATGTTAAATTGATCGACTGAAATCTCAAATCCTACTTACTTCCCCGTACGAATCTTCTGCCCATTTCTTTGCACTCCCGCTACATAAGGTGTCATATAATTTATGATAAAGCTTCACAGGTGAACAGATTCTCCCAGTTAAAGTATAGATATAGGCATAAACTATGAATTTGTAACCTAAAATCTCTTTACTGCTCCCGTAACTGCCCTTGGAGAAACATAAAGATCCGCTTGCATGCAAGTTTTTATCATCGGATTCTATCTTGTGGCTATGTTTAATTAGTCATTTATTTTAAAGATTTATATTTTCAAGAACCACCAAAAGTTGGATCGTTTTCTCTTCTTTTTCTGCAACTTTCAAAAAATTAATACCTATAAGAGCAAAGTATTAAGTTTCTCAAGTAATGATAAAATCACTTTTATACAAAAGACTTCGAAAGTAGCAAACGCTCTTCCCTCGAAGTTTCATCTGAGAAAAGAAATTGGCCATAAAGTTTTAATGATATTATGATTTACTTTTTTTCTAATTTTAGCGTAGATGCTACTCCCCACTACGGGGGGGAGCTTGCCCTTCACTACTAAGATTAAATTTTAAAATGAAAAAAAAGCAGCTATGGTTAAATTTTTATAATTTTTCTGAAATTCGCCAATTATAATAATTGAAAAAGGGAACTCTAAACTAAATTTCCCCTCTTTCAAAATATCATGTTGCTAAAATATTGTTATAGAAGATATATAAAAATAAATTCTCTGAACTTCACCATTTTGTTTTTTGATACTATAAAAGAATTATTCGTAAATCTTTGATAAAAAAACATTTCATAACCATTATAATATGAAAATATTATTCAACTACTCAAAAAATATCCCCTTCTTAAATTATATGGCTGCTTTTTTTTCGATTTTAAATTTTAATCTTTGTAGTGAAGCCATTGCCTTCTATTCTATAATATAATATGCTCTAATCTGCTATGGTATATTATAAAATACTATACTATGGAATACTGTGCTATTAGTGTGTGTCAATATTTTCAACGCTCTAATTACATAAATGTGGGATGCTTAAAATTTGCAGCCCTACTTATGAATTTTAAATTATTTTTATTATTTTAATATAATTTTAGTTCTATAAACTACTTAAAAGCTTTTACTTATTTTTGTCATCTTTGGGAATTATATGACTATTATTATATTAATAATTATATCTATTTCACTTTTTTTCTTATTTTACCTTTTGAAACATATTCATCAGTGTGCTGAAGATTACGTGGCCTTCAGTACTACCATTTGACCAGGGCGATTTGACCTACAGTTGCCATCTGACTTTCAAACTCTGGTTGTCGTTCTGAAATGTGGATGTGAGAAACTCCCCAGCAACCAATTGTTACCCGAAAGTGCTTGAAAAGTAAGAACGAACGAACAGTTCTTTTCTAGCCCCCGTTGTAAATTCAAGAGTCACAAACTTAAACAGATCTAAAAGAACTGGCAGGAGAACTTGGGTGAGAATAGCTACAGGACTAAGACACTTTCATTGAAAAAACAGACAACCTCTTGATATCCTCAGGCACAAGTGTAAATTTTTTTGAATTTAGCTGCCCTGGTTGCAAAAACAAAACTTAAATTAATTTTAATCCCCTATGGAGATGAAGATCTCTGTGAAGGAACTTGCTTTCATTAAAGGTCAGAGAGAAAATATTACTTCTTTCGGACCACATCAAATTTGCTTTCGAGATTAATTAGAGTAAATAGACAAGTCAATATGTAAAAGCAACAGGAAGGTGAATGAACAAGAGTTGCTTCCTATAAGTAGGCTAATGTTCCGATGCTATTAAGTGAAATAATTTTCTCTCCTGAATAAAATGAGGAACAAATAGCTGATGCTCAAAATGGAAAGGATTGAATTTATAAGTGATATTAAAAGTAACAACCACATCTTCAACTTCCAGTAAAAAGCAACCTGCAAATTAATTTGTAGGGGGGGAAGGCAATAACTTTATAACTATTCCGCTGATTCTAAAGATATTTGAAACCCTTATATTGTTTTAGATTCTCTTTCAAACGATATATGTAATTGCTAACTTCCTCCCAAGTTTAGCTCGGAATTATTTTGTTGTGGCATTAACAGCAAAACTATTTGGCTTATTTTAACGAAATTTAAAACCCTTGAGGTATTTTCATTCTCTTTCGAATGATAGAATTTCCAAAGTCCTCCCAAGGTTACTTCTGGAATTATTGAAAGTTTTGTAAGTCGTAATGTGATAAATCAGAATAACAGAGGGCACGCGGCATTTTGGTTAGGAGACCTTGTTTGTATACTGAATTAATAATACTAAAATGTATTATAATTTGATTTACTGAATTTTACTACTTAATATGAGGTTTAAAAGCGATTTTATAAAAGAAAAAAACTCTAATTATTATATTTCATAAATCATACTAAAACTCTAATTTAACAACGCGAAATTTTAGATAGGTTGAATAATAAAAGAATATTCTATTACTTTTAACTACAAATTAATCAAGAGCAACTAGTGAATTTCCGAAGAAATAAAAAAGATTATGGTATTTGGGGAACTTTTTTTGAAAGTAAACGAATAGATTTATGATATGGCTCGTTATTTCGTTGGGTTTTTTGTATATTCTAATATATTTTCCAACGTCTTTCTAAAAATCTAAAAAAGATTTTTATTTTAATCTTTATCATAATAAAATCGCTTGCCTCCACTAAAAAAGAGCAAAGCAAATCCAATATTAAATAAAATTTAATAGGGACGGCTCTTTTCTCGATATCTGAAAAGAATTCCTTATATTTTTGGATCTGTATGCATAGAAAATAACGATGGATCCAAAAAAAACAGCCTAAGAGTAAATAGTGGAAGAAAAGAGATGTGGCTTGGCCACTCCTCCTTATATCAGGAGCTTGCACTTCCCATGGAGATCTTCGGTCTGTAATATACAGCCTATCTGGCTCAAGCAACGGGAAATAGCTCTAAAAAAATAAATAGGTTTACAGTACATATCTTTTAATAGTTTAATCTTGGTCTATGTTGTTTAAATCCATGCTTCTTTACTAGGTCTAAAGTAAAAAACACCTTTAAGTAAATTATTTTAATATAAGGAAGTAACAAAATTTAGAGCTTTTTGTTTCATCTAAATTTGCATTTTTATGAGAAAAAAAAATACCCAAAAAAGGTATATAGAAATTTTAATGTATTTTCTAATATTTAAGACTCGTAATTATTGTTGTAAAATTAAACAAGATTTAATAATCATATTTATTAACATACGAAAATCCAGCTTTAATTTGAAACATTTAGAAGATTTCACTGAATCTCTCTTATACCATCCTTTTTCTTATAAAATACTCCAAATTAGTAAATAATAAATAGCCTTAAGTTTCAAAACGTTTCATTGTATTAACTATTTTAGACAATGATACAAAAATATACAAAGTCTTACTTGAACTAAGCGAAAACTATCTAAAAAATCCAGACTCTTAGAAGAATTGCCATCCTAAAATATAGAGTTAGGGACAGGAAATGTTTTTTTTAAAGTAAGAGATTTTATCCAAGTTCTTTCTGAGTTTATTACATATCCCAAATATAGATGGAATGGGGGTTATTTTTCACATTCAATGCTTTTATTAACCTTATTTGAAAGAGTACTTTAGAGTTTGAAATTACACAACCTAGGATTGTTTTCTCGTATTTTTTAAGGTTTCGAATTTTGCTGGGAGCTAAAGAGATCAAATAGAGGATGCATGTCAGGAGGAGTGTTTTATACTTTTGAGATTGGGCATAGAACAAAATCGAATTGTTTAAACGCAATTTATTCTAAATTTAAATGAAAAGTCGTGAAAACTTAAATACGACAAATTTGATGATACTCATTATTTCGAAATAAAAAAATCCTTGTTGAGTTTCTGAAATTTCTTCTCAGGTAACGATTTTTTTCTAAAACCGAAAAAAGATGTATCACGACAATAAATATGCAAAAATAGCGGCTGAAATAGCGAAGGACATTGATTTTTATCATATAGAGAAAATTAGTACTTTAGCTTTGGATCTAATAGAGAAAGAATGCACAAAATTTGAGAGCCTTCTAGATATTTGGTGCTCTTCCATTTTTCGAGCCTTGCGCGAAGCGAGAAATGATTGGAGGAAATGATTAAAAGTTTTATTTTTAATTATCTCACTCTTTCAGAGGTGGAAAATAGTGTAAATTATCAAAATAGAGGAAAATAAGTTTCTTTACTAAGAACCTTTAGCTTGGAGCATACATGTGTTATCATTTAAAATGTATTAAATATGTGTAGGGAAATCAATAGCCCATCTAAAAACAGAGGTCCTGTTCGGTCACCACAACGTCCTGGTGTTAGGCAGTGTAACCCGACTAATTCCCCCCTCCCCGGCTCTCTCCCCTCGACCTGCGGGACGCCAGGAGAAAGACGAATCATTGGATTTCTGTTCCAGCGAGCATAACAATACGAATGGAAGGAGACCAGGTGCAATAACATTGGTTAAACAGGCACTATTTCCCTGAAGAGTTGGGATCTAATTTCGCGTCATAGACGAAATTAGAGGAGCTGCAAACAAAAGCCAGAAAATGCCTTTAGGGTTAAGTGAAAGACGCTTGCAGAAGAGTCGTTGGGGGAGCGAGATAATACATAGGCCCGAATTCCCCTCAGCCCGTTACTCCCAGGGGTTCGGTGAATTATATAGGCGAATAACTGGAGAAAAAGAGAAGATCGAGTTAGAGATTGACACGACGAAGCCCAGCGGCAGTGCCAGGAAATCAAATAAAGGAACAGAGAAGAAGCTTACGCTGAGCCAGATCCTGGTGATCACACTGAAAATTATCTTTTGTATTGAGGATCAATCTCATACATCTCTCGTCAGAAAAACCCCCGATCTTGGTTTGCTACGAAACCAGAGATAGTCCTCGCCATTGAGGAATACCCCCAAGTGCACTCCTTTAACCTCCCCCACCATTCGTCAAAGGATTCACTTGTTTGCTCATCGCTCGTCAGTGCGAACCATTCCAAGATTAACCCGAAGATTGGAAATAGCTTACCTTCACTGTATCGTTGTTTAGATCATCTGACTAAGACAACGTGCTTAACTCCCTCTCTTGGCCTCACCAAAATCACCTCTTGCTTCAAGCCCATCTCCTCGCCAGTCAAACATATAGTTGTCTGTGAACACGCCCACGCTTCTAAGCGCAAAACCATTTTCCCGTCTATATTAGATCCCACAGCTGGATTCACCTGTTTTTTTAAATATAAAGAAATTCAATTATTTTGTGTCTAAATTAGCGTCCAATAGTAAACTGTGCTTGAGGTCAACCATTACTTTATATTCGTTTGGCAAAAATCAGTAATTGTAACATAGACTTGTTATTCATAGATGTATAGTTTGTTTTTTTATAATTTTACTTTTATATGGTGTAATTAAAGATGTAAATTTTTTGGAAGTATTTAATTCATTCCTCAAAACGCTGCACATGGTACTAGAAATCATTAAAGATTACAAAACGTAAAAAAATAATATAGCACTCTTAGAGAAAACGTAACCAAGGAGTTATTCAAGTACTATACAATACCACGACAATATGTCCCCTGTAATTAAAAAAATATTTAGATTTATAGACTAGTAATAACATTTCCGTTCTGCACTTAATACTTAGGCAAATAAATTTCGAGCATAAAACCAAGTGCAAGATACAATTACGGAAATATTCTTATGAAAAGTCAACGAAAATTAATGTGAGATAAATTGCGGAATGCTCCCCACTTGTAGAGTGTAAAACAAGTGAAATTGAAATCTATGATTTAAACCATGGAAAAGGTATAGTTTGAAAATATAATAATTAAGGTGCATGAAAATTGAAAAAGAAAAAATCACGTTTCTAAATAATAAATTCAGATCAAGAGTTAAGAATATCGAGACCCTTATTTATTTTAGACGAAAAGGCATGCTATTGTTCCATCTTAATTGGGACGAATCTCTCAATGCGGAAAAAATGCGCAATAAATAGATTAATAAATAGAAAAAAGTATAAAAAAATAATAGAGATATAGATAACAAAGGCTAGGAGCAAATTAGTTTAACCAATAATGCCGGTGGTTGTTTGAGCTAATTAATGCATCCGCGTAACAAATCCGTATAAAAACTATAGATAACTAGACATCCATAATAGAATCCTATTTCTTTGAAATCGGAAGTCTATTTTAAGTTACTTAGTAAGCAGTTGAATTTATGTGTGAAAGAAAATGGAGAAAAAATCAAACAGGTGAATTTGCGATTAACATTTCTTAAAGACTTTGATATTTCTCTTTTAGAAATGTCTTATAATTGCTTCTTGTGGCAATTATAATTAAGACGAGAGAACATATATTTTTTAGGTTTCTTCATTTGTGAATTTCGGACTACTTTGTAAACTGAGGACTCCACATTTAAATTAATAATTTTTTAACAGTATTACATAGTAAAAAAAGTTGGGGTCTTTAAGAATTTCAGCAAGAATATACTCGTATATTTAATAAGAAATTAGAAAAGAGGGAGAGGGGTGTTTTTCACCTAATTTCGTCACCAAACAGCTTTAAATCTTGAAAAAGATGTCTAATATATGAATAATTTATTATTTAAGAGACAACCATATTTGAGCCAAAGTTAAATACATTGTGTTCGCTAGTTTAAAATCTACGCTTTTAATAATTGAGTTAACTGGAAGAGATAAATACATTAATAGATGCATTCCGAAAGGAAATATTTCAGTATTTCTGGTTGTGGAAAATTAAAAATAAAGAAACCATTGAAAGTGCCAAATGACATTTAAAATTCCATTCTCCAATAGAAAAGTTTAGCAAACAAAAAATTATCCACCCCTAAAATTTCCAATCCATTAGCAAGTGTTTTCTAATACTGAAAAATAACTATTATCATATAACTGGTCATGTACTGTTGGGAAAAGGTACTGATAAGGCAAGATTTGGTACCATTTTGAATGCATGTCAGTATTTTGAGGAAAAAATTGTTAATGCTTTAGTTCTCTTAGATGAAAAGCAGCTCCAGGACTGATAAGTATCCTGATGATTCACACTAGGTAAGAAAAAATCTAAACAGCTCTCCCATTTCTTCCTCCTACGAGGGATCTTCAACAAGCTTGAAATAATCAGAAACGATCTTCATCAGACAATATAACTTTGCCCCAGACTTCATCAGTCCTTTTTTATTATATTTCCTCCAATAGTGGGGGTTTTCTGTAAGGTTCAATTTTGTGGGATGATGCTTGTTCTTACTGGTTCTAGACTTAATACGTTTGTCGAAAAGTCCCTGCCTTAGTGTTTGTGCTAATATGAGGATACCGTCTTCTTTCTTATTTGGAGCAGCCTTGACATTGGCTTCAGCTCAATCTTTGAGCTAGGATCTTATAAGAAAGCAATCTTTGCGTTTATTTGAAGCTTTTGGTCAATTAGATGATGATGTAATGTCATTTAACATCCTACATATGGTGAGTCTTAAAGCAAAACCCTTAACAATTACTTCCTAGCGTTTTAGGCCACTTTGGTATAATTAGTACTTCTTCACACTTTAATTAATAACTCTCTCTCTCTGTTTTGGTCATTTTCCATTGGGCTAGCGGTCAGTTTACCAGTCTTACATACACTTTAGAACGCTTGACTGTATATTCAATGGCTCCAATTTAAATATTCTCTTGGTAGCGCAGCCTTGTGATCGCCTTCTCACAAAGAAAGGCATCATAAATTTCCTAAGAACGTTAGCTGGACGAAAATTAGCAAGAAAATGATCTAATCTACACAAGATTTAACTAGGTTTAGTTGCTATGGAAACAATGCCGATTCCTTCTACAAAACCAGAAGCGTTCGGATCATTCTAGACAATTTAAATTTTATAGAAAGTTGATTATCGTCTTAAAAACTTTCTCAATATAAATTTAGATAACGTTTACTCTCCTTAATTTAAATACCTTTTTTACTTTTCAATTACTCCTCGCCAGCTCTCTCGAACCGGCTTGTCATGAGGCTAGCCTCTCACTGTTGTTCAGAGCCGTGACTCTCAGTCTCGAGTCGACGCCGCCTTGTTCCTAATAAGTCTCCTTATTCCTCTACCTTGCCTGTGCTACTTAGTATCTCGTGAAATTTCATGGAGATATTTATCCCTTCATGGGAAACCATAATATACATAAAACACTTTCTATTCCCCTTCCCCTTATAATTCAGAATTAAATCCCTATAATTCTCCTATCCCGTCTCTACATTCACCGCTTTCCTAATTAAGTGTGAATTAGTTACCGAGTCCTACTTCAGATATCAAGAACGTAATGACCCAGTGGCTTCCTGAAGTATCCCCTGGTTCTTGTGTTTCAAGTTCTAGAAGCCTCCTGAAAACTTTTATTTCAGAAAAAGCCAATTTCTTTTCCTTTTTCTTGCCCTATTTTATCTATCGGCTACCTAATACTTCTTCAACAAAAATCCCCTAAAGAAATCAAGTAAAGAGTTTTTTATACTATGTTTTTTTTTAAATCTCCGATCTAAACCAAAGAAAAAAGTGGTCATACAACAACTCAGACACTCTTTGACATTCTAGTGGCCCCTTTAGGATTTTTTGTCTTTTCTAGGATATTTATCAATCGGTAACGTGGGACTAACGTTACGCTATATAAAATATAATTGTTATGCAACGAAAAGTACTGGTATTTTCTTGTTTTCTTAGTGCATAGTTGAGGTGCTATCCCTAGAAAGGTATGCATTCTGTACATTTGCTCTCCTGCGATTCGGCAGGTTATTTATTTAAGACACATTTTCCACGTTTCATTGTCTCCTGTATGAAATATAATTGTTGACTAACGAAAAGTAATGGTGTTTTCTTGTATTGTAGTGCATAGTTGAGGTGCTTTCCTTAGAAAGGTATGAATTCTGTACATGTGCTCTCCAGCGATTCGGCAGATAGTTTATTCAACACACATTTTCTACGTGTAATTGTCTCCAGTTTATGAGTTTGACGGTCGGATACTCTAGGAATAACCTTACAGACAGTAAAATATTAGTTTAATTACCACTTTTTACATTCACGTGATTGTTAAATCCATCTTGTTTTTTTAACTATAGCCTAGTCCATTTCTTTTGAAGACCCTGCAACAATTAGCAGAGCCTACATTAAATGTTTTCTCTCGAAGTAAAAGGTAACAGTCGGAAATCGCTTGTAAATAAAAGTAACTCTTATTTATTCTTTTTCTCATTTCCGTTTACTGTATTATATGTCTTCTAATACTCCTATAAGGTCAGAACCTTTGTCACAACTAACCTTAATTCTGCAATTAAGGAAAGAGAGAGGGAAGAGAATAAAAAGAAAATGGTGCATGAACTTAAATTGGTCTACCTGTAAGTCAACGAGGTAGGTCCGAATTTCGATATATTACCCGATAAGTTTAAATTTTTATATTTTAAAAACAACAATAGCATTTATATTTACATTTATCGCTTTGAAATGTTGGAGGAGATCCAAGGGTGGGATTTGTAAAACGAAAGCGCAGTTCAATTGGCTTTTTTGTTATAGGGAAGAGCTTTGGATGTATACACAACTTTACCACGAGAAGTCATTTCAGAGCATTGTCTAAAGGTAGAGCTGATGGCTGCCTATAATATGAATCCCGAAATTTGGTGTCGCAAGTTCAGAAATCTGCAGGTCAATGAATGCTTGGTAAGACAGATGTAAATTACCATTAGAGACCAACTTAAGAAACTAGTTTTTGCCGCTCTTCATACCCCAAACTCAAATTTTCAAATAAATGTGATTCCTCAGGTTTTTCTCAAAGCAAAGAGGAAAACACATGTTGGTTATTCTATAATAAGACTAACTTTTGTAACATTATTTGTCTTTGCTATAAATAGAACTTTTATCACGAAGGGAATGAAAAATAATGAAGTTACCTTTTACTTTTTAACATTTTACCTTTAATTTCATTTAAACTCGTTTCACCATTAAGCAAAAATACATGTTAATTATATTACGATAACATTTGTTTTGATTATGATGAATTTTAAACGATACGCACGTATTAATTGAATTTGGGTGTCAAAATTGATTTCTGAAACAATTTTGCCTTATCGTAACATTAATCCACCAATCAACTGCCTTGAAATACCGCAAATTCCAAACTTGAAAAGTGCCATGTAGTGCCGGAAAGAGAGCTCTTTTAGATAAACCAAAGAGTAAAAGTTAAGAAAAAATTAGAATAAATGGATTCCTTACCCCAAATTTATAATTTATTTTCTGTTAAAATAAAAATGACGTTTAAACGTTGCCTACGGGTTTTTTGCATATTCCATATTAGTAATCAGCTTAACAATTCAATGTGCTATCGTGCTATATTGATCATATACGTAAAATTGATTTGCATTGACTTTAATCATTTTGATGTGCACCACCTTATCTGATTTTAAGTATTTTTGAATTAGAAATTGAGTCCAAATTATTTTAACAAAGCTAAAAATGGAAAAGTAATTAGATCAATTTTATAATTTTTCTTGGCAACTAAGGGGAGATTTATGATGGACTTATAAATTGCTATAATGTATAATTGATTTTTCACTATAAAAAGTAGTAATTCAGATATGAAGTGAGACCAATCATTTTTTTTTACAGTTGGAATTATAGCTACACTGAGAGAAAAAAAATGGCAGTAAATCAGGGTGTGTAAAGTTAAATAGGTAACCACAATTTCAAGAATATATATCTAATCATTATGGAGTTAGGGATTTCTCACACTTCTAAAATAAACCTACTGTTTTATTTAATGCAGAAAATTATTACTTAATAAAACATGTAACACTTTGAGAGGACACCACATTCCTTTTTTCAGCTTTATATTCCGTTAGATTATTATATATGAAATTAAAGGTCAATAAATGCCATTTTTTTCCTGCCAATTCATAATAGTTTTTGAGACCTGAAACCTGATATCATATAAATGGCTATATAATTACTAAATATCAAGCATTTGAACTCAATTCACGACCAACCATGCAAATTTGATTTAGTTATGATTTGAAATTAGTTTTCTTTAGTTCCATGTAAATTTGTGTTAATGATGGACTAAAACATATATTTTTCGGACTAGGTCAACTATACGTTTTGCTCTCAGTTGGAAAATGTGGTGTTAGGTGAATAGTAATGTTGTTCTGAATGCCCTGCAATTTAGGTAAATCTATATTCGAATGTTGCTAAAAATATAAACCCGTTCTTAGGCGCCATTTTTTATTACCAAATATTTAAATTCGCATGGTATAGTTTTGCGGTTTGTTCATAAATCAACTTTAAAAGTCTACGGAGAATTTCCATGAATTTTATAAAATTTTGCATTATCATTATTTTCACTGTTCTATTCATCTTGCTAAAACAAAAAATATAGTATAAAAAGTGAATAAAATTTGCAATAAAATGATACAAAAATCAATGGTGTAGTTTTGTCTTGTTTTGTTTTTCACAAATTAACTTTAAATATCTTAGAAAAAACTTCCACGTGTATACAATTTTGAATTATTTAATTTTATTTCCACTATGTTCTTTTCATGTTGCTAAAAAAATAATTATACCATAAAATGTGCATAAAATCTAAAATAAAATGATATACAAAACTAAAAAATGAGAATGTTCACAAAAGAATTGGAAAGGTGACTAATGAACAAAGGTGCTATCCCCTAAATATATCTGCCGCTGATGGTATATAGGTATTTCTTGAGCTCAGATAGAGATAGTAAAGTTCTCCTTAATTAAAGAATCTCGCCAGTCAAAGTAAGCATAATGGTTAATATATATCTGAGATTAAACTTCCCTAAATTTCCTGAAAAAAAGTTAAAGGGTGCGCTGATAAGTTAATGATAAATGCATTAATTATAATTGTTATTAGAAACCTTCAGAAAGTGGAAATAACGTACCTTTGCGCCGAGCTGCGACGTTGTTAGAATTCGACACAATTAAAATGCACAAAACGAAGCAAAGTTTCATCCATGATGACAATTTGGATGGAGAGAGAAAAAGCCTGGAGCTCAATATAGGACCCTCTATTTCTGAATAACACATGACAAAGTATATTCCAGATGCCGCAGACAAGAAGATTTCTCACAAGGTTCTATCTTTTCGTTCACATATATTAAAGAAATATAATTTCACATAAGCAAATCATTAGTGAAAGATATTGTTTCACCATTTTATGTCATTATTTCGTTGAAATTTTTCTTCAGAAATGCTATTGCTTTTAGTAATTGACTCCCAATTTAAAATCACTTTTATATCACTAATTGGTAACACCACCGAATATCTCTGGAGCAATGAAAAAGTCAAGTATAACGTAAATCCTTTGCTTATGAGTATATTTTTAATTATATACACTGAGAAACAAACACACATGTGTATATCTATCCATTTATCTCTATATATACATAAATATCTTTCTCTGTGTGCGTTGTTATTTTGCTATCATAACTTTGAGGATATCGTTTTAATAATTAAGGATAAACTAAACTTAAATGTTTGCTATTCTGAGCTTTCACTTTTCGTATCTAATTATTCAAATTCTTTTCAGTGAACTTTACTTGATGATACCTAAACAATTAAGAAAAAATAAGATATAGAAAATATAGATGCATTCAGAATAAAAATTAATTCATCAGAATTAAAATCATCTGTGAATTTTTAAACTATATATTTAATGGAATCCGTCGTATGTCAGTGTAGTAATTGATGTTAATTCAACAAACTATTGGATAAATTCAGCATTGTCTTATCTGTGTTAACAATGTGTAACAACGAGAGATTTCTAAGTAAATGGTTAGGTAAAGTAACGAAGTAACTTGCTAGAATAAAACAAGCTATTAAATATTTGCAAAAAGTTATAATTCTCTAAAAATAACTGGACGGGAAACCTGAAACACTTTCCATTATTAAAGAAAACCTTCGCAACTTTAAATTTTAAAACCCTTATATTTAAATGCTTCTTAAATTAATTACAGTAAAATGTTGGTGCGAGACTTATTAGTATAACTATCATAACAAATTGGATCGTCTGTAGTAATAATATAAGAATGAAGTAAACTTTTTTAGTTCTTTGCTTTCCCATAATTTAAAAAAGGGCTTTTTTTCTAAAAAATTTTCTAAACAGAATGTGTAATAGGGCAGCCAACGTTTTTCACAAGCTTTTATAAGTTTGATTGATTATTACAAAATTTTTTCCCTGTGATTCAGAATTGATTTCAGATTTCTTAGTATAGAATCAATATATTTAGTTATATGGGGTTGACCAAGCCAAGGAAAACACGAATTTTCTTTTTAGCGATATTACCCTTACAAAAGGTGTGGTAATTCACTGGCTAGAGTTCTGATTCTGTTTGATTTGACAATGCATGTCATACGGTATATATTGCCATGTTCTGTCTACGCTAAATTGGAGGGCACAACTGAAAATACTAACGCCTCAAAGCGAGTGAGAGGTGGTGAAACACCTAACAAATTAAATATATATATATATATATATATATATATATATATATATATATATATATATATATATATATATATATATAATTCATTAAACCACATTGAAAGAGAAAACGGAATAATTTTTCCTTGGTTCTATGCGTAGCGTAGTGTACTAACGGCATACTTTTAACTGTGATCAAAGCGGTGCTCGCTGCCTTAGTGTGCCTGGTTCGAATCGCTTCCCTGCACGGAATTTTTCGCAAAAAGGTAATAAAAATATTACTGCAAGGAAAAATTATTCCGTTTTCTCTTTCAATGTGGTTTAATGGATTATTTTCATCATTCTCTCGTTCTACTTTGAGATATATATATATATATATATATCTATATGAAAAAAATCCCATAGGAAAATAAAAGGCGGAATCCAAGTACTTTCGAACTTGTTCAGTTCATTCTCAAGGAATAATGAATTATTTTACAAAAGTGGTTTATAAAGGGTCTTTCAACCACGACGCTCGTGCTTTGTCAGGCGATAGTGGCCATGTTTTAAAGCGATATCTGGCAACCTCACTGTGAACTGTTTAGTAGTACTTGCCAAGTCACGATGAAACGGTATAGCGTTTAACGGCGTGTGCAAATCATCAAATGTTATTATCAAATTTAGTGCTCTGTTCAACAAACGTTGCACGTAATACCTAATTTCTATCCTCACCACAATCGTCCTGCGAGTCATACTATGGGACGTTTAGTGGCCAAATTTGAGGCAAAAGGGTCGATCACTAATCAACCAACACTCATACGTCGCCGAAACGAAAGGTCTGATGAAAACATCAGTGCTCTAAATGAGAGTGTACGGGAAAATCCGAGGCAGGCAATTTTTCGTCATTCACAAGAACTTGGCCTATCTGCGACTTCATTTTGGCGAATTATGCGTAGGGACTTTGGTTTGCACCCGTACAAAATCTAACTTACCCAAGAACTTAAGGTAAACCACCATAAACAACGCCGTGTGTTCGCTGATTGGGCTCTAGAGCAGGTGGAAGTTGCCCCAAATTTCCCCCAAAAAATCATCTTCAGCGACGAGGCCCATTTTTGGATGAATCGATTTGTGAACAAAACAAATTTTCGGATTTGGTATGAAAACAATCCACAAGAGATATGCCAGTACCAATTGCATCCCAACAAAGTCACTGTTTGGTCCGGATTTTCGTCTAACGGCATCATTCGTTCGTAGTTTTGTGAGAATGAAGTTAGGATTGCCATAACCGTCAACGGCGAGACCTACAGATCGAGGATAAGCAACTTATTGTGGCCTCAACTGGATTATATGCCTGTTCTGGATACTGACGTCATGTGGTTCCAACAGGACACCGCTACGTGCCACACTGCGCAGGCCACGCTAGACATATTGCATCAGCGATTTTAGGGCAAGCTCATCTCGCGTGGCGGCGACGTTAACTGGCCACCGAGATCATGCGATTTAACTCTATAACACTACTTTCTTTGGGGCTACTTAAATCGCAAGTCTATGCGAATAATCCGCAAACAGTTGATATCCTTAAACTCAACATAACGAACACCATCCAGCAAATTCTGAATTCTGCCAGATTTATGCAAAAAAATCATCGAAAATTGGGCCTTCAGAATACGTTCCACCAAGCAAGGTGGCGGTGGACATTCGAACGACGCCATATTCCACACTTAATTCCATAAAAAGCACTTTCAAATTTAAAAATAAATTTAGGTCATTTATCACACATAATTTGTTTTATTTACATTTAAAAATCAAGCGCCCTTTTTTAAAGTCCCTATATAACAGACTGAAAAACGGTACCCAGCCCATGTACAGCGAAACGACTCAAAATAGAAAAAGAATAAAGAAAATGTAATTAAATGCCGGATACGAAGGGTAAAGGCACCAAAATAAGGTCTCTTCCGGAAGTTTTAACTGTGAAAAGGAGAATGTAGACAAAATAGGTCACAAGGCTCTTAGTACATACACATGCAATTATAAATAACTACATTGAAATAAGCAAAATAAATACAACAAATTTTTTAAATCAAAAGGTTAGGACTTAAAATGGAAAATATTATTAGGAAAAAGACCAAACTCTGCCTTCCCTCCCCCCCTAATTTACCGGAGACCACGTCTTATGTTATCACAACCATGAACGACGTCATTTCCTGTTCGAACATTTTCGAATTTTCGATCATGAGCACATTGGAAAAATATTTTCTAATCCTGCGAACTTGTCCCAAGCCCCCCCTCCCCCGTGGGACGAGGTCTGAAGGAGCTGTTCTGTCTCACTTATTGTTGATAAATCATGAATCGACTCCGCCTCCGGATTAAGATGTCTGGAGCTTGTGACTCTTTTTTCCCAATTTCCCCTACCCTCCAGAATCAGAAATACATATACTCGGGTTATTCTGTAGTTTGAAGAGTCAAACCCGCTCCTCAAGTCCGTCCTTATTGTCTCGTACCATGAGCGTTAGTCAGACAGCAGCCGTCTCCATCCGTGATTGTACACAAGTCAATTGGCAGCATCTGTGAACGGCAATCCATCGAATTTTGCAACAGTCTCCCTTCGTTTAATCTAACCGAAGAAAATAGCCATCGATTAACTTTGGGGAAAATTAGATTTCAGTTTTCGTGGAATTAGGAGAATTCCCAAATTTCCCGTCAAATTTCATCTTTAAAGATTAGCTATCTTCATTGGAAAGTTGTTTCTGATCGTTTCCCACCTGCCTCATTAGGATGGTGCACCACTTGCCTCATCGGATCGTTCCCTACTCAGCTCATCGCAAGAACGACCTTCCTCAAAGTAATCCTCCCTTAAGACTGAAACCCTCTCCATTATTATTATTCCTAAGTTCCCACTTTTGATCTGACCCTAGTCACATTAATCATTTCAATTCCATTTGACAATCCCTCCTCATAATAATTATCAAGAGACTATCTGAATTTAAATAATTCCCTTTCGTCTATTATTATTCAGATTTTAATCTTTGTAAATAAAATTATATTTTTGTTGTTTCATCCTTAACTAACCTTGAACGATATTCTCGGCCTGTTCAAGTAAATCTTGCCGACCATTTATTCATTCTGTTTGATTATTAATGATTTGAAACTCAACGCCTCAAGTGCGACTTTCTATTCGGTTAGTAATTCTTGCTAACAGCCCTTCAACCGTTCGCGTTGCAGTAGGCGATTAATTCACCCCCCACTTAATAAAGGAGTAGTGTATGGTATAGATTGGTTGTGCCACGACACATTATAAATATGAGGCGGGAAAGTAAAGAAAAGGAGTCAGAAAACGGTAAAACATGGAGTTCTCAAAATTGTATGCGGGAGTGATTTCAGTTGTATAATATGATTTTTTGCCAAATTTAGGCACCCTGCAAGAAATCTTTGAGGGTAGCCAAGATTTTTATCTACTTCAAAGATCTTAGAAATCTCAAGATCCTAGAATTGAGAATCATGACCCGCAACTCTCGGAGAAACATTGAAAAAAAACCAGACCGTTTGACTTTATCATTATGAACTGAGTAAAAATAAATATAAAAACCGGCCTTGGTAGGCTTACGATAGACGGAGTTCTGTGAATAAATAAACCTATGAATGGGTAGATACCATTTTGTTCGAGTTCAAGGGTAAATTTATTATAGGGAACCACAGAAGTTAGTTTATTAAGAAAACCCTTGACATCCTTAGACGTAGGCCACAAACAAATAATATCATCTCTATATAGGAACCAAAAGAGTGAAAAATCGATGATGGTGCAGAGTAAAGTACTTTCCAAAACTCCATATATAGATTAGAGATGACAGGAGATAAGCAATTCCTCATAGCTCAAGCAAACTTTTGAAGATAAAATTTGACCAATTGAAAATAAAACTTACAGTTTTAGTACACATTGAGATGGAACCAATGAAAATATTAAAGGCAAGGAAATATTAAATTTACTCAATTTATCAATAAGGAACGGGAAAACATCGTTTACCGTTACTCTAGTAAAAGGAGAGCATACAGCGAAACTAACAAGGGAGAAGTTATTAGAGTAAGGAATGGAGTTGGTTTTCTTAATAAGGTCGTAACTATTTTTAATATGATTGAGAAATAGCAACAACAAGGGAAGTGAGTTAGGAAGTAAGCTATTTAGATAAAAAATATGAAAGTGAGCCATAAGAACTAATAATCGGGCGCATATGGTTATTAGGCTTATGAGTCTTAACAAGACCATATAAATATGGCACAGAGGCATTACTAGATTTAAATTTGGCAATTAAGGCGGGAAAATATTTAAGATGTGAACGCACTTTTTGTGCAATTCGCTATAACTTGATTCGTAGGGTCTTTTTCTAGGGGTACATAGGTAGATTGGTCATTTAGTAATAAATACATTTTGCAATATAGGAGAATTTATCTATAATAACGACTGCACCAGATTTATCTGCCTTAGTAATGTGTAATGAAGCATTATTTCGAATGGGAGCTAAACAATGGCTAACCCAGACTTTAGCAATAAAAACATGTTCGCTAGGAATTTCAATAGATTTTTCAGTTGAAAAATTAGAAGGTCTTATAAATTTTTCTTCACGAGCTCTATAATAATTCAGTTTGGCCTTCGATTTAGATCTTTATTTTCTTCATGTTGTCATAGAAGTATGCAAAGCTCGTTTTTCTTAATGGCTTCCAGAGTAACAAACTGCCTCGGGCCCCGTATGCAGATCTCTTCTAAGGTCTTTCCAACCATAAAAACACTTTATACATCTCTTAGTAGGAAACTGAAATTCCTCAGAATTTTAATCCATAAAATCTATGTTATTTCCAATACTGCAATTAAGAGGGTTACACTTATTAGAATAACCTTGTTTATTAGAATGACCTCGTTTATTATTATAAAAGAAGTTTCACCAGTTCCTAAATATGTCTGAGTCAAATATATTATAGTTTTAGGGGGGAATATACTTTAGTTTTACATACTAGGGGTGGTCAATAAGTTTTGCCAATTGGTAGGGAAAAAAAGAGAAATGGAGATAGCTGTGTGTGGGGGTGTTAAGACCTGTTATGACAAGTCAGGACCTGCAGCCGCACACTCCTTTTTTGTCTATTAAGGGAAGCAGTAGCTGATCGCAGATCGTCAGTTACAAATTTTTCAACAATGGAGAAGGTTGAGCACCGCGCAGTGATCAAATTTTTGACCAAGGAAGGCAAGAATACAAAAAAGATTCATGAACGCATGGTATCAGTGTACACCGAAACCGCCCCTTCCTATGTAACCATTGCTCGCTGAATTCAGAAGTGTCGCCATGGTTGTGAGTCCCTTGAATAAGGCCTCCGTCCAGGACGCCCGTAAGACGTGATGAATGAGGACAATGTGGCCCGTGTGGACAGGATGATCCTCGAAAATCGACGGGAGAAGGTCGAAGAAATCGAGCGAAAACTTGGAATATCACATGGAAGTGTTATCCATATCATCTACGACGACTTGGCTATGATTATGGTCTCTGCCCGTTGGGTCCCTAGAAACCTCTTGCCCATTGATCGACTTCAAGGTCGTTAAAGTCCACAAGGCCAGAGTTGCACAAGCTGCCTTAAGCGAATGCGGATTCGAGGAGCTAAACCATCCCCCCTACAGTCCAGAGCTGGCCGTGAGCGACTACTTTTTATTCCGCCAGCTCAAGGCTGCACTGCGTGGACGCCAGTTTGGGGACGATGAAGATCTCCAGCTCACCGTCCAGGAGTGGATTGAACAGCAGTTAAGAGATTTCTGGTTGTTGAAGATTCGAATCCTCAGGACAAGTGGCGCAAGTGCATTGAAGTCGAGAGTAGTTATATTGAAAAATAATAAACCACTTTTCCTCATATCTCGTTTCCTTATACCCGAATTGCAAAACTTATTAACCGCCTCTCGTATATAGTATTGTATTTGTCGAAATGTGTCGTAGGGTCAGGGAAGTGGATGTGTCTATCGATAGGTAAGATCGTATTCAAAATGTGAAATGAATATTCATCAATAAAGTCCCGTAGCTCATACTATAATCTTTCCTTGTTTAGATCGTGTTTAATTTGCCGCTTACTATTAAATCGATGCCCCTGTTATTAGCGGATATTTCACTTAAAGTGAATAAAGAGCTTTTAAAAAGCTGATGCAGTTCAAGAATCTTCATCATAGGGAAGAGAAATATATAGTATGAATGTCCGATTCATCAGAATAAATATGTAAACATAAAATTTCTCCATTACTATAAGGTAAGGTCATTATACCTACAACTTTTCTCTTAAATCATATACATGTACCATTACTCGTACTACCTTTGGGTCGCGATTCATGAGTGGTAGATATATTGCATAGATACGGGATAAATAACAGATTAATCTCGATCTCTGTTACCGCCAAATGTAGTATCATCCCTCGGCAGTAAAATTGCCTCCAAAAGAACTATTTCATAGTTTACTAGTACCTTTAGGATTAGGTAAACACTTGTACTCACCTAGTTAAAATGAAAGTAGACTATTTTAAATTTTTCCATATGAGATGATCCTTTTAAAACTTTAAAAGATATTTTAGGAGGTCGAGATTTATGTTGCACAACGCCAGGAAACTAAATTACTTCTAAATATACTCTCCAGGCAAAGGAACAATCTCTCTCATGGTACCTACAAGGCAACGTAAATTGTAAAGATTTTTATAGGCTTATTTTGATTTTCCCTAGAAAATGTTAATTATCTTTAATGGAAAATATTTTTCGAATAAACCTTAATAATCTTCCTTGTATCATTAAGATTGCATTCCATCCCATTTTTACTATTATTCTTCCCTACCCATGAAAAGCGGATTGAGCAACCTTTTTGGTTCCTAAATTCATCTCCTTAAATTCTCCAATTGACTTCACAACTTGCCTCTATTTTCCTTGCAGTCAACTCCCTCATCCCGGGATGCAAAATTTGAAGCAGAACTCGATAGATTGATAGTTAGATAGATACATAGAAACGAAAGGAGAAAGGATAGAGAGAGAGAAGATGTAGATGGAAGAATACCCATTAAATTGTTACCCTTATCTGTCATTGCGTTACGAAGGCATGAGTATAGTAGTTCAATTTCGATTCCGGCAAGATCATCTTCTATGCTGAGTAGAAAAATTTTAATCAATTTACATTGCATTGCAGCCTGTGTCGCAACGGTTATTTTTAACTGTATTTGATGAGTAGCCGCATATTAGCAATTTAGAGGAAGATATTCACAGAGCTATATGGTCTGTGATGAAAGATAAAAATTTTACTTATAGTTAAGTTTTTTTATCATATATCTTTTACTCCTTGACCCAAAACGCCTTAAGAAGGTGATTTGACAGTGATCGTTAAGTCTTTTATAGGAAGTATAAAAAATATTTTCAACAGATTGGGCTTAATATACTTTACCTCCGATTTTCATTGGTTTTGAGTTCTAGCGAATCGTATCTATGGAACATTAATATATATTATAGTATCGGATAGCTTTTGTCTCTGAAAAACTTCCTCCATATCACCTGGCATTCGTGAAAATTTCATCTATTTTTCTTTATTAAATCCAATTTTTTTCCCACCATTTTCTCTCTTTATTATTTCTTTAGGAACATGTTCTTGTTAAATTACTCAAATTTTCTTTTCCTATTAGAAAATTATAATTCAATCTCATGGTCCATAAAAGTGCATTAATATTAGCCGTTCTAAAATAGAAAAAGGGTTATAATACGGATTTTCCTTCACTAAACCTTTATCGTTCATTTATCACCTTGGCTTAATTATATCATACAAGCAAAACACCACATAATGGCCAGCTTGTTCTCTCACTCTTTCTGTCTCTCTCTAACGACTCTTGTAAGGTGTTACTAGGGAGACGAAAGAATATTAAATGGTCTGTAGCTAGTATGGTCAGTTTCTTATCTTATTTTAAGTGGAATTATTTTTAGGCATTGTTTCAGTACTCGAAAATCTTGCCTTGATTATCACAGTCAGTGAAAAGGGAAGCAAGATGTAGGGGAATCGACCATCTCCCTTTTCTCCCAGTTGAGACACCGGATGATGACTGCAAAACAGCCGGGCCAGGCACATTGGGTCAATCTCGTAACCACAGCCCCTCAACACTGGTCCTGATAAAAAGCAGAACGGTTTAAACTGCAAGATCTCCCCTACGAGTGTATATTCAATTTCACCTCAAGTCGTAAGTTGGAGACACGTTTCTCTCAAGCTCGAAGGGCCAGCTGGACCAGAGGTAAGACTTGCTGAGAAAAACCGTCTGAGTAAGAACCCTCCTACGGCTCGTCGAGGTGTTTAGGGAATGTTGTAAATAACTTTTGTATCGTATCTTTTTCCTTGAAAAAAAAATGGGAAAAAGGCATACCATGTATCTAAATTTATAGAGATTTGGAATAGAAGATAGATTAGTTGAGGATTATGTGAAGGCAGCGGTGGCTCTTGAACCTAAATTTTTCTGGAAAATTTTTGATATCTTCTCGCAAAAAGAGGTATCATTGATTTTGCCAGCTGTCTAGACCAGGAAGATTTTTCTGTGGTGAAAGGTGGAGTAATTTTGTGCTTTATAGTAAAAGAGAATGAGTGTTTATTTTTTGCTGGGTGTTGGTGATCAGGCTCTATATAACGTACTTGTGTTGTACGAGGGTTTTTCCATACTTAGTAAAGTAGACTTTTTTGCCCTTGAGTAAATAGCTTTCTGCTTGTCCTGTTCTCTGTCCCTAGATATCCTTTTCGATAGTGTAAATATTCACAGCCGTATTAAAAAATTCATTGACCGGTGTTTCTAATAAATTGGAAAACTAAAAAATATATTTTCCTATAAATTTCATAGACTAAAAAAGCCTTTTTAATAGTAATAATAATAATGAATTGTTCCTCTAATACATGAAATATAAACTGGGTACTTTAGAATACTACTTCTCTCTGAGAAGATTTCGGTGACAAATATCGCGGGATGAAGAAGTGAAAGGCTTATGAAATTATATATGTTCCTAGGAGTAGAAGTCTTTTCCTTCTTAACTTCCATGCCATAGGACCCTTCTCCCTTATCAACCTACTCCATATGAAATGCCTTCAAGGAACTTGAATGCTCAATAACAGGCATCTTCTTTTTAAGAAATATTGATTTTATTACACGTTTATTGAATGAAAAAACAACTGCTTAGCGTTTAAGAGGTGGAGGGCTCTCCTAGAAGCTAATCCTTATGATACCATCAAAATTGCGAATCTCTTCTCTCATTGGCTCTGGCACTGAAATTCTTTACATAATAGAGAAGTATATTTAAAAAGGTATATTATAGCATGAGATGAGAAGTGAAGCTTTTTTTTAATTTATGCGAAATTTACGGTGGAAAAAACAAAATGTTATCGGTCGTAAACTGGCGTATAGTAGCATAGTAACTACTCTTACATTACTTCTAAATAGTATTATGAATGTCTTAGACTTGGAATCATTAAAAAACAAAATGAAAAAGTGTCAGTATCCTTTGTATAGATAATAATGATTAAACATGATAGGTTTTAATGTAGGCAAAAATCGTAATCTCAATAAAGAAAGGTAAATTTAGTCAATCAATGCTCTCAGCCATAAAGAATAAAAATGATTTTGATGCTCAACTAGATTAGAAAATGAGCGATGCTTGCAATTTCAATCAAGGAACTAGAAAATGAATTTTGAGGCATTAAATAAACTATCTGTGAATTCCTATACGTAGAATCATAGTGGAAGAAAACAACCGATGAATAAAATAGCGAAAACATATCCTATTATGAGGGCAATTACAAGTCCAGTATTGTTAAGAAAATGAGGCCGAGTAATTTGCAGCCTTTCGGAAAAAACATAGTTAATATTCCAAATGGGAATTCATAAATAATTAAGCTCTCTTATGAATATGTTGGAAATTTTAGGAAATATTCTTGAATGAACATACAAAAGGACTCAAATGTAATGAAACGATTCAATTTAAAAATGGTTCGATGAAAAAATAATAACAGCAAACCAAATATACAGGAAAGTGGTACAGTGGATTAAATTGAATCATGAGCTCTTTTAAAGAAGGTGAAAAATGAAACGTTATATAGCCAGGGAAGAAAATCTAACACAATAAATTAGATTTATAACATTGAAACGAAATTAAAATTCAAGTATGTATATCGTGCTATTGGAGTAAAAAGGAAATTTAAAATATAAATCTCAAAAAACAAAAGAGGGAGAGAGGGAGAGAACTTTAAAGAAAAAGATTGACAAAAATAACTTGGAAAAGCAGGAGCTAAATATAACTCCTAAAACAGTATAAAATATTTAAATTTAAATTCAAAGATCCAAAATTAAAGCCCTTATCACAAAGTTAATAATCAGTGCGCGGTATTTTAAAACTCCCTCAAAAACAAAATACACGAAACAGTAAAGCTACTGCATTTAGGCAATAATAGTAACAAAGTTTTATTATAGTTATTGTGAAAAGATTTAAGGAAATAATAGAGGCTTTTCCTAATAGATGGCATCACCCAGCGCCAAATCTGAAGGCAAATTGGAAATCTCCAGGTTGAATAACAATATGTCCCATGGTTATATGGGTAATTTTCATGGCTCTAAATGGGTACAATTGAACTTTACCTATGTTTTAAAAAACGACGCCTAGACCTGGTGCTTCGCCTCAGAAAAAAAGAGAAAAGTTGAATATATATTACCTACACTTAAAAGAATGTAAATTTTTTCTCTATATATATCATTTCAATAATTATAGGAAATATGCATCATTTCTTTGCCATACACTAGATAAAGTATGAATGAGCCACCTTTTATATGACATCTTCTTCATTTATATTTGTGAATCCTGACTAATTAGGCTCCAATGAATCAAAATGAAAACATGAATCTAAAAGGAAGGGGAGAAAAAGCTTAAACTATCCAAGCGATTTATGATTAAGGTTCGAAACAAAAAGTAGTGAGAATTATTTGGAAAAGTTTAAATCAAATTCGTTTCATAGTCAATACCATTTTTTATTAGAGTACTCCTCAAAAATCACAAGAGTTTATTAGGAAATTTCTTAATAAGTCTTTCATTTTGATTCAAATGGTCTTTTAATGACCAAATGATAAATCAATTACTTCTGTGCAGTTAATTAAATTAAAATGAACTAACCGTGAAAGAGATATTATGCTATGTGATACAACGGAAAGGAAAATTATAATAAATTAGGTGGAAGTTCAGTCAAAAAGCCATACTCAAGTTGAAGCATCATGCATTCAGGGATGGGAAATATTTAACAAAAAATTAGGCTAGTAGCCCTTTAAACTTCTGTAACAAATATCTAGATCCTATATTGCTTATTATTAAAATCTCTATTATATAAATAGGATTAGCCTGTTTTAACATCAGTGAAATATACATATTAAATTAAGAGTGAATTCTAAAAATTAGGACTACCCTAAGAATGATAGGTTACTACATTTTTGCATAGTAATTAATGAGCAAGCAGAGAAAACTTGAGTTTGAAAGAAATTTCGAATTAAATAGATAATATCTAGTTGTGTCGAACATAATGAGAAACTATTTACTCAAGGACAAAAAGAGTCAACTTTTTTTGTCAAAAACGTTCAATGATAGAGAAAAGATGGCTGGCTAAGCAATGGCTTTTACAAATTAATCGATTTCCCACCATATAAAATAAATTTGACTAATCTTTCTATTTATAACATTTCTTTTCTCTTCCTTTCCCCCTATGAAGCAAGAATATTTTACCTAGCCTTTGTCCATAGGTATTAATTAATTTTAAATTCACTTTGTAGTTTAATTTTCACTCACAATCAATTACATTTCTAATGAAACTATTAACCGAAAAGTTGATTTTATTTAAAAAATATGTCTCAAAAGGTAAGTCACAAAGAGAGCGCAAATGTAGATGCAAACTTCTCCCTTCATAGAATTTTCCTAAAACCAAAATCGTCAATTCTATAGAATTATTTCGTCCTGGCTTGTAAGTGAAGGTAAGGTCTGCGTTGCTGTAGACTTTGTTCAGGAATATTTTTATTTTACTAAAATGGGGACGTTTAAGAATAAAGATTGTGTTCGAGACGTCGAGGCTAAGGGCCACATACTCTTGATTTCCAAGGCCTTTCATTTTTACCAATATCTCATCTACGGCCTGAGGCATGATACATAATACTTCATACTTGTTATGTGGTTCTACTACATATCAAAATATTAGAAATATTCTTATATTATGCTGTGTTAATGTAAATTTAACCTAAGGTTAAGCTACCATTATATTTTGATAGGTCTCATATATTCTAAAGCTTCTCATGCCTTAATATCATAGCCACTAGATGGAGTCTAAAATTATTTTTTTGTCCTAATCTGAGTAAATATTTCCTTAATTATTTTCGTGAAATTTAGCGCCTTGTGCTTGAAATCATAAATATAACGCGAAGAAGAGAACTTGTTAAAAGTGGTATTTTTTTCACTACAAGTATCAAATTAAACTAACGAATGAATTAAAGAATATTTTAGAAATTTATTGCTCTTTCAAAAGTGCTTTCGTCACATTTTAAATAATTTTAAGGATAGGCTCATTGCTATGATAAAGTTTGCGGTGATTTTGGTGATTTTCATTAAGACTCCATCATAGATCCCTTTTCTTTCTAATTAAAACATTTAAGTGATAAAAATTACGAAATATACTATCAATTTAATTTTGAAGTTTATCGTTTTATAATAGAAGATAAATTTAGGATAACTAAATAATTACAACTCGACACCGATATGAATGAGAAGTCCATTTTAAAACTTAAAAACTGTTTCTTTTTAAATTTGGGTTAGATAAGTCCCAATATATTTTATTTCATTTTATCTCAAATACAACTCACACTGTTGAATGGTTCGAAATTGGCTTCTTTCCCCCTCGATTATGTAAACTTAATGAGATTATACAACATTGAACTATCGCTCCTTTTTCTTCCATAAGGATTCATATTATTTCATGTACAAAGTACTTAGAAACACCTTTTACAATTTTCAAGCGGGACATTGCATTCATCTACTATATAAAATATATTAATACAATTACTTGCCTATTAAAATATGGAAGTTATCTCATTTTTTTCACTAGAATTTAAATATATAATATACTCTCGTTAATTTCTTTTTAAATCCAACGTTCTATAATGTACCTTGACAAACCTTCTTGGATAAATCTACATTTCATGGAAGAAATAGCTTCATTAGTGAAAAAGATTTCGATTCTTTATACCAACTTTTTGACAGCAATAATTGAAAGCTAGGTACTCATTTATCACAGTCTTTTCCATTAAATATTATTGATGGGATACTTTTCAAAATGAATAATACGCGTATGTAACATAGCCCTATAATTTTTCCTTCATTAAAATACGATTTATTGAACAAATATCATTAACTTTTAATTATATCTGATATTATTTAATTTGGTATCACTAGTATGTACCCTATAATTTTGGTAAATTTCTTTACCAAAGCTGTCCATCATTAGAAAACAGCCTTAATAATCCATTGCTTGTTATCAAGAACACCACAGTTTGCACGACACAAGACAAAAACGCGTAAGAGAGTGAGAGCGCCTTCGGTTAGAAATGCACCTTGCTCCGCGTCTGGGATACAACTGATTCCAAAAGCGTCTTTAAGGGTTGTTCTTACTGTATTCATCGCTCCACTCTTTCAAAATTTTCTTAATCCCGAGAACAAATGCAAATTTGCGATAAAATATGAGGATGATTTTACTTACCTATTTTAGCATGTGTTTGCTATTTTAGCTAAGATAATCTCTCGTTTACAAACATTGAATTCACAAAAATTGACTGAAAATGAGATATCGTTCGTTTTGTTGTTTTTTCAATTTTGTCACCGTAGTGTCAAGATTTAATATTTTACGCTTACCTTCTATTTTTTTACTTGGTTCATTCTTGATATTATAACCGTGGTATAATCGTGAGAGGGGTAGAACTTGAGTTTTAGAATAAGTGTAAAAATGAATAAAGTCGGCACAGTTATGAAAGTAAATATACTGTTTTTTAAAAATGTAACCAGCACAGACTAACCCGTTGTTGATGATCTGCTATAAAAAAGTTATAAGGTATTAATTTTTGTTTTTATTCATTAAATTGATGAAACATTTAAAATTTATAAATCGAATGCTAAACTAAAAATGGGTAAGTATCTTCTAAATTGTTGATATTTATTAGCAATTTCAAAGCCTAGAGAACTATAATTTTCTTAACCTTTCTCTTTCTAAAACAGGGTCATTAATAATCCCAAAACCATGAAAAATTAATTATATCTATAATTGCTGAACATGCCTTTGGCCAATTTTCAGTTTTCTATTAGAACCTTAAACAAACCTTATCTGGAATACGAAAAGTAATTTTCATGTAATTTTAGCCATTTATGGTATGTAATATATCCTTTGGGTTATATTTGACACCATTATAATTTTTATATTTTCAGAGTATATTATCATTAAATCGCTTCAAAAAGACCTACTCATGCTAAAATTAGTGCACTCTTAGATAACAGTTATAATGATCTGTTCGATCAGAAGGAAAAAGAGATTCTTTCTGAAGAAGATTCGGAAGTAAAAGCTCACGTCTCTTTCAGTGAGGAGGGTTGCTCTTTTTTTTCAGAGTCGAGGTCTTAGTTGGAATTATTCGTTCATGAATATATTGCTTTACGAGATGGTACGAAATGGACAGGAATAATACATCAGTTTAAACTACTTCGGAATAATTATAGGTTCTCTTCCATAGAATCTGGCAGTAAACATTATTAGAACAAAATGAAATAACTAGATGTTGAATTTGACCAAGAACTAAGCAAAATAAATATAATATTAAATGTACTACATGTTCTATGTTTATTTCTCCAGAAGACACAAAGTCAAAACTTGTCTGAACTGTACATAATACATAAATGTGCATTATTAAATTTTGAATTAAGATAATTTGACAGTTTGTTTAGATTCTGTTCTTGTGTTTAGTTTTTGTTATATCAGCTTTTCTTATAAAAATATAGCTCCCATTATGAATAATGATCAGTGTTTGGTTAATATATACATATATTCATAATTACTCGCATCTCTTATCTAAAAAATGATTGGGGTAACTTAAGATCTCATTTTAGTCGAACATCAGTGTCGGAATTTTTCAGGCAGAGGAAGGTTAAAAAGAGGTATAGAAATGAGAATTTTTTTATATTTCACCTCTAGCGTAGCGAACTATGTATAGGTTTGTTATCAGTTAAGTTTTATAGAAGTTAAGAACATACCTACTTCTTTTAATTTTTGTTTGTTCAAAGATTATAGAATATTTATACAAGAATTGTATTTTAAGTATTCTCCACCTTTCAAGAAATCCCGAAAAGTTTTGTACTCTTTCTGAGATAAACGAAATTTGTTATTCTTCTGGTCAAAATGTATTTGTTTGTCAAAGATTTGCTAGCTATTTTACACCTCCAACGTTATATACCACATTATGCTGGAATAATTCATATTTTTGTGAATATCCTAATAATATTCTTTTTCAGGTTTTGGAGGATTTCTAATTTATTTGTTCATATAGGGAAAAAGTTTAGCCACCTTTATTCCTCCACTTTATTCTAATCCACTACACGATGATAATATCAGAAAGTCTTGATTTAAGCAATGATCGTATTTACGGCAATTATAATTTATTAATAAATAAAGTAATAGGAAGTTGAATGACGAACCTTTGATATGCAATTTCGGTGAATATTAAACAATATTTCCAAGGCTACGTGATGACTACGACCATATGTGGAACATTGTTTCTCAAGAGAAAAGTTTGGAATTTAAAAATTAAATGCGGTTGTTTTCAAATCTCCTACGAGAGATGTAGCTACAAGATCTGAAATTAAAGATAATTGAATAGATGTGTCTGACATCACTTATCTCCCATTTATTGAATACATAAGAAAACAATTTCTCGTCAAGGGTATTGTGTTTTCTTTTTTGCAGTGTTTATGGGTGGGGCAGGTAGATCTTTTACTTACCATCGAAAATGCATGGAAAAAATATATTTCACTCCACTGATATATTAATATTTTTGCACTAACATCGAAATGATGAATGTTTTGTTGTTAATTATGGGTCTCTCTTTAGCTTTTTCGTATTAAACCTATTTCACGTCAAACTTAAATTGTAGTCATCATATAATTGTGTTATTTTTCCTTTATTCAATTCATGTGACTTTTATATTAAAAAGAAATGACACTATTTTTGATAGCTATAATATATGAAAATTAAAATAAGTCATCAAAATCCAAAACATGAAAAATAAATGGAATCCTGTATTTTTTTATTTTCTTGTGGACATCACTTGAAATAGATTCATGTGCTAATGTTAAAAAATAAAGGGTAATAAATCAGAAAGTACTACAAACTATTTCCCTGCTGACTTTCAAACTCAAGTTTGGTTCTGTAAATATACTAAACGCAGTAACAGGGATTGCCTGGTTTTAATAATTCAAGCTAAGGGCATACTGATATTTAGATTTCTTAGTGTATCTAACTCTCCATTTAGAAACAAAAGTCATTTAACTCTGCTCAAATTGTAAAAACTCATATTTTGATTATTGTTTTTACGTAATTAATTATAGTAAATTTAGTCGTACTATTAGTGAAAACTTTGTTTCTTGAATTCGAAAGAAAATAATAATTCATTCAATGTTAATCTTCGATAGATTTAATAATGCGTTTTTCTTATAAAAACATAAGATAAGAACATAAGAAAAGAAGGAGACTGCAAAAGACCATTCATGGCCTACACTTGGCAGCTCCTGTTCCAGTCAACACACAAAAGATTTCTTACCAGAGAAAAGTCATCAACATTGTCATTCTTTACAGGAGTTCGTCAGATCTAATCTACAATATACATAAAATGCATCCAGAGGATTATGTCCATTCATGCAACCGCAAAATAATCTCCCCACTCCTTAGAAAAATATATACATATGTACATAAAAAAGTCAGTCCATACTAGCAGCTTCATTCATATATTTATCTAATCTATTCTTAAAACTACCCAGAGAGGAGGCTTCTATCACATGTCTAGTGAGCCTATTCCATTCATCTACCACACGATTTGTAAACCAATTCCTCCCAATCTCCTTCCTAAACCTATACTTATCAAGCTTAAACCCATTGCTACGTGTCCTGTCATGTTCACTAAGTATAAGAACCTTACCCAGATCCACTTTATTATATCCTTTTACCCATTTGAAGACTTCAATCAATTCCCCTCTGACTCTTCTCCTTTCCAATGTATGTAGATTTAGTTTTCTGAGCCTTTCACCATAAGGTAAGTTCCTTAGCCCAACAATCATCTTTGTCATCCTTCTCTGCACAGACTCAAGCAAATCAATATCCATCCTATAATATGGTGACCAAAATTGTACTGCATAGTCAAGATGAGGCCTAACTAGCGCCAGATACAGTTTTAGAATGACTTCAGCACTCTTATTGCTTACACTCCTCCTAATGAATCCCAATATCCTATTAGCTTTATTCTTAGCATTTAGGCATTGCTTTCTAGGACGAAGGTCTGAACTTACCAAAATACCCAAGTCCCTCTCACAATCGGTACTCCCTAAATTTCTCCCATTTAATTTATAACTATTCAGTGGATTATTTCTACCTATACTAAGTACACTACATTTGTCTATGTTAAACTTCATTTGCCATTTCTCAGCCCAATTGGAAAGAATGGTCAATTCCTCCTGCATTACAACAGCATCAGAATCAGCCCTAATGGCCCTACCTAGCTTAGTATCATCAGCAAATTTACTCAGGTCACTACTTATACCTATGTCAAGATCATTAATATAAATTAGGAATAGCAAGGGACCCAAAACAGATCCTTGCGAAACTCCACTGCTAACACACCCCCACTCAGATTTAACTTCATCTATACTAACTCTTTGCTGTCTGTCACCAAGCCATGACTGAATCCACCTAAATATAATGCCATCGATCCCGTGTGCTTTAACTTTGCTCAGAAGCCGTAAGTGTGGCACTCGATCAAAAGCCTTACTAAAGTCCAAGTATAAAATATCATAGTTTTCATCATTATCTGCTGCTTCATACACCTTACTATAAAAAGACAGCAAATTAGTCAGACAGGATTTACCCTTACTAAAGCCATGCTGTGATTCTTTTAGCAACTTATGCTTATCCAAGTGATCCCTAATATTCCTTGCTATAATAGATTCCATCATTTTCCCTACCACTGATGTCAAACTTACTGGTCTGTAAATAGACATATTTGTTTTATCCCCTTTCTTAAATAAAGGTATCACATTAGCTTTCTTCCATGCCACTGGCACAATGCCACTCTCCAATCATTTTCTAAAGATGCATGCTAGGGGCTCACTTAACACATCCTTACATTCTTTTAAAATTCTAGGAAAGACCTCATCAGGACCGGGTGCTTTACTAATTTTGATTTATCAATTTTCTTTGTCACTATCTCCTTTGTGATCAAGATATCCTTTAATTTCTTTTCATCATTACCCCGAAAGATCATTGACACCTCAGGTATATTAGGAGTATCCTCCTGTGTAAATACTGAGTGAAAAAAGTCATTTAGCATTCCAGCCATTGAGTGCCTATCACTCACTAATTCTCCATTGGAATCTATAAGTGGGCCTATTTTATCTCTAACCTTAGTTTTGTATAATTGCTAAAAACTTTTAGGATCTTCCTTTGCCCTATTTGCCACTTTAATTTCATAATTTCTCCTTGCTACTCTAACTAACTTTTTAACATCTCTTGCTAGTTCATTATATCCCTGCCTTAAGTGATCCTCTCCATTTTTTATTTTCCTATAAATGCCCTTTTTAATGCCAATATAATGCTTAATTTTATCTGTCATCCATTTTGGGTCATTATTTTTAGTCCTAATCACCTTATAAGGAATGTTAATCATCTGACCTGTAATTAATTGCTCAATTATTCTTTCATACTCTTCAATTGTAATCTCTTCCTCCTGGTGATTATTGTCTCCACTAACTGATATCATTGAATCTATTCCTGAATTGATTTCATTGCCTGGTTTCTGTACAACTGCCTCCAGGTAAGTCGTTAGCCCATTATAATTTGCTCTTCTAAAGTCAGGAATTTTAACATTGTTCATGCTACTATCAATACCATTCCATTTCATCTTGAATCTAATTTCACAATGGTCACTATTACCCAAATTTTCTCCAATCTCAGTATCCTTAATAACTTCTTCCCTATTTGTCAGAACTAAATCCAGTATATTATTACCTCTAGTGGGTTCGTTAATAATCTGCCTCAGAAAATTTTCTTGGACAACATTCAAAAATTCCTCAGCCTTCTGATCACCCACAAGAGCTTCCCAGTCTTTATTTCTGTGATTAAAATCGCCCATTATACACACATGCTTACTTCTACATGCCCGTTCAATCTCCTGCCACAGAAGATTTGAAGCTTCCTTACTAAGATTTGGTGGTCTGTATAATAATCCTATGACAAGCTTGTTTTTACCTTCCTTTACATTTAGCCATAATGACTCTGTGTTATCATCTAATTTAATTGTACTGTTTACACAACACTGGAGATTATCTTTAATATAAATAATAACCCCTTCTCCTCTCTTCCTATTCCTATCTGTATGGAACATGTTAAAGCCCGCAATCTTAACCTCAGGTTTAAAGTAATTTCCTGCCAAATCAAGCCATGACTCTGTTATCGCAATTATATCAAAATTCTCTTCACTCGCTAACGCTCTTAAGAGATCTATCTTATTCCTTATACTCCGACCATTTGTGTAGTATATTTTTAAGTTTTTTTTATTATTCCCATCTTCATTGCATCGTGCTTTTCTATTCCTAGTTATCTGCTCATTCACTTCTGCATTAGTCCCCCTATAACGCATCAGTATGCACTCTCCCTTAGCCATTCCTCTATCTCTGCATCCCTTCCATTTCCTACACCTGCTCTCTATTCTTGTTATTCCCTTACCTCTAACAGCTTCTAGTTTCCCACCCGTAAGGACCTAATCACACTATCCAGCTCCATCCATAGAACCTCAACACCTGCCCGACTAAGATGGAGCCCATCCATCGCATACAACCTCCTATTCCCGTAAACCCTCCCCCAGACTTCTACAAACACCAATCCTAACTCCTCACACAGACCTTTCACAAATTCATTCAAACCAATTGCACGCGACAACCATTCTACCCCCACATCCAATCTCGGAAGCACACCAGAAACAACACCTTTTACCCTGCTTTTACTCATCCTTTCAACTAACCTTTTATACTGCTCACGTAACTCACATGTACCCACCTTCTTTACATCATTCACTCCCACATGCGTAATCACAACTGCATCCCTCTCACACCCAGAAACCAGCCTATCATACCTCTCACAAACATCACTTACACCAGCACCCGGCAGATAAACTCTCATTCCCTTCCACTTGCTATCACTCAACTTCCTATCTAAATACCTAATCTGAGAGTCACCCATCACTAGCACCTCAGTCATTCTCCTATTCTGTCTTGGCCTAACATTACCCTCCCTCCTGCTCTCAGTCACACTACCACCCATCCTGCTTTCATCCACAATCACACCAGGCAAATCACTTTCACACTCTTCCTCTCTCAGGACATTGAATCTGTTAGTCAACCTAACAGGTTCTATGTCCCTCTCATTCACACACCTAACCTGTCCTAACTTATCTATCCTATCCATTTTCACCCACCATTCATCATCACTCACAACTTCCACACTGTTCCCAGTCCTAGCCCTATCTTCCACCCTCTTAGCACTAATCTCACCCTTCAATCGCACACTTGCATCTCTTCTCACCTCAAACACCAAATCATTCAACCTCTTACATTCGTCACTCAACCTCCTAACCTCCACTTCCAGAAAACACACACGGCATTCAGTTACATTCACTCTCCTTTCAACTCCACATGCATCACACACCACATACACACTACTTTCAAACGGCATGCTCTTACCATCTATACAAACAGCCATACTCTCAGAAATTTACTAAGGAAAAAGTTAACACTCACCCCAAAAAATTCTTGCTCACGATTGCTGCCAGTTATCTTCCCCAAAAGTATTAATCACTAATGTATTTATTACACAGTGATTGATGTATTAAATAAATACAAGAAAAACTATACACCCAAATCCGTATTATATCCCAATCTTACAATGAGAATCAAGAGCTTCCTGCAAGACAACCTTCCAGAACAAAGCCAGACAGCCAACTGGCTGCAGGTTTATGTGTACTTTTTATATCTGACACTTCTTTTTTCACTAAAACGAATACTTTTCCCATAATTGACCAAAGCTCTATAATAGGAAATGTATGGATTTTCCAGCCAAAATGAGTTTCAGATCTGAAAAGTACACATAAAACTGCATAAGTTGAAGATTACAACCAAAGTGCATAGATTGTTTGATCGAGGCTCTGAAATTAATTTTGGTCCTTATAACATGACGGGTGACTTTTGACTTTGACCGTTGTCTTTAGACAAACGTCACATGAGTTGAAATTATTTACCATATCGAAATAAAAATTAGGTAAAAGATGTATTGGAAGACCCGAGACTAAGTCTTTTTATGAGAAAAATTAACAGAGAAAACAAAACTATATGTTAAGCGTGAAATATTTTCGCGGTGATTTTATGGGGTGCCAAGATGTGAACCACCCACCCAAACAGAAAGAAGAGAAGTTGTACATTCGTGATAAAGTATTGTGTCTCGCTCCACAAAACTGCGCGAGCAACCGTTCAGAACGATTCATAGGTTTTAAATAGCAACTTTTCTCCACAGGGACTCGGGTTTTATGCATCGTATCTGAGGTTTATTAAAATCTTTTCACTTTTATTTTAAAATTAGGGTTGAGGAGAGATTAAAACTGTTTTTTTTATCTGGCATCTTGTCTAAGCCTCCGGGATAATGTTTTACTTGTGAGTAACAATAAATTATTGCTCTACAAGCACTAAACTTAATTGGGGCACAAATGAGCTTCACTCAATCGTTTATATATTCATAACTTAAATAACAACGCACGACTGAGAATTTATCTTCTCGCTCGAGGTAATCGTTATTGGTTTTATCGCAGTAAGGTGGTTTTACAACAATATTCAGTAGGTGCACACTGTACCAATAACCAAAGTAGATATTGACCATTCGTTTAATGCATTCTATTCGAATTTAAGACCCATAGTGTAACAGTTTTAATGACAAGACAAAGATTTACCTGTACGTGATGCATTGACGGCCTATCTGAGCTGTCATCGACTGTGCAAGTCTAAAATATCTATAACTTCTCAGCTAACGGTTTGTTGAAATTGTTATCTGCCACTTCCTTTGGCGCTTCAAAGTGATATGGCACTTGAATTTCGGCTGATTACAGGTTCTGGGAAGATCTGTAAAAGTAGGCAAAGGTACTTCAGAGAGGTATCATTTTATAGGTGCACGGACCTGTTTGGAATAATGCTTGGGACAAAATGGAGCCCAGTGACAAATAACTTACCTGGTCACGATAATTATTTGTCAATATTCTTCTTTAATTTCTCTTTGGCTTTTCCTCTTGGCTTGATTTCCGGCAATCACCTCTTACTCCCTGGATAAGTGTTCTAATATGTAGTCTAGAGATTACAGAATCCAATATCGCACTAAAATCATATCTGGACGAATATTGTTTAAAGAAACTTTTAAGCACTTTGGTACAAAAAGTTAGAAATTAGTCAATTAAAATAATTCCTAGGCACCTTCATTATATGTAGCACACTATATACGTTTAATGAGGCTGTCATTGTTTTTCGAAATCAATATACAAACTAATGGAAATTGGTTTGTTTAGCGTAACTAAGCTTTTCCCAACCATCTACATTGAAATTTGGGGTTCACATTATAAGAAGCCGTCAACTCTGATTTAACACAAAGATATTTTGAAATAAACTCAAGTCGTAACTTGTATGGATAACTAAAGCTCAGTCTTTGTAACAAAAAAGCAATGCGAGTTATCTATTGGACTCCTACTACCAAACTTGGAGCTCTGTCACATATTTAAAATGATTAATGAAAACATAAAGTCTATCGTTCTCTATGAAATATGGTAAGCTAAATTTATAGGCTTAACTATCTATATTCTGCCTACCATTCTTAGCTCTGAGGCCGCCCACTTCAAATTCACATGCCATTTACCTCTCTTTTTATGCTCTGACCTCTCTTCCTCTCATTCTCTTTCATTCTGTCTTTTCTGCCGGCCATAAGCAGAGTTACTAGAGACCAAATAAGTGAATTTTTTCTTATAACTTTATGACAACATATTTCCTTATGTTCGGATAATATCAGAAATATAAACTTAAATTTTACAGATGAAGAGTTTGCAAAGTTCTAAAATTGCCCCCAAAAGTTGTTTATACATTCTCTTACAAGATATTCATAATTATATTATTTATAACTTTGGCAGAAAAATTTTATTGAAAAAACATTAAAAATGCACATATGTAAATCGTTGGGAGAAGAAGCAACTAACAATATCGTACCGAGTGAATGTTGTAAATCTTATTTATTTCTGCCAAGTAGTTCAACAAAAGTAGATTGATAATTGGTAGAAATATCTAAACAAATAATACGAATATCAACAAACAACTTTTTTTATAACCCGCTCAACCTATGATTTTAACAAACATTAGTTACGAACAGAATACCAGGACAACACTTGAATAATCCCCCTATTTTTATGTTAAAAGATGAAAGCAATATAACTGAAGCAAATTAACGTATAAAAGGAAAGTAAAGAGAAATTTAATTAAAAAAATAAACGAAAACAATCATCTATCATATTCAAACTTAAAATTTTATTTATTTAATAGCTTAATACAAAATAATAAACCATAAATTTCAAAGTAAAAATGAGGTACGAGGCGAAAGAAAATAATTAGAGAGGATAGCAAGAAGTTATAAGCAATAAATGCTGAATTAATTTAAACAGCAGAACTAAATACCTTCAAAATTCCAACACTAACAGACACAAAACAAATAACAATTACGCATTTATTTTTAAATTAAAACTGAAAGTAAATCACAGATATTAGTCAAATCTTCAGGGAATCTTTCAATCATATGCAATACACCTATTGCTTCAATTTCTAACCTGAAATTTTCTTTCTTTTATTTCGAAAAACCTGGATCTACACAAAACACTAGAGATAAAAGGCAGAGAAGAAGAATAGAAGTAGATAAAAAAATAACCAAGATGGTTTGGGGAACACATTAAAATATGCGTCCCTTCAATGCCTAGTCACCTTCAAAGCCTCAAACTTTACTTACAGCTTCAGTATCCTTAACTTACTTCTTTCCTTCACTCTCACCACTTGCAGAAAGAAACCTTCAGTAAGATCAGTAAGGCTCTGAGTCGAAAATTTTTGGATGACGTTTAAAAAATCGTATCCCAGCCTCGTTGTGTCATTAAGCCATGGCATTGCGAAGAGTCTTTTGTAGGCGTGATGGCAATAGCATTCCTAGGCCGATCCGTATCGTTATTTCTTATTCCTTTCATTGTCTTGAGCAGGATCTCAAGAAGTGATCTTGTAAGTTTACAAAATAAAGTACAAGGAAAACAGAAACGTATGGGATCTAAGGGTTTGTTAGAAATCACTTAAATTAGAGCGAGGTTACATATCACAAATGGAAGCTATATTTTTTTCTCAATTTCTATTACTCAAAATTTTACTATAGTTCTTTCCTTACTAAAACAAGGTATGCTGACGAAAAAGTCACGGGCTCTCACAAATCCTGATTTATGACCTTACGAACTACAAAACTTGAAATAATTCGCAGACTAACATTGGGAGGATCTTGGCAATTTTATGCTACAGAGGAGAGGGTTAAACATGATAAGGGGTTTCAAATTTCCTTAGAAACCCTTGAATAGCTAGAATATTATTGTCGAAACAGAATAACATTGGGAGGACTTTTGCAATTATATTATTCAAAAGAAAATGAAAAGCAATAAATGTGTTTTAAATTTCGTTAAAATAGGCCGAATAGTTATGATGTTAATGCCAAAACAAATTAAATCCCGGGAAAACCTTGGGAGAGCTTTGGGAATTATATTATTCGAATGAGAATGTAAAACAACATAAGGGTCTTATATTTTGTTAGACTCAGCCGAATAGTTATGATTTTATTGCGAAAATAATAAAATTGCCGGGCTAACCTTAGAGGAATGTTGTCAATTATATAAATTCGAAAGATTACATAAAAAACATAAGGGTTTCAAATTTCGTTAGAATGAGCAGAATAGTTATGATGTTATTGCAAAAATTCGAAAGAGAATGTAAAACAATTTAAGGATTTCAAATTTCTTTAGAATCCTTCGAATAGCTCAAATGTTATTGCCAAAACAAAGTAACCTTGAGAGAGAATGTAAAACAACATAAGGGTTTCAAATTTAGCTAGAATTGCGCGAATAGTTAAGATATTATTGCCAAAGCAAAATAATTCCTGTGTTAACCCTAGGAGGAGTTTAGCAATTATTTTATTTGAAAGAGAATGTAAAACAACTTAAGGGTTTCAAATTTTGTTAGAATAGGCCACAGAGATATGATGCCATTGATAAAACAAAATAATTACCAGGCTAACCTTGGAGGAAGTTAGCAATTATATTATTCGAAAGAGAATGTTAAAAACATAAGGGTTTCAAATTTCCTTAAAATCGGCAAGGTAGTTATAATGTTATTTCCACAAGACAAATAATTCCCAGGCTAATCTTGGGACGACGTTCTTATTATATCATTCGAAAGAAAATGTTAAAGAACATAAATTTTTCAGATTTCGTTGGAATCGACCAAATAGTTATGATGCCATTGCCAAAACAGAAAAAAAATCAGAACGCCAATCGACTGACAGACATAGTGAGATGCAGATTCGTTTGCGATTAAAATGTAGAATAAGAACCAAAGTGCGCTAAGATCCACTATAACTTAGTGTATATAGAATTTGGGAATGAATCCCCTTTATGGGGTTGAAGAAAAGTTATCTTAGTCTTATTAAGACAAAGTGTTGAGCAACTGCTTCTCTTAGTGCTTTTCACAGTTCTTTCTTGATTATATATTTTGTAGAGGATCGCAAACAACAACAAGACCAGTGGAGGAACATCATTAAAGAGTGCCTCAATACTCGCCTAGTTGTTTAAGATGGCACTATTTCACGCTAGGTAAATGGAGCAATATAAAATGCATGCTAGAAAGTCTGCAAAAATTAAACCCCGATAATATTCAAGATAATTAAGATAATTGATATACAAAGTGGAAAATTCGATTGATGTAACTCCGTAAAGAGCTTAAAGAATCTCCTATCATGAGATAAATAAGTCAATGAAAATTCTTGTGAGCGTACCAAAAGTTCCTATTAAATCACGCAAATTAAAAGTAGACATGTCTTCAGCATATTAATATATAAATCTGTTTCACATGTTATAAGATGAAGGATCATCTTACAAATCAATACCCATACAAAAAAGGTTTCAGTTCAGAATATGGAAAGAGAGTGAATGGAGAGAGTGCAGGGCTAAATTTTTATGCAAAGGAAAATTGGTGATAACGTAAAGAGACCATCAAAAAGTGTATCGAGTATATGATGAAATAAAAGTGCAAATTGGGATAAAAGTGTAAAGTGCAAAATGTTAAAATTAAAGCTAAATCTATTATTTTATCAAGTGAAAATTCTATAAAAAATTGGTTGAAATGAATGACGTTGTAATTAGTGCTAAAGAGAGCATGCTAACTTTACATCACCTACCATAATTCAAAGGGCAGTGTAAAAATCTATACAAAATAAACAACTAGTAAAATAAAAACATTGTAACTAAGCTGTAAAATTCGATATATGCAGAACGTAATGAAAGCAATAAAAAACAGACGAATGAGAGGGAAAATGGATACGCAAAATGAGATCAATTGTCTGAAGTTTCGTAAACGCTAAATAAAACAAATAAAAGTGATAGAGCGAACATGGAAGAATGCATACGTCGTTTTGGTTCCTCTAAAAGCAGTAGTTACACAAAATAGACTTGTTGCATTTTATCTTTCTATACACTAACGGAAGAAAGTTGACTGAAATCAACTTCTTTTATCTTTCTATTTAATATTATTTTAAACTAGGCATTTTTTCTCAAATTATTCTCATACTTCATCAGCACCTTCCGATCCTTCTGCAACTTGGTCAAGTTTGGCCATTTGGGAGAGACGAGGTCAGCCATGATGAGTCGACCAGGGACACTCCATACTCTCACCAGATTAGGATCTAGAAGGTACCTACGTATATTTTTGATGGATATTTCTCTGTTATTATAAAGAAAGACTCAATTTATCTTGAAATGACCACTAATAACATTAAAAGACGTCAAGGCCAGGAGAAAAATTCTACCAAATCTTTACTTTTGCAATATTCCTGCAGATAAGAAAATTAAGCAAATAGTGACAAACCGGCAACTTAAACACAATAATATAGACGTCATGGTTGAGCTCATTCAATCCTGCTTTAAGCCCAGGGCAAGTATAACATGTCCAAATCGCTATTATATTCAAGAACACTTGTCAGTTTATCTAGATTTTGTATCTATTTTCATACTTTACCAACTGCCATATATTGTCCATTAAAATTGAAATTCAAAGAAAAATAAACGCCATACATATATAGATATTTGTAAGTTATATTAATGTAAATGCCCACCCTATTTATATATATATATATATATATATTAGGGTACTTCATATTTAGTGGAGTGCAATAATTTTATCAGCACGGCCTTGCTTTTGAACCTTTCCTATAAAAAGTGCTTCGTGAAAAATCTTAGCGAAATCAAACCATATTAACAGGTCACACACTTTTTACTTTTCTGTGGTGTCCAGTGGGAGAGAAGGAAGTTTCTTGGTGAGGGTATAAACTTTTCTTTCGGAATGACATGTTGACGTTTTTTTTTAGATTGGGTCTTCCACACGAAGCAAGAACCTATCCTGGCTCGTGGAGAAGTCATCGAATCCATGTTTCTTGGGAACTTGCCTGCCCTCGCAGAAAGAAGACCTCCTGGTCTTCCTCCACCATAATCAGGTGCAAAAGGAAAACCTCCCTGAGGTGGCCAATAGCAAACCTCTCAAGCTACACATAGTATGTGAGAAAGCGAACCTCAATGTCAAGGTGGAGCACGTGACCCGTTGTAATATTAGGATCCTTTACAGCGAGTACGTAAGCCTCAAAAAAGAACCTATGCTGGAGAGGCCTACCGCTGTGACAAAGAGGGAGGATTGGAATGGCGACCTAAAGGATGTCCTGGATATCGAGAGAGTTACGATTGCGGAAGCAAACGTCCCAGAAGAAGATTTAGCCTTTCTGGAACTGCACAGGGAGGACAGATAGTCTTGTTTAATGGAGAGTGTCAATGAACTCCATGCGTCATCTGTTACCAAGAAGGCTGACGAAATGAAGAAGGGGCAGATGAGGAAGAGAAAGCAAGAGGCTGAAGTGGAGAAGTCGTTGGACAAGGTTGCCCTGGCAGACACTTCCGATTCATCCTCTGTTTCTTCTGGATCATATGTGTCAGATGAGGTCTTCCGAGGCTGCCCTTCTCCCACAAACAACTCACAGAGGAGAAGGCCGTCCAAGAACCCAATGACCCCAGCCCTGACCACGACTTGGGACCAGGAAAAACTTTCATGTCTTCAAGCTGCTGCCTCCTTCGTTGCTGCAGCCTCAAGCTTGGGGCATGATGTCTTGGAGATCTCCTACTCTGCCTCAACGGCGCGCGGATGAGAAGATAGAACCGCAAGAAGGAAGCAAAGCGCATGTGAGAAGAAGCCTTCCGTGATCCGTGTTTCCTTGTTCTCCACTAAGATGGCAAACTAATTCAAAGTAATGCCATATCTCTGAGGTCAGAGAAGAGGATGGCTGTTGAGCTTACTGAGACGAACTTCTTAGGGCTTCTTGGAATACATATCGCCATTGATTCGCCAGGGAGTGAAGTAGCGGCTACTTCCTTTGGCTGCTGGAAACATAGATTGCTGACAAAATCATGGCTCTCTCCTTTAATAAGACTTCGTCCAACAGTGTCATGATTAGCTGAGCTGCGCCATAATTATACAGTCTCTTGGAAGACTTCTTTTTTGGCTCGCATGCTGGCATAAAATTCACGAGTTGGTACTTAAGGACACCTACGAAGTTCGCTTCGGCCCTCTCCATTCCACTATTCAAGCGATTCCGAGAAATATATGACTTGTTGGACAACAAGTACGTAAGTATCCTCAACGACAAAGAACTCTTAAATGAGTCGAGTGAACCACAGATGCTTAAGATGATAAACTTTCTCAAGGGAGTCATCCATCAAAGAGCCCACCCAAGGGAGGACTATCTAGAACTCCTTCAGCTCTCTCCTGTCTACCAGAGGGATGAAGCGTGTATCTGCCTTATTCAAGGCCCGTTGAGCCTACCATCAGGCGAGATGGATGAAAAAGGCTATTTACATCCTCAAAATTGCAATTTTTTGGCAATAACTGGAGCTAACGAGGTCAGAAAACGCGAAGTCCTTCGAGTGGCCCGTTTCGTAAGGCTAATTTAAGTCAGATTCATGTATGAGGAAGCCGTCCTGAAGTGTGCACCGAAGAATGACCTAGAGTACTTGGCGACTCTCCAGGTGTTTGTGGATAGAGAACTCTGGTAAACAGCAGAGAAGGCTTTCCAAAGGCACCTCTCGTAGCTCTCGGAGCAAGGAGCAGCCCTATCGTTCTTCGACGAACGAGTGTCTTCCGATGACCGGGTGGCCATCAACCGAGAAAGCATCAAGAGACTTTAAAAGAAGAACTAAGCTCTGCCTAACGGTTTTCCCTAAACGGTCACAAAGGGAAATTTATAGGCTATTGGGGCCTTCGCAGGGTAAAAAGGTCACTACCCAGAACTTGGAACATGTGATGCAAGATCCATGAAGTAGAGAGATGAGTGGCACTGATCCAAATACTCTAAACCCGAACCAGGGTCGAGGAACAAAAGCAGTTCCTCCTCAAAGTTGTTAGTCATGACCGCAAGACCGTCAAAAAACAAAGGCTGGAGTGGTTGCTAAGTTCCCTGCGGCTCCTTGAGTTCCATCCACTAACTAATTGATTTCCCTGGTCTACTTACAGAATTGTCCTGCATTTCTGGTGCCCCCTTGAATTTTTCACAACTTTGTTGGTAATTTTAAGTTGACTACCGTTCCTTTCAAATTTGAACCTTATCAAATTGATTTTTTAAAGTTTCACTTGAAATGTGGAATCTTGTCAATCTGTACGACCAGTAAATATTGACGAATCAAACCAAATTTTCGCATTAAGAATTTATGGGTCATAAGAAACAAGGAGACACCCGTGCTGACAACTTTCAGCACATTTCATCTTTTTACCCACGGAGTGAAACACCCTAATATATATATATATATATATATATATATATATATATATATATATATATTGCCTGGAAGCTTTTGCATCTTTCGCAAGTACTCCCATGAAACTGCAGATTATATATGTAAATTATCACTTCCACGTGATCAATGAAAGTTTATTTAAAGCAAAATCTACTCATTACCGTCCTAATTATAAAAACAAATTTAGTAATATGAAGTGTCATCTTTCCCTATTTCTCCCCTCCTCAAATGAGTGAACAAAGTTATTTCTCTGAGCCTAACCACATTTAAATACCCTTCTTTTATCCTTAAATCTTCCCCTTAGCCTAAGCCCGTGGATCAGCGAAATGAAGAAGGTGAATATATAATCACGCGTGGCTCTACAAACTGTCCTTCATTTTACATAAGAGAAACCGGAAGAACCTTAACAAAACTAATTTCTAAACATAAAGCTGATGGCAGACGAGGCAGTACCACATCCAGTATTTTTAATCATATTAGCAATTTCAACCACCAAATTGACTATTCAAAGACAAAAATCATATATAATTGTAAAGATTTCCGTAAAAGAAAAAATAGTAGAATCGATATTAATAGTAGAAATTCCCAATTTTAATTTTTCAGATGGGCAATTGAAATGCAGCCTCCATTCCCGTAACCTCATCGTTAACAGCTTAGTCAACGATCCTAGACTCACACCCCCTGATTAATGACTTTTTCTCTCGTTTTAAGTTTGTTTGTGGATCTTCCTTTTGTTTTTCTGATCTGTACGCTATTTATAAACTTTTGTAACAATTGCATTCTCACTATACGACTGAAGAGGGTATGCTAAACTTTTGGCTCCTATAGAGTGGTTTCACTATCAGAGATATATATATATATATATATATATATATATATATATATATATATATATATATATGGACAGGTAGGTGCGTGTGAGTGAGGATTGGGGTGGCAGTTAGTGTTGTAGTTGAAGTAGGGAAGGGATGAGGAATGGAATGGGAGTAGGGATGAGCATTTGAGAGTAAGGTGGGAATGGTGTAAGGGTGTGCGGAGAATCTGGACAGTTTAGGGCGTAGGCGGCTAGGGAACAGGCAAGCGCCTGGTGTATGTTTGTTAGTGTAGGCAGGATGGTTGGCTTTCTGGCTTTCTGTCAATAGGGTTGTGGGTACGTTCATGTCATGTAAGTGTGCATGTGGGATTTGTGTTTGTGCGTGCAGGTGGTTTTAGTGTGTTTGCGTCCCTGCTGTGTTTATGTGTGTGTTCGGGCAGTGTCTGCTTGTTTATAGGAGCATAATATTCAGTGGAGCGGCAGCGAAAGTTCTTGTAGTGGTGGTGGGGAGTGGGGCGTTGTTGGTGTTTAGGGGACTCCGCATCTCTGATATGGCTGCCGCTCACTTTTCTGCAAGCTATAGACTTCTTAGATTTACGGCAGCTTAGTTACCGTCGCAGTTGTAGCACATCAGGTTTGTGATTCTACAGGCAGTATAAGAGTACTGATAGAGCTGTCTCTATAACAGATCTTATCTGTTTGCCATTTAATTGTTATGTGCCCCGCCTTGTAGCAGCAGACGCACTATTGGAAGAAGATGTAGTATGGTTGTTCGATTGTGTCTACATATGTATGTTTGCCAAGGATTTTATTGCCCTTATTGAACAGTCTGTGTGCGTGTTTTTTTCTAAAGGTGTTACAAGCACTCAGTTCTTGGTGCAGTTGTAGTGTACGTTGTTGATGGCCTCGCTGCCGTACACGTGTCATATTTCGGCAAGGATTACTTCTATTAAAAGTTTAGACCAAAAAGGATTTGAGCGAGGTATTCTTATCTTTTTTGTGCGTATAATTGTGTCAGACAGTAGCGTATGATCTTGGTTTTCTGCCAATGAGGTTGAGGTTTGGGCATCAGCTGTTGACCTGAATGCGAGTGTGTAGGGTGCGGGATGTTTATGATGTTCTTCATTGGGGTGTCTAGTTTGTTTGAGAGTCAGAGTTTTTTGATTTGTGGTTACTATCGTGGTACACTACTCTATACCATACACGACTCCTATATTATTTGTGGAGTGAGTTAATCACCAACTGCAACGCAGACCGTTGAAGGACTGTTCGCAGGGATCCACGACTGACTAGGAGGTTAAAATTGAGGCGTTGAGTTTCAAATCCTTAATAATCAGACAAAGTGCATAAATGGTTGGCGAGATTTAATTGAATAGGCCGAGAGTATCGTTCAACGATAGTTAAAGATGAAACAACAAAAATATAATTTTATTTTCAAAGATCAAAATAAGGGAATTATTTAAATTAAAATATTCTTTTGATAACTATTATGAGGAGAGATTCTCAAATAGTTAATTAATTAATGTTACTAGGCTCAGAACAAAAGGGGGAACTTGACAATACTAATAATGGAGTGGGTTTCAGTCTTACGGGTCGGTGAATTCGAGGAAGGTCCTACTTGCGATGAAGCGAGTGAGAAATGATCGGTTGAGGCAAGTAGGGCACGATTCGATGAGGCAAGTGGGGCACAATCCGAATGAGAGAGGTGGGGCACGTTTCTAACCAACGTTCCGATAAAAATAGTCAAACTTCAAAGATGAAGTTCGACAGGGAATGCGGGAATTCTCGTAATTCCACTGGAAGAGGAAGCTTCTTTCCTCAAAGGTAATCGATCGAAATTTTCTTTGGTTCGAATAAACGAAGGGAGAATGTTGCTCAAATATAAAGACTTGCCGTTTACAGAAGCTAGCAATTGACTGTGACAGAATCACGGCGGAGAACGTCTTGCTGTCTGATGAACGCTCACGGGACTTGAGACTTGAGACGATGAAGACGAACTTGAGGTGCGTGCAGGACTCGTCGAACTACCGGAAAACCCAGAGTATTTTTATGCCCTATTCTGAGTTGTTAGCGGAAATTTGGATCAAAGAGTCATAAGCTCCATACATCTTAATCCGGAGTCGATTCATCATTTAGAAGAAAGGTGCGAGAAACAGCGGCTCTTTCTCGCCTCGTCACCGGAGGGAGGAGGATTGGGACGAGTTTGGATAATTGGGGAATATTTCCCCAATGCGCTAAGGAGTCGAAAATTCGCGAATGTTCGAACAGGAAGTGATGTTGACCATGGTGGCATACAATCGCACGTGGTCTCCAATAAATTGAGGGGAGGTGTCAGAGGTTGTTTATTTACAGTAACGTGCATAATTTTTTTATCGAGGCCTGTGAGGCGGAGGCTCGTCTGGCCGCCCATGGTGTTTTAGGGTGTGTAACAAATGCCCACAAATTCTTTAAAAGAATTTTCATTAAACCTTTATTGATAAAAAGACCATCTTAAACTTTAATAATTGGGAAAATCTCTCGGAATCTCTCTTTTCCAATCCTTTTTCTTACGAAGTCCTTCCAAAACACTCAATAATACAACTGAATTTTAAAAAGTATCATTATATTAAAACCAGGCAATGGCTTCGCCACTCACCCCTACGGAAGGCGCTTTAGCTTCGCTACAAAGATTAAAATTTAAAATCTAAAAAAAAGCAGCCATGGTTAAATTTTCATAAATTTCTGAACTTCACCATTCATAATAATTCTAAAAAGGAACTCTAAACTAAATTTCCCCCCTTTCAAAATATCACGTTGCTAACATATAGAGTTATAGAAGAAGATATATAAAAATAAATTTTCGGAACTTCATCATTTGTAATTCTTTTGGTTTTAAAAATTCACAAAATTTCGATACTTATAAAAAAATAAGTCCTAACCAAACTAAGATGAAATTATTATTCAAATACTCCCAAAAATCCCCTTTCTAAATTATAGAGAGATTGATGATGATTAGTTAATAAAATTAAAATTACCTACAAAGTCATATTTAGAATAAGAGATAACAAAAAATTTTGTTTCTCAGAAAATATGAAAGATGGAATATTTTGCTTCGAAATGTCGATTAGAGCATTAGAGTGCATTAAGAATACACTCAGTATATTTTATGACCTTACAGAAATGATAGTTAGGCAACTAATTCTTTATCCCTTCCTATAATCTACTTCACCCTTGAATTCAATCTTTTCCATCATTTATTAAACTTGCATAGATTAATTTTAGAGTCTTTGATTTTGCTTAATTTAGTAAACGCAGAAAATGAGCCACTTTGCAGTTTGGTAGCATTAAAATCTCATTTATATTTTATATCACCTTCTCGATTAAAACAGCTTCAGCTCGAAAAAATAGCCATTATCTGCTAGTTAACTTCTTCGATTAGAGAAAAAAAGAAAATTCTGAATGGGGTTTATGAATTTTGGGATGTATTCATTTGTAAAAAAAAAAACTTTATCAATTTTTAAATTTAATCTTTGTTAATGTACATTGATTTGATGCCGTGTACGAATCAGCAGTTTCCTCTTGATGGTTTACTAATAGAAATTCTCTATGCTGCAAATTTTTCTTGGATAGCAAAAATGTAACGCTCCGTTTGAATTCATAGAAATGTAATTTCGTCGATCAGATATTCTACAGAGGAAACTCTAAGGTTATTAAGTTTAAGGAATTATAATATTCAAAATATCCCTATATTGACGATATCTTTTGCACAAAGTGAGAGATAATTCAGTAATAAAACAAATATAGATCAGATGCCTTTATGTCGGATTTAAACACGTCCTACTTATTCCTTCAAAGCACATCTGCTCAAGGCTTACGGACAAAAGAAATAATGACCAGAAAACGGAATTATACTTAATTGCCAAGCCCAGGTTTTAGAAATGATATGAGGGGGACTAGGTTAGATAAAAATTTAATGAGGACGAAGGTTGAATAATTTGGTCTACATAAAATGTTTGACCCACAGCAAATAATAATAATAATAAAGAAGAGAAAAAACAAAGATTTAACTGACAAGGAGAAGTAGCTGACTATGGAAAATCTAAATTACTAGAAATAATAGGAAAGATGGCAAGGTTTAAAAGGAATTGGGGTGCATGTAAATCATTGTTAACTGTAAATTCCAAAATAAAATAAAGACTAATAGTAATCAAAGGAATGAAATTGACACAGTTGGATAAAGTAAAGAAAAAAGAAACATTTAACTTAATTATGGCAATTAGGCTAACAATGTACGAAAAGCTAATGACAAGCAGCACTGTGAATTATTAGGCTAATATATAGGATTCGTTCGAGAGTATGAACTTCTATCAATTGTCTTCTTTGCTGCAGTCGGCATTAATTTGATGAATATCATATAATTGCTCGGAATCTGGCCTCTTTCTCATCTTACTAAAAAGTCAAACTGTAACAATTTTATATCTAAGCCGATAAGAAAATTTGATGTTGATGTGTTACATGGTAGGCTTTATTCGTACACAGACTCGGTGCTGTTGTTAAATATGATGAAATGTTTATGCATACACCTTCCTCTACCCAGCTTATTTGAGGAAGATTTTCGTGTTTAATCATCTACTTTTTTACTTACTTCTCCTCAACTTTGAATTATTGAAAAATTTTTATCATTATAACATTCCTTTTTAATGATATAAAAAAATTATGATGAATCTAGCTGGTTTAAAATATTTGTTAGTCTTAGTGATCGTTTTTTTCCAACTTTCTTAATCTGTCTTCTACATAGATACATTCTGTCATTGGTGAATTAACAGTGTTTGATAGAATAATGCAGATCTCATTAATTTTCTAACAATAAAATAAATAATTTTCTTATCTTGTGTGCCTCTGGTTTTTTTTTACTCTGTGGGAGTGACATCTTTAAGATTCAATCCAAATGTTTTGTTTTTATGCAGAGGTTTCTTATTGTATCTCATCTTTATCGATAGAGAGTGATCGAATTAATCATGCGACAAAACTATTCTTTTAAAATTATCCCCTTCAGATATTTGGAGGATAATATTAAAAAAATAGGATATTTGTTTTGATGATTAGAGAAAATATGGGTTTTTTGGCAATCATTGTCGAAATTAAATTCATACACAAAAACTAAGGTTCCATTTACGTTAAACATATAAAATAGAGAAGGAAATAATCAAACACCGTTCAAATTATTTGAATGATAATAAGCCTTGATTTTAATGGGATACAGCATAGCTGAGTGGAAATACTGCTCCCGATTTTAGACAAATTAGATATGTTACAAGGAGCTACAAGGAAAATAAGTACCCTACAAGACCTTACGGTCCATATAAGCAGGATACTTTTATCACAAACTTCAAGGGTGTCCGTTGGCAACCTCGAAGATCACTCGCCAGGATCTTAACGGCGATTTTGTAAACTCTTTATCTAGTCTTAACTTGAACTGGTCAACAGATTCACTGTTGACATCCGTCTGAAGTGCATTCCAACTACCGCAGATACAGTAAGTGAAGAATTTCGCACACAGATCACGTTGGTATCGCTTCAGTTCAAGTATAAAGACGTGATTTCTTATTCTCCCCTCGCTGAGCTGGAAAATATCCCCGTAGTTCAGTCTGTCGAAGCTTCGAAGTATTTTAAATACTTCGATTAGCTGACCACCTAGTCTCCGGGTCTCCAGCGAAAACATATCTAATTCCCTTATTCTATCTTCATAACTTTTATGTTTGATAGAGGGAATCAGTTTGGTTGCCCTGGCTTGCACGCGTTCCAATCTCGCGATGTCTTTTCGGAATGAAGGACTCCCAAATTTTACGGCATACTTCAGGTGCGTTCGGACGCGCGAGTTGTACAGACACAGTACTATCTCCCTGTTCCGCTATCCAAACTCTCGCTTTATAAATCCTAACATCCTTTGGGCTTTCTTCTCCCCCTTAATACACTGTTTCGAGAACTTGAGGTCACTCGTGATAGTTACACCCAAGTCATTTTCAGTGTCGGTGGATTCAAGAGCAGTGCCCTTAAGGATATAGGGTGATTGAGGATTTCGGTGGCCGATATGAATCACTTTGTATTTGTTTACGTGGAAAGGAAATTGCCACGTATCAGACCACTCCCCAATCTTCCAAAGATCTTCCTGCAGGCGGGCAGTATTTCCATCCTTTGCAACGTTCATACCAAGACTGGTATCGTTGGCAAATTTGGAAATATTGGCAACCATGTCACCGTCCATGTCGTTGACGTAGATGATGAATAGTAGTGGTCACAGGACAGAACCTTGAGGCCCCTGTGCTAGTAACGGGCACCCACTCAGAAGCCTGTCCATTCACTACCACCCGTTGCCGTCTACAACTTAGCCAGTTCTCGATCCAGCCGGCTATTTTTCCGTCTATGCCCAGCGCTCGCACTTTCTGGAGAAGGCGGCGGTGTGGTACCTTATCAAAGGTTATCTGAAAGTCAAATTACACCACATCCACTGCCTTGTCCCGATCGTGATCACTAAACACAAAGTGGAAGAATTCCACAAGGTTTGTCAGGCAACACCGTTGCCTTCGGAAGCCATGCTGGGAACTCCTCAGTACCAGGTTTGACTCTAAATGCGAAGTCATTTTGTCCACCATCATGCTTTCCATGAGTTTACCGACTATCAAAGTCAGACTTAGAGGTCGATAGTTTGACGGTTAGCTACGGTCTCCGTTCTTAAAAATAGGAGTCACCTCCACTTTACACCAGTCTCTAGGAACGGATTAAATCCAGGAGTAGTGCGTTCTCGCCACAGGCTTCTCTGGCTTCCCAGTCTACTTGTGTGTTGAAATCACCCATGATGATACATACTCTGTCTTCGACAAGTTCTCCTAGTAGCTGGTACAGATCTCTGTCCTTTTCAACGAGTCGGGCAGGAGGTCTGTATAGCATCAGGGTCCTGTACTTGGCAGGGTCTAACTCTAGGTCAACACCTAGTAGTTCATGGTCGGATACGATGTTGCAATCCGTCGAGTTGAGAGTATCCTTGACATACAACATCACACCGCCACCCTCTCTGTCTTGCCTATCTTTCAGGAAGAGCTGGTAACTGGGAATCGTGCATTCACCTTCAAAATCTCGGCTTGAGGTTTTGATCCACGACTCGGTTATGGCCCACCATCTCAGGTTCTTCTGTTGCTACGAGGCCACGAAGTTCTAGAAACTTGTTTCTGATTGAGCTCGCATTAAACAAAAGAACTTTGAGAGAGTCCCCGACTGTAGGACTCCCTACGCTCTTCCGTTTCCCGCTTTCTTTCTCGGTGGCGGTGTCACTCCACTCTTTGTGACTTCAGAAAAGGTCGTTCCTAGTGACCTGTCGATCGGAACCCACGGTAAAGTATAGGTGACCAATAAAAAATTAACTCCTCAAAACTAGTAAAAATCTTGTGTTAAAGCAGTACTAATTTATTTTCATTTAATTATTTAAACAAAAGTTTTACTCTGATTGATCAAATTTTTACTTTTGCTTAATGAGCTGATTTTTAAAGATTAATTTAACAAATCGAGATGTATTGATCTTTCAAACCTGGTTTTTGAAAAAAATTTGAAATGCTCTTTTAGGCCTGTCAGAGAGAAAGCTAGGTAGGACGGAAGACCCCCCGATCTGCTTCTTTTGAAGGAACTTTGCTTTTATTACAAGTCGTATAGTGAGCCTAATTGTAAAAGGAAACGTTCTGCAAATGGCATGAAGATCTAAATTCACTCCTGGAGCCTCTCTATATATAGAGTAAAATTTCCTTCCATTGCCTCGGTAACATTCACTTCCAGCGGCTCTGTATAAATAGTAAAGCATTGGCGTGGATAAATTAGTATTGTGCCAAGAGGATACGTTGCATAAGCTTCTTTCATTCGGCCTCCCCATACTCTAAGAGCCCGAAGACAAGAGAGTAATGAAACAAACAAGAAAAGATCTCTCAAGGCCAGCTTCATCCGGGCAAATACTCTTTTGAACCCTACTTTCGAGGCTTAATGTGGTTACCAGAATACAGGTTGTATTTTCCGTCAAATCTTTGAAAAGGCTGAGTACTAATCGGACCTTAAGTGTATATCTAACCCGTGATGTTGGAAAGTACTCGAGCTCAATTCTCCTAACCCTTGTGTCCATCTCGAGCAGCCAAATATTTTGGTGGTAGATCCACAAAAAATTGGAATTTCCTTTTGTCGGTCGTGTGTGGCCAAGTGTGTATACTTTAATTTATCTTTTATGTCTATTATCTTATTTTTGATTTGTCTTTCATGCTCAGTATTTTATTGCTGTTTGTATAGTAGTAAAGTTTATTTTGTTTCGCCCAGTTTGATATACAGAACCATTTAGATAGTTGAATTAATTCTGCCAGGTATAACTAGTCACTCTTAGAGATTTATTGAAGCCAAAAGCTTAATTGCATTATGTGAGGCAAGGCTCAACTGCAGAGTTGTCCTACGTGCTATCCGCCAATCGTTTCGAGAAACGCAAAGCAAACGTAGGTGAGAAGATCTAACCTGACCTATGACAATGCCTATACACACGAAAGCTAATCAAATATTTTTTAATGAAAAATTAATTTATCTTTTGATTTTCTTAAAACATTATAAGGATATTGTATATTTTAAGGGGTATTAATATAGGGAAGAATGAAGTTACTATCCTACCTTCTTCGATAAAGGAGAGAATTGGTTGTAAAATGAGTTACTTAAACTTTATTGGATCAAATATTAACGTGTGTTTAATAACTGACGAGGGCGAAGTATAAAATGTAGGACTTAACCAAGACCGCGGACCGAAGCGTTTTATGTAAACTGAAGGAGATCTCAGTCCTAATAGCATGAGTCTATAACAGTGGTTTTAAATTTTTTTTAGAATTGTGCCACCCTAATTAGAATCCGCCGTGGTACCATAAATAATGTAATTTACATATGTAATTTACATTTTTCCTAATTTAGAATAAATAAATCTTACCTTTAAAAGTTCAATGCAAAATTTGAGTTTGATAAGTACCACATAATACTTCAATATTGAGAAGTATAATTGACAAGGCAACTATCAATTTTTATTAGCTTTCTGCTATCTTTCTCTTTTCGTTTTTTTCTCTGTTGCAGAATGCAAAGGTGCTAGTTTCAACATACTTTCAAGTCGTTATATTTTTTTAGAAATGTTTGAAAAACATAATTTTTTTCAATTTAGATATTTTACAAATGATATCTTCGTCACCCCCGCTGCACCCCGGTGGAAAACCACGGATCTGGAGTATATAAAATAACTTTTTCGAAATCTTTGCTATGGCAAACCAATGCAACTGTAAACGCTAACGTTAAACACAATATTCTCCATACTACATTCGGGTTTTTCTTTCGACCAAGACCAAAAATAAAGTAAACTCAAGAAAATAAGTTGTTTGAGCAACGTCACTGCAGAAGATTAATTATGCGACACATTGCAGTTACACGGATGGCAAGCGAAAGCTTGAGCTTTCTCTTAATGTTGATGCCTTGACCAAAGGATGAAGATTGAGGAGTCGGAATTTTGTCACGAATATGGAAGAGAGGCATCTCCGCGAAACAAGAAAGTTTTAGGGGAGATCTTTAGGGGAGCTTCATATTAGTAATAGCAACTAGTTTGTTCTACGATCAAGCCTGTCCGTATTCTATATAATACACACCCCAGAACACCTTTGTGAGGCTGCCATATATTATAATTAAATATGGTTGGTGTACTATTGGGCCTAGTCCGATGAGACTCCATCGTTAAAGAAGGTAGGATCGATTGAAGCAGAAATAAACTATTATATTCCTTAAATTACACACTCTGTTACTCCCGTCAATCCCATGTCTATGCTTAATTCTTTTAAACACTTTAAAAAACTTAGGCCACGCAGGGTATGAGTTATTCTAGTCATAGAAAATAAAGTTAAGTAGCCTCTGCCTCTTAACTGTTGGAATACTACCTGCCTTTAACTCTAGGTACGTCTATCGACAAAGTGATGGGCTGAATACCCCGGCCAATCCTGAAGCCTTGGCCATCGGAAGGTCAATGGCTTTAGGAGTAAACTTCGAGATCAATTCTGCACGGTCCTCGTACATTAGGCGATGGTCCGAGGATGGAGCTTTTCTCGGCAACGCTATGCAATCTAAACCTGCTGCAATCGTCCTGGATCATTTCCTTGCCACTGTGAAGAAGATCGACTGAACAATCGACACATACTTTCCACCTTAAAAATCATCGTGTAAGTTATCATTCCGAGCATTGCTCATTCATCCACACATTCTTGCAATACCCTATCTCTATAATCTATATAATTTAGGTATAAGACCAAAAGACCTGCATCGATGTCCTTGTCAGTGAAGTAAGTAAGCCTTAGACCTGCTAGAAGCCTCTATTTGGCCGGTCGCACGACAGGCAACCCAGAACCCATGATCGTTGGAGGGACTGAAGTATCGGAGTGCAGCCTTCTTTCGGTCTCTTTCTGAGCGACTGGAGAGCCTTGATTTAGGGACAACACTGCCTACCTCTATCAAGGAAGGGTCAATAAAAAGGGACCTAGACATTGGCGCTCCATTCCCAAATCTGTGGCAGACTACGCATCGGCTAGACCATCCCATGTTTGCAGGTGAATCAACAAAAAGAACAGATACATGACCGTTGCTACTTGGAATGTCAAACATTGCATGACACCACCGCAAACCAACTAAAAGGAAGAACTGAGCTTATAGAAGCAAAACTAAAACGCTATGATGTAGACATCGCTGTTACAAGTTAGACTAGAGATGTAAAAGCCAGCTCACTTGCGGAGGAAGAAGAAAGCTATAACTTCTTTTGGCAAGGACTGCCTTCTGACCAACCACGACTAGATGTAGTAAGCTTTGCGGTCCGCTCCTTTCTCTTGAACTCAATACTAAACACCCCTACAGGAGTGAAGTAAGGAATCTCAGTATTGTGCATCCCTTTAGCTAAGTCCCAGTTCGCCACCCTACTGAGAATTTATGCGCCAACACTAATCTTAGACGATCAAAAAAATGACCTCTTCTACTCCTGCCTTCAGGATACCTTACAACGTATACCTGACAGTGACAAGATTCTCCTTCTCGGAGATATGAAACCAAAGCAAAAAACAAGAACCATATTAGGGAAGGCGTTCTTGGTCGTCAGGGAGTGGGGCAATGCAATGCTCAGATCATTCTTTATCAAGTACCAACAAAATGTTTCAGCTACAAAACAAAAATAATACCACAAGGATGCACCCCAGGTCTCGCCCCTGCATCAATTGGATTACATCATTGTCCGAAGGAGAGACTAAAGGGAAGTTCCAAGCACGCATGTAATGAGAGGACCTGAAGCCTCCACTGATCTCATATTGGTGAGAGCTAAGCTCAATATTGGAATAAGACTACCAGTCAGCATAATTGCTGCAAAACCTAGATTAAATCAGACAGCCCCCAAAGCCCCTTAAATCAAAACAGCTTCCCAGTCTTCCCTCGCTCAACTACCAGATGTTGCAACACAATTAGACCCAAATAAATCAACAGATCCTCTCAGCACAATATGGAACAGCTTCTGCACCACTAATCTTGACACTGCACAAGAAATTTTACGCACAACCAGAGGTAAGAATCGTGATTGGTTTGATGAAAATGTAACAGCTATTCACACCGTCACCCATGATAAGAATGCTGCCCATGACGAGTACCTACAAAACCCATCACTAAGAAACAATAACCACTTCTCTTCACTGCGCACCAATGTCCAGAACGCTTTCAGGGAGATGGAAAATTCTTGGTCGGATAAACTATCTTTTGAAATGCAAACAGAAAGTGATAATGGCGATCTTCACAACTTTTTTTCCCTCGCTTAACACAGCCTACGCACCAACTAATACCACAATCACCCCCGTGCGTAGCGCTGACAGAAATTCCCTCGTAACTGAGCACGACAAGATATTAGATCGATGTGCTGAGCATTTTAAGAGCTGCTAAAACGAGAAAAAACAGTGGACCTGTCTGTCCTAAATGAGGTCCCTTAACTCCTAGAAATTATAGAACTGGACTTAACTCCAACACTTCCAGAATTCCAAAAAGCAACTGCAAGTCTCAATAACCACAAAGCTGCAGGACTAGTCGATGTTCCTGCTGGACTACTTAAGTATGGTGGCCACATCACTAACCATCTACACAAACTCTTTAAAGTCTGCTGGGAAACTAGCAGCATACCACAAGACTTTAAAGATTACAAAGTTGTTACCATCCATAAGAAAACAGGAGACAAAACTGCATGTAGCAATAGCCATGGCATCACACTGCTCTTTAATGCTGGAAAAACTCTAGCCCGCTCAGGCTGGTACGAATACTTACGTACTTTGTAGAAAACATCCTGGCATAATCACAGTGTGGTTTTCGGAAAGAAAGGTCAACAATAGATATGGTTTTCGTTGCACGACATTTGCCATAAAAATGCAGGGAGCAACACCAAAACCTGTATATTGCTTTCATGGACCAGACGAAATCTTTTTATACTGTAAACTGCACACAACTATGGCAATTACTTGCAAAATTGTGGCTGCCCACTAAATTATATTAAGGTACTTGCTACACTAGAGAGCTGGATGAATACTGTTGTTGTAGCAGGAGGTAAAAAATCTGCTCCTTGTTAAGTGAGTGTTGGGGTTAAACAGGGTTGCGCTCTTGCCCCTGTAATATTGAGCCTTTTCATAGCTCTTGTCATCCAACTCGTCTAAAATCATCATTGAAGAAGAAGTGTGATTCACTCTAAACTACAGGTTAGATGGAAATCTTTTTAACCTCGCCCGCCTTCGTGCAAAAACTCTAATTAACACCAAATCAATCATAGGCCTTCAATATGCTGATGATGCTGGCTTTGTTAAACATAAAAAAGAAGGGGTCTAGACCATCCTTAATTGAGTATGTAAAGCACATACACGTATGCGACTAACGGTTAACACTAAAAAAACCGAAGTGTTATTCCAGTGCACAGGCCAAGGTGTAGAACAGAGAGCCAACCCACAGATCACTATAGGGGAGGATCAATTGAAGGAAGTCTAACACTTCACATAACTATGATCCATCCTGTAAACTGACTGCTCCCTGTATGACATAATCACTAGAAGTATTGCCCTTGCATCAGCCGCTTTTGGAAAACTTTCAAGGCGTGTCTTCAATAACCACAACCTGACCCTGTCTACCAAGTGTTCAGTATACCTGGCTACCTTCCTCTCCATCTTGCTCTATGGTTGCGAATCTTGGGAACCTTATAAATATCAAACCAAGAAGCTTAAGAGCTTTCATATAAATTGCCTAAGATACATTCTAGGACTTCATTGGTGGGACAAGGTGCCTCAGACTAAAACAACTTCGCTACACTGGTTACATCATCCGCTAGCCTGAACATCGATTACCACGGATTACCTTCTACTCAGAACTTTCTGTGGGGCGACGATATGTGGAAGGACAAAAAAAGAGGCTTAATGTTCACCTAAAATCCTCCTTTAAAAGGTTCAACATGAACCCAGGAACCCTCGAGACCAACGCTACCAATAGAAGCTCCTGGCGCGCCATAGTAAAGGATGGAGCCAACTACTTCAGCACAAATAACAACAATTCTGCCATGGCCCGTCGTGCAAGACGACAACAACAAATACAAGGACCCCGTAACTGCGATGTCTGTGGAAGAGGGTGTGTCAACCATGGTAGACTCCGAAGCCATCAACGATCTCACCAAAGACAATAGTCCTCAACCAAACTTCCTCAAATTCATCCATGTATGAAGTAACGTCGTTATCGGCAACGAGGGACAACATTAAGCAAGCAAGTAAGCATTCTGATTTTGAAAAATATCGTATAAACATAAAAAAATGGAAATCGAACAGTAGTGCCATTGCTTTGTGGAAGCTTAGCCATGGTCTTCACAAACGCTTGGGCGTCAAGATGCCCGTTTATTGAAACACGCACTACCTATTGGCTTGCTGAAGAGCCCAAAACATTGCAAGGCATACCATGCGCTAGGGTAACGAATATATTAGGATCCTATAAACCTTATACAGTATTAGGCATAAATTTCCCTGAATAAAAGCATTAATCTCTGAAAGCAACACCATTTTATTCCAGATACAGTATTGTCATATACTCATTTCGTTATTTTAACATTTGTGCCGTTCACCTCATCCAGGCATTTCATTCCTTCCAAAGGAAGTGTTACCACTCATTAGCTTTAACTCAAGTGCACTATTTAATGGAAGGTGGATCCTAATACTTTTCCTTTTTTTGTAGACGACTAGATACGTTATTATTATACACATTCCCTCACTAATTCAGTCTTTATTCAGAGGTGGGCACTAAATACATTTAAATTATTTGAATACTAAATATTAACTACATTAGAAAAATGTATTTATATATAAATACTGTACATTAAATATATTTAGATACATTTTTAAATACATTTCAAATTCATGATATATAATGATAATCGATAAGGACCATTGGTATCATAACCCAAAAAAATCTATTAAAAGGAAATTCTATATTATAATTACTAATGTAGGATTTGATGACAATTCGACTTAGGTACTACAATAAAATATAAAGTTCAATAGAATGAAATTTCAGTTAGCTATTTATATTAGCTTTAAATTTAACTAATATCAGTTGCTGAAATGATTCCTCAGATAAAGAACTTCGTTTTGGAGGAGATAAGTTCAACAGCCGTTTCACAGGGGCTGATGACGGAAGGGTGGTGTTGTATTTAATAAATAACTTTTTTATGTTTGGATATCTATCTAAACTTGGAAGTGTTTTATTTGAATCCTGAAAGTAACTGAATAATTCTAAATCTGTGGTTGATCGTGTTTGAGTGTGTTTTGTAAATCAAAAATAATCTTCACTGTCCGATACACCACTGGATGATTCAGTTTCGGTTCTCTCTGCTAAATTATTAATCAGTTGAATCATAATATTTTTAACAGAGACTTGGTGGCTTGAACTGTCCCATAAAATACTTAGATCTAACCGACAGAGTTTGAAGAATGGTCGCTTGTTGATGCAATAATGGCATTTGTAACGCTGGCTTCATTTACCAAGGTCAAATACGATCGGTAGCGCATTCCAAAGCCCTAAGTGAGTGCACTTAGAAGAGGTTGGCAAAATTTCATAGAATGTGACAGAAGGCTCTCAGCTATTTCTCCACAGTGAGAAAGGTAGTCAGCAATTCTCTATAAAATCAGTTTGGTTCTCCCAGTAGGCTATCAATTGCCACTGCAATAAGAGCAAAAACTGAGACATACACTCCAAGAAACTCAATTTTATTATTTCTGAACACTGGAAGTTCAAGAGACGTCATGAGTTGATGTAATTTGTTATTGTGTTGTAAAAATAATGACGATGCATCGGACAGAGAATTCCACCTTATAATGCAAGGCACTTTTGTTTCATAATGCTGAGCATTTCCACATCGCAGCATGATTAAGGTTTGCAAAAGAAAATATTTTCAGTGCCTGCTTCGCATGAGTTGTGGGGAAGAGACTAAGTGTGTATGTGTAACACAGCGCATATGCTTAGGTAGGCTGAAGCTGCATGGGTCAGATGAAAGCTCTTCTTCCTAATCTTACCCACTTCTAAGAAACTCTTCTCCAGCTCGTGCTCACCCTAATCTTCTTCACCTACTTCGATTTCATCTTCTGAATCTGTCGAAACATTTTGTATGAGTTGTGGGAACGAGAATGAGAGTGTATGTGTAACTCAGCGCACATGTTTAGGTAGGCTGAAGCTGTTGGATCAGACGAAAGGTCTTCTTCCTAATCTTAACCACTTCTCATTAAGAAACTTTCCTCCAGCTCGTGCTCACCCTGATCTTCTTCACCTACCTGGATTCCATCTTCTGAATCTGTGGACACATTTGCAGCAGTGACTTCAAATTCCTCAAACGCTTTAATAAAATTAGAGCCGTTATCAGTGACGGTGTTCGTGATTTTCTGCAGGAGGATTTCGTATTCAGTGATTATATTCTACATATGTTTAGCAATCTTGATGTAGTTATGATCTCCTTTGAAGCGACAACATGCCAATACTCCACTTTGACAGACAAGAGCAGCTTCTTCAAGCTGAAAAAAATTAAATAACAGTCCAATATTTGTCTCATAAATGTTTCCAGAAATTTTACATATTAATATAATCGAGATAAATTCCACAAACAAATTGGGCTTGTTTTCAACCAAGAGCTGATAACTCCTTAACTGTAAAGACATTTTCAATTTCATATTTCATATAGAGCAAAATATTAACATATCCAATGAACTGCATCGTCCAAAAAACTACTTTGAGGAGTTGACCAAATATCTGCAGTAAGACATAAGTAAGAGGTTCTGTCTAGTTTATTCTTCAGTGGAGCTCTTGTCACTTTCTCTTCGCCTTGAAATAACGCCAAATAAAGAATTTAGACCTGCAGTAGTGGAATGTGTGATTATTGTGAGTGAAATTGAATTTCACAGTGAAATTAGAATATATGTTATGCATATAAAATTTACATATAAAATGTAGTGTCGAAGACTACCTTTTGTCGAGATATACTTTTTTTTAAGTATACTTTTGTCTAGGAATGCTATTTTTGTTGTTTTTAATGAAGAGCCGCTTCAACACGTAAGGATATAAAAAAAAAACAAGAATTATCCCAAATAAACATATATTTTAAATTTAACAATTAACTATGACAAAAAAACAGTAAACACATTTATTTCCTTCTCCTAAGCTAACCGAGGCTAAACCGGTCGGCAACTGTGCCTATTACAATATCTCTTAAAGACAAAAATAAAAAAATAGGCTACACGTAAACACACTAATTTCCGATTAGTTATTTTATCGCGTCCCTCTTAGATTAGCGTTAAACATTAAATTAAATTACTCTCTTCTACTAGTAAATATGACGGGGTTTAAGCACAATTGTTTCTACTTCCTTTAAATCGTGAAACATAATAAACTCATACTATCGCCATATGAATATAAATGTTCTTTCTAACTTACATGACAGAAGGGATTAAAGGTTGCACGATGTCGCTGGAGGGCTTTTCTCGCGCTTCGGAGAATTGAATTGGCCGATGGTAGAATTTCGTCGAGATGGGATGAAGGAAAAGAGGGGGGGCGATGTCAACTTCTTATTGCAACTTTGCCTTCTGTTACGTTAAGACGACGGAGAGAGTTAAGGTGCTCCTAACTCAAAGAGTCCTCTTCTGGATAATCTTGAAGCCTCTTTGTGTCCTATTATTTAACGCCGGGTGTCCAACTAGTTTTGGAGTATTCGAGGAGATTTCTACCGTAATTAACAAATGGAACCTCCTCGTTGGGGCTTGGTTCTTCTCCTTTCACTCTTACGGAGCTTAAGCTGGGAGAGTCACTCGAGTGTGAGCAGGTTTTCTTTTCTCCAGTCAGACTTCTTCTAAGTCCATAAAGGATTCTTTGGTATGGCACAGATACAAAACTTGACGATTTATGTTAATTCGGCACTAGGGATGGATGGGATCGAACTTCTCAATCTGATCCTTTATCGTTTCTCCTCGAATAATCTTGACTGGCTGAAGAATCGATCTTGACAAACTGATCCAATGTCGTTATCACCAAATAATCTCGACTGGCTGAAGGATCGATATTTACAAACTGATCCTTAATCTTACTCACCGAATAATCTTGACTGGTTAAAGGATCGATCTTCACAAACTGATCCTTCGTCGTTCTCACTGAATAATAATCTTGCCTGGCTGAAGGATCGATCTTCCCGAACTGATTATATGTCGTTCGCACCGAATAATCTTGACTGGCTGAAGGATCTATCTTCACGAACTGATCCTATGTCGTTCTCACCGGATAATCTTGACTGGCTGAAGGATCAATCTTCAAGAACTGATTCTTTATCGTTCTCACCGAATAATCTTGACTGGCTGAAGGATCGATCTTCACGATCTGATCCTATGTCGTTCTCACCGAATAATAATCTCTTCTTTTTCCTTCAGGGGCTTATTTATAGGCAGACCACCGCCCCATCTAAGAGGGAAGGGGCGAGGCCGCAGAGGGAAGAGCGAGTGGTGAGGTCGCATCTGGGAGAGTGAGGAGTGAGGAGGTTGGCACTGAGGTGCCCAAGTCGGCTTAGTAACTAGAGATACCATCAACCGCCACCCTCCTTCGTGTGCCTTTTGACTGGCACCGCTTTTTGGTGATATAACCACGGGCCTACGGATGTCGTAGGTAATTAGATCATTTGACCGTCGTTTAAGGGCCTTTGGTGGTTATCTTAACACAGATGGTAGCTCCAACTACCTATGCGGTGGAGAGATAAAAGTAGGCAGTTATACTGTTGTTCGCTGGCTACCGTTCCCACGAGTCTCCTCATGGGGGCTCGATTCTACGGCTTTCTCCACCAAAGGGGAAGAAACTTTAATGTATAGGTCCACCTGGCCCTCCGGGAAGCTTTATGTCGCAATTCCTCTACAGGTAGCTATATCAATATCCTATAGCTATATAGGACTGGTACATTAATTCATAAAATATTATTATTCCTTCATATTCAGAGTATATACATTATAAAGCTTTATTTCCTACATTTTTGACGTGCGAGCATGTTAGTTTTGACAAAATGATATACAGGTATTACTACTATAACGAAATACATCGTTATAGGAATTCATCTAATAACTACATATTTATAATTGATCATTAATTGTACTAATTATTCATGAAGTTTTTTTATTCAATAATATCTTGAAGTAAATGATAGCGCATTTTAAGTAAATATGTATGTAGATTCTCATGAAATTATTGCAATATATTAACTTCTGTTGTTTATATATGTCTTCCTTTATTTAACTTCGTTATATATCCTACGTAGTGACCAATGATCCGAACGCTTTAGTATTCGGTCGTTATAAGAGCTTAACCTGTACTAATAATACTATAATTGTAAACAACATTTGTAACTCAGAATTCACCTTTAATTAATCTCACAACAGCTGGTTGGTCCATGGTTGATAGGAGATTCACACCTTGTATAATAATATCTGCAATCAGCTTATCAACAACAGATTGTTTGAGCTTCTTAGTATTTATCGCAAACCACTCCACTGTCATTACTTTAACACTGCTGCATGAACGACAATCTTGAAATCTGCTTTTTCCACTAAAGCAGGATGCTTTCTCTGTTTATAAATGTACATGATCAGATAAGTGAAGGATGTTTGTTTTACTCTGTTATAATTAACGTTAAATTCAGTCAGCATATACTATAAATAAAGGTGTTGCAAAAGGAAGCAGATAGGTTCGTGCATGGTAAACATACACTACTTAACATTATCGATAGTTACTAGCAATTTTTACATTATTTAAAAAATAAGAAATAGTGAAACTTGTTAATTCAATTAAGTATCATATAAATAGCTTTAATAGATTATTACCTTCAAATTAATGCACAGATTGGAAGTAGCATTGCTCGCCACAGAGATTTCACCATTGAAGGATGTACATAAATGCTTCACTTTTTTTCCTTCATAAGATTTCACTAAAAAATTTACCATATAATAAAGGATGACTAAAATTACATGATTGTTTATCCTTCTCGTGTTTATTATTGTCTAATCTCTCCATTTCACACCCTTTTGAAGAAGCTGAAGTTGCCATGCAGCAGTTAAAATAACGCTGAGCGCTATCACTATACAACCTAACACAACTGTGACCATCTGTTAACTAAATTTGAACTGATGCAAACAATCTTTCTTCACCGGCTCACGCAGGCAACAGTTTGTGTCATACAAGCTGCGACAAGCTAAAACCTGCATTACACGTTCTTACTAGCTATATATACCAATTATTAGTAAATTATTTGCAAAAGTAGTTAAATGCATTCAAAAGTATTTAAATACATGATTTCAAATGTATTTACAAATACAATTTTAAATACATAAATATATTCAAATACCGCCCACTTCTTTTCTCACCCCAATTTTTCTACCACAATTTGGGCATCTGAAAGCCCTGTCCCGTATTGGCAAGCCTTGAATAGTTTGTAATAGATGTTCTTAAGCAATATATCCTCTTGGAAAAATACAGACCTCTATCTCCTTCATTACAACAGGCTTAAAACCCGTGACCTCTTTCATTTGATCCATTGCTCATTATATCCCTTTGTGACCTTTCTTTTACATAGAGAAACAAATTAAGCACTTAAGATTTGAAAGAGATTTAACGTTATCCCCTGTTAATTCTCAAAGAATTCTCATTGAAAATACCGGAAACACACTATATACATGCTCTATGTTAATTATGCTGATTTTTATCTTTATCCTGTTTTCCTTCGTATATTTCAATCCAAAATTAGATACACTTTGCCTAAAACAATCAAAAGACTTAACTCTATTTATTTCTAGCATTTTGCTTTCTTTATATATGGGGTACATAACAACATTATTTCAGATGTTCTTTTAATTTAGATTCATTTTGTGTAAAATAATTTGGAGGGATAAACTATAAGATGCTTTTTAAGGAGATGTGAGCTGGGTTAAAAAATAGTCTCACTATATTGTGTCATATAGTTTATGGATAATGCTCTGTTTTCTGATGTCACCAAGACTGTTTAATATGTTTATAGATTGATATAAAGGAACTTCAGATTCATGTCGCATGGTATGGAATTTTTTTGGTAGTTATAAGGGGATGAGCTGGTTTAAATGATGAGAGTATGAAGTGGATTGATAAATGATAAGTGATCATTTGTAATATTTAGTTTGTGTTCAGACTAAATACAGCAAAATTTAACGTACTTTCGGGCTGAGGATTACGTAAGCTGTAATAGTAGAAAGCATAGTTAAATCATTACAAAGTTTTGCGAAGTTTTAATTATCTTAGACCCATTGTGAATATTTGTGTTGCAGATTAAGCAGATTAATACTAACAAGATTCGAATGGTAAAACCTCTAATGAGAAATATATGTGTTAGTGGATTCTAAAAGATTCTGAGTCATGAATATTCCTGAATGCTCTGATAAAGCATGATAATAACAATCCTGGCTTAGGGAAGTGCCGCCTCCATTTAGAGTGATGAAACTGCTTCTTGACTGATAGCAGTGAAAAAGAATAGCAGTAGACGGATGATTTATGTAAAATGAGTAAATAAATGAGGAGCGAACTAGCCTGACCTAACCATGGTAAGAGGTGTGTGAAGGAGATTGAGAGTAAGTATATTGTTGCTGTTCGAATTCTTATTATGTTTTTGTAATACACCATGAATTTTATCAGATTTTACCCTTTCTTTTACCTTCCTTAGTGAATTTAAGTCCGCAATGGGCAAAAGTTATCCAGGATTAATAGCTCATGGGGAATTACACTTGCTTAAATATCTTATCGTTCCCGAATTTGAATCGACAGCGACACTAAAAGTTATGTGTTTAAGATAAGCAACCACTAGCGATAACTATTTGAGTAGATAAAGTCTTGAATTATGAAGTTAACCACAAAACTTAATAATGTTAATATAGCAATAGAATAAAGCTATTAAAAGAGAAATAACGATAAAATATATAAGTAAATTTATAATGGCCAGTAAAATTCCAGCTTGAAGCATGAATACTGTCTTTTTGGAGTTCTTTTGATCCTAGTATGACCTAATCTCAGCATAAAAAGAGAATAGCAGTAAAATAAAGTTGCAATGATGGGCTGCCTTAATGTCTTTTGGGCCGCAGATCTTTACAACTAACGGAAAAAGGAAAAATGCTGGGTAATTCAAGGAGAGCATATTTATTCCTTCTAAGGAGGAAGTGTTTAAAATTAAACATACACGAATAATTTCGTACACGATGCAAAAGTATATATTTTAGCCACTAAGGGGGGGAAGGAGAATAGATGAAAAGTCAGTATTTTAGAATTAACGACCTCATTTAATTTCATATTGGGCAATATTTCTTCTTTTACCATAAACTACTCTAATTATATTTTTAAGAGTAGGACTATGTATGTTGAAATTCCCCACATACATTGCCATTATTTGCTAAGTTTGCTCATTTTTTTGGTATACGTTCCATACAACAGGAAAACAGCCACTATAGTTGCCAGAGTAAATATGGCCACCCAAAAATAGACGATCGTTTTACATGCTCTATTTATGTTTTTAATGTTCGGACACTGTGAATTAAGTGTAAAAAATACGATTTTTCTTTTATAACCACCTAAGCTACTAAACATGGTGAAGATCACACATAGCAACCCGACAAAACATCCAAAGGCACTATAAAGGACATCAGTAGCATAAAAAATGGTTAGAATAAACAAAGTTAAGACAAGAAATCACTAAAGTATAATAAAAATAATTAATTAAAATTAAACTTAAACTCAGAAAAGCATATAAATTATAAAAAGAGAATTAACAGCAGATTTAAAAGTATTCAGCTCAGCACAATGAAGAATTTCATTTTGAAGATCATTCCATAACACTGGCCTGCGTTTCAAAACTTTTCGAGAGTCCTAGGATTTCCAACTGATATATAAACATTTTTCATGCTGAAGCTAAGAATATAAATAGTTTCTCCCGAGCAATTGTGTCCTTTTATACGGGGTGGAAGCCATTTTAGTACACGGATTATAATACTTAAACCCGTTTTAGAAAACTGTACATAGACTTAATTAAGTCTTTTCTTCTCCATTGTAAAAACTTAATCCAATATTGTTTGGAATTTATTGTATGAAAAAAATAACGAAGGAATACTACAACTTCACACAGTGTATTAATTTGAGTGTAAAATGATAAGTAACTTTAATGTCAGGTTTGCCTTGTTTTTTTAATGATATCGGATGATACATACTGTCATTGTGTTTTCTAACATGACCAGCATTATAAGTAAACTTCTCTGAAGATTAAGCAATTCGATTTGCAGTACATTTCTAAACTACATAATAATTGCTTACCAGTTTATCCTTCGATCATGGCTAAATCAGCAGCCAGCAAGGAAATTATATTCAAAGCTTTGTAATCAAACGTTATACAAGATATCTGCCTTTTAGTTTGTAAAGAACTTACCCGCACAAAATTATAGAAAATACAAAGGCTTCTAGAAAAGAATGTGTTTGAACTTATTTAGCAAACCTAGACTCTTCTATTGTGATTGGTGCTGTATATCAAGGTTGCAAAACTGATTTTTATTTACCTCTCATTAAGGTTAACATTAGAAGGTTGAGTTTAAGTAACTGAACGGCTAGGAGTTTGATCCAAATAATGCCTGAATCGATAGAAGAATTACTTCATTAAAATAAAGTTGGATTAATTCCTAGAGGAGATTGATTAGCTTTTTTGCTCACACTAATGTATATACTTGCATAGAATTAGCCAACCAAGAAAAGTAAATGTGTCAGCTTGCCAGAATAATCAAAAGAGTGACTCAACATTGAATGTTACAGGATCCAGATAGGCAAAGTGGCAAGCGTTACTTGTTGAAGAGAGGTTTTTCACTCGCCTAACTTTAGGATTTACATGAAGATGAAACTGGTATATTTCCGATGAGAAGCGGAGTGTGCAGTTAGTTTGAGATATTTACATGAAAGTAGTAAATGCAGGGATTCGAGCTGAAACTTCCCTTTGGCGATTTCCAGCGGAATTTTGTGATTTTTAGGAGGTCATATTTAATGGGTTCCTTTCTTGATAAATGAAAATTCTTATTTTAACCTGCCAAAATATTTGCTAAGAAAGGTATGTTGGCACATGTTACAATAAATGTCGCTCGACGTATGTTTCTGATTTAACTAAGACGTGTTTAACCCTTATGTATATATCGATAATACTTCAATCAAATATTGACAACAGTCAATAATGGGTTTTCATTGACTTACACATTTCTACGGACCTCTTGACGTACTTCTATGCTATCCTTCTACTGTCTTCAGCAACGAAATGAATTCAGTCAGCAATTTTGATTTTATACCTTAATAAAACCCGAGGAGTGATAAAATCAATCTCTCCAATGGCTACATTATTAATGGAAGCTTATTTCCAATGTATGTAAATTACAGTGCATTTTGCCCTATTTTTATTCGGTGAAGATACAACCCATATTTTCCCCTTTTATTTACTCTTTCCAATATCGGTAAATTAGATTTTGCCATATTTTCATAACGTGAAGTTAAAGCCCACATTTATCACTTTCATTTCCCCTTTTTTAAGTCATTTAGTTTTAATAGTAAAAGGAAACAACCAATGTATAAATGTTTCTACCAGATTTATTAAAAAAATTCAGAATGACTAATTACAAAGTAAATGTTAATTATTTGTATTAAGAAAAATATTTTTTTAATAATGTTAAATAAAAAATCAAACAATATAATCTCATAAAAAGCTTAACCAATTCCAAAAGTAGGAATACCAGTATACTCTTGATTGTCATCTAAAAAATACTAATGATTAAATCAAATCTTCAGTTGAATAAAAAAAGAGATTAAAGAAATAGGAAAGGCTTCAGCAGTAGTTATTATAATAGAAAATTTGATTTCAAATAAATACCCTTTAGGCCTATCCTAACCTAACCTAACCTAACCTAGGCAATCCCAATCTTTTGGTTCTATGATGATATGAGTCTTGGAATTCTTTAGCCGAGATTGAAAAGATATTTTTCAACAAATACCTTCGTTCCCTTAAGTTCATTTGGCTAATGAATTCCAAATACTCAATATGAATGGAGGAGAGCTTCAAAAGCTGTGGTGAATTTTATATTCAGTGTAAGAGACGAACTAAAGCCTAGAAAATAACTATAAGAAAAAGTTATTAATTTGCTTAATTTATTTATAAAATAATTAAAAACTGGTTAAAAAATTAAAGACCACGAAAGAAATATGTAATACATAAAACAAATGAATGGTAGCAACCAGAATAAAAATACCATAAAAAGTGAAAGATTCTCCCATTTTTTCTTACTTTGGGTGGAAACTGAATAATAAAAACACAAAAGAAAAAGACCAAATGTGAAACATAAATTAATGGTCATAACTAATATTATTTGTTGATCCTTTCTAAATTTGACGGGCTTAGTTGTACAGCAAAACCCAATCTAATCTTTGAAATACAAATTAAGCATAAACAGAAGAAACTGCATAAACATTTCTTGAAATAGATTTTTCCTCAATGAAACATGATGGACAACTGTTTATAACACTAAAAATGAAGGCATAAGTAGATTATATATGTAGCACTACATGAGTGAACTAAGGTAGTATACCACAATTCTTGTAAAACTGTAAACAACAAAAAGTAAAGTAGTGTAGAAAACTGTTTATGTTGATACACACACACACACACACATGCAGCAGGAAGAAGTAGGTTGTGAGAGTTGCGAGAGGCCTTTGTCACACATACACCATACTTAAAAATGAACATGAAAGAAAGTGAGACTGGAAAATAAACAATGAAAGACATAAATACCAGATATGGCAATCTGCTCGCCACCAACAATGAAAGAAAGTACATGTATAAGGAAAGGCAAAACTGAGACTAAATAAGCACTAGACAAACCTATGTAAATACCAGGGAGATGATTATGCTCTACAATGACGCTTTTTTATTAACTTATTTATATTAAATATATATATATATATATATATATATATATATAATGGGCGAGACAGGTGTTTAGTTTTTCCCAGGCAGCCTCTTCTGGGCAGTCAACATGTTCTAAGTTAGCCTCAATTGCAGCCTGAAAAAATCAAGTAAAAATTAAACCATAATTTTTATCTCAATGTAACAAATCACTTAACACAATCATATTAAATAAAAGCTATATCATATCACTTCAATTTTAAGAGGAATAAATTAGCCAAGAATTCCTGACGGCTGAGTAAAAACAAAGCCAATTTAATCTATGCCTTCAAAAATTTAGAAATGAACAATAATACTGTCGTAGTATGACATTATATTATATCAATACCATATTATATCTATGGGGGGAGGGACCGATAACTTCAAGGCAATCCGACAAAAGAGACGGAACCCCACAAGTTTCGACGGGCAAAACAACTAGATAAGAGTGCAAAGAGGTTAGGTATATTAAGGGCAATAGCAAAGCTCAAGGTTATTTAAAGAGGCATATACAAAATATAATTTTATTTACATAGGAATAATAAAAGAAATGATGGGCAAAAATTACATCAGATAAACGAAAGGGGGAGGAATTGTAATTATAAATCAGACTATAAAGTTAAAACTTAAGGTGTTACGAAAGGAGACTATTCAAATGGATGGAATTAACGCAAATGGGTTACCGTAGGGAAAGAGGGGTTGGCTTACAGAAGATTCCGGGTGAGACGTCAGGGTGAGGCTTGACGGATGTCTTCAGCTTGTGAGACGAGGCCGCTCGAAGCTCCTGAGCGGGATGTTGAAGTGATGACGGTTCTCCAAAAAAGGGGGGGGGCGGTAACATCCGGCCAGGGGCGAAAACGAGGGGCGAACGAAGAGAGAAGTCGGAAAATTGAATCGTTAGCGATCGTTAAATAGAATTACCTCACTGGCTAGTGCTAATTCCAATACAAAAAAATAGTTCAGCTGTCACTTTGCTTTGTTGTTAGCACCTGACTTGGAACTAGGGGAATTTTCTTAGGGGCAGGGCATGACTTCTCAACTCTGTGTTTCCATATGGGAGTCAAGCCCTATTTACGTTCGAGGCTCCCCCGGGGGGGGGAGGGTAGCGGAAAACAGCTCTACTCTTGAATGGCCTCAAATCTTTTTGCAGAGGCTATTCTAGCCCGTGTAAAGGTGAATCCTAGTGGAAGCGGTTCGAAGCTCCGGCTTGTAGAAAGTGGGGGGGGGGGAGGATTCAGGCTTACCAATTTAAGCCTAACCCAGCCTTCTACAGTGCATGGAAGTTCCGTTCTGAACAAGAGATTCCACGTGAAATTCCCTCACACATCTCCCAACCTAAAAGATGATGCTTTACAGAGCAGTTGCGTAGGAAAGGATATCCTACCCGTCCAACTAGAATTATCAAGGGATCTTGGGAAATTCTGACCTTCTACGACAGGTGTACACAGACAAAATAAACGTAAATCTGAGCTCAGCGGGGAATTTACGGACATAAGCCTTAATTAGAGCAATTCTAAAGAATTTAACTAGTACAATTTTAAACCCCAAAAAATCACAGGAGAACATTAGCGACATTTCAGTGGAACCCCCCAAAAAACATCATTAAATAGAGGCATAAATATGGGACTAAAGACTAAACAATTTAGTGGACCCCCCAAAAAATCACAATTAGGAACATTAATGAGATAATATGTATATATACAATTCACGTGGAAAACCTTTGCTCTCTCCGGAGTATGGATGAGGTAATCCACGAGTCCTCTAGCCTCGAAAACGGGGTAAGGTCCCTTTCACAGGCTACGGAGTTTGTTACTTCCCTTGGGATGTAGCAACAGCCTCTCCGCGCCAGGCTTGGAATTTCATTCTCGTGAATTAAGGTCCAATTAGGTCTTATACCTCTCAATAATTCCTTCTTTACGAGATACGAAACTCATTTGTTACCTCGGGTCGACTCACACTAGAGGGCTTTAGTTTTCTCCCAAAGGGGAGTGAGAGTTAGGAGCTCCTTCTGGGCGCGGGAAAACTAATCGCTTCAGAGGGCTTGGAACTGTGGGTCGATAGGGATTTCCAGGGGAACAGGTGCACGAGATTCCAGGGCTACCTGTGCACGGGTAATCACGGGCTGGGCCACGGGATGGTCGTGGATTACGGGGTTCTGACCGAGCAAAACGGAGCAGAACTGGATGGGGGCCGCTACCACTTTGGCCCAACCGGACATATAGTCACACTTGATGTGACAAGGAATTACTGGGGAACGACTGGCCCAGGCCAAGGTAGGCGTGGACCACCGCAAATTTATTATGGTTGGGGCCAACAGGGGGGAGTAGGTCCTCGGACGCTATAATACAGGTGCACCCGGTGTCACGGACGAGGGTGTATACTTGGCGACCATTCACAGTTCTGTTCTCAAACTTCAATCCACCAGGGTAGTTCTCATTAAAGAGAAAGTTTACCTCATGGACCGGGACTTTGGCGGGCGAGGGAGGATCGGGAGTCTCCTGAAGCGACGGAAGAGGACCAGGGGCGGCCCAGATTTGGTGCACTTGGTGGGACTGAGAGTTTACAAATCAGGAGTTTTGAGGACAGTTCGTGCGCTAATGGCCGGGAACTCCGCAGGTGTAGCAGACTATAGGGTTCTTTTGGTACAGCATAACCGGGGGAGAAGAAACTAGGGGCTTAACGACTCGGTGTTCCGATGGATGGAAGTTGCTTGGCTTCAAGGGACTAAGAGCTTTGGAAAATCTTAGAAGCAATTTAGGGGGGTCTTAGGGTCATAAAATTTAGTTTTGGGGGGCGATTGGGGAGCCTATTAACATCCATAGGGTATAAATCGTAAATACCAGCGTAGACATCAGCCTCTTCAAAGCACTCCTTGAAAGTGGCGCAGCGGGTATCCTTAATGAAGGCGCGAATTTAGGGAGCCATGGCAGCTAAAAGCTGATCCCTAAGGAAGAAGTCTGGGAGGGACTCGTAGACCTGGGGAATCTTCCAAGCATTCAGCCAACACTGAAGGTGTCTTTGGAGGATGTACCCGTGTTGTCGAAATGTTTGGCCAGGGCGAATCCTTTCCTAGCAGAATCGGGAGCGGTAGAATTCGCTATTCATATAAACAGGGGCTAGCAATTCGGACTTAAACGTGGAATCGTGCAAAGTTGCTTTCGTGGGAAGGGATACGAAGATATCCCTTAACTTAGCATTTAGGAGGGGAAGTAAGAGAGTAACGCCATCATTTTTGAGATCCCATCTATTTATCTGAAAGATTCTCTCAAAATGGGTAAAAAATGACCAAAGTCCTCTTCATCATTAAAAGCGGGAAGAAGGACAGAAGGAGTTTGGCGAATTTCAGCCTGGGAACCGATGGACTGAGAATTCATTTTATTTTGGTTCATTTCAAGCTCATTCTGCCTAATTTGTTAACGTTCTTCCATCTCCATCTTCAGTTTGTTTTCCTCCATTTTGTTCTTTTCCATCTCCATTTTGTTCTTCTCCATCTCCATTTCCATCTCCGTTTTCGGTTTGTTCTCCTCCATCTCCATCTTGAGTTTGTTCTCCTCCATCTCGATTTTGTTCTTTTCCATCTCCATCTCCCTTCGCTCTGCTCGTTCGTTCCTCTCTTCTTCCAGTGCTTAATTTAGCAGGTCTTTGCCCGAAAGACCTAACATTTTACCCTGACTTCTAAATTTTTTGAAGGATGACATTGCTACGCAGTTAAGTGAGGAAACACTGACACGCGAACGATCTAGCACATTACACACGCGAACGATCTAGCACATTACACACGCGAAACGAATACTTGAATATTCGTAAAGGTCTTGTTCACACACCTAAAAATTATGATACAGCTACTCTGCTGTTTCTATGCGAAAATTTTTTTAAATGGTCATACCGGAATTAGGACACCAAAGACCTTAACTCTTTGGATTAATAACCAGGAGTGTCTCCAAAATTCAAACACAATAAAAAAAATTAATTACCTGGGTTCCAACACAAAATCTAAATAGATTACGTTCCACTGCTCTTCAAATAACTTAAACTTGCCTTCTGCCATTACAATACCCAAAATTAAAAAAAAATGGATGTACGTGAATAACAAGGGAACTTCTAATGTCGAATTTAAAATGACACGGTTCGGAAAAACCCCAAACACACTTGACACCAGAATTATATAATATGTATATTAATAAATATATATATATATGTCGTAGTATGATATTATATTATATCAATACTATATTATCTCTAGGGGGGGGAGGTACTGATAACTTCAAGGCGAACCGACAAAAGGGACAGAACGCCACGAGTTTCGACGGGTAAAACAACTAGATAAGAGTGCAACGAGGTCAGGTATATTATGGGCAATGGCAAATCTCAAGTTTATTTAAAGAGGTATATACAAAATATAATTTTATTACATAAAAATAATGAGAGAAATGATGGGCAAAAATTACATCAGATGAACGAAGGGCGGTAATTGTAGTTATGAATCAGACTATGAAGTTAAAACTTAAGGTGTTACGGAAGGAGACTATTCAAAAAGGGGGAATTAACGCAAATAGGTTACTGGAGAGGGAGAAGGGTTGGTTTATAGAAGATTGCGGGTGAGACGTCAAGGTAAGGCTTCACGGGTGTCTTCTGCTTGTGAGACGAGGCCGCTCGAAGCTCCTGAGCTGGATGTTAAAGTGATGACGGTTCTCCAAAAAGACGGGGGGGGGGCGGTAACATCCGGCCTGGGGAGAGCATTTCGGCCACCCGAAAACGAGGGGCAAACGAAGAGGGGTTTGACAGGAGTTGACAAGAGAAGTCGGAAAAATCACTCGGTAGCGATCATTAAATGGAACTACCTCACTGGCTGGTGCTAATTCCAATACACAAAAATAGTTTAGCTGTCACTTTGCTTTGTTATTAGTACCTAACTTGGAACTAAGGGAATTTTCTTGGGGTCCGGGCGTGACTTCTCAACTCTGTGTCTCCTCATGAGAGTCGAGCACTATTTATGTCCAAGGCTCTCCCCGGGGGGCAGAAGGGGTTAGCGGGAAACAGCTCTACTCTTGAATGGTCTCGAATCTTCTTGCAGGGGCTATTCTAGCCCGTGTAAAGGTAAATCGTGGTGGATGTGGTTCGAGGCTCCACTCTTGGAAGCGGGGTGGGGGTTAGGCATACCAATTTAAGCCTAACCAAGACATCTTAAGGCGCATGAAAGTTCCGTTCTGAACAAGAGATTCCACGTGGAATTCCCTCACAAATACATATGTTACATAAGCAGTTTCATGCAGCACAATATAAATATAACTTTGTAAACCTCAAAGTAGTAAAAACAGAACAAAGTAAAGATCATAAAAGTAAGCAATATACACATAAACTTCATATACCTCAATACTGGGAATTCAGAAAGTATGTTTTCGACTCATACCTACGGATCATACTTCAAACGGTGCCTATATGAATTTTCTGTGGCCTTCTGAAAAGACCTTATAACAGAGTCAATTAGTACAATCTTCACATTCCTCTCCATCTTGACTTTTAACATGGCACTGGTTAGGTTCGAACCCATGCACAGACAGCACTCCGACCCTACGCTCACCACCTCATCCCCACTCACAAATCATTTAAATTATAAAAAAAATAACTTTCTTCAATAAATATATAAACTTGCTTTGTATAACTTTAATATTTTACTTAACACAACCGTTGTAAACTTTGTGAACCCTTTGCTTATATTCATATAAAAAAATTAAATTCAGGAGTACGACAGTTGGGATAAAACAACTTCCCCTCCAAATTTACCTAAATAAGGTATAACAGCCATTCACGAATGAATGTTGAGGCAAGTTCCTTAAAACCTATTGTAGTAAGCCATTTGGCTACCTCATTGAACCCCCACTCACTATAAGCCCCATCACCAAATCTGTAAACAAAAACATGTTTGCATAGTTTAAATGAATACTATATAATGATCCATACTCAATCTTTATTCGTTGAGGAGGAACAATATTCGAAAGATTGGGATCCATATTTGTTTGAGAATTATATATGAGCATTTATTCCATAACTAATGCAATTACTAACTAAAAGAAAGGCTATAGGTTTGTGGCAACATGGCTCTAGGAATTAAAATAATGACGCTAATTGACTGTGTTAAACGTAGCCAAGGGACTGAAATACTCTAATTATATTTATATTCAATAGAATTCACACATCTACTGCTGAATTTGTCCTCTACACGGTGGTATAATTGATTTACCGTACATTATTTTTCAATTTTCCCTGTTAACATAACATATACTCGTAATTTCACGGATGACAAAAGCGACAAGGGCCTATCAAACGTCATCCGCATCTGTCAAATCCCACCCACAAAATTCATCCATAGATTGTGTCAGATTGTGTATTTACAATATACAATTTAAACAATCCATAGGATTGTGTCAGCTCATGCATTTACAATATAAGATTTGAACCATCCACAGGAATGCGTCAAAAGTAAAAAGCATCATCATCAAGGCACGTCAAAATCAAAATCATCCATAGTTTATAGAATAAAAAACTGCATCCACAGGAGTGAGTCCAGAATACCAAACCCACCTAAAAAAAGGTTAGTCCTCAATCTCCATGCAAGCATCTAATCTGCATTTAAAAACATTCAAGTTTGGACTCTATAGGGTCTCAGGTAGCATAATATTCCAGTACTACATTCGTTAATTTTCAATCATTAGGTATATTTCTAAACTCTAGTGATCTAGTATATATCTTCTCCAGAGCTACTGCGATACTATCTAGGCCAGATGCCTTACTAGTTTTTAACTCCAATATAAGTCCTTTAATTATTTCCCTGTTCACATTATTGATATTCAACACTACTTCCCTTGACCTAGAAGAATCATCAATTAATCTATCTAAATTCATTTCTGTAAATACTGAAGAAAAATGATCAATAAGAAGCTCTATTATTTCCTCATCAAATTCTTTTAAAACCCCTTAATGGCAAAGATTCGTTTTAACACATATTTTCAAATTAAATTAATAATGTGTTTTCCTTATGCTGTTTTATGTGAACCTTTCAGATCTGTCACTTATTTACCCCGGAAATGTATATTTGTCTCCAGATCGACCTAATCTGCATAATAGGGAAAGCATGGATTTTCAGTAAAAGCGAGTTTATGATCTAAAAAGTACACATAAACTTTATAAAAAAAGACATTTAAATTCATTTAAAAAATTCAGAACTTTACCAGACATATCCTGGTAATTTAAGACGATAATGGACACACCTACTTTACGCCATTTCCGCCAAAAAATAGCATTCAAGGGGATACTCAAAATATTGTGGCTTCACCTACCACATAATTGTGCAGTTTTCACCCCCCCCCCTCAGCTTACTCCTCCCTAGTAATATTATTAATTAGAAAACCAACCATAGATTTAATTCAAACGTTTAATTATTACCCTCTTCACAATAATGGTATTCAACACTACTTCCCTTGACATAGAATTATTATCAAATGATCTATCTGAATTCATTTCTGTAAATACTGAAGAAAAATAATCATTAGGAACCTCTAATAGCTCCTCTTCAGATTCTTTCAAAACCTCTTTATGGAAAAGATTCGTTTTAACACATATTTGCAAATTAATTTAATAACGTGTTTTTCTTAGGCAAATTTATCTTTACCTTTCAGATCTAACACTCGTTTCTCTCGGAAATGCATATTTTTCCACAAATCAATATAAGGAATATAATAGGGAAAGTATGGATTTTCAGCAAAAACGAGTTTCAGATCTGGAAATCACACATAGAAATGTATAAGAATAACACATTTAAAAACATTTAATAAATCCAAAACCAGACCAGACCTAAACTGATAATTTAAGACGACATTAGTGACGCCTAATTTAGGTTATTTCCGCTAAAAATTAGCATTTTAGGGGGATACTTGAAAATGTAGGGCTTCACTCCCCATACCACCCACACCGCCGCAACCTAAAAAAATTCGTAATATTCGTAATTCGAAAGCCTACCATATGATTTGAATGCAAACGTTGATTGCTGTCGTTAGGCATCTACATTGAATAAAGGTTTTACAGAGAAAACAGCATTAGATGGAAATGTGCCCTTCAACAAACTAAAGGAAAGTTTGCACTGCGTTTTTCGCCCTTTCAAATCATTAAATCGCAAACTAACACAGACTCTTGACACAATTAGACCATAGAAACTAAAAAAAAAGAAACCCGTGAATCATTCGAAATATACGAAATATAACGTGTCATTGGTTAAAAAGACAGAAGAGGCATGCGAAGATCGGCTCCAGATCTAAAACCTTGGTATCGGGTGTCAAGTCAGGCCAATATTAGGCCAAATGTTAAAGGAAATATGGCAAAATGACGCATAGTTTCAAATTTAGCAAAATAACAATATACTGTCAAAAAGTGAATAACTTTGTTATTATTAAGTTCCGGAAATTGAAAATCCCATCGTTGAGCATCATTTTGAAAAGTAAAAATGTTATATCTTTGAAAATTAAAACATCGTAAATCTGTTGAAACGATCTTTACGGCCTTCATATCTAATAGGCCATATTTATCAGTGTTAGATTTTTTATTAATTCTAAAATAGCTAAGGAATTTTCTTGGATATTTATTATTATTTTAAGCTAAACTCATCTCTGCCAAGCTTTTCCCTTTCTTAATTAATTATTTAACTCATTTCTGGTCGACCTATAATGATTTAAATTGTCAGAAGTTCTTTTTCTCCGTAATCTTTGGTATGCCCTTTTCTTCGCAGAAATTTGCCTAGCTATCTCCCGATTACAACACAATGGCTTCCTACATTTCTTTCTAATAGCCTTCATTAGAATACACTGATCCTTGTCTATGTTTAGTATAGTCTTAAAATTGTCTCGCAGCTCATAAGTATTCGTTCCACGGAATTCTATATCTCACCTAATCTGAATTAGAAGGAGCGATATTTATCGTAATCCCCATATAAAAATGTGAAGTTTTGTGGAATTTGTTAATGTTCTCCCTTTCACTATTCCCATGTTAAAAAGTACCAACTGAGGATCACTATTTCCTAATGATTTCCCGACAGTCAACACTTGAACAATGTAATCATTATTTGAAACAAACAGATTTAATATTTTGGCATCTCTTGTTTGCTCATTAATATATAACTTTTTCTATCCCTTCCTATCATATTTTTCCAGTCCACAGAATTTAAATTACACTCACTAAATCTAGCTGTATCTAGTTCACATCCTTTAATTATTTGACTGACCATTAACTCCTCAATACAATCAGACTGTCCGGTCAAGGCGGATCATACTCTACAATTTTATAAAGATGGTGATAAGGGGTATTCAAATAATGAATATTGGTGAAAGGAACATACTTTTGACAAAAAAGTTAAATTCAGATTGATCTAACCTACATCAATTTAAAATTGAAATATTGTTAGTTCTGAGGCATTTACTATATTTTTACTACTATTTTAATTACTCATAAAAGATCAAATTTACAGTTTTCTATTATCAATACATTTATGTAGTCTGAAAGATATTTATCTAAAAAAAATGTAAAAGGGTATTATAAAGACATGAGAAGTAGGAAACCTGTTAAAAATGACCCTTAATTTAGTTTGGTCTAACTCCAAAATTGCAAGAGGCCAATACTCATTACTTATTGGAAGGCAATATTCCAGTAGTGTTGCCAATTCAGGTAACTATTGTAACTATCGACTGTTTATAGAGCATTTACATTTTATTTGAATGCTAGTAAATATTGTGGATCATTTTAGAGTAACATATAATTATTTGATAGAGATTATTTCTTAATCTATGTGCCATCTTTTTATTTGCAGATATCCCTGCGATTAGTGTGACAATGGCGAAAATCAAGACAAGGTCCAAATCAAGTTCTCATCTGACTAATTTGGTTGGGACTGGGCCAGAGTTGATGGTGTCTGAGTTACCGACAATAAGAGATATTTTGAGGTCTGGGATCTACCTGAGGGAGTAAAGTAAGGATGACCACAGAAATTATAAAGTAGACCAGCTGGTAAAAGACATGTATCAGGGCTTGATTAATCAGTGGACAAAAGCTATTGCTCTCTTCAAACCACTTGTTGTAAATCAAAAGGTCACAATAATATCAAAGCTTAAGGAGATGTGGAAGGAGGCACTAAAAGTTTATCTTGGTCAAAGAAAAATTGAAGTAAAAGAAAAGTCCATTGCAAAACTAGATAAATTATTTGATATATTGATATGCAAATGTCAAATTTTCAGTTGTGGTGAAGTAGGTTGTAATGGAAGTGGTGCAAGATCTTTCCACTTATCAACACTACGGCTATAGAATTATATCGGCAATCAGAGATGGAGTGCTTCATCAAGGGCTTTCTCTACTAAAAATAGGACAGCAAACCACATTCGCAGGCTGGGCTGACCACTGCTAACAGACTTCTTCGGCTGAAGGTGTCAAAGCTTGAGCTCAAAGGAAAAGCCTTTAAGAATCTACGACTGATTGTTGAGTTCTAATTTGGTGTATATTACCCATGCTAGTTTAACGTTAAGATTAAGCACTCTAGGACCGAGGGACATAGGCACATTCTTTATCAACTTCACTGCCTAAAGTCTCAGAGTAAGGAGGTGTTTATTAATGTTTAGCAACAGTTAAGAGATCAGCTTGGTATGCATACAGTAAAGCCATCCTCTAAACCCTCCTATGCTCTAAAGATGAGGCGGAGAGAACTAAAAGAGCAAAAAGAATCCAGACCATCAAGGGAGAAAGGGTCGCAGATAGGCAACTGGAAGACTCCTTTGTATGGCTTAGAAGGACACTAGACATCAATTGTGATGCTACCAGGACTGGAGATCTGATCACTTGGTCAGAGGATGTCTCTGAGCTACGTCTCACTTTCTCTTTAAGTACTTCTGAATTGAAAAACTTTATTAACTCTCGTATGAAAGTACCTGAGAGGGTTGGAAAAGTGGTGAGTGAAACTTCTTCAATGTATTTCTCACATGAAAAGAAGGATGGAGGAATTAGGGCAGAAGAGAGAAGTAGACATCTGATGTCCAAAAATAAGTCAAAGCTAGATTTCTGTGCTCTGGTAAAGTTTAACATTCGAATATGACCCGAAGTGAGCCAGGAGCTTTGCATACACATTTCTTTCTCAATCAACACATACATTTGAGGTTACATTGTGTTTGTGTGTACTTGGATTAAATAAAAATAGGTTACATAAGCTCGTGACGAAAGGGAAAAATCTACCTTTCTTTAAATGCAAATTGATGTAGGTAGGAGCAATTGTATAACAAAATAAAGTTCCTTTCCAAAATCTACACCGGAAAATCTATAATTTAAGCAATCCTCATTAAAGGATTTAATGAAAATATATGGTTGGCCCAAAGTATGACCCGCTCTACTGTCCGAAGGGTCTCTAAAAGCCTCTCAAGTGTATTAGCCTATAATTTTCTCACCCTAATATCCATTCAAACCGACTTAACTTCTACTTGCTTCATAGAATTATTTTAATTTGAAGAAATGCAATTTTTGGATATAAATAATCAAACCAATGGCAGGCTAATCTTTGCTTTGACTAATGTACATTTCATAACCCTGTGGTTCAAAGCAACTCACATTGTCATCAAATTTAGTTAAATTAACCCATGATTCTATTACGCATATTATATCTTCATAAATACTCGTAATATAACTAAATAACTCATCCTTCTTATTTCTAATAATACGATCCTTGATAGAAACTAGAGTAATTATTCAGTCAATATTGAAAATATGCACAAGGAATTAATTATACTACCGTGTAGAGGAAAAAGACTTCTTTATGTGTAACAATTCCATTGAAGTGTTGAGTCGGACCTAATATCGCTTGACTGTAATAGTAAGTAACGGCTACTGTAGATAGAGAAGTGTATGAAAAGGGGCAAAGAAAAATTAATAGCGTATACGAGTTGCGAACAGCTTCCCGCGTCGCTGGACCACTGTTAGCCAACGGCGAATCCACTCAGCCATTCTGAGTCTCAAAAAAGACTCATTGAAACGAAGCCTTTAAGCCGATCGCCTGCACTTCTCGTACGTTACACAACCCCTTTTCTAGAAGCGAAGCGTAAATGAAGAAATGAAGAGAACACGTTTGTAAATGTTATCCAAGGGCTAAGAAAGCGGGCAAAGAAAAAATAATAGCGTATGCGAGTTGAGAACAGCTTCCTTGCGTCGCTAAACCACTGTTAGCCAGCGGCAAATCTACTCGGCCATCCTGAGTCTCAAAACTACCTAATAATCCTGTGAGATCAGGTTAAAAAGGTTTCATACCTTTACTTAGAGGTGCTGCTTGTCTGATGTGAAGAAAGCCAGTCTTTCTCTGCTATGATGTAACAGCATTCTCGGTGTGCGGACATTTGCTGAAGAATGTATAGAGTCCGAATGCTGGTTCAGCTTTAAGGGGCAAATCAAAGAAAACACACACTTGGAAGGCAAGGAAGCCTATATTGGCGGGTGGCGCGGAAACTGATACATGATCTTGATTTATATATTGTGGCGAGAAGATGCCCCCAACGGAGCTGTATTACGGTTTTGTCTTTTCGAAATATTCATCTTTATCTATCATGCCTAAAATATGTAGTTAATTATAAATTCATTATTTTTATCGCTTTCTTTTCGTAAAAGTGTAATTATATATGGGTATGATTTACGGGTGCATTTTCCACCAAAAAGAGACACCTGGCAATAAACTCTTGGAAGTGTTATGGAATAATATTCGAAATCAATTTTCAACAATCTTCCAAATTTTCAATCAGGGATACATTACATTTCGATTATATATGTATTTTTTTGTTTTTCCCAAGAAAAATTTCCATTTTATCTCACTAATGGAAAATATAGAAGCTTTACTTAAGGGTAAATCGTTATATATATACCTAAATACACTTTTTTTTCTAGATTACTATATGTGTTTCTAATATTCCCTTAACTTACCCTGTATTTTTACCAGTGTAGGAAAATCTTTACAGATTCTTGCCAAAAAATATTTAAGCCAAATGAGTATCGCTTAATCCACTTTCGATGAAAAAATAAAGGAAGGAGAAAGATGGAAGCGATCTGAAAATAAAAGGAAACTAAATTAGTTGAAAGTTTATGTAAGAGCCCTTGAGATGCTGGAAGGCATGTAATCCTAGTTTTCTGTGTCATTCTATTTTCTCATTAATCAAGGTGTACATAGTATAAATTTACATTCTAATCATAATATAATATGAGGATTAGAGACTTGACAACATTATATCATAGATACAAATCCCATGAATTTAAAATACACTTATTTGAAAAATACTTCTTTCACCCGTTAAATTAACAATTTATTTTATTTAAAACTTAGTTTAGTTAACTTAAAAAAAATTTACTATGATATAACTAGGTACAATATTAAAGCAAAGCAAAGAAATAAATTTATTTACCCAAATAAATTCAAACTCTTTTAGGCGCATAATTGAAATGAAACTGAAACGTCATTAAAATAAATATTCCATAATAAGTTAATATTATAACAAATTCATTTACATTAATTTACAATTGTAAACACTGGGTAAACATTGAGACTGATAGAAGGAATACATTTCCCCATTATTTAGAATGACCAAAATATAATTCAGTTTTCCTTTAATTACAGTGATTAAACTGTATACGGTTCTCTGTTCTTGATAATGACTTATTGCTTAGTCAGTTAAAGTTCTTTAAAAGGTATTCAATCCTCAGTCTTCCGTTCTTTAGGACGACCTAAAATGTATTCAACTCTTCATCATTTTTAGAAAACCAAAACGCTATTCAGTTTAGGATGATCTTAAATATATTTAATTCTCCGTTATTTTGAATGACAAAAAAGTAAGTTATAGTTTTCTTTAAAATAGAATCGAAAACCAACGAGAAAGAAACAAATATGTACATATGATAAATTTATGAAGCAATAAAATTCATACAAACTAAATTGCTGCTTTACCACCTTTAAAGAAACGGACACCGACGAAATTCAGTTATTTTTGAGTATCTGGTTCTTATGAGTGACAGCCAAAAAAGGTTTAAATGATTAATTATTTGTCAAATAAAGAAGTCAAGACCAGAAGATATTTATAAACTTATGTCACAAAATCCTTATCTAGGAATATTGAGGCTTTTGCATTTTAGTGTTAATACAATAAAGAGAAATGAGAATATAAGAAAAATCAAACCCTTGCTTGTTCTCATAAGACAGAAATTTTAATCAAAGCTGATTTCTTCAAATAAAATTACATAGATGTCTAATCTTTTGGAGAGGATGACTCAATTACGAGCGATATCATCCATGAAAAGAGATAAATTCAGTGTTGAAACGTTTGTGTTCTGTGATTACAAGACTGGGTACGTAACATCATATCATTTGTTCTGGAACCGCATATAAATTACCATCAACGATGAAGTGGCTGTGGCTCACTGTGTTATCTTATTTTAATAAGAACCATTTACTTTTTGTTTTAATTGGTACAAAAGCTCTACTCTCTTTGCAAACTTAGTAGGAAATAAGTGAGAGGCTTACGGAAAGGTTTGTCTAAATACAAAAAACGTGACAAAGTTTAAAATTTTGAAGAAGAGGGATGCTTAATCAGTGCAATGCAACAATATATTATCTTTAAAATTGTGTCAAAGTATATATTGGCTTACAAATGCACATAATCATAAAATGTACAGGTAAGTAATATACTGATAAGGGGTATAGAGTGTTTGCGTAAAACTCTTGCATGCTATATGAAGTTTTCTTACATCTTAAGAAAATGAGAGAAAAAAAGATTTAGCATTTTCACACAGTTTGATTATACAAATAGTTGATAAATATAATAAAAGATCGAATTTCCAATATTAGGGCAAATTCGTAATCGGCCATATAATACGATGCTATGTATGCTCCAAAAGAAAAAAAGTTAGAAAAAATATCAACGAACCAAGTATATCTGGGCAGAATATGAAGTACCATTGAGTTTTACCCTATGCTACAGAAACTACCATACAAAATAGAACTCTTGTTCAATATTGATAATATTTTTAGCCTTAACTTTGAACAAATTTCTACAGATATGGGTTGACGCATATCAATGACATTGAAACCTATCTATCTCAAACCCATGTTAATTTTAAATACATTGATTTTCATCTATTTTTATCCACCTGAAAGAAAGCATTTCAAATCAACAATCAGCTAAACGAAAGATATAATTATGCATATTCAAAAATAAAATTGAAATAATAGAAATTAATGATAAAATACGGATAGGAAGAAAAGGGGAGGAAGTCCAGTAAATCCTACAGTATTCTCTGTTTATATTTGGTTTGCTGTCCAAGCGTACGAAAGTGTGCTTTTATTCTTTATATTTTCTAAACCATTAAATTTAATTTAATAATGCATTAGATTAATTAGTTATCAAAAATATTCAGGAGAAAATAAAAAAACAGTAAAATTTTATAATAATACTAATAGAGATAATAGTCATGCATTTGCCACGGATGTGAAGAAATGAATTCGCGATCTTTCAATTGCCATTAAACAAGATATTAGCGCATTGTCAAGATAATATATTTATATAATCACTGCATTTGAAAGATAATGAAGAGGATAAAAACAATACTTGATAGTTAGATTTAAATAAAATTAAAATTTGCTTACTCATCACTCAGTGGAATTCTCCTGGCAGCAGCAAACATTTAAGCAGAGATCAGTAATCTAAGTGATGTAGATGAACGGAATGAGCAAATATTAAAAGGGATGTAGCTTCTTCACATCTTACTAGAATAGTTCAGGCCGAGAAGGCACAGACTTTCATATAGCACCAAAAACATGGAATTATGCTTTACCGTACAGCCCCATGCGCCCGATGGGGCCTTCAATGGAAGCCTTCAATGGAAGCAGGAGAGAGGGGTGAATTGCCTCCTCTCTGCCCACACATACGATGACTGGATAAAAGGTAGGGATAAAAAGAATACAAAATTTGCCACCGTTTAAGAAAGATAAATAAGAATGACCCGGTAAGAAATGTAGGTTAAATGGGTAGAAGGGAAAATTCTAGGCGTTATAAAGTCGTGGTCGAATAAATCTAGTCTAGGAATAGTGGGAGCACTGAGGTCAGGAGGCACGCGCTTTTTCTAGATGAAAGGTAGAACAGTCTAGACCCAGTATTTCATTGCCAGGTTGTTAATCACAGTTAAAGGGACCAACTTAGTCTAGTCGCTTTGACTATTTTATTCAGTATGAGCGACAAATTTCGTTATTAACGAGATATCACCTGGTGATTTATTAATCAATGTAAGTTACAACGTACATCATTTTTACAAATTCATATTTAATGTGACCAATATAATTAGTGAAAGTGAATCGTTTCTGATTTGAATTGTCCAATTAATTTTCAATAACTAGTTTCTAAATCAATTTGATCAAGCAAGCCGATAAAAGTGAATCATGAGTTATTCTAATGAACAATATACTTAACTAGTTTGATTAACTACTTATTCAAAATTGCTAAAATTGTTAGCCTCTCTGATTAAATTCTATTTCAAAGCATCATGTAATTTCTAATAAACATGACTGATGTCAATATTAACATCCTTGATGTATTAAGCAAAAGTTCAGTCTCCTTAATTTGTAAACTTTCACTTCGTCCTCAACGGGGAAGTGAATGCTGAATCATCTCTCTCAGTTGACAATTTTGAACTTTCCATATATTAAACACTACATACAGTTACATTAATTACTCTACAGATTTATTCCTTTGAAAATCAGAAAATCACCTCCCTCCTTCTCGCCTGATGTACTGGTACTACCAAAACATTCTAGTATTTTTTAGATACTGCTGAACAATGAAAAGGTCTTAACTTGTATCGTAACCATCTGATTCCGTTTATAAACAATAGTGGGTATTTATGCAACTCTATTCAAATCACAACCTTTTACATAATAATCATTTTTATATCATAATACCACACATACTTTGTAACCTCTAAGCTCATATATATATATATATATATATATATATCGCAATGAATACGCATACTAACGATTTCTTTATTACTTTCACAAAAACAACGCTAGATTGTCTCAGGTATTCATTTCTTGTTTATTATTTTTTACTTATTTTTAAAATAACTTTTTTTTTTCTTTAGATTTTCATTCACCTTACCTTTAAATAATTTATTTATTGATATTTTTACTCCTAATAATCACTGTTATTCATACTTCAATGTGTAACTTAATGCACCAAGTTTCACATCACCAATCTAATATTTAGCTTTGGCCATTTCTTTTTCTCACTTAAATTAAATTTTCACATTTTCCAATTGCTCAATCGCAAAGCCTCCCATTTCTCTGCTTTTAAACACTATCAATTGCACATTCCTCTCGTACTGCTCAAACAGCCTCAATATTTTTCCTTCATCTACACATATTACATATTTCAAATTTATACAGAGCAATATTATTGGCTGATTTACTGCTACTCATACATATCACAGATTTCACACTAAGCACTTATATCTGCACATTCTTGCCCACTAAGAGCCGAGAAATTATACTTATTTTGTTTCCAGGCTAAATAACATATATATTCCTTGGCATATTTTTTCACACCGAAGTTAAGATTTCCTCCCTCAAAATTTACAAAGAAAACCAAGAAATACAACCTCTGCAGAAAATTTGTAATATATAGAGGAGATGAGGAATAAAGATCTAATCTGCAGAAATTTTTTGAGGAAATTGGTGAAAGTGAAGAAAGTGAAAAACTCGTAAGGGTAAGTTTATACCATCAGATCCTCTTACAAGCATGGAAACTGGGCAGGGCAGACAAGTGAAGGCGCTAGACCTCGACTGCAGGCAATATTATAGATATCTACGGAAGCAAGGTTTCCATGCTACACCTGACATACAATTGGCAGAAATAAAATTCAAACGGAAAATGATATCTGCTGAAGTGTAAAAGGAGCGAACTAAAACAGGCTTTTGTAAATACCATCACCACCCTGAGACTGCGAGGAGAGACGAGATAACCCCACTCTAAACCTTGAACATGAGTGAATCTTGAATATTTGTCGGCAAGCTTACAAAATCTCAACAAGCATCGAAATGAGGGAAAATGACATGGTAGTTTAAATCTTGTTTCATACTAGCATGAGCGTTGTAGCTAGGCCGGTGTGCATTTCTTCCAGGTGCCATATCTTAACCATAAACGTAAACCCTCATGAGAAAATGGAAAATGGTGGTAAATTTTTCATCTAAACAACTAATTTTGAATGTTAATAAGGAACCTTCTTTACTTTTAATTGCTCATTATTCCTATCATCAAAAATTCATTTTGTAAGATGAGGAAAATAGCATTAAAAACCCAAGTATTTTGCCATTTAAGCTATTTTGAATAGCTATTTGGTTATTCATAACAAAAGCTAACTATCTATACACATTTAATTTATGATCATCCTCTGGAAATACTAGGATAAAAATAGCATTATTTTTACAAATAACAACAATTTAGTTACAAAACTAGAAGGTTGAGAATAATATATGGAACTACCGCATGATCGTTATATGTATGTATTTTCAAAAAGCCCCAAATCAAATTCGTTCCCTAAGTGGCCCCAAGCAGCCATATTGTTGGAGGTAGGTTTTTTGCAGCATAAACGGTAAGTTTGTTGGGAATATGTTTTGTGCTGAAATTTACACCTAGTGGGAAGAGGTGCAAATGTCTGGATTAATCAAATAAAAGACGTGCTTATCTTCAATTTTCCAAAGTTTGGATAAATTGTTGGATTATTTGTGAATGATGTAGCACTCTCTTAATGTAGTTGATGGACTGTTAAGGCATTAATCTTTGAGTGCTTTCATTTGTTTCAGTGAGGATGGTATGAGTTTATGGATGCGAGTTTATGTGTTGCAAAAAATATGGTATGTGGAGGCTAGTTATTACTGTATGAAAATTATTTCTAATTTAATTGTAGTTAGCATGAAACATTTTGTACTTCCTCTATGGAAGTACAGTGTTCAGGGCATTTTAAACAATAGGCTCTACAATAATAAACTTACTTCAAAATTATATAGACCATAAAGAGAGTCTAAATGCATTCATCACCTGTAGTTCGAAACTAAGTTACAGGTGAGCTACAGGCTACGTTTCCTATATATTTTAATATTTGCGGCCCGGAAAAGTAAAGATATTACTATGGCATCATTTTCATATATTATATATTGGTAGGTATATCCTCTATATAAATATATTGAGAATATGAAATATCTTCTGTAATGCATTAAAATCAGATTTTTTACAAAATATAATCTCAATAGTTGTATGATTTTGCCATATATTATGAGCTTAAAGAATAGTTTAGTTAGTTGGTAAAAGTTGATATGCTTTAAAGTTGTCTAGCTCTTTGAAAAATTTTGTTTATCATGGTTTCCAGATCATGACTTCTCACCAATTATTTTTTAATAAGTAAAGGAAAAGTTCAAAATAGCCGAATCTATAGAAAATCTTTCTAATTTGATTCAAGAGTTTGAAAGCGAAATTTAAAAACCCCAGTAGTACAATTTTTAATAAATCTATTAGCGAGGGAAAAGTTGCTATTGACTTTAAACAGCCAAATATAAAATGATTTACAAAGAAAGCTTAAAACCAGATATTGAAAAATATCCCCTCGTCTCATATGGTTGTTGGTATACCTTTGTAATATGTTGTTAGAGATAAGATCTTGGAGAATCTGGAGGTAAATAGCTTAATGAATAAAACAAGACAAGGCTTTTGAAGCAGACGATAATGCGTAACTAAGTACATTTATTTCTTTCTTAAATATTTTATAAAATAAAAATGTGGATATATTTTATTTCAATTACTAAAGACAAAATTGGACGAACTGACAGAAATCGTGATATAATGGAATAATTACTTGCTGGAATACAGTAGGCAGTATTATAGCCAACAGAATTATATTAGTTATTCGAGAACATATGTCAGTAGTGGCGTTTATCAGCGATCTGTTCTCGGAATATTGCTTTTTTTATTAATATAAAGATCTTACCCAAATTCAATTTATAGCATTTTACTAAATGGTTAAAACTTGGTACTAAGGCAATATATCATAGTAACTGAGAAAAGTTGAAAAAGAAAGACTTGTTTGCAGTAGTAGAATGATCTGAAAGATTAAAGAAGCCTTTTAATATTTACAAGAGTAAGATATTTCATATGTCTTCATAATCTTATAGGAGATTATAATATGGATGGTAAAATATTAAATACAGTCAGCAAAGGAAAGTATTTGTGTGTGTTGAAGGAAGAAGGCGTGTAAACAAAAAGTCTCTAAAGGTACACACTAAGGTACGCCATGCAGCCAGTATCGGCGCTGGGCCGGGTACAATTGAATTAAGAAAAAAGGTAAGGACCTTCTACTTTGATTGCGATAATATTAGGTTTGTTTTATAAAAGGGAATACGTTTGCCAGGTTCGTCTCAATGGTTATCGAAAGATATATACGGCTTGGTAACGAATTCTCTCTCTTGTTGTTTTGTAGAGTGGGTTCTGTGATGAACGAGCTTTCTTAGAATAAAGGAAAATATGTATGTAGCTAGATTGTTTATTCATTGGTAAATAGCTGTAATAAATCTCGAAGTGGCGAACAGTAATGACAACTTTTCTTCTTGAATAATAATGATAACTCTTTCTGTACTGACCTTTTCCACAAAAGTACACCTATATAAATAGTCATTTAATCTACTCATTATACTACAAAATTCGACCAATCAGGATTAAGATATATTTAATCGTCATACTTATATTAGCAGACGATGTCACACAGATCGTGAAGGGCGACTACTATAATCCGAGAGATGTGGCAAACAGGAAAGGAGGAGAAATTGCTATAGTAAACAAATATGAAAGGAGGAACAAAATCAAGACGAACATCGGCCAGTTCAAAATGATTCCGATGGGACGCAAACGTACGAGGAAAGTTTTGGCAGAGGGTGTATGTTACTAGTACTCCACAAGCGGCAAGGCACTAGTCCTAAATATAACAACGAATAGTTATAAATCACATCTAAAGGCGAAAATTGCAAGATCCAAAAAGGTGCTCCGATCTCTCTTCCTCTTTAGATTAATATCACCAACCAACAAAAAGAAATTATATCTAGTGCTTGTAAAACCGATGCTCCTGTACTCCGTCATTCCAACACACACCATGAGTGATAAAGCACTAAGGGAAGCGCTGAGCGTACAGAACAAGGCGCTGAGATTCATATAAAATGTTACTCTTTAGGACTGTCTCCCCTCTGCATTGCTACATGAAATAAACAATATAGATCCGATTAATGTGAATTTACACAAGCGAGCAATCAATCTATGTGAGAAAATATATCGAATTATACAAGAGGAAATTACGAACCAATTAAGACTACCTGAAGATGAATACCCAAACATGCACTTTATGCAGGCGTTCAAAAGTAGCCGGTTAACGATTCTAACAAATATAATACCAATATATACCTAAGAAATAATAAAAAAGAAGATAAAACAAATTTTAACTAGACAAAAATAAAAAACAAAGAACAAGACAAATATATCTCAAGAAAAGATCCGAAGTAGACATATTTAAATTTAAAAAAAAAGCTAGATCCGAAGTGGACAAAAAACAAAACAAACAAAGAAAAGTAATATAAAAAGATCCCTAGTGGACACAAATAAAAATCTTTAATGCATAATAAATGAAAAAAAAGAATTAAATTAAAAAGTTGATAAAACTATATAAAATAATACTAAAAGATCTGAAGTGGACACAATAACTTATTTAAATAAACGCTAACATAAGTATGAAGAATCAAGAAGAAAAACTGCATTGGCAATTATCCAAGATTAATTAAACCAATGGAACATAAACGAAAACAAAGACATTTTTAACGCAAGAATCAATATATATATTTCAGAAATACTGAGTTTGCCAGACGACCTGGCACATATAACTCTCTCTCTTAATTACACATACTTCTTTCTTTTCTCTAACTATCACCACACCAATTTCTCTCTTTAAACATCATTAATCATTGATTATTTCAGAATTTTTAATCTCTCAATCAGAGCTCGGATCCAGCACACGATACTGAATGTGGATTCTCGACAAAGGAGGTGAAGTTTTGGGGATTTTCGGAAGGCTCCTTCACCGACCGAGTACAATGGGATTTTCGTTTCTTTATATACAAGTTTAACTTTCCATTTATAAAAGAGAGGATACTAGGCAGAATGAACAACTTCCTATTAACGAAAGTGATTAACACAAAGCGGGAAGTTTGTCTCCTGATTTATAAGGTCAGTACCTTCCGATGGCACTTCCGCATTTTGCTGCAGGGTATCTAATTCCCAAGGACTATTTACAATGGGTTGATTGTTTGATGGTCGCGAACAGTTTATATTTCTCTTATTATATACATTAGGCAATGTAGTTGGTTTCACTCTGTCTTTAGACACCGTGTTCTGATGGCCATCCGAGAATTTTGACGTAAAAGCTTTGTCGTCGCGTTCGACAACACGGAACGGGCCTGCATAAGGCGCTTATAGTTGCTTCCAAACGCGATCAACAAGGACCTAGACATGCGTGGCGTTAATTAATTCCTTTGGTGCAAACGTTTTCGGTACCGAGTGCAGGTGGCCTTCAGAGGTTTGTGTGAAATCTATCTGCGACATTGCCTTCGCTAGTTCAGAGATGAATGTCGAATAGGTTTTGGATAAAGATGTGGCGACCAAGGGCTTTGGGCGAAGAAGGATCGTCCCTGTGACCTCTGTGAAGGGGAAAAAACCCGAATCATTAGGCAAGGACCTGATGCACAGAAGAACAATTGCTAGGACTATCAACCAACATTGTCGGCGAGCCATTATAAAGCTCTTCAAAGTCCGTTGCGACCTATCCACGATCCCGGTAACCACGTATAAGGGAACAGTAACCCTGGATCTCCAGCCACCCAAGAAAGCTAAAGCAACCGTTGCAGCACTGATGTCTGGAATCGGTATTGCTTCAATCCAGCTGGTGGCTCTGTTAATGCTTGACAGCAGGAACCATTTATTAAGAGAGGTATGACTGCCCAGGCAGGGTACACGGCAGGAGTGGACCAACTATATCAATGCGAACCGTCTCAAAACCCGAAGTGGGCATACTAATAGGCAGAACTGTGGAACTAGTGTGGTGATTTACTTTAGAAGATTGGCAGGAGAGGCATTCACGGGTCCACGAACGTATATCTCTATCCGTATTTGGCCATAAATACATCGCTTTCACCAAACGAATCGATGCCTTATTCCCTGGATGTGAAATATTATGAAGTTGCTTAAAAATAGCTGATCTGCAGGGTAAAAGAACAAACGATCGTGGTTATTTAGATGTTGCCTCACACCAGAGTTGGGTATCACCGGAAAAGGGAAATGTCTTCAGTCCAGATCCAGAGGACTTCATTTCTTCGTCATGCTCTTGTGCTGCTGCTGAAGAATGGAGATCAACTGAGTTTACCTGGACCGAATTGACATTCCAAGAGAGGCAGTCAGCAACCACAGTGTCCTCACTACGTACATAAGCTATGTCATTGACATACTCCAAGCTTGCGGTTTATTTGCCTTGTTGCCTGTTATTTTTTTAACGTAATGGCAAGAAGAGGGCAGAGACTAGGTGCTTGTGGTCCGTGCATAATGTCACGTGGTTACATTCGTTGATATGCCTGAAGTGAAGCACAGCAAGTTATGCAGCCAGGAGGTCCCTATCATAAGTAGAGTACGCTTGCTGTGTTTTACTCAACTTTCCAGAGAATAATGCCACTGGCTGGGAAGATCCATCCACCACCTGATGGAGAGCAGCACCAACTGTGAATTGGCAGCTGTCCCTCACCACTTGGTACGGAGCATTATTGGTTAATGGATAGCGTAAATTAACGGAGTTTGCCCAGGCCTCCTTAGTAGCCTCAAATGCTTTCCGTGCAGCGTCATTTCAGACAAGTTAGCGAAACTTAGGTTGAAACCGTGCAAGTTCAGTTAGAAGGGCAGTGATCGCAGCAAAATTAGGCATCATACGTCTGTAAGAATCTAACATGCCAAAATATCGACGACGTTCTTTGAAATCAGTTAGTAAGGGAATTTCGGTGATCTCGGAGACCGTCCTAACTGGAGCGCACAGTGTTCCAGCTGAGACATGGTGTCCCAAGAAATCGATTTCTTGCTTCATGAACTCGCTTTTTTCCATAGAAATTCGTAAGTTGTTTTCTGCCAATATTTTGAAAACTTGATACATATGTTCCACATACTTGTCTCTTATTTTCCGAAAATATTAAAATATCATCGACATACACAAAAACGAACGCCAAGCCTTAAAAGAAATTGTCCATATGGCGTTTGAAGGTGCAACTAGCATTTTTTAGACCAAACGGTAGCCTTAAATATTTCCTCACCCAAACCAAACCGAGTTAAGACAGCAGTCTTCTCAACGTCCGCTGCATTCATTGGAATCTGGTGATAGGTTCGGACTAAATCCAGGCGCGAGAAAATTGCCTTGCCATGAAGATGGTCTACCATGCTTTTAATTGCGCTTCCACAATTTTGAACCATCCTGAAACTCATGCTTCATTAAAAACAGGAGGTATGATGCTGATCGCATTCGCGAGTTACACTTCTCGGTGTGTAAGAAAACGAACAGTTTGTTGCCCGTTTGTGAATCCATTTTGTTGTTTGATCACGTTTCGTTCGACGAAGAGGGTCACCAGTTATAGGCTCTCGGTAACGAATTTTCTCTCTTGTAGTTTCGTAGGCTGGGTTATGTGATCAACGAGCTTCCTTAGGATAAGGGAAAATATAAATGTAGCTGGATTCTTTACTCATTGGTAAATTGCTGGAATAAGCCTCGAAATAGCGAACAGTAATGACAACATTTCTTCTGGAATAATAATGATAACTCTTTCTGTACTGACCTTTTCCACAATAGTACACCTATATAAATAGTCATTTAATCTACTCATAATACTACAAAATTCGAACAATCAGGATTGAGATACATTTAATCGTCATACTTATGTTTATTTTTTGGAATAACAGACCTTGGCGTTAAAAACTGAACATTCAGTTTTAGGCATAAGCACTAGAATAATTGTCCAATCAGCGCCACAATAGATTTAAAGAGTTAATAACGTTCAAACTGTTTGCAGATAAACACAGCTGAAATCCATTTTCAGAATTTTTAAGCACTCAATCAGAGCTCGGATCTAGCACATGATACTGAATATGTACTCTCGGCAAAGAAGGTAAATTTTTCGTGAATTCGGAAGGCTCCTTCACCGACCGAGTACACTGGGATTTCCATTCCTTTATTTACAAGATATCATACTGGGGATTTGACTTTCCATTTACAAAAGAGAGAATAGTAAGCGGGAAGTTCATGTTCCGCTTTACGAAAAAGATTAATACAAATAAGGAAGGCTATATTCCCATTTACGAAAGAGATTGTTACAAAGCGGAAAGTTTGTCTTCCAATTTATAAGGTTCAATGTGTGAATGTTTTAAATCTTTCGAACGAATGTTTACTTGGTTCGACGCCACATATACACGCCTCTATAAAAATAAACTTTAATACAATTAATAAGAAAAAGGTCAGAGATAAATATGGAAATCTAAGAATAATCAGTACGACAAAAAATACTATGCCAGGCAAAAAATAAGGAAACTAGTTCCGGAAAAATATATAAGTAATTCAATAAGTTGTATTTAATGAAAAAACTAGTGTTGCACCAAATTGAGAAAGAATTCTTCTTAGGACTGGGAATGAAGAGGTGTGACTTACGGGAAAAGGACTCCTCGTTACCTCTGGAGGATGAACCAGGGATGTGAAAATCCAATAGCAAGGTCTTCTTCGATGGGGCCTCGATGCAAAGGCGTCCAGAGAGACTGCGAAGGGGGTTCAGATTACGTCAGCTCCAGGGAGAATTTATCACAGAATCGAGATTCGTCTGCAGACGGCAGTAAGTCTCGATCAATGTAGTTAGAAGAGAATGACCCAGGACAATATTTCGAGGTAAAATCGGGTTTCCGTAATCTTCCTCTGATCAGGGCGGATTACACGAAGAAGATCTGCTGACGATATCACAATGGCGAGGAGACCACTTCACGGGAGACATATAGTAGGGTTTGGACGGCAAGATGCTCGGGTTCTCTCTACCTGCTGAGAATTTGCAGACATCACCTTAAATAGGCGCCACAACCATGGTCGACAGAATTCTGAACGCAAAGGGGATATCGCTGCGGCTTAAGCAAACATGGCCCTTAATAATTTCGGGCATCGATGACGCGAAATGGAATTAAGAGAGATTCCCTTCTACCCCAAGAGCGGGAAAATAAACACGGCTGCCACCTGGAAGAGAGACAGCGTTATCAAACTGGGAGGAAGATGGTGATAAAGCACCCCAAATTAAACACAGCTGCACTATTTTGTCTCGAACAAAGAAATTGTGTGTGATAATGGCGTATTGAGTTTCATGGTCCCACAATGTGTTCTGATCTCGCATTATCAAATGATTTTGAAACAATGCACATTAGCGCCAGAAATGGAAATAGGGTTCTAGGATAGAGAGAAAGTGATTGTAAGAACTCTTTGAGACTAGGGAGTACAACTATAACTTCCATACATGCTTAATCAAATTGTTATATTAGATTGCGAGCAGAATCGAAATAAATTATAAACTGCGAAACCGCTTGTACAATTAAAAGAATAAGAAACCGCAATTTAGTTTGACTGAAAGATTGACATCTGTTCTACCTACAAGTTAAAATATTTTAAATATTTAAAGGGGATAGTAACATAAAATATCGATGAATATTTTTGAGCTAGATTTTCCACCGGTAACTAGAAATAACGGTTTCAAGTTAGTAAAAGACTTACTACTGCGATACCACAAAATTTCTTTAATAATAAACCAACAAAGTATAAGATGGCTTTCCAATGAATGTATCGAAATCACTATGGTAAAAAGTTTAAATTTAGATAGATATTTCTTGCTCCTTATATAGAATAAGCACAAAAAATAGTTTCACAGCTATATCGTTTTCGACATGCTTTTTTTATTTATCTATCATAAGCCTCTGAAGTACATCCTCTTCCCTCTCTTTGAGCTAGCCTGAATTTGATATTACATTATTTTCTGATTTGTAATTCGGTAGTTATTGCTAGGCAGTTTAAATTTAAAATGGTATGATAGATAGAAGTCAAATAGTATCAACTATATAAATTATTTCTTGCTATTTTATACATATTTATTATAATTTATGGTTATAGGGTAAATTTTCCATTTGAACCAAGACTCATTCACGCAAGAATATTTAATTTAACTGTTCACATACTTTTCAGTCGTTTTCTAGCAATATTCCCACCTATTTATTCAGATAATTACTCATACTTGCCCTTATTAGGTACTTTGAATTATCAGCACCAACTCAAGGGAAAAGTTGTTTTTTGGAGGTAAAGAAATCTGCAAAACAAATATCGTAGGTTAAATGAGTTTTGCTTGAAGGTAGTGTAAATATACAATAAACATTAAATCAACATCTAAATAAACTAGCCGACGTTTAGCCACCCCATCCAACATTAATCCAACCAGACATACCCAAACAGCTTTAACCAGCTGCTTAAATTTCCATGAATAAATGTTTGTATGCATATATTAGAACTATAGTTTTAATTAGTGCTTGCAAAATTTAGAATTCCAAGTTAAAATATAATATGAAAGAACCCTTGATTTTTTCTTAAAATACCGTAAATGTGGTATTTCAATCACACCTAATATAGGGTAGTAATTTAGGTATTCTGAATTATGTGATTATTTTAAATATTACAAATTAATCATCTTTCTATTTAAGTTTAAGCTTATTTAATTATTTTTTAGGCCGATTTAGAAATTTTATCAAATCTATTTAAAGTATTATTGATTAACGTCTTAATCAATTCATCTATATATCTGAAATTGATTTTTGTAAATAGGCCCTAACCCAAAATGATAAACATTTTCGTTGGTTACTGGTGGTTAGTTAGTATTGTGTATGTTTCGTTGGTAACACTTCATTTCGGGGCGCACGGTAGGTGGCGCTGTTTATAGGCTACAATTTAGGGCTACAATATATGTTTTATGACGTCAGATGGTAGCGTCAGATGTGAACAATTATGGCGTTATATTTTTTGTATAAGAGTATCTACTGGGGGACTGCACCCCACAGAACCCTCCCAATTGATTGAAACTCAGGATCATCGCAGGGTGTTCCTCCCACAGTGATATCTCCCCCACGAGTAGTCCCCTTGAATTTACTGTTTTTTACAACTATCAGCTTTTTACTGGCAGAAAAACCTAACTTAATAACAAACCATACTTACTTTTATAGGTTTCTTGATTAGTGTATGCGCCTCTAGATAATCTAAAAGTTTTTCGCGATTATACAATATAAGGCCGAATTCGAATAACGAAGAAGCACATGGAAAGCACGAAAACGTCATTACGAAGCAAAAACATTTGCAAAACGGGTCCTATTTATAAGCTACGACGTTGCCAGTAAAAAGCTGTTATCGTTTGCAGCAAAACAAAAAATACGAAAACACAACCTAAAAAAACAATGAAAGACATCAAGAAACCTTACCTAACTTAGAAAAAACTATAAAGGAACACAGGCGCAGATATTCAGTAAATAATACGGACTAAAAGTTACAAACCCCAAAACAACAAAAACATATAACGCCGTGATTGGTTACATCTGAAGCTACCGTCTGACGTCATAAGAGGTATATTGTAGCCCAAAATTGTAGCCTACTAACAGCGTCAGCTACCGTGCCCTCCGAATCTGAAGTACATATTACCGTTTCGTTAAGGTTGGTTACCTTATAATATTAATGTTTTGCGTTTGGGCTTTTGTATAATTCATCTAGCTTCAATCAAGAACCATTTACAGGCTTGTCTAATTAACTGCTAGTGTTTTCTGGAGTATTGGATATTTTGTCTTGACTGACCATTTTTATGTCCTAGTTTTTTTATAATCATAAATGAATCGATTTTGGCGAGTTTTGAATTGGATATCTGATTTGCTAAAATATAGCAACTGGTGGGTAGTACGAAATGGAGTAAATTCAAAATGGCAGAATATATTCACTGGAGTAAATCAAGGAGGATCAATTCTAGGCTCAATATTAGTTTTTAATTAGGTAAATGATCTTAGGAAGGGAATTAATAGAACAGAAGCGATTCTTGCAAATGTTTTTAAAATAGTAGATGTAACGAAAGAAGTTTAGAGAAACTTTAAAGTTTCGAATTGATTGAAATAATATGGTGTCTTGGATCAATTGGGGACGGATTGCTTTTACTAAAAAGAATATAGGCATTTATATGAAATGGATAAGAGGATTTTTAATTAATTATTGAACCAAGAAATAAGGAAAATTGTTTTTGGTGTTTGATTATTAAAAATCTTATCTACAAAGTAGGCAGGTTATAGTTAAAACCTATCACCCATATGTTAGTTCAAATTTAGAGCTTGATAAAAAGTAAAGTTCTCCACATTTTAGACAAGATATCAACCAACGAGTCTCAATGCAGCGAGAGAAACACAGACTATAACGTCACTGAAAACCATTGAATTTTTACAAAGATTTAGTCTACTAGAGTATATGCTTATGTTTTTGTTTATTAAATATCTAAGAATGAATTAGTTTGAGCTTTTGAAAAAGTCTGGGTTATACTAGTATGATATTGGCAAGTTCTTTGAGCTGGACAATAGTAGTTTAGAATTACTGACTAGAAATAACAACTTAAAAGAAAAGAAACAAAGGCTGGTTCTGGATGGTGAAAATTTTGCATCAATCACTGCATCTTGTAAGAATTTTCTACCTTTTAATGTTTTTCTAGGTATTTGTGATCACTATTTTTGGAGAGGAGAATATGGTACTTTTTTTGTTTCCTTTTGGGGTATCAATTATTCCAATTTTTATATTAATATCATTAAATATTTCAATCGCATTGTTATGTTTTGATAAGCCTTGATTAGCATTGTCTATGAGTTGCAACATTCAACCCCCTAATCCTCTGGATGCACTTATAGGGAGACTGGGGCTGGAGCAGGTTGAATAAGTTGGATAATCTTAATAGGATTTAGTGTCTTTTATTATACGCAATTTATTTTATGTTGAATCTTCATTAGAAATGGTAATACATATGTATAGTTAAATTAATGCATAAAAAAGCTGATGTCTTTTTTATCCATTCATTGACTCGTATATTATGCATCGATATTTACTTATATCTATCTGAACATAATCAATAAATCATTCTTCTCACGAAATATTTCCTCCATATTTGTTATAAATGTGTTAATTTGTGATAATTCATTTTTAAATTATGGTGATGTCAACCTACTTTATAATGTTTTCCATGTGACATAAAGAGACGTCAGCCAAGTTCTTAAAAAGAAGAAATTTTTCACATAGACACCGACAAATGTAACCTCTGATTGAGTTCAATTGTTTCGTTACAAGAGTTTTTAAAGTGTTGAAACTCACAGTCATATTTTTTAAATAATTTACGAAATTATATAAAACTAGAGGTTTTACAGTACTGATAGGTATTAAAAAATACATTAAGAAGCTTCATGTTACCTATCAGTATTAACCCTAATGTTATCTTAGCTTTTTTAAGGAATTAACCTACAATAACGCGTAACCTATTTTAAACAAACCTGTATACCCTAACGCAATTAAGTTTAGAAAACTTAACTTATACAAATTAGAGAATGAGTAAATTAACCATCCCCTAAATTATATGTATAAAAATACATGCTTTCTTATTTCGAGAATGTGACTGTAAAATGCCTTCAAGTGAATGTTATGTCATAATTGATGTAAAGTATATTTTCGATGCAAAACAGTAGGAAGTAGGTTAGTACAACCTTAGTTTGAAAATATAAACCAAACAATAATGATTTACCGCAAATTTAGAGCTAAGTTTTCTTAAAAAGAGTTGCCTCTATTTTTATATTTCTAACTATTAAACCTAAATATCGATGTGTATAAAAAAACATATTCATACATGGAGGGCAAGTCTGCTGAAACTATTCTAACAACCCGTTAGATAAATTCACTCAGAGAAGTTGTGAAGACTTTGTGATGGAAATGTCATTATTGTCCAGAGACAGGTAAATTTGGGCTAGCTTTCTTAATAAGAATTTATGAGGAAAAAAATACTAATAAGTGTAGGTGACATTGAGTTGCGAAACATGAAAATATTATAATATAAATTGCAGAGGATGTTCTTAGTTTTGTTTCGTTTTTATACAGAAAGTGCTATCTCCTCTTTAGTTCCTAAATTTTAAATTAATACATGATGAGGGTAACAGTCTTGATTATTTGGCTAGGTAACATTAATATTTATCAGTAAATTGAATATCTTGCTATATGGGGTAGTTACATTGTAATATTGAGTATGTGACTTCAAAAATAAGCGCCTTTTGATGCATTTTATATCATACTACAATAGGTCTACGTCGAATCATATAAATATTTGATTTCAGGGAGGTCAAGTGGATAATAGTGGTCTAAAAAGAACGCTTGTTTGCGAAGTGTATCACTCTCTTTTAGGAATTTCAGAATAGACTGTCATCAAATATCCGGGGGTTTTTTGTTACTCTCTAGTTTTTGCGATCTGTGAATGCGTTGAATCTAAGGTAGGAGGGGTGGTCAATCAGTTTTGAGGATCGGTAGGGAAAAACAGAGAAAGATGGATGGCTGTTTTGGGGGGTGTTAGGACAAGTTATGACAAGTCAGGACCTGCAGCCGTACGCTCCTGCCTCGTCTACTTAAGAAGCAGTAGCTAATGGCAGACCGTCAGTCACAACTTTTTCAACAATGGAGAAGGTTGAGCACCGCGCAATGATCATATTTTTGACCAAGGAATGCAAGAATGCAAAAGAGATCCATGAACGCATGGTTGCAGTGTACACGGACACCGCCGCTTCCTAAGCAACCACTGCTCGCTGGAATAGGGAAATTTGCCATGGTCGTGAGTCCCTTGAAGATTACCTCCGTCCAGGACGCCCGTCAGACGTGACCAACGAAGACAATAAACCCGTGTGGAGAGGATGATCCTTTGAAATCGACGGGTAAAGGTCGAAGAAATCAAGCGAGAATAACACATGAAAGTGTTATCAATATCATCCACGACAATTTGACCATGACCAAGGTCACTGCCCGTTGGGTCCCTAGAAACTTCACGCCCTATGATCGACTTTAACGTCGTCCAAGTTCCTAAGGCCAGAGTTGCACAAACTGCCCTGCGCGAGTGTGGATTCGAGTTTACTACCATCTCCCCTACAGTCCAGATCTGGCCCCTAGCGACTACTTTTTATTTCGCCAGCTTAAGGCTGCACTGCTGGACGCCGGTTTGGAGACTATGAAGATGTTCAGCTCGCCGTCTAAGAGTGGATTAAACAGCAGTCGGGAGATTTGTGGTTGTCGGGAATTCGAAGCCTCAGGGACAAGTGGCGCATGTGCAATAAAGTCGAGGGTAGTTATATTGAAAAATAATAAAACACTTTTCCACATATCTCGTTTCCTTATAACGGAATTGCAAAACTTATTCACCGCCCCTCGTGAATTTACATTTAAAACTCACAAAATAAATCAAAAATGCTTTTGGATATTGCCCGACCGCTTAAAGAATTTAAAGAAAGTATTTTCTCGCTCCTGAAAACGATAAATTGTGAACTAATTTCACCACTCTCCTTAAGTAAGACGTTCGCCCCAAAGAGTGATTAGTAGCTTTTGTAGAAATAATGATTGTAATCGATATGTGCTACAACGTAAAAGAATAAACATCCTCAGTTACATTTTTCCGAAGAAATATACTTTTATATGCAGTGCTTTATTTTATCCAGAACCTAGGCCAGTAGATTTTTGACTAAGAGACATAGGAAGACAAATATAATATTATAGAAGACACTGTTTTCGCCAATAGCGAGTAAATTATTGTATAATGTAACCACTTTCTTGAGCACAAAGTTTATTGAACCGTAAATAGTTTCGGTATGAAGCTTTCCATACCATCTTCAGCCGTAAACTAAGAGAAATTAAAAAGAAAACAGAAATACTAAAATATACAGAAACCGGCAACTGACATTAATCAGGAAGCGTTAGTTTTAAGTGATTAACAATATTTTTAAAATGAGAATTGATACGTAGCGGCTACATTTTGGTGACCCTGACCTTCGGACAAATTAGAGTTTGGGATTTCTTTGATTAATATAGATTCGATATTTTTCTTTAAGCAAAATCCTTACATTGGTAAATAATTTGGGCACTTGTGAAATTAATTATGTAGTTGGTGTTTTTCACATAGGTAAAAATACTAGAAGTATCACTTGCTCTACGAATATCCCCCTTATGTTCACAAATACGTTTATTTAATGACATCCCGGTCAGGTAAATGCCTGTATCTATATTAGGCAATTCATGTTTAGTGGACCGAAATGTTTTTCTAATAGTTGAATGATATTTGAAGGTGGTTAAGTTGGGAGATACTATGGGGATTAATCCTTTGAACAAGGAGGGCTATGGAAGAGCTAAGCAATTATTTTTACATATTAGAGCTTTCTTTTGAGAACGGTAGAATATTGCCTTAGCTGTCGATAGGCTCTCCTCTATAAGGTAGAGGGTCTATTTTAATTCATTGAACAAGCATGTAATAAAGGAAATCTCATATTGTAAGAAACAAGGGTCAGAATTTTAATTATTCAAATATAAAAACTTATTCCAGTAAATAATTGAAATGATATCAAAGAACAAGCAATATAATAAAATTGTTTTACTACCGTTAAAATTAACATATTTGAGGAAAAACAACAGATATGTGATAAAAAGTAGCGTAGGAAAAGTTATGTTCAAATCGAATAAAATCTGTAATTATGCTTGTCATAGGGTGAGCGTGAAGAGGTCACAACGGAAAATAGGGATACAGATCCCATTGCGAGGGTTAAATAAACAAAATCTAGGTCGGTTGGCCTAAATAATCATTTCTTAGAGGGTCTGGGATAAGAAAAACTAATGGTAGAAAAATATATATCTTTACCATATAACAATAAATAAAATGAAATTTGGGGTATCAAACAGAGAGGGGGAAGGTAATACAAATTGATCGACGTGTACGCGAGTCCGAGAGAGGATGCACGGTGATTGAGTCCAGAGAAAATGGAAGAGTGCAATTATCAGGGAGAATCACGTAAAGCATAATTGACTGGAGGCTTAAATACGGTGATTAAACGGTGCGCTGCAAAGTTAAACTTCCAAGATTCTTTCTTCATTTAACTCGCTAAGAAAGGAGTCGTTGAAGGAAGTCGATAGCCGAGTGATAGATGCCTGTCAGTGTCTATCGTCTGTCGGCGGGAACTCTGGCCTTAGGTACGAACAAGGCCTGTTAGAGGTGACGCATCGCGTTAGAAGATGGAAGCCGTTGGGACGTGAAATAGGACGTACGAGACTGTACGTGACTGCTAACGAAGGAGGCCTGTATTGTACTAATTTCTCAAAACTTTTCTCGAAGTATTTAGACGGTCTTGGCCAAAGTGGGTCGCCGGGAGCCGTAAAAATGAAAATGGGGCCGGGGATCTCATTAGACTTGGGGCGGCAAGGGGGGGCGCGGAGGATAGTAGCGGCGTGCTTTAAAGCTTTGCGCAAACGTCCTTGTCACCGTGGGTCTGGCGCAGATTAGACGGTGCGACGGCAGGAAATGAAACCCAAACGGCTCACGCGGTCCCGCAAAAATTTCGCGCTCCCTTGGGGCTGTCTAGACGTGCAGATGTGTAACTTCTTAGGCGCCACAGGTAGATGTTGGGTTCTAGTGGGGGAGACCTTCTCTCTCTGGCATCTCATTAACTCCCAAGATGAAGCTTACGAAGGAAGTGACATCAGACTCATATAGGGTAATTACACGGCTAAACTTCTCATAGGGACATAATTACAAAAAGGGATGCTACCGGGTACTCTGCATAGTAATAAGTCAAATAAAGGGGACTAAGGAAATGCTCGGTATTCCCATTACCAAATACATCAAGAATAAAAAAAACATTGATAATACATTAAGAGAGACATATTAGTTATTAATAGTCTGGGTCAATATAGTCTCGTTAACCAGGATTTAAAAAAAAAGAAAAAGAAAGGTCGCACAATATAAAAAAGGCACATACAAACTGGGTAACTCATCCAAATATATTTACACAATAATAAAACAAATAATGGCACATATTCTTAAAATGCATTACACAAAACTACAAGAATAATAATACAATAGTTATCAATAGTCAGGGTCATCATAGTCTCGATAACCAGGGCTTACATTCAAGGATAGTAAAAAATCCCAGAAAGGTCCCACAATACAAAATAAGGTAAATACGAACAGACAACTCATCCAAAATAAATACACAATAATAAAAAAAAATAATGGGACATATTACTATATCGCATTACACAATTATTCTTCAACGGCACGGTATCGTGTAACCGGGTGGCAAAATCCACTAAAGTTACCACGTGAATGTATCCTTCACTCGAAGGGGAGTATATTGAACAGATGCGATCAATTGCGACATCGAAAAACGGCTCTTAGTTTAGGAGTCCTCTCTCCCACTTCGCGGGCTTAACTCGTGCTTTGACGGCCTGCTTTTGGCAGATGTCGCAAGACCTTCAGTAGCGATGCATTTCTTTTGGGTGGTCTTCGATTGGCTAAAATGGCATTAAATAGGCTGTCATGTGCAGTACTTAAAATGTGACATACGTGGGAACCCGGGACACAATACTCGCGTCAGTGGTGTACCGTTTTCTGAGCACGCATGGTAAAGTTAACTGTCCGTAACTTGGTAGGAGAATACCTTGTTTCATCGGGTGGCTTCTCGCTCTTTATACTGGGCTTTAGCCCACAGAGGTCGGAGGAAATCGCAGTTCTTTTGGTTTCTTGCGAAGTCTTCAGTCATGGCCTTCTTGAATTCTGAAAAACGTGAGGTTTCTAGCTGCGAGGGAATCTTCGAATCTTTTACCACTTGCAAACGAGTAACCACTGGTTGGGCCACGGAGTTGGGGGAGACCCTTGAGCTCTGGCCAATCAAGACGGATCACGATTTAAAAGGAGCTGCTACTACTTCTTCTCAGCCAGTGAAGTACTCACAATCGATGTAGCACTTACCGATGGGAAATCGATTAGCGCGCAACAAGTAGTCGTGAATGACGGCGAATTTATTATGGTCCTGGGATACTGGGAAAAGCAGCATGTCCGACACAACTAGGCAGATGTACTATATATCTCTTACAAGAGTGGAGATATGGCAGCCCTTAATTGTTACGGATTCGAACTTAAGGTAAGCATGGGTATTCTTATTAAACAAGAAGTTTACCTGGTGGCCGCTGGGATTTGAGGTGCTCGGGAGAGGAAAAGCTTCCGATAGTGTTGACAGACGTGCAGACTTGTACAGATCTGGCATACCTGGTGGGAAGAATATTCCTGAGTTGAAAGTTCTGGGTGCAGTTCGTTTTCACGTGACCCTCCACACCACAAGAAAAAAAAATGATAGGTCTCCTGGGGAACGATGTCGTGAGGGGGTTGTGCTGAAGAGAATGGTTTTACATCCTAGTGTTCGGACGAAAAGAGTGGTTTCGGCTTCGACAGCCAGTTACTTTGGCTAACTTGTCTCCATATTGCGGGACGAATTTACCTTTGTTTGGCTTAGGTTTCAGGGAAAGGGGGCCGCTTCCTTCCCTTCTTTTGGCTAAAGGTTGTGGCTTGCCTCTTCCGTGCAATCCGTGAATGTGAGGCACCGCCGGTCTTTTACAAAAGATCTGACTTTAGCCGGAGGTGAAGCTAACAAACTCGTCTCTCAGTAAGAAGTCAACGAGGGCATCGTAGTCATGTGGGATTTTATAAGCATCGAGCCAAAGGTTTAGTTGACACTGAAGGGTGTACCCAAACTACGGTATGTTTAGCTTGCCCTAAAGCGGTCATATCTGAAGTTAGATAAGTACAAGCCTGGAGTCATGTTATATATCCCCAGTAATTTAGATTTTAAGGTCGAATAATCAATTGTTGCCTCCAAGGAAAGTGATATGAATATTCTCGGAGTTGAGAATTTACCAAGAGCAACAATTGAGCCACTACATGTGCCTCGATATCCCAGTGCTTGATTTCAAAGATATTCTCAAAGAGGATTAAGAATACTCCGGAATGCTCGCCTTCCTTGAAAACCTGAAGCTTAACAGACGTGGTAGGGGGAGCTTCTGAACTCTAGCTGATTGACAGCATCTCGTTCCTATTTATACTCTTTTCAAATTCATGAAGACGGATTCTTCCCTTTCTTCTCGTTTTTCTTTTTCTCTTCTTTGTTCTCGTTCTTCGGTTCCTTTTTCTTGCTCCTTCTCTTCTGTTTCTCTTTGTCGTCTCTCTTCTCTTTTTGGTCCTTTCCACCTGTTTCATATATTCTAAGAGGCCCTTGCTGCTGAGCCCAAGAGACTCTCCTGCAACTTAAATGCGTTAAAAATTGAAGACATTTTATCCGTTCGGCAAACTTTCAAGAAAAGCACCACCAAAAAAATAAAAAAAGGGACTTATTAGGCACACAGGGAAAGTATGGTAGGCTTTGGCAGACCTATGATTCTTTACTTAGAAAAACAAAAGGAGCGATAATTTTTTCGCAGGGCGCGAATTCTTAATTAGAGTCTAAATATACACTCTGAAATTTCGTAACCCGGTGTTGCCCAATACACACAAAGAAAACTACAGCACAATACAGGAAAAGGAAATAAGATTAACTCCTTTAAAATAAGGCAGACGTTTTATGATCCCTGGAAACGGTTAACGTTTAACACGGTCAAAATATTAAATAGAAAATATGCACAGAAAAGGGAAATTGGTAAAGGCTTTTCTACAGTTTACTAAAACCAGAACCTTTAATATACAAGAATAACACCCATTAAAATCTGTCGCAGGTTTAAAAGAGATAACATCAGATACTGCAGGTAACCATAAAATAATATAGATGTCGTAGGGTGACACTAGACACCTGACACCAGAATATAATATATAGATATCGTAGGGTGACGGTGAAGAGGGTACGTCATAAAATCGGGTTACTGACCCCAGTGCGAGAGTTAAATAAACACAATCGAGTATGATTTGCCTAAATAATAGGTTCATAGAGGTTCTGGGATTAGTGTAACTGTAGCAGAATGGCCCTATTTTCTGATCAGTCCACTCTTTGACACCACTTTTGTAGCGGAGGGCTTTGTGGTACGTGAGTTACTTCTTTGATTAAGTAGGCTTTGATCTAAAAGTGCTAATTCGGTTGTTTTGTTCTTAAGGAAGAGCTATTTCAACACGTAAGGATAAGAGGAAACACAAGATTTATACTAAAATAAACATATATTCTAAAAGAAACACTTATGACAAACAAACAGTTAACACATTTCTATCCTTGTCTCCATGCTAAAGTCGACTATTCCGCTTGTCATCTAAGCTTCTCACAATGCGTGCTATGACAAAAATAAACAACACGTAAGGATAAGAGGAAACACAAGATTATACTAAAATAAACAAATATTCTAAAAGGAACACTTATGACAAACAAACAGTTAACACATTTCTATCCTTGTCTCCATGCTAAAGTCAACTATTCCGCTTGTCATCTAAGCTTCTCACAATGCCTGCTATGACAAAAATAAACAACTAGGCTACACCGAAACACACCAATTGCCGATTAGTTTTTTGTTTCGCGACTCTATTTGATTAGCGTTAAACATTAAATTAACGTACTCTCGTCTACAAGCAAATATAAATGTTTTTTCTAACTTACATTACAGGAGGGATTAGGGATTGCCGGATGTCGTTGGAGGAGTTATCTATCACTTTGGAGTGTTGCCTTGGCCAATCCTTGAATCTCGTAGAGGTAGTATGGCGGGAGAGAGATGAGACGATGAAACTTCTAATTAAAGAACAGGACCTCGTTGGGGCTGGGTTCTTCTCCTCTCAATCCTACGGAGCTTGAGATGTGAGAGCCACTCGAGTGCGAGTGGGTTTACTTTTCTTCAGTCAGACTTCTTTCAATCTGTAAAAGATTTTTCGGTTTGGCACCGATATTAAGCTTGACTATTTATGTTAATCTGGCCCGGAAAGGGGGGACCGATTTTCTCAATCTGATCCTATAGTTTCTTACGGAAATAATCTTGTATGGCTGAAGGATCGATCTCCACGAACTGAACCTTCTTCTCTCTTATCGAATTCTAATCTTCTTGTCTGGCTGAAGGATCAATCTTCACGAACTAATCCTCCTACTTTCGTATGGACTTCAAATCTTCTCTCTTTCTTTGTGGGGCTTATTTATAGGCGGATTACCGACCCATCTAAAGGGGAGAGTGACCAGGCCACAGGGGCGGGATGGAATGCGAATGGTGAGTTCGCATCTAGGCAGAGTGAGAATTGCAGAGGTTGGCACTGGGTTGCCGAAGTCGGCTCGCTAATTAGAGGCTCGCAACCACATGGCTACTTGGCGTGCCTTTTTATAACCACAGGTTTATGGGTCTCGTAGGTAATTGGATCGTTAAAGCGTCGTTTATGGGCCTTATGTAGTCGCCTTAAAACTTAAAACAGATGTTAGCTCCAACTGCCCAAAGCGGCGAGAAGATCAAACACGGTAGGCAGTTACGGCTATTCACCGGCTACCGTTCCCCCGGGAGCTTTAATATACCTATACTCCTCCGAGATGCTTAATGTAGCCATTTCTCTACAGTAACAACTGATAGAAAATATATAACTTTACTATATACAAATAAAATATTAATAACACACTTAAATAATTGACAATAAATAAAATGAGATCCTGGGTACCAAACAGGGTGGGAAGATACAAATTGCTCGACGGGTACGAGAGTCTGAGAGAGGATTCATAGTGATTGCTTCAAGAGAAAATTGGACAGTGCACTTGTCGGGGAGACTGACGTGAAGCCTAATTGACTGAAGGTTTTAATACGGCGAGTAAACGGGCGCTGCACAGTTGAACTTTCAAGATTCCTTCTTATATCTCGCTAGGAAATGAGCGAGGGAGTACTTCAGACGTTGAATGAAGTCGAAAGCCGAGTGATAGATGCCTCTCCTTTTCTCTCGTTTGTCGCCGAGAACTTTGGCCTTAGGTACGAGCGAGGGCAGGTAGAGATGACGCTTCGTCTTCGAAGCCGGAAGCCGTTGGCTGGCGATGCAGGACGTACGAGACTGTACGAGACTGCTAACCTTGACGGAGCTGTATTGTACTAATTTCTCAAAGCTTTTCTTAAAGTATTTATACTACCTCAGTGGATGCGGGTCGCCGGGTGCCCTAAAATGGGGGACGGGTATCTCATTAGACTTGGCCCGCCAGGATAAGGGGGGGATATTCTCGCCAGGCCTCAAACTTTGCGCAAAGGTCTCAGGCAAATTGCGTCTGGCACCGATCAGGGGGTGCGACGGCGGGAATTCGAACCCAAATCTCGTGCCTCCCTTAGGGCTGTCTGGCCGTGCAGGTGTATCTTCTCAGGCTCCACAGGTAGATGTGTAATTCTAGGGGAAGGGGTAACTTTCTCTCTCTGAATATGCTCAAATTTAATGAAGGAAATTCTAACAAAAAAGCTTACTAAATATTTTTATATAATTAAATAACAGTTTTAAGATTCTAAAATATTATGAAACCTGTAAAAGAATAATGTAAGTAGAATGTATAAATTTACACCTGTTTGAAACTCATGTTGAATTTACATAAATAATTTCAAATTATAATTCATTTTGCCGCGAGTTGTGCGGCTCCGAGGTATTCGTGTGGTCTTTACTACCTACTTTTTACCTCCTACTCCCTTACTTCTACCATTTCATAACCTTTTCACCCGCAAAGTTCCAGAAGCACTGGTTGTAGGACCATGCAAATCCCTCCAGGAGACTCCGTTACTGGGCCAGAAAAAGGGTGCCCATTCTGGGCCGCGGACCCGAAGCCAATTGCATCAGAATATAGAGCTAGAAACATATAGGTAGGGTGAAGAAAGGGAGTGCCAACCGGTATAGCCAGCAATCATGGAACCCGCCGAATTTACTAAGAGACTTCCCAAACTGCAAGAACCAAACGGAAAAAAAGAAAACAGCTCAAAAATTAGAGCCACAGATTTTGCAGATCTCAAAATTCTCCTTACTAGATGCATCGAGACCAAGAACGAATTTACTGTCATTTGTCGAGGAAATAATCACGTGGAACTTCTTTTATCGTTGGCCTGAATCAATACTTTGAAAGAATTAGATCTTGAAGCTAAAGTCTCATCACACATAACAGCTAATAATAGAGTCGAGTGCAAGATGATTAAATATTGGTTTGAGGAGAATTCTGGTAAGAAAATAAAGCAGGAACTTGAAGAAAAACAGGGATGACTGAAAATATGCGAGATCGTGAAATTTAAGGAACAGGCACACTTATTCAAAATTATATTCAACACAAACGAAATGGCGAAAAGTTAATGGAAAAAGGATTACTTGCTTTTAGCATGAAAATACCACCGCCGAACATTCTGAGGGACATATTTGTTAATATTAAATATGTTCCCAATGCTATGCAATGGAGGAACACATGACAGCTAACTGCCCCAAACGGGATGAATTAATATGGTCTAAATGCCGCCTTGAAAGACATTTGTGGAAATATTGCCAAATCCTAAAAAGCTGCATTACTTGCTCAGGCCCACATAGAATAATGGCAATGAAATGCCCCAAACAACGAGAGATCGTTCGAAAAATGGAAAAAGAAATAGGTGAGAAAGACAAAATGAGTAAATCCACATCCTACACCAACGCCACAAAAACTGTTCCCAAAACCAGATGACTTAAATATACATCGGTGGAATGTTCAATGTGAACATTTTAACGTCTAGTTACATTTAAATGTAGTGAATTTTGCTAACCAAGGATCATATGACAAATATAAACAACATGCTGAAAGAAAATGGACTTGAACAGATTAAAATTTAAGATGTTGATTCAAATAAACATTCAAACATAAAGATTTAAAAAAACAATTAAGACAGTAACAGAGCAAACAGCAAGAGGAACACACAGAAAACGAAGATACAGAAACAAGGGAAAGCTCGGAAGAATCAAATGCCAAAAGCTTACGCACAACGCGAATAAAGAGCGATAAAATGAAGAAATGCAAAACCTGAAGAGAAAACTTGCCAATTGAAATAAACCCAATCCCATCAACTTCAACTAACTTAGAAAGATTAACAATCTACAAGAAAAAAAGAATAAAGTAAGTAAGCGTAAAAAATATTAATGTAGTCCCCAAGAAAAGGGCAAACTAAATTAAACTAAATTAATCATGGACAACAGAAAACTAAACATTCTTCAGTTTAATACAAATCGATGGAAAGAAAAAAGGATAACATACAGAAACATATTCGTGGAAATCGACCCAGATGTAATTATAATATCTGGACACGAAATTAATTTAAATAAAAGAATAAACAGCGATAAAATGAAGAAATGCAAAACCTGAAGAGAAAACTTGCCAATTGAAATAAACCCAATCCCATCAACTTCAACTAACTTAGAAAGATTAACAATCTACAAGAAAAAAAGAATAAAGTAAGTAAGCGTAAAAAATATTAATGTAGTCTCCAAGAAAAGGACAAACTAAATTAAACTAAATTAATCATGGACAACAGAAAACTAAACATTCTTCAGTTTAATACAAATCGATGGAAAGAAAAAAGGATAACATACAGAAACATATTCGTAGAAATCGACCCAGATGTAATTATAATATCTGGACACGAAATTAATTTAAATAAAAGAATATTAAAAGCTGGAATTAAAACATAGTAGCCCCAAACCATACAGATGCAGCTTTCAACAGGGTTTATATAAAAATTACAAATAACCTTGATTACCACCCTAAACAAGGGAAAAGAGAAGCATACATGACAACAGAAATTTAAGTGCAACTAACTAATATAATAATATTAAACAAATATCAACCTTCGAGAAGAAACGAATTTCCAATAACAAACTTTACCAATATATTCAATAGTAGATTCCCAGTCATCTTCATGGGAGACCCAAATGCAACCTTCAGAGAATCGAACTGCACACGAAACTATGGGGGCTGGATAACGATTTCTCTCTCGTTGTTTGGTAGACTAGGTTATTTGATCAAACGAAGCCTTCTTAAGATAAAGGAAGATATATAGCTGGATTCTTTATTCCTTGGTTAACAGCTGGAACAAGCTTCGGATATGAAAACTTCTTTCTTCTTAAATAATAATGATAACTGTCCTATTTTGACCAAAATACACGTATATAAATAGTCATTCTATCTACTCATAATTCTACAAAATTCAACCAATCAGGATTGAGATACATTTAATTGTCATTCTTAAGTTCGTTGTGGAATAACAGATCTTAGCCTTAAAAAAATGGCTAATGAGCTTTTAGACAGAAGCATTACAATAATTCCCCAATCAGCCTTACGATAGATTTAAAAAGCTAATAACGCTCAAACTGTTTGCATGTAACATGGCTAAAATCCTTTTCGCTCCAAGACTGCGCTACGCTCTGAATAGAGTTAGTCCAGACAAACCTAGGAATCTTACGAAGTCCTACTCTACATAGCTTCAAATAACAGATTTTCACATAGGCGAAGAAATCATCAACGCCTCAAGACCACTGACCTTACTGCTACCCGGTAGTACTGTCGCCGGCGTACAAGCGCGCGCGTGGGTGAGCACCCGTTGGAGGACGACATTTCTCGCCTCGGATTTTACTTCTATCCAGACCTCAGCAGCATACTTCGTTCCTAATAACTTCTCTGCTAGTCGAGGCCTGTAGATACCACCTGTTTCTATCGTGTCCGAACCCTGGTAGGAAGCCCTACTAGCGGCGCGAAAAAGGAGACTCCAGTAGGTGACGGAGTGGAACGTACCGTCAGGTGGGCCCTGCTTAGGCATTTTAGTATAGGTAGGTCAGAGCAAGGTGGAATGAGCTGATATCAACAGGAAAACTACTTGATTAGGAGATTGGTAGGCCCAGAGGAAGAGAATCACCCCTGACTGGCCGTCATGGATGACCAAAGGGATGAAAAAAAAAATCCCGCTCTGGGTCATAGAGCGTCACCCCAAGCCGTCGAGGAAGAAGGTCTTCTTGACCATTTTTGCTAACATTGGGGTTGCACTATCCCGATTGGTGGGCCTATTCTATGGGTACCTGGCTATATGCGACAACAAACTTGACGTCGAAAAACCTCAAGGACTATGCTCCTACTCTAAACTCGAAGAAACCGGCTTGTCACCAAAGGTCCCACCACATGTGTCTGCCTGAAGGTCAATCATCTGTCGTCTCCTTGATCCTTGAGGTGGGTCGCATAGTGCAGAAGAGATCAAGGCCAAACTCGAGGAAAAACAAAATTGGGCAAAGGTTGACGAGATATATATATTTAAAATACGTGAGGGAGGGGAGTACACCCACCTCTTCAAAGCAACCTTTCAAACAACGTAGATGGCCGCCAAAGCGTCAGAGGCAGGATTAATTATGTTCTGTACCAAGATCTCAGCCTCGGGCATTGAGAGAAAAACTTTTGATTTAGTGCAGGTCTGCTTCTCGTGCTACGCTCTAGAGCAGCACACAACTAAACAATGCACATTCCAGAGCAAAGTGTTTTCAGAGTGTGCCGGAACCGGCCACACCTGCAAAGAGTGTACCAATGGGGGAACAAAAAAGTGCCTAAATTGTGGAGGTCCTCCTCGCATACTATCCATGTCTTGCCCCATGAAGAAGACCCTAGTTAACGACATAAAGAAGAACCTACTGAAAGAAAAAACCCGAAAGACGAACACCACCTACACCCAAGCGACGCAAAACCGGGACAAGGGCAAACTTTACTACAGTTATACCCATCAAAGAATTTTGACCTGGTTATGTGCGTGATTCACGCCCATTTTGTTAGCATAGCCAAACCGAGAACCTACGCCATCGAACTTAAGATGATGCTCACCCAAAACAGGATGAAACCAAAGTGGTTCCCCGACAACCTCCCCACCTCGACTGAACTCTATCAAACCAAGACGCGAAGCGAGCCCAGCGCGACATCAAGGAGCCGATCGAAATCCAGAGCCCCCCGATTGCATAAGCGAGAAGATTCCGCAACACCCGAGAAAATGGAAACCGATCTGCCGACAAAAAGGCGAGTGCCTAGCAAGAAGCGAGCCAACAAACCAGGCCCGCCAAAGAGGACAGAAAGGCAGCACCCAACCAAAAGACCACAGACATAAACATAAACAAGGAAAGTTTAAGTATGAATATGACAGTAATGCCATCGAGGAGGAAATGCTTTTGGCTCTCAGAGGAGGAAGCATTGAAATCTGCCCCAAGTCATGCTTTAATTTTCGCACGAGCAATTTAAAAAGAAAAGGTCAGGCAGAGTGAGGTCGCCAGCACGCGAAGAGCAAGCAAATGTCCAGACCACCCTAGACGAATAGCATAGCTTATAACACTATGTTTATTAGCAAAATTAAGATCTTTTCGCTAAACGTCAATGGTTGGGAAAATAAAAAATTCGCATATAACAACATCATCCGCGAAGTAGATAGAGACATAGTTATAATCTCGGAACATGGACTTAGTACAGATGCGAACCCCTTGAGAATATATTACTAGAATGTAATTACGGCTACCCATTCAAATGAAAGATATGATGGTGTCCCAATAGCTGTACTGAAGGGCATCAAGTTCAGGGAAATCGCAGACATCGAAGAATCGTATCTGGCCATTATAATGAGAACAACCATCGATAACCTTGTTATAGATAGGGGCTACCAACCCCCAAGACGTACCCGACTTCATCCGACTATTCAGAAGGAACACCTGAACCATCCTGATCGGAGACCTCAATGCCTGCTGCAGAGAAGCAGGTTACACAAAAGGGGTCGATGGATCGGAAACCTCCCTGAGCTTGCTTATTGATCGAGATCGGGTGCGAAGAGTCGGCCCAGAATTTCGAACATACCTTGATATCATCCTCCTCAAACTCCAACTGTGCTCTTAACCAAGTGACAGTTCCTGGCCATACACCCCATCAGACCATGTTAGTATGGTCACTTCAGTGGCAACCTCCCATATACAGGTGAAGATTCCATTCCGAAGGTGCAAGCCTAATGCAAACTGGGAAGAGTATAGAAGAGTACTACAGGACTACCGGCTAGAGGACATTATGAAGAGAATAAAGGAGGCGGAGAGGGTGGCTATTCCTAGAGAAGCATAAAAGACTCCCAGCACCATGATGGGAGGAGAATATAACCGAAAAAAAGAACAGGCTATATTAACTAGTGTTGGAGATAAGTCGACTTGGGAATTAAACAGATCGCCACCGAGAGCTCCGGAACCTCCTTTTTGGAGCTGAAACTCATCATAGCATGAAGTCGAAAACGAACTGGAATGGAAACATAGAAGGGATGGACCTGGAAGGTGATCCAAGGAGGTTTTGTAGCCAAATTAAGAGATTAAGTTGCACACTCCCCGCCAAAACCAACATCAACGTCATAGTGGATAGGAAGAAAATATCAGAAGACCAAAAAATAGAGCACCAATTCAGGGAACATTGGAGAAGAAAGTTTACCATCACATATGAGGAGAACCAGGATTTGGATATGGATTATGAAGAAGAGATCTTGGCGGACCTGGAAGCACGAGAGGGGGGCTTAACTCCTTTCCATTTTGTCGATGCTACCAGACAAAAAGAGTAGGTGGCTAGATCATTCACCCATCAGGAGTTTGAGGCAGTCCTCAAAAGCTTTAAGCAAAAAACCTCAGGCATTTCAGGTATTACCAAAGCACACCTGACATATGCACATGAAAATATCAACACAGCAATTTTAAACCTGTTTAATGCCTTATTTATGCTGGTTATTTCCCCGATCAATCCAAGAGGGCATGAATGATTTTTTTCTTAAAGCCGGGGAAACCCAAATGGGAATTGAATCGTTACAGTCTCATATCACTCCTGGAGTTCATAGGGAAGCTCTTTGAGAAATTGATTAATGATAGGCTCAGGGACTATCTTGAAGATATCTGGAAAGTGAAAAACCCCTTGCCCTGTTGAATGAGCACATTGCCGTTGCTAAGGCTGAGAACAAAATGGTAGATTAGATCCTTCTTTGTGACTACCTTTGGGACCGCGAGGCGAGCATAAAAAAACAACAGCGTCGAGGGGTAACCATTTCCCATGAGGACCGGCGTGCCTCAAGAAGGCTGTCTAGGTCCGACCCTGTATACGATCTATATAAGCGACCTTCCCTTTCCCACCAATGATTACGCAGACGACATCCAGCTGGCCAACGATATTTCGCAATTGATCACCAGCGATTATCCCAATCCTATCGACATCGCGAAAAGAACAGCAGGGGAAATCAACAACTGCAATGCCTACGATGCTCATAACAAGATCCACACCAATGTGGAAAAATTTAAAGTCCTCCCTATCGAACAAAACAAAACGGCCGACGTTCTATTGTGAGACGAATTCTATCCGTACACCCGCGAAGCTCGAGTTCTTGGATTAAATATAATATCAACAGGATACGGCAAACATATCAATGTAAGGGTCGCACAAGCCAAGCAACAATTATGTCAACTCTACAGATTTAAGGGGCTCTCCGCACGGAACAAAAGAAAACTGTACCTTGCCCTGGTGAGGCCAATTCTGCTATTTGCCGCTATTCCAATGCACCTAGAGGGCAATACTCAGCTGTGGAAAGTGCAGTCGGTACAGAACCAGGCTCTCCGATTTATAGTTAATGCCTCTAGACTGGACCACATCCTCTCGAACAGACTTCACGCTATCCCAGAATTAAAACCCTTAAGCGTAATCCTACAAAACAGGGTGAAATCGATTTGGAGGAAGATCCAAGAACATCTAACAGAGACAATAAACCAAGATCTACGATAACCTAATATTGACAACCGACTTCGACACTACAAACGTGGATTCAATAGCAGCCGTCTGGGTACGCAAGAGGATGTGATGCCCTTATTTAGATAAAAAACCCAGAAAAACTCCGAAAACTTCACGAACAGGACCATGAAAACTAGATTTTATACATGTTTTATATAAAAAAAGGTTCGTAGTGGACAACTAACTAAAATAAAATAACATTAAATCAACAAATTATAAATAAATTTGTGAGGGAACCACACTGGTTTCTCTTGAGCAGAACGGAACTTCCATGTGCTGCCGAAGGCCCGGTTAGGTATAAATTGGTAAGCCTAACCCCCCACTTTGACAAGCAGTAGCCTCGAACCGTGTCCACGACGATTCACTTTTACTCGGGCAGAATAGCCTCTGCAAGAAGATTCGATGCCATTCAAGAGTAGAGCTGTTTCCCACTTACTGCCCTCCCAACCCCTGGGAGAGCCTCGGACATAAATAGCGCTCGACTCCCATGAAGAGACACAGAGTTGAGAAGTCTCGCTCGGACCCCAGAAGATTTTCCATAGTTCCAAATCAGGTGCTAACAACAGAGCAAAGTGACAGCTGAACTATTTTGTGTATTTGGAATTAGCCCCAGCAGTGAGGTAATTCCACTTAACGATCGCCACCGAGTGATTTTTCCGGCTTCTCTCGTCAACACCTGTCGAAGCCTTACTTCGTTCGCCCCTTATTTCGTGTGGCCAAAATACTCTTCCCTGGACCGGAGGTTACCGCTCCCCCCCTTTCTTCTTGGAGAACTGTCATTACTTCAAGTTCCCTCTCAGAAGTTCTGAGCAGCCTCACCTCCAGTGCAAAAGACATCCGTAAGTCAAGCCCTTTCCCCCCTTTAGTAACCCAATTGAGATATTCCCCCCCTCATTTGAATAGTCTCCTCCTGTAATACCTTAAGTTCTAACTTCATAGTCTGATTTATAATTACAATTTCCCCCTTCGTTTACTGATGTGATTTTGCCCGTTAATTCTCTGAGGTAATTTTACTTATCAATTCTCTCGTTATTTTTGTGTAAATAAAATTATATTTTCGTATATGCTTCTTTAAATAACCTTGAGCTTTGCTATTATCCATAATTTACCTGACCTCGTTGCACTCTCTCACGCTACTCAGCCCGTCTAAATTAATGGTGTTCCGTCCTATTGTTGGTTCGCTTGTAAGTTATCAGTCCCTTCCCCATAGATATAATATGGTATTGATGTAATATAATGTCATACCACGACCAAATTTAATCAAAAGATCTGAAGTACAAAAATGTAAAAGTAAAATAACATGTACAGCGTATTCGAGCTATGAGTAAGCTCTAAATCTCAAACATCATGCCAAACAAATACAAAGGCTTGAATGATTAATTCTCATATCTAATACGCTAAGAAATAAAGAAAACGAGGAGAAGATGATGCCAGATAAGCTGGCACACATTCTCTTCTACTATAACACTTTTTCTTACTATAACCTCTCCTACTACCTTACACCCATTTTTTCCCATCTTTTATTATCAATCAATCAATTTCGTTCACCTATTGGCTTAAAAACCTATCGTATATGAATAAAAGAAAACTATATATGGCAATGGTAAAAACATGTTTATTGTATCCTGCCATCCCTCTTCATCTTGCCAGTAAGAAGCAAATAAAAAAGAGCAAATAGTCCAGAACAAATCTTTATGTTTTATAAATGAAGTGACCCTTTGGCACCGGATCCAGTCTATTGTACTGTATAACACTACTAAAATTGGGGCACTAAACATGACTTTACATGAAAAAGCAAAATTGATATGGAGAAAGATATACTCATATAACCCCAAAAGGATACTTCAAGAGCTAAGATTCCCTGAATACGAAAACTGGCAAAGACACTATCGGCAACGATTTCACAGCAGCCAACTGCGTACGCGGGAAGCTGTTGTACCTATATACAAATAAACAAATACCGGAAAGACACAAACGTCATATTGTAAAACCCAGAAAAGAAGGAAGTTATACAATCCTAATCTGTTACTTACTCTAAATTAAAATTAGATTAATAGATCTGTAGTGGGGGAAAAAAAGGATCCATAGTGGACAAAAAAGAATTGAAAAAACAACAACAAATAACAAGCTATAAATCCTTGGCAGGAGATATCTGTCTGGTTCGGGTCTCTCATTGAAGGATCGAAAGTCAATCACAACTCTAACCTGCCTAGAGTCTTCTTCTGCAGCAAGTGAATGGGTGAAGACTATGAAGATTTCAACGGCCTCACTACACCTTCTTTCAACAGTCTTGAAGTTGCTTTGGCAATTTGTAGTTTCTCCATTGGAAGTGGCGTTGGGCGGGCAAAAGTTGATGGGGTCCTACCCGTCTCGATGGTGTGAACTACGGAATTAGTCGGTGAACTAATATCAACAAACTCCGGGTTATTTGTAGTCTCATATTTGCGAAGAACTGTCTCTCAATTAGGTGGAATATGCGAGAGTTCAATAATAATACACGAGATCACTGGTTTGCTTGACGGAATTAGTTTAGAAATTAGGCTACTCTGGTTATCAATTACGACACCACAAGCAGAGTCTACTAAGAGGTTAAAATGAGCAAGAAAATCGGCTCCTAATAATGGCGGCGTAATATCTGCAACTACGAGCGTCCATGTAAATAAACGTTGCAGGGTAGGGATGCCTATTTCCTGTTGGACTTCTCCATGCACTCTTATCTTCCCTCCATTAGCCGTCGCGATGTTAACACACGATTTGCGCATAAACATAATTGCACTATATTAAATGGAATTAAGGACCCGCTCACGCCAGTGTCTATCGAAAATTCGCACTTCGTCTCATTAATTCTGGAAGCCACAGTGAGAAGGCTCGGCACGCCAGTCGTAGAATTCATAGCGGCCTGATTTTCTCGTTTTCCGAGGGGTTTGGCGAAGCCGGTCTAGACGATGGCTGCATTTGAAGGTTCTCACCTCACTTTGGCCAGCTGCATCCTGCTATTGACTCTACATCTGGTCAAATTCAAATACCGGGCTACCGAGTATACATGAAAAATCATTCTCGGGAAAAATTTGATGGCGCTGCAATAACTATCATGGGGCATATCTCATTCCAACATCTACCAGAACTCGACGAAACCTTTGCGGCAGGAGAAATAAGCACACTGGTAGGAAACTTCGTGATAGCGGCAGTCTATTAACCCCCTCATCGAGCCTATCTTCCGATAAATAACTTCTACACACTGTTTGAGCGCCACAGAATAGCAATCTTAAGGGGCGAACTCAATGCTAGATGATGTGCGGCGGGCTATGCTAGAACCAACGAAAGAGGCTGAAACTCAGAATTGATTATAGGAAGAAAAAACATCCAAAGAATAGGGCTGGATTTTCGACCTATTTCACTTCCACAGCAGCCACCAAACCTGACATAATCATAACAACTGATGGCTTGCCCTTCAACTATCATATTGAGTCGGGCCCAACAGTCCCAACTGATTACATTGCGATCCTCACCACAATATCTCTTGCTCCGATCCAGCTTCCAGTCTTTCTCCGCAAAAACCATGTCTTAGCCAACTGGGAACATTACAAGAGACGACTAAGTCTTTACGCCCCAGCTGACCTAAGATGATAATTACGTCCATACTAGAAGCCAACCGCAAGTGCATACAAAAGACTGGGTATAAAACACCTCCTCAGCCCATCTGGACCGAGAAGATGAGGGAGATCGCTCGTGATCACAGGGAAATGTACGAAGAGATAAGACGGTCAGGTACTAACCTAGAAAGAAGTTTGCTTATTCGGTGCCTAACCACCGAACTAACAGAGGTTATCAACCTTTAACAAGAGGATATATGGAACAGCTTGATAGCCAAAATCGATTCTACACTACCCGGCTAAATTTGGGCGTCAAGATAATAATCCAAAAGGAATAACCGGAAGAACTAAGGCTCTAATATAAGAGAACGGATATTATATAGCAGGGCCGTCGGTTCTAGAAGAAAGATTTAAAAATTATTGGAAAAACTTCTTAGGTATCACCCTAAAAAACAATAAAGAGTTCAACCAGGTATTCGAAGGCCAACTGATCCAAGATCTGAATGAATTTATACAACGCACGCACCTACAACATAAAGTAGACGAAGGAAGGGAGATGACGGGCCATGGCTGTCCCATAACACCAGAGGAGATCATGGTCACTGTGAGAACCTTTGAACAAAGGGCACTAGGCTGGACGGGTATCAACCAAAAAACTTGTTAAATCCCACACAGGAAATCGTTCAGGGAATCACACATGTTTACAACACTTCTCTGAACACAGGTTACTTCATTGATGGTTTTAAGATTGCTTAAATAATCTTCATACTTAAGGGAGGTAAATCCCCTGCTCAATTGGTCAATTATAGGAAAATTGCCCTGCTAGGATTCGTTGCGAACGTATATGAGAAGCTTCTGGCTGACATGATTCAAGAACAACTAGCCGAGATACTCGTAGGAGCTCACAATCCTCGCCTTCCTAACGGAAAACCTCACATGCAGCAAAGTTGAGAGAAAATATATAGACGTGGTGCTGTCGGATGCTAAGAAGGACTTCGATGAGTTCTGGCTGAGAGGGCTACAATCCAAGATCCTCAACCTCCAGCAAAACCCTATCCTGGAAAGGGTCCTTTGTGACTATATAATGGAGATGCGAGCCTAAATCGCTATCAAGGGCTACAAATGGCCTGAATTCGAACTTGAGGCAGGAGTTCCACAAGGCAACTGTCTGAGTCCGTTGCTATACCTCGTGTACACAATAGACCTCACCACACCAGTGAGGGACGATTTGATGTATCTGCAATACGCAGATGACATCACAAAAATAGTTCCAAGTCCATTTAAGAACGCTGGAGTTCAAGCAAGAGAGACAGGTGCCGAGATTGATAACATCAATCTTTTAGAAAAAAGGGGAAAATAAAGACTAACGACCAGAAGTTCCTGATAATTCCGATGAACTGCCGGAAATTAGACGAAATCCTCGTTGAGGATAAAATTTATCTATACTCTAACGAGGGAAAGGTCCTAGGCTTACGTCATTACAAATCAGGATACAAGGCCAACAGAGAGCTGAAGAAACTCTACCGTTTCCGAAGCCTCAACGTGCCAAATACGAGAAAACTCTTCACGGCCTATGTACGCTCCATCCTGGTGTACCCAGCCGTGTTCACGCAGATGCCAAGCTGTACCTTTTACATGACGATACAGAGGGTACAGTATCAAGCCAGACTGCTTATAACGGGCACGAAAAGGATTGACCGTATTCGACGATCGGTTCTACACGGAAGAACCGGAATTAAACCTGGGGCTAGGGAGAAAGACATTGGGCAAAGTAAAATAAGACAACGCACAGTAGAAAGGACATCACTATTCCCCAGCGAAATAAACTGTGCAATACAAAATATAAGACCCATCTACACTTAACGATAAAGGAAAGGCAATAAACTTTAATAAAACGAAGCGAAGTGCCCAAATTAAAATTTAAACAAAACAAAGATAAGAGAAAGAATAATAGAAAGTATAAAGAAAAAGAGTCAAAGTGCCCAAGCTAAAATCAAATTAGAATAAAAAATGAGAAGAAGAAGAAATAATCCCAAAAATTAACCAAAATAGTAATAAGAAAAGGAAGATAGTCTAACAGCAATAAAAAAACGTAAACAAAAAGAGGCGAAGTGCCCAAACAAAGATTCGAATTAAAAATAAGAAATGAATATTTAAAAAACATAGTAAACGAAAATAGAAAGAGTAAGATAATTGAACTGCAATAACACTAATCATAGCTAAAATTTAAGTAGAAAGAAAATAAAGAATTAATAAATAATAAAGTACAAATAAAATAGGCAAAAATAGCCATATGAAACTAGAGATTATTTAGCAAAAAACAACGGAGAACCTCCTAAAAGAATACTTAAAAAAAATAATAATTAACACTATGGAAGAACCTGACCATCATCGATGGTCAGCAATATTATTGACAGAGGAAAAAAATATTTTTTGAAACAAACAAGAAGAAGATAGTATGCTAGTGATGCCTTCAACACCAGGGCCAACTAGCAAAACAATATTACACCTATGAAAACCTACCACACATTTTATCTCTTTCATTGAACTTGAACTTGAAATTTAACTTTTTGCTAAATCAAAGTTTGGATCCAGCATACGCTACCGAATGTGTATTCTCAGTGAATTAGGTAAATGTTTAAGGAAGCGACATCAATAACGTGAACTCTTCCCTACGCCGTCCTACAAGGAGAATAACAGAAGCTCTAAGTAGCATCGACTCAACAATATATGTACATCTCTGTGACCCGCATGATTTGTGCTCCCAAAAAATCCATCACATTGGCCCTTTACCTCACTATATAACACAGGGTGCAACGGTTTCGGAAGGTAATTCACTGACCGAGTACACCGGGATTTTTGTTACTTTATTTACAGTAGAAAAATACTTCATACTGGACATTTTAAATTTCCATTCACAAAAGAGAAAATGCTACAAACACGGAAGTCTATCTCCTCATTTACGAAAGAGATTAATACAAAGGGGGAAATCTAGCTTCCCATTTAGAAAAGTGATTAATACAAATCAGGAATTCTATCTTCCTATTCACGAAAGAGAAAAATATATATTGGAAAGTTTGTCTTCCCATTCATAAGTTTCAATGTGTTAACCGTTTAAATTTTTCATTCGAATGCTTTACTTGGTTCGACCTCCACAAAACAAGGCAAACGGACGATACTTACAAATATGGATTACTAGACAAATTTTCAAAAGAATAGGACTGAAGATCTCAACCTATGTGATACAAAAATCAGCAACCAAATACAAATTTACCTTTCAATTACCAATTGGAACAATAGATGTTAGCTGCAGAATTTAATGCAAGGCAAAATACGGGATAGTTCCCAGATAAAATAACGTGGCCATAAAGATATTTGTGCGTAAACCTTGCAAGCCACCGACGAAAGTTGAGAATACACACGGTTATACCTGATAGAGTTCCTCAGGAAAATAATAACCAATAGATTAATAAGCCTCCTAAATGAAATAATTGCCAAAACACATCCAATTTGGATTCCGAAAAAATGGAACACGGAGATGACACTTAGTGTAATCATAAAAAAGATAGCAAATCTAAGGGAGAAAAGGCAAGCATATTATTTCAGACTATATTTCTCGCTGGTCTATCCTAACCTTTCTTCGTCCTCTCCATCTCACTCTCAGCCTGGTTTTGCTAACCTTGAGTCCCAAACACGATGGAGGGGACTCTGAGGAATATAAGGGAGTACCGATCCCTCGCCTTCCTCCTTTTTTTAGCACTCTCATCTAAGCGGGTAAGGGTAGAGGAGAGGGATCAGCCGCTGCTTTTCTTTGTCTCCCCCTTTAATTTTATTTCAAAAAGGAAATAGCAACATCTGACGACTTTCCAATTTCAGGCGAATAAATAATACTGAATCAACAGCCAAATTTGTTTTATCAATAAAGAATTCTTGTTTACCTTTAACCAGCCTGCAATCAAGTAATACATCCTTAAGTCATGAAAGAATGAAATTCTAACACTTGGAATCAGGGCCTCACTGCGGAGGCACACACAAAGAACTGAATTAGTAGACAAAGGCCAAATTATTGCCCTATCTGGCTTCGTAGAAGTGATAAGAAAAAATCGGAGTACGAACCTGTGTAGCTATTGGGAATTCTAGTTAAGGAAAAGAAAATGGTAAACCATAATCTATGAAAATCTAGTGTATTTGCGTCCCATATATGTAACCAGCAGCCGGTTTTCAGGTGTATTACGGACCAGGAAGGTAGAATTGAAATTTGAAAGATTTTTCCATATTGGCCCACCTTTCCCAGGTATATATATGTATATAAAATCTCTCAAAGTAGCGCGAAAGAAGAGAAAAATGAATGCAATAAATCACATTGGAAGAGAAAACAGAACAATTTTCCCTACAGTAATATTTAGTAGCTTTTTTCAAAAAAATACGTGCAGGGAAGCAATTCGAACCATGCACAGTGAGGCAGCGAGCACTGATTTAATCGCAGTTAAAAGTATGCCGTTACTACACTATGCTACAGATCATCACAGTTTAGGGAAACTTGTTGCGTTTTCTCTCTCAATGTGGTTTATTGCATTCCTATATTGATATATATATATATATATATATATATATATATATATATATATATATATATATATATATATGTAAATAAAACCGCTGTGGAGGAGCGTAGTATTTATTATCTCGAGACCAGTTTCAAGATGGAGTTTGTTGTCATGCCATCCTCAGTCAAACACTAAGAATACATGAAGTCACACAAAGCGTACAATTTATATATACTTTACAGAGATGCAATTAGAGTTGCTAATCAGGGGTGTGAATTTAAGTTCAGTAAGGATATCTTTTAAGATTAGATCTTTGACGTAGTGGTTACATTTAAATTGCCCATCCGAAAGGGTAGAGTTAGGGATTACATCTATAAGAGTGTATTTAATGACCTTTCTTTTGCGGAAGTCCTTACACGGGTAGATTAGTTTGGCCTGTGGGAAGTCTATCTGGTGATTTCATTATTACTTCCTCTATCTGGACCAATTTTAGAAGATCTCTTTTAAATTTTTGTTAAAAAACACACAATCTCCAGCTCTCCTCCACACAGCTATCTGAGTTGATCCAAAACCCTACTCAACCATGTATGGCGGCATAGCGTCGCACGCATTGGAGACACTCACAGATCATCACAGTTTAAGAAACTTGTTCTTCATGATACGTAAAGAATCACATGGACTATTGGCACTACACAAGTCTTTCTGTTTTTTTTTAAAACTGGTAGTGGCAGAACTATTTATCTGAGAAGAAGCAGATCATCCCTGCCTCAACCGGATGCTTCAGCTTGTTCAGGACAGTTATTCCTTTTTCACGCAGTTCTACTTAGCTTTGGCTATCAGAATTTGAGTCCTTCGACTCTTGCAAGAGATTGTATGTAGATTTATATGAAAACCGAAAATAAACTGCTAAAGGTTGGTGACATTATGTCTAATTCAGTTAAACGATCTATTTACACGGTTGGAATTTTAAAAAATTGTTGGCATGAAAATAACTAAACAAAAAAATTAACAACTTGTTAGCACACAGATTTTGTCTTATAGCATACAAATCTTAGAATGATTCTTCCAGGAAGGTTTTTGAAAACACTACATTCAATACTTTTAAGAAAACATTCAATAAATATTGATTTAAAAGAATATCTGGCAGAAATAAATGTTGTAAAACTCAATCTTAATCCAAATACCCTCTTTCTTCCTTCACCTCTCTTTTCAGATACCCTCAAGTGGATATTGGGGTTTTCTGCTTAATACTTTTAAAAACTGAATCAAAAGACAATTTTTACATGGCATTGGGAATTATAAACGTGTGCGACCAATGGCCGTTTGATTTTCGTTGAATTTGAGAATTGCTTCAGTGCGTTGATATAACAGACACTTAGTCATGTTGGCTAGGAATTTAGTCCTTCTAATTTTTTCGTTTGATTGGTGCTGGGTTTTTTTAAATGCAAAGGCAAATGAGATGAGTTCATGGAGCAGTAAGTAAGAGTCGGCCACTGTATCGTGATATGTTTCTGCTTAGCGTAGTTTTGCTATTCCCTAGACGAACTCTAGTGGGAATTTTTTCTAAGATCTCAGTTGTGCCCACGCATAAATATGAAATACGCAATGCAGTTGCATCGTTACAAGGTTGAATTGAACGAAGCTCGCTGAGTGACCTAAAATTATGCTGCAAGACGATTTGTGCATGCTCTATGTTACAAAATTCGTATCTCACAGCAAAAATCTCAGGGAATTGACTTTATAGAATTACAGATTATTGATGAGCGGCAAGTACTGGTGCCGCTAAGAAATTTATGAGCTTTAGTGCTTTTGCAATATAAGTGATTGCTATCGCATGCCTTAGAGTGAGTTGCTTTAGATTCTTCCAAAAGACTTTAAATTAAAGCAAACGAATTCATTGCAGAACGAAAGGATCTGCTATAGGATGACAATTCTCCCCTCTACCGAGATGACGACGCGTTCATGATGAAAGGTTACTTAATTTGTGATTTGGAGAAGTTTCACACACTTACGTTGTAATCATTATGATAAAGGGTGCACCAGGTAGAGGGGTGAAATGTTGCACAGATTAGTTACTTAGCCTTGCCAGTAGTAAGGGTCACAACACGATTAATCGCTGCTACCGCACCGAGCAATTGGTCGAGTAAAGCTGTTTACATGTCCGTCATGTCTCTCCCAGCTGATTTCGGTGCTAGTTGTCTCCACCTAAAATGGGGAAGATTACCTTTCTACCGAAACCTGGTAAGACACCAAATAACTCAGGAAACTCCATGCCAATCACACTATGGGAGACAGTGACAAAATTAATTGAGAGAGCCATACGATAGATTAGTCAAGTAGCTGGAAGAGAGAACACTGATTCCAAATCACCAGCACGGATTTAGAAAGATCAGAAGTACCGAGACAGCCCTGGCCATTCTGGTCGAATCAATTGCAAAGGCCAAATACGATAAAATACTATACACACATCATACTCCAAAAGGCGTTTGATAATGTTTAGAGGATCGACCCGCAATATTAAATCAAGAGCCTAGGGATACCCTCTGCCCTAACCAAGTGTCTATGCGACTACGTGACAGAGAGGTGACGTTCATCTCAATGGCAGGCTTCGATGGCCCAGACTTCGAAACACTTCAAGGTGTCGCCCAAGGAGGCAGTATAAGTCCAACACTTTATAGTATATATACAATAGATTTGCCAGGACCTTTCCACGATCTAACAAGATCCTCCATCCATGGCCAGAATCATAGCGCCCGAACTTGCAAATATTAACGAAATTAAGTGAAACTGGAAAATTCGCAGCAATCTAGAAAAGTTTTCCATTATTCCAGTAGGGAGGCGCTTGTCCTCAAGATTAGATATTGATGAGAAAAGATACTGCTCCATAAACAATGGAAAGGTACTCGGGCTGAAAATCACCTGAAATGGCTATGCCTAAACACATTACCGAAAGAATTAATCACGCAAAACTTAGAAACCTAAAGAGAGAAAACAAAAAGAAAATATACAGCGCCATCTGCAAAGCCACGTTGCTCTACGTAGCTATCCCAATGGACAGTCTCCTGAAAGCCAGTGCAATTAAATTTAAGAGAGTACAAAATTCAGCCGTATATATTATCACCAATACAAGGAGAGAACGTAAAAAAATACGAGATCTTCAAAACGAAATAGAACTTCAGACCACAAATCTCGCATAGCCACAGAATAAATAACCGTGGTAACTTTAAAGGCGGTAGACCCGATTCGAGGGAAGAACCACCCCCAAGATTCACTGCTGGGTGAGATTTCCTAGCCAATACAGAAATCACATAGTAGGGAAATCGAAAAAAAACAACAAGACAAAAGCGTGAAACATTAAAGAACTACAAAGGCGTGAGAACCCCATCAAAGAATGAAGAAGACTAATATCAACGAAAAACAATAAGAACCAAGGAGATGGTTGGTCACCCAGCAACTAACTCCAACTCTTACTCATTCCTCTTCACCACTTTGTCCTAAACAACTCTATCTACTATACTATGACTATACACTTTTAACTCTACCTTTTTCGAGACGTAATAGGTAAGGCCTCTTACCGGATTCGAGTACGGCAGGAAAGTGTCATTAAGGCCAAAGGTGGGTTTATTGACCGAAATCGAGTGCACATCTCATGAAAACAAATGATCCCAATTTGACAAATGTAACTAAAAAAAATGACACTGTTCTATTATTGCTGAGACAGTTTTCAGATGAAGGAATAACATCCGCACCTCTTATATATATATATATATAATAATAATAAAATGCTTTCTTGCGTCATGTGTTAAACGAAAGATGTGGAATTATAAACAATTACGTAATACTTTTAGGTAAACATAAATATTTTAAACGTGTTCAATTAAAGATTTAGTTCTTTCTAAATACAAGCGTGCAACTATTGTTACACTACGCCACTACACCAAAGTGCCCAGGTTTGTAAGGAAATAGTCCCTAAAGTTATTGGATCAATGAGTACGAATTTTAGGATCATTAATGACTTTTAAAACACTGATTATACTAAGTTGAAGAATTTTTCTAGATGCATAATGGCTTCAAACGAACGCCAACTCGCATCTAGGTAAAGTTTTAGGTTAAGGATTTAATCGCCTCCAGTGAAAAGCTCGTTCAATATTTGAAAGATTGCTTCAGCACGCACAATTTTGAGGAGACTTTTCAACAAAGGTTTCAAATTAAATAGAAGTCTCTTATCACTACAAAGAACTTTACGCTAATATCTATTTCTGTGGAAAATTTAGCGAATGGACTTTGAAGGTCTTGTACTAAGTAATATTCTCTTATAAACCTCTCTTCCACTTGTTTGTGGCTTCTGAATGATCCCTCATTAAGAAGAGATAAAGGAATCACTCTCACGACTCCAGTGTCGTGCTAACGTTGAATCATATCAACACTTTTCATGTTTGATACGGCTTTTCATTTAAGTGAACTGAAGCGCTAATCATTTTTCCCACGAAAACTACCGTGAAATTTGGAACTAAACGTTTTTTATTCGCATCTTTTCCCAACATTTCTAAAGCAATTGTGGGAAACTAACTACTTATAACTCTCTGCAGGAAGGCGCCACTATTCATAAAGCAAAAGAAATAAAAAGGTTAGTGGCTCAAAATAACATCGAACATTTGCAAACTTAGTAGTGGATTGGATAGATTTGTACCTGGAAAACTTGTTGGCGTTTGATAAACAAATGGCCTCAAATTGTGAGCAGTTTCCTGTCCTTATGGAACAATAATGGGAGAATATCATGGAAGTCACTCCTCATAATTTGGTCACCAGCTTGCGACAATGATTTCAAATTATTCATGAAGAACAAGGGACATCATTGTAAATAAACTGGTTTGAGGCTATAAATCTTCATTATATTTCAACTTCAAATTATCTTAAAAACGTACCTTAACAAAATGCAACGTTTGATTAGTTTTATTCATATTTATATATTTAAAATATATTAGGCTGGATAACAGTATCTATTTTATGTCTTTTGTAGGATAAGATTCTAGTTTAAAAAAAAAACAAATCTGAACCACTTTTGCATGCCCCAAATTTGTAATTGAGCCAGATAACGATGATGAAGTTTCTGACCTTTGAAACGATTTTCGAATTAGTCGTATAAACTTTAAAAGGGATTCAGATCCGATTAATTTGTGCAACAATCCACGTGTGGGCATGTTTTTAATGTTTATTGAGGCATTACGTCACAGTTCGTGGGTCGCTGAACGAACGAACTATCAACTTGGAAGACAGGGATTGTAATGCTACGTTCCAATTTATGATGCGGGCAAATTTGAAAATCAGTCGTTAAGCAGTTTTAGTTCGTTAAACCATTAAAATTCGTTAATCACTCCAACCAAATGACCCATTCCAGCATAAATTAAAACCACCCCACTAAGTTATAGAGCTGTAGCTTAAACTACTCCTTTCATAAAAGCCCAGTGAAGTCAAAGATGAACACTAGTTGCCAGGCATCATTAACAAACATCATGAAAAATGCTTTTATTGAAAAGAGAGCGATTTTCTATTTTACCATGGTTCACTCTTTGTGTATACACGGTCATTGCAGCATGATTATTGCATCTATCTTAGGTTGCAGCAAAACCACTGACTAAATTCACATGAATGGTGTAAAACCTAAATTCTGGTGCGGTTAATTGTGCGTAAGGTGGCTTTGTGTGCCGTTGCAATTTGGCCTTCTTACATCAAAGGCCATTACAAACCCAAGATTAATGGAAGTCGGCACCTAATATAGCACATTGCACATCACAAACCAAAAATTCCCACACAAAATTACGCCTAAGTCCTAGTTGGTGTTTTAAAGTTTGAGTCCTAAAAGTACGAATAACGGTGCCTGAAGCCGTGGTGAGCGGAATATGCGATTCTTCCTCTTTCTGTCTTTGCACTAGGGTAGCGAGCAGAATGCTAATTATAGAACCAGTATAACCAAAAGTCTCTTACCCGTTTTGGTATCGGTGACGTATAAACAAAGGTGTGAAACACACAATGACGCAACGTCATTCATCACAGCTGCCTGGCAAAATCCGGAATTGCACTGGCAGGTTGGCACTCGGGAAAAGAACAACGTGAAATTTCAATTAAATTCCTGTGACACCTTCAAATACCAAGTTGGGAGAGTAATTGGTGTCAGTGTGAGGGCAGGAAGGAGAGTTGTGCCACTGCGATGGAAATCGTCGTGTTGATGGGTCCCTAAAGTGTTCTAAAGATTCTAATCGACCGAGAAGTTTGCTAATTCGACTTATATAGGGGACAGTGATGCTTCCAATTGTGACTGAAAGTCTGGGAGGGGAATTGGAAGCCGTGGCAATGGTCTTTACTCGTGCTTGTAAGCTACAATTGAGGGCACAAGTTGGTCAAGACGGCTATCAGAGCCCAGAATCTCGAGGGCCTCTTCAACGTAGGGTGGGAGCCGTCGGAAAAAGGATTGCTAAAGAAATTCATGAATCACATTGTCTTCTAGAATCTCACTAATCTCCACAATATGTCTCAGTGTACAAATTGGCAGAGCTCGGATGTGCGAGCTAACATCTCCATTTTCTGAGAAGTTGTTGGAGTCTATTTTTTCAGGATAGCGTACCGAAGGGAAGGATAACAGAGGGTGGCAAGGTTCTTAACAAGATGTGAAATGCCATCTATCACTGTATAGGGAAGTTCCCTTGTAAGAGATTTTAGATTATGGGCGTAACCGCTAATCCGGTCGAGGTTGAATAATAACTCAATAAGATAAATTATGATTGTAGATAAAAGCTTTGGAACTCTGTTAGGGAGATGGCAGAAATTGTGCTCGTGGCGTCGATTGTGTGCTTGCTTCCCTTCGAGGTGATTTGAGTTGCTTGTTATCACTCCGGTCGATGATGATTTTTTAAGTCACTCCAAGGTCACCACTAGTAGCGAGAGAAGTCGGTTGATGCTATGGTAATGAGATAAATAGTTGATGGAATGATTGATTGTGGGGGAGTCACTAGTTGCAAAAGGAACGAATATTTCTTCTCTACTATCCGATTACAAATTCGGAAATTCCAATAAGCTTGAGGGTGTTCACCCAATATGTTCGTATTTGGATTTAGAAACAATTTGAGAAAATAACTTTATTTCTGAACATAAATTTTTATAAGATTAATGGCTAAAGTTTGTAAGCCTAGGTCACGAAGCGATGTAGACAAATGACTTAATAATGTTAAATTGTGTTTTTTTATATGTGTAGAGAAACTGGGCGCAACCAATGGGGATTTAGGGAAAGGCGCTCTTTTTGAAATAAATGTTTGTTTGAGAGAGAGATATAGGGAGCAGAGATCGTGTATCAAAGGAATTATATAGATAGACGGTGAAAAACAATGAGAATGTTTGGAAAATTGGATTTGAATGGTACAGACTGGCGTTAATAAATAAATGGTTGTATAATTGTTTTGTAGGGACTGAAATTGTTGATATAAGAGAGGGTAACTAGACAAAAACGGCTCACATGTGCTTTAGTTGGGACAATTGCGTGCCGTACAGAAAAGTACATGCATATGAGTGTGTACATTTTTGTGTACATGGATAACTAAATAAATATATATATATATATATATATATGTATATATATATATATATATATATATATAAATATATATAAATATATATATATATATATATATATATATATATATATATATATATATATATATATATATATATATATATATATATATATATATATATAGTAGAAGGTATCAGATCAACGTTATATATATCCTGTGAAAAAAATAATAATAAACCAAAATGGTTGAATCTATTTCATTTATAATAACAAAACCAGGTTTGGCTAATAAATTACATTTTTACCTGAGTAATGAAATGCAAGGCAAGCGACTTTACTACATAAAGACTAAAAAAATACTAATTAAAATGAGAACGGAGGAAACAAACGGGAATAACAAATATTTGGGTAGGTTACTAATCCCCGTGAAAACATGGTTCCGGCTGCTGTTTATAAATATGATTGGCAACCTCATTTGAGATATATTTGTTGAATTTATATTGCCATTCAGATAAATTAAAATTATGTACTTTGTTTTGTCTGGTTGAGTCGGTAATTCTTCTCTCAATTTAATTATTTAATTTATAAAAAATTTTTGCTTGGTTGAAATCAAATCTATGCTTTGACCCTCCTTAATCAATTGAAAATGTCATTAATTAGCCGAAATTAGTTCTGTTGATTTAAATAAATTAGATTCAAATATGTGCTTTATTATAATCTTTCTCATATATATATATATGTATATATATATATATATATATATATATATATATATATACATATAAAATATATAAATGCGGTTAGGTAAGGGCAAAAGTATAATTTCCTTGGTTAGCTACAAAAGTCTTCTTGTCTTCCATAACTCTCTGCTGGAGCCACAACTTTACGCCTGGGAAACGATCCATTTAGCTGAAATGAGAAATTTCACAACAGCTTTATTGGATTAGTCTTTGGAACTTTAAAAGGAAACGTGTAATTTAGTTTTCTTGCTACTTTTCACCAATCAAGAATAAAAAAAATAATAAGAAAGAAGGGAGAGAAAGAAAACGTACTAAATTTATATAAATTATTTTCCTCCTTTCTATATCTCTTTCTTCCCTCATTCTCATTTGTTTTAATTCTACTTTAATCATTCAAATTGTCAAATTTACTTGTGTATATATTATGCTTCCTTATTTCTTATCGCTTAATAAGCAAATATATAATGTGATGCAACACAAGTGATTGAAGCTAAAATATTTAATATTTCCGAAATATTCCATGCATTCGTTTGGTTATAAAGTTCATAAGAATCTCCGTAAACATATATTTAAAGAAAGAAATACACATGAACTTTTCCATATATACCAATTTAGAATTAAAAAGGTGAGCTGCCAACAAAGTTTTTTGACCACTAATTATTCCAGTCATTTAAAATTTCGGGCATTACCTCTGTTTGTAATAACAGGACGAAGACAATTCACATAGGAAGGTAGTAACTTTTTACTATCCTTACTAAACTTTTGTCTCAATCTTCCACGCAAATCTCCTTCTTTCAGTTTGCAACCTTCCATATTCGTCACCAAATGTTCATTCTAATTGCAGTCTTGCGATTGACTCTCCTGGAAAGGAAGCTCAATTTTTCTCTTCTTAAACGATTCTTAGGTTAAATTAGTGGTGTGTATAGGATTGTTTTCCTGGTGAAATATCCAATGATGTGGGGTCTTTATTATTCTTCGAAAATTGGAGCATCTTTTACTTTACTATCTTTCGTACGTGGCACCATCCATTTTGCCTTCAACTACGTGAAGTGCTCCCGTACCACATGTAGTAAATCCACATTTACTTTGTCTTATGGTTGAGATGGTGTGTTTACCAAACTTGAGGATCATTTAGGGGGAAAATTCCATTTTACTCTCATCTTATCCTATGCAATTGTTAGTAATTTCACTTGTCTTTTAAAGGCCCCTGTTGCGAACTTTAGGCCCATCACAACATGCCTTTTTATTAAGGAGTGCTGTTATGCGAGGAATGAAAGAAAACAGATAAAAAATATGGAAATCTATTCATAGTTTTTTTACTCACTTTAGTCATCGACAAGTCAAAATTGCTTGGTTGATCTGTTATAGTAAGCATCAAATTATTCTTTAGCGTTTGAAGCTAGGAACGTATCAATTTGGAGGTGATTCAATATTCGCAATGCTTTAGAATTAGAAACATACATTTACATAAGGCACTTCAAATCCCTCAGTAATTGTCCTATATGAAAATCCATCTAAATGAAGTTTAATTATTTTCTCTGAAATTTCACTATTTTCATTATATAATTTTCATGTTTACAATTTTGATTTTATGATCGTTATAGTTTATTCATTACCAAAATTTCACCATGCATCAGAAATTTTATTAACCGGCGTTAAAAAAATTATGTAAATTTGAATTTATAAATGCGTTGTAAACTTTTACGTTGGACTGTATATATATATATATATATATATATATATATATATATATATATATATATATATATTTATAAATATATGGGTTACTCAAAATGAATGAACCGATTTCATGACACATTGCGTCATTTTTCAATCATCGTCATGGAATGAATCATGACTATTTAAAATAGTAGTTTTCTAAGTTGGAAATGGCTGCCACAGGGGTGCCGTCGCATCGCGTCGTTTCTCTGGCAATGTTTAGTTGTTTATTGCTCCTTGGAATGGCAAGTCCTCAGCAAAAGGCGTTCTCCGTTCTTAAGTTCGCAAAAACAAATTTGGTTGTCACGGTTCAGCGTGCTTTCCGAAGGCAAATTCGCCGTTAATTCGCCCGCTTCCAAGAACATTCGACTGTGGTTTTAAGAGAGTGGGTTTCTTTGTAGAGGAAAAGTCCGGAGAGATCACGAGTTTCGGCGGAACACGTGGCGAGGATCCGTGCTACGTTTGAGGGGAGCACGCAGAAGTCCACAACTCGAGCTAACCATGAGCTTGGGATCGCTCAATCCACTATCTGGCATGTGGTAAGAAGACGTCTACTTTTAAAACAATACAGACTCCGCCTCGTTCAGGCACATACCAAGGAAGTCAAGAGAAAGCGGATGGAATTTTGCGATTTGCTGCTGGAGATGATGGAAGACGAAACCTTCATTTCACGTTAAATTTGTATTAAGGAAGCGACTTTTTAGTTGCGCGGCACAGTCAATCGTTGCAATGTTTGTATTTGGAAAACAGAGCACCAACATTAAAGAGTTGAGCATAAATGAAATTCCCCTAAGGTGAAAGTCATCTGTGCTGTGTCTCGGAACAAGGTTCAGGGTCCTTTTTTTTGAAGGTTTGAATGAGACACCGTTCCAGTACAAAACTATCTTGATCTGCTCAAAAAACTTGATTTTTCAACAAGATGGAGCACCGCCCCATTAGCTCTTGATGGTTCGAGCTTTTGTAAATGAAAAATAACCCAGTGATGGATAAGTCTGTAGAGGGCCAAGACCTTGTTCTTTGCGCTTGGCCTGCGAGGTCCCCAGACCTCATGGAGGGATTTTTGCCTGTGGGAATATGTAAAAGTTCGCGTTCATGTTACCCCGAAACCTACTAACCTGATGAGCTTAAACATCAAATAACAACAGCGATCAACCCAGTGGATCGTGATATGCTGATACGCGTCTGGGAGAAATTGTCTTATTGCATTGATGTTGACTGTGCTGCAAGTGGTGGCCACATATTCGAAATTGAAATGATTGAGATAAAGTAATATAAAAATAGATCGATAGAATAACGAACCTATTTTCTATATTTATTCAAACAAAATATTAAGAGTTATTCTTTAAAAGTTGAAGAAAACTATATTTGCTAATATATATATATACCAGGGGTAGTCAATAAGTTTTGCGAATCGGTACGGCAAAAGATTCCATTGCCTATCTGTTAGAAAACGAAGAGTATTGAATACCATTTTTTTAGTAATATAAAAAATGCATTATTATTTTTATGTATAAGGTCTTTTTATTTGTTTTTTAGATCGCAACTGTATTAAAGATCAAGGGTTGAAGAGTTTCAAGAATCTCCACATTCATTTAAAAATTTCTATTACATGACTTCCCTATCACGACATTTATCCTACTATCTATTCCTTTCCAATATAGTCCACATACAATTCTACCTCTTTAAGCAATTTGACCTGTATTTGATGAGGGGTGCTATTTAATTTTCTTTACCTTTTCAAATATATTTCTTTGTTTCTAAAAATTCATCATAAATTCGCGATAACTAATTAGCTCGCACGTTTTAGTCTAACACTCCATTCGTAAAAAATACACGCTCCAGCTATTAGGAGCACCCTAATATAATCCCCATTTACATACGTTAAGAAATATTATTTGCAAAATTCCCAAATATTTCTAAAATTGACTCAGCTTTGTTCCCGCCCCAATGGAAGCTAACTAAAACTAGTTGCGCCCTTCCTTAACCTCCTTATTAGTATATTTTGTCTGTCCCCAGACAATTTTAAAAATCACGTCTCTACCTTGATCTAGTCAAAATAATTCTATTTGTCTACTAAATATTAAATAAAATATTACTCCTTATTTTCGATATAGCTTATTTTAATATGTAGATAAAAATCACAACAGAATAGGGAAATTCACATTTCTCGAAATTTAACCGGTGACAGGAGGGTTAAAACTTTTAAAGTAACTTTTTGGAAACTTCTTCCAATAACACTTTACAAGTCTTAAGAGATACTATACTGAATTCATCGCTCTCTAATATTGTTCAATTTAGAAGCAACGACCAATCCGAATAAAAACAGGTTTTGAGATAAACAGCTCATGAATGAATATTGTTATTTGTCGATGAGGATAAGATTTTAGAGGGTTATCAAGACGTTGACTTATAAATATTGTAGAGACCTGTAGTTCGGATCCTTACATTGTGAAGCACGATTTTTGCATTTGGGTAGCAACTGATATTTATTTTAAACTTTGCTTTTGTGTCCATGATAGTGATATTTATATAAAACTTGACTATTCGCTCTGGAAGGAAGTGGCGATTTTAAACAGTGATTTTCATAAATTAGAAACAAAACATGATACAAAAATAACATTGATTTATTTAAGAATTACATAAGAGAGACAAGTAAAATATTAAGAATGAGTAGTTTTCAGTGATTAACAGTTATACTGTAAATAACTTTCACAAATCAGCCCCAAATATAGTCTCTCATCATATTTTCACTATACGATCCTTGATAGCTGCCTTCAAAGTCCAGTAGATTCTGGCGAAAGCACTCGCAATGCTCTTCGGAGTACGCTCCCATGTTCTGCTTAAATTGATGAAGTTGAGCTTCAAGAATATGGACTTACAAGGACATTCTGCAACAATTTTGCCGTAGTTTCCCAACAAGTTCTCAACAAGCTCTACATAGTTTTTGGCTTTGTGATTACCTAGGAAGCCCAAAAGCACTGCGATAAAGCTGTCCTACGCTGATGTTTCCATCCTCGTCAAATTCTCGGGAAATTCTCTGAACTCCATGATCTTATTTATTTGTTGACCGACGATGACACTGGGCTTCCACTTTTGCCGCAGATCGCTTAGGAATGAAATCTTGGATATACTTTAAAGCTACAAACTCTTTATCTAGAGCTCTGATGAATTGTTTAATAAGGGTCAATTTTAGGTGGAAAAGAGAAAACAGTACTTTTCGAGGACCCAACAAAGGCTCCCATTTCACGTTGTTTCTCCCCAGACTAAATTCGATCCGTTGTGGCCAGTCCCGCTGATGGTAATTTGCCACGGTTTCACTGCTGCCCAAAAGGCATAGTAACACGGAAACTAGGTAAAGGCTTCTGGTAGACCCATCAAGAAGGCCACATTTTGTAGATTCCAATAACCTCCCAACCGTACTCTTCATATTTCAATGCATCTAGCAACATCTTCACAGTGCTGTATTTCTCTTTAAAATGGACAGAGTAAGCAAGGATAATAGATGGATACATGTTATTGTTATGAAGCAATATTGCTTTAAGGATCCTGGCAAGCTGTCAATAAAGAGGCACCGCTCGTTGGGGATTAAGGGCGATTCCGATTGCCTCAAACAGACCAGTAACATTATGACAAAAGCCAAGCTTACTTTGACCTGTATAAAAGCTTGAAAAACCATCGGGACGCTTTCTCTGACCTGATATTTGCACATTGCCATCTAACTAATTTCACTGCTTGAGTCTCAAAGGTAAAACCTCGGCATTACACTTTGTGAGAACAAGATCTCTGACAAGGTGGTTGAGATCCTTTTGGTTGGGGCAGTATGGGTTTATCTCCTCAGTGCACCACTGTAATCTGGATCAATCACTTCATACTCATCTGAATTGTGTTTTATTTCTAAAAACTGCTGCTTTCTTCATGGACTAGTGGGTACGGAGACCTTAGAACTGTAGGGCACTGGCACAATAGATGGCTAAAGGTCTCAATACATGATAAAAGACCCATTTTGGCCTCCTTGACGTTTCCAAAGGTTCACTATGCAGAAAAAACAATCGCTTGAGTCGTTATTTGTTTCCCTCTAGTATTCAAATAAATAAAACACAGTATTTATATATATATAAATATGTATATGAAATGAGGTGCCCAAGGTTTGTCTTTATCTCCGAGTAGTATACTGAATTATGCTTTGTTGGCCTTACACATTTTAGCAGATCTCTCTACAAAGCACTTTTTGCTCCTGTCTTAATAAATTCGCTGGAGACATAGTAAAATGTGTCTGTCGGATGCTTACACGCTCTTGATGCCATGTGTGACGAATGCTTTTATCAATGACCGGTGGCAATATCTGTGCTGTGACGGATAAAGTTAAACTGATCTGTTGAGTAGACACTCTTTGTTATTTTACAGTCATCTGCGTTGCCAGAATGTTCTAGAAATTCTCCGAACAAAATTATTGTTAAACTTCGGTTTATTATTAAACCTATGTGGAATGTAGGACTACTTGCATTGCTGTCCATCTTGCAAAAAAAGAAAAGAAAAATATAAGGGAAATAATAGCAATTACTACCGTATTCCTTTTTCTATAACTTTTTAAATACAATCTATCATGTTTATAGCATAACTGAAAAAACATAACCCTTGAAACTTTTTATATAATTCACTTTTTGCATCAAAATAATGTTCTTTTCCATAAATGGGCTACTTTAAAATTCAATGTCCTAGCCACAAAAGTAAAGTTTTGGAACTAAAATTGACTTTTTTCTATTTAATAGTGCCAAAAATGTTTGAGTAAAAACACCTTTAACACAAAACAAAACAAAAGTGAAATTTTGTTACACATTTTCATTAAACAATATATCCTTATGAATAGAAGCATTATATGAATAAATATTGATCAATTTGTAGCGAATAAACTCTGTATTTCCATTTACACACAACATATTCTCTAATTAGAAAATCTTATCCTATCCTAAGTACATTTATTAGCATCACATTAATCCTTAATATTTTCAACTGTGTCATGCGAGTAATCATATTCGATTTTTATCTAGCTTCATATTTATAGTATTTTCCAAACATTTCCTTTTAATGTTCCCCTCAAATAAATAAATAAATAAAGAAGAGCATTTTTTATCTCCGTAACCCATCTATAACTTTTTATCTATAGTCATATATTTATGAGATTATCATATACTTTTACTTTTGCGTTCATTTTTAAAATCTCCGTGATACGAATAATTATTATAATATTGAAATTATTGAAGGCTTATTAAAAATTCAGTAGTTCAAATAAATATGAACAAACTGAGAATTCTTTTGTTGAATTCAAATTCTGGCTCTGATCTTGTTACTGTATGGGGTGAGTTTCAGTCTTGGACCTTTGCGACTCAATCAAAAAGGTAGATTGATCCTAAATATGGGGTTAATGAATGAATTTACGTAAGCGAAATATATTTCGTAATATCTTTTTGTAAAAAAAGATGTTTGAATATTTTTCAATTTGCTCTGCACCAACGTGGCCTAAAATGCCAGGAAATTGATATTATGTTATTGCATCTGAACCAACATCGTTAGAATAATCAAAAACCTTAAAAACTGGCCGGTGAAGATGTTGTCTTCTGGCCGCCAGAGAGTAACAAAAGAACACAAATATCGCTTGGTAGTAAGGATCTTGCTCAAGATTCGAGTTTCCTTCAGGGCCAAGATTGCTCACTAGTGGAAAGAGGCGTGTGTGAACGATTCAACGCGTCTCGTGAGGTGGATACTCTTCCGAAAATGTTCTCAGGTTGAGAAAGGCTGGGAATAAACATTATCTTATCAAAAATCTAACGGATAGATTCCAATATTTTTTCTTTTTTAGGGGGCAAGCATTAGAAAGTTCGGGCTGGTGAAGACTACGCCAAAGTTATATTCTTTAATGAAGCTTTCTTAGGCTTGTTTTGAGAAAAGGCGAACTGGAAAACTAACGTGCATTATTTTCTCTTTTTTCAAAGAGTTTGGGACAAATATGGGTAAGATAATTCCTTTTGAGCATGGTGCTGAAGCTTGTCGCAAAACAAGCGTTTAAATCAAAAGAGAATTTGCGGACGATTATCAAACTGGTGATTCAAAAATAATAGCAATCCAATTGTGAGCAGTATAAGCTACATAAATGTAAATAGTGACTGTGCGCATTAATTGGCTGTATCTACTAATAAAAAGAGTTTGTGCTCTGAACTTTTGCATATTTTACTTAAAAATTATGATATAAACATACTGAAACAAAATGCATTGTTTGGTTAGTTCTATTAAGTTTATTTTATATAGAAATATAGCAGTCTCTTTTTTCTTGCCTGTAACTGTACTTTTTAGGAATTTCCTTTGTTTCTTTGTTCTTTTCTTTCAAATACTTATTACACGGGGCCACATATTTCTTTGCTATTTCATCCAATGCACTTAAACTTGTTCTCAACACAAATTTTTTACCATGTACAGTCGTGCGAAAAATAAGAAAATCCTGATTTCTTATTGATTACCTATAGATGTATTCTTCCTCCCTCTCATGTGCATGCAAGTTCTCATTTCCTTATTCTTTTTCATCCATTAATGGCATAATTCGTTTAACCTCATTTAATATGGAATTAACACAAAACAATCATATGACCAATAATTTATAATCTTTTCAATTTGTTTGTAGAGATTATATGTGAATATTAAAAAATAGCCATATAATTAATTAAAACATAAGCAGATATTCTAATGCGAAATTATGGAATCAAAATGACATATAAAAGGGAAATAAGATAAAATGTTCGAATGTTTATTCTACTGTGAAGAGATTATTTGCAGATTTTTAGCTATTATGAATACAAGGTATTTTCAACCTTAATATAGAAATAAATCATATGACAAGTTCTAAAAACATATATTCACTAATTTTAAGAAATACAATCAACGAAAAATTATATTAAATATAAATTTAAATAGAAAATGTTCAAGAGCAAATATAAAAAGGATCAATTCTTTGAAATAACTTTAAACAGTCCGTTGTCAAATTATGAATTCATAGTTTTGGTGCAATCAGTAGAATTCTTAATTGCCGGGACTAGAATGTCTTCCCATAGATAATTTGTATTGTTAAATTTAATGCATTCTGGTAGACGTATAAATCAGGTTCCTCCTTAAGTATTAGATTAGTTTTAGGTCGTAACTGTTTGGTGACCTTCATTTTCTCATGGGGTCCTAATTGAAGCAAGGTAGAAAATTTTCTTCCTGAAAATTGGAGTGAGATTTAGCTGGCGTCCATTAACAACCCATCTTCTGTCATAACCATTTAATATCTAGAGGATCACTTGAATCCTCTCTGAAGATAACATTGATAAATTCTCTTTTCATGTACAAGATGGGAACGGTATTCTTTAGTATAATGACTGTGTTTGTAATTTTGGAGATATTTTACCTAAATTTGTCCTTTTCACTTGTTTTATGTAATTCACTTGATGAGCCAGCCTGTGAGTTTGATCAAATCCTTCAGGCGACCTCGGAACTGCACATAGGCCTTCGTCACAATCTTCTTTTTAGCCATCTGATGGCCTGTTAATCTTAAACCTTACCTCATACTTCCTTTTAGATTTATTTCTCTCTGGTTCGTATACGCCCGACAAAAATAATTCTAATGGTACTTAGGTTAAATGAGATTGGATGCAAAATATTAAGGGCAGTTTAATCGACGAAATTCTCTAACAGCTAGGCATGGGCCATCCGGCTGGGGTAGCAAGAAATAGAATCTTAGTGCAACAAGTACGCCCTCCATACACCTATCCGTTAAATCTTGACCTTCACCCCATCGCTCTGAACGGTGATGCAGCCATAGGTGTTTAATATAAAGCTCTCGGGAAAGAAAAAAGACGAACTGACATCATATTAACTGCGTGCAAAACAAATACCATGATTCTCCTTAGAAATTTACTCTATATAACTCTAGGCACGTCAAATAGTGTGTATTAACAAAATTTTTGTCGTAAGAGGAAAACTACAGGATATTTTGCGAGGTGTGTGTGATAGAACGTGTTGAAGCTGCGTTTAATTTCAACTCCTACCCCGTATTATTTAAAACCACGATGCTGCCCACGTGCATCTTCGATTCGAGGCTTGGAGTCTTATCTCAGCTACCGGATGCCAATGTTTAAACAAGGAGGTTATAGTCCCCCCGTTCGCCCCCATACGCCGACCTCGCCAGATCGAGTTAGGCTTATGAACAGATAAGGCATTGTTCCCCGGCCCGGCTGTGCGTTCCCTCCAAGCTTCCACTCCATTTTCCCCCACGCCAAGGAGATGTCCTCGCTATTTATATGGAAACTTTACCACTAAGATCAGATTGGAGATCCAGATTTTCGTCGCGAAACATCACCACGACCCTCTCTCCCTTTGTGCGCCAAGGGACCTCGACCTCGAGATTCACCATCACTTGTCCAGAAGGAGGACAATATTCCTTGAGTGCCAAAGGTTCGAGCCTTCTGTGACGCCAAGTTCCCAAGGCTTTCCCCCCCTGTTGTTCAAGGAGAACAGCATTAGAACAGCCATTGTTCGTTTTGAGCCCTTCGCCAAGAAACGGTTCTCATCCCCCCCCCCCTGTTGTTCAAGGAGAAGAGCATTAGAACAGCCATTGTTCGTTTTGAGCCCTTCGCCAAGAAACTGTTCTCATCCCCCCTGTTGTTCAAGGAGAACAGCATTAGAACAGCCATTGTTCATTTTGAGCCCTTCGCCAAGAAACGGTTCTCTTCCCCCCCTGTTGTTCAAGAGAGAACAGCATTAGAACAGCCATTGTTCGTTTTGAGCCCTTCGCCAAGAAACGGTTCTCATCCCCCCCCCCTGTTGTTCAAGGAGAACAGCATTAGAACAGCCATTGTTCGTTTTGAGCCCTTCGCCAAGAAACGGTTCTCATCCCCCCCTGTTGTTCAAGGAGAACAACATTAGAACAGCCATTGTTCTTGAGCCCGTAGACAAGAGACGGTTCTCATTCCCCCCCTTTGTTCAGAAGAGAACAAAGTAGAACAGCCATTGTTCTTCAAGCCGTTCGTCGAGTAACGGTTCTCCTTTCCAAGACGCCTCGTCAGGATCCTTTTATCCCCCCCCCTTCGGCTGGAACTCGCCAGCGGACCGAATATTCCTTCAAGTACCTTCCACCGCACCCTAATGAAAAGTTACGTAAGCCAAACGTCACCTTTTGAGTATTGATCCCTTTTTGTCAATTCTATCCTGTTCTTTAAATGTTTTATCGAACCATCCCATCTCTTTGACTCCTTATTTGTTTTACCTTTTTTGATCCCTTAAATCCTTGGATTAGCCCGAGGCTCCACGACCCTTTCCATTCTGTTTATGTCAATATTTTCCGTTTTTGTGTATTGTTTATAGTTATTATTAATAAAACTCTATTTTATTAATGATAGCAATATTATTATCCTTGAGCTCAGTTCCACTTCTTAAGCATATCGAAGATACATAATATCGGCCGCCAGACAGTAAACGCACTCTAAAGATAATTAAGGAAGTTCCCTCAACGAATAGTGTAATATATGGTATCGTCGGGAGTCATTCTACGACAGTGTGTTTCGACAAATTGATCAGCTACTTAGTATGCTTGAGTCGCTTTTTCCTATTTTTCTTAAGCCGAAATTGTCCCTTCCTCATAATGTATGAAAGGAAAGGATAATTTTAAGCACCAACAGCCTGATAATCTTTTCACTTACAAAATTTCCTCTTCTAATGGAATGTTTATTGACTTGCTCGGACTATTGCTAATGATTTCCTGGATTTCATTGACGAATTTTGTCGTTCTAATGGCGTAAGATCGTCAATCATGGGTTTTCCTCTTTGGTGTCACCTCAGACAAGACTTCTTAATCTTATAGATCCCCACTGACCTTTTTCACCACCATTAGGTGGATGGTAAGTTGGACTAAAATTTCCCTGTTAGATTTTTCGGCACTGATTGTAAATATACTTCATGTATATTTCACCTTATTGGAGAGACCTAAATTGTCTCTATTCGATTATTCTGCACCCACCATCCCCCCCACAAGCTCAATTTGTTATTGTTTTAAAGAAAAAAAAGAGCAACATTGAAGTTAAAAAGAAATTTGATAAAATTAGCAGTTAAAAATTGCAAACAAATATTATATACAATGTGTTTTTTGGGGCCGATAGCTGAATTTGATTTTTGTTTTATTCTTAAAGACGCTTTTGGGGTATAATTCCTAACAAGAAAAACGTTTTTGAGGCCCTTAGAACCTTATATTCTTGAATAGAAGGAGATTCAGGACCTGGAAGCATAGCTTTGCTGGTAGCATGTTTTTTCCCTGTTTTTTTTTTATTTTGAGGAGGATCTATACGAGGATGAGCTCGAAGATCGGGTCGAACCTTTTCCGTATCGCCTCTTAGCCAATCTATACTATTTTGTTTACAATGCTACGCATATGCATCCCATCTTTAAAAACTTGCAGTGAAGGCTTTTCTGAACATAATTCCTTCACAATATATAAGCTCGCTTATTGACAAGTTCCTTTTTTCTGACTATTTTTCATTAGAAAATACTCCTTTGAAAAGATGTCTAGATAATCATAATCAAATTTAAGTTAAACAACTATAAACTATGTAGCAGTTATTGAAGAAGGTCTATTGCACTCGTTACGATGGTCTCAACAAAAGACACATTGATTTTTTCGATGCATTTAGACACGTTTTTATTGTTTTAATATATAAATGTGGTTAAATTGTATTATTAATCAATGTGGCTGGCTTCGGCTATGAGCACGCGCTCTAGGCCAAACTTGAAGACCGAGCAAACGTTGTGGATGAAGTCCATCCTCAGGCTGGCCAGGAATCGGTTGAAAGAGGACTTCAGCTCGTTGAGTTTGCTGAGGTGCACATACACCTACACGCTGTAGTAAAGGAGATTATGGTCGGCGATTGCTGCGCCAAAAACTCCTTCAACCAGCAGTTCGTGTTTAATCTCAACCACTCTTGGACGGTCTTGGGCCTGTGCACTTGGGTAGCGTATTGGAGAAAGACCTATTTCGCCTTCTTTATGATCGTTCACACCCAGGAAAAGACTGTCGTGTCCTAGATGTTCCATTAATCGTCCGTGATTAGCCTCTAAGCCTCTAACAAGTTGAAAACTACACTGGTGGAATCTTCAGGCCATTCGAATCCACCACGGCGAGATTCATCAAGAAGGCATGTTGCTTGGTTCGAGATACGTACCGCAACTGAAAGACATTCTGGCCAAAATTTAATAAGCTGTGGTTCTGAGTGTTGATCACAGATCAATCATGAAGCTTTTACTTCATCCGAAAAAAAAGGAATTTGATTGCCATTAATCTTCAAGTCGTTGAAAAGGTGACGACAGCGCTCGCGACCTTGTTTTTACATGAAGTCAGTGAGCAAAGACCTTTCCATGCAACGCAATCTCTTGAAGCTCCGCTCCTCGAAAGGTGTGGGGACCGTGGCCATTGAAAGGGTTTTTCTGCATCGGTGATTCACTTGACGCTGAGCAGCTTTGCGATATCTGACTTGTTGTTGTCATCTTGTGGGAAAGCAGATCTTAATTCTGTTAATTTCTATCTTAAAACACATCCTTTTTGGCGATCAGATATGTTTGCTAGTCGTTCCCCTCAGCTGAATATATTCAGCAGTTTATTGTGCCCATACTCTGTTTTATATTTCAGATAGAGACACTCTGGAACATAATTTTATCTGCATTATTTGATATATATATATATATATATATATATATATATATATATATATATATATATATATATATATATATATATATATATATATATATATTATATATATATATATATATATATATATATATATATATATATATATATATATATATATATATATATATATATATATATATATATATATATATATATATATATATATATATATATATATATATATATATATATATATATATATATATATATATATATATATATATAAAATAAGCGGAACTAGTTTACGAATATTAATGTGATTTTTAACTGAGTAATGAAATCCAAATAAAGCGACGACTTCAGTATATAAAGCAGCACAAAATACTAAAGAAACTAAACGGAGGAAACCAACTAGTAAAACAAAATTTGTGGTGGATCCGTGGGTAACTAACTAATCCCCCACTTTGTTTCTGTCACTTCGTTCTATATTTAATTAGATTAAGTTTTCCCCCACCATATAATTACATCATTAACTGATCCGTTTAGTGTGTGTGGTTTAATCTCTGCTTTGCTTCTGTTATTATAAACAGTTTTATGATATTTTTCCTGTTTACCTGACATTCTAGTTTGAAACTTATGTACATCTTATTCTTTCACTGATTCCTTATTGTACACTTTTCTCTCTCAGATACACATCTCATTCTTCCTATTTAAAGACACACTACACTGATGCATATTCCTCACTCATATTAGAGAGAGAAACAACGAATGACGCACACACAGACACATACATCTTTCCATCCCTTTTGATAATCTGAGAAAGCCTTCAGTTCCTTTGACCGTGTTAATATTATAATTACGCTCTCAAAATTCTTAATGAATATCACGTAGTTAATTTAGCTTCCGCTGCTTGGATGAACTAATCATTCTTTTGGTGCTCTCGCTCTCATTTAGGTGTAATTTTCTGCAGGAATGCCACCGAAAAGGGAAACTTGCTTCGTCTCTAATGGTTTTTTCTAAGTTGCACACTTTGTCGGAGTGAGTGGAAGCTGCAAAATGAGAAAGGATTTGGAATTTAAAATTATGTCTTTCGAACAGGAAATGAAGGTGTGGATCGATCTAAGGAGGAAGCTCCTCTCTTTAGATAGCGGAAAGTCCGTGTGGTAATAAACAGACGGATGACCAGCAACCCTCATGCTTCGTTGAGTCCAATACTGAGGTACAGGAAGGTCTATAGCGAGATGAACGACGACCTTCGACCGTGGTTAACCCAGCCCATCGAGATAGCCTGCATGGCCGGCTTTCTGATAATAGGGATGAAAAGTTCTTTAAGGTTCAAGCAGGACACCCTTCAAGTCGGCCTAGGTAGAGAATGACAATAATCTTGACTAACGATTTTACCGTTTTGGGTAACCACAAAGACGATGAATCCGAAGTTCGATGGAGGCCCGACCATTCACCACTACGCGTTGCCGTCTGTCACTTAGCCAGCTCTCTATCCAACCTGCTACGTTGCCGTCTATGCCCTGCTCACGCACTTTTTGGAGAATGCGGCGGTGTGGTACCTTGTCAAAGGACTTTTGGAAGTCAAGGTACACAAAATCCACCGCTTTATCCCGATCATGATCACTGAACAAGAAGGGGAAGAATTCCCCAAGGTTTGTTAGGCACGACCGTTGCCTTTGGATGCCGTGCTAGGAACTCTTTAATAGCAGGTTTGACTTTTAATAAGACGTTATCTTGTCCACTATCATGCTTTCCATAAGTTTACCGAGTATCGAAGTCAAACTGATGGGTCAAGAGTTTGACAGATGGCTGGGGTTTCCTTTCTTGAAGATCGGAGTCCCCTTCGCCTCACGCCAGTCTCTAGGAACGCATCCGGTCGGGATTGACATGTTAAAGATAGCGCACAGATGTCATCATACTTTATCGCACACTTCCTTCAACAGTTTGGATAGAAACCCGTCCGGTCCGGGGGACTTATTCGTCTTTAGGTCAGTGATCTTTTTCTTCATTTCTCCTTCGGTGAAGTCCATTAGCTCCATCTTTTCCCCCGAGTAGGAATCCATGGGCTGGGGGATGGGACCACACTCTTTAGTAAACACTGAAGAGAATTAGTCATTGAGCAGGTTACCATGTTCTGCATCTGAGTGAGTTAATGCACCCTACTCGTCCACTAAGGGCCCAATACTACAGGGGATTGGTTTACGGCTATTTACATAGCCGAAGAACTCCTTGGGATTCTCCTTGCAGAGTCTCGCCACTCTGAGTTCCTCAGACCGCTTAGCCGCCCGTATGCTGGACTTTACTCTACTGGCTAGCCTCCGGTACTCGTCAAAGGCACCTGAGATCTTCAAACGCCGGTACGCATTTCTCTTCTCCCTAAGCAGTTGGCCGATTTCCCGATTAATCCACTTTGGTTAAACAGAAATCCGACGAAGGCCTTTTAGAGGGATGCAACTTGATTAAAGACTCATGAACTTATTTTTGGAATTGTTCCACGAATCCTTAACATCTTCGCATACCGCTAGCCTTACATCAGTCAGCCCAGCACGAAGGCTTGCAAAGTCTGCTCCTCTCAAGTAAAATTTCCTTGATTGACTGGCAACAGACGTTACCTTCGGGATCTTGAAGGTAAATCTAATTAGCTGGTGATCACTGCAACAGAGCTCTTCGCCCACAGAAAGATCCTCAACGATATCATTCTCAGAGGTGAAGACTAAGTCGAGGATATTGTCTCCTCTCGTCGATTCTCTGACCCATTGAGTGAGGAACTCGTTGTTGGCGAACTTTAGGAGTAGAAGGCTCTCACCACAGGCTGCTCTGGTTTCCCAGTCAACTTGTCTGTTGAAGTCGCCCATAACGATGTACACTCTGCATTGAACAAGCTCATCCAGCAGCTCGTACAGTTCCCTGTCCTTCTCAACGGGTTGGGAAGGGGGTCTGTAAAGTACCAGAGTCCTGTATCTGACAGGACCTATCTCTATGTCAACGCCTAGGAGTTTGTGATCGGATATAATGTTGGAGTTTATAGATTTGATTGTATCCTTGATATACAACATTAAAGCGCCACCCTCTTTGTCTGGCCTATCTTTGTGGAAAAGAGGGGAAACCAGGAACCGTGAATTCGCCTTCAAAGTCTCGGTTTGAGGTTTTTATCAACAATTCTGTAATGACTACCATTTCGAGTTCTTCCGTCGCTACGAGGCCACGGAGCTCAGGAAACTTGTTCCTTATTGACCTCGCATTGAACAGAAGAACTTTCAGGGAGTCCTCTAATGTAAGATCCCCTATACTCTTCCGTTTCCCGGCTTCTTGGTTGCCGTGGTGGCACCATTTTTGACAACCTCCGAGAGGGTTGTTTGGGGAGTGACTCGGGCGTACTGGCGTCCGTCCTCCCTTCCCAATGCGCCCTACAACATCCTGGATGAGGTTAGCTAGGAAAGCCTTGCCCTTAAATGGCACATAGGGTAGTATGACCCACCACCCCGTAATAATAGACTACCCTTTCGAAAAAAAAAATACTTGTCTACTATAGTAACGTAGTATTCGAAATAAGCTTGACAAATTTAAATGTTTAGTGCACTCACGCAGCCCTCGATATTATAGCAATAACAGATTCATGGGCAGAGAGATCTAAAAGAGAGTATATCGGCGAATTCCAACTAAGTTCCAACGATCAAAAATCAATAGAGTTCAATATTAATATCAATCATAACAAGGATAATAATGATATTTAAGTGTTAAATTTTTAAAATACAGACTTTAATGGCTTCAACTGTAAGTTTAGAGAGATTAAGTGGGATCTAACTTTAGGAAGTGTTAATCATTGCTAGTTTTTTTTTAGATAAGTAGATGAGCAATTCACTCCGTGAAAAAACAAACGAAACGCCTCAAGTAAACCAAAATACTGGAATCATGATATCGAAGTGAAAATAAAGGATAGGAACGGTGCCTACAAGCGTCACGAGCATAACTCATCCGTAGAAATTATTTAAATTTACGTAGCTAGACGAAGGGAATGTCGAAAGTAAATACCAAGCACTAAAAAAATATAAATTCAACTTTCTGGAGAAAGAAAACATAACTATATGAAGTTTTTCGATTATATATACAATAGAAACCCAATAAGGGAAACAGTGGACCTATCAAAAATCACAATAACAAATTTGTTTCGGATACAGAAAAGGTGCCCAATATATTAAATAATTTTTTTGCATCGCTATTTATAAATTAAACTAAACATAATATACCAGAAACGAACGACGTAATAAACTTTAATGAGCATAACTTTTTAACTGATATCGAATTTATCAAAGCAGAAATAGATTGTTTTATCAGTAAGTTAAAATCCAATATATCTCCGGGATCCTGATTCAATTTACCCGGTGCATTTCCAAGAAATTTGAAACGTATTAGTGAGACCGCTAACTTTCTGTTTTATCAAATCATTACGTGAAGGTGTCATACCCTTTGATTTTAAGCTAGCGAATATAACTCCAATTATTAACCCCGGTAAGGTAACGCAAGGAAGTATTGACAACCGGGAGGTTGCGCAAAACAACTTTTTTACGTTTGCTCAGTGTGCGAGTGGTCTGAGGCTCAAAATTACCCGACAACATTTAGTTTACACCGTGCTTCTATGGAAGCAACACTTGCGACACTCCATATCATCTTTTTTCATAGTGATTTTGGCCCTCATATTTTTCTGGTTGCACTTTTATTACTGCGTTAACTAGTAAGCATTCTTCATTGCAATTGCAAAACTTTTACTTTTTTGATTATAATATTTTTGTTATTAGAAATATTTTCAAAATATTTAAGGAGAACAAAACAACATGTTCTAGGTACCCACTAGATTCGCTACATTGGATTTACTGACGCCAATTTGTGATTTTTGCCCATTATTCTAATTATTTTTCTTAATTACCAGAATTTATTACTTCGCGTCAGAGTTTGACGCAACAGACCCAGATACAGATCCAGCTTCAGTTGTATGATAAAGGGAGTCTAGCAGTGTCTTAGATGAACTACCGTTTTTAGATGATTGTCGAAGATTCATACTAAATTTTATTTAGATTCACAAATATTTACTACTCATAAATCTATTTTGAATTTATATATGTTTTTTGAGACTAAAAACATTTCCACTCTTTTTTTTACGGATTCGTTAGTATTGGGCCTACAGCACTCAACTAGTACTTGAAAAGTAGTTCAGGATCCCTTTTCTTCGCAACAACCCTTCATAGTCATCGAACTCGTGTCTAATCTGAAACACAGATTCTTTTTATAAGATATATATATATATATATATATATATATATATATATATATATATATATATATATATATATATATATATATATATATATATAATGATTTTATTATTGTAAATGAAAAAGTACGTTTTAATTGAGTTTTATTTATTCCTTTTGGTATTGGATTTGATAGATGTAAGAGTATCCACACCAAATTGCTGACATTCTGCCCAATGGCAAATTAGCTATGAAGCTCACAATTCGTAGTAGCACATGTTAAACCACTTTATCTTACTAGGGTTAAGAAGGGAAAAAGAGAACTTCTGTCCAATTATCAAACCATATTTTTAAACATCCATTGTAGGTTTATTAATGGAATCTGCAATTCGCAATAGGATGATCGATCATTTCGAAACGCATAATCTAATAGTCAACAGGGCTTTAGACATAAACGTTCATGTTTAACTAATATTTTATAATTTTATGAAAGCATGATTAAAAGTTATGACGAAAGTAGAGCTTTGTACATAGTTTAATAGGACTTTGCCAAAGCATTCGACACCGTTTGTCATAGTCGATTACTAACTAAACCTTTTGCTCATTAAATAAGGGTAAACCTCCTACCATGGATAGAGTCGAGGATAAACAATCGTAATCAGAGAGTAGTTTTAAACGATAGATTTACGGAGGGGCAAAATATAACTATTGGCGTCCCCCAGGGTCTGGGTTTGGACCATTTTTGTTCGTTATTTATGTAAACGATATTGAGACCGGCCTACTTGGTAGATTATCCAAATTTGCGGAAGATACTAAAATTGATGTTGAAACTTTAAATTAGAAAGATACCAAATTAATTCCGCAGGATCTAGATAAAATCTTCGAATGGACTAATAAATGAGCCAGAAATTCAAGGTAGACTAGTATAGAGTTTTGCATGTAGGTGGAAATAACCCAAGTTTTATCTATAAATGGCTGGGAAAAATCTTATCTCTGTGGATGAAAAAAGAGATTTAGGGGTGCTGGTTTCAAGGGATTTAAAAGATAAACAAACAGGTGACGATGCGTGTAAGAAGGCGAAACAAATGCTACGATTCATTGCGAGAATTTCCACTACAAACCATAAGATATAATCATACCTTTATATGAAAGTTTAGTAAGGCCACACCTGGAATGAGCGATACAATTGTGCTTATCTTATACACATGTAAACTTAAATAAAATACAAAGAATTCAACGACGTTCAACTAAACTAATTCCCTCGATTTGAAATAAATCGTATATTAAAAGATTAAATATATTAAAACTAACAAATCTAGAAACTAAGCGATTGCGAGGTGAGCTTATCGAAGTATTCAAAATTATAAATAAATTTGAAAACCCTAATTATGATTTTTTTTCTAAGTAAGACTATGGTATGACACGTACGCGTAACAACGGTTTTAAACTGAAAGAGGGAAGTTAAAAACTAATATAGCTGAAATCTTTTTACCTTTAAAATCATACATAAATGGAACGCACTGCCCGTGGAGTTAGTACATGCTAGTATAGTAAATAGTTTTAAAAACAAAATTGCCTGTTATTTTGTGAATAATGATATTGTTTAAATAAGGAACCCTATTGTGGATTGAATATCGCCTATAAGCAGCGTGGCGACAATTTGCAAAGAGAACTACTATCATATAATGGCAATGGCCTTTGAGTGGACTAAGTAGTTCTTACTGGCTCCCTGTAACTATGCAACTTGCTAGTGAACTCTTTTTTATAAAAGACTACTAGGTTGCTGTCGTGGAATTAATCTGATGCTTGGAGTGGGTAGTTCTTATTCATGTCACCCATAAAGATCACCTTGGTAAACACCTTCAATGAAGACGTTTTATTGTGGGACCCTGGTCTAATCGACCGATTAACAACAAAAAAGAGATGGTAGTCTATTGTCTGAAATGTGGAGAGGATGGAAGCCTCATCTTACGTGTCACATGATTGGGAATATCTCTGGTAGCTAATCCTTGGTGGCTAAGCTGTGTTAGAGTAACCAGTTTCCTTTTGCCAGACATACGGTCTACCCAACTGCACGCACTCAAACAAAAGTTTGAAATGCGTTTTCTCTGAATGAATTCTCCAACTTGATGTAGTAAAGGTTGGTGATGTTGGGGACCAACTGAACCAGAGCAAAAATATTGACAACAATTAACCAAATTGAATAATGGTTCATCCTGTCTCCGGATGACGCATCCACCCAAAACACCAGTAAGTAGAAAATGACAATAAGGAAGTTTCTCTTTGGAAATTAGGGTTATGAGCATTGCGCGCCCTTGACTTCGCATATTAGATAGGCTGCTTTGTTTTTATAAAAAGAGAGATTATAAATCTGGGTAATTTTGGAATTTTAAATTCGAGTTCTCAAATTCTTGTTTCGAAAACAATTAAGAAAATATTTTGATCATACAATTTTCTCTAAAGCTTTACTTGTGCCCCGTGCATTTTGATTTACATATTAATATATCTATATATATTATATATATATATATATATATATATATATATATATTCATATATAACGTCAGTTTTTTTTAGCTTGGAATTAATTTAAGGGTACAGCCAGGTCTTCTCCATATTTTTGAACGATGCCAATTCTATAGATTAAGATTAAGTCCTCTTAAAAACTTTTACTCATTTTCTATTAACTAAGCCGTATATATTCATAATCGCTCGGTTCTAGAGGTATTATATGTGTTTATAAAAGCCAATAAAAAGAATTTTAGAGTAATTTATATTGTTCTAAATTTAAGGCAAGAGGTTTAAGGCCAGCTGTAGCAATGCGTAGGTCTTTTTAAAGAGAGAAAATTTGTGTTTGGAATCAGCAAGTAATGGCGGCTGAACGACAATTTGTTCAATTTATTAATATTTCCCTACAATATTTATCAACAAGTGCAAGATCCAAGCTACTACCTGCTCTGCCTGCAATGTTCGTAATCGAGAATATTCCGTGAAAATTTCTCATTGCATTTTTTGTCTTTTATTGCATTTGTAACAGTTTGTAAATGTGTTTTTAGTCTTTCTTGAGCAAATTTTTGCCAATCTCATTTCATAGGTAGAAAACAGTTTTGCATTGACATAAGTTACCTATTTGTGGAAGTCATTCGTTCCTTCATGCTCGCCTGGCTTAATCTGTGAAGACATCGTCTGAGAAGGGGTCGGTTTAGAATGAAAATACAATTAGTTTTTTAATTCTTCTTTATTAAAACCTATTTTGATTATTAATCTATTATTTAACGAATAAAAATCTAAATAACCCTTTATTCTTCCAAAGTTAATCTTTTTCCTTTCGAAGAACACATTTTAAACCTTTAATGTGAGAATGTTTTCATTTTTATAGATCTCTCCCTCTTAGTTTCATTGAGCAGCAGCGAAATATTCTCTCAATTACATCGTTCTTATCAACACAATTTTCTCTCTACGTCCATAAGATAATATTTTCATCCTCCCAGACCCACTCTTATCCGTAATCAAACATCTTCGGAAGAATATCATTATTGATACGAATCTTTTCGACTGGGTCGAGGCTGTTTCGATGTTTCACCAATCGGCAACTATTTGTAATCGAACTTCGTTGCCATAAGAAGGAGATCACTTAACCAATGGCTAGGATAGATACCATGGCAACTAAGCTTGAGGGCAGAGAGCCTAAGGCTAAAAAGTAAGGTTATTAAGAGAAAGCATCAACTGCAGTTATTAAACTAGATGTTTCTTTTGTGCTAGTGCGTCAAGGTGTACATCGCAAAAATTTTAAGGAGCAACGGTAGACACAAATAGTACTGTCGCATTTTTATTTACAATCCTAAATTAGGTCAAACGTTTGTGAATAAATATGAAAATAAATATGATCCTGGAAACTTTTGGCCGGTTTCCTTTTGAGGTTAGTACACCCTCGATATCGTTTGTTAAAAATAATTTCGTTTGTCAATTTATTAATCAATAATTCGCAATACGCTTTCGACCCGGTCCCTCATCCATAAATAACTCACTCGATTTTTCTTTTTTGCGAAATGTTGACAATTTTTTAGCAGAAGAGGATATATATGTTGTCGATATCTATTTTAAAAGGTCTTGTAAATCTTTTCACTTAAAATATTCCTAATAAAGCTCAAATCACACGGATTATGAGGAGCATATGACTTTTGAAAACCCGTAGGTAGGTGCTGTAAATGGGAATAATTCATGATAACGGCTCTACACTTGATATAGATATATATATATATATATATATATATATATATATATATATATATATATATATATATATATATATATCTATATATAAGGGTGAAGTTGTACCTAACTAAGCTCTTGATCAAGCCCTTATGGCCGAATTAAAGTCGCTAAAGTAAATTTTCTCTTCTCTTCGAAGGCAGGGATAACAATTAAAATAGGTGATTGATACGTATTTTGAAGGTTTTCGTTAGAAAGGCTGGCGTATGCTTATGGATCCTACGTTAACAACAAAACTTCAAGTGTCAGCTCCGCATAGACGCATTCATAATACTTGTGAAAAAAATTCGTTTTCCTTGCCTGAACAAATTGGTTACTTTAGATGAGAAATTGTGTCTACATTTGAAAATGGCACGCAAAAGGAGATAGATTGACGAAGATATATCTGTACAGCTTCAGCCAAAGGCCACTGATATCAAAGGACCATATTGTTTGTGTCCTTTGGGAAGAGAAAGAAATGATTTACCTGAAGATGTTGTAACTATATCAGTCTATCCAAGGTTCATTAAAGTCAACAACTGCAACACTTGACAAAAACATTTAGGCAGAACCAATCAGAATTGAATGATGGCATGTTTCTTTATGATAGTGCCGGACAACATGTTGTAAATCTTACCTGTGATAACTCTTAGATTGGGCTGGGAAGTTCTCTCTCACCCACATTAGTCGTCAGACCTGGCATAAGAACCTACAGTCTATTCCGGACACTGCAGAAGTTTATGAATGGCAAAACGTTCGCAAATGATGAGGAAATAAAAAAGGTATTTGAAAATTTCATTGATACCAAAACAATTAAATTTTACAACAAAAAAAAATCGAGAATAACGTTATTGCATTTTTTGTTATATTTTTTTGGGGGGCATCGTTTGTTAGGAATAGTTGTGAATAAAAATTGTGCTAGAACTTTGTTTACAAACTAATATATATATATATATATATATATATATATATATATATATATATATATTTATATATATATATATATATATATATATATATATATATATATATATATATATATATATATATATATATATATTCTTATATATATATATATATATATATATATATATTTATATATATCGTGGTAGAAGATTTTGTTATAATCATAATTTGTTTAAGTCGATATCGATGGCTGCTAGGTTGAGTTACACTCCAGCATTTTACCCTTTTCAAAGACTCGTTTTCGGAAAAAAAGTTGAACAAATGTTGTCGCGTGCTATATTTATTACCCAAAATTAATTTAATTGCCTTTGTTTGTCATCTCCTTGGCAAAGAAACAATGAAAAATTACAAGCAATCAACCAATCTGTGTATAGGAAGAAAAGAGAATGATCGTTGTGCGGGCTACAGGAGATCATGCAGTCAGAGAGGTTATGGTTTGGAAAAAACGTAACAGGGATTAGGAGTAGTGTTGTTTATTGAGTGTTTATGGTTTGTTAGGCATTACTAGAGTGGTAGTGGGCACGGGCGGCAGAAGTGAGAAAAGCATTCACAGAAACACGCCATTTGCGTAGCTGGTATATTTATGTATCTATTGGTGTTGGCTCTGCGTAGTCTCGTTTTGTGGGGAACCTTCATGCCTCCTCTTTCATATATGAGTGCAGCTGCTTTTGTGATAGTGGCGTATTTGATGATTGTTCTGACAAGTGTGCTTTATAAGTGGAGGTAAATATTTTTGCTAACAAGATAGAACCTACGTAGCTTCTTGTTCGTGTTTTTAACCTTTTCCTGAATGATGATCTGGTGTGTGTAGAATCTAATGGAATTATCCAATGTTGCTCCCAGGGATTTCGGGTTTTGTGAGTATGTGAGCCATGTGGAGATTGGGTGGTTGAGGTCCTGACTGTGTGTATATGTCTGTATACTTTACATGTAGTAATCACTAGCGCCAAATAATATCATCATTGTCTCAGATGATTCGTCGCAATGAGCCACTCTTCCTCGTACTCAGTCTCGTGTTCTAGTATCTTTTGTGTATGGCGTGCGACTGCGTAGTATTGCCTTACTACCTTTTGAAGAAAAAATTTTTCACGCGTGCCTAAATACGGACTTTTGAGCCTCGCCACCTAAGAACACGACTGTCCTGGGAGTCATTAGGATCTAAGTCGATTCTGCAAATATTTAAGATAACTTTTCGCTGCGAGTGAACGAATAAAATGATGGCCTAAGCACCTCATTGCTCCCGTCCACCGCCCTGCGTGGGAACCTGCTCGGATGACTGCCCTTCATTAATTTCGTCTTAACTATGTCAGCCACTTGGACTAACATAATTAAGGGCTTGCGTAGAAACTGGTTTGAGGACTAGCCCACAGCCGAAGCACAAGTCAGAAATATTCTCGAATATAGGGCAAAACTGCGAGTCCGGGCGAGGAAGAAATCCTCATCACCCGGGGGACCCGGCGAGAATCATAGAGGGAAATACTCCCGTCTCTATATGTTGGATGCAGTTTTGACGTACGTACCCGTGAGGGAGTGGCAAAAACTTAGCAGTCGTTGATTCGGCCGCTATGCATTAAGACCACCAAGCTCACCTGTCTGAGGTCCCCACTCACAACCATACCCCATCCATCATCACCCACCATCCCGGCACCATCCGAGCGGGGTAACAACAGAAAATTGGACAGGAGCGTTTTTCTCAAATCGGAGTACAAAACTAACCCTTGACTCTACCTCCTTTACCACCACATACATCACTTTTTCTCACCCATCAAAAATGTATTACATATTTATTACAGAGGAAGAAAAATCAACAAGAAAGAAGACGCCTACGAGGATGGAGGATCCCCCTAAGAGGGTTACCATACGGAACATAGATGGAAAGAAGACACGCGAGAAAAAGACTGTGCCAATCCCTATTTGAAAATTTAAGGATCACACTGATCAAACTGATCGACATCCCAAATGGATTCATCGCAGTGTGCGGTGAAAATAAAGATATAGACTGGCTCCTATCCGAAGAAGAGGCCGAACTGCTAAAAGCCATGGATTTGGAGGCGAAAGCCCCACCAGCAATCTCTGTCAATAGAAGCGTGATCTGCCGAAATGTAGAGAGCTGGGTGGGAGAGAACTCCCCCGCTGACATAAAAATCGAGGTTTAAAAGAACCACACATGGGCAAAGATCAGAGAAGTCATTAAATACGGGGCCACACCCATTTCTTCGAGGGGACATATCAAACCACCGAAATAGCCCACAAGGCGGCAGCGGGGAGACTCCTCATTTTTAACATGAGGATCCCAGGCTGCAACATAGAGCATAAAAAGTATCACCGTATTCAGATGTGGTTAGTCTGCTATGTGCTTGAGTTTAACACTACCGCCAACTGCCCCCAAAATGGAAGAACATGGTGATGCGAATGCGCCACAGATGGTCATAGATATGACACCGGTAAAAGCACGGATAAGAAGTGCATGAATTGTAAGGGACACCATCAAAAGATAGCCCTTAACTGCCCCAAAAGAAAGGAAATTATAAAGAAAATGGAATAAGAAAAAAACGACCACCTACACGAGCACTGTGAAGAAAGGTGAAGGGAGGCAACCCCCTTACCGATGGTCTTCACAAATGATCTAAGTGCTAAGATTCTTATCTGCATTACCCATGCAAACGTGGCAAATGCGATAAAACCTGGATGCTACAACCAGGTTTTAAACGCGCTACTAAAATCTAATAACTTGCCATCCATCATCGTGCCTGATGACTCAGAAAGCTTTAAGGCATTCAAGGAAGGCGTTATTAGGGACAATCAAGAAAAAGCCACAGAATTAAAAGAGGTTATCGAATCTCCCTCATCGGAGGAATCCGAAGAGGAAGACGAGGAAGCGAATAATAACAAATAAGAAGAAGAGACCACATCTTCGGATAGTGACGAGGGCCAATGCACTCGCACTAGAGCGATGAAGAGCCAGTCAAAGACTCCTAGTCTCCCCCGAAGAGGGAAAAGCCTGGGCACGCCATACCCGCCCCACAGGCCAAAAAGAGCGAAAAGACGACGAAGAAACACAGGTAAATACATCTTACAATGGAACGGAACACACTAAGAATTATGGAAATTAACACCAACGGCTGGACAGCGAAAAGAATTCTCTACGTAAATTTGTTCAGGGAGAATGATGCAGATGTCATCTTGATTTCTGAACATGGGATTGACACTCGTAGCTCCGAAATCAAGATCTGGAACTACGACCTGTTAATCACAAATCACTCTCAAGAGCAAAACAACGGTGCCACCATCGCGATCAAAAGAGGGATCTTATACAAACCAATAAGAAACCTTGACGAATCCTATCTTGCAATAGAGGTCGAACCCGATATATGTAGGTAAGCTGGTCATCGCCACCGGGTACCAGCCACCGAGACTAGGATATTTGCCTATCCATTCTCTCTCTGGCCTATTTGGCAGAAGGACCCCCACCATATTATTGGTGGATCTTAATACCAGATGTCGGGAATCTGGGTATAGTACCATCAATGGAACAGGAAGGTGCCTGAAAACTATGATAAACCAAAATAGGGTCCATAGAATAGGGCCGGACCTCCTTATCTATACTCGAGGAAGAAGTGCCACAAAACCAGACATTTGTCTGTCTAATCGTCAGCTGCCGTTCAATTACTACATATAACCATTCCAGGTACCATATAGTGATCATATAGGGATCCTACTTACCATCAACAGAAATGCTATACAAGTCCCAGCTCTAGTCAGAAAAGACTACAGGAGAGCAAACTGGGCACGGTACGCGGGTCTTTTCGAGGCCTATCGCCCACTAAATGTGGATGAGGCAATTCTCGAGGAGATAGACGAGGCACCCGACGATCTCAATGAACATCTTATAAATGCAGATAGGCCTTGCATCCCTAAAACCCAGTATAAAACCATCTTAACATACAGATGGACTGGGTACATGAAAGAACTCTACAGATAATTAAAAGTAATGTATGAGGTAAATATCACAAACGCATCAGTTGACTCGCTATAACGAAGTAATGAGATCAAGGAAGAGCTTAACCAGTTGATCCTCGAACAACAACAGAGGCAATGGGACGATGCGATCGAGAGCCTCTATCGAGATACATGCCCCACAGAATTTTGGAATAAAGTCAGAAGTCTCAGAGGATCATCTGGAAAAAAGAAGAAAATGAAAATCCAAAAAGAAGATGGATCCATTGAGACAGAGGAAAGAAACATCGAGTTAATATTCCGGTGCTATTGGGAAAGAATCTTCAGTATACGAGTAGAAGAAAACGAAAATTTTGACATAGAGTTCGAAAATAACATCGTAGACGAACTCAACACGGAAATACACAGAACGCATCCTCATCAACAGGTGGACAGACTGCGTGACGAAGACGCCAAGATCACCGAAGAAGAGATCCTTGGCGCACTCCGCTTATTTCGCCAAAAAGCCCTAGGCCAATCGGCGCTTACGAAGCTAAACTTCGAAAAAGGACACCAGCCAACATCATCGAAGGAATGAGACGTATTTTCAACGCATGTCTGAATACATGGTACTTTCTAGATGCTTACAAGACGGCAAAGATTATCTTCTTGCCCAAGCATGGAAAGGAGCCAACGTTGAGAGAGAGCTACCACCCAATTTCACCCTTGGAATTTGTCGGGAAGCTCTTTGAGAAGATCCTACGCGAGGCTGGTGTCTCACCTGGAAGAAAACTCCCTCTACAACCCTCGCTAATACGGGTTTAGAAAGAAGCGAAGTACGGAAATGGCAATCAATGTCATTACGGAAAAGCTTGCCGAATCCAAACGGGACAGGATTTATGTGGATATTGTTTGTCGGGTTGTATCAAAGGCGTTTGATAAGGTGTGGCAGTGGGGCATGCATAATAAGATCTTACGGCTGTGTCTAAGTTAAAACTTTGAAACTACTCTCTGTGACTACGCCATGGAGTGAGCGGCGTATGTCAGTCTAGGGTGCACGGACGGACCCAAGTTTCCGCTCATTACGGGCCACCACAGGGGGGGTGTCTGTTCCCTGCCCTTTCCTTAATATACACCCCGGATGTCCCAGCCCCTGTGTACCGCTCTTCCATCAATATTCAATACGCCGATGATTTCAGCCAGATAATCATATCTACATGGAGGAATGCACCGTGGCAAGCTCGCATGACAGCGATAGAAATCGCGAACTTAAACAACTACGAGGCTCAATGGAAAATCAAAACAAACCAAGAGAAGTTCAAGGTGGTCCCCGTTAGACGCACCCTAATAGCAGACGTGCGTGTGTGGGATACGCGAAATCCCTACACCAACGAATGCAATGTACTCGGTATGAAAATCACCTCTACCGGGTACAAGAAGCAAGTCGAAGAAAGAATTTCTCGAGCTTCAGGCTCTGTCAGAACTCTATATTCATTTAGAAATCTAAGTGAAAGCAACAAGAATATCTACAATGCCTTTGTAAGATCTACGTTGATTTACCCCGCCTCCACCCTCTCTTGTGTCTCAAAAACACAAAAGAGGCGAATTCAAGTGGTGCAAAATAAATGCATGTACCTAATCACAGGTACACGCAGGCAAGAAAGAAGACGGCAAGAAGACCTGCACAGAGAGGCGGGGATAATTCGCATTAACAAATTCATTGAAGAACAGACCCGCAAAATGCAGGATCTGGTTAATTGGGAACTTATTGAATAAATTACTCAGTTGATGAACCAGAACAGAAGAGCAGACTGTCGCGCCAGATTTCCCAGCTCCCCCAACCGAGTGGCTGGCGGGGACGAGGTGCTGTTCTACGCAAGATGAGATGTGTAACTTAAGAAGACAACCGAACTAAAGAAAAATTCCCAACTATGACAAAACACACATAATAAGACAACTGTAACCTGAATTAAAGAAAAACCCCGATTACGACGAGAACCCTACGGACAATGAAAAAACAAAAAAACTAAAACAGACACGCATACAAAGAATACCAAAACATTGAGCACGCACTTAAAAGTATTAAAAAAACAAACAAATAAGCAATGCATATCACACACAAAACTAAACACTGAGACAAATGGCTTCAACGCCATAAATGATTATAAAAATCAACAGAAACAACACAGAATACACGCTACTAAAAATAATAAAAGTGATAGGCCTGATCACCAGGCTCTAGCATCCCTTTGCACCCTACCACACATCTTTCTCTTGTCTTCGCTTGTCTATTTTCTCTATCTACCCACACACCCTATCGTGCCCCCCTACATGTACCCACTTTAACTTAATCAAAATCATATTCATAAATTTATGAGTTACTACCCTATTTCCCTGAAGATGACCCATTGCGTTCAAAAGCATCTAGAAATAAAATATCTCCTTTGTGGCTATTTTCTCTCTCCTCGAAGATCCTGTTAAGAGACTTGTAAGGCAAAGCAAGAAATTGCACGTTAAAATCAATTTTGCTACAGCAGATGTTGACTTTAATAACGCATGTATATATATATATATATATATATATATATATATATATATATATATATATATATATATATATATATATATATATATTATATATATATATATATATATATATATATATATATATATATATATATATATATATATATATATATATATATAAATATCCAAAAGGAGCTCGGCCGTGAAGCCTGCATTTAATATTGAGGATAAATCCCAGAGCCACGAGAAATGGATGTAGCATCTTTTAATTTTTCACTACGTTTTGAAAACTACAAGTTTTCATCTTCAGGCTAGAATAAGTTTACAAAGTTATTATGTATAAAGAAAACTTGAAAAGGCCAACAAGACATTATTTTAAAGGGGACCAATTACAAAATATCAGTAAAAATTACTACAAGTTAAATTAAATATGACTTGGCAACAGTTAAATTAGTTAATAAATTTAAGGATTATTGCAGAAATTAATTACAAACTATAAGAGAAATTGACCTGGCATTATTTAAAGATAATAAATTTAAACTTTGTGTTTAATTTTGTAAAGAGTGTAAGAGTTAAAAACATTTGATATAAAAACGGAAAATTTGGGTTCTTACTAAAGCGGATCCATCCTAGAGAGTGAATGGTGGGTTTAACAAGGGGCTAGTATTTTGTAGGTTATATTGACGCTTGGTTTATTAAAAGGCAAACCAAATAACAAACTGTAGTTAAAATTAGTTAATTAATAATGATATTGCACTTAAAACTTCATTGATTGTAAGTTTTTAGTGTTTTATATATAGAGATTCGAGGGTTCTTAGGCAATGTTTGTTGTTGTTAAAGGCTAATACTTTAAAATTCTCAATATAAATGTTAGTTTTACAGCTTATGGTGTGTTCCCTAATAGATGACTTTTCCTTTTTATTTAATATTTTGTTTGTGCACCAACTAATCCCCATATGAGCAGAGAACCTAGCTCCAAGAGACCTAACAGTGCTACCAATGTAAGAGGCTCCAGTACAAATAGACATTATCACTGCGGAACTCCAAAGAGATAAAATCTTTACTGTTAAAGAAACTTCCTATCGATAGTTTGTTTATAAAAAACTATTTTGGGGTTGATTTTATAAAAATATTTTTTAAAAATAAATAGGATTTTCCTTTTAAAAGTATCGTTAAAAAAACATCTCTAAAATTAGTAAATATATGAGCATTTTAGGAACTTCTATGCAGGGTTGAGGGGGGTCAATGAGATTATCAAATAGCTTTTTTAAAACTCTATCATATAGGTCAGAAGGAAATAAATTATTTATAAAATACCTTCCTAAGAAAAATAAATTCATTATGGATTGATTGGTAAGTGGATAATAGTGAGAAACTTCTATGTATTAAAGTTTTTACTGTGGATATTTTATATCCGAAATCACTAAAACTAAAGTAGTTCAACCTGGTCCTGTGATTGTTTTTTTTCGGTAAATGGTTGTTTCAATTTTTCGTTGGTCATTATCTCGGTTGATTAGAAGGTCAAGAAAGGGCATCTCATCATTTGACTCCACTTCCATGGTGAATTTGATGTATGATTGTAAAGAATAAGAGGCAAGTATGGGTCTCAAAGGAACTCCTTTGTGAATTTTAGGTAGAAAATATATGGATGCTAAATAACTAGAAGATACAAATAATTCATTATAAGTATCTTTAGGAATAATTGAAGCCTGTTTAAGTTGTGTTAAGAAACGATTAACTTTATCTTCGAATCGTAGAAGAATAGTTTTAGGTAAATCATTGATAGGTTCAAATTTTGTTCTTTCATTCAATATACTGTGGGCTTTTTGTACATAGTCCTCCCTATTAATGATAACTACACCGTTTCCCTTATCAGGTTCAGTAACTATTATATCCTTATTGCCCGCAAGTGTCCGTAATACCTTTCTATCGTTTGGCTTAATTATGAAATTCGAACTTCTAGATGAATGTATTTTAGAATAAAATTCGCTGGAGAGAGAAGATAACTATAATAATAAAGTTTATGCTTACCTTGGGACTTGAATTTAAACTCCCTTTTTACAAAATAGCTAAACCTAAATTCATGCTGTATTTTGAAAAAAAGGCACGCAAGGTTAAGGATCTACCTCTTAAAGGAAACTTTAATGACTTTTGTTCTGAGTTATCTTCTCTCTCCAGCGAATTTTATTTTAAAATAGATTCATCTAGAAGTTTGAATTTCATAATTAAGCCTAAAGATAGAAAGGTATTACGGACACTTGCGGGCAATAAGGATATAATAGTTACTAAACCTGATAAAGGAAAGGGTGTAGTGATCCTTGATAAGGAGGACTATGTACAAAAAGCCCATAGTATATTGAATGACAGAACAAAATTTGAACCTATCAATGATTTACCTAAAACTATTCTTCTACGATTCGAAGATAAAGTTAATCGTTTCTTAACACAACTTAAGCAGGCTTCAATTATTCCTAAAGATACTTAAAATGAATTATTTGTATCTTCTAGTTATTTAGCATCCATGTATTTTCTACCTAAAATTTACAAAGAAGGAGTCCTTTTGAGACCCATATTTGCCTCTTATTCTTTACCATCATACAAACTGGCCAAATATCTGGGTTAAAATACTTTCACCTTTATCTAAAAATCAGTTCTCCATACAAAACTCCTATAAGTTTAAAGAGGAATTACTTAGCAAAGTTAACGATGGATATATTGTGAGTTATGATGTTGAATCTTTATTTACTAACATTTCCCTAAAATATACAATCAGTTAATATTAAATAAGGTATTTTATTCCCAAAATACTTTTCATGGATTTTCACGAAGCCAATTAAAAAAAGCGCTGGAATTAAGTCTTTCTGAATCTTGGTTCACGTTTAATAATAAAGTTTACTGCCAGATCGATGGTGTTGCAATGGGTTCTCCAATGGGACCACTTGCAGCTGACTTTTTTATCACACATCTCGAAGATCAAATGTTTTCCACTAATTTATATTACAAACCCTCCTTCTACTGCCGTTTTGTTAATGATTCCTTGACAGTTTTTAAAAATCCTGCACATAGCCAACTTTTCTTTAATTTTTTTAAAACTTTACACCCTAACATCAAATTCACCATGGAAGTAGAGTCAAATGACCTTTCTTGACCTTTTTATCAGCTGGGATAATGACCGACGAAAAATTCAAACAACCATTTACCGGAAAAAAACAATCACAGGACTAGGTTTGAACTACTTTAGTTTTTGTGATTTCGGATATAAAATATCCACAGTAAACATTTTAATACATAGAAGTTCCTCGCTATCATCCACTTACCAATCAATCCATAATGAATTTATTTTTCTTAGGAAGTAATTTATAAATAATTTATTTCCCTCTGACCTATTTGATAGAGTTTTAAAAAAGTTATTTGATAATCTCATTGACCCCCCTCAACCCTGCATAGAAGTTCCTAAAATGCCCATATATTTACTAATTTCAGAGATGGGTTTTTGAAACGATACTTTTAAAAGAAAATTCCTATTTAATTTTAAAAGATATTTTCTCCAAATCAACCCCAAAATAGTTTTTATAAACAAACTATCGATAGGAAGTTTCTTTAACAGTAAAGATCCTCTTTCTTTGGAGTTCCGCAGTGATAATATCTATCTATTTAAATGTCTCAGTTTTACTGGAGCCTCTTACATTGGTAGCATTGTTAGGTCTCTGGGAGCTAGGTTCTCTGCTCATATGGGGATTAGTTGGCGCACAAACAAAATATTAAATAAAAAGGAAAAGTCATCTATTAGGGAACACACCATAAGCTGTAAAACTAACATTTCTATTAAGAATTTTAAAGTATTAGCCTTTAACAACAAGAAAACATTGCCTAAGAACCCTCGAATCTCTATATATAAAACACTACAAACCTACACTCAATGAAGATTAAGGTGCAATATCATTATTAATTAACTAATTTTAACTACAGTTTGTTAGTTGGTTTGCCTTTTAATAAACCAAGCGTCAATGTAACCTATATATACTAGCCCTTTGTTAAACCCACCATTCACTCTCTAGGATGGATCCGTTTTTATATTAATTTTTTTTAACTCTTACAGTCTTTACAAAATTAAACACAAAGTTTAAATTTATTATCTTTAAATAATGCCAGGTCAATTTCTCTTATAGTTTGTAATTAATTTCTGCAATAATCCTTAAATTTATTAACTAATTTTTAAGTCAGTCTTAAAGCAAATTTAACTGTTGCCAAGTCATATTTAATTTAACTTGTAGTAATTTTTACTAATATTTTGTAATTGGTCCTCTTTAAACTAATGTCTTGTTGGCCTTTTCAAGTTTTCTTTATACATATTAACTTTGTAAACTTATTCTAGCCTGAAGATGAAAACTTGTAGTTTTCGAAATGTAGTGAAAAATTAAAAGATGCTACATCCGTTTCTCGTGGCTCTGGGATTTATCCTCAATATTATATATATAAATATATATATATATATATATATATATATATATATATAGAAAGAGAGAGAGAGAGAGAGAGAGAGAAATTGCCCTGTTTATTATATTATATTAAATTATATTTGGGATACTGTTCTTTATACATCCTTTGAACTGCAACTTGGCAAGTCATCAAATAAATCCCGGTCAACCGTAAATCGCACTCTGTATAAAAATCAAGGATGCGGTCCACCACTACTTTAATTGCCCCAATCTATATCGCATACCTCGACAGGCCAAATACCTCGAAGAACCCTACCTAACGATTAAAATAGAAACATCCACTGGCTCTATAACGATAATGACAAGGTATCAACAACCATGAAGGGATTATTTACCGCTCCAAATAACTTCCTGTATATTTTTTGTTAATAAAGATCAGACAATATTTATGGGCGATCTAAATGCCCACTCCAGTTCCTCCGGTTATACTAAAAATTTTAACAACATTGGAAAAAATATGAGTACACTAATTGAAAGGGGAATAGTAGAAAGAGTAGGTCCGGATTTGCCGACTTTTTTTGGACCAAGAAGAGCAACCAAACCCGATATTTTCCTAGTAACACCAAATTTTAGATTCAACTATCTCATTAAAAAAGGTCCCCCAGCCAGGAATGCCTAAGATATACCTATAATGACCATTTTGACAGATTTTATAAAACTAAAATTGCCATTGGAAAAGATTTAAAAAATCTTGAACTGGCGCAGTTACGCAGAGGAAGTCGCAAGTTACTATTAACCAGACTTAAGCGAAACATCCTTAGAAGAGATTGACTAAGCTATTGATAACCTAATAAAAGCCTTTGTTGAAGCAGATAAAAAAATACGTAACAACAATATTATATCGGACTCTTCCTCACCATCAACTCTCTCCTTAAAATGAAATTGCTGCATTAGAAAGGGAATACAAAATAATTAGAGACGCACTTCAATGTTATGGCCCATTAGGAGGGAACAGCTAATACTTACAACTAATAAAAGACGAAATAATCGCAACAACCGCTATGGAAAGAGGAGCGAGACTGGACAGGATCGTGGAATATATAGATAAGGAGGTAAACCCAACTATATTTTGTCAAAAAATAAACATAGCCAGAAGAAAGATACAAACCAAAATAAAACTCGCCATTAACTACAATGGAAATGAAACAAGAAAACCCCATCAAATTGAAAAAGCCTCCTGGGACCATTGAAACAAGGTCTTTGACATATCCCATAAAAAATACGAGGATTTTGATAGAGCTCATGAAAAAGGGGAGTGCATGAACTAGAATTAACAATCATGAAACAAGACCTAATCACACAGCCTATTTAATGTAATAACGTTAATGGAAGAACAAGGTTTCGTACCGGTGACACTGCAGGTATTAAAAACAACCTTCTTAGCGATGAAATAAAAAGTGATCGAAAAATCAGCAATAACGAGAGAAAATTTATTAAGATCAATAAGTGAATTCCATAAGAGCCTGGTGGATTTATATAATGCTACGATAAGCGGTGTATTTTCCAGGTTCCCTAAAGAGTGGGGAAATCATATATTTAACTAAACCGGGCAAACCACCAAATCAGCCAAGAAACTTCAGACTAATTAGCCTCCTGGAATTGGTTGTCAAGCCTTCGGACAGGGTAATAAATAAAAGAGTAATCCACCACCTAGAAGAAAATGACTTGATCCTTCAACATTAACATGGATTCAGGAAAGATAGAGGCACAGAAACTGCCCTAACCCTCTTTTTAGGGACCTTAGCTAAAGCCAAATACGATAAGAACTATACATATTTTATATTAAAAGACGTCCAGAATGCATTAGACAAAGTATTGAGAATAGGTTTGAAATTCAAAATGGAAGGTTAGGTCTCCCATCAATTTTTAAAAAATGTCTATGTGACTATTTTACAGAACGCCCTGCCTACATCTCTCTAAAAAATTACCACTCACCAAGTTTTGAGATCAACCAAGGTGTCCCCTAAGAGGATGCTTAAGTGCATTAAGTGCATCATTATATACCATAGTCATTATAACCAATAGCACATACAGACAAGTTCATACTGTGGTTAGAATGACTGTGGTAGAAATAAAAAATATAAAAAACTATGAGAAAAAATTTAAGATTTGTAATTGTACCAATAGGAAGAGGAAAAACTTCAAGAGTAATTGTGAACGAAGATTATATATATATACCATAAGGAGGGGAAAGATTTCAGAATGAAAATCACAAGGAGTGGATATAAGAAACATGTAGCGGATAGAATAAGTTTAGCCAAAGCAAACTTAATCAATATTTACCAACTCAAATGATTGAACAAGAATAATAAAATTAAACTATATAATACCCTCTGCCGCCCAAGCCTCTTGTACCATACAATCACACTAAACTTACTGCATATGTCCAACAGCGTCAAGCTACAAAGAGTCTAAAACAGCAGAGTACTACTAATAACAAACAAAAACGGGAGAGAGCACCGCAGACAGAGAGATCTAAATCAGGAATGTACAATGTTGTATTAAATAGAAGAGAAAATAAAATATCGAACAAGTGAGAGATCATTATTGGCGAGGAAGAAAGGAGAACAATAGACTATAGGTGGCGTAAGGGTCACCTGTTATGGGGGAGTTAGGTATATAGTATTGTAAATGGCGAGGTTACCAATTATATACGCCCTGACGACGGTGAATGAATGATGTTTCCATAAACCACCACCTTATGAGGGAGCGACTAGTTCCAGTTTATAGGTGAAGGATGGATTTACAGCGAATTATTTATCTGAGCCTAAGGATAAATGATCTTATGGTGTTCTTATACTTGGCCTGGCTTATCAAAAGCTCAGGGCAAAGATGTACATACGAATATAAACTCTTTATTTTAATAACGGAATATTATGAGCCTAGTAGAAGGGAGACTAGTAGTCTGTATATTATCAACGCGAGTACGAGTTAAGGGTCAAACAAGACTTAGTGGATTTAGGCGGGAGCGTGAAGGCGAATGAATTTTTTACTTGTATCTCTATTGTCTTCCCTTTTCTTTTCTTATTTATATGTGCGCTCCTCATGTAGTCGGCGTGGGACGGCCTACATCCGTTATGGTCATTTCTCAACCCTCTAGGCTGGGCTAGGAAGCATGTGCACGTGGTGTGGACATTTATATGATAAACTCTTATTTATATAATTTCATACGATGGTCGCTGCATCAACTCTTACAGTCAACAGCTGTGTTTACTCGGGCTCCTACATAAATATCCGTCTTTGATAATTCTATCTCGAGCCAAACTTGGGCAGCTTTATCAAACACACCTTTAAACCATTTTCCTTCGCTCCTCTCTGTGTATCACGCTTGCTTGTTTACATATATATATATTTACAAATCCCATCCTATTTTTCATACAATATTGAATCTTTACATTATAGATATTTAATAAAGCATGCCTGAATTCAATAGGACCAATTCGCGTCCAGGCCCAATTGAATCAAGCAATTTTTAGGTCAGAGGTTTACCTAATTCGTAGTATGATCACTACAAAATATACCTCTATAATAAAGAGAAACGAACAGGGGAAATTTCTGAAGTGGAAAACCACTCTGAAGAGAAGAACCAGTACCAATATGTAGATAGACTGAAAGATTGTTGTGCATATGATTAAAAGTAGAAACAAATATTAACAAACAACTGCAAGCTAATCAAATAACAAGTAAGAAAAATATCTAAAAATAATAGATGCTTGAGAGCCTCTACCATCTCATATTAATTAAAACAAGAGTAAAAACAATGTGAAGAAAAATTATCCAAGAAAAAGAGGTCAGCCAGCAACTAAAAGCATCACTCAACACATTTTCCTTTCACAACTTTACCTATCACCTTCTGTCCATTTTATCTTTTTAAGACAAATGACGTAAGATCGTTTAAGTTGGCAAGGTAAACGTCGGCGGTTTATGATCCAATGCGGTTGATATTAAGTCTGCGTGGGGTGAACAAGGTGGATTCTGCCTGTTGGGAGTTTATTTTGCTCCTTGCCTTCGATATTGTAACGATTTTAGCCATTCTCAGTCGTCATTGATCACTCTCCCGCAGAACGAAGTCTGTTTTACTATTTAACATTTTAGAGGTGAGAGCTTTCCAATGGTTTGCAGTGCGACCTTTGATGAAGGTATGCAGTAAGTTGCCGAGATAGAATTGTTGATTTCATCCCAATGTACGAGAATGTGCGATGCTCACAATCACAGACGTTTCATGTATATTCGCACGAAAAGTTACACTACTTAATGTAGCGCATCGCAAGAAGGCATCTATTCTTGATAACGAGAGTGCGAGTTTGTTTTAAGCCTATATTAACTCATTCAGACCCACCGTTCTCATTTGACTACACAGGAAAATTGGCTGAGCGCATTCACTATAGTGCAGATGGTTGCCAAATTTCCATGAATAACAGAAAGATAGTTATTGCTAAGCTTGATGTGGTCAGAAGTGTATGGTAGTGCGTGTGTATTTCATGCAATTGTTCTTTATCTTGTTGTTTTTAATGTTGCCTTGAGTTTTCACACCCTCTCATTCATTTTGATGATACTAGAAATACTAGAATGGTTGGCATATCAAAATGATATGTTTGTAAAAGTTATTAGTGGGTTATTTGATAGCAAAAATAGTTAAGCTATGCAAAAATTATTTTGTGGTGTAATTTAATCTTATTTTTTACTGTACTAGATTGAGTAGAGTGGGCCTCAATTGGTGTAGAAATTCACTGAGTTTAAATGTTTGTGTGGATTTATTCATTGCTGTATTTTTACCAGGAATACGGTGCCTATTTTAACTTTGGTAATTAGAAATCTTAGTTAGCCTTTGTTAACTAAAATGAATTAAAATGTTTTTTATTCCAATGCACACTATCGAATACCAATTGCTATTGAACAATTAGCTTCTTCTCAAGAACAAATGCAATGAATATCGTTGCATTACCACCAGATCGAGTAGAGGAAGAAAAATGGATGCTGTTCAGTTCCACGGCTATTGTTACGTTTTTGACACGTATTGCGGTGCCAACCCCCAAACAACTCAAAGCTCAAAAACAATGCCTCTAGGTACTAAAGTAGTGTTGCAGTTGTTAAGTTATGTGTATAATCCCAAAGACCATATAGTGTTCTTTGGAAACTTTTTTACAAGTCATGACCTTCTGGTAAACCTAAAATACTAGGGTACAAAGCTACGGGCACGGTACCTGAAACCCTCTCTCCCTTCCATTCAAGACATGAAGAAAAAACCAAGAGAAGACTACGACTACTGATTAGAAACAGAAAATTAAATATTAATAACCAAGTGGGTAGTAACTATTGAAACAAATTATGATGTGATTACAGTTAGAGATAATGTCAAAAGATGGTCAACTTCCGAAAAGAAGAAAATTTCTGTTTCCAGGCCTCACGTTTATTCTTCCAATAATTCTGGAATGGGAGGTGTCGATCTATTTAGCCAAGCAACTAATACTTATAGCATTTCAATCCGAAGAAAAAAATGGTGGTAGGCATTATTTACCCACATTCTAGATGTTAGCATAGTAAATGCATGGAATATCCACAGAACAGCTGTTTCGGACTCAATGGATTTATTATGCTTTGTAAGAAATATTTCAAAGCACAACCTCAGTATTTCTAGAAAGCGTATCCGTCTGTCTCATGATCATGCACGTAATCCTGAAAACGCAACGCAAAGCGTAGTTGATGACTCAGAAGGGCATTTTCCTAAAAAGATTGGAGAAAAAGCTGCGATGTGCTATTTGTCACGCGCGAGACTGTTTGAGCTGTAAAAATTTCTCAAAACCCATTGCATCGAACGTGACTGTTTTAAAAGCAGCTATACGAAAAAATAAAGATTTAAAATGTGTGTGTTTGCATAACACTTGCCTAGACAAGATGGATGAAGCTAAACGTCTCTCAGTTTAAAATTTCTGGCAGGACCAAATAAGCCTTATTTTGCTCGCACATGAAACCCTTTACTCATTTGAGTACACTGCATAATTATAAGAATTATAAATAAAATAGCATAAATTGCACATATTTGAAATATTTTTTACTCTTTTACATATATTAGATATAAATTTATTAATAAATAATCGCTATCTTGGGTGTAAATGAGTTAAACTACTAATTTAATTTGGTTTATTGGAACGGTATGGATGACGTTTCGGTGTATAATGGCTTTAAGAACTTTTATTTCATTATATATTAAGAGTATATCAAATACGGTTGTATTTGTCTTTGGATTGTATCAAGATACAATTGTCATTTATTCATATTTGTATTTGTTTTTGGCTCCCAGAGAAAAACATATTTTGTATTATGGCGCCAAAAAGAAAAAGTATTTTGTATTTTTTTTTAATTTCGAGTCTAAGCCATTTGAGCAGGGTATGCAAACTCACCGTAGAGAAAGACTGAGAATCAGAGAGAACTATGATTTAGGAGATATTATAAAACCCTCTATATCTGGTACACGCGTCACACGAACGCGTGAGAACGGCGTACTTTCATTCAGGCTTCATGTGAATAGTGTTGTGTGAAGGATACTCTCTCTCTCTCTCTCTTGTTCGGTGGGTTTATTATAATAATAATAACACACATAATAATATTATGTTATTTAAATGAATGTTTAATTATTGAAAGAGATATTCTTTGGGGTAAACTCATAGATTTATCTTTCTGTTTCTCTTTGATTAAATTTAATTTTAAGGGTAATGATTTTGTGGGGGAATTCCACGTGGAATTTCTTTTCCAGCACGGAAGTGACGTCCATGTGCTGGAGAAGGTTCGAGAATTTAGTTAGGCTTAAATTGGTAAGCCCCCCCCTGTCCATCCACAAGCGGTAGCCTCAAACCGCGTCCAACACCGGACCACCATTTGCGCGGGTTAGAATGGCCTCGGCGTGAAGATTCGAGGCCATTCGAGAGTAGCGCTGTTTCCCCCACTCGTCTTCCTGGTAGGAGACACAGAGTTGAGAAATCGCGCCAGGATCAAGAAGCATTCCCTTAGTTCCAAGTCAGGTGCTAACCACAAAGCAAAGTGACGGCTGAACATTTCGTGTGTTGGAATTAGCCCAACCAGTGAGGTAATTCCATTTGATGATCGCCACCGAGCGATTTTTCCGACTCCATTCTTCAACTTCTATCCAAGCCCTCCTTGTTCTCTCCTCGCTTTCGGGTGGCCGAAATACTCTCCCCTAAACCGGATGTTCCCCCCTCCTTTAGAGAACCATCATCACGTCAACTTCCCGCTCAGACGCTCCGAGCGCCCTCGCTCCCACGTTTATTGCCTGCAGAAGACATCTGTGAAAACTTACCCTGACATCTCACCAGGAATCCTCGGTAAGCCAACCCTTCTCCCCCTTCAGCAAACTATTTGAGTTAATCCTCCTTATTTGAATAGTCTCCTTCTGTAACGCATTAATTTATAACTTCAGAGATCGATGCATAACTCTGCAATTCCCCCCTCGTTTACCAATTTAATTTTTCCCATTAATTCTCTTATTTTATGTAAATAAAATTATATTTTTGTAATGCTTCTTCAAATAACCTTGAGCTTTGCTATTGCTCAAATTTCACCTGACCTCGTTGCACTCTTTTCTCGCTGTTCCGCGCGTCGAAACTCGTGGCGTTCCGTCCCTTGTCGGTTCGCCTTTAAGTTATTGGTCCCTTCCCCATAGATATAATATGGTATTGATATAATGTAATGTCATACTACGACAGACTTAGAGTACTAGTTAAATTTAATAATCAACAGGTTTCTCCATCTTCTTTTCCTTTTCACACCTACACATACTTTAAATATTTTTAAGTTACTTGTAATCTATTAAGTTCCTGTTTGTTTTAAACGCTTTATTACCATTTAAATCTACTCAATAATAATTACGTGAACTTTAATTGCTTTTTACTTCTCAATTTTCACTTTATAGAAGGATAAAGAAGAAGTGGTTACGCCAGAGGATCCTTTAATCTAAGATGAGGAGGTCCAGGAGGAAGTACAAATATCTCAACTATCAGCTGCGCTGGCAAAGTTTATTCAGTCAGTGTCAGTGCCAAAAGTCGTATTCAACAGCAACGAAGGCAATATATAACCTAAATAACCACCTCACAGGAGTTCACAAAGTTCAGAATGATGAAGATGATACCTTGAGAGTTGCGGGGGTAAAGAAGAAGCGTGAGAGCTCTGGTCACACTCACAGACCAAAATTACCGCGTTTTTCAAAGTCAAATCTGCAAAAGATAAAAGCTTTTACGTCCATCACATCAAACAACGGTCTATAGTAAAGAAACTCTTAGAATCCATCGCATGTGACCAACTGCCTTTGAGTATTGTTGAAATTGAGACGTTCAGAGCTCTTCTGCACGAATCAGAACCATGATTCGTGTTTCAAAGCAGAACCACACTTAGAAACTATTTACTTCTCCAGAGAGCAAAAGACATCGAGTCGCATAAGATGACGGAATTTAAACATCTAAATCGTATGTACCTGGCATTGGACCTCTGGATAAATCTGAAAATCATATCGTTTCTTGCTCTCACTCTACACTTGATCAACTCATCATTGGAGCTAAAATCGCGATCAGTTTATATAACGACATACAGCTACGAACATCCCCACAGCATATAAGGATAGATTCACTAAATCCGGAATTCGTCGCAAGGTAAGGAAGGTGGTTGCAGACAATGGCTCGTCTCTAGTGAGATCATTTGTTGTCTGTATACCAGGATTATATGGACATGAAGTAAGGAATGAAAGTAGCAAGGAAAATGATGACAGCATTGTCCTTGATATTTTAGATGAAAAATTTGATCTGAATGAGGTGCTTGCCCTTCTTCCACCAGATCGGCCCAGTTGCCTTGCACACACACAAAGACTCCATACGAGATGCCTTCAATGATATCTGTGTCAGAAGCAGTACAATTGCAACTGTGATACACAAATGCTGTAGTATTGTAGCTGCCCAACGTCGATCTACTGTGACAATGCTTAAGTCAATTCTCGAGGAAACCTACGGAGTCAACTCAGCTATTCGTCTTTCAGGATTGAACCGAACTGGAGAAGAGTTGAAAAGAATGAAAATACCAATGATGAATTAAGTGATACAAGTTTTTGAACTGTTCTAAGAGGCGATGACGCAAATGAAATTAGAAAACATGGTTAAACTTTCTTGCGCTGCATCAGTTGTATTTGGCCTTGAGCAAAGCCTCAAACTCTTTACGGAAAGTATACAGATCTACTGCTTTAACTTGGAAAATGCACTACAGTCTTCTATCAATAAAAGATTGCATCCATTTCTTGACAGGACTGATTTCATTGCTGCAGCTTTCATGGACCCTAGGCTTAAGCTGACATGGATGCAATGTAAGTAAATGCAAAAGGAAAAGCTTTCGAGGATTGTGGACTTAATTCTTTCCGAGTCAACTTAATCGACCTTGAATAAGAAAGTAATTCAAGACAGTGAGCCTTTCTTCTCCATGAGCATCAATCTAAAGGAGGATAGCGTGAGTGCAAAACGACCTTATCATTTTCCCTACAGGCCTCCAGCTGGGCACATGATGTCAAGCGAATCAAAAACGACAATACAGTGACCTAATTTGAAACGTACCTAGAAGAAAATGTTCTGCGTTTTGACATCAAACCACTGAGTTACTGGCGTGATACAAAAACTTTAAAATTTTAAAGCATTTCAACAAGAATATTCTAGGGTGCTGTAGAATGTCGACACCATCTGAGAGGGTGTTTAGCAATGCCAGCAACTTTTGTACTCCTAAGCGAGCAAAACTCGGCCCGAAAAGCTTCCGGACATTAATCAAGATAAAATGCCATTATGATATGTAAAATGTAAAGTTAAGTGAAAAAAGTATGTTTATGTTTTTTGTATAATTTCAACAGTATTTTTATCGGTAGTTTTGAAATCTGGAATAGGAGTATTTGTATTCTTATTTGTACTTTTTGAACCAGTACTTGTATTTGTATTTTTATTTTTAGATTCAGAAATAAAAGTAATTTGTAATTGTGTTTGACTTATAAAAATCAGTATTGGATCCAACCCTGTTATATACTAAGTTTATGAATGCTTGGTAATAGCAATTGTAGTTTACTTTTTTAAAAATTTAGTGTCGTGTTCTGTCGCATGAGTCCATCTTCTGTTTTAAGGCATTGTCAATTGACGTTTGCGGGTGGCTGTTGTTGACCAAAAACAGAAAAACTCTTTAATTCTGTATCAACCTATATCCAGTTAGTAGAGTGAGAGAAAACTTGGTCTGTAAGTGCATCTATTCTGGCCCTCATCAACATTTTCCATCTTTTCTCAGACCATCTTCACTCTAAAGTAAATGAGAAGAAGAGAAGAAAGAACGAATATACAATAAAATTTCAATAATTTTCTTTGAAAATAAAAGGCTTAGATTATTTAAATTTAAGGGTAATCCCGCCATTATTCAGTATATATTTATTATATAGAGTACAAGGTTATAGCACAAAGAAAAATTTGGAGGAAAGTTCGTGAATTTTGAATTTAAGGGTTATATTTAACTATTATTAAAAACACAAGTTCAACAACTTTGAAGTTGTAATATGCACATTCATTGAAAAAAGGAAACATTTGAGCGATTCTTGGAAAAACTAGTCATCGGTGATTCGGGAAAAGATCTAACAATGTAATATGAAAGGGACAGAATTATATTCAGAATGATTCTTTATTTATTAACAAGTTTAAAGTGGGATGGTTTTATTTATTAATGACAAAGGCTGTCAATTTATATTAGTATTTAATGTGATCGGTGATATTAAATAAAATTTGACTGTAAAATCCTACGGTGGCTGCTATTAGGATGAGAGGCTTAGCATCCCTGTAGCTAATCACATAGTGATCACTGAGTTTTAAATATAAGGGACACATGCTACTTCTTATATATGTGTCCTGATAATATCCAGTGCAAGAAAAAATTCATATAATACCACTCCTCAAAAAAAAGAGCTACTACATTAGTAGGAACTGAATTACCAATTTTCAAATTACATATGAAGAAGGTTCAAAATTTAATTTGTGCGAAGAAATTTTGTCTAATTTTCCGGTAACCTAGAGTTTTTCTTTAAAGTGTGTTAATTTCTTTAAATTTACAAAGTACCTAAGGCCCTTTACTCAAAATTGTATGTATCTCGTTCTGCTAGAGGACAGGTTTAATGATTACCTAAGATCCACAAGGAAGGAATATCATTACGACCAAATTTGACTTGCTTTTTCCCAGCGACATTTAACCTTGCCACATATTGTGACACTTTGCACACAAACAATACACGGTCAAAAACAGCTATGAATTCCTGAACGAACTTTTCCAGGACGAAGGTTGAAGTTAATACGATAAGTTACAACGTGAATTAACTCTTTACAAATATGCATCCTAGCAAGGTCGACAATCTTATTCTAAGCGAAGCATTTCCGCCTTATTCCATAACTTTACATCAGATAAATAGTTTAAAACTTTTTACAAATTGTAGGGGAATCGTCCCTTCACCTCCCCCCCGTTCACTCGTAATGCAGTCACAAGGCGGTTACCGCAAAGACATCCGGCCCAGGCATCGGCGGGTCAAGTGCGTAACCGCAGATTCACACAACTCGGGTCCATGAAAGACCTAAAGGTCAAAACGCTAGATCTCCCCCAGGAGAGTGAGATCTAGCTTTACGTCAAATAAGAAATTGGAGACGTGTTTCTCCTAAGCTCTAAGGCTAACGAGGAGCCGATGTAAGGTTCAGTGGGAAAAACCGTTAGGCGAAAGAACTCTTCTGAGGCTGTCCTCAAGCCCCTCCCCCCTTACCACTCCCCCCAGTGGGGTGACGAGGTATAAATGAGGAACTCTGAGGAAAATCGTGGTAGTATACGTCAGTCTCTAGGTGACGAAGTCTTCGGATCAAACCGAACTATCGAGACTGGAGAGGTAGTTTACTTTGGTCACCAGACCAAGAAGTACCCTGCAAGAGAGGCAGGGCTACCTACCTTAAGGGGCTAAGAAGAAGCTCATCCTCAAGCTAGTTAACTTTGGTAAGTTCAACTTACTCTCGCCAGAGAGACTCCTCATATCCTGGAGCACCTTAAACACCAGGGGTATTCCTCGTCCTTGAGGAATTAAGAAAAGAAGAAGGAAAAGGCTCCCCCTCGAGCCCGTTACTTGGTGGCCACACCAAACTCCTAAGTTAACTTGGTAAGGAACCAAGTTCAAATTAATCTCGTCAGAGAAACCCCCCTCCGTTATACTTGCCTTTGAGGAAGACTGGAACTAAGGAGAAGCTCATCCTCGAGCTAGTTCCTGGTTACCAAACCGAATTTTATGTAACTTATTCTCGTCAGAGAAACCACATCTCATCGATCCTCGCCCTTGAAGAAGACCCTCCCCGAGTTCAGTCCTCGTCCATGAGAAATTAGGTAACGAAAGAGAAAAGCTCCCCCTCGAGCTCGTTACTCGGTGGTCACACTGCACTCCAAGTTAACTTGGTTTAAAAACCAAGTTCGATTCCCTCTCGCCAGAGAGACCACGACTTCCTTGGTGTTGCATAAAGCAGCGTATGGTTCTCGTCCGTGAAGACCCCCCCCCCCGGAATACCATGTAAACCCCCCCAGCTGCTACTCTCGCCAAAACGACCGTGATTTCGCCCATCTACATATGTTCAGACGGTACGCGTCGTGAGTCAATAACATTCCTGAGGCCTTTTAAACTTCAGATGAGTTTGTAAGCCTAAACCTTATATTATTGTTGTGTGTAGAGAAATTATCCAATTGTTGAGGGTCAAACTAATTCAATTAATTCTGGTTTATGATAATATTATTGCTGTAGTAATGTTTAGATGTTGTGTATTTAATGGTAAAGTTAAAATATAAGTTTATTTTGTAAATTAGTGGGCGTTTCTTTTCAAACCTTACGTGTTTCGGAACGGCTCTGTTCTTTAAGATATTAAGATATCAATATATTAGACGCTCTTAGCACTCTTAGAATAGAACAAAAGGGGGGGGGGGCATTCTACGACACACTATTATAAAATTGGTGTCAGGTTAGTAGGGTTTTTATTATAAAGAATTCTACGACACAAATGTTTTCTCTTACCTCTTGGAAAAATATAATTTACTTTATTTGCTCAATCTTTGATCATGTAATAGGGATAGGGGTTACATTGGAATGTCGTATGTCATCAAATGTCCTTAATTCCTTGAAGGTAATGAAGAGAGCTTTTTAAAGAATGATCCTCTTCCTTTAGATACATTTAGTGCAGGTATTTATCGATCATAATATTTCTCTGTTGAAATCAGAGGAAGAAGCTTCTACTTATTGCATGTTTTGCACCATTAAGGTTTTTAAGCACAAGGGAGATAAAATAATCTATTTCATTTATAGATATTTTGAGCAGGAATAAAACATCTAATGTATTCTGAAAATCTATATTCAGAAAGAAAACCTTTTCTGGGTTAGGTTTGAGATAATTTTTTTTTGTTATCTGAAGTTTAAAATTGATAGGCCTTACGTTCCAATAATACGTTCATTTAGAATTTGTTTTCCTTATACATTATTGTACCAATCATTCATCATTCTTTATTAAGCATTTTTTCTACTTGATTTATTTAACCAAAGTAAAGGAAAATTTTGAAAGAAAACTTTATTCAAAGAACTGCATTTACATCTGCACCAAACTATTCATATTATGTTGATTTCATATATTTTGACTCTGAATCAGGATTCATCTAGACAGTAGCAGAAGATCCTAGACAAGATCTTCCCGCAAACTAACTTTCAATAGTGATAGTGGTAAATTCTTTCGTACTAAAGGTGTAACAGGTTTGTATGATGAGTGGTATAATATATCAATGTTCTTGCCTTGGATATTCCCATGGAACAAATATAGTAATCAGTATCTATTCAATACTTTCGAGGCTCACTGCTCAAATTTATGGTGGCTGTAAAACTGGAAGGTTTCTCTCTATGAAGGATGTCTAAAACATTAAAGACTATATTATAAAATTAGAAGTTGTAGCTAGTATAGAGTATTTTTAGATCATTGCTTATTTTCCGAAAAATAGCCACCTCAGGTTTTTACTCACATATTAATCAGTCTCAAACACTGCAATAAATAATAACTTATGTTATCACACTCTGTCATTAAAATATACAACCGACAAACTTCAAAATTCATAATTACTGAAGCATCATACCTATAATTCCGTTAAATTCGCAAATGGGTTAATTGTCTTTATTGTTTTCATTTTTAAATTGTTTGGTGCACCTATCATAACTGAGAAGTTATCTTCTTCTTTTTTGTTATTATTTTAAATACAACCATAATATATAAAAATTCGGCAACTTTCTTTCTTCTTACTTCTTCTCCTTCAACGGTTTCTCCTAATAGATATGTATTTAATAATAGTGGTTTAAGTCTTTGGGTTTTATATTCCAAACCTTATATTTCAAGAATCATAGTACAATTTTATGTAAATGTTTCATCATTATTTTAACTCTCCTTTCTCATTTCTTTTAGCTTTAAAATAAATCAAGTAACTTTCGAAGGGTTGCAATTAATTGGAATGGCTTTAATCGTCTTTTAATTTGGGAGCTGTATTTGAGGTCGTTTTGGTTATATTAATAAATCATAAATATATTTGAATGAACATTTGTGCAATTAAACTCGATAATGACTGCTTCAATGCGCGACCGAAACCATTGACATGCTGACAGTATAAGATCCTTATTCATTTCGTACATCAACCAAACAAAGGTAGCCTTCACTCAAGCTATGGTATTTTGAAGATGTGGATTACTCTCGTTTATAACAGCGCTCACAATTAGTAGTGGAATAAACGGAAAAATATATGTCCTAAATTACCCTTTGCACACACCATATATATATATATATATATATATATATATATATATATATATGAATAACGTTACAGCCACGAGGAAAATGAAACAACGGAGAACTGCGAGGCCTTTCGACTAATGGTCCTTTACTAAGCAGACTAAAAGACAGGGAAAAAGAGAAAGATATTTATACACCTGATTAATGAAAATATGGGATCTAAATATTAAAAGGGGTGGGGTTAGCAGATACCTGGAAAAATCCTATTAACGAGATGAGCCTTTAGGGTTAAGAAAAAAAAAAGTTTACGGGTTACAAAAGAAAGGGGGTGAGGCAATGCTTAGGAATCACATATGGAATATGAAAAAAAAAAAAAAATTACACATGATAACTAGAAAATAGGAACAAAAGAAAAATATGAGGAAAGGTTTTTTTATAAATAAGCTAAAATAACTTCTAGGTGGTAATCATTAATTCAGGAATTTTATCTTTAAAACCATTCTTAAACATTCTTTTGATGCAAGGGTCCAAAAAATACATTCCAGGGCTCAGATTAAAATTCGAAGTCAGTTGTATAAATGCCGATTCTAAAAGATTTCGTGAAAAAAAGTCATTTGATTTGGCAATCACAGAACTCTCCTTCCAATTAATACGATGGGAATTTTCACTCAAATGGATAAAAATGGCATTTGATGTTTGCCCAGTGTTTACAGAGTACTTATGTTGCTTAATACGCACATTCAGATCCTTGCTAGTTTGCCCAATATAAAATGAAAGGCAATCCAAGCAAGGGATTTTATAAATTACGTTATTTGTTTCATTAGGGCAATTTTGTTATAATAAAGCCAAAAAAAAGTTTTATAAGGAAAGTACTATTGAGAAGAAAGCGCCCAAGAATATCCTCATTTTACCTTATTTTAATGGCTTTGAAACCGTAAAAACATTGTTAAAAACAGTTAATGTAAATCTTGTTTTCTCTTATACTAATACTTTAAAAAGAATGGTAATAAAAAATTGCCCTAATGAAACAAATAACGTAATTTATAAAATCCCTTCCTTGGATTGCCCTTCATTTTATATTGGGCAAACTAGCAAGGATCTGAATGTGCGTATTAAGCAACATAAGTACTCTGTAAACACTGGGCAAACATCAAATGCCATTTTTATCCATTTGAGTGAAAATTCCCATCGTATTAATTGGAAGGAGAGTTCTGTGATTGCCAAATCAAATGACTTTTTTTCACGAAATCTTTTAGAATCGGCATTTATACGACTGACTTCGAATTTTAATCTCAGCCCTGGAATGTATTTTTTGGACCCTTGTATCAAAAGAATGTTTAAGAATGATTTTAAAGATAAAATTTCTGAATTAATGATTACCACCTAGAAGTTATTTTAGCTTATTTATAAAAAAACCTTTCCTCATATTTTTCTTTTGTTCATATTTTCTAGTTATCATGTGTAAATTTTTTTTTTGTTTTCATATTCCATATGTGGTTCCTAAACATTGCTCCCCCCCTCCTTTCTTTTGTAACCCGTAAACTTTTTTTTTTTTCTTAACCCCGACGGCTCATCTCGTTAATAGGATTTTTCCAGGTATCTGCTAATCCCACCCCTTTTAATATTTATATCCCATATTTTCATTAATCAGGTGTATAAATATATTTCTCTTTTTCCCTGTCTTTTAGTCTGCTTAGTAAAGGACCATTAGTCGAATGGCCTCGCAGTTCTCCGTTGTTTCATTTTCCTCGTGGCTGTAACGTTATTCATAAATTCCTCACGTTCCTTATTTTCGTGATTCAGTTATATATATATATATATATATATATATATATATATATATATATATATATATATATATATATATATATATATATATAAGTGTGGGTTTTAAAATTGTGAACAAATTATTATAAACTTTCAAAAATGGAAAGAAATTATTTATTAAAAGTTTTTTCCATAATGAAGATTAAGGAACAACATTAAATCAAGTCATACTTAATCGCAGCGGAACATTTGTGCTGAACTTTCACAAAATAACTATTAATAATACATGTAACGCGCCAAAATCCGTGTATAGAGAAAAAAAAACAGATGGTTAACTGCCTTGCTCTAATTTCAACCAATATATGGAGATTATGAATTCCTCACGCATATATCTATCATCTCTCTCTCCTTCTCCCTCTTTCTTTCTATTCCTTTACATATATTCACTTTTATATTCCACAACATTCATTTTACCCCTACTCTCCCTTTTTCTAGGAGTATTCAAAGTGAAATTCTAAGCAATAACAAACCAAACATTATAGAATATACGGTATCATATGAGCTTCATACATATTGTATTTGCGCTATGATCATAAATGCAATGATACACTTGTCTAAACATTAACTCCGCCGGATCTTATTGTTATTATTGTTTGTTTCCAAAATTTGACCTAAACGTCTCCCGTATACGTTGTCGTCGATTCAACGAGGTATGTAGCAATATTGCTTCGTTTTCCAAATTTTCTGAGTTAAATTTATTAAGGATAAAATGTACATTTTGTTTCGATATTTAGGCATATTCAAATGATGTTACGATTCGAAAAATGCAATGTACCCTCGGATCTCCTTCCTCAGTAGTAAATGTGAGCTAAACAATTTAGTCGAGCTCTTTACTTTAATTCAAATCACAAAACAGATCAATAATATAGATTATTTTTACAATGAAACAAATATGACTTTTTAGTCGCAGGAGTTTCTACATCTCTTTATGTCGGTCGGCCAGTCAGTCTTTCCCCGTTTTGAATTTTATTGTTTTGCTAATATCATTGTAACTATTCGGCCAATTCTAACGAAATTTAAAACCCTTATATTGTTATGTTCTCTTTCGTATGATAAATGTAATTGCCCTGGTCCTCCCAAGGTTTTACACGGGAATTATTTTGGTTTGGCAATATCATCCTAACTATTCTAACGAAATTTGAAACTCTTAGGTTGTTTTAAACTTTTTTTCGGCTGTTATAATGGACAATGCAATCCAAAGGGTAGTCGGGAATTATTGGAAGTTTTGATGGTCGTAAGGTCATAAATATAAAAAAGTGAGAGCCCGCATTTAAGTCAGGAGACCTTGTTAATATTTTGTACACTTAAGAAGGAGTCACCAGCTATATTACAAAAAAATAAAATATTTTTACATCATCAGGATATAAAAAAAATTTAGGTTATGGCCTGTTACTTTTTTTAGACTTTCATATCAGTTCCTTCCAACAGGTTTATCTGAAATATGGGTTAGTTACTGATAAATTGTTAGTGGACAATTTATTGTATATAAAGACTCTGAAGAAAGTTAAAACTATTATACTATGTAAATAATTCTTCTTATGGAAGAAATAAGATTAGTTTACGCACAACTTTAGATCATGCGAAAATGGCTCACAATCCGAGCACTTATCCTAAAGTAAGTTATTCAATTTTATTTAGGAACCAATAAAACCTTCAAATATTTCAGGAATGATTGATCAGTATATTTAAATTTGAGCAAAATAGTCCTTAATTATAGGATAACGTAGACCACCATTTATTTGATAACAGGTGCTGAAAAGTGAGAGTACCATTCAATCGGATAAGTCAATAATCGATGAGAATCCATCCCAGGTAATAGTCTTCACCTGGTTCTGAGAAATGATTGAACAATTTTTTCCTCAACGAATTAGGAAAAGTATAAACTCGCTTGCATTTTGTCTGCTGAATTATACCATCATCTTATTCTCTGTCTTTAGTTTATTTATTTCTTCTTTTTTCTTTCCACCTCCTCTCCCTTATGCGACAGGTCCTATAAAGTAATCGTTTGTATTATTTCCTAAGAAATTAATGAAGTTGGTGAAATATAAAAAATTATCACTACATAAAACTATATATTATTTTAAGATTATAAATAAAATCCTGCCTCCTTCCTTTAAGATTTTATTAGACTAAAGTAATTAATGATATTTAAACAGTTATAAATCAATGAAGTGCAAAGCAACAAAGGCACTAGAATTTAGATGTTGTAGAAGGTAGAGTGAAATTGTATGAAATTAATATAATATTAAAATGAGACAAAATAGCATAAAAAACATGAAGAAAAATAATGAACCAAAACCACAAAGGAGGAAAGAAAAAAGGACCGCTTAAGCACCGAGGGATCATGTCTAACTCAGTAAATTCAGCAGGGCCACAGAGGAAAATGATAATTTGGGGACAGAGGCTAAATAATTGAAAATCTCACTTTTAACCAAACTGTACACTGAGGAAAGAAGAAATATATTAAATTACGAGGAGCCATAAGAGTTTTTTCAACTGAATACTAAAAGTTTCTGTATAATTTTTACATACATTTAATTTTACAATAAATATAAAGCTATAAGAAAGAGCATTAGGATGAGAACTTACAAGATTAATTTTTGGTGGTAGAAATAAATAATTAGGTACCAGAGGCTATGATAAAGATTTTAATAAAATTACTTTACTTTATCCCAATTACTCCATCATTTAATAATAATAGAGGATTTATTATAGATGAGTATGTTTCAAAAAGCGTACATCGTACGCATTTCCACATTTGCTCATCGCTAGCCAGTGCGAATTATTACCCAAAGTTATCCAAGGAGAAGAAAGAATTGTTCTTTTACTGCCCCGTGGTACTAACATTTCCTGCCGGAGACATGTGTCTCCCCCATCTGCCACACGCGACAAAAGCTTCCGCGGCTTTAAAGCTATTTCATTCGTACAAACTCATCTGGAAAAGAGACACGTGTCATCCAAGCAGAAACATTATTGACGCGACGTAACCATTGAGGTCAGGGTCAGACTCAAACCCGATTCCAGTAGGAAGATACAAAAGTATTTAAACCACGGTATCTGTTTCAGTGAAGTCCGTTTGCATTTTTTTTATATTAAAGTTTGCTGTCGGTCAACAATTGCTATAATTTCCAGTATTTCACTTTAGAAAGCCCCACGTTGATTTCATTTCTGTGTATCTAAGGTGTCAAATTTCATTGTTTCATGTTTTTTTGTTTTAACTAAAGTTTTTGATTTTCTAAACAAATGTGTAATCAATCCTCGGAACGCTAAGCGAGGCACTAGAAACCCTCAAAGATTGAATAGGCAATTTTTAGATAATGAAAATTAATTATAATCAAAAATATATACCACTCTTAGAGGTAAAATGTAATCCAGGCGGAGTTTTGAAGTACGTAAACAACCCATATGTAGGAACGCCAGCCATCACTCCGTCCTTCCTATAACACGACATTAATATATGGTGTCATGTTTTATGTGAATTGGCAGAACTCAGTATAAGTGGTGTCTTGTTTCCCCTTCAGGAATAGTAAATGTGTCCCCAACGTTCGAGGAAAGATTAAACATAACAAGTTCGGTGTATAAATTAATTTGTGGTAAGAGTGGTATTCCAATCAGAAAAGTATTGGGATTAAGGGAAGTTAGGCATCGTGCTACCTGGTTAGGGGTTACATAAGTACCTAAGTGTACCGCGGTGAGAGTGTGACGGACATCCACAAAATGGATTCGGCCGAAAGATTCTACCAACAAGCCAAAATGTGGGACTAGAAGGCGAAGATATGGATGCCTACGCCCTGTCCGAACTGAAAATAGGAATGGAAGAAGAAACAATAGATTGCGAAAGATAAGTCAAATAATGGAGTAGAGAGTGGAAAATAAAAGACGGACAGACAAGAATACAGTGGGAAATAGAAGCCAAAGAAACAAGAATAACGAAGGGAAGCAAAACAAACGAAAGACTAATACAGTTGAAATGACAAGCAGAAGAAATAAGAATAAGCGGAAAAGAGAACTAGCGGAAGCGGAAGTAGAAGCCGAGGAAAGAAGAATCAAGAGGGAAAGAGAGTCAGGAAATAAAAATAAAGATAAAAGAGAGGTAAAAAAATGAAGAATACAGATGGAAATTGAACTAGCCCAAGCAGAAAGAGAAGAGTGAGAAGAAAAAGAAAGAATGCTCCTACATAAAAGGGCATCTAAGGAGGATCAGATAGAGGTAGAGGCGGTTTTATCCCGGCCTAGACCCAGGAAAGTACCATCCATTAAAACTCAGCCAAATGGGGTAACGATGGAGGAAAAAGTAAGTAGGGAAGCGGTAGCAGCACGTGTACCTAAGAAAGTGAAAAGAGAAGCCGAAGAAAGAAGAATAAAGAGGGAAGGAGAGTCAGGAGAACAAAAATAAGGATAAAAAGAGAAGTAAAAGAATGAAGAATACAGATGGAAATTGAACTAGCCCAAGCAGAAAGAGAAGAGTGAGAAGAAAAAGAAAGAATGCTCGTACATGAGAGGGCATCTAGGGAGGATCAGATAGAGGTCGAGGCGGTTTTATCCCAGCCTGGACCCAGGAATGTACCATCCATGAAAACCCAGCCAAATGGGGTAAAGATGGATGAAGAAGTAAGTAGGGAAGCGGTAGCAGCACGTGTACCCAAGGAAGTATCTACGGTGAAAACCAAGCCAAAGGGTGTAACGATGAATGAAAAAGGAAGTAGGGAAGAGGTACAAATATGTGTACCTATAGAAGTACCTACGAGGAGAACCCAGCCAAATGGGGTGACGATGAAGGAGGAAGTATATAGGGAAGCTGTACAAGCATGTGTACCTAAGGAAGTACTTACGAAATGAACCCAACAAATGGGGTCTCGATGGAGGAAGATGGAAGTATAAATAGGGTACACCCAGGTAAACCTAGTCAGATAGTAGACGCGGATAATGAGTATTCCCTACCCCTAGTATGTAGTCTTTCCCCCAGAACGGAACATTCAAGGAGTTACCAGTAAAACTCCAATTCGTATTGAGGGCCAGGTTCACTATCGATCCCGTAAGGAAAATTTTCCCGACCCCGTTAGATTGAACCCAGATACGATCTCCCAGTGTACGGTGTAAAACAAGGATTATGGGACTCACGCTCCCATCATTTACGCAACACTGCAACAGGCCACTCTAGCTATGAGGGTCAGTTTAAAATTGTTCAAGTACCGTAAGAAAGGTAATTCGATTAGGTTGGAATACCATTACCATTGTGTTACATACATGGGTAAATTGAATAACCCGAACGGCCGCCGCAGGCAAGGAGAATTAATGGTCATTCAGCATCACTTTAATATTAGCTATATCAAAGGGGACGCTAAATAGAGCGGCTTTATAACCTGAGTCGAAACCCGATCGAGGGTTATTTCAGCACCTAGTAATTGTGAAGCCATGTTTTCATTTTCTGTTTGTGTGTTAGTAGTGAGAGTTTGGATTTGAGGTCGTAAAAGTTAAAAAATGTATGAAAGTAGGTGGTTAGATAAAATTTTCGAGCCAGGCTTTTTTTTTAAAGGGTAATCGATGAATTATGTATTTTTTTTGTTTCTATCTCAAAATGTGAAGTGAAACATACCGCCCGGAGGCTCGCAGGCCTATTTCTATTCACTGCCCTGTGTACGCGGGGGCGTGTGCGCCTAAGTTCAAAGAAACTTAAGGTAAGAGTATGGTTGACCACAGTTAGCCGTGATAAGCAGTAGTAAGTTCAAAGACACGCAACTTTGCTTTTGTCCCCTATGTTAAGTTATTAGATTTGTTGTTCACTGATGGTCCCCCATCCACATTAAGTTCTTCAAAGGAAGGTGTTTAAGGTATCGATACTCCCCTCCATTCAAAAGTGAGCCCCTGGTCGCTAACCACAACATCCTGGCAGTGTAGACGCCGTAGCCTAATTCTTAAACACCTGACTTTCGCCCCTCGTCACGATAAAAAGCTGACGGTTAAAACAGCAAGATTTCCCCTAGACCGGCTATTCAATGTCACCCCAGCTGCGAAATTGAAGGAGCGTCTACCTAAAGCCAGAAGGCCCCTCAGGAGCCCTGGTACGATGCTCTGACAAAAACCATTGAGTATTAGACTTCCTGCAGCATGTCCACGACCCCCCCCTCCTTCCCCAACCCCAGTGGGGCGACGACGTATAAAAGCGAATATCTTGGAAAAACCAGGGTAGATTAGGGGATTTAGTAAAGCTACACTGTTCTTGGTAAGAGGCCGGGTTACCAAGAGAAGGGACTAAGAAGCAACTCATCCTGAAGGTATTCTTTGGTGATAACATTGAAATTTAAATTAATTTAATCAAGTTCAACTTACTTTCGTCCGAGAAACCCCCTTTATACTGGTGCAGCCCAGAGCACCGAGATAGTCGTCACCCTTATGGAATACCGGAACAAAGAAGAAGCTCATCCTCGAGCTCGTTCCTGGTAGTCACACCTAAATTTAAGGTAACTGGAATTTAGAATTAAGTTCGACCAACTCTTTTCCGAGAAAGCCCCCTATCTTGGTGTATCTCAAAGCACCGAGATAGTCCTCGCCCTTGAGGAAGAACCACGAGTAAACTCCCTCTAGCGTAACCCTGAGTCAAAAGATTCCCGAATTAGCAAATCGCTAGCCAGTGCGTATTATTATTCCCGAGAATAAATCGAAGAGAAGAAAGAAACATTCTTTCAATGTCGCGTTGTGATAGCATTTCTGGCGAAGGCGTGTGGCTCACCCATCTGCCACACGGGCCAAAGGCCCCCGTGGCTTTAAAGCTAATTCGCTCGTATAAACACATCTGAACAAGCGTCATCCAAGCAATAACATTCTTGATGTAACGTAACTATTGAGGTCAAGGTCTGACTCAAACCAGATTCTAGTTTGAAGCTACAAAGGTATTTAAACCCCGGTATCTATTTCAGTAATGTCGTTTGCATTTTTTTATATTAAAGTTAGCTGTGGGTCAACCCTCACTATAATTTCCAGTATGTCATTTTAGAAAGTCTACTTAAATTCATTGAGTTCATTTCTGTGTATTTAAGGTGTCAAATTTCATTGGTGGATTTTTTTTTGTTTTAATTAAAGTTTTAGTTTTTTTAAATAAATTTTTATTCAATCCACGTCACGCTACCAAGGCACTAGAAAAACCTCAAAAATTAAAGTGTTTATAATCAGATAATAATAATAATTAATCATAATCAAAATTGCATACCCCTCTTAGAGATAAGACGTAATCCAGGCGGAGTTTTGAAGTGCGTAAACAACCCATATGTAAGAACGCCAGCCATCACTCGGTCCTTCCTATACCACTACATAAATATTTGGTGTCAGGTTTTATTAGTATTGGAAGAACTCAGTATAAGTTGTGGCTTTTATTCCCTCCAGGAATAGTAAATGTGTCCCAAACGTTCAAGGAAAGATTAAATATAACAAGTTCGGTGTTTGAATTAATATGTTTTTTGAGTAATATTCCAATCTGCAAATTATTGGGATTAAGGGAAGTTAGGCAGCGCGCTACCTGGTTAGTGGTTGCTAACCACAATATTATGGCAGTGTAGACGCTGTAGCTCAAATTCTTAACTACCTCGCTCTCGCCCCTCATCACGACGAAAAGCTGACGATTAAAACAGCAAGATTTTCCAGAAGACCAGCTATTCAATTCCACCAAAGTTTTGAAATTGGAGGAGTGTCTTCCTAAAGCCAGAAGGTCCCTCAGGACCAGAGGTACGAGGCTCTCAGAAAAACCGTTGGAGGATTAGACTTTCTGCAGCATGTCCACGCCTTTCGTCGTTCCTGCGACTAACCCAGTGGTGCGACGACGTATAAAAGCAAATATTCTTTGGAAAACACGGAGTAGATTAGATGAGTCACCAAGGCTACAAAGTTCCCGGCAAGAGGCCGGTTAGCAAGAGAAGAGACTAAGATGAAGCTTATCCTAAATCTAATCAGTGGTGATAACACCGAAATTTAAGTTAACTTGATCAAGTTCAAATTACTCGGGTCAGAGAAACTCCCCCTATCCTGGTGTAGCCCAAAGCACCGAGATAGTCTTCGCCCTTGAGAAATACCAGAACTAAGAAGAAGCTCATCCTCGAGCTCGTTCCTGGTAGTCACACCGAACTTTAAGTTAACTGGATTTAGTAATAAAGTTCATCTTACTCTCGTCTGAGTAACCCCCTTATCCTTTTGTATTCCAAAGCACCGAGATATTCCTCGCCCTTCGAGAATACTAGAACTAAGCAGAAGCTCATTCTCGGGCTCGTTCCTGGGAGTCACACCGAACTTTAAGTTAACTTGATTTAAGAATCAACTTCAACTTACTCTCTTTAGAGAAAGCCCCCTATCCTGGTTTATCTCAAAGCACCGAGGTAGTCTTTGCCCTTGAGAAAGAACCTCAAGTTAACTCCCTCCAGCGCTTCTCTGATTCAAAAGATTCCCGCAGCAAATCGCTAGCTAGTGAGAATTATTATTCCCCAGAGTAACTCGAAGAGAAGAAAGAAATATTCTTTCACTGTCCCGTGGTGATAGCCCTACCTGCCGAAGGCGTGTGGCTCACCCATCTCTAACACGCGCCAAAAGCCTCCGTGGCTTTAAAGCTATTTCGCCCGTACAAACACATCTGGACAAGCGGCACGCGTCATCCAAGCAACAACATTCTTGATGTGACGTACCTATTGAAGTAAAGTTCAGACTTAAACCCGATTCTAGTTTGAAGCTACAAATGTATTTAAACCCCGGTATCTGTTTCAGTAAAGTCCGTTTGCATTTTTTATATTAAAGTGAGCTGTGTGTAAACAATCACTATAATTTTCAGTATGTCATTTTAGAAAGCCTCACTTAAATTCATTGATTTCATTTCTCTGTATTCACGGTTTTATATTTCATTGGTTCATGTATTTTTGTTTTAACTACCGTTTTAGTTTTTCTAAAAAAAACATTATTTAAACCTCGAAACGCTAAGCAATGCACTAAAAACCCTCCAAATTAAAGAAGTACTAATTAGATAATAATAATAATTAATCATATTCAAATATATATATCAAGATTAGACATAAACGTAATCCCGGAGTCTTGGTGAAGTACGTGAACAACTCATACGTACAAACTCCTCCATCACTCCGTCCTTCCTATACCACAACAGTCTTAAAAAATGTACGATAGTTATTCCACGCTAATAATGTAAAATACCTCATTATTGTCTCATTTAAATAGTTATATGTTAGCCTTTACCCCCAAATTATGAATTTCCACTGATTCCATGACCATTTGATATTTCTAGGGCCAAATATGGCAAGAAAATAAAATGTCAAAACAAATTTTATAACTTTTTAATATAGTCCCAGAAATCGTTACTGCACCTATTAGATCTTAAAACAGGGCATTTCTTTCCTTTTGTAAAAATATTTTTTGCCTTTGCACTGAAATAGTCCAAAACAGCTGACTTGACATCATCATCACTCAAAAATAATCACAGGGAGCCAGGTCTGCACTGTAGGAAGGGTGGGTCAATTCTGTGAACCGCAATCGAGAATTGCCCTCTTTGCAATTTCCGGTGTGTGCACTGTAGTATTGTCAGGGAGGAGTCTGACTCCCCTACTGAGCTTCCCGCCACGTTGTTCTTTGATGGCGTCAATTAATTTATGTAATAAAAAAGCATACTACTCAGCATTTAACATAATATTCACTTCGTTGAAGTCAATCATCAAAATTCCCTTACAGTCGCGAAAAGAAAATAGTTGTCATAAGTTTTAGGTTGAAGGGGCCACCCTGGCTTTTCTCGGCGGGCTTCTCCTCAACGATGAGACTTCATTGATTCCTTTTTTGATAGATGATCATAGTATAGCACCAGAGGTTCATCTCCAGTTACAAGAGAGTGAATAACTGATCTTTCATTACCTTGGCAAGTATCTAAAAACTCTCTGTAACATTTCATCTCGCGTTTCTTCTGGACTGATGAAAGGAGTTTGGGCACCGATCTTGCGCTCACCTTGTTCATATGAAGATGTTCATGTAAAATCTTTAGGGCTGATTTGTATACATTTACCTTTGCTGATAGTTACTCTTCCTTTAATAGTCGGTCATCTTTACCTCTTCTCCCACACGCGCAACTTTTTGAGGGGTTATGGCAGTCGCTAGAAGTCAACAACGTTAATCAAATTCTACTGTTTTCCGCCCATACGAAATAAGGATGCCGAATTTTAACGGTGCTCTAAGAAGTTAAGAAGCGGAAGGTACCTGCGTACACATTATCCAAACGGCGCTTAATTTCTTTCGGATTAACACCTTATTTCTTAAGAAGTTTTACCATTGCTTTATGTTCAATATTCAAGATCTTTGAATAAAGGCTTACTGCAAACTTAATAATACTCACTAAAAATTTCGAAACGTATTTTAATCAACAAGAACTTACGCATTATTGGTTCAGACATAAAATATCCTGAATTGACAAATTTAAACACATTCAAAAAATTCTTTAAGGTTGGGCCGAGAACTTTTCGACCTTCCTGGTATATATAATTATATATGATTATTGGTTTGGCTCCAAAGTGGTCCCAGCACAGCCCTCCCTCCTAGATCACTGACCTTTTATTTGAGCAATGGTTATGGTTTCTTAAACGCAGTTTGAATTTTCATGTATTGCTTCGTATTGGCATATCAGAAGAGTTGCCAATTAACTCTTAACTTTTTCCCTATGCACTTGTTTTTTACTCATTTTTTGCTAAAACTCTCTGTGTCTCACACGTTATAAGATTATCCTTAATCTACACTGTCTCACATCCAGACTTAACAATTATTTTGAAACCGAAAATGTCTGTTGATCGGATTATAAATTCAGCCCAGATAATTCATATACGTACGATTGAATTCTTAGATCATCTTCGTCGGCTTATTCATGGATTTATAAGATTTAATCTTTGGTGAAAAACTAAAAAGCAAGCTTATTGATCAGTTTTTCTTTCGAAGAAGCCCTCCAATCGTCACAGAACATGCGGAAGATAGGTTTTACTGCATATTACATTCAACATCGTGAATGATGTTGAAAAAGTAGCGAAAATTGCTATATTTGCCATAGAAACCCTGTTAATTCTCTTTCTCTGATGGTATTTACACCAGCTCACTGATATAATGAAAACAAAGATTAAAGAGACAAGGAATGAAAGAAGTCGCCTTTTCACAAGATCTAAAGAATGTGATGCGTAACTTTGCATACAAATTAAAACATTGGTAGTATCAGGGGTTTTATTTGATCTTTATTTCATTCATATTAATCAGAGATTAGAAATGCTACAAAAATTCTATACATAAAGAGTTCATAATAAATGACAAGTATTCAATGTATAGTAATCTTTATTTAAATGTTATGTATTTTCCCGTTTAAACCGAAAGGTATAGATCCATAACTCACTGGTAGTTTAACTCGTTTATCAAATGTCTTTCTGAAAACCATTTCTCCTCTCAGCTCTTTCACTTATATACCAGTAGAGCAGAATGAATTTCCATACACATCGGAATCATACACATCTTTGAACTCATCGGTGAGATTATCAGGAAATCCTCCAAGTCGAGTTTATGGGTCATGTTCCTTGTACTGTAGATAGTACTATCTGTGTCACAGTACGACAACCGTTCCCGCAACGAGTATAAGAGGCCATGGAGATTAGTTTGAGCATGGTCGGTTGTAAATGGTGCATTTTAAAGAATTCATTAAGTCTGAGTTTTCTTCTACATGTTCTTTATTCCCCACTTCCGTTATTGAAGCATTGGCAACTGCATCCAAGGAGTTCGCAATGTAATCGTCCTTTTTGATTAGTTCTATCTTATGATGTTCCGAACCACAGATGACTTTAATCAAACAGAGAATTCTCTCAGCGAACTCTCCCCAGAAATTGTAAACTAAGAAATTATAATCAGGATTAAAGTTTTTGTTGTAATATTATTAATACTACTACTAGCAGTAGTAGTAGTAGTAGTATGTATAACATTTATAATATAACAACTCCTCAAACTCCTGCGGTCTCATTCCGTTTGCAGTCTGCATGATTATATGATTTCATCTACGACACATACAAATTTTCATACAAGTATAAAGATTCTTTTGCGTGTTAAAATACGATTAATTGTAGAATGATCGAATTCACTTATTTATTGAGTAAAGTCACTCTTATTCTCTCTCCAACTCCATGCCCAAGACACTGACTGCACACCTATTTGCAATCTTTTAGATGGTCCGTCACGTTGTCATGAAACGTACATATAGCATGAAAAACACATACATGATTAAAAGTAAGTATCTTATTTTTAATATACTCTTACTTATCACTAATGTTTCCAATTAGTTGGTAGGATTTACTTTCAAGACCAACGAATAGGCGTGGGGCTGATTTTTTAGGATATTTGGTCGATGGAGTAATTGGAATTTGCGTTCATCACCTGTAGCTGTAAATACGTGAATACAGCATCTTTGCTCGCGGTCTATCAAAGAGAACTGATCTGTAGTGATAGAATGTCCATACACAAGATTACACTTTCCTGCTAACTCCTGAGATTATTTTATTATTATTCGGAGCCAGAAGGTTTTGAAAGAATATTCTCCTTTATTTTTCGAGAGAACTGAGAAAACAAAGGCGCAGCCTGTAAAATCTTTATGCCCTTTGTATATTTTATGACTAACAAATTGAACATTAGATGGTTTTATTGCATGGCCTGCAGTAATTCTCTCTCTTTCTCTCTCCCTCTCCCTCTCTCTCTCTCTCTCTCTATATATATATATATATATATATATATATATATATATATATATATATATATATATATATATATATATATATATATATATATATATATATATATATATATATAAACTAAGAGATTCAAGCTTCCAAAATAAATTATATCCGCAGACTGCAATGCTCTCTCGAATCTTCCCATGATATAATCGAATAGTCTCGATTCACGCAGGTGAACTAATGTAATGTTTAAATAGATCCTATCATTGGTTGCATCCGCAATTTGAAAACTTATATTTACACGATATTCGCCCTCCTGATGCCATTGCAGATTCAATATATGCCGTGAAAGCTCACGCACTATTCAGCCATGACCAGCCTCTTTAGATTTCTCTACGATTACACGGTATGAAATGTTGAGAAAGCTTCCATGCGCGTTTTCTTTTAAGGATATAATTTATACACGAGAATGATTTTCTCTTTGCTGTAAAGGATGTTCTTGTGTATAAGGGTACGAATTTATATGGTTCATTTATTTTTTCATCTAAAACAAGAATATTGTTGTTATAGGACCTGTCTTTTATGTTTGAACGTTCACCATCTATTGCGATATTTTCATCTTCACCGTTGGAGCCGAGTGTAATGACATCGTAGATAAAGTTCAGAACGTCCAGTTTTCTTTGTCGATAAAAATATTTATCATATCCATCATCATTATCATTATCATCGTCGTCTTCATAAGGCAAAGTAGTTGTAGCAGAAATAGCTGTGTAAAATTTAACCGACCACACGTTCAATGATGAGGTGTTGTGTAAAGAGGAAGAGGTGTCTTATTTTGGTAGATCTGTTTTCGTTTTGCAAGACGAGGAAACAACATTATGTGTCTCGATGAACTATATATGATATAAAAGATCTTGCATATAGTTACCTAAAAGAAGTTACCTCATTCATTTTAAAAAAGGAAAGCATGAATGCAGGAAGTATGAAAGAATTTAAATTTTTAGAGAAAAGATTTCGTATATAGTTATTGGAAAGAGGTTGCATCATGCAATATACAAAAGGAATGCATGAGTGAATGAATATGAACAAAATTAAATTCGTGTCAAGATGGACTTCATCCATCATTGGGCTGAGGTCTAGCCGAAAACTCACTTCCTCTTTCGTATACTGCGTATTATAGATAAAATATTAACTCAATCCGTTAATAGAATCATCTGGTGTTACACTTTTTGGCCCCAAAAGTACGAAGAATCTAAAAACTAAGTAAATTTGCACGAAGGCATGTATGTTGTGAAATCTTTAGATGTAAGAAGTCATACACTCCTTATTTTAGATGTCTTAATGAGGAAGATAGATGCTAATATATCAGAGATATTCACAGTGACCCCCCACCATAGGAATATTTCCATGTTTCTAGTTTACAAAATTCTATTTTCTAAAAATTCTTATATGTTAGATATTACCTTATATTGTCACAATTTAGTCTTTTTTAAACAGAGGAAAGACATCTTCCAAATAAATATATTTGAAGGAAAAATATTGCCTGCAAAATGGAAAAGCTTCTTGAAGATATATAAAGAAGAAGTCTCCAAACCTTATGCTTATTTGCTCTGTGACTTCATTACGAGAAACACTGTACGATTTACAATATGGAATAGAATTTTAGGAAGAATTTTAGTCTTGATTTCAGTGGGATATTTTCGAATAATCATTTTTGGGAAAGTTAGGCTTCATGTATATTGACGAGAAATTTCGTTACGTCAATAGCCTCGTTCGCATGTTACGTTCCTCAAGTAAGCCAACAAGATGTCTTCTTCGTTTGACCCTTTCAAACATCAAGGAAAATCGTTGAACCTGTCAGGCTGAGAATTATTAACTTATATCGAGGAAGAAGAGAGAAATGAAAGAGAAGAGAGATGGAAAAAAACAGAGCAGAAATGGAAGAGTGAAAGAGAATAAGTCAGCGTGAACTTGAATTAAGTCGTAATCAAATGCAGTCAATGTCACACAAATTTATGGACCAATAAAGCTATAATTTGGCAAGGAGACGGATTTACTCTATGATAGTTGAGGTAAGATTACGTTAATCCTACCTGAAATGGAAACGTAGCGAGTGATTCACCAGTCTACTGAAATTAATACATACAATAACCTGAAATATCGCTAAACATTAGATTTCAAGAGAATGACTGTATCATACTATGCGAGGACTCAGTATAGGTAGCGACTCAGCATCCTCCCACCAAAGTAGTGTAATTTTTAGCTATTATAATGCAGTTTGTTAATCTTTAGTTTCATATTTGAAATAGTCTGCATTTTACATTTATGTATTTCAGAGAATAATAAATACAAGACTTTATCAACTTTGAGTTTACTCGGTGGCCTATGATTCGATTATAAATTAATGTTATTTGATAACTCCTTCGATCTTTTTTATACTAGTTTCACTTTGCAAACTTTTCTATGTTCACACCGTTTGGTTCTACTTATTGGACACTTTTCCTACCGTTTATGACTGAGATGGTTCTTGTTTGGTTGAGAAATGAAGTTGCTTTTTCTCTCATTAAGTAATATCCAAACCTGAAATGTAAAAGAAAGAATATTACCTTAGAAAAAACTTAAGTATCAGGTCAAAAGCAAGAAACTTCACAACTTTCATAAATATGCTGGAATTTGTTTAAAAACAGTACAAACTTTCCCCCTCCAAGATACGTTTAAAATAACTAGTTTAAAAAATTGATGATATTAAATTTGGTTTTGGCTCAAGTTGGCTATCACTTTCAAGAAATTTAGATCCTTTGCCATACAACCTCCCAAATATATTAACAAATCGATATGATATAGTGAACATGGGTAAGAACAAATCATTGCACCAGAAAATTGGATCCATCGATGGCCCCTTTCTTTAAAATTTCCTTTTTGGCCGAAATTGGATTTTATTTTCGACATAATGTTGAAAAAAGGTGGCCACCTTTCCTTTTTTCTCGGTTGAAAGAATTTTCGATCAAGCAAAGGAAAGCGGAAAAGAATGATTAGTGTTTTAGAAATATCATATCAATCACTGAATTGATGGTTTATATGTGCAATAGTATAGCGGATAGTGAAAAGTGAATAAGACTGACATGGTGGATAGCATTATAATGAGAGGCAAGAAATCGATAATAATCTAAAAAAGATGGATAATTAGAATAGAAAATAAGAATAAAAAAATCTATTTTCATGCTAGGACATCGGAGAAGGAGCAAAGAGGCGGGAAAGATTGACAGTTTGGTTAATACTATTTCCAGCTCTTATAACTTAAGGATGCACTGATTTTGACATAATGACCTAATATACATGATTATTTTAACACACTGTACGACATCTGTCTATTTTGAAATTGTGCCTGTAACCAATTCCTTTTTGTACTCGTTAAATCCGACAAAGCCCAGATTAGGGACGTTGGCCTTGTTAGCTGCCGACCCCATTTTTTTCTCGGGAGTCCACTTTTGTATTAATTACACTCAAAATTCTTGATGGGGACGATTTTAGCAATTTTTAAAAAATTTCTGAACATATCTTACTTCACTAAGCTTGTAATCTTTTTTACTTGTGGTACATCTTATTGCTTTTTCCAAGCACGCCCCAAAACTCTTCTTTTGGATTTTAGTCTGTAGTAGCCCGTTCAAAGTTGTTATCCTAATTTCTCCTAACCATTCTTAGATATAACTCATGAGGCGTTGTCCTGCCTAAATGAAACTGAAATTCTTCCTGTTGTGAAATGTAATTTATTTAGAGATAGATATAAAACCTGAAGCAACATTGTGGCTTACCTTGTGGAGTTCATTCTTGCCTGGCACCTTACCCCTTAAACCGATGAAGACTTGGGCTTAAATACCATGATAGAACCAGTTCCGTGCTTCACAGATTGTGCCGCAAACACCGCGTGATATTCCTCTCCAAATCTTCTACCATATATTAAAATAAATTGACATTAATTAAATTTAAAACAAAAAGCAATATTCTTTTTTATAACCTGATTATAGCTTTCACCTAAAGAGATAACTTTAGGCCATTGCTCTTCTGTCCAACTTTTTTTATCTTTGGCCCTGTGAATATGTCTTACATTTTGACTACTGAAACCAATGGCGTCTTCTCACATTGCATTATTTACTCTTTAAGCTTTAAGCCTCATTCTAACTATTCTAGCCAATATATTTTTAATTGATAACTCTTTTATATAACCACAATATATATATATATATATATATATATATATATATATATATATATATATATATATATATATATATATATATATATATATATATAAGAAAAGAGCAGCCCTCCCAGACGGCTTTCCATGCAAGATTTCCCTCCTAACTTATCAGATCAAGCCTAAGCAGAGTTAGGCTTGGGTATAGCCAGGAGACAGGAATGGAATAGAGTCAGGTGGAATGTATTTAAGTTGTCCAAATATATATATATTAGATCCAAAGACTATGGCGCGTAATCTTAAATCAGCAAGAGCTGATGATTTTTGGACAAAAATGTTGCTGGTCTGAATTCTATTCTGGAAACAAAGCGATGGCTAAAGCCTGTCTTAAGTTGATGCGGCTGATTTCTCATCCAAATGATGGTTGCCTTTTCATTCAATAATATGTGGAGATTGAGAAAAGCGGTGTGACCATTAACTTACCCTATACATTTACATAATTAATTCCACCAAGTCAATTATAGGGTGCCTGTTTATAAAGAACTAGATAAATAAAGGCATGCTTGATGTTGAGGGAAATTTTGAGCCGTGGGCTGCTTTTCTATTGGTAGATTTAGTCATATGTAGATGAGCCTGATAGTTTACTAAAGACTGACTTTGTGTTGAAGAAGATTCAAATTGAGCAAACTAATGGCATATCCAATTTCGATGTGTCAGGATCAGCATAAATAGAAAGAAGTCTCAAGGGTGAACTCCAATCTTTCCTCATACATCCAAAATTCATATAAGATGTAAATATAATATACAAGTGCAATTGTGGTCTAAGTGAATATAAACAACGCTAGCACAGTAAAAGGTTATAGAAGCCATAACTATCTCAAGTTGTTTTATCGTAATTAAATTGTTCTGCCATTATGCATCACACTTAACTATCTTTAGTTTCACTCTCAAAAGAGAAATTCTGAATGAATCCATAACCATTGTATGACAAGAAAGCGACCGTAACAGAATACGAATACCAGAAGTCTTCAACATTTTCAAAAATAGCTGGCCCTTTATCTAAAATTCATACCCCGCACAGTTCTCCAATGACTCGAGTACTCATCTTTTATTCCTGTGAATAGCTTCCTTGAACGATAAGTATAAATATAGCAATACACAGAATACAACACAATTATCCCATACACACTGGAAAAGTATATTAATTATTAAAAAGTTATCAAGTTCTCGTTCTGAATGACTTAAGCACTTCTTCGCCAACTTGAAATTCTTCGTCGCATTGCCATCAACTTATCGAGTTAAACCTATTGGTTTTGGATCAAGCTCAATTCAGAACTCTTGCAGTCCAGTTACTCGATATCTTCCTCTTCTAACAAATGCTTCATTGTCTTTGCTGTGAGACACAAAGCATTTTTCTGCATGAAAAAAGACTCGCATACCTCTTTTATTTGGTGGGAAAATGTCACATGTTGTTGATACAAACTTTTGTAAACCACAGAGTTTTGGTTGCAAGTAAACGGAAGAGGAGACAGATTCCAGAGGGTGAAAATATGCGCCACACTATAACGCTGTCACACAAGTTTAACCTCTTTTTTGTTAATGTGGAATTCAACCATTTAACTGTATGACGAGTTAAATTCTGCTTTTCATGCGACCCGAAAAAATTGTATTTGCATTCGATGCTGTAAAACACTCAAACTCATCAACACTTAACAACACATCTTCAGTACCAAAGCTACCTCTCTTCTATATGAAATAAAAATATGACAATTTCGGAGGGGAGTAGGAAGGAATGTTTGGATATATTTGAATCGAAATCGAATGAATATTTTCTGAATAAAAAGAATTTCTAGTACGCTCTCCCTTTTTAGATGGTAGTATATAGATTTATAATTATGTATTATTCGTAATACAAAAAAATAATCCCTGCATCGTTGTATGTAAAACTTATCACGCTTTATTTCGTTTATTCCTCGTTGTCTTTTTTACGCCTTTGGACTAATCTCATATAGGCATTAATTGTAGCATCTCTATCACTTTCCATCTTTCTTCTGCAAACAAACACTGATGGACTCAATTTCTTCACAAAAATATAGATATCTTTAAAAATGTATTAAATACACAAAAACACAACAATAAACGTAATATATTGCAAAAGTACCGTAAATATTCGACTAAACACTGTACCAATCCTTTACAGTACAGTCTCAATAAATAGCCATGATAAATTTACTTTTTGCCATAGGAATTTGACTGAATATCAGTGCAATTAATATTTGGTCTATGATCATTGTCATTAATTCCAATTATCAAACTTTGGTTCTTTCCGCGTTTATTATCTGATTAATGTCACTTACATGCCCCATTCGATCACGAGAATTTCTTTTTTCCATTTGGCCTCGAGACTTAAAGAAGATGGATTATTCCACTTCTCCATGAAGCCCTATCGACTTAATCCTGCAAACCAAATTCGAAATGACTCAAAGCCCGCATCAAATCAGTCAACTTAAGCAACCAATGTAAAGTCGTTTTACACTAAAAAATTTAAGTAAGTTTGTACAAAATACAAGGTGTCACACCCACATTAAATCACTTTTCAGCATCCTAAGCATTCATCGCAAACTAACTTCATCCCTTGGGGCTGTAACATACAATACAATTTACATTCACGTAATGAAAATAAAAGGAAGACCAATGGAAATGGCAGAAACAAACAGTCTCTTCCATATTATGGTAGACACCAAATGAATCAAGCATTGGCTCTCTAATCTTAATATCATTCCTCAACTTATCAAACTTTTCTATTGTTATTGAATAAATATTCCTCCCTCTAAAAATGGTATGTCACTGCAAATCAAACGATTACCCATCTGAAATGAGTTAGGAAACTGTGGCTAGAAGCATTGGAAATCCCTCGGCTTTGGAGCAAGATATTGAAATTATTTAAATTCACAGTGGCATTTTGAAGCTAACTACAAATCTTTTTATTAGTCCCAGAAGATTTCAGATAGATGGAACCCTATTTAAAAATAAATTACCAACCTCATCAATGTAAAATTTTGGTTACGTTTTTAATTCCTAAAATAAGTGCTGCTTAAACTACTCTCTTGCCAAACGATGTTTGCTGCTCTTTAATAAAAAATAGAATACCCTTAACTTTCTAAGTGTAGATCTGTGGAGAATTTGGTGACGATAGAGGAAGAGAAATTTTGTTGAAGGTATATTGTTCCACATCCTTATGTGGGAATTGAAGACGGGAGAGCAAGCAACTGAATCGTCTGAGCCTAGAAGTCAGTTGCATATGGCTCCCGTTTCTAAAGCTAACACCACTATGGAAATTGGTGTAATTGCATAATGACCAAAAAGCAAGTCCAAGAGTGGAGCTAGAAATTTAATTCAGAGGTGATGTAAATATAAAGGGGATAGAGAATATGTAAAATAATTAACAGCACTTTTTTCTAGGAATTATATCTTAAGGGAATATTCTTTAACTAGCTTATTAAAAATATTGAGTGCAGTGATTTTAGTGAAATTTCTAGATCAACTCTTGCATGTATGTGTTATTTGTAACAAATAAATTTCACTGCTGACGCAGTGTAAATATTTAGGTTTACCACATTGTAAAAAATATTTCTAGCTGACATTCGTTTATCTAGTTTAATATATCTTGTACTTTAACTTATTGAATTTGTTTATTATTTTATATACTTTGATAAGTTGAAAGCTCAGTTAACGGTCTTTATATGTACGCTGAATTTCTAATTTCAGAAATTAAATTGTCCTACGTTCTTGGATTTTTTCCATTATTGAATTCTCATTGCGAATTTCTGGGGCCAAAATTGTACCGCATACTCTATGTGACGTTTTATAAGGCCTCATATAAAGAAAAATTAATGCCTAATGAAATAAAAAAAAATAATTAAGCCCTAAAGCCTATTATGAAGTCAAAGTACTTTGTTGTGACAATTTCAGATACCGAAGATTAAGATGTGTAACTTATTATCTATTTGAATGGACTTTCAATCTTTCCCATACACTTTTTATTTTTTAAGATATGTAAAGAGGGTTACTGTAACCTGTTTATGGAAGGGGCACGTCACTAGATTATGAGATCACCGCAAATCACCTCCTTATTAAGGGAACGACTAGTTACATTTTCGAGGTGAAGGATTGCTTTACGGCGAATTATTTATCCGACTCCAAAGATAATTGTATTTTTAACGGTGTTCTTCTTGACTGGGTTGTCGAAGGTTCAAGGCAAAGATAGACTAAAAAAATAATCTATTTATTCTAATATGGATTATTATTCTCTTCGATATTTTCTGAATAACTAACCTTATAACTGACTGTTTTCTTTCTATTTTTATTTGCGCTCTAAATCTAGAAGGCGTGGCTTATACATGGGACGGCTACCTTCGTACAGTCTACCTCCGTTTCTTATCCTATCTCCATTCTTTGGGCGAGCCTACAAAGTCTGGGTACAATGTGTGTATGCTTTATGTTAAACCTATATTTGTTTTTTGATACAACTTTCGCTGCACGATCTCTTATGGTCAGCAGCTGTGTTTACTCAGGCTCTTCCTAAATAAATATCCATTTTGATTTCCTTATCTCAACCATTTCTTTGCTCTACTTTTGTCTCTCACGCTTCTTGCTACATATTTATATTTATAAACCCATTTAATTTGTAATACACAATTGGATCTATAAATTTAAAAGCAGATGCTTCAATTTAATAGGACCAATTTGCATCCATTAGTGGGGGTATCTTTTGAGTCTATTGAACCCAGCAATTTTGGGGTGCCAGAAGCCTAACCATGCGAAAACCGACCCCTACAAGTACTCCCTCACTAACAACGGAGTTTATCATGAGGTTGTATAACCTATATAGGTCATACAAATCATTTCGGGCACTCCTAATATCGGCAGTATCAATAATAACAAACAGGGCATTGAAATTTATATGAATAAATACCTGTGTCCAAATTAGCCTATTTATTCCAGGTCCTGACATATTGTATAGCAATATTCAATTGATAGCGATACATTTTATATGTAATCATTGGCAGCTGGCATATCTCGTGTTAGGTTCCTACAAACACATAAAACTTGCACCTATCAAATACGTAGTAATTCATTTACTAAGCTATAGAGGCAATGAGGCGTAAATATTTTTATGCTTTTTCATCTTTCCTCATAATATCTCTCTATAATACTTCCACAGAGTATAAAAAATATATAAACTACGGATTTCTAGCAAACTTGAATTGTCTCCCAGAGCGTCTGAACACGTTCATCTCACCGTTCCGCTCTTCCCGTGACTGTAGACGTGTCTGAGTTAATTCCCGTGGCTTCGTGCTCCTATTCCTCCTTCTTTCTTCCACCTGAGTCTGAAGGGCGTCGCTGATCAGTCGTCATGTCACCATTTTAAGGGCGAGGTAGCTTCGCCAGTATGAACCTGTCAATTGAGAAAAACCAAACTTTATTGCGGCGCTCGATAACCTCGAAAGGGCCACAATAGGGCACTTCAAGTGGTTTTCTTACGCAGTCTATTCGGTCCCAAACATGATGTGCTTCGCGATATTGTGGGGCAAAAAAGGCTTTGGCACCGAGTGCAGGTGTCCTAAGGATGGCTACGCGAAGCCTATTTGTGCCATTGTGGATGCCAGTTCTTTTATGAATTAGAAGTCGGTATTTGATGAATATGAAGCTACTAAATGTTTTGAGCATAAGAGTGGGGTCCCTCTGACTGCAGTAAACGGTGAGAATCCAGTACCATTTGGCAAGGAGCGAATTCCTAACAGGGCAATTGGGAGTGCCATTAGCCAACCTTGTTACAGGCAATTATTGAGCACTTCAGAGTCCTTTGTTTCCTTTCCACTAACCCATCAGTGAACACTCTCTACGCAGTGGTACAAAGACGATGGAAACCAACCAGGGAAGACAGTTATTTGACTATTTCTGATCGAATTGGGCACCTCTGTTGGTGACCAAATAAAACAGGACTCCAAATCTGGAAATTCACCCGTCCAGAAACCTAAGACAATCGTTGCGGCACTTATGTCCGGAATCGGTATCACTTCGATCCATCTTGTCACTCGGTCGATGCCTGATAAGATATACTGATTATGCAGGGGTAGGATCGTGCAGCCAGTGTACAGTGGTCCAACTATATCTATGCGTTCAGTTTCAAAACTCGAGGAAGAAAATATCAATAGGGAGGATCCGTGATTTTGTGTGGCAATTCAATTAAGAAGACAGACAAGGGAGGCACATTCTCGTTCAGAACAGAAGCAGGTATCCTTAACCATGTTTGGCCAGAAATACCTCAATTTGATGAGCCGAAGTGAGGACTTAATTCAAGGGTTGCTCAGATTGTACAATTAATTAAAAATTGCACTCCTGCATGCTAACGTGACAAACGGCCGTGAATATCCAGATGTTGCTTCACACCAAAGATGAACATTCTTGGGAAAAAGGTAAGGTTTTAGGAGCAAATGACATTCATTAGTATCTGCATCACTTTCCTGCACTGCCACCAAAACTCGAAAGTCAAGGGAGTAAATTTGGACCTTTTTGACGATCCGTGAGCGGAAATCAGCAACTACGTTATCCTCACTATGCACGTACCCGATATCACTAATGTATTCCAAAATGGCTGTCCAATGGCGTTATTTTCTGTCTGTTTTGGCACTCAGTGGCGATGAAAAAGCTGGGAACAATCCGTGACCAGCTGGTATAGGGCAATTGCTACTCTCAATTGCCCTACTTGCTTCTTCGTTCCACATCAGCTCTTGAGCCTTAGGTTCCTGGCGAACAAACATTGACAGTGGGGCTGCAATCGCAGCAAAGTTTGGGATCATACTGTGGTAGTATTCTACCATCCCCAAATATCTTCGAAGCTCCTTATAGACATCTGGTAGCGGCATGTTTCCAAACTCTTTTATATTCTTCGTGGGTGGGCATATGCCTTTTACCGAGACGTGGTGTCCTAAAAAGTCTATTTCTTCCTTCGCCCACTCACACTTCTCCAACGATATTCTAAGACCATGTTTGACCAGGATTTAAAAGACCTATTCCAAATACTTCAAGTGGTCGTCCGTATTGTCTAAATATATCAAGATGTCGTCTATGTTCAGAAAACCCAATCCTAATCCTCGAAACAGGGTTTACATTTGTCTCTGGAAGGTGCAGGTGGAATTTTTTAAACCAAATAGAAGCTCATCGTACTCCCAAAAACCAAATGGAGTCGTGAACGCGGGTTTCTCTATGTCTGGCTGGTTCATCTGGATTTGCTGTTAAGCACAAATCAGGTCCAACCTTGAAAAGATACTTTGGCCGTGAGGTGATCCTTAATGCTTCGATTCACGATAGCGGACAATTGTCAAGCTTTGTAACGCCCTTTAACGCTCAGAAATTGTCGACCACCCTGAACTCACTGGGCGATTTCTATGGCACAAAGTGGATACGCGAAGCCCATGAGATTTTGACGGGAGAATGACTCCCTACCTTATTAAAGTCGCGAATGTTGCTTAAACAGGTCACAGTTTTTCCATCAAAAGAGGATTTGACCGTGCAAATGTAGGTGGAGCACTACCAGCTTCGATTGTATGCTTCACTGAGCTCGGCGGTGGCTGGGAGGGTTTAGAGGGTGCAGCTCTGCAATGAGGCGGTAAGTGTTGCAGATAATCGATTATTCAAGCTATGGCCGGTTTTTCAGGCAACTTTAATTCCGAAACGAATTTAGTTCGATTATCTATTAGCATGTTGCGCGCAAAGTCTATTAAAAGATCATAATGTATTTCTCAAAAGATCAGTGCCTAATAATGGAGAGGTGGTATCTGTTATAACAAACGACAACCTAAATGGTCGGCGAGGAATGTGGATCACTATATCCGCATGAATTTCGCCGTGGTCATAATGTGATATAGATTCTCACGCGACTCAAAAAGAATAAGAACTTCACTCAAGAAGCGCCTAATGTGAGCCCTCGTGACGTGACGAGCGCGTCACTTTTCACAACCTCCGCAAACTCCATATTTATAGGAAATCACTAATTTACGATGTTTTACTAGTAAACGTTTTTTTAACAAGCTCCAAATAACTTTAGATGCCAAAATTAGCATACTTTTCTCAAATATTGTCTCTCTTCTACTCATTTCTACGTCGAGATAGCTATTATACCATATCTTTGTTAGTCGCGTACGCGTCTATATCTCACTATGTCAGTCATTTGGTCCATGTTTTGCATTTTTCCTTTTGTTTGTAACATTGCAACGAATTAGCCGATTCCATTGAAATTTGAACCCCTTATTTTTTACATTTTTTTGAGAATGATATAATTTACGAAGTCTTCCTAAAGTTAGTCTGGCAATTATCAAAAAGTTTTGACAGTCGTAAGGTCATAAATCAGAATAAGTGGGAGCAAACGACTTTGGTCAGCAGACCTTGTCTTCAATACGTCGAAAAATTCATTCATCAAAACTTAATAGATACGAAAATATTTCAAAGGATACTTTAGAATAAATAAAAGAACCATCATTATATATAATCCAAAATATAATTAGATTTGTGTTCAAAAAAGGCCTTTTTTAATACAAATTCGTTTTCGTAATCAAATCTAAAAACCTTTCCGATAGGAAAATTTACCTATCTATACTCATTATCAATTTTTTTCTTGCAGACCACTAATTCTTAAGAAAGGAGTCTGAATGATTCCGATGTCATGCGAGATTATTCAACCCTACTCGTGTATAGTTGGATTAATAATTTACATCTGTGTTTAGAGAGTGTGCCATTTATCTCATATAGTTTGTTATATATTTACTTTTAATAAATAAATTAATTTTATATATACTTATTATGCATTTTCGCATTATACACGGTACGGCATCAAGACCAGACCGAATTGAGAGGGGCATTGTTTTTCTTGGATGGGAGTGTACATTAAACGGTCTGGTCGTGTTAGGTGTGTAGAATCATGCAGTTACAGATATTTTGGAGAGCACAGTGCCTCTATTGTTAAACAGTAGTTAAAGAATGGTAGATCCGTCATAAGTAAACAAGGGTTATCAGCGAGATTCTACATTATATTTAGTTTTACTATAAGATTAATATATCAAGGGCAATGCAGTAAACATTTGCAAAATTTGTTGGTTCTTAAGTGAGTAATAAACTTGAAAAGTTTCACTAGCATATTTAGAAAATTGAAATATTATATCAGTTATCAGCATTAAATAAAAAAGCTAAAATAATAAGGTAGACATATCACACAAGCACAAAGAAGAAGAGAATTACTAAAAGCAGCAATAAACAGGAATAATTCAATTGAGCTATCAATTTGACCTTGTTGCCGATCGTGACAAATTCTATGTCACCGCCTGAGTGAGGACAGAATTAAAAAATAAACCTAATGAAGACGGATAAGAAAGTGGAAAGAAGATCCTTTGGTAGAGAGCACGAGACCTATTTATATATAAGCGTCAAATCGTAGCGTTAAATTTGAAATAGGAAAAATATCAGGTATTATATGTAGGTCTAGTATCCTGCCATAGAGGAATTTAATTAGGTAGTGAGCCAGAAACTTCAGGGTTTTGAGGGTACTATATAAAATTCAATATGGTTAATTTTATCATTTGGTTATTAACTGGCTGAAAATTATGAAAGATTTCTTATACTTATTCATAACAGAAATATCAGATTAGTCATATGCAGTGAATATAAAAAATAAATACAAAAATGTGGTAGATAAACACACGTGCATGTAAGAGAATAATAAATGAAATCGGCAATAAAAAGAAACAATATAAATAACTGATCTTATTACCGCATGGGGATTTAACCTACACTTAATTATATACATATAATTGTCAGTGAGCGTTATTGTCGTTAGTGACAGATGCTGTCTCATTGCCTGAATTAAAAACAAAAGTGAAAAGGTTCGAAGATATGAGATTTCTGGCCAAAAAGAGCTGTTGAAGTCTTGTGGTAGTTGGGATCTCTGCACTTGGTATAGGTGACCTGTGCTCCAAATCGGCTAGCATAAAGTTTAAATAATTCTCGATCAACATTTTCACCCTTGAATTTCTTGAAAATAGTTGTGTTGGAGTGGCGAGGAACCACCAAGTTAGAGTGCTCTCTCTCCGGCAATCAATCTCAGAGGCCTCCTGGTGGGGAAGCTTTCAGACTGCAGAGGGCAAAGTTTGCATAACAAGAGACTACCACATATATGGAAATCGAGAGTTTGGTCTCGTCCTCCTAGCTGGCGGAGGAGAGGGGTTCCACGGAAACCTTGACTCGACTCACTTTTTGGCACTTTCACACGTATGATGAAGGGGCCTTCTGGTAGAGTGTATGCAAATCTGCACCTTCCACTTCTTTACCTCTACTAAAAAAGGTCGAGCAACCTTGCCTTTTCTAGACAATAATCACGTACATTGAAATCTTTCCGGTGCGCTTGTAGAGCATATAAACCTATCATTTTTCCTTTGGGCGCTTTCATACCCTCCAAGACCGCAAGAAAGAACAAAGCGCGAAAAAACTGCATACAATTAAGGAATTTTAATCCTATACAGAATGATAAGGGCACTGGATCCAAACTAAACGGCATCGTCAGCTGATCGCTTCTCCTTGCCAGAGATCGAGAAATTAGTCATTCCTTTAATGCGGCCAGTGTAGAGGATTCAACTAAAGTTACAATTCTTTTAAAGAAGAATGAGAATCGAGTAAGAGTCTTCAAACACAGTGAAAGTACGCTGCATCGAGGTTAGTTAACTGTGCAATTTAAAATGATAATTTCATATAGTATAACTAGGTAAAGGATATAAAGCCACAGCAAGAAATGAAGTATTTAAGGCAAAATTAGAGAGGAAACATTAGGAGGGGTAAAAATTGCGGATAAAATTTCCATTAGCCATCTCCTGCTAACGGAGATCTAAAAACCTTAAACACGGAAGAGTTTGCAGTGCACACCTTTACGAGCAGGATATGGTAACGAGAAACAACTAAGGGGGAAAGGGGGAGAATGAGCTCTACAATTTCCTTCAGTTAGCCCTGAGTTCACATCAACTTCTTTGAAAAATTGCTTTCCTTGAATAAAGTAGGCCCATGGAATTGTAGCCTCCGTATGAGGCAGATCTCTGGAAGATACTAAAACTAAAATATGCCAAAGCCACTGCCGCATTCGTGACCTTACTGGAGGAGATATGGCTTGACATACGAGGCTTTAATTCCCTATTTCCAAACGTTCTAGGCCTCGCGTGCAGCCTTAAAAGAAGATGGGTGAGTAAGAGCATGGTGCACTAATTACAACTTAGAAACGCCTAACCACGGCTTTCAGCGATATCTCAACTCTAGGGTCTAATAACTTGATTTATGCGCGCGGCTAATTCACTTTTTATGAAGTGGTTGAGTGGCGAAAGATGGTCCTCATTTAATTAGGTCGACGCCCGTGGTATATATATATATATATATATATATATATATATATATATATATATATATATATAGCACAAGGATGAGTTCTAAATGGGCTAGGTGATTATTATAATGGTAACTGAAGAGGGATAGGTGCCACTTCGTGAAAGACGCACTTACGCACAGAACAAAGTACATATGTTCCTAATCTTAGAAGCGACTGCAATAAATACAAGCATATTACTTCGAAAAAGCAGGATGTTTATTGGTATAATTAAAAATGTTGGAATTAAAGTTTTATCGTATAGGGCCTAAAAGCAGTGCAGTGATACAAGATTTCCGGTTGTAAGGAAATTGCATCTGCAGGACCTGTTAGAGTAGCCGAAGTGGTGATAACTGAAGCATATAGGCGGGAATGGACAAAATGTCTTAACGTTGTAGTGATATTACGCGTCTAGCAACAACTCACGGAGTTTGTTGTGGTCAAACTTAAAGAAGATTATAGGGATGAGTCTCGGGACTTCCCTTTTTCCTCAGGACACTCGACCAGGACTCTCCCCTTCCTCTGATCAACCACCTCTTTTGTGTTGTCGTATAAGATGTATGCAAAAGGTTTTCTCGCATAGAATATTAGATTTTACGAAAGTCGTAAGACTGCCTCAAGATACGTATACATCGAGAGTCTAAGGGCACTCAAGACCGACGGCTTGGCGGGTCAGCCTCATTCATTGGAAGACCGGTCCGAGAAATAGGCAACTTCCTGTTTTTTCCTAGGTAATCCAGGATAATTCCATACGTTGATGACACATGCATCCTCTGGACAACATACTCGCTTTATTAGAGATATATTAGAAATCGTTTCAATCCGGTCAACTCGAGAACATATCATGTTCCCTCCTTTCTGGTCTCTTGCATCCTGCTTGATTTGATGGCGTTGTATATAAAGATTCTAAATCATTTGATTTGACACAAGATATGAAGTGAGCCTGGCAATTCTCACGGGCATTCCGATGGGGATGGCGTGACGTTTTTGTAGGTTATATGGTTTAGTATGCTTTACGTCCGTAGATTAGTTATGATCTGAATGGGAACTTGGGAATTTATACAAAGATACAATTATTGAAGACATAAGACCCTGTTCCTGCGAATATTGGAGCATTGATTGTGCACACTTGTGTTGAAGGTGGGCAGTAATATGTCTCTGAAATGCGGGCACTTGGGCCATGAGGACGTGCCGCTCCAACAGAAACCAGTTTTAGAGGTCAAAATGGGTGAAATGACAATAGATCATATTGCAGTAAGTAACCGCATGGATAATCACCGTTAAGTAGAGAGGCTACTCATGAGAAAATCTCAAAGAATTCTGCATACAGCATTCTTCGTCTGTAGAGAGGCAGTTATGGGTCGGATAAGATCTGAGTATTATCAGTTGATGATAAGGTCGTTTTTACGAGTAAGTTGAAAGGGGCTAAAAGGTTTTCCTAGATTATAGCATGAGATAAGTTTCTCGCAATAAAATTGCTGTTTAAGTAGTCTTGTAAATATAAATAAGGATTGTGCTGTTTTTCGCAATTTATTGTGAACGAATAACCACCTAGGTTTATTAAAAGTAAATGGATGATATATTATCGTCCTCAATACTAGTGGAAACAATGTTGGCGTCTGCTTTAGAAGTCAACAGAAACAAGAGAGGAGATGGTCAATCTCCCCTTTATGAAAAATAGGAACTTCTTAAGTTCCTTTGTGAGATGCTATAACTAAAAGCAAATGGTCGATCTCATCTTCCGAGTATTCGTAGTTTATCTAGAGGTACTGAGGGCTTACAAAATCAAGTAAGTTATCGGCCTCTCTAATAATCTTTTCAAAGGAAATGATAGAAGATTACGTGGCCAAAATATACAGCGAGTTAGCCAGAAATGACTGCAAGAAAGTTTCCCGACAGAGATCGCAACAAATTTGTGACGTTACGAGAGTCAGCGAGAGTTATCATTGAACATAACAATGTTGTGTTTGAGAACTAAGATTAACTATAGAGTGAATTATAAGATTAAATGGATACTCTATTTTCTGAAGCATGCAAGATTATTCAGAAACTGTAAATAACCTTGTTTATTTATTGGAGAAGAAAAAAACATATTTTAGTCAATGAAAATATCAACTCAGTCTAGCAAAACCTATTTATTGATAATAATTTGTCCTATTAACCGTAGTACGAGAAAAATCAATGGGTTATTATCTAATAAACTGATGAATTTTAACTAATTATTAACAGTAAATAAAAATGATCAAGCCGTTATGTAAGAAAATATTTGATATTTATTTTTCATAACTAAATTAATATTGCAGAGAAATAAATCACTGCACTTTCCCAGGTATAGAATGCTGTAGAGGGATCCCCTAGAATAATATTTTTCCCCACCTCCTAAGATATTACTTCGGAAGAGAAAGCAAGCCGTTACTCCCCCCTCCCTCCAAATTCACCTGTTTGGACTTGACGCCAGGTCCCTGCAAAATTCACACAGAAGCATGGCGCTAAAATTGAAGGCTACTTCCCCACCGTCTCAATCTTCCCTCCCCCTCCCCCCCCACAGGTCAGGAGATTACTCATCTAATTTGTAGATTCGCCGCGAACAGCTTCTATGTCTCAAGTCGCTGGTCGTCCGTTTGGCCCCTAATCCCTGCCTCTTACGCTTTCCTGCAAGGAGACGCGTGGTTCTCACGGCCGATAACAAGGTTTTGAGAAGGCCTCAATCTCTCTCCCTGTTTTGGAGAACTCCGGTTGTATATGCACCCTCCCAAAGATTAAAGACAGATTTTTTTAGACACCACTTCCCCGAAAGAAGTTCGATTCAACGAAGCTCTCTTCCGAGAAGTGTGAGTGATGGTCGCAAGCCACAGAAGAGCTGGACATCTTACACGTATCTTCTGGTTAGGGAGAGGAGTCTCGTGAGGCAACATCAGCCTTTCTCAACCGCCTTTGGCTCAAGGATTGAAGAAGCCGTCCTCTGAAGTTCTTCTGGTGCCCTTTTGAGGACAAGAGGCCCGATAGCTTGCTCAAGCCGAGTGTGGAAAGGTCATCATCCCCCCCCACCACCTTTTTAAAGTTCGACCGGTGACCTCTTGAGGACAAGAGGCCTGATAGCTCATCTTCCCCCCCTCCTCTTTTTAAGTTCGTCTGGTGACCTCTTGAGGATAAGAGGCCCGTATCTCACAAAACACAACTTTCGAAAAGATAGCCCCACCTGCCGCTGGTTTTCGGCTACCCACGTGGATAATCAAGGTCACCAATACCTCCCCATAAGTTTGCCCCTCTTTACTCTCGAGGTTCAAAGGAACTAAATTTCTCATTTTCCTAAATCTCCCATATAACCATTCAATAACCGTGGTTATCTAATTAGTATTTAAAACATAATTCTCTCATATTCATGTACCTATATATATCCATATTTATTGTTGTGCCTTTTATTTAGTGTGTATTAAAATCTATTTTTGTCGTTGTGTTTGGTATATTTCTTGGTCACGCAGGTGCAGCTATCTATTTAAATAGTACTCTTAGAACAATAACAGTTTTCGCTATGCTTGGCCCACCTTAGAGCTTGTGTGCGCATATTCTCGTACACTTCGCCATACTCCGACAAATGCTAAGGGAAATAACGAGAAACTTATGATGTCTTGTCAGAAAGAGACGGATACTCACACAAGGGATGCCCTGGAACGGCCGTGAGCCTCAGGTGTGTATAGAGAGCCTAGGAATTGGTGCACTTCTGACACAGATAAAAAGAGTGTTGGAAGCATGGCGAGACCGTGAGAATCCTTGCAGAACGCGTGGAAGTTTTGAATGTGAAGGACGAATAGTCACAGGATATTTTCATTGCAACTTCTGATAGAAGTGAGAATTTTGATGAGGATTCTGGTGAAGAGGACAATTAGAAGTGACAACAGAAACTGTTTGGAATAATAACAATTAAGTTTCTCAAGAAAAGAAAAGTGCTAATAAATAAAATAGAAAGCCTTCAATATGAATGAAAGAATGCCTTTATTTATTCTATTGATCAGTCTTTGGTTGATTAAAATCAAAGTGAGAACACAGCCCCAGACGTCATACCGAAAGGGAAATTCCTAGTTAAGAAGTTTGAATTTTTCTTTCTGATGACTTGCTCCAGAGAATTGCCGATGAATCTGAAAGATATGCTTTTCGAAAAATAAACAGTTTCATGTATCAATTCGTCAATTAGGATACTTATTCTCTCTGGTTATCATTCACTCCCTAGTCGCAGACATTTCTAAGCACAAGAAAACGGCATGCAACTTTCATCTGTTCCAGAAACTATGGCTAGAAACAGAGTTAAAGAAATACTTAAATATCTGCATTTTTATGATAATCAAAAACTAAATAATGATGACAGGTTTGGTTCACTTCTCTCCATTCAGGATCATTTGAACAAACAGGCTGAAAATTCGTACCAAAATGACCAAAGTATAACTTTGGAGAAATGCATGATCAAAAAATTCAGTCGACATAGTTGTAAAAAGTGGAGAAGCAATAAAACTTTACGATTTGGATTCCAAACATGGTACATCAATTTTAGCCTAGGATTCTTATGTGCTTTTGATGTTCATCAGGGCTCATCATATCGAATCAATAAAAAGTATTAAATTGGATATGGTAAGAAGGAGGAAACCTTTTTTTACCCTCTTTGATAATTTACCTAAGCTCATTGAAACAACTTTACTCAAGTTTTACTTTCAGTTATTTTACAACTTTCTCACTGGCTAATCAACTGTGAATGGTGAATTGCGGAGCAACTGAAACAAGAAAAATAACAATTGCCAAAATAATAAAAAACTTTCATAATCATTTATTCGAACGGAATCGTACCATTTACCTGGCCAAGGTGCCATATATATGTTAACGTGCCCCCAAATTTGAAAAAACACAAAATTACTCAGGAAAAGTATATAGGAAAAGACCTAATTAAACGTTATATAAAAATTGGGCATTACAGGGTCGTGAGAAAAGTTTTATTGTTCTCAATACTTGCCTTTTTTCTATTATATTTGCATGCTAAGCAATTCTGCGAATGTATGTACTCTTATTTATCGCATATCAATATCTTATCATATTAGTTTATTTAATATTTTGGGGAAAATATAGGATTGTATCAGATGAAATCATCATAAATATATTAAATGTAATCCTTAATGTACAAAGGAAATTTCATCCAACATACTTATCCTAATTTTGAAATTATTTTATTAAAGGAAAATCGTTTTATTAATTTTGCTCGGTAGTGTATCCACTATCGTAGACCAATTTTGGAATGATTGAATTTTCTCTCGAGAATATTGTGGAAGATATTGAGATATAAATACATATGTTCTGATCTTTTGGGACTGTAGTGTAGGTTTTTCATATCTTAAGATACATGTATATATATATAAATTTTGGCAAAAGTTTTTCATTAAATAGTAATTTGTTTCTAGCTTACATTTTACATCCAGCAAATGAATTTTGCAAAAATCGACAAATTAGAAAATTCATATTCAACCCTGCAATTTCTCATAAATAACATAAATTTAACACTAAATTACGCGAACACAAATATATGGACAAATTGACTGCTATAAATTAACATACTCATAAATGATGGAGCCTGAGAAAGTAGATTTATTTTATAGAAATCCCCAAATTTGGCATCAAACAACATCCCTAGATTTATAGTTTAAATATTATTTGAATAAATTTAATATTGTTTTCAATAAATAACGAGTTAGATTGCAAACTTACATCATTCTGATAAAAATCATATATTCTTTCTTTTAAAAATTGCAGGATCGAATTTGATGTTCAAATCGCAATAATAATCTATTGTAACACTTACGAACTTGGGTTTGTTGCTAAATATTATTATGAAATAATCTGAAAAGTTCTTCCTGGGAATTTACAATCATGCATTTAACATTCAATTTTTCACTAAATTTATTCGATAAATTTGTAGAACAATTATCGATTATATTTTAAATGCAATTAAATCATCTGTGAATAAATTATAATATTTTACTACCAAAACTTTAAACCTAGATTTATATTATCAGCTTCACATTAATAGATCTTTGAAAATATTTGCAAAGATATAATCTTTGATTTATTTTTAAACTTTTAAGTGCATTAAGACAAAAAAATCCAATTAAAACCTTAAATTTATGATACAAATTTGCTTAAAATGATCGTTTAAAATCAATTCGTTTATTTCAATTCTCAGACAAAAAATTCACTTCTCTCTGAATTAATCTGAAAAGTTTTTTCACAAAATTGTATACAAAGATTTTTATTCTTCAATTTTCTCTTAAATAAATCTTGGAAATCTTTTCACTTTTAATGTCTCTTTACCATGCCTAGTTACATTTTAATCCAGAAGGTCTCCAAAAAAGGGGGATAAATCTCTTTATATCATTATCACAAACGACTTGAACGTAACCTATCTGAATTTGTTGTTTTGTGATCAACAGCGCCGAACTTTAGATTTATTTATTCATTTTCATCCGTCTTTTGATAGATCTATGAGCATGTTCCTTACTAGCTTTGGGGGAACTAATTATTTCGTATTTTACAATAGCTTTATTGAAATGCATTTATTTTTCGCGCATACACGACAATCGAAATTAGTATCATTTACATTTACGAAAGCAACAACTAAATTGTTTCCCACATCTTTTATTGTATGAATTACATTTATTATAGTAAGATGTTAACCAAGTTCCATTCACTTCGCTATATCTAGCTTACTTGATGGGTCATATTAACCCTCCTAATTCTCCAAGGAACCGTATTTCAATTTTCATTAAAATCAAAGTAAATTTTATTTGCCATGACGTACGAAGCTTGTTTCGTGATCTTTTGCCAACAAAAAGCAAGAAGAATTCAATGCTCGGTGTATTTTTTAATGAAATCTTCCTTTGCCACTCAAATGCCATTTCACTTTCATGTAGCTGATCTGCTTTTGTCATTATTTCTGTGAGAAAACCCATAATTTAATGAATTTATTTTGAAATAAGAAAGAAGAGAAAGAAAGTCTTCCCTGATTATAGCCTTTCACCCAAACTTCAATCTAAAAAGATTGAGAAGAAAAATATATCGAAAATTTATAAGAATTATATGAAATATCATTTTTCAGTTTACTTGATATTCCATTTACATTTAAAGAAATTTGCCTTCGACTTTGATGTTACTGTTTTATCAACTTTTAAGTCACATTAGACATGTATTAATGATCGGCTAAAAGTTATTTCTTCTTTAATTAGTCATTAATTATAATTTTCAAATTATTCTACCTTTTATATATAATTGGCATGGAAAGTCGTTTCAATATTATTAAAATTTATTTTATTCAGACCTAGACAAATCTTTCTTTCAAATAATCATCTGCTAATATACTCTCCCTATACATTTAAGTGAAATACTTAAATACCAATAAAATCGGATATTAACTTCCTTAATATTTAGTAGGAAATAAAGATGATATCTTTCAAATGTCACCAGTATAATATATACTACGTAAATATTATATTTCCGTTGAGATTTTTTTATTGATCAACTTGCGGAATTCATTTTTCAACATTAAAGAAACTTTTAAGTCAACCTTACTAATATATTTTATTTTTATATAATTAGTATTTCTGGCTATTACTTATGATGAAGATTAAAAGTTAAATTGGGTTGAATATGGTTTACTGTCAGTCGTACAAATGCCTTTTGATATACTGGTCACCTTTAAACGTGCGCTAATGAATTATAAGATGCCTAAAGCGTCATTTCAGTTATCACAAGAATATCCACAATACTACGATCCTATCTTCCTATAATGATCTATAAGTGCTGTTAGTTGGGCACTTTCGTTTTACTCGGGTTCCATACACAGAAATGCATAAATAATAAAAAATAATGATAGAAATGGTGTCTCAAATGTAGTGTAGTTATCTATGAAACCTTTAGTGCTTAGTACTAGTGCCAGGATGATCGTCAAGGATAAGATCTTCATAGTTGAAACTTCTGCCCTACCTCGAGTTATTCGCTTAATGGACTGTGACTTCTCCTTCAGTATCGCAAATTTTCTTCGCAGCAACTCTTTTAGAAAGTTTTCGCTTGTAACAGTAGCAACTCAAAACTCTAATTCCAGTTTATTCCCAACTCATTTCTGTCAGGTTTGCCTTACAAAAAGAGAAATAAACTGTCAAGAGCAATAAAGATAACCTAATGTACTCGAACTAGTAAGGTTAAACTAAGCTAATGAAGTCAAATGAGTAAGTCTAATCGAATCTAATGTTGGTGTTGCTCCAAAATACTTTTTAATTTTCTTTCCGTTTTCCGATTGAGTCAAGAGTTTCCTGCCAACCATATAGTATATGCTCTAACCATACTTACTGCATCTCCTAAACTATAGATCGATTTATTGACATATAATTGATGGTGGAATGCATTTCTCTATAAAACTTCACTCGAGTACATGATTGGACTTTGTACTATATAAATAACTATATAAATAACTATATATATATAACTATTGTAAGCATATACAGTCCAAATTAAAGCTCATTTATACATCTTTCAATAATTGGTTCTCCACAATACATTCTGATTGCAATCCCTCACATCCCAATATATCGAATAGAGACCTAAAATCGACATATTTTATAGTCATAATGCTGAGCTCGATATCAGTAATCTATGCCACAGCTTGATTTTTCGCTTTCCAAACACCTTTCTCCTAATAATCATCTTATATCGATCATATTTGCACCCAACAACAAACGGATTTCTTATCTGGAATAATTCAGTTGATATAACTGATCCTTTGCATATCTTCACTATCTTCCAACTACAAAGCAAATAACAGAGCTTTGCTCATCTTTCTTATAGTGTCTTCATAATTTCACATACAAATGTTATGTTAATATCCCTTGTGCATTGATATCCTTTATTTGTAATGAATCCTTATCACGTAGATGTTTTTTCTTTCTCCCTGAAACCTATTACTGTTAGGCCAATGTTAAAATAAGGCAGGTGTAATTTTGATTAGAATAATGAAATATTTCTTCCCTCCTAATTTAGTGCAAAGAGATATTAAAGAAAAATGTACTTAAAAAGGATTATTTTAGTAGCCTATGACTCTATATCGCAATATGCCTGTCGGTCTGTTCTCGTTTTCTTTTTCTTTTTTGGGTAATAACATTGTAAGTATTCTGCCTATTCTAACGAAATTTACAAACCTTATGTTGTTTTCCTTCTCTTTCGAATGGTACAATTGTCAAGGGCCTCCCAAAGTTAGCACGGTAATTATTTTGCTTTGGTAAAACAATTTTAACTATTTGTCCGATTCGAAAGATATTTGAGACCATTATGTTATTTTACATTCTCTTTCGAATGATATAATAATGAGGAAGGTCTTCCCAAAGTTAGCCTGGGAATTATTTGTCAATAACCTAACTATTCTGCCGATTCTAATGAAATCTGAAACCCCTAAGGCGTTTTACATTCTCTTTCGAATAATATACGACTACTTGGTCGTAAGGAAAGCAATCAGAATAAGTGAGACCATGCGACATTTTGGTCAGCAGACGCTGTTTACTAAATTAATTAAACCTATTAGGTCTGGAGAATTTCTCGCAGTTCAAAAACTAATAATAAGGAAACTCAAATATGAGTCATATTGTGTTTTCCTGCATACTACTCAGTCTAAGTATGGTAATAGTTTTGAGGAAAAGGCGGCATATATTAATAATGGTTTGAGAGATTCTTATCAGGAAGAAGGAATCAATTTTGTAACTTTCTGTCATTTCTTTTGCGAGTGTCGTGACCTATTTTGAACAACTGGACTTCAGTTTTAAACCAAAGAAAAAGAGAGCTTCCGTAAACTACTAAATATTTCTGCACTTTATATTTTTCAGTAGTACGCAACTCGTAAATAAATTAAGAAACATTAAATTTGCGAAGATCATAAAACCTCACTTCTGAATTCTTCTGTTCTTTATGTATGAAACCCTTACAGTTTAAGACATATGATCAGGGAACTATGAGCGTTAGTTACAAAGGAAGACTGATATTATCACTGGCACTGAAACATAGAATGAAAGCTGCAGTAATTACTTTAGTGATATTCCAAGGTAGAAATTTTTCGGTATAAATATTTAATAAAGATTAAACAATAAAAAGGTGAGTAATTTTTATTATATGTAATAATCCAAATAAATGCAATAATAAAGATATAATTATATAGGCACAAATATCTTAGCTAATTAAATCGAGATAATTCACGGTTTTCCTTTGTTTTTAATTATTGTAGGAAATTGATTGGAAATTTCTAATGTCGGTATATTGGGAAATATTCATTAATTCTTTCAAGATAAATAATTGTTGAATAATTAAGGATAAGCTTAAGTTAATTCTTGATTCCTAATCTTGTTCAGCCCTAAATAGAACTGTTTAATTGGCTAATTCAACACTCTCGTATCCTCACATGACCCCAAGATTTTTCGTCCACCCGTGGGTGTAGGCTATATATATAAGTAACATATGGTTAAACAGAAATAAAAGCAGCCAGTGTATATGTTTAATATAGCCATGATAATCCTCTTTAAGACTGTAGAGGTCTTGCTTAGGCAACGCTCCTCAGCGATGCCAAGCATTTAATTGTTTGCAATTAATCAATCAAATATGCTTAAAAACATTTGGTCTAAATGACTATTTAAACATTCTATCTAACACACGACACGAGGATTTTCACCCACTTGTGAGACATCCCTATATTACATAAATTTCAGTTAAAATGGAACAAAAATATCCAGGCTATGCGAATATTTTGTAATATCAAGCCTCTCTGACGCTAAATCTGGTACAATGCCCGATGCAGTATCAACGAGGTATAAAATTAATCAACATTGATATTGAAACAATATAATTTGGTTTTAAAAGTTTCTGGGATATAATATTAATCCAAGTAATACTCAATACCGTTTACTAAAATTCACAAAGGAAAGGTAATCAGTTAAACTACTAAATTTAGTTTTTTATATTAAAAAATCCTCCATCTTAAATAGTATTAAAATAAATAAAGCAAAATTCTATTACTAAAACTTTGTTTAGGCTTCGATAGCAAACATGCTACAGAACCTCACATAGAAACACGCCTGCACAGCTCGGTAGCCGCATGAACTAGGTAAGGTTTCAGTTTCCAGCATTTCGGAAGGTTGGACACGATCTAGGTTAAATCATCAAATCAAGAGCACTTGCACGGCTGGAACAGGAGCTATAAATCGAAAGTACGGCTTTATTTCTCTTTCATCAACCTCATATTTCCATGAAAACTAGTTCTCACAACAGGAAGAGGAGTCGAATATCCTAAATTGTGGTAGAATAAAACTCATTCAACTAAAGGTACTACAGATAAAACGAAAGACTTTTCAAATAAAAAGATTACCTCCAAACTCGTCAAGTCTTTCTCCCTTAACCAGATTCCATGTCTATTTAGCCTTTTGAGTATTTTATTGTCTTTCTCTCTTGCCACTTTGATCTCATCGACTCGCTTCAATATTCCGAGTCACTTAACAGTAACGACGGCACATTGCATTAAATTATGTACAATTGTCTTGCTCGAATAAATTAAGTGTTCTTCTACTGTTTCCTAAGGTACTATATACGCAGGTAAGTGCAGAAATATAATTCAATCAAAATGAATATAAGTATATAAACCAAACAATAATATTTTTATAGTACGAAACTTCCTCGTTTCTACTCATTTAAAGGAATACCAAATTTACAAGATTATTTTGTAATAACCTCTGTCAATTTAACGTATTCGTACCAGCATTGCTGTAATAAATTATTTCTTTCGATCAATTTGCATATCCGGATTTTTAAGTTTAATTAACTATTTCATGTGTTATAATTTTTCTATCAAAAATCATTACCATATACATTATAGAAATAATAAAGCACCAAAATTCGCTATTTTATCACAACCTCCAGAAAGTAGTACTGAGTAGTAGTATTGAAGGGAGGAATCCGAGTCTATACAGACACTCATACGCACATACAAACACATACGTACAAACATACACGAGCATACAAGCCCATCACATTTTCTATTATACTCGATATTCCACCCCAACCCCCACCCCGATTGGTTTGCCAACAAAATGTTCCTAGATCAGTGATCTTTTTCTAAGCAATGGTTAAGGTGTCTTAGAGGCGGTTTGAATATTCATTTATTGCCTAGTTTTATTCAACATTAGTAAATATCGAGCATTGGTTAAGATGTCTGGGCCAAAGGGATTGTTTCATTCGACATTAGTTAATATCGGAAGATTAATCAAAGATTAATCTTCTAAGATACCTATGATATCTGGCATCTACAGATTTTATTTTCTCGATAAAGCAAGGAGATAAAATATTACCATTCAACTCTTTTTAGTTTCCATACTGATTTTTCGCAAACACACACACATACATGATCATACACACCAATGACCTTTGCTCATGCCACCGACGACTACTACCTCCAGAAAAGGCAAAATTACTGTTCTTAAGATGCCAGGCCCGTCCCCTCATCTGTAGATATTTAAATCAAAGATTAATCTTTTAAGATATCTATGAGATCTGGCATCTACAGATTTTATTTTCTCGATAAAGCAAGGAGATAAAATATTGCTATTCAGCTCTTTTTAGTTTGCATACTGATTTTTTGCAAACACACACACATACATGATCATACACACCAATGACCTTTGTTAATGCACCCGACGACTACTACCTCCAGAAAAGGCTAAATTACTGTTCTTAAGGTGCCAAGCCCGTCCCCTCATCTGTAGATATATAAATCAAAGATTAATCTTCTAAGATATCTATGATATCTGGCATCCACAGATTTTATTTTAGCGATAAAGCAAGGAGATAAAATATTGCTATTCAACTCTTTTTAGTTTCCATACTGATTTTTTGCAAACACACACACATACAAGATTTTCAAGGTTTTTAAAGTTTCTCTTAATATAATTCGAGTTTTTACACCTGGCCCTTTCTGTAAAATAAGTAAAAGTATGTCATTAACTGGTGAAATTAGGCAGATGATTGTATTAATGCAAAAAATCTGGTCGATCAAGAAACTTTATTGCTCAAGAACTTTACATATCAAAAAGTGGTGTGAACAATGCCATCAAAAAGTATCGGGATCATGGTAGTTTGGAAGATCTTCAAAGAAAAGGACGACCGAAGAAAACATCCTTCAGGGATGATTCACGCATAAAAAGTTTCTGCATTAAATATCCAACTGCTTCTTAAGGAAGATCTTCAAAGAAAAGGACGACCGAATAAAACATCTTTCAGGGATGATTCACGCATAAGAAGTTTCTGCATTAAATATCCAACTGCTTCTTACGGATATATCTAAAGAGAATTGGGTTTAGAGGTTTCCGAAAGAACCATAAGGCACATAATCTAAAAAGTCCTAAAATTTCAAAACCAAAAGACCTATTTCAATGCCTCCGATAAAAAAGCCCAAACAGAGAAACGTCTTGATTTCTGCAAGACACAAAAACTGGAGCAAATGAAATATGGCCTGGTGCAATTGTTTATTGATGAATCCACAATGAGGCCGTTCAACGATGTGACAAATCTTGTTAGAGTGCCAAAAGAAGCAAGCCCATATGATCCAAAATACACTCGAAAGACAGTAAGGCATTCACCATCAATTATGCTGTGGGGATGTTTTTCGGTAGAAGGGATTGCACTTCCTTCAAAAAAGGAAAACGATAAAAACTGATATGTATTTATCGATTCTTAAGGAAAAACTCGACGTTTTAATGGGAATTTATTAATGCTCCATTTTTCAACAAGATGGAGCATCATGTCACACATCGAAAAATCTGTATGATGAGTTAAAAATAATTTTCAGCTATTAGAGTGGCCTGGAAACTCTTCAGTCCTAAATCCAATCGAAAACTTGTCGCAAATTCTAAAAAATAAATCTTGCCCAGAAGCAAGTATCATCTTTAATGGACTTGCAAGAAACAATCAAGAAATTTTGGATCCATTAAATTTCGTCGGAAATGTGCAAGAATTTAGTATACAGCCTGACGAAACGAATAATCAAAGTTATAAAAAACAAAGGATATCCAATTACTATTAAACTATTGTTACTTTTGCTCACATGAAGTGAAATTATAATATTTTTTTTCTCTGTAAATACTCCCTGTAAATTGAAACATACACAATCTTTCTACATCCTGACCGTGGTCTGTTACAATGAATTTGTGCGATTCAACTCTATAGTCAAACATCGTGTTTCGAAGCTTAATATACAGGGAGGATGAGGAAGGAAAGGTGCTATAAAAAGTGCCTAAGTGTAACTTCACAACTGATAAAAACCTTCCTCATCCCTTACTTTAATAATATTAATTTATGAATGCATGTGCTCAAGGTTGATGGGTGATATCACATGCCTTTATGTATGAGTTAAAGGAATTAAGATACCCTCGCCATTTAACTAAGTATAGATTGTCTTTCTCATGCCTTTTTGCTCCAACTAACCTCTCCAAAACAAATTTATTTCGGAAGCCAAACTATTTTCTGTAGTTCTTCCTCAGAAATCCCCAGCTTCAATATGTTCTTCAATTAAATCTTCAATACAATACAGTTCTATTACATTTAAACTACTATATATCTTGTAGATTTCTTCATGCCACGCTAGCTCGTATCCTTACCTAAAATTACTGGAAACGCGTCATTCAGCACCTTTGATTCGGTTATAAACATCATGTATAAATTCAAAGGTGTGTTCGCAATTTTTCTATAACTCAAATTATTATTAGCACTTGCAAAGTCATCTAACACTTCGAGGTATTTTCATGTATTTTTAAATCTAAAATATCTGAAAATTGTTCCTTTATTGTTGTTTGTAAACAGTCTAAAAGATTAGCTTGGTTTAATGACTGAACATGATATACGCCGATATTATATTCGCTCAATAAGCCTTTTATCCGTTTTCATAACATAACATAATTTCGCGAATGACAAAAACCACAAGAACTTATCAAAGGTCATCTGTATTCATCAAGTCCCACCCACATAATGCATCCATAGGATTTTGTCAGATCTTTCAACTACAATACACAATTTAAACAATGCTTAGGATTATGTCAGACCATGCATCTACAATACATAATTTAAAGCCTCCATAGGAGTCTGTCCAAAACAAAATCAAAGTCTCCACCAAAATATACAATTAAAAGAAACTGCATCCACAGGAATGAGTCAAGAAACATACCCCAAACCAAAATGTAAGAAGTTAACCACCATCCCCATATAATAATCCGGTCTGCGCTTGAAAACATTTAAGTTTGGCCTGCCTACAGTCTCAGGTGGCAAACTATTCCAATAATCCAACACTCTGTTTGGGAAAAAATATTTTCTAACATCCAGTCTGCACTTCTGTTTTTTAATCTTTAAGTGGGAACCTCTAGTCTTATTACTACCTTCTAACTCAAATAACTTGCTAAAATCCAATTTATCCATCCAAGAAAGATTTAAAAAAGGCCAATTATGCCTTCCCTCACACACCTTTCAAATGAGAACATATTTAATACCCTCAGTCTATGTTCATATTTAAGGTGTTTCATGAATGGTATTATTTTTGTTGCCCTACTTTGTACTGATTCTTACAAGTCTAAAATGTGGTGGCCATGCTTGTATACAGTACTCTAAATGTGGCCTGACATAAGAGTTATATAGTTTAAGGATAAGTTCCTTACTCTTGTTGCTAACATTTCTTTTAATGTAACCTAGCACCCTATTTGTTCTATTTTTTGCCTCAATACACTGCTTTGAAAACTTCAGTGACCTGTCTACTACTACGCCTAAGTCGTTCTAATCTTCAACTGAATTAAGCCAACACCTATCCATCTCATAGCTAAATTCCCTATTATCTCTCCCTATCTTAATAACTTTGCATGTATTAAGGTTAAAAGTCATTTGCCACTTCTGAGCCCAAGCTAACCACTTATTTAGGTCACCCTGCACTTTAAAGCTACCCTCAAACTCTTTGACTACAGCTGCCAATTTAGTGTCATCATAAAAAATTGAGAATTTGCTATTTATACCTTATCCAAGATCATTTACATAGATTATAAATAATAAAGGGCCTAAAACTGATCCCTGAGGTACGCCACTAATAGTATTCCTCCACTCTAACCTCACACCATTCAGTAAAACTCTCTGTTTCCTATCTTTCAGCCATTCAGTTATCCAATTTCAAACTTTCCCACATATCCCATGCAGTTTTAATTTAGGAAATACTCTTCTATGTGGAACCGTATCAAAAGCTTTGCTGAAATCTAAGTAGATCACATCAACTTTCTCTCCCCTATCTAATTCTTTAGTTACATAATCCATAAAATCCAGTAAATTAGTTAAACACAATCTACCTTTTTTAAACCCATTCTGAGCATCATTAATCAACCTGCTACTCTCTAGATGATCAGAAATTCCCTTCTTTACTATCTTCTCAGGAATTTTACAAAATATAGAAGTTAAACTTAACGGTCTAAAGTTATTTGGGTCCTCTTTGCTTCCCTTTTTAAAGATTAGGAGTACAATTGCCAATTTCCAATCATTAGGTATTTATCCAGACTCTAGTGATCTAATAAATATCTTCTTAAGAGCTACCACAATACTTTCTACACCTTCTATGAGTATCCTAGAATGAATGAATTCAGGGCCAGATGCCTTACTAGTGTTTAACTCTATTATAAGCCATTTAATTTGTGTAAAGACAACTTAGCCCACCCATCCCTGAAGCACCTGAAGGCCTCTCTCCTTTCCCGACCCTGTACTCTTGTATTTCCCTCACCACTATCCCTCCTAAGGTAATTTAACTCTAAAGCACTCTCATTAGCCTGCCTACCTTCTACAAATCTGTGTTTGCTTCCTTTCCCTGCCTCACTTTGAGCCATTAACCCCTATCTTGCTCATAAGGAGTCCATCCATCGCATACAAACCCTAATTCCCATAAAACCCACTTCAAACATCTACAAAAACCAATCCTGACTTCTCGCTGAAACCTTTCACATATTCATTCAACCGCATTGCACGAGGGAACCATTATATCGCCACATCCATTTTCAGAAGCACACCTGAAACAACGCCTTTTAATCGACTTTCACACATCCTTTCAATCAGCCTTTTATAACGCTATCGTAACTCACAAGTACCCACCTTCTTTACATCGTTTACTCCGACATGTGTAGTCACAATTGCTTCCCTCTCACACACATCATTTACACAAGCACCCGGCAGAGAAACTCTCACTCCCTTCCATTTACTTTCACTCAGCTTCCTATCTAAATACATAATCTGAGAGTCACCCATCACAATCACCTCAGTCATTCTCCTATTCACTCTAGGCCTAGTATTATCTTCTCTCCTGGTCTCACTCACTCGACCTCCTATTCTACTTTCAGGCACGGCCACACAAGACAAATCTCTTTCAATTTCTTTCTCTTTCAGGGCATCAAATCTGTTAGTTAACCTGACAGGTTCCATGTCCATCTCATTCATACACCTAAGCTGTCCTAACTTATCTATTCTGTTCACTTTCACCCACCACTCATCATCATCACTTACTTCACTTACTGCTTTCTACACAGTCGCTCTGTTCTAGGCCTAACTTCCTCTCTCCTGGTCCCAATCTGACTTTTCGAACGTACACTGGAATCTATTCTTACTTCGGACAATAAATCATTCAGTCTCAAGCATTCCGCACGTAATCGACTCACCTCCTTAGTCAAAGCACATTCACGGCACTCAGACACATTCACTATCCTCTCTATACCACATACATCGCACACTACATACACACTACCTTCAAAAGGCATACTCTCTACATCCAAACAGTCAGCTATACTTAAACAAGAAAAATAATAGAAATAAAAACTTACGAACAACAAGAATTTGCCTTGAATTTGTGCGCGCAAGTTTAAAACCTGCTAATCAAGATAGCCGCCAAAGTAAACCCTCCTTCATTAACAGAACATATATAATCTGCAATCCATCCGGTTTATTCATGGAGATTTCGTATAGCATTTAAGAATACCTGATCCTTCTTCTCCTTTAAAGGAATTAGATATCGCTATCCAGAATATACATGAATTACAAAGAGTCTGTAACGTACACCATAATTATTACTTTCCAATTTATGCCATACAGTGAAATAGGTTTGCAAAATCTCGTTTGAACCTTGTGCTTTTACGTGTTTTGTCTTGAATCTTTTTTATATAGGTTTGTTTAGTGTATAGTTAGCCAAACCAGAGAGAAAGCATTCCACATCAGATCTTTTAGCGATCACCTTTACAGATTGGAATAGCTGATATACCACACAAAAAGATGTTGGTAGTGTGGAGAATGTATATAAACGTAACAGTCAGTGGTTTATTTGTAACTTAATATCTGATAGGTTTACACTCTTATATAACTATTCTTTAAAAGATATCTTATGTGAAAAACCAATTTTATTTTACATCTAGATTTAAATACATAATTTCAATTAGAATTTTAGAAATGACCGCAACTTTATTACTTTGCAAACATTTATTGATTCTTTGAATCAAAAGTGTTGGGTTAATCTGGTCAGGTAAACTCTATTCGATATGAATATTAAATGGTATTTTATATGTTTTAGAATTTAAATAAACATATTTTATTAAGGAATCCTGCTCTAATAAAATATATTTTTACCTCCAAGTCTTGATGACGCATGCTGGTGACTCTACAACCTCTGGACTTCCATGGTGAGACCGATTAAAAGATAGATATTCCATTAAATTTTATTTACACGTAATGGTGACGTATTCGTAAGATCACTGAGGAAAGATTCTTCCACAATTAGATAGTGCTTCCTCTCTTGTTGAGAAAACAATGAAACTCATCAAACGACACATTTTTATATACTCAGCTTCTGTGATCCTAGGGTGAAGTTTTCGATATTCGTCGTGTCCATCATTAAATGCAAGATAGCAAGCATCGTTGGATTCTAAAACAATTCAACTGAGGAAAACATTAATGAAACTTGTTTTTAAGTTTGCTAAAAGTATTGACTTCATGCATATTGTACAGCGCGTTTTTTAATCAGGTAGGAATAAACTTTTGATATCTTTTCCAGTAAATACTGAAATTTATACTTGGAAATAGATTCTCTGGATTTGTCCTCACTACATACTGTAGCTGTTGTTCACTTTAGTCCTTTACCAGTCGATCTATATAGGGAAAATTTAAATGTTTTATTCTGCGTATTGGCGAAAACACAAGCCAAAACTTATCCTGACTAAGGAAAAGTCTATCGTTATAGCGAGTTCTTCCGTGGGTATTTTTAAAGATCCCTCTAACATAGCGCAATTTTATTCTAGTATTATTCAAAAGGCTGAATATATTAATTTTATATTATTGTGTATTATTTTATTCACCTGGAATTGGGATATAGCTTCTTACGCGTGAGTACTTGAGTGAATTTGGACAGCTGTGAGACAAATTCCAATAGAACAGGGTTTTTTTGCGCAGTTTGAATTTTCCTGTATTGTATCATATTAACATATAATTGGAGGGGCCACTTAAATATTTCTCTTCCCTATTTGTTCCGTCTAGTTGACATCAGTTTTCAGTAAAATTAATTAATAACTCAACCAATTCCTTAGTTTAATCGGTTGACGATCAAAGTTTGTGCCACGTGTGCCATGTATATTTTTTAGTGTATGTTTACCTCTTTCACGAACACTTGGCACAAGCGTTTCCAGTACTTTATCTGTATAACTGCTTACTTGATCCATGTCAGTCTCATTAAGTTTAACGGTAGATGTGTCTAAAAACTTATCGTACTGTTTCAAATAGTGTTACATAGTGTTCTGGTAAATGATAAAACGTCTAAAGGGTGGGAGTTTTGAATTAGTTATTATAGCAGATAATTTACTCTCCAAAGATAAAAGTCTTTTATGTGATGGCTTAAGCTTTAAGGTGCTTTTCTCTCTTTCTCGAGATAATATCTATCTTCATCTTAAAAGGTTGGAGAAGATAGGTGCTAGAACAGAAAATAAGATTGGTAGAAACGATCCTCCACGCTGATATATTAATTTTTACTTCAGACTTAAATGACCTGGCTTCAGACGTACCATACGCATCAACTCTTTGACTTGAGATATCTTTTGTTTCTGCGTTGTTGTCATCGGAACACTACCTTTTATTTGATGAACCCACATTTCACATACATGTTGGAAAAAAACAATATTTATTCTAACATTGATTGATTTTTTTCAGCCTTTTAGATGAGTAGGGGACGTATGAAAATAGATACGCGTATCTTTTCATTCTATGCCTCATCCTAAAAAATATACGCTTTCGAATTCGTTTGGAAATATTACAGTCTGTATGGTAAATCGTACAGTGTTTATTGCAATAGAGTCGCAAAACAACTAACCATAGGGTCTTGAGACTGCTTCTTTATATATCTTCATGAAACTATTCCTTTTCCTAGGCATTATTCTTCCAGGGAATATATGTATTAATCTGGGAGATGTCTCTCCTCTGGTTAAATAAGAATACATTGTGACAATTTAAGATAATATCACTCATATAAGAATTTAAATATAATAGATTTTGAGCCACTAAGAATATGGAGATATTCTTATGGTGGGAGGTCACTGTGAATAATTCTAATATATTTTCTCCTATCTTCTGCATTAGTTCATCTAAAATAAGGAGTGTATGACTTCTTCCATACAAAAATGACAATTCCTACACACATTCGTATAACAATACTTTATTTTAAATTTTTTATAGTCTTTCTGTCATAGAGTGTAACACCAGATGATTCTCTCAACGCAGTGAGTAAACAAGTTATCTCTATTACGCAGTATATGGAAGAGAAATTTAGTTTTTCTGCTAGACGATAGCCCAAAGATGGATGACGTATATGGGCAGACAAATTTAAATTCTTTCATACTTCATTCAGTCATGCCTTCCTTTTGTATAATGAATGAGGCAACTTCTTTCAGATTACTAAATACAAAATCTTTTTTCTCTTTCTTTAGAACATCGAGAAAAAAAAAATCTTTACTCCTCCTGCAAACAGAAAGCGGATCTACTTTAGCAAGCAAACATCTTTATCTTTACCCAATCCCTCATTGATTGAAGGTGTCATCGGTGCAATTTTACATATAACTACTTCTGCTCCAACTAATGTGGCTAATGAAGAAGATGATGATGTTGATGATGAGGATGATAAAGAGTTTCATCGACAAAGAATACCTAACATTTTGAACATTACCTACTATGTCATTACACTTAGCTCTGACTAGGAAGTTTTAGAATTCGCAATAGAAGGTGAAAGTTGAAAAATAGATGATAGATCATGTAAGAAGCCCATTCATTTTTTGGTTGGCAATGTTAATGAGCCGCATAGAACTTTGTAACCTCATACACAAGAACATCATTTACAACAAAGAAAATTCATTCTCGTATAAAAATTACGAGTAATCCCTTAAGCGAAACAAACTTGGAATCCTACTCATCATTTTATACAATGTAATCGTTGAGAAACCAAAGAAGCTGCACTTGACCAAGTAGTGCGTCAGGTTTTACAGCATATATTGAATCTGCAATGGAATCAGGAGGGCGATTATCGTGTAAATATAATTTTTGAAATTGCGGATGCAACTGGTGATACCATATATTTATATCGTTCATTCATTAACTGCGTGAATTAACACTATTCTATTATATCATGGGACGATTCGAGACAACATTCGTCTCTCCGGATACAGTTGAGTTTGGAACCTTAGAATTTCTATATAGAATTTCTTCTCGCTATTAGAATAATACCATCTAATGTTCCATTTGATCCACATAAAATGTACAGAGGGTATATAAATTCTGCAGGCTGAGCCTTTGTTTCCTCATTTAACGCGAAAATAATTAAAGAGAATGTTCTTTCCAAAACTTATGACTTCCAACAATAATAAAAGAATCTCAAGAGGTGGCAAGAAAGTGTAATCTTTTGATAAAATTTCTATGACTACTGATCAGTTCTCCTTTATAGAATCCGAGCAGAGATGTAGGATCCTCGTTTTTACACTTACAGGAGATGAACGCAAACTCCAAATACTCAATCAACTAACCGATCCAACTCTAAATATTAGTGATACATATATGTAAAACAAGATAATTCCTTTTAATATCCGTATGTTTTTTTCTTGCTATACGTTCCATGTTAAGGTAACGGCCCATCTAAAAGATTATGAAGGAGTGTGCAGTAAGTGTCTTAGGCATTGTGATGAAGAAAGAAATCACGAGATTATATTTAATGAGTGCAATCGTTTATTCTACAAATAATCGTGTTTTAACAAGCACAAAAAGCTTCATACTTTTGTGAAGATTTGTATGTGTCATAGATGTAATCATACAATCATGCATAGTGCAAAAGGAATAATACATCATGGGCATGAGAAGTTGTTCTTTTCTTACTGTTATAAATACTATAAAGAATATGGATGTGTGATAAGAATAGAAAAAAAGAGGGAAAAAGAGATGATAGATGGTTGCGTGAGTAAGTAATAATTTACATATTTCGCCTTAAATTACATCAAGCCAGGTAACCATATGTTGGGGGGTTTTTATTCTGAGGGTATTATGGCGTGTTATTCATATTATCCATAGTTAATGTGTGAAAGAAAGCAGCCGTTTTCGCCAAACCTTTACGATGAATTTCTTTCATGCTGTACCTTAATTTTCATCATGTTAAAGAGCTTTTAATATTGAAATATTTTTCACTTTTCTAAATTTTAGACGTTAACAATTAATTCGGCAGTTATTTAACAAAGTAACATTCTTTACATAGATAAATGCCAATATATCTATTTGCAAATATTGCTTACGTAATCTTGCACTATCTTTGCATTCGTCTCTCTACTTACAATAACTAAGTGTGTAAGTTACATGCATATATTATACCATAGAAAATATAACCTCGAGCTTTTCGGGAGTCGAGTGATTTATAAAAGCTTTTAAAGCAGCTGTACATAGTTTAAGGAAGGAGGAGTTTTGTAAACATAATTTAAAACCAACGAATTTTAGAAATCGTTCATATATTTAGTTGTTACTACATTAGAAGAAAGAAATACATTTTCTAATACTCCTCATAAGGTTTAAAATCTACGATGTTCAGTGAAGAATATTTTAATTTTAATTCAGAATTTGAACCAATATTAATGTTGTCAAGATATTAATGTCGTTTTTCTAAAACAAACATAAATCATAGTTGCCAAAAGATTTCTTATCTCTCATAAGGAACTTAATCATTGGATACCTTTATTCCTACTATGTACATATCAGAGTTCTCTTTCCCATCTAAGTACCGTTGTTATGACCTCAATAAAACTTAATTAGATCCAGCATACCTCAGTGATGTAGTAGCAAACTTTCAAAAATTCGGTGTACATTAAGATGTAAGAGGATGACACCCTTTTTTTCAAGAGTCTACAAGTTTTTATACATTTATTGAAAGAGCCCCTAAAAAGACTCGAAGATTTGCTCGTAGCTGGTTCAAGAAAAAAGGGAAGGGAAAAAGTGGATGCTAATGATCACAACCAAATAGATCAGAGGATATGAATAATTTATTAGATTAAAAACTTATTTCCTAATTTTATTTTTTAACCAAAATGCATCGGTGCTATTCTTAAATAAGTTTAATTTAATGCTTTCAAAGACATAACTAAGTAAGTCATTCCATTCGTATGTTATTTATAACAAAAAAAATTCTGAGCTATTGAGGTGTTAAATCCTTTATAAATACACTTGGAGTAAGCTTAACACTAAGGATCAGCTACCGCTAGAATTTCACGATCATGTGACCGGTAACATGAAGCAGGCATCCATCCTCTCCAGATTTGAGGAAATTGGATTACAAGCTCGTCCAATCAAAATTTCAGGGTTAATGCGATTTCTATGATGGGTTTATAACCATTTATTATAAATATTTTAGGTCTCTCTTTCCTGTTAGATACGGCAGTGTTCTTCTAACTTGGCTGTCAGGTTCAATCCAGAGCGAGAGTAATCACAAATGTCAGCTCCCGGTAATCAAAACATCTAATACATATCATAACACACATAGCAATAATAGCACCGCTGTCTTTCGTATCCTGTTTTCCTATCATATTACTAACTCTTCTCTTTTGTTTCAAGGAATCCTGCCAGAGGTTAGTTGTATCTGCATGAGCCTGAGCGGGAAAGGTTCCCATGCCGCTCGAGGTTGCGAAAGTTCGTACCTATTCGCTGCTTAATATACAAAAAACACAAAATACTTCCTCATCCTCTTTTAATGACTCAGACTCAGCAGTGATTTTCTTTGATTATCTGGTCAGTTTTCAGTTGTAGCCAAGGAAGGATGGCGTTCTCTACTTACATAAAAAACGCCTGTAAAAACAAATAAACTGGTTTCTTTAAAACACATTGTTTTTTCTATTTAATAGTTCCCCCCTAAAATCCTAAAATTACTACTTGCTTTCAAAAAAAATTGCGCACCTAGTAAATCTAAACAATGTAAATTTGTAAAGAAAAATTTAGGTAGTTTCTTTAAGAAGCTAAAAACATATCGTATGGGAAACCCAATCAATTATCACCCAACGAGAATCGACGAAATTATCATGTATTGTGAAGGGAGAGTAACACAATCTGATGAGCATGGAGGCTAATGATTTAATTCTGTCATAAAGAAGTATTCCAGAAATTCTGTTTAGATAGGAAATGAATGATGATTACGTAAGGGAGAAGATGAAGGGTGAAAACAGCAATAGAGAGTTTGCCACTTAATCTGTAAAGATTCAAGACGAGGCAGAGGAGACGAACATTCCTTAGGCCACTCGACAAGGGCAAAACTAATTATAGGGAATGTGGAAATGAATTTAGGAGATTAAGTCCAGACCTGATTGTAAAATCTTTTCTAATAATTACTTTTTGGTGTTTCTGGTTGATCTCTCTCTTACTATTTCTCCTTCACGAGGTATGGAGGTGCGAGTTGTTGCGAAGTCCATCTACGTTACTATGCATATGAATAGTCCCTCTCAAAATTAAATGAAGTTTTCATGCTCATACCATATTATTTTCGTTTTACCCAAATGATGGAGGCATATTGCTACGTTAATTCTATAATATGATTCACTACCAATCACAGTTTTCGTTTAAAATGCATCCGTGTTCAGGATCTAATATATACATCATATTTATGCTTTTTTGTTTATTCTGAATTTGATAACATTATACAAACACAATATCAGATAGGTAAGAAAATTCATAGTAGACTCAGCAAATAATCATGATCAAAGATGTAGTTTATTATGCATGACAGTGAACATATCGACAGAAGTAGAACACTAAGTCTAAAATGTATAATGTGATTCTTGGGCACATAAGAGAGGTCAGGTGATTGAAATCACACACGGTTGAAAAGCGATATTTTTAGATAAATGCCGAATAATGAGATGTAATGCCACAATTAAAGAAACGAACAAATTAACTGATCTCTATAAGCTTATTATAAAAATAAGGGTAGGAAATAGTATCTACATATGAATTGATTTATGAAATTTTTTGGCAAAGAACGAATCATTAAAACATGAAGTGTACTTCAAATTTGGAGAAACAAAAATGATAGTACCTATTATAAACGAAAATAAAATTACAACCAGTGAAATGATCCTTGAAAGATTTGACAAATTTCACCAGAAACTATATGATAACCATATTCACCATACAGTGGATAACGTCTTAATAAATGAGAATAAAGCTAAATCAACCAAATTTTGCACAAACTAGACAGCAGGTTAAAAGGCAAAGAAATGGATTGGTTTTTTAAAATTGAAAATATGACCTCCTACCTATGTCTTACAAAAATGTTAAATTAAGGGTAAGATCACATGTCTCAGACTTCTGTTTTGCTTGTTTAAGAGAGACATCATTAAGTACTTATAGAACTACGCCTCAATCACTTATCTGTAACATATAAATTAGCGAAGTCATAACCAACAGAATAATCTCTGAACTCGACCAAAATTATGCATAACAAATAGTCTGTAAAAGAGGTAACCATATGAAAAATTATCATCTGATGGCTGCTAATCATTATTAGAGAGAAAAAATAAATAAGGCATATTTTAGGATATGGAAACCTCTGAATGCACAGATGAAGATTCCGTTCTAGGAACGACCAAAATAAAGAAATGGGCAAAATTTACAATATAATCAACCTTCCTTAATAGACTTTACTGCAAGGAGAGCGTTTAAGCTGAGCTTTTTCAGTAATATTATACAAATAATGACTAATTTAGACTTGTATTCTCGTTTGCTCTTAAGTGTATTTCAGGTGAATGAAGCAATGTAAATAGAAAGAGGTGGAAAACCGCAGACGAAATAAATCAAATTGTGAAGTTTGATTGCCGTTTTGTTACTCGGCTGATATGCAACCTTTATTAAACTGTTTATGAGCTAAATAATTAGTAAAACAACTTCTGGAGTAGGTCAATTTTGATATTGGGGAAAAAATAAAAACCGAATTAATAAAGACATTTAAGTAATCTTACCTTTTGATTAAACAATATTACTTTTCTCGTATTGAGAGGTACTAGACTTAAGTATACCTGATTTCTAAAAATACACTTCAAAGTTGGGGTGAAAATAAAAGGTATAAGAGCGAAATCAACCCGTACAAGAAGAAAATTATGAAGAACGGCAGTCGTATGTCTAAGCGAGATTTTCAAAAGCAGTAGACGTTCTGCTTGAAATCCAACCTATTTAATTCATGATTCTCTATTTGTTTTGGTAGCAGGGAATTGTTAGGAGCTAAAGATTCAACGCTTGCACAGGCCATTCTCCACACACTTCTCTCAAATGGGAAATGAGGGTGATGAATGGTGAACCAGGTAGACCCTTCAACAACTCACTCTCCCTTCCAAAAATCAAAATGGACTCAGATGGGGAGTGGTCGGCAAGCCCCGATCATTGTAGAGTAAGATAGGAGGGGAAGTAAAAAATTGAAGTAAGAGAAAAGGAGCTAATATTTTTTAAACCTTCTTCTTATTTTATTTTTACTACTTCATAAAGGTATTGGGTAAACGGCCTAATCTCTGTTACCTTCTGAAGTTTCTCTTTCATTCGTGTATTTGATGTAGCAATTATGCCGTTTCTTGTTTTTAAAAGCTATGAACTTATTTGTTGTTAATGTTGTATGTTGCTATGTATGTTTTATCTGTTTTTATTATTTTTTCTCTCCTTTTTTCAATTTCTGTATAGTTGTTTTGTTTTGGTTTTCGTTGTCCTCTTGCAATTACTTCAATTGGAGAATTGCATTTATTATTGTTTAATAGTTTTCACTATAGTATATTATAATATTACATGTTTACACTTAAATTCACTCTGGATTGTTTGAATATTTTCATTTCACTTTAGGTCTTTTTTTTACTGTTTCAGTAATCTGTTGTTGATTTATTAGTAGTTATATTCAATTCGGTTGAGTTTTTCAGGTATCTATCCGGTATCTTGTTTGATTAATTTAATTAGCTCTGAATTTTATGGTCGGGTGAATTGCCCATGTCGTATTTAGTTTTTTTTGTTTTTTGGTAAAGTAGAAACTAAAGTCAACATTTGTGCCGTACAAGTCTCAGATGATAACTTCGAATGGGGAATCGACTATTTAAGGGGTTTCTTCTTTTCTTCTGTTCGTCTGCTATGCAAACGTTGGAAGTAGATATTTTATTATCCTCCTTATTTTCACCTTTCTTTTTTTAATGTTGAAGTTGAGCGATTCTCTTTTAAACAAGTTATGCAAATAATTCTCTCCTGTCTGCTTCGAGTGTTAGCTATTTGGAAGAGAGTTTTATTCTGAAACCTTTGGAGTTCTAGTTTTTTTAGTTTTAAATTCATTGTTATTTGGGATAGAAGGGAAAAGGATAGTCACATAAATATACTTTTTTCTTTATGCTTATACCACCTAAATGTATAGTTGTTTTGGCATCGACGATGCCGTGTTCTTTTCATCCGCCATCTGTTTTATGTAGCCTCTTGATTTTAACTTTAATCCCGAGAATTTTATCTCTATCTCTTTCTGATATATATAGATCTGGTCGTAGAATAATATATAATATAGTGCTGTTTTGTTAATGGCGATTAAGATTATTATAAAATTCTCGTTTTAGTTCTTATCTTCAACTCTTTTTCGTAATTGTTGATACTGCTGATCCCTAAGGCTGTTCTCTTTGCCTGATAGAAATCATTTCTGTACTGGATAAGGGCTAGCTGACTTTGTTGTCCGCAAACTGTATGTTTAGAAAATCAGGCGTAACTTGTGTTGGCTGGTATGCTCTAAATATTGGATATATCGTGTGCCTGAGAAAGCCCTCCTGTGGTATTCCAGTTTACATTGGGAATTCTACTCCTAAATAATCTTTAATCACCATGAATGCTTTCCTTTATGTGATGTAATAGCAGAGAATTCTCTACAGATTTCAGTTCATATCTTCTCTTGCATTCTTCTGACCTTTACTTTGTCAAATGCTTTCTCTGCATCTCTCAAGATCAAATCGATGTAGTCGGGGAGAAATAGGTTGTAAGATAAATTAAGACGGATAGACAGAGTTAAAAAAGTCGGTGGCTATACAACGATGCGGGGTGTTGGCTTACGTGTCTTTCGTGGAACACGACTCTATACCATACACTACTACTATATTATGTGAGGGGTGACTTAATCAGCTACTGCGCAACGCGAACCGTCAAAGGACTTTTCGCAGTGTAAGAGGTTGGTGTTGGAGGATGGGGTAGATTTCGTATGGTTTTTGGTATTTTTGTGTAGGTAAGTCAATTCACAACTTTTATTCGTACCACCAAGACTTTTAGAGTGAGATTATATTTTATACCTGTTTTGAAAATGAAGAATTGTTCAAAATTCACATAAACGACCGTGATAAAATTTATGAATTCTCCTTCAAAAATTTATTTGACATCGATATCCGGGATGATGGCACAAGAGCATAACCGTAGTTTGCTTCTTTCAGTTGTCAGAAAGAAATAACCTTCTGGAAGAAAATGGAGAGGAGAAGGCTAGTATTAATGGTCTACACGGGATGTCCTAAAAAAATAGGAAAAACAAATGGAAAAGGAGTAATTGTTCAACATATATTTTATTATGACGAAATAATACAAACATCTAAAAAGTGTAATTTAATTGATAAATCAAAATGAATTACTCACCTCAAAGCACCTCAAATTATTAGAACTGAGTAGGAAACTAAAAAGATAATGAAAGATTGAAGAACATTCAAGATATCATTGTTGTTTTTTAATAATTAATGACAAAAAGAAATCTGGGAGGGTATTGAGTAGATTAGTATGAAGTAAAGCGTAAGTTTATTTGATCAAAACAGACAAACGGAGATAAATGAATGGTACTTTAAAAAAGTTCAGTGCTCAGGCAGAGTCTCTTTTGAAAAGGAGTAATGATTAGGCTTCATGATCAAAAAGACACATCTATATCTTAAATTAGAGTGGAGTTTGTTGTACTATTTGGAAGCACAATAAAGGTAATTAAACTTTTAATGCAAGTAAAAATAAAAAAAAAAAAAATCGTCCAAGGTAACCTGAAACTGTGGTGAAAAATAAAACAAATAAAAATAAAATAAACCTAAAGCAGATGGAAAGAAAACAAGATAAATGCCAATGATTCCATCAAAATCGGATCAGAATAGAACTATCAACACCATAAAGAAAAATGAAGTAACCTCTTTGTATAGGAGAAACAAAAGTCACTCTTTATAAACACAGCTCAGGGAAAATCTCTCAAATAGATAAGTTAACAGACAAACCTATATGACATTTTGCCTGATATACTCAGTTTTAAGGTAGCAACTGCCCACATCCTAAAATAATGAGAAAGCAGACACTTTTAATAAAACCATAAAAAACATAATGAAGAATTGCAATGCTTATGTGAAATTAAATAGAAAAGTGATTATATAAAAAATTATAGTTACAATTTTATAAAATGATTCATATAAAAACTTACGAGAAATGTATACATTATTTTTATTTCCAAAAGAAACCGGTTTTTCTTCTCAATAATCAGGGTCTACTTTCAAAGAAATTACAGCTTTATTCGTTTTACAAGGTGTTACCCTTTTGAAGCTTTGTTGAGTTTTTTGTGTGCTGAGGTTTTGGTTTACACTCAATTCTCTCGTGAGACGAATATATTTTGCAACAAATTGAGATCCTATAATCCTAAATATATACACTGAATGTGATAGTAAAACACTGTATGAATCCTTATATTTTACAACATTTACTAAAAATTGTAGACGTTATAAACTTTCACTATCCACGAAAGCTATTTCTTTGATATAGTTGCTCAGCAGGAACATAAATAAAAAACAATTGAATCGGGTTTAAATAGCTCGAAAGGAAAAGGTATTCTGTTTAAAGAAAGACCGAACGAATCTTACACTATCAAATATTGTACCATTATCACTGCTCTCGAACACTATTCTCTCAAAAGTAATGGATTCTATACTGATTGGCACCTTAGAGGCCAGCAAGCCTTTAAATGAGGAATAAATTAGACTTCTCTTAACAAATCTTTATTTCTACTATCAGCATTTATTTAGTCTACTTTTTTAACTAGAACACTTTCGAGGAAAACTAACATTGCTGTCCTCTTTAAATTAAGATCTCTTCGAGAATCATTATCTTTTATACTTATATTTATTTGAAGAAAATTTACATGGAAATTTGAACGACGTCAAACCATATTCATTTTGCTAAGTTTTCATTGTAAAAATGCTCAGGAAAAATTGAGCTAGGAAGATAAAAATCTTCAATTCAGAGTTTTCACACGCCATCCTAGCAATTTTACAGGATCCGAATGATCGTAACTTTAAGAGAGTACAAGATTTTCTGACCAACGAGGCTCTACAATTAAATAAAAAACAGACTAGACTTACTTAATGATATCTTATACTTTGATCATTCTCACGATGTTCTGGTTACGCTTAGGCCAATTGTTCAATTTTTGGATTATCTGTACTAAAGTTAGTGTTTTATTTACTATCGCTTTGTTGAGAGATAGGGTTTACTAGGCTTCAAATATAATGTCTTTACTTCTTGATTTTTATGTGAAAATATTCTTGTAATCTTTTCAAAATCTTACAAATTTACCGCCGATTACAAAGGATCTATGAGTTGATAAATATTGTTTTTTTAAAGTTCAATCTTTTCTCGCTAGCCCCTCTATAGCCTACTTGCTTGTTATGGTACCCTAACATCAAATGTGGGTTTCTGATACAATGTGATTAGTTTAAATTTTCTACAAATAAAAACATATGCAGTGAATGAATCAGTAGCGAATGCGAACTTTGAACGCATACACTACAGGAGTATTGAAGAGAGGAATCCGAGTCTACACACACATACTCACACGCACTTACAAACACAATTTTCTAATGGACCTGACCTCCACTCGCACGCCCCACCCCTACCCCTCATATTGCTTTGTCGCCAAAATTTTCCCAGCATCCCCCTCCCTTTGATCAGTGAACATTTTTGACAAACGGTTAGGGTGTCTTGGACGCGGTTGGAATATTGATGTATTGTCTCGTTTCATTCCACATTAGCAAATACTTGAAAATAATTATGAGTGCTTAATGATAAAAATATATAATTTAGACAGTCTCATTTTAGGATTTATTTCAGATATTCACACCTTTGAGATGAGTCTGAAAGTCGAAATTAGGCAATATACAAATACAAATTCATGTAAGTAAGATTTTTCCTATTTCAAAATAATGTGAAATTTAATTCTTCATAAAATCACATTTAAAATCATCCACAACTTTAAGATATCTATCAGCTTCAAGTTGGCACCTGAGTATGAACGGCCCTAAAAATTCAATTTGTTTAAGATATAAGAGAGTGATTCTACGATAAATGCTTAGTATTTGGAAAGTAATTATTTGGATAAGGATAAAAATTATGTTTCCATTTTCAGAAAAGTAATAATAGATAGTAGAAAAGGCTGTAAGCTGGAGCATAGGCCTGGGAAGAGAATGCAAGATCATGAGTGATGGAAAACTTTTTTCACATTTAAAATACATCTAAAGTGAACATCTCCCTCACATATTTTGTAAAGAAAGATCTGTATACAATTGGTGATCATAGAATAAGGGAAAATGTATTGAAGATATATTGCCTCACATTTTTCTGCGAGCATTTGGGCTGGAATGGCGACTGTGTGCAACGTTTGGGTCTAGTCGATACTTAATACTTTAAGAGTCAGATACAGATGGTTGCCCTTTCCGCCGCTGCTACCATCTTGCAAGTTGGTAAAATTACATAATTACAAAAACAGCATGATCCAAGAGTGTAGGGAAAGAGTGGAATTTCGAGACGATGGAAAGATAAAGGGGGGGGAGATAGAAGATATATAGACAAAAATTAACAACACTATTTTCTAGCAATTATATTTCAATGTAATATTTCTGATCTGTATCATAAGAGATATTTACTGCAGTGCCTTCAGCGTGATTCTTAGACTAGCTCTCGCATGTATGTAGTATTTGTAACAAAGGAAGTTCCCTGCTATTAGAGAGAAAATCTTTGGCTTACCACCTTGCAACAGGTATTTTTAGCTGATACTTTTTTATTTTTTATATATGCTATAGTTTATAATATTGAACTTGCTTACTATTTAAAAAATTTCGATAAGGTTACCGCTGAGATAACGCTCTTCCCATGTACGCTGAATTCTAATTTCAGGAATATATTTGTCAGATGTTCTTGGATTCTTCCATGATTGCAATGTCCATTTCATTGATCATTTATCGCTGCCAGACTTGAACCTCATACTCTATCTAACGTTTTATAAGGCCCTCCCCCCCCAAAAATAATATCTTATCATTATCTATGTATTCTAAAACACTGTTCTTAAGTCACAGTATATTGCTTTGAAAATTTCAGATACTTGAGATTAACACGTTTAACTCCTTTTCTATTTTAATTAACTTTCAAATTTGACCCCAAATATTTAATCTCTTCAAAGATCATACGCATTAAATTGTATGTGCTATCTTTTCGACCATTCCTCTAATCTAACCATGAATTTTTCAACCTTTTTCAGTCACTATGTTTTTTTTCCCTAATTCTGAGTGACCCAGCATCATCAAATTTGGAAATTTTACTTATTAATCACCAAAAATAAATGTACCTGTTCCATATCGCTAGTGAACCCCAATATTAACATAGGCTACTAATTACCTTTTTCCATTTTAAATAACTCTCTAGCTACGCTTTTCCAGAATATATACTATCCATTTTAATACGCTACCCCTTATTTCGTGCCCTTCTACCATTATCAAATTTTATGTGAGGCGTTGTCAAAAACCTTTTTAGACCCGATAGCGATATAAAATGTGAGGTAGAAAAGGGAATCATATTTTAACGAATTTGTTAGGATTTTGCCATGATTTGACGGAAAATATATGATGGTTATGAAGCCGTAGACATTATTTACCTTGATTTTTAAAAAGCGTTTTCCAATCCTAGGCTTTTGGAAAAGCTTATATTTCACTAGTTGAGAACTACCCTATAACTTTGAATGGAAAACTAGCTTACAATCTTAACTAAATTACAGTGATGAATAGATAATCGTCGGAACCAGAGTGCCCGATTTGTGTCCGTCCACTATTATTTGTTATTCTTAAATGAATTAGATTCAACAGCACTCGAACTTTACTGCAGACGTTGGTTGAAGGAAATCTAATCTTCTATATAAGTAATAAATCGAGAGTGACCTGCTTCAGTAGAGAGGAGGGGCATTGATCTCCAGCATGAAAATGTAGGTGCGCCTCATGCAAGAAGAACACGAATAGTTAAGATTATTAGGATTGCTTATACTTCCGCATTGGAAATACTTAGCGTATTTAGTATATTAATGAATATCACATTTGATTACTATAATTTTTTATAAGTTGCGCTAAAACTCGCACCTGAGACCAGTTTCACAAACCCCTGAAGGGTTACGATAAGATAAAGATTGATTTAGTACTTGATGTCAATGAAAAAAACGTAGAGATAACAAATGGTGACAAAAATTGAATATAGGCGTCACCACACGAATCATTTCCAATTAAAACTCCGCCTGTTAATTTATTTTAAAGTAAATCAATAAAATTGTTTAAAAATAAATTAGAATAAATATAGTGTTAAAGTTATACTTGAAATCTAAAGTAAAGACCTCCTTACCTTAACTTTATCACTTTTATTACCATTAGCCATAGAGTAAATGTCAATGACTTTGTCCAGATTTTGTATTTCTCTAGTACTCTAAAATGCGCAGGTCAATCAGATACCCAGGAGTGCCTAGAATGAGGCAAAAAGAAAGTGAAAAGCGTAATTAACCAGAATAATATGCAATGTATTAACGATTTGGGTGGAAAAGAAATCGGTAGGCCGATGAAAACGGGAAGCTTTTAAAAAAAAATGAGAAAATTCGAAATTTGGGTAAGAAAAATATATTTTCTACTTTAATAAGAAATCGGGGAGTTTCAGTGAGTGAAAATTTAAATTTCGAGAGACAAAGTAATTTGCTAATTGCATAATATGTGTGTAGCTGATGATTCAAAAGTAAATAAATTGCATTCGATTGTGTAAGTTGCTGCTTCAGTAGGAATCTTCTAAACAAGGATGAAAAAGGCAAAGTCAGCTGGTAAAATAATATTGTAAGTGAGCTGCTATTAAATGTTTGAAACAATTCATTGAACTGCCTTGAAATTAGAACCGATCCTACTGCCCGAAAGTGTAATAAATTTGTATGAATTCATTTTGATTTGACATATAGAAAAATAGCAGGATAAACAAGTAGTGAGCCCGGTGATTTTAGATTGGTTAGAGATGTGAATTAAATATGTACATTAAGTCTGCTAGCTGAGTTATAATAAAATAACAAAAGTAAAATCTGTAGACATTTGTGGATGTAGAAAAAGATTAAAAATATATGAATGGTTTTTAATGCGTTTATATTAGAAGGACAGAGACGGTTAATACTAAGGATAGCCGCGGGATTGGTTTGATATAAGCTAGGGTGAAAGACAGTGGGATGTAATGTAGCCCAATATATTTAAAACGTCTAATAATGGATTGATTATTAATAAACCTATGAATTAGCATGAGGAAAAAAAGGTAAGAGATTTATGAGAGCGAATTACGATAAAAACGATTAATTGATTATGTAAAAAAAAATATGTAGGAGATAAAGAGAAGAGAAAGGCAGACGCGGTTAATATTTTGTATGATAGGTGCTCATGAAGGGCGTTTGTGAGGGATAATGGCTAGGCTTTTCTAGCCACGCATATTCCCTAATTGGACGAGATTTTATAAAATATAGCACACCATCAAAAGGAAAAAAAAAAATTTGTTTGGAAAAATAATTACTTGCTTTGTTTTCAAATAAACATAATTGTATGGAATGGTAGTGTTTTGTATCATTGGAAAAAAAGTTAACTATAATAATGTTAATATAAATTGATAATTTTGCTGCTACCGATAAAATATAGATCGGTCCATAGGAAATAGAGATTTTATTAAACAATTATATCATGATTTAGGAATAATAACTATTTTTCTGTAAAATGCTAAAAAAAATAAGTGACAGGATAATAGCGGCAATAATTACACCTCTTGATATAGGCGGAGAGAAGAAGAACTGATCGATGATAACATAATTCTATACTGAAATAACATGTAAGTGATGAACATAGTACTTCTGGGCAAGAAAATAATTAAGTATACCTGGGTTTCATAGATTAAATGAAAATATGTAAGAATTTAATATATGTTGTTAGTAATAAAGGATATGTTGAGGGTTCGTATTTGATATTAAAGGTGTACAAATTGTGCGCAAGCGAACCTCCAACGAAATGATTGTTCTGTGTATGGCTAAATTGGTGGATATATAGATGAAAGAAATATGTTAGGTAGGTGGAATGGTAGAACAAATCAACAAAGAAAAGGGTGTTGAATGAGAGAGATAAGGAATCTTGGAGAATAACTGGTAGTGGGAAGAGAAAGAGCTTTATTTACTTTAACAGATCGACGCCTCCAAGGAGGCCGAAAGTAAAGTGAAACGTGTAATTGGTCAGAACAACAATGCACCATATAATACAATTCTATGGTAGATAGATGAGAAGAACAAGTTCTTCTCGTAAACGGTTGTATGAATATCAAGGATAATAATACGAAGATACGTTTGAGCGATACGTTTTAAGGGGAAATGAATGAAGCTCACATAGTCATTAGGTGATACCTATGTGTAAGAAAGCGCGTGTATATGAATGTTACAACTTTGGGGTACATGATCACTACATTATATATATTGGTTTTAAGTGTTTGGAAGTTTTAAAATAGTTCAGCCTAAGAAAGTAATATCTTAGCTAACATTTTGGCGTTATTAAATATGCAATTTAAGCACTAATTATTTTCTGCATCATATCATGAATCAATGAATTAATTTTACTCCGAAATTAATTTTCATAATGAGAGTTCCGCGTTGACTTAATTTTTATATGGTTCATAAAGTAAAATGAACACCATTAAATGATAGCTGGATGTTTATCGAGTAACTTTCATAGCAAAGAAAAAGAATATAAATTTTGTCTACAGGGTGGCCCATAAGTCCCAGGAAACTCCACGTACAACTTTTGTATAAATATGTTAGATATAATTAATTGTACATACAAAAGACTTTACGTGGAGTGTCCTGGGACTTATTGGCCACCTTGTAGAGATTATATGCAAATATTAAAAATAGACAAAGCCATCTTCAAACAAATAAATTTTATTTTAAGTGCTTTATGGAATTAAATGAATCATTAGAAAAAAAAAAAATATTTGTAATCTTCTTACATATGAAGGGAATATAAGATTTTAACGTTTCTTTTACAATTTACTCTTTTGAGATCATTATCTAGATTTGATTAGTAGGAATATATACATTTAAACCTAAATTTAGAAACCATTCATAGTAACAAAATATAAAGTTAAGTTACCTATATGAATAATTTTAAGAAATATTATGCAGGGAAATTAGACGAAATAAAAATTTAAATAAAAACTGTTTAAGAGTTACTTGGCAAATGAACCCTGTCGTAGAATGGCTCTTGGTTTTGATCACTATACTCTTTGACACCCTTTTAGTAGAGGTATGCTTTAAGGGGCGTGAGTTACTTCTATGATGAAGTAGGCTTGGTTCTAAGAGTGCTAATTCAGTAGTTTTGTTCTTAAGGAAGAGCTATTTTCAAACACATGAGGATAAAAGGAAACACCAGAATCTACAAAAATAAACATGTATTTTGAATGAAACAGTTAACTATTACAAACCAACAGTTAACACATTTCTATCTTTGGCATCAAAGATCTTTCAATGACAAAAAATAAATAAATAGGCTTCCCGTAAACATACCAATTGCCGATTAGTATTTTTTATCGCGACTCTATTTGATTAGCGTTAAACATTAAATTAACGTACTCTCGTCTACAAACACATATGACCTAGGTTCAAGAACAATGGTTTCTTCTCTCGTTTAAAACGTGGGACGTACTAAACTTCTACTATCGGAATAGGAATATAAATGTTATTTTTAACTTACAGGTAGGTATTAGGGATTGCCGGATGTCGCTGGAGGACTTATCTATCGCTTTGAAGTGTTGTGGCCACTGGTTGAATTGTCGTCGAGGAGGGATTGCTTGTCGCCTGTGACAGGGGCTGATTCTTCAACGTAATTAAAGAACGGGAGCTCGTTGGGGCTGGGTTCTTCTCCTCTCACTCTTACGGAGCTTAAGATGTGAGAGTCGCTCGAGTGTGAGCGGCTTTGCTTTTCTTCAGTTGGACTTCTTTTTTGCATACTGAGAAGGCTTCTTCGGTATGGCACCGATATAAAGCTTGACTATTTAGGTTAATACGGCCCTGAAAGGGGGGATCGATTTTCTCAATCTGACCCTATCGTTTCTCACCGAAATAGTCTTGTATGGGTGAAGGATCGATCTTCACGAACTAACCCTTCTTCTAGGGTATCGAATTCTAATCCTTTTGTTTGGCTGAAAGATCGATCTTTACGAACTAATCTTTCTTCTGGCGAATCGACCTCTAATAATCTTCTTGTCTGGCCGATGGATCGATCTTCACGAACTAATCCTATTCTGGCGTATCGACTTCTGATAATCCTCTTCTCTTACTTTGTGGGGCTTATTTATAGGCGGATTGCCGCCCCATCTAAAGGGGGAAGTGACCAGGCCACAGAGGCAAAGGAGGGGGGGGGGGCGAATGGTGAGTTAGCATCTGGGGAGAGCGAGAATTCCAGAGGTGGCACTGGGGTGCCAAAGTCAGCTCGCAAATTAGAGGCTCGCAACCGCACCTCTACTTGGCGTGCCTTCTGACTCGCACCGCTTTTTTTTCCATAACCACGGGTTTATGGGTCTTGTAGGTAATTAGATCGTTAGAGCGTCGTTTAAGGACCTTAGGTTGTCGCCTTAAAACAGATGTTAGCTCCAACTGCCCACAGCGGCGGGGAGATCACACATGGTAAGCAGTTTCGCCGGCTACCCTTCCCACGCTTCTCCTCATGAGGGGGGGGGGGGGCTTTAATGTACTTATACTCCACCAGGATGCTTAATGTAGCCATTTCTCTACATTTACCTTCCTTCTTAAGAAATTAACGGGAGGGGTGGGGGGTCCCAATCCGACGCTTACAATAATATACATGGGTAACTTACGGAACATTATATTATACAATAAATTCTAGTTCACTCGGGAATGCCTCGATAACATTTCACCGGACCTTACATTAATTCCTATATTACTGTGCCAATTTAGGATTTTCTTACCTACTATAATACAATAGTTGGGCTGCTCCTTAATCGTCGACAGGGTTCCGACTTAACGAGTCGGCCATACAATTGTTGGACCCTTTTATATAGTGAATGGAGTACTGGTACTCTATCAAGAGTAAACTCCATCTCAGGAGTTTTTCATTCTTACTCTTATTTTTACTTAAGTATGACAACGGTTTATGGTCGCATTCCAACTTAAACTCGCGCCCTATTAGATAATATTTGAATTTACCTATGGACCATATTATGGCCCAAGCTTCGATTTCGATAGTAGCGTAGGCTTTTTCTCTACTCAACAGGTTCCTACTAACATAAGCTATGGGATAGGCTGTTTTGTTATCTTTGTATTGAAGCAATAATCCACCTAACCCGTCTTGACTAGCGTCCGTTCAAAGGCCGAAGATCTTGTTGGGATTTGGTAAGCGAAGAATGGGCGCAGTTACGAGTTTTCCTTTTAGAAACTCCAACTGATTTATTGCATGGGGGTTCCATGTGACAGGGTCTGACGCTGTATTTTTTAACAAATCATTCAGTGGGGCCGCAATGGAAGCAAAGGGGGGTACAAAACGCCTATAGAACGAGGCCGCTCCCATAAACGATCGGAGTTGTTTCTTTGTTTTCGGCCGGGGCATCTTGGCTATGGCGTCCATTTTTTCTTGCTGGGTAGTCAAGTGTTTTTGTCCGATTTTGAATCCTAGGTAGTCAATGGATTCGTAGACAAAATAACACTTAGTCGGCCCGGCGGTTAGACCTTGCTCCTTCAACTTCTCCAGCAATGAGCGTAAGGCGTGTAAGTGTGACTCCCATGTACGAGTAGCTACGTACACGTTGTCGAAGTAAAACGACACGTCACTTAGGCTAGCGATAATTCACCTCATCACCTATTATAATTGGTACCACCTGTAAGTAGTCCGAAGGGTAGCCTGGTAAACTGTAACAGACCTCTCTCGGTCGCAAAAGCCGTCAGTTTTTTGGACTCCTTAGCGAGAGGTATTTAATAGTACGCTTTACACAAATCCAATTCGGTGATGAATTTAGCGTCTTCAAATAAATGGAGATTTTGATCTATTAGTAGGATGGGCTCGGCGTCGAAAACGGTCACTGAATTCAATTTACGGAAGTCCACGCACATCTGAAATGATTGATCAGGTTTCTTAACTATTAATATGGGGGAGCAATAATCGGTCTCCGATGGCTCTAAAATTCCCAATTTTAATAAATTCTGGACTTCCTTATTGAAGGCTTCTCGTAGGTGGATCGGTAAAGGATATGGTTTGCTCCGAACCACTGAATTAGTTTTTAGTTTTATTTCATGGATAAAATCCTTGGCACATCCGGGGTTTTCAGAAATGACTTCTGGGAATTCCATGAGCAAGTTCAACATTTCCGCTTTTTGTTGAATCTCTAGGTGGGCATTTATCTTTAAATCCACTTGAGGGTCTTCCGGGGTAGGTGAAAGCGTGGGAAGTTCGTATTCCTCGTCTTGTTCCACACACACGGTGTGTATGACTTGCAGGGGCGTACCCGGGTAAACGGCATCCATCGGTTCTTCTTCGTCTAGAAGGGTAATATTATTTATGCACGCGCGGCGGTGATACTTTTTTTAGCATGTTTAGGTGATAGGTTCTTCGCCCTGTTGGGGTATCTATCAAGTAATCGACTGGACCCCGTGCCTCGATTACTTAAAACGGTCCCTTTCACTGGGCACATAACTTATTATTTTCGGTCGGGAGTAGTAATAAGACTTCATCTCCTGCCTTTAATTCTCGAGCCTTTGCTTTCATATCGAAGTAGTCCCGGTATTTGGCTAAATTTTTCTCGGCGTTCTCTCGAGCTAAGCCAGAGCAGTATTTTAGGCACTCGCGCATATCTAGACGATTTGATTTCTTGCTCGAGCTTCGCGTTGGAAAATAATTCCTTAAGAATACTCATAGGACCTCGCACATTTCTCTAGTATAATAGCTCAAAGGGCGAGAATCCCAACGTCCGATGAGGTATTTCTCGGAAGGCGAAAAGGGCTGCAGGCAGGTATCTGTGCCACTGTGTAGGGTTGTTTTGACACAACTTCTTCAATATATTTTTGAGAGTCCCGTTTAATTTCTCGCAGATTCCGTTAGCGGATGGATGAAATGGACTCGTAAAAATTGGCTTAACTAACAGTAGTTTATTAAAATACTGCATCAATTCTGAGGTGAATTGGCGCCCTCTATCCAAAAGAATTTCTTTAGGCAGGCCTACTCGTGCAAATATTGAAATTAATGCTTCCGCGCAGGAAATAGTGTCAATCTTCCGTAGTGCCACGGCATCTGGGAACCGGGTGGCACAATCCACTAGGGTGAGGATGTAGGAGTGTCCTCCACTTTAAGGGAGGTGAATTGGTCCCACCAAATCAATAGCCACTCGGAAGAATGGTTCGGTTATAACGGGCACCTTTTGTAAGGGTGCGGGAGGTACCCATCCTCTGGAGGGATCCTTCTGACACACGTCGCATGATCGGCAATAGGCCACAATTTTCATGGCGGCCTGGGGCCAATAAAAGTGTCGGAATATCTGCTGCGCCGTTTTTTTGTGCCCAAAATGTCCGGCTAATATTCCATCATGTGCGGTATTCAAAATTCTTTGCTTGTATTCTTGAGGTACACACAGTGCTTTCTTGTTCTCCTTATCCTTCTCGCTGATAGTATGGTAGAGAAGTGAGTCTTCTACGATATACTGGATAGGCTTCTTTCCTTTAACTTGGAGAGTTTCAACTTTAATAGCTTTCTCCCATAGAGGTTTAAAAGTGAAGCATTCCTTCTGAGCACTGGCGAAGGAAGTCAATTTGAACCCATTGTCTTCGAGGGTAATCCTTGGAGTCAACTTAGCAGGTTGCTCTTTCCTCTGGGCTTCTTGTGCCCGGGTGACTAATTGTTGGGCCACTTCTTGCTGGGGAATTAGGGGGTTTTGTCCGATTAGTACTGCGCAGAACTTAATCGGGGTTACTACCACGTCCGTCCAACCGGTGAAATATCTGCATTGTATATGACATCTTACGACGGGGAATCGATTGTTGCGTCCTAAAAAGTCGTGGACGATTGCAAATTACTTATGGTTAGGGTTTACTGGGGGCAGCAACTTGTCGGATACCACTATGCACTTACATCTGGTGTCTCTGACTAAAGTGGATACTCGGCACCCATTAACAGTGCTCTCTTCAAATTGAAGGACGCCTGGCGAACTTTTGTTGAATAGAAAGTTTACCCGTTGCTGGGGCCCTTCGGAGGTTGGCGCGGGGACGTAGGACGAATCAGCTTGTCTTGCTGGGATCGCGGCAGTCAGGTTTTGCACCTGTTGTCTCGAGGTCTCCCTCAGTCGGGAGTTCTGTGGGCACTGGAAACTCAGGTGACCTATTATCCCGCAGGTATAACAAGTGACGGGCTTCCTGGGATACGTGCCGGTATTAGGGTATGATCCTTGTGGAATCCTAACTTTTATTTGATTTTTTGCTCCTCCAAAATTTGGTTTATAAGTTCCTTTTGCTGCTGAGAACTTAAAGGGCTTCTTCTGTAAATGCCTGGGTCGCGGCCCATTTTTCTTTGGGGAGGGAGCCTTCTCTTTCTTTTACTCCCTCGGATATAAACGATGATTTACTGCGTGGAGGTCAGCCTCGTCCAGACACTCGTTGAAGGTAGAAGCTTTTCGGTCCTTAACGAATGCACGGATTTCCTGGGGTAGTGTACTTAGTAACTGATCTCTAAGCATGAAGTGGACGACCGCAGCGACTTCATTCTCTACCCCTTCTGACTCCATCCAAAACTGTAGGCTTCGACGAAGCTCAAAGCCAAAATGTTTGTATGTTTGTCCAGGTCTTATACGAGCCTGACTGAACTTCGTCCTATATTCTTCCGGGTAAAGGTTTGTTGCTGAGAGAAGTTCGGCTTTGAGAGTGGAATATTCCACAGTCGCTTCTGAGGGTAAAGATACGAATATCTCTCTCATCTTACGATTGAGTAGCGGTAACATTCTGGCGACCCCATCTTCTTCTAGGTTCCAATTATTGACTTCAAATATTTTCTCAAAATGGGAGAGATATGAGAATAAATCTTCTTCGTCCTTGTACTCCGGGAGTTTTATGCTGGCCGCTGGTGACACTCCTGTTCTGGATGACACTAACTGCACCTTTAGCTGGTCTTTGCTAAGAGCTCTTTCGTGAGCCCTTATCTTCTCTCTTTCATCAGCTTTCATTTTCGCCTATTCTCTTTTTTCATCAGCTTCCATTTTCAACTTTTCTCTTCTTCCTTCTCATTCGTTTCTCTCTTTCTCCTGAATAAACGAGCTCAGATCGGTTCCTTCCAGTCCGAAGCTTTGACCTTGCTTCCGATAAAGGTCAAACAATGCCATCACGCTTATGTCAGTCATCTACCTTGTTTTTAATCAAGCCTGACCTACTCCCCCACCGAAACTTACCACTTGGCCTAACAATTACCTTTAGATTGTATCCACCTCTAACTTTACCAATTTACCACTCGTTAAATATTCTATTATTCTTGGTGTTCCTTTTATGTGTTAGCTCTTCCTTAAATAGACACTGTTTGGTTCTTTCTGATATAAAAACTATAAACCTAAGACCACTTTTATAATATGTCGTAGAATAACCCTTGGTTTTGATCACTATACTCTTTGACACCCTTTTAGTAGCGGTGTGCTTTAAGGGACGTAAGTTACTTCTATAATGAAGTAGGCGTGGTTCTAAGAGTGCTAATTCAATAGTTTTGTTCTTAAGGAAAAGCTATTTTCAAACACATAAGGATAAGAGGAAACACCAGAATCTACAAAAATAAACATGTATTTTAAATGAAACACTTAACTATTACAAACCAACAGTTAACACATTTCTCTCTTTGGCATCAAAGATCTTTCAATGACAAAAAATAAACAAATAGGCTTCCCGTAAACATACCAATTGCCGATTAGTATTTTTTTATCGCGACTCTATTTGATTAGCGTTAAACATTAAATGAACGTACTCTCGTCTACAAACACATATGACCTAGGTTCAAGAACAATGGTTTCTATTCTCGTTTAAAACGTGGGACGTACTAAACTTCTACTATCGCAATATGAATATAAATGTTATTTTTAACTTACAGGTAGGTATTAGGGATTGCAGGATGTCGCTGGAGGACTTATCTATCGCTTTGAAGTGTTGTGGCTACTGGTTGAATTTTCGTCGAGGAGGGATTGCTTGTCGCCTGTGACAGGGGCTGATTCTTCAACGTAATTAAAGAACGGGAGCTCGTTGAGGCTGGGTTCTTCTCCTCTCACTCTTACGGAGCTTGAGATGTGAGAGTCGCTTTTCTTCAGTCGGACTTCTTTGCAGACTGAAAAGGCTTCTTCGGTATCGACCGATATAAAGCTTGACTATTTAGGTTAATACGGCTCTGAAAGGGGGGATCGATTTTCTCAATCTGACCCTATCGTTTCTCACGGAAATAGTCTTGTATGGCTGAAGGATCGATCTTCACGAACTAACCCTTCTTCTGGCGTATCGACTTCTAATCTTATTGTCTGGCTGAAAGATCGATCTTCACGAACTAATCTTTCTTCTGGCGTATCGACTTCTAATAATCTTCTTATCTGGCCGATGGATCGATCTTCACGAACTAATCCTACTCTGGCGTATCGACTTCTGATAATCCTCTTCTCTTACTTTGTGAAGCTTATTTATAGGCGGATTGCCGCCCCATCTAAAGGGAGAAGTTACCAGGCCACAGATGCAAAGAGGGTGGGCGAATGGTGAGTTAGCATCTGGGAAGAGCGAAAATTTCTAAGGTGGCACTGGGTTGCCCAAGTGAGCTCGCAAATTAGAGGCTCGCAACCGCACTGCTACTTGGCGTGCCTTCTGACCCACACCGCTTTTTTTCCATAACCACGGGTTTATGGCTCTCGTAGGTAATTGGATCGTTAGAGCGTCGTTTAAGGACCTCAGGTGGTCGCCTTAAAACAGATGTTAGCTCTAACTGCCCACACCAGCGGGGAGATCACACATGGTAAGCAGTTTCGCCGGCTACCCTTCCCACGCTTCTCCTCATGAAGGAAGGAGGGCTTTAATGTACATATACTCCGCAAGGATGCTTAATGTAGCCATTTCTCTACAAACCCATTTTTCTAAATAATTGTAATCAATCTTGTCTACTCAGGAAGTCAAAAGTTTTGATATTATAAAATTTGAAGCATCTTGTATTTTCATCTCACAGATAATTTTTGGGGTTAAATTGACGTCAATCTTCAGGCTGCTTCATAATTATTTCTATTGGATTTATATCGCCCTCGTTGAAAAAGAGTCCCTTATTGTTTGTCCTAAGACCATTATTTTTCAAGGAGATAATTTGCCTGCCCATGCTCACTGGCTGTTTCTTGAACAAAGGTAGGACTTTCTTCTGTTGCAACTCGCACTATTTATTCGACTGCAATTTAACGTCACCATCAAGTTATAAATTCTTAAAAACTACCTTATCTTCAGCAATTTCAACTCAAATCATTAATCATTTTATTCATTATATTCTATTAAAGAATTTTTCTCCTGGTTCTAATCTTAATTCCTCAAATTTATTGGAACCTTATGCCTTACCTTATAACAGTCTCCCAAAATGTATTCACAGTGCAATAATCCTTATGCTTAAAATGTTTGGAAATTTTCCGAAAATAATTTCCTTTACGTAACTCTTTCAGGATGCCATCTTTCCTAAGAAAGTTCATTTTTCCTGGCATTTGATTATTATTTTTACTATTGTATGCTGAAGTTTGAAGGTAGTCACTGTACCAAACAGATCTCTAGAGGGAAGTTTTAATCGAATTTGAGAAAACGAAGATTACATTATGTAATATTTGAGACAATTGGTGTTATGACTATCTAGTAATTATTATTATTGCATTTTTAAATATATCTTGAGCAAAAATCATGATCTTAACTGGAAAATGAATTGTTCTACTGACTTAAGTGCGCTGGTCATAACGACCCTTTGCTCAGCCTCTTCCTGCTGTCTCTCCCCTACAGTTAACTCTGCCCCGACCCAGTTGAGTATATAAAAAGAAATAACATACAGTAGAGATAATCGTTAGACACAACTTAAATTGTTTTTTCTCAGTGCCATCTCTTATTGATGACCATTAATTAGTTTATATACTTTCGTTTTATGAAATATTTTGGGCTACAGAAAATTACAACTGAAAACAAAAATTTAGTGTGATTGGAGGATAAATTTTTCATAGAACAGTATGGCAAACAATTTTACCCTGGCCCACATTAGAAAACGTAAAACGAGTTTAGGGCAATATATATATATATATATATATATATATATATATATATATATATGAAAAATTCCAAAGAGGTATTTTTAAACAATATCATAGCCTAGTCATAAATAAATATACATAGTTAAAAAATAGAAGATTTGTTAGTGAATTACTTCTCCATTCACTTAATGCTGCAAAGTATGAGGAATGAATTTGAATATTATAAGCAACGTATTCAATATTCTTACTCATTTTAGCTAAATTAAATATCAATTTTCTTTGATGCAACTACCACTGTGCTATTTTTTTATTATATTTTACTGGTGAATAAAATTTCCTATTCAAGATTACTACGATATAAGGCTAACAAATTATTTTGATTATTGGTACTCACTAAATGAGCAGATTCTTTACACTAGCACAAAGCTGTATTCGTTTTGTCCAACTCAGCCTGGTACAAAGTTGTTTTCAAATGGGTTGGCTCAGCAAAATATTATATGTAATAATTCCCTCATATTCCATTTCTTGCCTGTCAAATGGGATATGATATTGGAATGGAAGTGAACGGTTACTTATGAAAACACGCTCATAATTTGTCTTTATTTAGAGGGTCTACAGATGGAATTTTTCTTGGCTGCCTCAAGTCAGGAAGCTTGTAGCTACAATGGATGGAAAGCTTATTTTAAGGTTGATGTGAACGTATATGAAATAGATCAAGGATGGCAGCTGAGCGAGGGATGTATGTAAATAACACTAATTCTCCTTTCCCGGGAGTGAAAGAATTACTACGTCAGGAATTGCTGGAAATTTCCAAGTGTCACCATCATGGGCGTGCAAGCACTCACTAACTCCCTCAGACGTAGAGAAATTAGACTTTCTAATGATGAGGTAATGATTTTGTAACAAATGGTGCATAAGATAATACATATGCTTCATTCATTGATTATACCATGAATAAGATAAAATAGAGAAGTTTTGTAGTTAATTGCCTAACTAAAGAATTATTATTAAAAAGGGAACAAAGTAAGGGAAATAATATTTTATAGCTGGTAGAATATAATTTCATAAATATTATATTGTACGCGTTAGAATTGCAGAAAATATCTATCAAATTATCTCTGAAAACCCCTCAAGAACACCATCTGGAGTAGTCTGCGGCATTTTTCAATAGTGCAGAAATACTTTTAGATGTAATAAAGACCATTTCACGCTACCAATATTAAAGCATAAATTTAATTGTTTGACATTTTTCCAATATGGTTTAATTGAAGAATGTCGATCACCCCGTTACTTGCTTTTACTTATCTGCTTAATTGTTATTTTTGTATTAATTTCGAGGGTTCGATTGTACTAGCAATATTTACCACATGTTCAGTAATTGGATATTGATTACACAGGCCTGCCTTTGAAAAAAGATTTTCTGTTCCTGCGGTTTTCTTTAGTGGTGATTCCTAACGAAATTGTTCTCCTAAATTAAAATATGACATTCACTTTGCTTAATCAGGTCAGGTTTTTGAGATACAGCGCACTACTGTTTTTAGAAAAGGGCAATTTTTGAAAAAATCCCTTATTTATATAAAAGTTATTTAATAAATTACAATTACTTGTAATTAAAACAATACCGACTCAATTCGACTTTCTTTTCATTAATTTTAAACTTACAGACTACTTATGAGCTTACCCAGGAGTGCAAAGAAACTATTTTCCAAGAAAAGAAGTCCTTGGTGACTTCCGCTTGTGAAGCGATGTTGGTTCGTCGCGTTTAAAACACCAGCAATAGTCAGCTAACATGTTGATGTCTAAGCGTCCTTGATATCTTGTCTCCATCGTCTTTATGTCTTGGTAAAATCTTTCTCCTTGTTCCTCTCTATAATCTCCACAGTTTGCCGGAAAATAGTCAAGATGTTCCTGGATAAAATGCATTTTTATCGACATGCGATCTCCCATTTTTTCGAAGCTTTTCATAAGCTCATTTACATGTGAGATATATTCTGAGCTTCTTTTATTTCCCAGAAAACGGTCGATTACTTTACTAAACGCTCGCCATGCTTCTTGTTCACTGGCTTCCATATTGGTGTAAAAATGCTTGTCCTTTAACAGAGTTCTAATTTGGGGACCATCAAATATGCCTGCATGGAGCTTGGCATCACTGATCTGTGAGCATTTTTGCAGTAGATACTTAAAAGCTTGGCCTTCTTCATTCAGTGCTTTTACAAAGTTCTTCATCAGGCCAAGCTTTATATGAAGAGGAGGCAGTAAAACATTTTTGGGAGGGACTAGAGTTTGAGCTACCACATTGTGACAGCCAATTTGGAATGCCTCTTGAGATGGGCAGTCTTTTTGCTTATAGTGAAGACTATCCGCCCGGATATCCAATAAGCACATGAAGCATGGATATTTTGTGTAGCTTCCTTGCATCCGAAGAAGAAGGCACACAACCTGAAAGAAAACATATTGATGCATATTGATGTACATGTTTTCTAAGACCTTTTATTTTTTGCATAGGCAATTTTCACTAAGTTTATTAGGGGTAGGGAGAAACTAATATGTGTATAATATCCTTCTGTCATTGTTATTTAGAAACAAACATTCCTTAAATATTTAACAAGTTCAATTAAGTAAAATATATCTCCCCTTGAGATCACCACATTTTAACCAGTTTTGGTTAGAGTACTTGATTGTATTAATCAATACTCTCATATTTTCGTAGCTTTCTGTTAACTGAACTGAATGGCCAATAGGTACAGATGCCATTTTATTGCCAATATTTAAGAGTACTGCCTTCAAACTTCTGCTAGAAGAATCAATAAAGAGCCTCCATTCACTTGGTTGGTAAGGAACGCCAAGTGCCTCAATTAAACCTTTTACATCATTGCAATACACCAAAGAGCTGCAAGAATCAACTGCAAAGAACTTTCGAAACTCTTCATCTCTATTTCTGAAACAAAAGTATGTAGTTTCTTGAGAGAGGAGGTTGCTCTCACTAAGACGGGATGCAAGAAGTTGTGCGATCTCTTTAGAAAGACCAAGATCTCTAGTCAAGTCATTTAATTGACCTTGAGTGAGTGGTCTTGGCAAATCATTGTAGACTTAGGCTGATATGTCACTGAAGTGTCAGTGTCATTCACTTCTATATCTTCTATATTGTCTTGTAGCTCAGTATTTTTAGGTGGAGAAGGAACTGGAACTCCTGGACCATGTGGTTGTGGTTTAATGGCAGAAGGAACATCATGATAGACTACAGTGTGTCTGTTCTTCTTATTGACACCTGAAAAAAAGTTTCGCATACTTAATTTACATACTTTTAATTCACTCGACCCTCGTTTCCACATTTTTATACACATTTATCATACCAGGTAAATTTACAATTTTTAAATACAATCAATTTTTATATACAATTTAACCACAATTTTTCTACCAGCATAATACACTATTTTTATACACAATTACAATTTTAATAGGCTACCAAAAGATTTGTATAAACATTTCTAGATTTGTCGAGGACTATATTGTTAAAGTAATTATCTCACCTTTAAGATTTGTTATGCAAAAATAGCAGTCTCTAATGTAGTCCTTGCCTTCTCTCCACACCATATGGAACACCAAATAAAAAAACAGTTCGTTTTCCCCCCCTTAGCGTCTTAAGGCTATGACACAGGCTTTGCAGCACATATGTGGAGCAAAGTTTTTGTCTTGATCACCTAGCTTTATTTCAAAATATGCATTGTTAAGGAACTTTACTAACGGCGTTATAGTGCATTGCTGGTCACTAAAAGTTACCTTTCCACAAACAAAACAAAATTTATCAGGACTGTTTTTACACTTTCTATTCATTTTTATGAAATATAAGGAGTTTTGCTAATGTATTTGCCTGCAAAACATTAAAAAAGATAAATAAAGTTTTAGAAATACACTTTAAACACTGTTGATAAATGAGAAAAGTCATGGATTAAAAAACCAACACTTAGTTGGAGAGTGAGCATGCAACACACAACCACTCACGCTCGCGGTCAGCTAGAGACTGAGCTCTCTAACGCCATCTAGGGAGCTTGGTCTGTATCTTAAGGACTCGACCTGATTGAGCAATATGAATGGTTGATTTGAAATTAGGAGACAAATTCCATTAAGAATCACCTATCAAACCCTTAGGAACACTTTTGACGCAGACCAGTGTTAGTAATTACGAAGGGAATAAAACAATATGTTCTGTATTAACTAGAAGAAAAATCATAACGTAATAAAACAAAAAAGAAAGATTTTATTATTATTTGTTCCATTGTATGCTGAAGTTACAAAGTAGTCACTGTACCACTCTCAACCTCTCTTTCCCTCTCATATATATAGATTAATATGTATATATATATATATATATATATATACAATAAAAAATTGACCCTAATAATCCCATGAAACATTAAACGAGATCTTTCGTGTCATGAGATAGAGAGATTGGAAAAGACAAAGATCAAGGAGATAAAAGGGCCCAATGAATAAATGATTAATGCCGAGGGGATAAATGAATTATCCTTCACGGCAATTTCACCACCCGTCAATATAGATTACCGATCAGATTCTCTGCCATTAATCTCTACCATATCTCCAGAAAGCTCTTGCTAGACAGAGCCATCTTCAAACAAATTAATTTAATTTTGAGTGCTTTATGAAATTAAATGAATCATTAGAGAAAAAAAAAATATTCACAATCTTCTTACATATGAAGGGAATATAAAAATTTAACGTTTCTTTTACAATTTACTCTTTTGAGATCATTATCTAGATTTGATTAGTAGGAATATATACATTTAAACCTAAATTTAGAAACCATTCATAGTAACAAAATATAAAGTTAAGTAACCTCTGTGAATAATTTTGAGAAATACTATGCAGGGAAATTGGACGAAATAAAATTTTAAATAAAAACTGTTTAAGAGTTACTTGGCAAATGAACTCATTCTTTTTCTGAATAATTGTAATCAATCTTGTCTACTGATGAAGTCAAAAGTTTTGATATTATAAAATTTGAAGCATCTTTTCTTTTCATCTCACAGATCATTTTTGGGGTTAAATTGACGTCAATCTTCAGGCTGCTCCATAATTATTTCTATTGGATTTATATCGCACTCTTTAAAGAAGAGTCCATTATTGTTTGTCCTAAGACCATTATCTTTCATGGAGGTAATTTGCTTGCCCATGCACACTGGCTGTTCCTTGAACAAAGGTAGGACTTTCTTCTGTTGCAACTCGCACTATTTATTCGACTGCAATTTAACGTCACCATCAAGTTATAAATTCTCAAAAACTACCTTATCTTCAGCAATTTCAACTCAAATCATTAATCATTTTATTCATTATATTCTCTTGATGAATTTTTCTCCTGGTCCTAATGTTAATGCCTCAAATTTATTGGAACCTTATGCCTTACCTTATAACAGTCTCCAAAAATGTATTCACAGTGCAATATTCCTCATGCTTCAAATGTTTGTAAATTTTCCGAAAATAATTTCCTTTACGTAACTCTTTCAGGATGCCTTCTTTCTTAAGAAAGTTAATTTTTTCTGGGATTTGATTATTATTTAAACCATTGTATGCTGAAGTTAGAAGGTAGTCCCTGTACCACATAGATCTCTAGAGGGAAGTTTTAATCGAATTTGAGAAAACGAATATAACATTTTTAATATTTGAGACAATTAGTGTTATGACTATCTAGTAACTGTTATTATTGCATTTTTAAATATATCATAAGCAAAAATCATGATCTTAACCGGAAAATGAATTGTTCTACTGACTTAAGTGCGCTGGTCATAACGACCCCTTGCTCAGCCTCTTCCTGCTGTCTCTCCCCTACAGTTAACTCTGCCCCGACCACGTTGGGTATATAAAAAGGAATAACATACAGTAAAGATAATCGTTAGACACAACTTACATTGTGTTCTCCCAGAGCCATCTCTTATTGATGACCATTAATTAGTTTATATACTTTCGTTTTATGAAATATTTTGGGCTACAGAAAATTACACCTGAAAACAAAAATTTAGTGTAATTGGAGGATAAATTTTCATAGAACAGTATGGTAAACAATTTTACCCTGGCGAACATTAGAAAACGTGAAACGAGTTCGGTGCAATATATATATATATATATATAAATACAAAAAATTCCAAAGAAGTATTTTTAAACAATATCATAGCCTAGTCATAAATAAATATACATAGTTAAAAAATAGAAGATTTGTTAGTGAATTACTTCTCCATTCACTTAATGCTGCAAAGTATGAGGAATGAATTTGAATATTATAAGCAACGTATTCAATATTCTTACTCATTTTAGCTAAATTAACTATCAATTTTCTTTGATGCAACTACCACTGTGCTATTTTTTTATTATATTTTACTGGTGAATAAAATTTCCTATTCAAGATTACTACGATATGAGGCTAACAAATTATTTTTATTATTGGTACTCACTAAATGAGCAGATTCTTTACACTAGCACAAAGCTGTATTCGTTTTGTCTAACTCAGCCTGGTACAAAGTTGTTTTCAAAGGGTTTGGCTCAGCAAAATATTATATGTAATAATTCCCTCATATTCCATTTCTTGCCTGTCAAATGGGATATGATATTTGAATGGAAGTGAAGTGGTTACTTATGAAAACACGCTCATAATTTGTCTTTATTTAGATGGTCTACAGATGGAATTTTTCTTGGCTGCCTCAAGTCAGGAAGCTTGTAGCTAGAATGGATGGAGAGCTTATTTTGAGGTTGATGTGAACGTATATGAAATAGATCAAGGATGGTAGCTGAGCGAGGGATTTATGTAAATAACACTAATTTTCCTTTCCCGTGAGTGAAAGAATTACTAGATCAGGAATGGCTGGAAATTTTCAAGTGTCACCATCATGGGCGTGCAAGCACTCACTAACTCCCTCAGACGTAGAGAAATTAGAATTTCTAATGATGAGGTAATGATTTTGTAACAGATGGTGCATAAGATAATACATATGCTTCATTCATTGATTATACCATGAATAAGATAAAATAGAGAAGTTTTGGTATTTAATTGCCTAACTAACGAATTATTATTAAAAAGGAAACAAAGTAAGGGAAATAATATTTTATAGCTGGTAGAATATAATTTCATAAATATTATATTGTACGCGTTAGAATTGCAGAAAAGATCTATCAAATTATCTCTGAAAACCCCTCAAGAACACCATCTGGAATAGTCTGCGGCATTTTTCACTAGTGCAGAAATACTTTTATATGTAATAAAGACCATTTCACGCTACCAATTTTAAAGCATAAATTCAATTGCTTGACATTTTTCAAACATGGTTTAATTGAAGAATGTCGATCACCCCATTGCTTGCTTTTACTTATCTGCTTAATTGTTTTTTCTGTACTAATTTCGAGGGTTCGATTGTTCTAGCAATATTTTCCACATGCTCAGTAATTGGATATTGATTAGTAATTACGAAGGGAATAAAACAATATGTTCTGTAATAAAACGGAAAAAAATCATAACGTAATGAAACCATAAAGAAAGATTTTATTATTATTTGTTCTATTGTATGCTGAAGTTACAAGGTAGTCACTGTACACCTCTCAACCTCTCTCTCCCTCTCATATATATATATATATATATATATATATATATATATATATATATATATATATATATATATATATATATATATATATATATATATATATAAATATATATATATATATACAATAACAAATTGACCCTAATTATCCCATGAAACATGAAACGAGATCTTTCGTGTCATGAGATAGGGAGATTGGAAAAGACAAAGATCAAGGAGATAAAAGGGCCCAATGAATAAATGATTAATGCCACGAGGATAAATGAATTATCCTTGACGGCAATTTCACCACCCGTCTATCATGATTACCGATCAGATTCTCTGCCATTAATCTCTACCATATCTCTAGAAAGCTCTTGCTACTCGAATGGATACGGCGTTGGTCTTCTAACATCTCGCTACGTCCTCGATCTTTGCTTGAGCGGATACAAACATTAGCGGACATCAATATCTCGCTACCAATAGGTGCAAGGGCTGTGCTTATCCGTACACTAAGTAGTGTAGTTCTTACAATTTTCTTCACACAAAGAGCCAATTAGCACACTACATTTAATTCAGCACAATACACACACTCTCTGGTCGTATAAATCCTGCCGACTGGTTTGTAAAAAAATAATACTTCATGACATTCTCCCCAAAGTGGACCTTCTCGTGGTACCCTTCGATTGTCTTACTGAGCTTTATAACTAGTTCATTTTCCGATCCGATCCATCTTCGCCAAGGCTGAATGGCGTACAACTTTTACTAGCACTAATACTAAGAAAAAAACAAACGGCTCACTATTTAAATTAAGTCTACAAATATCAAATACAAAGAAATAGTGGCTACACTTTCTGTTTATCGTAACATCTACCTCAGAGCTTTGTGAATCTCAAAAGTTTTTGGAATGGGGAAATTGAATTTGCAAATGTTTAAGAAAAATAATGTAAGCCAAAAATCCTCATGTACAAATTCAAACCATAGATACATTTATATTTTCATTAACAAAAATGTGTAGACGGAGTAATTTCCTTGCAATTTCTGACGTACATATAGACTAGTTCTATTGGAATATTTAAATATAAAAATATTTAAACTTATAAGGTACAATTTGTGATATGCTTTGAGAGTAATAGCTATAAATCCTATTTATCAGATGAATGATAATATATTGAATATTCTAACCAAATCAATTTACCTTACCTTTTAATAAAATTTTCATTAGGCTTTGTCCCCTCATCTGACAAATTAAAATAAATGTAATATTAAAGTACCGACTAAAGCTACACTAAATATATGTTGAAAAAGCTCCCAACTTGCCAGGAATTTTTTATTCTATAGGTTGTAATGATTAGATGAAATGTTTTAATTAAACGACCTGTAAAGAACTCTATGTAGAGTTCAAAGAATACCACGCACGCATAATGACCAATCTGCTTTATTTAAGGAAGATTCTAACTTCTATCACACATTAAAATATAATAACAACAAATCTGTCATTAGGTTAACAATTATTTTACTCCCAAAACTTAAAACTTTCAATATTGACACTTTCTACAATTTAAACTGAAGTTTGGCTTTCTTTCCTTTAATCCACTCATTGCTCCACTACGTCAGATCTGAAATTAAGATTTTGCAGCATTCTCTGATTCTTAATTAGGGTTTGGTGAAAGAGGGGTTGCCCATTTACTATTTAAGCTGTTCTATTAGGACCTTCTTTTCATTCCTCGATTACTTTTCTTGTGAATAAAAAGGAAAGGGCTGGACATCTGCATAATTTTCTCTTTTTCTCTTTTGATTTTCATATGTGAAAAAAGAAAAATGTTTCACTGGCAAGAACCCAGTTTATCATGAACTCTCGTGACGTGAATGGCGTTCTCCTTTCACAAACTCCAAAAATTAAATAAAATCCACAAGTTTGTATGTTTTGCAAGTACAATAAACTATTATTCACGTAATTTTTATTTAACACACTTTAGATAGTAATTCTTCCCAATTTTTTTATTACAACCATGTCACTAAATACCAAAGTATTTCAAATGGTTCTTTAGCACGAATGTGTAAAGCTTCATTATAAATAATCCAAAATATAATTGAATTTCTCTTCAAAAAAGTCCTGTTCTAATAAAAATTCGATTTCTAAATAAAATCTAAAAACCTTCTTTATAGGAGATTTTACATATATCTTTTCATTATCAATTTAATTCTTTTATTAATTTTTTCATTTTATTTCTCAAAAGTTTCCAAGGTCTGTCGCAAACCAGTAATTCTTAAGAAATCATGCTGATTTTTTCCGACCATATGTTAGAAGATTCGCTTTTACCCTTGTATAGTTGGATTAATGTCTACCATCTATGAACATCTGAATTGTGTCAGTATGATTTGTTGTTAATAGATAGTGTGTGTCATTTATATCATAAAAGATGGTGAATATCCAATTGTAATTATGTAATTAATTTAGTGCATGATTTCTCTTAAGACTTCTTCGATTTAGAAGGGGGATTTTATGGGTTAAAGGAAATGAAATTTAGTGATGATAGTGGTATCTTTAAGTTTGGGGAATCATAAAATGAGATACAAAACCTAACATAGCATAGACTGAAGAAAACAGAGCCATTTTGTTGACAAGTTGGTCAAGAATTGTATATCCTTGATAACTAAATCACAGTTATCAGGGTAATTTTCCATTATTTACAGATGTAATATTACATTAGAATATCAAGGGCAGCACGGTATACGTAACTTAACCTTGTTGGTTCTTAAGTGAGTAACAAACTTTAAAGTTTTCCCAAACATAGAAGTATTTATAGTATTGAAATATTATACCAGTCATCGGCACTAAAGGAATTAAATAAAATTAAGGGAAATAATTTACACACGTGCAAAGCAAAAGAATTAATTAAAGCTGCACTAAACCAAAATAATGTAAGTGAGTTATCAATTAGCCGCGTTACATTTTCAGCTTAACTTAGGTCCAATTCTCTGAGCATTATCGTTGATCGTAACATTTCCCATCTCAAAGCTTGCATTGAAACCAGAAGCAAGTAAGGAAGCTAATTAAATTTTGATCAAATATAGAAATGAAGACTGACGACGAAAGAGGAAAGAAGAGCCTTTGTTATAGAAGGATGTCAAATATCAGATATTACATAGACAGTTGTCTGCTATAGATGAAATTAAAAAGGAAGTGAGAAAGAAAATTTAGGTTTTTGTGGGTACTATATCAAGGGCAATGATGTGAATTTTATCATTCCTGTTTTTAAAATGTGATAAATTTGAAACATTTCTGAGCTTATTTATAACATAAAAATATCATATTTGTTTTTAGCAGTGATTAATTAAATTAATGGCAAAAATTGGTAGCTCAAACATCCGTTCAAGAGCTAGAATGACGAATGGAAGCTGGAATCAATAGGAAGGAAGAAAGCGACTTATCAACTGATCGCAAGAGATTTTAACCTCAAGTTAAATAGGTATAATTACAAGTGAACTTTATTGTCAATAGTGACAAATGCATTCTCATTAATTGGATTATGACTCTAGGTGAAATGGCACGCGATAATATTATTCTGCCAGAAAAGAGCTTTTGATATTTGTGGTTGTTGCGGAACCACACGGTGTTTAGTTTACCTCCGCTCTGGATCACAGAGGCTAGCCTAAAGTTAACCTAGTACTCTATCAAAATACACATGCTAGAAGTTCTTAAAATTGAGTGGGAGTGAGGAACAAGCTAAGGTAGTGTAATCTTTCCCAGACTAGCGAAAAGAAAACACGAATCTAAGAGGAAACTCTCTTTCAGATCAGTTAGAACATGGTTAACAAATGAAACCCCATGTCGCGTTCAACAGGGTATCAAGGTAAGGCGTACAGAATATCGTCCCAACCAGCAGAGTTATCCTCTCTTGAAGCATAAGCCAGGTCATTAAGAGCTTCTCGCCTTTGAAAAAAAAAGAGTTCATTAAACAGCGCTAATTCATTGTAAAATGTGGTTTAAATGCTGGTGGGGCACATTCCTGAAGGCAGAATGCGATGATACCATCGCAAAGGACTTCCACACATGCGGAGAGTTTGAGTGGATACGAGGAGACGACCTTGAATCACTGTTTAGAACACAAATAAGTACCTCAGTACGATTATTTGATAACAATTTTTGGAGCAGCAGCCTTCAACCTTGACGAATTTATGAATGGAAATTAAACACCAATAGAACAAAACAAGAGGAGAATTTTGCAAGAAAGCGTCAGGGTTCTGTGGTTTTCGATGTGAAGATGATATTGAAAAGAAAAATTCAACACCTCATATAAAGTATTTTAACTTTCAATGTTATCAATTCCAGTTTTTTCTATTATATTTGCTTGCTAATCAATTCTGCAAAAGATGATTTTCTTCTTTTGCAAGAGTCAATAATTTATGTTAGTTTATTTAAAATAATTTCTTCAATATACGATTGTATCTTATGAAAACTTCATAAAATATATTAAATGCATTAATTTATGTACCTTGGAAATTTACTTAATCTAGTCATCCTATTTTAGGTTAATAATTTAATAAAAGGAGAAGTCGTTTTTTGGTGGCTTGGAATCTTAGTTATCGTATCCCAATTATGGAAACTTTTAATTTTCTTTCTCAAATAATGCGATAGATATTGTGATATAAATACATATATTCTGATCTTAATAGAAGGTAAGTTATGTTATTCGTTATCTTCAAGTAACATGGATACACTCTAAGAAACAAAGGGTAGGAAAAGTGTAAGCTTAGTGTCCCAAGTAGCTTCTTACCCATTTAAGGGTAAATGAGATCGTGATATACCATTATACAATATGGGTAAATTAGACTACATTTCCCCATTTTTTAATAAGATAAAATTACAGCCCTTATCTACCCCTTTCATTTACTCTTTCCACTATAGATAAATTAGACTATATTTTGTACTTTTTTTGATATGGTATATTACAGCCCCTATTTACCCCCTTTCAATTACCTTTTTTTAAGTCATTTGATTTTTCCAGCATAAAGGTAAATTAAAAGGCTGATCTACCCTTGCCCTTGAAAGGAAACTACCGATATATACAAATTTTCTACCAGATTTATTAAAAATATTTAGAATAACTAAATAAAAAGAAAATATAATTTACTGTATAAAGAAAAAATAAATGCTTTACAATGTTACAGAAACTAACTCAAACAATAAAATCTTAAAACAAAACATTCCAAAAATAATAATACAAGTAAATTCTTGATTGTCATGTAGAAGATATTAATCATTCCATAAAATCTTAAATTAAATAAAAACAACAAATTGTGGAAATAGATAAAGGTAAAGAAGAAGTTCATGTAATATAAAATTTTATTTCCAATAGATACATTGCTGTAATTCAGCACAAATTCAAAAACTTAACCTAGGCAATCCGAAACCTTTTGCCCCATGATGCGTTGGGGCTTGAACTTTTTTACCCTATTTTTAAAAGATATGTTTTAACAAATAGCATTGTTTTATTAAGTTCCTTTGGGTATTCAATTCCTAATACACAATACAAATCGAAGAGAGTTCCAAAAGCTGTGGTTAATTTTACCGTTTTTCGTATGAGAATTGGCTCCCCATTAATATATAGGTGAAACCGTTCCTTATCCATAACCAACACTGCAGAAGGTGCCTTGATATTCTGAGGAAGTAGAATATGGTCAATAAATCAATAAATTGATAATTAACTTAATATATATTGATATATTTACATTGTAAGAAACCAAACTAAAGAATATAAAATAACTATAAGAAAAAGTTATCCAAGTTGCTTAGTGTATTTATTACATAATTAAAAACTCGTCGAGAAATAAAGACTTTGAAGTAAATTTGCAATACATAAAGCAGATGGTGGGAACCAGAAAAAAAATACCGTGAGAACTGAAAAATCCTCCCAATATTCTTTTTTCATTTAGAAACTGCATAATAAAAAAAAGGTAAAAGATTAAATATGAAAATGAAATACTTTAATGCTCTCAACTAAAATTATTTCTTCATCCTCTCTGATGAGTGATGGGATTAGTTGTATAGCAAATCCCAATCCAATCTCTGAAATACATATTAAGGCATAAACAGAAGATTTTGCATAAAAAATTCATTAAATATATTTTTCTTAAATAAAACATGATTCATAACTGTTTATAGCACTAAAGATCAATGCATGAATAGATTATACATATGTAGCACTGCATATATGACCCAAGGTACAAGTCCACAATACTTGTAGAACTGTATACAACAAAAATGAAACCATTGTCGAAAAACGTTTATGGTGATATACACACACATACCCACACATGCAGTAGAAAGTAGTTGGGAGAGGTGTTTGCCAGACGAAAATACCTACATAAAACTGAGCATAAGAGAGTGGAAAATAAAGGATGAAGAACAAAATATCAGATATGGCTACCAACAATGAAAGAAAGCGTGGGGAATCTACGTATGACCAATAGTCATAATTCCTTCAAGATTGAGAAATTCAAGGTCTGGTGACCAAAAAGTCGTATGCCCTCACTTATTCTGATTTATGTCCTTACGAATATCAATAATTCCTGCAGTAACCTTGGGAGTACGTTGCCAATTTTATCATGCGAAAGAGAATGTAAACACCTTAAGAGTTTCAAATTTCGTTAGAATCTGCCAAATGGTTATAATGTTATTGCCAAAAAATCTAGTTGGGAGGACTTTGGCAATTATATCATCCGATATATAATGTAAAACAACATAAGTATTTCAAATTTAGTTAGAATGTCGTAATAATTAGGAGGTTATTGCCAAATGAATATAATCCCCTGGTTAACCTTCGGAGTACTTTGGCCATTATATCTTTCGAAATAGAATGAAAAACAACATAAGGGTTTCAAATTTCATTAGAATGTACCGAATAGATATGATCTTATTGCCCAAACTTCATAATTCCCGGGATAATCTTGGGGGAACTTTGGCAATTGTATCATTTGAAAGAGAATGGAAAACAAGATAAGGATTTTAAATTTGGTTAGATTCGGGCAAATGGTTACCATATTATAAAAAAAGCATAACTGGTAACGGCCGACCGACTGACATAGTGAAATTTACAGTCAGTCGCCCGGGATTAAAAAGTCACAACTTTCTAATAGCTTAATAAGAAGCAGAACTAAATTATATTACAATATTCGTTTTTAATTAAAATGGATAGCCTTAACTTTTTTTCACACCTCATTTATGAAATTGGAAAGGAGAAAAAGCCTAAGGTTCCTTATAATAGTTGAACTTACCATACTATACTCTAGCGTAGCTAGCATAGTATAGCCTAGCATACATAATATAGCTTAGCCTGCCATAGTATGACTATAGCCTAGATAAATCTAGCCTAGCCTAGCAGAGAATGTATAGTTTGGCCTATCAGAACCTAGAAACCATAGTAAAACCTAGTCTAACTTAGCCTAGTACAGCCTAGCATATATAGGATGTTAAAGTATACCATAGTTCAGCATAGTATAGATTATCATAGTATAACCTAGCTTAAAATAGTATAGTATAGCATATCCTAACCTAATATAGTTTAGAATAGTTTAACATAGTATGTATAACCTATCCTATCCTCGTATAGCCTAGCCTTTCAAAGCCTAGCATTGTATAGCCTACCTTACCCTAATCTAGCTTAGCATAGTATACTAAAAGCATATTATAAACTAGTCTAGCATATAATAGCCTTGCTTAGCATAGTATATTCTATTATACTCTAGCATGGTATGTCTTAGCTTAGCACATCCAACCATAGTCTAGCCTACCCTACCTTAGCTTATGGTAGATTAGCATGGTATGCTAGAATCTAGCCTATTCTATCGTACTATAGTCTATCACAACCTTGCATACATAGTATAGATATTCTTGTATAGTCCAGCTTAGTATATCATAGCAAAGAATGGAATAGAATAGCATAGTATACCCCAGAGTAGCCTAGTATACTCCAGCTTAGCCTAGTATAGACTTGCGCATATAGCCTAGCATAGTATATATAGCCTAACCTACCTTAACTAAGCTCAGTGTTGTATAACTCAGCCTTGGTTAGTATTGTGTATCTGAGCCTATCAAAGTATAGCCTAGTCAGGCATAATATAATTGAGCCTCGCCTGCCTAGCAGTGTATAACCTAACCTAGCTTTGCGCAGCCTACAATTGTATATTAAAACCTAGTCTGGTCTATCTTAGCTTACTCGAACCTAGCTTAGTTCAATGGAGCCTAGACTAGTATATTCTATTTTATCCTAGGCAGATTAGCATATTCTAGCCTAGACTATCATAGCCTAGGATAGTATATCATATCCTACCTTGTTAATATAGTATAGTATATCATTTTATTGCCTAGACTAGAGAAGTAGATCTAAGCCTAGGCTTGTATAGCATGCATAACATAGCCTAGCATACTCTAGCAATGCCTCGCTTATCCTAACATAGTATAGCGAAGTATATACTAGTGTATACTAGTATAGCCTTTCATGCCTTCCATAACCTAATACAGCTGAGCATAGCCTAGCGTTAACTATACTACACAAGTATAGCCTATACTGTCCTATCATACCCTAGTCAAGTATATCTTATTATTGTCTAACATAACATACTATATGCTATTTTAGCATAGCATATTATAGCCTAAATCATTATAGTACATTTTACCCTTGTACATTATATCTCATCATAACTTAACATAACTATAGCTTATTCTAGGTTTGCCTAGCAGAGTATAGAATAATATATCCTGTCTAGTCTAGCAGTGTATCGGCCTAAAAGTTATGATGTTATTGCCAAAACAAAATAATTCCTGGGCTAACCTTGGGAGGAATTTTGCAATCATATCCTTTGAAAGAAAAAATAAAACAACATATGGGTTTCAAATATCGTTAAAATCGGCAGGATAGTTATAATGTTATGGCTAAAAATCATATTTTTGAGGTTAAGCTTGGGAGGACTTTGTCGATTATAGCATTCGAAAGAAAATGTAAAACAACAGAATTTTTTCAAATTTCGTTAGAATCTGCCGATTAGTTATGGTGTTATTGCTAAAAAAAAATAATTCCCCGACAATTTTTAGGAGGATTTTGGTCCGTATAGAATTCGAAAGCAAATTTAAAACAACATTAAGTTTTCAAATTTCGTTAAAATCGGCGAATTGTTATAATACTATTACAAAAACAACACAAAACAAGACTTGCACGCGACAAAAATTGCGCAAGAAATAAATTATACTACCGTGTACAACAAAAAATCACTTCCTTAGGTGTAAGAATTCCCTTCAAGTGTTAAGGCGGACCTAATATCTCTTGACACTAATGTTAGAATTAGCGGCTGCCTAATAAACCTGTCAGTATGGGTGGAAAATGTTGCTGTTCTGATGTGAAGAAAGCCACTTTTGCTCTGCTAGGATGTAACAGCAGTCTCGGTCTCCAGGCGTTTGCTGAAGAATGTATCGTCCAAGGCCTGGCTCAGCTTTGAGAACGAAACAAAGAAAACACCCACGTGGAGGACAAGGAAGCGTAGATGGCTGGTGGTGCGGAAACATTAAATAATCTTGATTTTGACTGTAAGGGGGGAAGATGCCACCAACGGTGCTGTATGTCGTTTTTTTTCGAAATATTCATCTTTTGGCGATCATGCTTAAAGTATTGATATAGCTTAATTATGAGTTCATTATTTTTATCGCTTTTTTCGTAAAAGTGTAATTATATGTGTATGATTAACGGATGCCCCTTTCACCAAAAAGAGACACCTGCCAATACTCTTAGAAGAGTTTCCTGATAATATTCGAATGCAGTTATACACAATTTTCAAAGTTCTCATTCACAGATACACTACACTTTGATTACGAGTATGTATGTAGCCTTTATTCTATTTTTGTGATTTTCCAAAGAAAACTTTGATTTGTAACCCACTAATAAAAAATCTAAAACCTTGATTAAAGATTAAACAGTTGAATTCCCTTTTTATTCTAACATTAAATACCTGATATATCTTTTCAAAACTTAAGGGAAAGCCTTCTGGGGGTTATAATTTTAACTATTATCACATAAAATAGATGAGGAAATTGCGATAAATTCTATTTAAGTTTAGTTGAGCAGAAGTTGGTATAATTCTCGCTAAAATAATAACTAAAAAAGAGACTTTGACTAGTTTAAAATTTTGATACATTTTCTGAAATATTTCTTAACCCTATTAAAATTCCTCATCCGTAAAACTAATTTATGTATGATTATGTTTAACGAAGCATGTTTAAATAATTTAAGAATAATATTAATATCCTTTTACTTTTCTATATTTCGAGAGTTAGAAGCAAACGAGCGGAAACAGCGACTGATATTGAGGCCCTAATACACGTAATGGGCGAGGGGCTGAGCTAACTCTATTCTTATGTATAAAAATGCCATAAAAGCATTAAATAGCGATCAATTTATAGGAAAATGGCTGCCTGCTTCCTTCATATACAAGGAATGTTTTATACATTCAATATTCAGTATATTAAATAAAGGTTTCTTGGATTTTTTTATCCCGCCGGATGGACTAGTACCGCGTCTCATTCATTTTGTCATAGGGGTACTATTAATAAGAAATTTTATTTTTACAGAAAAAGACGATCACATCTATAGATATATATGGAAAAAGATCATAAATTGCAGCCCATAGTGAATAAAGTGGACTGAAAGAGAGCAGAATGAAGCTGAAATATCTGCATTATAAATCTTTAACAGATTAAAGCTTGATGACTTTTAATAATACTTTGATATTATTATATCAATTCAACTCTCAAGTGGACTTCATCATTTTAAAATCGTGATTAATTCATTTTTAATAATCGGCCATAATCTAAAGAAAGTGAGGGTCACTTCATTCAATTACCAGTCGAATTGATCGTGTTAAGACTGATATAAATTCGATTTATCATTGGAAAACAGTTTCTATCAAATTTTGGAACATAAATTTTGTTTATTTTCTAAGAGAAGCCATAGTTTTGATACTAAATAATAAAAAATTAAAAATGTGATATATAAATAAAATTTCGTTTGATTATTAAAATATTTTATTTGGACGGATTACAAACTTAGATTTGTAATGCAAATTTGCTCATAATAAGTCGAAAATATTTCTTTCGATATTATGGCCACTGATATATGTAGGTTAAGTGGACATGAAATGGACCTAGAACGTACAAAAGTCCTTCCTGTCCAAATATATGTTTGATTCAGTTTACCTTTGCATAGAAACGGGTCTGATTTGAAGTCACCTTCCTCTTCTACCCGCGGAACTCGGATGCAATTTTTATTTTCTATGTAAGGATTTTTTTTTATATTTTACGTTTCGGATATAACTTACAAGTTACATTATAGTCCACAATGCTCGTGAATATTTTGGGATTCCGCTGTTTATGATTTGCATGGTGAATATGATTAGAGTGAAGGAAAATGAAAGTGATTTCATTACGGGATCTTTCGTGGGTTTTTCTGTGTTTACAGTTTACATAAAATGGTGCGTAGTACACGTATGTTGATCATGTAACATTGTTTTGTTTTTTAAATTTGAAAAGCAACTAAAAATTGAATAAAAATACAAATGATCAAAGTGCAAATTTGACTCATTTTATCACTATTTAACGATGTTTTTTGTGTTATTATCTAACATTGTTTTAGGTTAGATGCAAGATGTAACTATATACATTGCTGTGGTAAGTGTATTGAGGAAAGGCATAATTTATCGTATTGTTATCTAGGAGGTTAATTTTAATTCTATTTCTTGGCATTTATCATTTGTAGACTATTGAGTATTCAATTTTGTAAATTTCAATTTTCAATTTTCAGTTGCATTATTGCAGTAAGATGAGGATTTTACATTTCCTAATTAGGTTATTAATATATTTATGCAATGATAAATAATGAAGGACGTGCATTACTTGTTAAAAAATATTCTAAAAAATTAAGAAATGTATTACTTTTTTAATGATTTATGGTATCCATGTTAATATTTTATAAAATAAAAATTTAACATTTTTTTATATTTTACGTTTTTCCACAACATTTCTGTATCATATAGTAGTAGTAGATCCTTTAATTTCAATTGTCGGATAAAAAAGATATTTACAAAAAATGGTACCAAGTGCTTACGGAGCGCGTGTGACATGGTCAATATCCGTACCAAAACTCTTATTTCATAAATGACACCATAAATCTGAACTGGTAAATATATTTCAAAGTTCTTTATGTGGAAAATAAAGGTATTTATTTTAGTTACCTGATGGATACTTTTGATTTCTGCTAACATTAAAACTTTATTTTTTATGACCAAAAACCATTACCACTACACTCCGTGTGAACTTAATTTTTACCCAGTCTAAAAGTGGAAGTAGCTTCCAGGGAAAGGCAATACTCGTATATGTTAATATTTTTTTGAGAGATCCTTATCTGGAAAAGGACATCATTTTGTAACCTTGTGGTATTAATTTTGCGATTTTCCTGTAGTTTATTTTGTTAAGCGGTAGGATATTCTCAATTAAATAACCACGCAATGGCTTCGCCATTCGCCCCTACGGAGGAAGCTTACGCCTTGCTGTTAAGATGAAAATTTCAAATATAAATTTTTTTTTGTAGAAATTTCCTGAACTTCGCCAATTATAATAATTTAAAAAATGAACTCTAAACTAAATTTACTTCTTTCCAAATAAAACGTTGCTTAAATATAGAGTTATATAATATATACAAAGATAAATTTTCTGAACTTCACCATTTATAATTCTTTGGGTTTTAAAAAAATCACAAAATTTGGATAGTTACGGCCGTAGGCTGAGAAAAATGTGAACTGCACTTTTATCAGATTCAGTGTATCTTTACAATTATTTATAAATTTATTATAAGCAAAAGGCTAAAATGTCAAATCCTTGAAAAAAATTGGGGGGGGGGGGCTCAAATGTGCATTTCACATTTGTTTTAGCATACGGCCGTTATATTTATTTCGGAACTTCACCATTTGTTTTTTTTGATATTATAAAAGAATTATTAGAAATAACTTTGATAAAAACCATAATTCACAACCAAATTAAGATGAAATTATTATTCAAATACTTAAAAAAATTCCCTTCTTAAATTATAGAGTTAGTGATGATGATGATGATTAAACATCGAATTTGTGTCCACCAAAAAAGCTAACTTCAGAATTGTCCCGTACTGTATTTATGCAAACCTTTACGTTTGAGACATATGATCATTGAACTCTGAGTGGTAGTTACAAAGGAAGACTTCGATATTATTACTGCAATGAAAAAATGCAACCAACCAGTAACAATTAGACTACACTTTCTCAGAGTACAAATTTTCTGCTTATAAACTATATAATAGGGCTAGAAAAATAAAAAGATATGATTTCGATTATCTTTAATAAACTAAATAAACACACCGCTACTAAATGATGTAATATATATAGGCACAAATATTGTAGCTAAGGAAATCGTAAAAAGTTCCGTCTAAAATCGATGTCCTTTAGTCGCAGGCGACTCTACAAATCACTATAGCGGTCGGTCCGTGTTTTCCTTTTTTTTAATAACATTGTAACTAATCTTTTGGGGCTAATAACATCATAATTATTCAGTCAATTATAACAAAATTGGAATCATTTATGTTGTTTTAAATCTTTAAAATTGCCAAAGTCCTCCCTAGATTAGGCGGATAATTATTTGGCAATAACATCATAACTATTGGGCCGATTCTTACGAAGTTGGAAACCCTTTGGTTTCTTTCAAATAATATAATTGCCAAGGTCCTCCTAAGGTTAGTCCGGGAATTATTGAATGTTATGAAGGTCGTAAGGTCATAAATCAAAATAAGTGAGAGCACGCGCCTTTTGGTCAGCAAACCTTGTTTGTCTACATGCTGCCAGGGCAAAGCGGAATTTAAGGTAGTATTATTTTTCTCTCAATTTTGACTTTAATTACACAAAGCAACAACAATTCTTCAATAAAACTATAATTTTCTAAGTCAGATTTTGATACTACTTTTCGAAAATAATTAAAGAAAATGCGTAGGTTTTAGAAATGATTATTTTATTCATCAAATTGTTGATGAGCTGGATTACGATGATAACGGCTTCCCTCTGATTTTAAAGTTGTCTATCATATCTAAGCATCTCCTTGGAAAATAAAGAAAGCACAAAATTCTTCGTAAGTGTTATAATATATCAAAGTAAGATGTTGAAGACGGTACAGTCAATGAATTTATGAATAGTATTGATACATATTATTTTAATATAAATCTTTTAGAAAGAGTAACATTCATATAACTGATATAAAATTTATATCTCATCTCTTACTCCTTCTTAGTTCATTACGTCAAATTCTTTCCCTTTCTTGATATTAGCCTAATTAATGCTAATTTGTCATTATGTATTTCTGCCTATCCAACGCCGAAAGATTAATCTGTACAGTTATTGAATATTAGTATAGAATTGATACATATAATTTTAACATACTACTTTTACAAATAATTTTGTCCGAACTTAAGGAATATAAAATAGTGATTGACGGATTTTTAATTTTTTTCTGCTTAAAATACCTTACAAGATTAATCACTGTGCGTTCCCTGCTTGGACTGCTTTGGTTCCTGTGAGAGGAATACTGCAGAAAGCAAATCAGAGACTAGAGCCATGCATCACCTAAAATCGCAGCTATATTATTTAAATTTAGTAAATAACCAAGGTACTTTTTCATGCTTCATATCACCCTGCGTACGTTTGGATCATAATAATACGCAATCTTAGCTGGAACTGTTGTTTAATGGCGCTGATGGTGTATCTAGCATTATCTCATTGCAACATTGGTCGTAGCCACTGTAATATTGATATATACATGGATAAATAATTGTTTTAGGGATAAAAATAAAGTTATTTTTCATATTGTGTTTAATTTAAACCACAACAATTGTTCAAAAACCCTATTCAAAACAATTTTTCGTAAACATTTATTTGAAATGCAATTATTCGATTTAAAATAGTTCGAATTATCAACTATTCAAAAGAATAGTTGTTCAAAATTCAGAATACTAAAACAAGATATTAAAACAGTTTATTCCGAAACATTTACAAAGTTCATCATATAATTCTGAAATTTTTAGTTGCCCTTTAAAGAGAACATAACCTACAAGAAATTAATATTACGGGGCTAAATAAAGATTAGAAAAAAACAAGAGTGTAAAGAAATATCGTGATGTTAACGAAAGAGTTACAAAAATAGTGGCATCTTTTCACCAAAATGTTTCAGTCGTTGATTATCTGAACGCTATAGCTTATAACTTAAGTTTATATAAACGTTAATTTAAACTTTTTGATGATATGTGAAGAAAAATTACCTACTTAACTGCTTTAATATTTTGTAGTTGTTTCGGAATAAACTGTTTTACTTTTATAATTATTTCTAAATAAAGTATTGTGCATTTGGAATAGTTGCCAATTCGAACCACTTTCATTCAAACAATTTTACAATCGAATACTGTAATTGCCTTTCGAATAAATGTTTTCGAACAATTGTATACGAAAAATTGTTTTCGAACAATTTTCAGTAAATCTGAGACTCATCAAACTCGACGGTGAGACCTCTAACGTCTTTGCCCGACACATCTTTACGGGTAACTCAGGCTCACTCCCAGTTATTCTTTCTTTATACTTGGTACTTGCACTTCATCTCATTAACTAAACGACCCATTATAATCTTAGTGACCACTATAAACTGGTAACCCTCTTACGAATAAAACTCCTCCATAGCGATGCCAAATTTTCTCTTTCCAATTAAATTATTCGTAGCACTATTGCAGTAATGAATTTTTACTTTCGATCAATTTGCATATAGAGAATTGCAAACTTATTTGACCTTTTCATGTGTTATACCTCTCGGATAATAATATTTTTCGATATAGTCCATATAAAAAATAAATTTCATAAATTTACTATATTTTTGCAACCTCCAGAGAATAGTACTTTATGCGTTCAGTGTTCACATTCGCTACTGATTAATTTAATGCCCATGTTTGTTTTTATAGTAGATTCAAACTAATCCTGTTGTACCAGAAACTTACAATTGATGCTGCGTGAAGTTCACCTAATATATTTCAAACAAACAGGATATAGAAGGTCTAGCAAGAAAAAAGATAAACATGATAGAAACCAAAATAGTGTTTTATAACTTCCTTGGCATCTGCCTAAAATATAATACATAGATTTATCGAAGAATACATCAACATTTTCACAACCAAAATGAAGAAATTCTTACATTATAAGTGAAGTTTAGCAAATCCCAATTCTCAAATAAAGGTTTATATAGATAAAACTTGAAATAAATAGGTAGCTAAAAGTAATTATAACAAGATTGGTGACCGTGCTAAAAGGTTTGAGTAAAGAGATTACATATCTAACAATCTGCAAAGGCGTGATCAAAACCCCGTGAAAATCAATAAACTGAAAGATATCATTAGATCACAGTTATCTGTGTTTCACTTAATTCTAGAGCACCTGTTGCAGGAAATCTAGAGTGTATATTCTCTTAAAATTACAACATTTTACTCACTGCTAGATTGTGCTTTTAAATCTCTGAAGTAGCGATTTGTATGGTCCTAGTTGAAACTTTCAGGAGCAAATACATTCTTTTATGGCAAAGGATATTAGACAATGAAATTATGAGCAAAATATATATAGAATGGCGTCGTTTGTGTTTACAGGTAAATTGGGTCTTTTATTTCAGTGGGGATCTGAAAGGGGCAATTCTTTTCATGCACTTTTAATATAAAGAAAAAGAGCTTGATATGAGATTCCAGAAAGAAGTTTTTTAAAGGGTTGAGCGCCAGAAAAATGTTGTTCTAGGGATTTTTACTTTAAAATAGACGAGACATGAACATAATGCTTCAAGCATTTTTATCTAAAATAGGTGAGTCGTGGGAAATTTTACCCAAGGAATATGAGTATAAAAGATAATGATTCCTTAAGGAATTTTAATTTAAAGAGGAGAACCAAATCAGTATTGCTCCATAGAATTCTACCTTAAAAGCGGAGAGTAAAGTAAATGCTGCTACTAGAAATTATTTTTGTTAACAGAAGGCAAAGTTATTTCTCGATCAAAGGCTTGTTAGCCTCAAAACTGCTTATAACTGCATATATGGTTCAAGAGTCATTGGATGTCACAATAATTGATAGTGTGTTATGTGTTCCCATTTGTTGTGACCAAAAGTAGCTTTTTCTTTCATAATATTTAAACCTTATTCATTATTGTTTATTGGTGCTATTCCTTAGCAACCGTATGAAAGAAATAGCTTTCGTCCAAAAGTGGATGTCTCTAATATCTACCTTTAATAATACAGTAGATATTATAAAACATAAGGTTTCTTATCCAATTTTACTAGCCTAGTAACTCTATAGATGAAGAGATTATAAACACCCATTTTATTGTAAAAAAATAATTATCAACACAACGAAAATGGGATAAATCTCCGAGAGGCGTAAAACTTGTAATAAAAAGCAGAGCTGTGATTTGATGAAAGAAGACACAATGCATTAAAAAAGAACTCGTTTGGGGGCAAATAAAAATAAAATGAACGAAAAAGTTTAGTGTATATTTTATACGATTCATTTTATATAATTATATTTCCATTTTTTTATATAATCACTTTTTCTAGTAAATTTTATATAGCATTGAAATTCTTTATTATGCTTTGTATAATTTTACGTTAAAGTGTTTGTTTTTCTAATTTCTTTGGCAAGCAAGTGTTACTATTCATCTACTCTCAGTAGGGTCATTTGCTAACTGAAAACTAAAGATGTTGGTAAAACTGTCATAGAAGTTTGAATGTTTCCTTATCTATATATATCATTTCCTCATAGACTCGTCTTTATAAAGGAACTTTGTTTTTGTATGGAAAAAGGTTACTTATGGAAAAAAGTTTCTTTGTTCTAATAGACTATACGCCAATAAAAGTTCCTTTATTGAATCTTTGCCATTTTAAGGGCATTTTCTTACCAAAATCTTAAGCTGAATTATGTTTATAATTGTTATTTTTTTCTCGTAGCAATTTCGTGTTACTTTAAACAATTTATACATCATATTTTATTTCCATTTGCATTAAGTAGATATTTTACTCATATCGTGTTTAGAAGGTACCAAAAGCTCCAGTTTATTTTATATGATACGTTTTTCTTTGGTAAAATGAGTTATATCAATAAGCATTTTACAAGGAGTCTCTGCTTGACCACTGAACTTCTCTGCAGTTTAATTCATTTACCTCCGTTTTTCTGTTTAGATCGACTATACACCCATTTTAATTCTTATTACTTGAGCCATTGCCTTCCAGATATCGTTTTGACATTAATTTTAAAAGGCAACAATGTTTTATCGATTGTTATATAGAGACTCGTTTTCTTATTTTTCAAATATATATCAAATTATGCAGCGCCTTTTAGTGAAGATTCGTTTTTATTTTTAAATCAGTTCTAATAAGTGAGGTGTATTTGGCGAAATAATTCCTTTTGATTTATAAATTATTTACACCTTTTATTTTTTGTTTTATCTCGTAATTGTGAAATTAGCATTGATAAAAAATAAATATTTTCCACTTCTCTCGCAGCCTTCCTCTGTTAATTTTTCTCCAGAAAGCTATGCCCTCTGACAACTGATATACGCAAACCTACATTTATTTGTCTTCTTTTCAATATGATCCTCTCATATTGACTTCCCTCTATTTTCTTCCGTACCTATCCCTAAAGTAGAGGTCAAATTAAATTTGAAGGAGAGTTCATAAAATGTATCACGTTCGTTTTTGTCTGTTTTGAGCACTACTTCATTTACAAAACAGGTAAAATTATAATCTCATTCAAAAAGTCTTATTGGTACAAGTGAAGATTGTGAATTGTATTAGCTACATAAATATGCGGCCGACCATGCCAAATCTACCATGTCGAGCATGACCAACATCTTATCTTTTCTAGGGCTAACTGTAGAATCTATACGTACACGTCCGAAAAGAAAGTCGATCAGTAAGTTGGACTGAAAGGGTGGGGTGGTGCTTACAAGGTTTAGAAATTCATTTTCTCACTCTGATTTTTTAATGGACCCAACATCAAAGGCTATTTTGTTGATATTTCAGACTTCTAAATTAATATTTTAAGGTTTCTCAACGCAATTGAAATTTTTAAAAAAACGGCAAAAAAGTCTGAAATTTCTATTTGTTTTCAAACTTCAAGTTGTTATACCAACAATTCTGTCATATACGCGGTATATTATTTCCATAAACCTTTAAAAAATATATTTCGATAAGACTTTCCAATACTTCTACTTCCATTTTATTAAATAAAAATAATCTATTAACTACTCGATAAGTTTTCCTTCCTTTTATTCCGTTTGTTGTCATGCAACCTGTAGATTTTTATCATCATCACTCAGAAATAGAAGAAATTAAACAAGTAACAGTCGAATATGTAAATTTTCACTATTATTTAATATCTATTTATCCAATGCAGTTAGATTTTTGTAGTGTTATTACCTTTCATTACGAAGTCCTTGTTAGTAAATGAGGGTATTTTACTCCTGGACTCAATTCTACTACTTATATAGCCGTCCCGTTTGTCTTCACCACAAACTGCTAGTGACGCTTCTGTAACCAGTTTGATGCATCTCTCGCCCGCTTGTGTGTGACAAGAAAGCTTCAGACTATCCAATTTAGCTTGTTGACGATAAACTCTTCAAGGTGGTGATCAGCGAACCCTCCTCGTCAGCGGAGATTCGGTCATAACGGTCTGCTGCCAGTTAATTAGGTGGATGTATTCGTCAGCTTCAAAGTTTATGTCTGGGATTTTGAAAGTGCGTGTTGATTTCACTCTATAATCTTATAGTGCTTTTATAATTCTTATCCATACGAGTTCGTGGATATTATTTCTTTCATCTTGCAGCATACAGAGAAGATTGTTTTCAGCATGTGCAAAATAGGTTTTCCTTTGTATCACTGAGGCACTATATCTTTAATCTGTCTGTTCATCCTTTGCATTGATTGCACTGTCTTGAAAAGGTTGAGTGCTCCAACTTGCGAAGAAGATTTAGATTTCTTTCAAACCAGCATGGTGCTTACACTTTCATGTTGAACAAGACAATGGATTTCAGCGTGTCAGAAGGTTTGCGAGTCGAAACATATAATCGAAGTATCCGATTTGCTGTTGTAAGCTATCGTGCGTGCGACATTTTTCTAGCACACTTCGAAGCTATTTCGACAGAACATTTACCTTGTAAGATAGATAGAAGGACATCAAACAGATCCTTTTGATCGGTGCTCAAATTTCCTCTCTCAGCAGATGACATGTTGGTCAGAATTGGCTCGAATTCAACCTCACTTAGAGTCTCACATATATTCAGCTGTTTCCCTATAGGTCTTGACAAATCCACGATGGCCCGTTGTTTTCCCATCCAAATTCTTATTGAGATGGCGCAATGGGAGCTCATTTGCATTGTGCTGGCAAATAAACCAATTAAGTCGTCCATTAAGTTTTAATTCTAACATTCGATTACACATCCTTTTGTTCTGATTTCCCTTTCGTTTCATCTCATCACAAAGCAATGTGTTAATTAGTGGCGATGTTATTTGCTTCTACATTTGACAATATTGCGTCGCATATAGCTTTTTCAGAACAAGTTTCTTCTATCATAGAGATGTGCTCTTTCAAATATCTTCTTCTGATGAGTTCTCTCCATCGTCTAAACTCTGTTATCTTTTCTACCATTAAAAATAAGTAAAATATAATGGCTTATTCGATTTAATTTCTTGCTGGAGTGTAGTACGTTATTTAAAACCCTCTCGTTTAACTTTTAACCTGTCAACTACTACACAAGTTTATTTGCCTTCAGTTGACGATAAGTTTTTAAGAATTGAACTTTAATTAAAGCTACAGCTCGATCAGACACACCAGTGCGGTCACATGCCAACGCAAATTCTTACAATTTTATTCGTTCATATGGAGTCCTGGAAGCAAATCTTTTGTTTACTTATTTGCGTTTCAAGGATAAAGGAAGCTCATAGTTGATAACTTTGTCAGTAAATTCTGTTTCTCTGCTGGATGAAGGAAGATCACTTTGATATTATCTGTCGAAGTAGATGGTTCATTTGGCATACAATATTCACGATTCTTCTAACTGCATTCTGAATATTCTTCTTTGATTGGATTTGATCGATATTACCGATTGCCATTTTCCTAATTGTTCGTTGTCTTTCCAAAACGTTTGCATAAATGGCAGCAGTTTCTTTTTTTGCTACAAAAATACTTCTCAAAGCTATCGCATTTGCAACAAAAAATACCAAATAAATGTTCTGCATTCTTTGTAAAATCGTCACATTTTGTTTGAATAATATCACATTCTTTCTGCTAATATTTTTCATTAAAGCATGATATTTTGAATAATAAATGAAAATTCTTTTTCTAACTACCTCTTTTGAAATACAAGGGATTGAGGCAGTTTTCCCAAATAGAAAGTAACTTCCCCGCTACTAATGGGCTAATTTGTATAATTGGCATGTCTTTTCTATTTCGGTTCTTTTCCTTTGTTTGCCAGACAAAACATATTTTATAACATACTTATAAGATGCCAACACTCCTTCACTAATGGTGCAGGGTGCGTCAAACAATGAGCTCTTAATTTCAGGACGCGTTCTAGTCTTAAATGCCATCATTAAATACTGTTTTAATTTTTTCTTATATATTATTTACCTCTGAAATATAATGAAACGTGTATAAGTATTTATTTTATACTATCAATAGTTTTCCTTAAATACACATAGAAGAATGAGATCAAAACTTTAGACAGTAAAATAGAGAGAGAGACACACATACACACATCCACTCTCAATGAGATCAACCGCGTTACTTAAACATAATTTTTACGTACGCCGCTATAATATCTTATTGAGGAACTTCTAAATATCAATCGATTACTTTCAAATTTCGTTTACTTGCTCTTTAAAATACAATAATTATTTTTTTAAAGTATTAATTCAAAATTTAAATATAATTTTCAGATACAAACCAAGAAAATCAAAGTTTAGTTCAAAATCACTGATGGTGTAGGATGCGTCAAACAAAGAGCTTTAAATTTCATGACGCGTTCTAGTCTTCAATGTCATAATTAAATAGTGTTTTAATTTTTTCTTATATATTATTTACCTCTGAAATATAATAAAACGTGTATAAATATTTATTCTACCTTATCAATGAGATCAACCGCTTTACTTAAACATAATTTTCACTATGCCGCTATAAAATGTCATTGAGAAACTTCTAAATATCAATCGATTACTTTAAAATTTCGTTTACTTGCTCTTTAAAATACAGTAATTATATGTTTGAAGTATTAATTCAAAATTCGAATTTAATTTTCACATATAAACCAAGAAAATCAAAGTTTAGTTGAAAATCGGTTTATTTTCGATTTTTCAGAAGAAAGTTTTTCGTTCCCCCTATTAAATAGTGTTTTAATTTTTTCTTATATATTATCTACCTCTGAAATATAATAAAACGTGTATAAATATTTATTTTACACTATCAATGAGATCAACCGCATTACTTAAACATAATTTTCACGTATGCCGCTATGTGAAATAGGCCGAAAATATAAAACTAAAGTCATTCATATGGTTACTCATTCCGTAAAAAAAAACAAATGTATCAGTGGTTAAAAGGAGCCCATAAATAATTAGAACGGTAATCAGTTTAAATATATTTCAATAATATGTGAAGTTATGATAAAACGAGGCTACTCAAAATTATAATAAAGAAATAATTAAAAAGAGGAAACTGCAAAGGAGAAAAGACTTGAAGATGAAAGAATCTTTCCCTTATACTGGTGTTGCTCAATTTTGAAAACAAGAATTAATCAACGATTATTTTAACTACCATTTTTTCCTTACTCACTGACCAAAAATTATCGAAGATTAAATTCAATTGATTCCTAAGGCTTTTGCTTATTTAGCTTTGTTAATATTAATTCCAAAGACCGACATTTTTTATCGCCCGCAAATCGAGAGGGTAAAGCAAATCCCATCAGATAAAAAGTCAACACAAAAAGGTTATTATAACCAAAACTTAAGACTATATGTGATCGAAGTTCGTCCTTACATCGGTTGGGTAATTTTATATAGCTAGTTAATTTAAAAAAATACACTACTAGGTTAATCTTGTATTTATTCTATCATATTCAGAAAAAAGTGACATAATTAACCTTATTTTTTGGACTGCAAACGTAAGGTAGTTTGCATTTCTAATACAAGGGATATAAAAGTGAAAATACTGTGTAGTGAGGTTAGTAAAATTTCAAAACAACTTTTTATATTTACTTATTATTAAAAAATTTTATAAGAATCGAATTAATTTTTTTATTATTTGATTAAATATTCTTGTTTTTTTCAATTGAAACTCTAGAACAGTTAAACGACAAAAAAGCCCACAATGAAGATGCTTGATTATAAAATAAATAAATTTCCCAAATTACCTCGTTCTTTGTGAGTACTTGCGACCCCAAATAATGGTGCCAACAGCTCGTTGTTTTTATTGTTTTGACAGATCTGCATAGCTAATTCTTCGACTTGGGTAGATGTCCACACCTTTGTAATTGTCGTTCTTAGTAAGAAGTGGGTATTTTATAATATAAATAAAATAATAATAATAAAAATATAATAATAATAAAAAAAAATAATAATGATATTTCTATGCCATTCATAGAGAGCCAATATAATCACATAGGCAAAATATGCTGTTATTCAAAGTTACTTGGAGGCACAGGGCGATCAAGATGAGCGTACGCCTAGAGGATGAACATTCAATGTTCCCGGAAATACCAATCAAATGCGATCATAATATAGCATTTCCTATCTAACTTATTGGCTTCTATAAAACTTCTCAACGTTTTCAAAGATCTGCAGACACATAAAAACAGAAGAGATCTATCTTTGACCAATAGATGTTGTTTTGTTTTGTATTTAATATATACTTTTTCATTAATTTTATAATATTTATTTCTTAAAATTAAACACTCAGAAGGTACTTTATCTCTACCAACTTAAATATTATCAACTAATTTTTACAAGATTTTTCCGGTTGACTTATATTTGTAAAGTCTAAATATAATTATAATATTAATAACAAATTAATAATAAAATAAAATAATATTAATAAAATAAAATAATAATAAAATAAAATCATAGTAATTATCTTTCTATGCCATTCATAGAGAGCCAATCTAATGAAAATGGAAAAGATAGGAAGATTTTGGTGTTATTCAAGGCTGCTTAAAGGCACAGAGGGATCAAGATGAGCATATGTCTATAGGCTGAACACTAAATTTTCGCGAAAATTATTAATAAACCACAATCATTAATATAGTATTTATGACTAAATTAAACAATTAAAGGTTGAAGAAACTGAGGCCAGCTTTTATGTTTTCTGAGCTAAAGTCATTGAAAAGCCCGGAGGGCCTTTTGATGAGGGAAACTTTTCTGGCAGACGAGTACACGAGCTGCAAAGATTTGAACAAGTTGAAGATGCTGAAATGAGGAAGCCAATAATACAGTGATATGAGATTACTTTAGGCAAGACAAAACTCTGCGCAAGCATCAATGAATTTTTGAAGGTGATGTTGTTAGAGATGGAACAGATGCCACTGAGAATAGAAGACAGAATTTAGAGATGTTGCTAACATGAGCTTTAAGAGACAACTGAATATCAAGGGTAATTCCCAGACTTTTAACAATGGAAAAAATGAACTTCTAAGTCACTAAGGTTAAAAAAGGGAGTTATAGTTTTCGAGTTAGATCCCATCATCAATATTGCAAACAAGTATTACCTGTATTGTTATGGATATGTTTCAAAAGGTTGTACAAGAGCCATTAGTGATTATGTTAAAGCAGATAATTTTCTTAGATTGTGTGCAGAAGAGTCTGGGAAAAAAGAACAGGTAGAGTTGAGAAATATCAGCATAAAAACGAAAGGCTAGACTTAGCCGATAAATAGGATTGCCCAGAGAAAAAGAAAGATGAACGCCCGAAGTGTGCCAACAACCAGCCTTTGCGGTTGCCAAAAGCGTACTGCGCCGGCGATATATTTCCTTACCAATATGGATAATTTGACTACGAAATTAAAGATATGAATATAAGTAATTATGATTATTCTAAGGAAACAGATTGAATCACAGAAGCAGTGAAAAAAATGTTTGTTCAATAGTAAAAAATTATGTTGCGAATTCCTGAAGTACCCGAATAGAAGGCTGATTATCGGCAGTTGTGGCCGAAGGCGTTCTGTTATATATATGATAAATGATTCAGTGCTGTTATTTGTTTTGAGTTCAAATAAAAGCACGCTTCCTTGCTACATGAGGAAAGATGTAATAGAATCATAATTGAACCAAGTGATTCCAGGAGTTATGAGATGAATGGTAATTGAGATTGAGCGGTTTTGCTGAAGCTTTTGAATTTCAGGTTTAGATTAATATTTAGAAAAGAGCACACCATACTGTGTTTGAACTACTTTTTTTACAATTCCAGTTAATAAGGAGGTTTTATTAATTTCAGTAATGTAAAGAAGAAATTGAGGAACTGTGAATTAGACTTGAACAGAGTAAGTCAGGAACAATTGTCTTTTAGAGAAGTGATTGACGAGAGGTTATTCTTCCGGGGACACTCGGGCAGGATACGGAATTTCGGTTAGCAAGTAAATTTTAGATTTACCTGATGGTCACAAGTAGAGGCAGTGGCTATTATGCCCTGGCAGATGTAGAATATATTTCAGAGACGAATGCATAGAATTTAGAGATGAAGGTAGGGATGGCAATTTGGGTTTCAGAGGGGCAGAAAGATAAGGTAGTCGGTTGTATAAGCTTTTAGTATATATTTATTTTGCTTAACCCCAACCCCCTCGAAAATATGAGATATACAAGCGACTCCAAAATAATCAAGTCTTTGGTCGCATTTGAGGGTGGGAGAAGAGCACCGTAGAAAGATAGCTGTTAATTTCTGACTCTTTTACGGATGTTATCATGAACTTTTATCCAATTGCGTACAACACTAGTATGCAACGCGTCATCTTCAAAAAAGTAATGTAAATACATTGTGTATCAGAGTACTAGGAAGATGCAGTTTGTAGGTTTGTCCTTCTTTAACCTCAGAGGAGAAGTGATTTATTACTGAAATAATTATTCTACGCTTCTTCTCACACTTCATATTAGAATAAAAATATTATACATAAAAATTAGTGGCACCCTTTGCAGAGAAATTGCTTACTATACTCAATATTTTCTAGAAATATTTATACAGTAGACCAGATTTTACTTAGAAAATAACGCATACTTTATATTTAAAAGAAAGTAGATTTGCAATGTCTAGAAAGGCTCGAGTAAAGAAATGACCCCATGAGTTGAGGATTTTAAGTAAGTAATATACAGTGAATTATTCTGGCTCACTTAACAGTTAAATATAATGAAATATAGTTTACATAGAAAATTTACTCATTTCTCTCTCTTGAAACTTAATGAAGAACATAAAAGAATGAAAAGCCGCGTGGTATAGTTTAGTCACTCAGATGTAAGGTTATCTCTCAGTTACAGGGAGTGAATAAATTCAGGTCGCGTTTGGTGAAAGTAACGAAATCCAAATTTTATTTCTCGGTTCTCTTTTAACTGAATGAAAAAGAGGCAGGTTCGAGAAATGTTATTTGGTGAAACGAAGAAAAAAAATGCAATTATACTTGAAAAAAGTTTGCTTAAGACGTGGATGTCGTAGGTTGATGTTAGATCCCAAACTTTACCGAATTTCTCAGCCCAAGAGAGAGTTCTAAAGACGAATTAGTCTTGTATGAGCGTGGGTAAAATTATACTTACAAATCAGAGTGCAATTGAGTTTCAGAGTGCAGTTTAGGTTCTTCAATGCTTAGCTATATTGGAAGTTTCTAGGGTAATAGAAACGGAGTAGAAAATATACTTTACTACTATGAAAATAATATATGTACAAAATTTAAAGGGGTTTTAAATGAGGTATATAAACAGAGGAGAAATACACGAGTCTCGCTTTTAAAACGCACCCTGGGTGGGGTCGACCACCATACACATGAAGGGACAATGACAGATGGGAGGCTCAAATGACATTAAGCGCACGCGAAGCCCAGATAACATAGGCTTAAATGATGGGGGGAACTTGCACAGTACAAGAGAGTAGCGCGTTACGGTTAGTTTGAAATTTGGTCCAAGGGAGTAACCCTGCCTTGTTAGGGACGGCGTAGAGTCTAAAAGAATAGTCTCTTGGCGAACGACTATTAAACGAGTCGAACTTAAATCTTGCCTTCGCGATCAGAATACCGAATAGAGAATTTGACACGTCGCGTTCAGGTAACGGGTACCAACAGGAACGGGGTTAACTGTCTCGACTTCTAGTAGAATAGACGGAGCTTGGCGGTTTCTGCAAGGGTTCGCACAGAACTAACGGGAACAGGAAGATTGCAGATACTCTCGAAAACTGGGGACATAGTCGGTTACTGCTACCCAGCACTGGCATCGTATGTTTTATAGGGGTGAGACGTATAGGGTTCCGCTCCCCCTTGAGGGGGGAAGGTCCTAGTTGTCAGACTATTTGCCGGGCGAAGTGAACTTTGCCTGATTTTCCCTATCACAGGATGATCCTCGGTGGGACTCTTCGTACTCGTAAGCACATACGAGGGGCGGTCAATAAGTTTTGCAATTTGGATATAAGGAAACGAGATATGAGGAAAAGTGTTTTATCATTTTTTAATATAACTATCCTCGACTTCAATGCACTTGTGCCACTTGTCCCTGAGGCTTCGAATTCCCGACAGCCAGAAATCTCCCGACTGCTGTTCAATCCACTCCTGGATGGTGAGCTGGACATCTTCATCGTCCGCAAACCAGCGTCCAGGCAGTGCAGCCTTGAACTGCCATAATCTTCACGCTGAGTTTTGGGTCCGGAACTTGATGGGGGTCGGAGAGCCCCTGTGCTTTCAGGCTATGCTTTTGAGCTTGGTCTCAGGATACCGGTAATGGACCCACGAATCATCACCTGTCACTATGCGTTACTCGAATTTCGCCGGGTCTGAGTTGTAGAGGAACAGCAGCTCCTCCGAACTTTGCCAAGGTTGAAGTCGATCATGAGGCGTGAGGTTTCTAGGGACCCAACGAGCAGAGACCTTAATCATGGCCAAATTATCGTAGATGATGTTGATAACACTTGCATGTGATATTCCAAGTTGTCGCTCGATTTCCTCGAGCTTCACCTGTCGATTTTCGAGGATTATCCTCTCCACACAGAGCACATTGTCCTCGTTGGTAACGTCTGACGGGCGTCCTGGACGGTTTCATCTTCAAGGGACTCGCGCCCATGGCAGAACTCCCTATTCCAGCGAGCAATGGTTGCATAGCAACCTTGCCTTCTTTGTTAAAAAATTTGATCACAGCGCTGTGCTTAACCTTCCCTATTGTTAAAAAAATTGTAACTGACGATCTGCGATCAGCTACTGCTTCTTAAATAGATGAGGCAGGAGGGCGCGGCTGCAGGTCCTAACTTGTAATAACACCGCTACAAACAGCCATTCCCCTTCTTCTGTTTTGCCGTACCGATTCGCAAAGCTTATTGACCGCCCCTCTTCTCAAGCATCCGTTAGTTCGAGCCTTCAGCCCATCATGGCCTACTCTCTCTTTCCTTGCAACGCGCGACTGCGCGTTTTTTCTCTCTCTTTCTGACACTTCTTCATCCCCAGATGGAACTTCAGGGGAGGACTTGACTTCACAAAATAATTAATAGCTGATTGTACCTTATGAAGGTGAGACAATAGAGGTTAAGTTTAATGATACTTTGAAAAAAATTTCAAACGGAATAAAGATAAAAAATAGTGGAACTAGTGGGTTTGAGGTTTTTGTGCGGTGCATATATACAGATTATATAATAAAACAGAACGGTTGCCAAAAGATAGGTTTTTTCAATGATATATTTAAATGTGGCTCACTTGCCCAAGGATAGTGTCACTCTAAGGGTATATAAAGCTAACAATAAAAAAACAAAAAGAATTCACAATATACAAACAAAGAAAAAAGAAAGATAGGCTTTCCTACATTTTAGGGTTAAATAAAGAAATTTACTTTCCGAAAAAATATTAATACAAAAAAAAGGGAATGGCTCAGAATTAGTTTTGAAGAAGGTCTAAAGAGTTTATATTTAAACTATCTGCTATGCAGTTATCGGTACCTTTTATATAAAAAATGATGAATTTTAATTCCTGAAGGAACAAACTCCATTGCATTAAACGCCCGTTTTTATTTTTGATGTTGCTCAAGTAGGATAGAGGCTTAAGGTCTGTTTCCACTACGAATTCCTTGCAAGTAAATTCTTTTATATTTTGGGGATTCCACAAACGATAGCGAGCGCCTCTCTCTTAATCACTCATTATTTCTTTCGCACACGAGTAATTTTCGGCTGGCAAAAGCGACAGGGAAATTTTCGCCGTTATTCCCATACTGGAGAAGAACACATCCTATCTCATTATTACTGGCGTCGCTGCGAATGCCCAACGGTTTATCCGGGTTATGGAGATGGTGGATAGGAGCGGATGCCAGTTCTTTGAGGTGATCAAAGCTGCAATTCAACAACAGCGTCTAATCGATGCGTTCAGGGGCCTTCTTCCCCAAAGCTTGGCAGGGGGAGGGGGGATATAGACGCAAAGTTTAATATAAAGCAACGATTTGAACGAGGCTGAGCCCATGAAGGATCGCAGCTGTTTTTTGTTAGCGGGTAGGGTTATATCCACAATGGCTCAGATCTTCTCTTGCTTGGCAGCTAACCGATCTTTTTCGATATGGAAACCGAGGTAATCGATAGTGCTGAAAACGAAGTGGGACTTGCTGGGGACTATGGTTAACTTATGTTGCCAAAGTCTATAGAGAGCGGCTTGGAAGGTGGACAAGTGCTGATCCCAATCTTGGGTGGCCACATATACATTATTAAAATAGAAGATGGCGTTTGGTAGGCCTTTTAGAATCTTCATTATCATCCGATTATAGTTTGTGAAAGCCGTCAGCAGATCAAAGGGAAGTGACGGAACTGCATCATCCCCTTCTCAGTGGAGAACGCAATAAAAATATTCACTTCCTTCCTCTGGGGAATCTGATAATAGGCCTTGCACAATTCAAATTCTGAAATGAATTTGGCATTCTCAAAAAAGTTCAGGATTGGTTTATTGTGGGGATAGGTGGTGCATCGAATTCTATAACCAAATTTAGCTTCCTAAAATTGATACACATGCGATGAGAACCATTGGCTTTCTTAACCCTGACAACCGAGGAACAAAAGTTCGACTCCGAACGTTCGATGATCGGCAACCTTAACAATTTGGAACGGATGAGTTGCTGGGTAGTTAATTGAATGTTTTGCTCAAAATGAGTGGTACAACCGGCGATCTCGGTTATAAGGTCACCAAAGCGAATCGGGAGCCGTAGCAATTGATTCATTTGAAGAGAAGATAGCTGGTCTCATATCTTAATTTCCGCAGACGGGGAAATATTAGTGTCGGGCAAGACATGCATCGGCTATTACTCGGTCTTGCTCCACGCAGGTGACTTGAATTACTCAAAAGTGGTGTAGAGGGTATCTATATTCCACTAGGGACTCTTCGTCAATTGCCACTATCTGGTTCATGCTCACGCGTTGGAGGTACCGCTTGAGCATGTTAATATGCAAAGACTTTCTTCCTGAGGGGGTTTCAATGAAATAATCGAGGGGGCCACGTTTTTTGACTACTTGGTTGGAGCCCTTTCATCGGCTCAGCAATTTGTTGTTGTCCGTGGGGAGGAGTATCAAAACTTTTTCTCCTAGGTTGAATTTCCTTTACTTGTACTTGCCATCAAAATATGTTTTATACTGGTCCAAATTGATGTCGGCCTTCTGATACGCAATTTCGGCACCCTTATCCAGGCTTTGTCTCAAATCTAGTAGGGATGACTAAGAGGTCTGCAACTCTTGATCCAGTAGATTTGCTTTAGAATACTCAGGGTGCCTCTAACGTTTCTTCCATATAAAAGGTTAAGTGGGGCGAATCCTAACGTACGATGGGGAATTACAGGGTAAGTAAATAGAGCTACCGTAAAAAAAGGAACCATTCAGGAGATTGATCGGCACACAACTTTTTGAGACTAACATTCAGACTTCCACACATTCCATTCGCAGAGAAAAAAAAGGGTGGTAAATGAGGGCTTAATGATTAGTAATTTATCGAAGTAATCCATCAATTCGGAGGTAAATTGGCAACCACGATTTAATAGAATTTTCTTGGATAGGCCCAGACAGGAAAAGATGAAAATAAGAGCTTCGGCGCAGGAGATATTCTCAATTTTATTAAGGGGAACAGCCTCTGGGAACCTAGTGTCAAAATTGACGAGACTCAAAACATAGCTATAACTTTCGCTCAAGGGGGGTGCATTGGGCCGATTAAGTCTATAATAGCTACGCGAGAGAAGGTTTCAGACTTAGGGGTCCATTTTGAAAGGCGCATATTTAACTCTCCCTTTTATTGCCGTCTTTTGGTAATTGTCGCACGAACGACAATATCGCAGAATTTCGTTGGTAGCGCCTGGCCAATATAATATTTAAAGATCCTTTTGACGGTAATCGTGTAGCTAAAGTGTCCAGATAACATACTATCGTGAACAATTTGACAAAATGGACGGATGTGGGAGCGAGGTACATATAGGTTGCGGTACTCGGTATCGTTTTCCTCGGTGCACACGCGTTTTAGAAGCTCTTCCTTGATGAGGAAAGAAACAACCTTATTCCCTCTGATGGTTTTGCGTCATTTGTTGAGGGCCTTTTCTACAGGAAACGAAGACAATTGCATTCCCTCCTGACCTTTCGCAAAGTCACTGCTCATCGCACTCTGAAATTCGGGAAGAGTCGTAGGTTCCATAGATGTAGGGGCTTGAAGCTCTTTCTTCTCTCCGGAACGGGTAGTAACGGGTTGAGTCAAGTGGGCAAGATACCCGGGGGGACAGAACAATTAGGACCGCACGAAACCTGATCGGCACTGCAACGACTTCAGCCAAACCAGTAAAGAATGCGCACTCAATATAACAATTAACAATGGGTAATTTATTGGCGCGGTCCAAGTACTCATAGACTACGGCAAACGTATCCTGATCCGAAGCCACAGGGGAGAGTAGTTGATCCAAAACAACAATACACGTGCATCCTGTATCAGGGACGAGGGTGGAGATCAAGCCACCACTCACTGCTGTAGCTTCAAATTGGAGGACCCAATGGGTAATTCTATCAAAAAAAAAGTTTATCTGGTGGCCAGCGGTACTTAGCGGGTTTGAAGAAGTGTGAGCTTCATTTCTCGACGGTGGGTGCGCAGAAGTGGCACTGATTTGTTGCCCCGGGTGAGAAGTAGTGCTTCTGACCTGCGAGTTCTAAGGGCAATTGGTCTTTTCGTGACCCTCAATTCCACTGGAAAAAGAAATGATGGTCCTCCTGGGGAATAACGAAGCAGGCGGTTTGAGAGGAAAGGACTTGACTTCACGGTGGTCCGACGAGAAGATGGGTTGGGTTTGGCGAGCCTAGTCACCTTGACAAACCTGTCTCCACTTTTAGGAACAAATTTGTTCTTGCTTGCTTTGTACTTGTGAGATCAGGGTTCTGAATTCTTCTATTTTTCGGGTAGGAGTTGTGGGTAGCTGAGTAAATGTCTGCCTCTTCGATCCATTCCTTGAGAGTATGGCAATTCCGGCTCTTGACGAGGGACCTGATTTCGGAAGGAAGCAACGCAAAAAATTGGTCATTGAGGACGAAATCGACCGGAGATTCGTATTCATGAGATACTTTGGATGCATCAATCCAAAGATTAAAGTGACGCTGGAGGAAGTAGCCAAACTGACGAATGGTCTGGTTTGATTGAATGAGACAATGCTTAACTTTAGCTCAGTAGAAGTCCAGGGGCATATTATAAGCGGTGAACAGCTAGGCTTTTAATGAAGAGTAAGCAATCGTTGCCTCTGACGGAAGGGAGATGAAAATATCTTTGAGTTGTTAACTCAGCATGGGCAATAATTCTGAAACGCCGTCCATCTCGACGTCCCAATGCCTCATATCGAAATCTTCTCGAAGTGACTGAGATAAGATGCAAAGTCTTCTCCTTCTTTGAATAAGGTAAGTTTTACAGTCGCTCGCTAACTGCGTTGTGTCCTATCAGGAGATTGCGGAATTTATGGAGAACGTCTCGTTCCTAGTCCGGCACATCTTCAATTCGTGGGGGGCGAATCCTTTCTCTTTCTTCGCGTTCGTTTTCTATTTCTTTGGCTCTTTCTCTTGTCTTTTCCTTATCGATTTAGGCTATTAGGTCTTTGCCTTGAGTCCGAGGGACTCAGCGTGGACTTTGCAAATCCCAAACAAAGACATGTGACCGGTTGTACACGAGGAAAGCGGCAACACGAAAAAAATTATTCCACTACAATGTATATGCTGGGATTTCTAGTAACCCACGGATTAAACTGAGACTGGGTTTTGCTTCTCCCAACGAAATTACAAATAACAAAAGGGAAAAAACACTTGCAGAAAATAATGCAATTAATTCGCAAGGTGCGGATTCTATCTGTATGATAACTCGGGAAAAACTTTTGGGGACGAGATATAACCCAAATCATTCACTGTAATTTAGATCAAAGCTACAGCACGCCTAGTGACATCTATACCAAGAACAATGCAATTTCTTAATCTAGATTCAACTTACAGCAATCGAAATGAAGCCTTGAAGGACAGCAATTCATTTTCGTGGAGGAATGAAATAATGGCGATGCATGGTTACGCAAAATAAATTAACAGAGAAAAATAATAAATGGGAACGGGAATATTACAATTGTGCAAGCAGGAATTCTTAACCTTCTGATATCCAGAACCAGGATCAAGGTGTGTCTTGTATCTATCTCTCCTTGAAAGAGCTGACCGCACACGTCCTTTCTCGCTCTCTCTCTCTGATAGTGGACAATATATTAGAACTGCCGCAAACAAACTTATAGAGAGGAGTTTAGCAAATGATGAGACAAAAAATCGTACTTTGATTAATTATCGTTAATTGATGTATTTGTTTTGAATTTTTTCTTCAATTCTAATAAAGCCTGATGTGTTAAGTACACTTTTGAAATATTCTTGAAATAATTTTCGTAGATTCGCATAATTAAGACAGCCCCAAGAATCTAAATTGCTTATATTGATAGTAAAGTTAAAATAAGTTTATCGCTATTTTTCATAAAAATAGGAAATTTGTATTCGCAATTATGGCTAAAAAATTGAAACTAAAACCTATAAAAAAAACACATCTGAAGTAATTGCAACGATTTAAGGGTTTTTTCATGGTATTAGGAGAGAAAAGATAAAGGTTCTTTATACAGACCATGAATGAATGAAAAAGGAGAGTTTAGAGGGGTCAGATTTCGAGAATCTTGCTCCTTTTAATATACCTATATATATAACATGCAAATTTACGGCATTGCTATATTCAGGAAATCATCGGAAACTCTTTGTGTCTTATTAACATGACAGGGTAACATACTTCAATCCATCTCATTTCTGAAGCATTAGTTTTGCTCAGAACTTTGAGTAATGATGTTGTGTGCTACTTCCCTATGCTAGGTAGTAATATTTATTCTGCTTTAATTGAAATGAGAAAGAATAAAAATTTGTGAGACGAGGAAATCTGGTTCAATAAAGATTTTCATGCGTTATGAATCGGAAAGAAATTGATCCCAAAATCAAACTTTCCCCAGAAACTATTGGTGGTTTAAATAATAAAATATATAACTCTTTAGCTTTGTACTAAAAATAAATAGAAGAATATAGCAGAAAATAGAAAACTACATTGAAAATAAAGCAAGAGAGAATGAGTGCTACAGTCTAAAATTTCCGAATTAACAAAAATTTATTTGGAAATACTTTTAGATTAGTCAACTTAACGATAAAAAAAATGTCTTAATATAAAGAAAATATAAACATCCAAAATCTAAGAAACAATAAAGTATATCAAATTAAAGTAAAATTTAATAAACAACCTAGCACAACACCTTCATTACTTTTTTCATCAAATAGTAAGGATGGGAATTAGAGATCAAGGCGAGATCAAAGATGAAAATGTGATCCGATATTTCTAAAAAGATTTTAAACTTTATACGTTAGAAATTTACCATTTTCCCACATATCTCAGCAGGCTTCAATTCTATCAAAATTACTCAATCTCCAGCTTTTTTACATCACATTAAATAAATGTCCACCTATTATATTTCGACATCAATGGCCCTGATTCAGAGAGGTTTTTCTTCCTCTAGCCTGCATTACAAAATACCCGTCACACTCGTCACGAATATCTTAACAAAATAGACAATGATAACTCTTATACAGTTTGACACATTTTAGTTTTACCATATAAATATGTGTTTAAATTGTAGTATTAATAAATGGGGCCGAACTTGGTGGCTAGTTCGTGCTCCAGACGAGATCTGAAAGCCACACCCACGCTGTCGACGAAGTTCTACCTTGCTTGCCTAGACGCCTTTGAAGGAGGATTTTAACTCGTGGACATTGGAGTCTTTCCCTGAGAAAGGTCAAGAATTTCGTGGCTAAGATGTTCCTGTAACCTGCTTCGGTGAGCCTGTAACCGGCCAAGTATCACACCGGTGGCATCTTCTCGACATTGGAATCCACGAGGCCGAACCTTATGACGGATGTCCCGTGCATGGGTGTGGACAAGTAGCGGAGCTCGGAGAGATGGTGGTTGAAGCTTAGCAAATAATCGTTCTGTTTCATGATGAGCGGATCCAGCTTGAAGAGTTTTTCATCAGAAATAAATGAGAATTCGATTTCCATCACTTCAATTCGTTGTGGAGGCGAGGACAGCGCTCCTGACGTTGTTCTTGCAAACAATCGGTTCACCGAGGCCTTTCAACGTACTGTTAGGATCTTGCTGTCCTGCTTCTTAACGGAACTGGACAAGAGCGCTGCAAAGATCATCTTTTTCGCAAAGGCATTCCTTTTGAGCTTTGAAGCACTCTCGAAGGCTTTTCTCACAACCAGCGGTTGACAACTTGAGATCTAGATACTTGTATGAGTTCGATCTTTGACGTTAATGTGCCTCTCCACAACTGTGTGTAAGTCATCTAGATAATGTTCAGCCGTTGGCAATATCTTAGTTGTTGAATCACGAGGGCAGAAGAAGAAGAACTTTAAGTTTTCTTTAAGTTTGTTTGACGGAATTTTTCTTTCACACAAATAAATCTCTCGAAATATATAAAACGTAACATAATTTAGGCAAAAACCAGTACTCACTCCTCCAGTAAGGATTCATCCCGTGAAAGAAGGCCCGGAGCATCCATCCTCAAAAATTCTCTCCATTCCCGCCAATTATAAACATTATTATCTGATTCCTCTCAAAGATAAATTCACTTAAGAAACTTTGCTTTTATCACCTTCCCAACCATTGTCACTGACTGACACTTAACCTTTCATATTTCTTTCATATCCTTACTTCGAAACACCACGGTTAATAAATACATACATTTGCGGAGCCATGGCTCACTCTACTAAAAATATTTTCGCATTTATTAAGGCTCTTATCATCCCAAAAGCTTACGTGCCTTTTGAATTTTTTGCTCTCGCAATCTGTTTTATATGTATCATAATAATATATAATGCATACTAAACAGTCCAAATATCGTCCATGTTAAAGTGTAGCACAACAGTAACGGATATCTAAGACCCTCTCCATTCTCACCGCCAAAGCCAAATACTATGATTTAACCTCTTTCACATTCGTTTTTAGTAACATTTCTGACACAATGTTCTAAAGCTTTTGATCAACATTTCTTATTCCTCTCACACAGTCATCAATACCAGTTCCAAAGTAAGCCAATATAAGTATTTAGATCCATCTCTCACCATTGGTTATCATTCTCTCTTCCTTCTTACTGTACTACATCCATATTGATATTGTACAGAAGTGGCGACATCAGATAAACCTTTCTTACTACTCAAGTATCTCGAACCATTTATCTACATATTCTTTTCAATAACGCAGGCTTAAAATCTAATATTAAGTCAAGGCAAAAAATTTCTGTCTTATATATAATTTTACATTTCCATTCGTTTTTTTTTTAATTTACGTGATAGCAATAAATATTATATTTAACTAAGTGCAGTTTTATTATAAACTCCACCTTTCAAAAATAATAAGAAAAAACACTGCCTTCTTTTGGGGGGAATCCAAAATCGCTTTCTGGTCTGCTTCCTGTAAGAGATGAGTTTCGGGACCTGGAGCTTTTCTCTTTGTAAAAAAGGGTAAAATGATAAAAAATATTTTCTTTTAAAAATAAAGGTTAGAATATTTTTTACTTCCAGAAATGCTTGTTTCCAAAGAAAAGTGTGCAATCATTGTTCGCTCTGATACCGTCAGATGAATACGTCTGTTCGAAGGCAAATAGCTACGAATGATCACCAACTTGACTTCCTGGTAATGTTCCAGTTCAAGAATCTGGTTGATTCCATGCCAAGCATCCACACGATTGAAAAGAAGCATGAATGTACGCTTCAGCACACATATTAGGGAAGAAAACTTTTGACACAAGGGTCAAGTCTAGAAGGGCTGCGAAGAAGCCTCATCTCACTAAGAAGAACTTTATGGATATGCTTTACTTTTGTAGAAAATATAAAGAATATATTGTTAAAAACTAGAACAATATGATATTCTGTGATTACGCAACCTTCCACTTGTATAGAGAATCTGGAATATACCTCCTTACTAGGAGAAATTTGAGCATTTCCAAAATCATGTATCGTATGGAGAATGAAGCCTGTGGCTGCTTCCCATCTAAGAGAACTGTAACACTAACTATTTTCCCCAAGAACACTTCCATAAACTCAATATGGTAGAAAAACCTGCTTCATCGGCAGTTTTTTCCTAAAGGTTAGGACCAAATTGCGATTGATGATTTTATTTTTCAGCATGATGATGCACCAAGTCACGAAGGTAAAGCAATACTAGATTGAATCCAATGGATTTTTGTGGGCAATAATAAAGTGGCTGTTTATAAATAGTATCCATCTAATTGTAAGTAGAAGTGGGTGGTTTTTGGACCTAAATGGAGCAATATCGGGCAAGATATCATCACAAAATTTGACTTCTATTATGCCAAAAAGAATAGAAGCAATCCTGTAGAAGAAGGAATCTCATTGTAAATATTAACTGCCCGCATCAATTGGCTCTATTTAATAATAAAATGGGTTGACGCTCTAATTTTTGTATTTTTGTACCTTAAAATTCTAATTCAGTCATAGCAAACATGCCTTATAATTAGTTCGATTCATATTCTTATATTAAAAATTACGGTAACCTCCAAAATGTCGCCATGAATTCATGTATATGAGCCCCAAGCTGTCCAAAAGATAGTTTACCACTCACGCTTTACTTTCATGCCACTTGCCAAATTGCTTCTTTAAATACGTGATCATCCGCTTTCTCTAGATTCATGAACACAACATTCACACTACACCTCTGCCTATTGTTTATCAGCTGCTGTCTTTTTTGCAAACACTTTGACAACAAACACTTTAAGCGCTTTAAATCTCCCTAATTTTTCATATATAAATCCTATTATCTTTCCTTTACCCAAAATAATTTTTTTCTTTACATTTTACCAATATCTATCAACACGCTATCTTCCTGTAGTTATTGCATTCTCCATCTCTATTTTAATATTATACAAAGGCACTACTGATTTATCCGTAATTCGTCAATTCGTCAGACATTTTTCTAGTTTCAAAGTCCCTGCACCACGGTTACCAGTCACACTTCTTAACACAATCACCACCCTTTTTTCATCCCTAGGAACTATATGGTCTACCTTTCGTGCCATCTCACTTTTCACATCTCTCTCATCATTAATAATTTTGTCCATGCAGAACTTTTTAATAAAAGAAATATCACGCCATTTATAGCCATCAACCAGATCATATTTATATTTGCTTTGAATTCCATAGCACTTTATGCAACTGCTCAAACGATCCTCGCCATTATTTTTAACCTCATTGCTCACAAATACTCTGCCATACTTGTACTTGATCTTTACACAGTTCTTGTTTTTCTCTTACCTTCTAAATTCCTTTGAAAATAGATTGTTGTTTCCTTAACGATTTTCACTTATTTCTTTTCGAAAGTTTCATTTTCCGTTTTCCAATTCATTTTAATCACTTGTTATGCTTTCTTTATCATCTCCTTGTTACAATCATCCACAACTCGAAGTATCATAATTTGCACTATTAAGCTTATGCAATGACTATTCGCTTTCCATTTCTACTATGCTTCACATTGTCATTCGAGTATCATTAAACTTGCTTCTTCTTCCCAGATATGGCACACCCAGCCGAAGTCCATGCACTATATACTTATTCCCTTTTCATTATATTGTTGGATATTTGCTCTTATTTTCGTGTTTACCTTTAATAGATCTCAGCTACACACAAGTATTATATCCTACTCTCCACTTTCTCTCCGATTCAATATAATTTTACTCTGTTTTTTTTTGTCTTTTCAGCCTTTAACATGGCTTCTTAAACTTGTTCCATTTAATAGACTCTGAAAAAGCGAAATTACGTAATCAGATATTCGCATGCTCATATTGCTCTCATCTTCCTTATCAAATTAAATTGCTTAGCAATTATTACTGCCTCTATTATTAAAAAACTTTCGCCTTAGTCCATTTAATCTTCAATGAGGTTTGATTGAAAATATAAGAATATTAAGGCTTTATACGAAAACTATTCTCATGCTGTAAAATTTGAAAACTAAAGGTTAATAGTAAAAACATTTTGCTTAGTGACTATAAGCTCTTAAATAGAGAGAAATAAACTTTGGATAAAATTTTGACCACTCTTCTTTGAAAACGTCCATTCAATTGGGTCGAGGTCTGGTGCATGTGATAACCATCAGAAAGTAATAAGAGTCAAATCCCTGGTACAGAGACCAATAGCGATGGGAGGAAGGGAAGCGTAGGGCATCGAATGCTGTTGGTTGGGAAGTCTTTGAACTTGTTGCCGCTTGGTTCAGTTACATTTTCTCGTTGACTGTGCGATTGCGTCATTGGTAGTTTCGTTTTCTAACTAAAAACCTGGATTTCTTGAAAGTAGGTTGCAGGTTCGACACGTTCACTAGGTGGAAACTTCGCAAAAAAGCAACGGAATTCAAAGGAAAATTATTGGAAGTATTTCGATGAGTCTACTCCATCACAAGAACTTGTTTCCTGCTGGATTCGAGTTTTTCAAACTCCAAAACTCAGCTGGAAGATGATCATCGGTCTAGAAGTTCCTGACATCCGTGAGCCAAGCAACAACGGTCTGTGCTCTTTGCATAATTTACGATGATCCAACTGTTACTCTTCGATTGTTATATTTAGAGCTTAGGTTAAGTTATGGAAGTTCACATTGCATCCTTCGTGAACATGCTCAATGGATACTCCATTTTCTAAAAGAGGAGCAGAAGAGTGAATGGGTGCAAATTTGTTGTCTCTGGCTGGCTGAATTCAAATTAAATGGCATGAAATGGTTTTCAGATTTTGCTACCATAATTGAGTCTTTGAATTCTTTCATTATCGGCAGAGAGAAGCAGTCAAACGTGATGTGACTGAGTGATGAAGAGCCTCGAACTCAGATTTTGAAGGAAAGATTTTTCAGCAGGCAGCGCCTTTTCACCATCTTCCTCAATTCTCAAGTATCAATATGTGTGGATGTGGTGCCTCAGTAGTCTACTATCAGAGCCAAGTACTACAGTTATCAATTCCTTTCTCAACTCCTGCAAAATCAGGCCTAGTCATCACCAACCCGCCGCCGATCGCACGTTTTGCTGCATCACAACAATGCTGCACCACACAAATCACGTCTCACTGTGCAATTGATGGAGAAGCATGGTGTCCTGGCTTACGGCCGATTACGGATGTACGTTTGATTCGTACATGAGCCAATTCGTTTCACTTTTCGCTAAGAGTGCTCTAATTTAAGTCTTTAATCAGGGAAGCTTCGTATTTTCATATATCTATTTCAAGTGCTGCGTTTGAGGATCTAATTAAACAACTCCGACAAAATATATTTGAAATCCATAAATGAACGAAATATTCAAACTTTAAATACATAAATTCTATAGCAAGAGGGTCTAATAATCATTAACACTACAAATGAGTAATAGGAGATGGTTGACGCAAAAATCACTTCTAATACACGAGATTTAATCTCAATTAATGCTAGTTCTTAAGTCATTTAAAATTGAAATAGTCTGGCTATGATGACCAGGTTGAAATAATTCTGTTACGAGTACACTTTCGCATGGAATGGGAAATAACAAAAATTATTAAATTTGCTATTCGTTTTACCTTCACCTCAAAGTGTGTCGACAGTGTGTGAGTTGGTCTGCGGACATCCTCGCTAAAGCGAAGATTGTGGGGAAAACCGCTGATGCTTCTCACTAGGTGATAGAGGCACGTGGCGATGCTTCTCTCGAGGTGAAGATGTAAGTGGGGTGAGCATGGATGAATGGAAGTTATCCTGATCCCTGTGTTACCGATTACGACTTCTCGATGATGAGATCGTTTCAAATACTTTGAATTTGTCGGATTTTTTTATTCCCAATGAGCCTCAGTGGGACTAAAAAGTCCACACACTCCCTCGCTCCATTCATTGTTGGGAGTCCGTATAATTGGAAGGGGCGGGATGCACCACTTCGTCCCCTTTAAGTAGATCTCTCCTTTTTCAAAGAGAATATAGAAACAAGATGAATCTCCAATAGTCTATCTCAACCTGTTTGGTGCCTATCAGGATCGTCAGAAACAGGAGTTATCTTTAATCAGACTGACAACCTGCTGATCAAGTCCCGAGGGGTAGGGCTCACTGAGTCATCGCTACCCAGGGCCAGTCTTCTCTTCCCCAGGCCAGGTGGAAACAGGAGAGATCTCCAATCAGTCCACCCGAGCCTGTTGGCACCCCAGCCAGGAGCAGCAGAAACAGGAGGTATTTGCAATCAGTCTACCGGTCCGTAGCAGGGTTGGTGACAGAGGCAACCACGAAGCCTTCCCTGATTCCTTCAGCAGCTATCGGCAAAAAGGAGAGTTGAGTCAAGGTGATTCTTCTCTGGGCAGTCTTACTTCAGCTGGGTGGGTATGGGGTGGGGTTCCGTTTAGTAGAGCCCTGATGACGTGGATGTGCTGTATAACGTGTTAGGGCACTTTTTAGCGGGCTTTGAAAAGTACCCTTTTCACGGTTTTGGAGTCTCTTACAGTTGACTTTGCCCCCTTTTCCAGGATGATATAGCTCTTTAAACCTTTCAAGCTCAAACGATGATGATCATACCATCACTATACCAATGATAGTAAAAAATGAAATAAAATGAAAAAAGAAGTGGGAGACAAACAACCTCTCTTCAAGACACGCCTGTCGCCCCCATTCGCCCTTATGGAGAGGCCAAGGAGGGGGTTAACGGCCCGATACTCCCTTCTACTGACACTGTCTAGAGCCAAAGTAGGCTCCAAGCGCTGTGAGTACGGGGGTTAGGAGTAAGAGGGAGAGGAAGAAGAAAGTTTTAGAATAAGAAAGCACTTAAAATAGTAGGAGACAAAAGTCAATTTAGTTAGTCATGGGACATACGGCTTAACGTGGAATCGGAACAACGATGTGTAGCTTGTTTCTAACTATAACTTTGCAGTTTATCGTGCCCCTATCCACGTATCTACCCTAAGTCTCGTGTGCGATTGTGATAGTAAAAAAGAATAGATGTTGAAGGCTGAATGAAGTAAGAGGTTTGCAAAGAGATGCTAGTGGCTTGATATCAGGATTATCTCAGGCCAATATAGGTAATTATATTTAGCGTGATAAAGTTAGAAAACTTGTATTTGCGTTAGCGCCCCGCATTGCTGTTTTTTTTGGTTGTTTTTGTATATGTATCTATTTTTAATATGTCTAAGTAGCTTTTGTATTTATGAGGCGTTTAAATCGTTAATAGTAATTATTATTACAAAAAACTGGTGTATTTTTCTATCTCTCTATCTATTCTTTCGTATTCCTATCCTAGTTATAAGAGACTATATGCTATTTTCTGATGATGCTTTGGTTATTTAATTGTTCTTAGACGTCGTCGAGTATTATTCTTCTTCTCTTGTTGTAGATTTCTTCTTTGTCCTCTTCTCCTCCTTCTACTATAGTTGTGAAACTTGAGAATAATCTGTGTGATCTCCATCTTTCTCTTTGGGCAATTTGGTAGGTTAATTCAACTACTACTTCATTCTGTGTCTTTTCTATGAATCTCTTTGCTCTTTTTTGCAATTTTTCTGTTTAGTGGCTTTATCTTTGCCACCCTGTGGAGGTCTCATCTTCTTCTTCTATCTCCTCTTCTAGTGTTTGTTATTTAGTATATGGCTTGGTTTTGAACTTTCTGGAGTCTTAATAGGTTGCTTCTCGAGATCGTGTACATCGCTATGGTTTGATAAATAATCGGGGACTGTACTCTGGCTTGATAAATCTTCCTCTTGTTTTTCTTTCTTAGGGTAACTAACTTGTACAGTGATGCCAGGCCGCTTTTTCCTTAATTTACCCTCTCAGGTATGTGCATTTTATAACCTAATTTCATAATGGTCAGTCCAAGAGCCTTTCATTCTTGTTCGTATCTCTAGCTCTGTCCTCCTACATATACACCTGAGATGCTCCTCCTGTACACGGGTACCATTTTAAATTATCCCTGTTGATTTTAATTTTCAATTTTTTTTCTTTTCTAGTATTGCTTCTTATCTCTTCTGCAGTCATCTTAGCTTGCATTGGTCATGTCCTGAAGGGGCAAACTATGATCTGAGTGACGTCGTCGGCAAATTGGATGTTCAAGTAACCTTTATTTCTTGGTGTTGTTATATCTGCTGTATGTATTGAATAGAGAAACGGACTCAGGGTAAGCCCGCAGTGAGCTCGAATATTTCTCCCTGATGTCGTCCTATTTCCACATAAGCACGTCTCTCCATTACATAATCACATAAAATCCTTTCGATCTTGTTCATTGGTAATTTCACTATCTTTAGTTGAATACCCTCTTGCCATACTTTGTTGAATACCTTAGACAGGTCCCGAGATAAGATGTCTGCGCTTATTTTTTCTCTCTTTGCTTTTGCTATCTTTTCAAGAATGAATCCAAGGGCCATCTCCAAGCTTTTGTTTTTCCTGAAGCCAAATTTGCAGCTGTTTCTCTAACCATTATCATTGAGGAGTTTGGACAGTCTGTTATTAATTAGTTTTTCCAATACCTTACCGATAAAATCTGGTAGCAAGGTAGTTACTCACTTAATGGGGTTTTCTCGCATCTGGTATGAATATCATTATTACCACTTTCAGTCCAGCAGGAAAGTATCCCTTGTTCAAGCACGCATTAATACGTTTCGCACTCCGTCCAATATTTTCGGGCTGCTTCAAGGTAATTTAATCTGGTGAGTCCCGTTTTGCATGGGGCTCTCTGTCTGAAGTTCATTATCGTTACTTTTAATTACTTATACAGAATGATTGCCTCTATTCCTTTATTATTGTTTCTCCTTTCCTCGACAGGATGGAAGGGGCATGTCCTTTCTATCTCTCCATTGAGTTCGTCGACGATCTGATGTTCTAGTTCAATGTCATAGTGCTCTTTCTCTTCTTCGCTAAATTTCAATACATTTCTCCAGTGCTCTCTGAATAATGCCTCTATTTCTTCCTCATCTTCTAAAATGTTGTTCCCTTCATCCTTAATTTATATTTTATCCGTTGCTGTCTGTGTCTTTAATCTGTTAATATGTTTTCAAATTTCCTTGGTGATGTTTCCGTATCTATTTTCTTGATGTGTTGATCCCATTTTTCATTCTTATTTCGTTAAATTAGTGCTATTAGTTCTCTTTTCTGTCTCCTGAGTGCGTTGTATGCTTCCCTTGATGATCCGAATCTTCTTATATTTTCTGCCGCCCGGCCGATCTCGTTGCTCAAAGCCAAATTTTATAGGGGCCACCTAAATTGTTTAATGGTTTGGGACTACTTAATGCGGACAGCCCCCTTCTCTGCCCTTTTAATTTCTTATCTTCTCCTATCCAACTCCCCGTTGATTTCCTGTAGACTGACTTCCCAGAGCGGGCGGGTCAGGTACGTCGGAAGTAATTCTTTGTACTTATCCCAATCCACTCTATGGTACGCCTTCCATTTCTTCGAAGGGATTTGTATAGAATTCTTGTTTATATGTATTAGAGTCGCAGTGTGGTCACAGCAAGAAACATCCACTGGTTTCATAAAATAGTTAAAGAGGAAATTGAAGTTAGCCAGGCAGATGTGTGGTTTTGTTGCGTGTTCTCTTCGTAATTTTGTAGGAAAATCAAGTCCTGTCTTTGCAGTATACGTCTATTTATAAGCGTGTTAAGTTGTCTTTCAACTCTGTTTGTATTTCTATACCCAGAAGCCCCGCAATGAGCGTTTAAATCGCCCACAATAATGATAGGTATCCTATAGTTTAGTAAGGTTTTGAACCGATAATTGGAAGCGCAATCTAAGCCTTCCAATTTTATATGTTTCTTGTAGCGTTTAGTTTGCCCTTAAAAATTTGCCACTCCATGATTGGCAAATTTTTGTAATACTTATGTTCACGTAGAAACACTATATATAGTGTAGCAATTTGTGAATAATTCCATTTTTTTTCATTCCATGAAGATGATCTAACACTTTCGAAAGCCATTTAGGAATAAAGAATGTTATTCGCGGGTGTTTTTTCTTGCATCAAAGACCCTGTTAAAAAACTTGTGAGAAATATTAAGAAAATACAAGTAAAAATTGATAACGATGCCACAGCTGTGAACTTCAATAGTACATTCATACAACATGGCCTTATACCTAAATATATATAAAAGTTCTTTCAACAAGGAAGCTCAAGCTTTGTCAGGCGATAGTGGCCATGTTGTTAAAGCGACATCTGGCAACCTCACTGTGAACTGTTGTGTAGTACTTGGCAAGTCAGGATGGAAGTCTCTAGCGTTGAACAGCGTGTGCAAATAATCAAATGTTATTATCAAAATCAGTGCTCCGTTCGACAAAGGTTCCGCACAAAAAAAATCATCTTCGCGACCACGCCCATTTTTGGATGAATGGATTTGTGAAAAAGCAAAATTGTTCGGTTTGGGATGAAAACAATCCACATGATATAAAACAGCACCAATTGCATCCCAACAAAGTCACTGTTTAGTGCAGATTTTCGTCTAACGGTATCATCGGTCAGTATTATTTTGAGAACGAAGAGGGGATTACCATAACCCTCAACGGCGAGAGCTACCGATCGATGATAAGCAACTGGTTGTGGCCTCAACTGGATACTATCCTGATATGGCCTCAACTGGATACTATTCCTGATATGGATACTGACGGCATGTGGTTCTAATAAAAAGGCGCTACAGATCGATGATAAGCAACCTCTTGTGGCCTCAACTAGATTATATGCCTGATATGGATACTGACGACATGTGGTTCCATCAGGACGGTGGCGACGTCAACTGGCCACCGAGATCATGCCATTAGATTACTCTCTTTGGGGGTACCTTAAATTTCAGTTCTATGGGAATAATCTGCAAACAGTTGATGTCCTCAAAGTCACCATAACGAATACCATCCAGCAAATTCAGCCAGATTTATGAGACAAAGTCATCAAAAATTGGGCCGCCCGAATACGTTCCAACAAGCTAAGCGGCGGCGGACATTTGAACGACGCCATATTCCACACTTAATGCCATAAAATAAATTGAGTGCATATATCACAGAAAACTTGTTTTATTTACATTTAAAATTTGAGCGATCTTATTGAAAGACCCTTTATATATATATATATATATATATATATATATATATATATATATATATATTTATATATATATATATATATAAAAGAAAGAGAAATTTGACTCAAAGGAGCAATGAGAAAAGAAACATGAGTTTTTTATAGGTAAGCGAAAAGGGCATTAGAAGAGCATTAGAATCAATGAGAGCAGAGGGCGGCACAATGAAGGCAATCATATACCGAGAAGACAAAAATAACGTCGTGGGAAAAAGTTTTGAATTTTCTGGTCAGGACTCGAATCCAAGTCTGTTCATTGCCACGACTGTCTGGTGGGTGGTTCTCACTTGCAGAGCATCTGACAGGCAATCACCAGACCCGGGTTTAAGCCCTGGCCAGGAATTTCAAACCTTTTTCTCTGGCGTTATTTCTATGTTCTCGTTATTGGGTTGCCTTCATTGTGCTGCCCTCTGCTCGCTTTGATAAGTGTTTTTCTAATGTCATTTTCTCTTTCCTCTAAGAATTCCTGTTTCTTGTCTCATTGTTCATTCGCGTCCAATTTCTCATTCTCTTTTATTTTGTTATATACTCTGCAATACAAAGATTCTGCATCCTTCTTTCTGTCTTCAAAATTGTTTTGAAAGTCAGAAAATAAATATGGCGTAAGCCCTGTGGTAGAGAACGAACTTGGCCAGATAAAGAAAGCCAAATAACTGTCAATATCACGTAAATGGACAAAGCCAAGAAGGAAATAAAATACGAATCTTGTTGTTACTGAACGAACCAATATCGGGGCTGGATATTGTAGGCCGTCATCCCAATCTATGTCGCCCATGACACCACCTTAACTTTTACACAATAGCACACACAAAGGTGATATTTTTAGTTCACGACCGAACCCATTGTAAGATACGCAAGATAAATAAAATGTCGTTATAAACTGTCAGACAAAGTGGAAAGAGAAATCGAACTAAAAGGGGTAGAAAGAGAGCAGTAGGGACATAGATTGCAATAATCGTCGATCATAAATCCCAATTTTTCGACCTTGTATGTGCTCAGGACGACATGTAGAATGAAGGGGCACATCATAAATGCGCAATTTAAGAATTGGCGCCTATCGGCTGCTCACTTTCCTTCTAAAATTGTGCATTATTTGTTCTACATCATTTCCTATTAGGACTTAATATTTCTTTACTATTTCCCAGTTCCTGTATTTTGGTGAAATGATATGATAATTGAATATTACCAAGAGCTAACTTTAAGGCTCGCGGAAAATTACTTTAAAATAACATACCCTCTATATGCCAATAAATATAAGGTTTACTTAACACCGTAGAAAATAAAACAAATTTGAACTCAAATCAACACAAGCAGAGTACCCAATAAAGACTGTTTATTCATATAACTCCGATGGTCAAGATGTCACAAAATCAACTACTGGAAGGAAACTCGATTATGAGTACTAAATTTGAATCCAGATGAAGAAACAGAAAATACCAAACAAGGAAACAAAATCAAAGTTAATATATCACAACAAAAAAGAGAGCTAAATAAAAATATGTTATAGCATGAACTTAAAAGTACCTAAAAGAATTTAAGAATAAAGCGTAAATTAAATTTGGTGATTGGGATCACATATTAATCAGGAGGTATCTCATGTCCTTTGGAGATTTAAATTATTCTTTTCCACCTATACCTACTGAGAATTTCCACTCTGGCTAATCTCTAACCTTCCTGTATAATTTCATTTTTTATTCCTATACGATTACCCTCTCCGATACCTCGCTCCGTGCTCCCTGCCTAAGCACTTCTCCTTCGGTCACATTGAGCTGAGGACAGAGAAGTGTATGGATTCTCTGAAAGAGCGACCGAATCCGTTGAAACCGCAAACGCCCATTGCTCCTATGGTTTTTAGCTCAAGAGAGGTCAAAGGTGCAAACATTCCCAGACATAGGCTAGCCATTTACCTTAGTTGATGGCCCCCAGAATGTTTATTCAGTTCGAAACCCTGTCGGGAGACGACTCCCCCCTCCATTGTTCTCGGTTATCATCCCCCAGTGTAAAGTCGAAAACGAAAACTATCACTTCCTGCTCCTTAGGCGCCGTGAGACGCCCGTTACTTGAGGCTATTTACACGGCTATATAACAAGTCTCCCATGGGACGCCAGATGTCCTACGCCTCCCCTATTAACCCCACCTTTCGCATAAAACCGACGTATTTATGCGAGCGAGACCATTGACTGGAAGCGAGAGTTTCTTCCAACATTTGTCCTTCAGATTGTTCCCCGTTGGGTCGCCTTGTCAACGCTTGTGATCCCTTGAGCGGATCTTACCTTCGTAATTTATCTGGTCAAAGACGGATTACTCTCCTTCGCTATTTCGAATTTCCAAGGAAGTCCGAGAAGTCCTTCCGTACAGATTCCCATCTGGTCGCCGTGCCGATACCAGACCCTGGAGCGGATTCCCCCTCCCCCCTCACTCGTGATTCCCATTCGGAAGACAACTTGGAACCTGATCTACACTCAGCTCCTGCTCTACGAAGTCCCACCGATGCGTTGACTAGTAACGCCATTGAATTCGCCGTGATTTTTCATATTCACATTTATTTCTTGCCCGGCTGTATTAACCGCTGGTCACTTATTCCTTAGATTCTGTGACCAATAATAACTCTATTATTTACTCGAATATTAAAGATTATTTTTGTAAGAAGTTTTTCTTTCAATAACTCCTGAGCTGAAACGGTAATCTCGATTCCCCCCTTTTATTGTCCAACCTTAGGTTAACGCACTCGAATATAAATTGGGCACAAGCCATTAGCCAGCACTTGCCGAACTTGTTGAATAACCGTGGGCCCGACTCTGTATAGAGCGTGACACCACCGAGTCGTTTCTTGAACCCCCCCATCGCCCTTGAACGTAAGAGAGGGACAAAGAGGATGAGGAGTTGTTAAGCAACACTTTTCACTCTTTAATAAAACGTATCCTGAACTCTGCGCTCCTTAAATCACTTTGTAATACTTCGATTTTTGCTCTTTACCCCTTTATCTCTCTTTAACTATACAACTTCAATTTTTCCCCTTTACACATTCTTTTTTAACAAATTATATTGAAATTTAATGTAGATTCAGTGCTCTCTGGTTAGCACTTAACTTTGAGACTATTAGACGCGTTGATTTATAATATTTTTTCTACTTGTTTCAAAAGAAAATATATTTCTTTTTATGTTAATTACGAGTATTTGGGAAGTGTGATTATTAAACATTACCTTTTTGGACTGTATTTAATATTTTATTCATAAATTACACTAGAGCTAAGAACCTAATTTTGTAGGACTCAAAACGTGTCATACTGTCAGAGAGAGAAGGTTAATCCCCCCTACTCCCGCCAATAAAACCCAGCGTCTACCCGTGGTAACTGAGAAAAATGCACTAACATGCCCAGACAGCGTCAAGGGGTCAGCGAGAATTTCGCGTGGTCTGATGACCCAGGCACTCTTATCAAGAATGGTCGGGTTAGTCGAACGCAAGGAGCAAACTCGAGAATTTCACGCGACCGCATGATCCGTTTTGGGTTCCCTTTCTTACCCTGTCGCATCGCCTAATCGGCGCCGGACCTACAGCGTCGAAGAATTTTCGTGCGATCCTATGGTGCTCGCTGAGAATATCCCATACCACCCTGGCGCGTTAAGTCTAATGAGATCCCCGTCCCCCTTTTCGGGGCCTTTATCGACCCGCTTCGGCTGAGGCCGTATAAATTCTTCGGGTAAAGTTTTGAAAAATTAGTACCTTAAAGCCCCGTCTTAGTTAGTAGCTACGTACGCTCTCGTACATCATGCCCCAGCTACGAATGCGATGCGTCACCCTTCTACCCGGCCTCGCTCGTACCAAAGACCAGAGTTCCCGCTTAACAGAAAATATACACGGACAGGAATCTATTACTTGGTTCTCGTCTGGAGTACTCACTCGTTCATTTCTTAACCAAGTTAAAGAAGAAGGAATTTTGAAGGTGGAATTTCGCAGCAACCCGCTTACTCGTTGTAACCAAAGCTTCCAGTCAATTCCATTCTTTCCCTTTCCTTGGAAACAATCACCGTACATCCTCTCTTGGATTCTTGTTCCCGTCGAGTCATTTGTTTCACCCACCCCACCCGTTTGGTACCCTGGGTCTAATCTTATTTAGTGTCATTTATTTACCGTTGCTAATAATATTTTCTTTCAATATCGAAGAGTTATTTTTTATAAAATCTGTTTATCTAAACCAAAAACGTCTAAGAATTGATTATTCAGGCCAACCGCAGACAATTTTCAATATTTAATCCTCGCACTAGGACCTATATCCCAATTTCTAGTGTGCTTGCTTCCCACGTGACACACAGTCATTCATTGGCAAGCATTGACGTTGGAAGCTAAGAAACATACATTATATACCATTACCCAACTGTGATCTTTGAATCCCCCATTCGTTGTAATTGTAAAATTAGCACCGGTTAATCACCGCGTCTCTAGAGAAAAGAATATATATTATTTTTTGTATCTTCGTCAATTTAAGTGAGCTAAAGACATATTCATCGTGGTTATTACATCTTGTAAGAGCAATAAAATATGACACTCATACAAAAAAAAACAAGTCGAAACGTTCCTCTAAGCCTTAATATTATTCGAAGGGTAAGCAAAGACAACCAGTTATGAATGAAATTCCACAAAACCTGTTGATAATAATAAATATATATATATATATATATATATATATATATATATATATATATATATATGTGTGTGTGTGTTTTCAAGACGAAGGTAAGGTCACACAGGACTATCAGGTATATGTGATTTATTTGGTTTTATACGGCGTCCCCAAGCTACACAAATCTGATATTCCCCTCCGACCAATTTTGGCTTCTTATGCTGTTGCCACTTTTAACTTCTCTAAGTATGTTGCTAATTTACTCTCTGTGTTAACCATTGGTCAATACACCATAGTGCTTTGTTAGTGAATTATTGTTATATAAATTTGCACACTTAAAACTCTTACTCAGTTACGGTGTCTCCTCATTTCTTTAATGAAACAATCAAACAATTGACATAATTCTCAACCTAAGTTTTGATTGAATAACAAACTTAAAAATAGATAGCTGGATTCGGAATGGGATACCTATTAGCTCCAATAACAGCTAACAATTTCATAATTCATCATGAAAAGAACCTTATTAAACTATGTCCTTTAAATTTTAAACCGATATTTTATTGTACCGTAGATATGTGGACGATTCCTTTGCTATTTTTAATAATTTAAAACTTGCTGATCAATTTTTTAATTTTATGAACTTTATCATACCAACATTAAATATACCATTGTAATAAAGTGACAATTAACTTCCTTTACTAGACCTCATTATAGAAAAACTGACATATTAACTATCTTAATATACAGAAAGCCGACCTTTACTGGCCTAGGAATCATTTTTTTCAGCCATTGTGTCCTATCAAATAAACTTAGTGCAATAAAATTACTAATATTTATAGGTTACCATCTGTCCCCTACTTATACCCTTATGCACTTAGAATTCAAGACTCTAAAAAATTATTTTAAAAATAATTATTACCCCCTACCTTTGGTTGACAAATTAATCAATAATTTTCTTACCAAAATCTACTCTCCATCTTATTTCTCATATGATGTTCCCCAAAATAAATAAAAAATTTGCATTACCTCAAATGGGACCCTTCAATAAACTTTTCATTAGAAAATGCAACAAATTACTAAAAAAATACTCCTTTCATACTAAATTTAAAATCACACGTGTTAAACCATTTATATAGGTAGTTTCTTCTCGTCAAAAGACAAAGTTCCTCTTGAAATGAGCAGTCGTATTGTTGACGCTTTTACTAGTCTTTGTTTCTGCAAGGAACCTATATTGTTAGTACAGTTCACTCATTGAGAGAAACCTTTTCTTATTACTGGCGAATAAGCCATCGAACTGGAAGAAATTTGTCTAGAAAGGAAGCTTCTGTAATTGAAACTCATATCATAGAATATAAGACATAATGTTCTCTCGACTATTTTGAAATAATAGGTTACAATAACAATGAATATAGTTTAGGAATTTTGGAATCTCTACTGATAAAGACAAATCTCCTACATTCAAAATTGCTAATACCGCTGTCCCTATTCTTATTATATAATTAACATTATCTCAGTCAACAATCAAACAACTTTCTCTTATTCAGCAACCAACTTATCAATCAAACCCTTATCCTTCTTCAAGCTACTCCCATTATAATTTCTTCATTAGTGATTTTACCTGAACTTCATTGGTAAACAACATTATACTTAAAATACTTAACTTTTTTTCGGGATTTTATTTTTGGGGGTTTCATTAGTTGTTATATATGATAGATAATTTTATACACTTATTCATTTGATAATCTTGTCTTCATGATGTTAAGTTGATTATTTTTAATATTGCAAGTATAAATTTGTTCCTGTACTTTTTTTACTTTTCTTAATATTTGTCTCATATATCGTCATATTTACCATATGGAGCTTTTACTTTAGCATGTTTTTTATCTTAAGATCTTAATATGTCTTTTCTATGATGCTAGTTAGCTCATCATTTTTGGTTTTTATATATTTAGTCGCCTAATTTTTTTTACTGTCTTAATTTTCTAGTTTAATGAACTTGCTTTAATTTATATTTTAATTTTCTGTTAATTTTCTATGAAAATAATTTCAACTTTTCCTTGTTTTAACATATTTTATGACTTCTTAATAAGTTTACTGACAATAACAATTAAATGATATTTCAGAGTATTTATTGTTTTAGAATTTTAGAACCCGAAGATAGGCAATACGCTTGAAACGTTGTTGCTTAAAAACCAAATTAAACACATATACCTGATGGGCCTCTCTGTCCTACCTTCGACGTGAAATTGAAGATCAGACTTGTCAGCAGTAACTCGTGTGACTATATATATATATATATATATATATATATATATATATATATATATATATATATATATATATATATATATATATATATATGTATATAATATATGTATATAATATATATATATATATATATATATATATATATATATATATATATATATATATATATATATATATATATATATATATATATATATATATACTTACAAATTTTCTCTGTAACCAGAGTATCTCTTCTTAGTGAGGCATGTATATCTAGAGCAACGGTGACCAAATTGTGGCTCTTGTAACAACATTAATTTGGGTGTTTTATTGGAATTTTTACTAACATTTAATATTAATAACTTCATAAAATGATTCGAATATTACACGCAATATACAGTAGTTTTTTGATTTCCAACCCGACTAAAAAATATTTTTAAGATTAAAATAAATTTCAATTAATCTAATCATTCCGCGATCTAATGCAGCGGCACGTCAATCGAGATTCTAAAATGGACCCACCCGTTTAATTTTAAATGACTACGCATGCACACGACTGCTAGCTTGAATCTCACGCGTGATAAAACAATTTTTACACAATAAGAATCATCTTTACATAAAAAATAAACATATTAGGAATATGTTACATAAGAAACATTTTATTTTCTATTGAAGAGACAATTTCATAACATTATTCCCATTATATTTTCAAATATTCCCGCGACTTAAAGAATTGTCAGAAGCTATGCTTTTTACAAATAGTGCAGAAACTCACTAAAAAAAATAAGAATTTTAGAGAGGCTGTTAAAACTGCACCGCTTCGCTTGTTGCTTTAAATGCTCAGTTCATTGCTAGGGTTATGTTTCTACATTTGTAGAAAATAATATAAGCATAATAGATAAAGTATGAGGAAGATATAATTGACTTTCTTTCAATAAAAGATCTAGGTCATTTTAAATGTAACAGAGAACATAAAATTACATCAGTAAGGATTTTTTTCATTATATGTAAAGATGAATATTTCACTTCCCTAAGCCTTAATGTTATGAAGCTTGATATTGCCGCCCCCCTTCCTTCCGCTATAAAACTTTTTTTATTTATATATATCTTTTTCTTCCCTTGAAACTTCAGTTTCACTTCTGTATTCCTACCCTTCCCCGCCCCCACACACACATCAGCTTTCCTGTCGGATGTTTTGGCTTCGCTACAATAAAATCAGTTCAAAATATGTATATTAAACTAAATATATCTTACTCTAACCATGAAGTATCTTTATAATGAGTGGCTAATAGTGATATAAAGTTTTCATGTTTATGGGGAAATATTGGATTTGTCTCCTTTCTTCCCATTCATTCCTCACTTGTTACATTCAGCAATTTGATTAGTGCGATATATTTGTGTAGATTGGGGCGAAAATCCGTAAGATATGGTTAGTTAAGGATCCGTACTAGTTTTTAAATAGGGTATATACATAAGTATAACGTGAATAAGATAACGTAATTTAATATACCCTATATTTTAAAGAGTTTTACTCATTGAGATCTTCCTTGCAAAAGAATTGAACGATTCTTCTTTCCAAGACCCCATTTATGGACGTTTACTATACATTCATCTTCTCCCAATTGTAGCGTTAAAGGAGGTTGTTAACCTTTGTCTATAATTTGCAATTATTTTACAATTTTTATCGATTTGTCTACCCATGTATCGTATAAGTATACTTCTCTCTCATTCCTTTTCTATTTATTGAAGATGATTTAATTGGTTTTGATGGTAGGTGTTAATTTCTATAGCGAATGAAAGTACGCATAGCACATGATGTATGAGTGTTTAACCATTCAGATGCAAAGTTGTATCTGAAGCTGAAAAAAAGTTACTCTGAACAATACGATACCAAAGAAAACAGATTGTAAGGGAGACTTACTAATTCTTTCGCCAAAGTAATATTTTCTTTTTATTTGCGGCATAAAATTTGCTTGAATTTTATCCAGTTATCGATAGCTTATGATTTTCCACTGAACATTATACATTTTTTTCCCCAACTTTAGTTTGATATTTCTCATCAATATATTTTGCATAGCTTTGTATCAGGAGATTGCATTCACTTTTCCTACCCTCCTAGCAATTTTCCCTGTATTAATTTCGTTTATTTTCACTAATAGTGAATCAAAACAGAAATATGCAATGAAAAGGATTAAAGAGATACTTTTATTTATGCTGTGTCGGAGAAGAAAAATGTTAAACAACAAAGTCTGCTGACCAAAGTCGCGTATCATCAATTATTCTGATTTATGAGATTATGACTTTCCAAACTTTCATTAATTTTCGGACTAAGCTTTGGAGAACCGTGCTAATTATATCATTCAAAAGAGAATGTGAAACAACATAAGTTTTAAAATTTCGTTAGAATCAGCTGAATAGTTAGGAGGTTATTGCCAAATAGTTCCCGAGCTAAACTTGGGAGGAAATGTGCAATTACGAGGGGCAGTAAATAGGTTTTGCGAATCAGTAGGGCAAAACAGAGGAAGGGGATAATTGTTTGTGAGGGTGTTAGGACAAGTTATGACAAGTCAGGACCTGCAGCCGCACGCTCCTGCCTCGTGTATTTAAGGAGCAGTAGCTGATCGCAGATCGTCAGTCACAAATTTTTCAACAATGGAGAAGGTTGAGCACCGCGCAGTAATCAAATTTTTGAGCAAGGAAGGCAAGAATGAAAAAGAGATCCATGAACGCATGGTTGCAGTGTACACCGACACCGCCCCTTCCTATGCAACCATTGCACGCTGAAATAGGGAGTTCCACCGTAGTTGTGAGTCCATTGAAGATGAACCCGTCCAGGAAGCCCGTCAGACGTGACCAACGAGGACAATGTGACCCGTATGGAGAGGATGATCCTCGAAAATAAACGAGTGAAGGTCGACGAAATCGAGTGAGAACTTGGGATATCACGTGGAAGTGTTATCAACATCATCCACGACAATTTGGACATGACCAAGGTCTCTCTCTGCCTGTTGGGTCCGTAGAAACTTCACGAAACCTCACGCCCCATCATCGACTTCAACGTCATCAAAGTTTAGAGGAGCTGCTGTTCCTGTACAACCAAGGCCCGGCGGGCTTCGAGGCACGCATAGTGATAAGTGATGAAACGTGGGTCCCTCACTGGGATCCTAACACCAAGATCGAAAGCATGGCCTGGAAGCACAAGGGCTCTCCGACCCCCATCAAGTTCCGGACCCAACAATGAGCCAAGAAGATTATGGCCACCATCTTCTGCGATTCTGAAGGAGTGTTGATGGTGGACTATCCGCCTCGTGAAAGGACCATCACAGGCCAATATTACGCCGAGGAACTGGCTATGTTGAAGAAGTGCATCCGTCAGAAGCGGCACGGCAAGTTGATGCGCGGTGTCCTGCTCCTCCACAACAATGCCCCTGTCCACAAGGCCAGAGTTGCACAAGCTGCCTGCGCGAATGCGAATTCGAGGAGCTGAACCATCCCCCCTACATTCCAGATCTGGCACCTAGCGACTGCTTTAAATTCTGCCAGCTCAAGGCTGCAATGCGTGGACGCCAGTTAGGGGACGATGAAGATGTCCAGTTCGCCGTCCAGGAGTGGATTGGATCGCAGTTGGGATATTTCGGTTGTCGGGAATTCGAAGCCTCAGGGAAAAGTGGCGAGAGTGCATTGAAGTCGAGGGTAGTTATATTAAAATCTAATAAAACACTTTTCCTTAAATCTCGTTTCCTTATATCCGAATTGCAAAACTTATTGACCGCCCCTCGTATATCCTTCGAAATTAAATGTAAAACCATATAAGTGTTTCAAATTTAGTTAAAATCAGCCGAATATTTATATTATTGCCAAAGAATATAATTCCCGTGCTAGCCTTATAAGGACCTTGGCAATTTATTCTTCAAAAAAAAATGTAAAACAAGATAAGAGTTTGAGAATTTCCTTAGACCGGCGGAATAGTAACAATGTTATTACCAAAACAAAAAAAGAGCAAAACAGAGCCCAAACGAATAACCGATAAAGTTAGATCAAGACTCGCACCGGACTAAAAATACTGACATAATTGTGCATAGTGAGGATGCTCCTAGCACTTTATTGGTTCCAAACATTAACCATGAAGTACTTAACATGGGTATTGTTTGCCCGAAGCTATTGACGTCATGCGCATCCCTCCCCCTCCCGCCCAGGGCAAGATAATGGGAGTCTGTGTAGCTTCAGTCTAATGAACTGTCTCATAGAGTGAAGCCACGTCAGTCCACTCCTCTGCTTGGATTTTCCGCTAGACCCCGGTTCGAGTACCGTTTCCTCTAGTTCAATGCTAATTATAGTAAAATAATACTGGGCAATCTGTACCTGAGTTAAGTGGTAATAGCGTAGAAAGAGAACTTATAGTGATGGTGTAGTGATAAGTTTCTCTCTTTTCAGGCTGTAATTTTTATTTCAGTTGAGTAACATTGCGAACTTCTGCCTGAAATGGCGAAAGAACAAAACCTGGTCGGGCTAGAGATAGGTTAAATTCTCTTTACTCCAGATAGTGAAGACGATAATGATTGTGCTGAAACTGATGTTCTTTATGACAGTGAGAATGATAAAGAACATGTTCCAGAGCCACATGAAATAGCTTAAAGTTCAGACATTGTATCTTAAGAAGACGTTCCTCACCGAAGCAAGCAAACAAAGGCGGGTGGTGGGAAGACAAAGAGGCCCAGGCGTCTCCTTCCCACCCCCCGCCCCCTACCCACGCCGTCACAGCTGAGAAGCCTACTGCTGCCGCATCCTGCACCTCTGCTGCTGTTCCTGTACATTACCTGGCTGTATCATCAGGCTCTGCTGACCTAGACGACCATTATTCTGCGCTGCTGTTTCTGCTGCCATCCCTGCGGCTATTCCTGCTGCCAGCCCTGCAGCTGCAACTCCTGATGCCGTCCATGCTGCTGCTATCCCTGACATAACCCCTGTTGCTGCGTCTGCCCCTCACCAGCGACAACATCAACGACATGGAGACGATGGGGAGTTGCTAGTGACTTTAACTCTGCAACAGTAAAAGTCACTCAGGCTATGTATGACACACAAGGCCTCATTTAGCTGCAGAAACCAGGACAGCAGCCTAAAATATTGTGGCATCAATTAGTCCAGGTCCCACATAATCAGCTGTAACTGCCACCACACCTGAAGAGTGTTTTCGCCTGTATGTGAATGACGCCATGGTGAATCTGATTGTGGAGTTCGCCAACAAGAAGATCGATGTTGTTACCAGGAAGTACAAGAGACAGACAGCAACTGTACACCGAAAAACAACACCAGAGATACGTGCCCTGCTAGGTGTCTTTATATTCAGTACTTATAGAAAAGATAACAACCTAAATACTAAGAAGTTGTGGTGCCCTGTGGCAGGGGCTCCTTTTAACAAGGAAGCAATGTCTAAGGTGCGTTTTTGCTTCCTGGCCAACTGACTCACGTTTGACGACATACCCACAAGGGAACAGAGGCAGGCCAATGACAAATTCGCCCCAGTCAGGGCTGTGTTAAACATGTTCATGGCCTGCTTTGAGGACAACTGTACACCCCACGAAAGCCTCACATTAGATGAGCAATTGCTGGCTTTTAGCGATAAGTGCCTTTTGAAAATGTATATCCCAAATAAGCCATCAAATATGAGATAAAATTGTTATAGTTAACGATGTGGAATGTAAGCACAGATTGCAAGGTATTCCATACCTATGGAAATAATGCACAACAACAAGACATGTACTGCCACATATTCACTAAAGAATTCACACGCTTCTACCGCCAAACCAACAGAAACATCACCACCGATCACTGGTTCCCGTATGTGTCCCTTATACAAGACATGCTTGGGAAAGGGCTTACAGTGGTGGGGACAATGAGGGCGAACAAGGCAGACATCCATGAGATAATGAAGCAGACGGACAATCGCATACCTGGCAGCTCAGCATTCCTGTTCACGAAAGATATGACACGCGTTTCATATATCCCTATGACACAGACAAGCAAGAGAAGTGAACTTATGCTGCCAAGTATGTACACACAGGCATCCATGGATAATGTCAGTAGGAAAACTGAGATCATTGACTTTCATAATGCAACAAAATGAGGGAGCGACACGTTTGAACAGATGTGTGCAACTTATAACTACAGCAGAAAGACAAATAGGTGGCGATTGTGTGTGTTCTTTGGGATGCAGAATGCAATTATCATGAATTTGTCGATTTTTTACCAGAGCAACACTCTCAGGGTAGGAGGCAGCGCCATGCAGAGACTGAACTACATGCATGAATTGGCCTTGCAACACATCAGTCTCTCAGCTGAGATACGACTCAATACCCTAACACAGCATCGAACGGTGAAGCTGGTCGTCAGAGAGGTGTGATCCCTCAACCTCCCCTCTAGCACGGCTGCAGGTGCCGGACCATCGATCGGCAGCTGAGATTAGAGCAAGGGGCAGTCAAAGGTAGACAAGAAAACACACTTCAGGTTTCACAGCTGCCGCCAACCTGTCTGCCCGAGCCACTACTTCCCTTACTGCCGTGATTGCGTCTGAGGCTGAGGTTGGTAATAAACATGAAATGTTTCTTTCGTGTGAGTGTGTGCAACTGTGTTAGATTAATATAACTAAAACCATTAGGTTTATTTTATTAGCCACCACAATCTCATACCAATAAATAGTGGGAAATAATAAAAATTTTCCATATCAGTAACAGGAAGTTCCAAGGGATATTCACCAATGGAGATGCTTGGTGTGAGCGCTCATAGGGTATGTATTGTATCTGACTAGTGATTTCAAGGTGGTTTCAAGGGGTTTCATAACAGTAAAACACATTTTTATTGAACAATCAGTCATTTTAGGTGGAGTAAATAAAGTGTGTTTTCCCACTCTCTTCCCTACTGTTTGTGGATCGTCAGTGTCATGGGGATCCTAGGAAGGAGATCTTTACCAACTTAGAGGCCTGTGCGAACGTTTGGGCGAAATCTATTGAACGGTATTTGGGGGGAATTTTCACCTAAATTATTGAAAACTTTTACCTTTTGACTGTTTCATTTAGTATTTTTATAATATAACTTTTTTAAATTAAGTAAGGATTTTTATTAGTTTAATTAGCATTATCATGCCTTATAGTTAGTGTGTACAAGATAAGATTAATAAATTTGTATATTTACTATTTTTCTTTTATTTTCCCAAATCGGGTATAATATACCCGTTTTCAGTGACTATTTAACAGCGAAATATGTTCAGTGCTCTAGGATTAATGTAAAGGACATCACAGGTGTATAGGGTGAGCAGTGACACACATTATAAAAGGGGATTGCCCATGCTTGATATTTGCCCAGGCTACTGTTGGCTTTGCCCTAGCTTATAACTTCATTTTTAAGCTGCTTCAGTTGAAAGGAAGGCTGCATAGTAGTATCTTATAGCATAAAGCCCTTTAATTAACTAGCGACTCTCGGAAATATTTTTATAATCCACCCCCTTAAATTTATAATTTTCTTATTTTTACTTATGTAGATTCTTGACGCAAGTTTCGTTGACCTCTAAATCCAGATTTCTTGCTAATATATTTGTAGTGTTTCTTTCTGTTGCGGCTGTGGTAGTGGCTTCATGGTTATATGTATTTACATTCCAAGTTCTTCCAGTATTTGTACAGTCTGTGTTCTAATGTCCAAATATTAGAGGCACACACCACCTGGGATGGCAAGCAGTTCCGAGGATCGATGCCTCTGATTACGAGGTAGTGTTGCCTCTGTGCTTTATTCACTCTTGATTTGTAGAATTTGTACTCACGACCATCGTCGCTCCCCTGTGCCGTTTCCATTCAAATGACGACTCTTTGCAATATATGCCTCGTACAATTTTATATAAATCAATTATATCCTCACGTAGGAGCCTTTATACCAATCTAGGGAGTTGTTTTAGTTTTCTTAACCTTTTTTTCGTGGCTCAAAACATGACTATCTTATGCTGTAAATAAATTATATAAATTTAGATTTAATGCAAAAATACATATTATGTTTTGAATAGGGTGTACCGGCTCACACGTTCTATACTGTGCAAGATTAGTTTAGGTCAAAATTAACATATGGACAGGAAATTTTAGAGGGGGTAGTCGCCCGGCCTCAATCGATCCACCACAAATTATGGGCACAAATAGAGGGCAAGGCTTGCAAGGTCCACCACATCAACGTCGACGAGCTAAAGGCCTTTGTTAACCGCATGTATGCCAGCATGTAGAAGGACTTCGTCCTCAACATCTGCGCGGAATTCAGATCTCGCCTTGAGAGCCTGCTTGCTCTATAGGGCGGCCATATTGATTAATATTAAAAGGTAAACACATAATAATATCATAAAAAATAAAAACGTTTCTAACTGAATCAAAACTCTCATTTTGTCCATTGTTAAAATCAATGTAACGAGTAAACAGAACTTTTACAACACCTGGTACAACACCCTCATAACTAAATGTTTTACCTTATAAAATTAAGAAACAGGTCTATTAATAATTATGCTTGACGAAATAACTTTCGAAACCAAACGATAAGGAATCATCCCTTTTTGTTTAACGATGACTCAGTTATTGATACGAAAACGTTGTCCAAGCGACTCGCAGTTGTGGTAATGCATGTAAATTGAAAGTATGGGAACATATCAGTCACGAAGCCAAAACATAAGAGTTCAGCCACAATTTTGAGTTAAGGGCTTTCTTACCTTCCGAGCTTCGAATATAATATAACCGTTTGCCAATTATTGTTATTTTGCCTACTCTTTAAAAAAAACATAATCTTTTCTTGTAGCTCTTCAAGATTGTGATCCGAACTTGATTTTGTACATACATCACTTTTATTTTGGACATCTTGATCTTGATCTAAGATCACTTTATTTCTTGTGATCTTTATCCTGAAAATCTCTTTAGCCCTTAAGCTCACTTTCAATTTAAGATCCTTAAATGTGGCACTATTCAAATGTCAATTTTTTTTCTACTAGTAACATCTGTTGGCCATTATGTTCAACGCCAACTCTCTTTTTCTGCAGCGAGTGTGCATAAGGCGCCTATATATACAAGTAATGATTTCCCAGATGCGAAGCCGTAACTTATTGCTTCACCAAATTGCTAAAATTACATAAAATTGTATATGTTTTGCAAACATTGATTTATATTCAATCATAGTTAATTATTCATATAATTGAACATTTTGCACATTTACTATGCGGTAAATAGTACGTTATTAATGAAGGAATTTAGCTAACAAAATATTTTTATCAATTATTTTATATATTTATATTAGCAAAATTTTATATGTTCGCGTATAATATAAAATAGGCATATAATATAAACTATTAGTGCGTATATATAATAAATTAATACTAAACATATTTTATATACAGATTAAACTTTTCAGAATGAGTGCAATTTTACAAGTTCCTAAGCTCTCAAAGAAAGCAAATATTCTAGTTTGCTATTAGAACAATATTCAAAATATTTATATAAAAGTATTAGTAACAAGAATCAAGCTGGGCTATTAAACGGAAATATTTTCAAAATGCCTAAAAAAATGAAAATACTATCAAAGTCATTTGGATGGAGTGTGCAAAGAATACTACATTTCTTTCTGCCTGCACCTCAGGGTTAGTACTGCTTAGTAACTGAAAAGTTTGTTTTAGCATTCACATAATGGTTCAAGTAATACTTTAATAATTGGTGTCATACAAGCCTAATTCTACATTGATATAGGCGGTAATTTGAATATATTGTGCACTTCAGATATTATTAGATTATGGACTAATTATATTAAAAACTGCAGATATCCAACTAAAGGAAAACACTAGGTGTATCAGCCTTTGTATTTGTTTGAGTCATGTCTGATATTTCGCCTGTTTAGTTACTGAAGAAGGAAACTAGGCTTTCCATTTATCATAGCATAAAAATGGACTGATTAGTCATGGTGAAAATTGATTTAAATATATATAAATACTTTTAGAATTTGGTAAGTATTAATTTCAACTAGAACTTTTATACTCTAATAAATATTATACGGGGGCTCAAGAAATCTCGCTTCAAGATAATATTTTATTTTCATTGGCAAATACTATATTTGGACCTTTTGGGTGAATATGAATCGGAGCAATTACGCATGCGTCTAGCTGACAAAGATGGATGCTAGCTGGAGCAATGCTGTCTCTGCCAAAATTGCTAATCATTTAACACTAAAGAGGTTCCACATATTTAAGAAAATATGGCAGCAACAAGATACAAATATATCCTTTAAAAGATCCTTGGTAAAGGGCTCTTACTAGTGTAGATATGTGAACTACATGAATTTAAGGTCCCTGTTTTATGTAAGTAGAACTCAAATATTTTGCTATTTTTTCCTTAAAGGATATCTGATTAAAATAGCTATTCATCTTGTTTTATGAACATTAGACTATTTCTAGCCTACTTAAACACTTGTCTTTTTTAATTTTTAAATATTTTTTAGACGTCAATCCGTCGTTTCAAGGACCATCTAGACTCACCCTGCCTAGATCTCTCAACAAAATCTATTTTCGTGTTTAACAGCTCGAATAGCAAATTTTGTTAATTTTTTAATGTCCTAGCTCTTATAGTGACGTCACAATCTTATTTAAAATAATTAATTTTATGACGTGGTTTTTCCCATAGCATTCTAGTGTTTTCATATGTGACTTTATACTCTACATTCGACTTAAATCTCAGAGACTCACAAACTAAGAATTTTCATCACAATGGTATTTGGGGCTAGAGAGTGAAAGAATAGGTCTTCCTAGATTTAGCTACGAAATTTGGTGTGGTAGGTATCAACCCGCCCACCAAGCCATCTATTTCGAAGAGAGGTGCTCAAAATTTTAAAATGGCAAATTGTGTCGACCCACGTTAGTTTAACCTACCATAATAGATTGAATAATTACTACGGCTAAACCAAGAAAACAGTGCTCTATGGTGTTTAAAATCATATATTAAAATTTATGCAACATTCCTCGATATGTGCTATTTAACTGGGTCATTGCACTAGAACCGACGAATCCGGCAAAAATCAACGTCACTGGTTCATTCGAACCTTAATAAAAGATATTTATTATAACTTTATCATGTTCTTATAAAATATCAATCCTTCTTCCGATAATTAGGCGCCAAGTTTGGTTGTATAAATCAAATTCGGTAAATTTTGAAAAAGTTAAGTGACAATAGCGGCTAAAGAAATTGGACATATGAAGTTTCTTGTAGAAAATAAAACATAAATAACGATTTCGCATCTAGTGGTATAAGGTATTTTATCCTACACCGTTTTATGCCGGTCCAGTGGGGCCTAATTGGTAAAATATTTCTCGCTTAGGTGGCATTTTATGTTATAAGCGGATATATTGTTCGGTCGGACGGTCCTGTTTTGACGTTTTTTATTGTTTTGGTAATAACATAGTAATAATTCGGCTCAATGTAAAGAAATCTGTATGATATAATTGCTAAGTTCCTCCCAAAGTTAGCCCGGGAATTATTTTGGGGGGCAATAACATCATGACTATTCGGCCAATTCTAACGAATTTTGAAAGCCTCATTTTGTTTTACATTTTCTTTCAAATGACATAATTGCCAAAGTCCTCCCAAGGATACCTGGGGAATTATTTGGAAATAACATTATAAATATTCGGCCGATTCTAACCAAAGTTGAAACTCTTATGTTGTTGTACATTTGGTTCCGAATGATTTATTTGCCAAGGAGTGCCCGGAATTATATTGTTTTTGCACAAACATCATAACTATTCGGCCGATTCTAAAGAAATCTGAAAGCCTTATGTCGTTTTATATTTTCTTTCATATGTTATAATTTGCAAAGTCCTCCAAAGCTTACCTGTGAAATTATTTGGCAATAACATCTAAACTTTTTGGTCGATTCTAACCAAAGATGAAACCCTTATTTGTTGTACATTTGGTTTCAAATGATATATTTGCCAAAAAGAGCCTAGAATTATATTGTTTCCACACTAACATCATAACTATTGGCCTCTTCTAAAGAGATTTAAAAGCCCGATGTCGTTTTATATTCTTTGTCAATAACATCATAACTTATCGAACGATTTAAACGAAATCAGAAGCCCTCAAAGTCTAAAACGAAGACGTTATTAAATGATTTTTTAGTAGCGGGCGACCCTATATCTCACTATTTCGGTTGGTTGGTTAGTCAGTCCGTGGATCTCCGTTTTGCTTTTCTTATTGTCATGGTAATAACATTGCAACTATTCGGCGGTTTCTAAAGATATTTGAAAATCATATGGTTCTTTCCATTTTCTTCCTTATCATATAATTGCCAAGGTCCTGCTAATATTAGTCTTGAAATTATTGAAAGATTTGAAGGTCGAAGTCGAAAGGTCATAATTTAGAATAAGGGAAAGCACGTGACTCATGGTCAGCAGACCTTTTTTTGCATTCGAAATTCGCTATGAGTGTTTCTATTGAGTAAATTGTGTTTCTAGCGAAAATCACATGCGACTAGTAGCTGGATTTCATTTTTTATATAAATATATACGTTGTTTAGCCTAGGTCTAAAAACAAGGGATTTATGATTGTTAGAGGATGTGTGACGTGACTTTGATGGCATGGTTCATAGCCCTAAACAAAGCCGTCTCCGCCTCTCGGATGGTAACCTATGAAAATTCATGTGCTTAGAGGAAATGTTCACAGCGATTTAAGATTAAATTACACTTAAGTTTTGCGGATTTTACCCTTATATTTTAAGTAATTGCGTACTGCAGTAAAATTTAAATTTAAATTATAGGTAAATAATTGTCCTTATATATACTCAATATCCAATCCTACAGGTTATGGACACTGATAACTGAGAATAATAAAACTAAAGAGCACATGTAGGTAATTTAATAGTTCCTTACTGATTGTCAGAGATCAAGGAGAGAAAGAGAGAGAGAGAGAGAGAGAGAGAGAGAGAAAGAGAGGAAGATGCGCGCTACCATGCCATCCTTGGAGAAAGAGACAGCAAACACTAGGGCGACCATTTTTGTCTGCGCTATTAGGAGTGCGAAATTATGAATACAGTGGTGGCTGAAAGCCCCCTATCGCAGAAAGACGGGACAAGCTTGATACCCCAAAAATGTCCCAGTGGGAGTTAGACAAAGTATTGCCTTACGGCTTAGGAACCTTCCTGTGGTAAGGATAAAAGGGTGGGACTACTCTCGCCTGCCAATGCGTCAGACCATGGAACCCTCCCCTTAGAACGGAGGGAAGAAACCCCATTCGACCACACTATAAATCCTCCGGCGCCAGAGTTTGAACGCAGTGTCCGCCGTCAACACGCCCCGTCAGTATCCTGAGCCCGACCCCAGTTAGTACCAGATACTCGCGTTTCGTTGAACTCTGCACAGTTCTCGCAGAACTAATTAAACTCCGGATTTTTCGTTCAATTCGCTTGAGTCTACCCTGTACCCGTTCTACCCGTTCTACCCGTTCCTCCAACGCAACGCACCCAGTCTGGATTCGTGTCCTACTCGAAAGCAAGATCTAAGTTCATCCCGTAAAAATCATTATCAAGAGACTATTATTTGAACATTGATCCAAGGCAAAGATTACTCTCTCGGACCAAATCTTCGGGGTAACAGCGACGCACAATTCCTCTGTACAAGTGCCCTCTCCACTTACCGCCACAGTGTAAACCTCCATCTTCGGCCTCGTATACGCTCAAGGTCATTAGAGCGCCTCTCGGTCAATATTGTTAGATGTTTGTACGGCGACCGTTCCCGCCAAATCTCCCTCCCTCTTTAGCCGTTGAGACTTGTCTATGTCTAATGTATATATAGCTTGTCTAAAAACCCCTTTTAACCTTATAAAAACAATTTCAATTTGCATATTAGTAAGGTTATTTTTGTACCCGTTTTTCTATTGCCCCGGAACCTACAAGATAGTTGACTGTTTGGCCAACTTACATTTAGTTAATTCGCACTCTGCTTGTTTTATAAATCTCCCACGGACATAGCCGTTGGATTTCGGCTGGGAAACACAGAAAGGATTAACTTTATCCTATTCTATGACTCTGATAATTTATGATAATAAATTTATAGTTTGCCACCTGGAAAACCGAAAGTTGAATCGTAAATCCCCGTGGTTTAGATCATGTGACTTAATATAACATACAGTGGCCGCGAAAAGTACCCGATCACCCTCAAAATTTGTATTATTTTTAATGATATTTACAGACGCATAATTCACTTTCTATTTATTCTAGCTACATCTTGTCGCTTTTATCTAACGCTCTGATATTACACCTTTGCAGTGCAATCTTAAGTTAATATTGTGGTAGCGTTTTTTGCCTGTGGACGTGCGTCAAATTTTTCCGATAACATTTTTTTTACTATTTCGTTATTATTTTGTGATTTTTTACAGAGAGTAGTCTACATAAAATTAAGTTCTAATGTGTGCTAAGAATCAACACGAGAGCGATAGTTGAGGTGCTAATATTGCTTTTCATATATGTGGGAAATATTAGAGAGAGAGAGAGTTAATTTATTAAACATAGCCCAGAGTACTGTTACATAATTCATGGGTTTTACGGGCTAAACAATGTTAGCCAATCTACGCCAGGACCAAAAAATCGATCTGGCAGCCGAGAAAAACAAATTTCCGAACAGACATTCTTATGAAACGCTTAGTATTAAATCATCCAACAATAACTGTGAAAGAACTAAAATTTGAATGAATAATTTATTATCGGATCTTTCTGAACAAACTATCCAGGAGCAGCTACAAAAGAAACTTGGATTACCATCTAGCCATGCTGCAAGGAAACCATTCATTAATATAAAATGCGTAACTAATGTGTCTCATTTTGTAAGGAATACATCCATTGGACTGTTTAAGTTTGGAAAACAGTTTTATTCACCAGTGAGTCAATATTTTTACCATTCAGAAACTGTTCTAAAAAGATTCGTCGGCCCATTGTTTCAAATAGAATGGACCATAAATACACCCAAAAGTCAATGAAACACCCTCCAAGTGTGATGATTTATGCTTGTTTCAGTTTTCAAGGGGGAGGAAGCATATACTTCCTTACTATAACACAACTATGGATTGCGTGCGGTATTACGAATGTTACAGGCGTAAGTGCAGTGGTAATGACAATCCATGAGACAAAAACATTCATACATCATGTGAAACCTTGTCGCAAGGCTAAATTTGTGACAAAATGGCTTACTGCTAAGGAGTGAATACCGACTACATGCAGAACCGCAGCTCTCGAAGGTGACACGAACCAATGATACAATCATGAAAATTATAATAAAAGCTGTAAAATGTTACTTATTTTTTAGTAGAATTGTGTTAAAAAAACAATAATTAGTTAGAAATCAATATTATTAAGCCCCCTAATGTAATTTTATTATTATACATATGTGAGCTTTATTTAAAAAATACTTTTATTCACTTTCATTAAATTTTGATTTATTTATCATGTGAGTGTCAAGACTATTCTTAAAAAGGCTTTGAATTGTTTTAAGTGACCACTGATTTAGGAAAACTATTCCACCTCTGTTTTTCTCAATGTAAGTACCGTAAATGTTTTCGTTGATTAGAATGAGGGTAACGCTTATAACTCTTTTATTTATGAACCCTAGTACTTGAACTTTATAATTAAGTAGAATTCTTTCAGGTATAATTAACAAAATAATTATTTTTTCTTACTCGACAAGACTACAATCTTTTTTAAAATCAAATAAAAGAGATCTTGAAAAGTAATCTTAGTAATCATGATTTTTATCTGGATTTTTAAGATCACATATTTTTCTTGTAATCTGATTTTGATCTTTTAGATCACTTTTTTGATGATTTCATCTTGATCTTCATGATCGTAGATAGTTTACTAACAAATCTATGTTCATTTGTTCGATTAAATTAGACCCACCTTAGCCTCACAAGTATAGCTACTCAAGTTCTCATAGTTCTGAATTCCCCATCCAGATCCACCTTTAAGAGAACAACCTTGCAAGTCACTGCAACAACAATAATGTAACGAATGGAATTCCATCCAGCAAGGGAAGCTGAAGCAAGATGGTACAGCAGCGGATTACCCTTGTAAGTAAGCCAACCTGTTAAAACAATTCATTTCTAAAGATATAAACGAATATTTAATATTTAGATTTACCCAAATATAACTCCTTTTTTATAAATAAAGATCGGAAGCAATCACAAATAGCTAAACTTGTTGAATAGTGCGCCACTCTACCAAAGCATTGAGAATGTCTCCCTAACTCAACGCCCCCAACATATCACGTACCTACACGACTGTCAAAACCGCACTCCTCGACCGCCATTCTCCCACTCTCGCTCAGAAAATAAGAACATAAGAACATAAGAAAAGAAGGAGACTGCAAAAGACCATTCATGGCCTACACTTGGCAGCTCCTGTTCCAGTCAACACACAAAAGATTTCTTACCAGAGAAAAGTCATCAACATTGTCACCCTTTACAGGGGTTCGTCAGATCTAATCTACAATATACATAAAATGCATCCAGAGGATTATGTCCATTCATGCAACCGCAAAATAATCTCCCCACTCCGCAGAAAAATATATACATATGTACATAAAAAAAGTCAGTCTCATCTAACAGCTTCATTCATATATTTATCTAATCTATTCTTAAAACTACCCAGAGAGGAGGCTTCTATCACATGTCTAGTGAGCCTATTCCATTCATCTACCACACGATTTGTAAACCAATTCCTCCCAATCTCCTTCCTAAACCTATACTTATCAAGCTTAAACCCATTGCTACGTGTCCTGTCATGTTCACTAAGTATAAGATCCTTACCCAGATCCCCTTTATTATATCCTTTTACCCATTTGAAGACTTCAATCAATTCCCCTCTGACTCTTCTCCTTTCCAATGTATGTAGATTTAGTTTTCTGAGCCTTTCACCATAAGGTAAGTTCCTTAGCCCACCAATCATCTTTTTCATCCTTCTCTGCACAGACTCAAGCAAATCAATATCCTTCCTATAATATGGTGACCAAAATTGTACTGCATAGTCTAGATGAGGCCTAACTAGCGCCAGATACAGTTTTAGAATGACTTCAGCACTCTTATTGCTTACACTCCTCCTAATGAATCCCAATATCCTATTAGCTTTATTCTTAGCAATTAGGCATTGTTTTCTAGGACGAAGGTCTGAACTTACCAAAATACCCAAGTCCCTTTCACAATCGGTCCTCCCTAAATTTCTCCCATTTAATTTATAACTATTCAGTGGATTATTTCTACCTATACTAAGTACACTACATTTGTCTATGTTAAACTTCATTTGCCATTTCTCAGCCCAATTGGACAGAATGGTCAATTCCTCCTGCATTACAACAGCATCAGAATCAGCCCTAATGGCCCTACCTAGCTTAGTATCATCAGCAAATTTACTCAGGTCACTACTTATACCTATGTCAAGATCATTAATATAAATTAAGAATAGCAAGGGACCCAAAACAGATCCTTGCGGAACTCCACTGCTAACACACCCCCACTCAGATTTAACTCCATCTATACTAACTCTTTGCTGTCTGTCACCAAGCCATGACTGAATCCACCTAAATATACTGCCATCGATCCCGTGTGCTTTAACTTTGCTCAGAAGCCGTAAGTGTGGCACTCGATCAAAAGCCTTACTAAAGTCCAAGTATAAAATATCATAGTTTTCATCCTTATCTGCTGCTTCATACACCTTACTATAAAAAGACAGCAAATTAGTCAGGCAGGATTTACCCTTACTAAAGCCATGCTGTGATTCTTTTATCAACTTATGCTTATCCAAGTGATCCCTAATATTCCTTGCTATAATAGATTCCATCATTTTCCCTACCACTGATGTCAAACTTACTGGTCTGTAATTAGACATATTTGTTTTATCCCCTTTCTTAAATATAGGTATCACATTGGCTTTCTTCCATGCCACTGGCACAATGCCACTCTCCAATGATTTTCTAAAGATGCATGCTAGGGGCTCACTTAACACATCCTTACATTCTTTCAAAATTCTAGGAAAGACCTCATCAGGACCGGGTGCTTTACTACTTTTGATTTTATCAATTTCCTTTGTCACTATCTCCTTTGTGATCAAGATATCCTTTAATTTCTCTTCATCATTACCCCGAAAGATCATTGACACCTCGGGTATATTTAGAGTATCCTCCTGTGTAAATACTGAGAGAAAAAAGTCATTTAGCATTCCAGCAATTGAGTCCCTATCACTCACTAATTCTCCATTGGAATCTATAAGTGGGCCTATTTTATCTCTAACCTTAGTTTTGTATAATTGATAAAAACTTTTAGGATCTTCCTTTGCCCTATTTGCCACTTTAATTTCATAATTTCTCCTTGCTACTCTAACTAACTTTTTAACATCTCTTGCTAGTTCATTATATCTCTGCCTTAAGTGATCCTTTCCATTTTTTATTTTCCTATAAATGCCCTTTTTAATGCCAATATAATGCTTAATTTTATTTGTCATCCATTTTGGGTCATTATTTTTAGTCCTAATCTCCTTATAAGGAATGTTAATCATCTGACCTGTAATTAATTGCTGAATTATTCTTTCATACTCCTCTTCAATTGTAATCTCTTCCTCCTGGTGATTATTGTCTCCACTAACTGATATCATTGAATCTATTCCTAAATTGATTTCATTGCCTGGTTTCTGTACAACTGCCTCCAGGTAAGTCCTTAGCCCATTATAATTTGCTCTTCTAAAGTCAGGAATTTTAACATTGTTCATGCTACTATCAATACCATTCCATTTCATCTTGAATCTAATTTCACAATGGTCACTATTACCCAAATTTCCTCCAATCTCAGTATCCTTAATAACTTCTTCCCTATTTGTTAGAACTTAATCCAGTATATTATTACCTCTAGTGGGTTCGTTAATAATCTGCCTCAGAAAATTATCTTGGACAACATTCAAAAATTCCTCAGCCTCCTGATCACCCACAAGAGCTTCCCAGTCTATATTTCTGTAATTAAAATCGCCCATTATACACACATGCTTACTTCTACATGCCCGTTCAATCTTCTGCCACAGAAGATTTGAAGCTTCCTTACTAAGATTTGGTGGTCTGTATAATAATCCTATGACAAGCTTGTTTTTACTTTCCTTTACATTTAGCCATAATGACTCTGTGTTATCATCTAATTTATTTGTACTGTTTACACAACACTGGAGATTATCTTTAATATAAATAATAACCCCTCCTCCTCTCTTCCTATTCCTATCTGTATGGAACATGTTAAAGCCCTCAATCTCAACCTCAGGTTTAAAGTGATTTCCTGCCAAATCAAGCCATGACTCTGTTATCGCAATTATATCAAAATTCTCTTCACTCGCTAACGCTCTTTAGAGATCTATCTTATTCCTTATACTCCGACCATTTGTGTAGTATATTTTTAAGGTTTTTTTATTATTCCCATCTTCATTGCATCGTGCTTTTCTATTCCTAGTTATCTGCTCATTCACTTGTGCATTAGTCCCCCTATAACGCATCAGTATGCCCTCTCCCTTAGCTATTCCTCTATCTCTGCATCCCTTCCATTTCCTACACTTGCCCTCTATTCCTGTTATTCCCTTACCTCTAACAGCTTCTAGTTTCCCACCCGTAAGGACCTAATCACACTATCCAGCTCCCCCCATAGAACCTCAACACCTGCCCGACTAAGATGGAGCCAATCCATCGCATACAACCTCCTATTCCCGTAAAACTCTCCCCAGACATCTACAAACACCAATCCTAACTCCTCACACAGTCCTTTCACAAATTCATTCAAACCAATTGCACGCGACAACCATTCTACCCCCACATCCAATCTTGGAAGCACACCAGAAACAACACCTTTTACCCTGCTTTTACTCATCCTTTCAACTAACCTTTTATACTGCTCACGTAACTCACATGTACCCACCTTCTTTACATCATTCACTCCCACATGCGTAATCACAACTGCATCCCTCTCACACCCAGAAATCAGCCTATCATACCTCTCACAAACATCACTTACACCAGCACCCGGCAGACAAACTCTCATTCCCTCCCACTTGCTATCACTCAACTTCCTATCTAAATACCTAATCTGAGAGTCACCCATCACTAGCACCTCAGTCATTCTCCTATTCTGTCTTGGCCTAACATTACCCTCCCTCCTGCTCTCAGTCACACTACCACCCATCCTGCTTTCATCCACAATCACACCAGGCAAATCACTTTCACACTCTTCTTCTCTCAGGACATTGAATCTGTTAGTCAACCTAACAGGTTCTATGTCCCTCTCATTCACACACCTAACCTGTCCTAACTTATCTATCCTATCCATTTTCACCCACCATTCATCATCACTCACAACTTCCACACTGTTCCCAGTCCTAGCCCTATCTTCCACCCTCTTAGCACTAATCTCACCCTTCAATCGCACACTTGCATCTCTTCTCACCTCAAACACCAAATCATTCAACCTCTTACATTCCCCACTCAACCTCCTAACCTCCCCTTCCAGAAAACACACACGGCATTCAGTTACATTCACTCTCCTTTCAACTCCACATGCATCACACACCACATACACACTACTTTCAAACGGCATGCTTTCACCATCTATACAAACAGCCATACTCTCAGAAATTTACTAAGGAAAAAGTTAACACTCACCCAAAAAAATTCTTGCTCAGGATTGCTGCCAGTTATCTTCCCCAAAAGTATTAATTACTAATGTATTTATTACACAGAGATTGATGTATTAAATAAATACAAGAAAAACTATACACCCAAGATAACATTAACCAAGAATAATTAATGGAATGCTTCGGGATGTTATGAAGTGGTATCTCAAGCAAGCTTTTGAGATCTTATCAATTGACACTACTTCTCTCGATCAGTTAGCAACTGAAGCTGCCGGTGTTGTGAAAAGAATGAGACACGTAATAGTCGCTACATTTGCAAATAGCTCACTTGAAAATACATTCCCCAACTTATACCTCTGAGTTGTTGGCACCACAGGTAATTCAAAGTTCTCTCCCAGCAATGCTGTCTCGGGTGTACGAAAGAGCGCAAACAAAGCAAATTAAATCCTTAGGTCAGGGTGTTAGTAAGACCTGTGCCATCTAAAGTTTTTGCAAACGTTTGTTTGCACATTAATAAACCCATCAAGAGGAGGCTATTCATTATCGTCAAGGGAACAGTTATTTAAATAATACCCGACAAGGGAGAAAAGGAGGCTTGTATTCCTCTTCTAACGCTGGCACGATCTCTCATCAGGTCTTTCAGAGAAAGGAATCTGAAACTCTCTCTCGGGCTTAGGCGAAATTTCCCGTGTAGTGACATAGTGTAGAAAGTGACAACTTCAATTATTTGTTCGTATTTACTTTCCCATTATTATTTAAAAGCAAATCTTTTATGTGAAAATTAACAGGCGAAATACTAATAAAGTGAGTAGTGCCGTTGTAGGGAATGTTTTAGAATCCCTAATATCACTATCTTTTTAAGAATTCAATAGTAAATCGCCTTCTCTCAGATTTCATTTACTTAAATAAGTCAAAAATGGTCAGTGGTATTTGAACAATTGCAGGCTTCTTTCTTTACCATGCACTTAGGGGGAGAAGGCTTGGGCGGCCTTCCTCACCTCTAATTCTTCCGTGCTAACCTGGCTCGACCTCGGCCGGCCAGGAATTTAATAGTATTAAAAGAGGGCTCGAGTGTTCTTAATACAAGCATGGCTTCTTTTCTCGAACTCAGCACTTTTCTATATTTCATTCATATAGTTAATTAAAATAACATCTTTCATCAGTTCTAAAATAGTAACCTATATGTTTTTAGAAACTTTTATGGTATTTTTTATTAAATATACTTAAAGAATCGCATTGTATTTTTAGAGACTTTACAGCCTACTTCATTAGACCTAGTTTGTTCAGAGCTAGAGTAAAGAGGATTTTTCGTTATCTACTAAACTTTGGTTAATAAGGATATTTTCTTTTAAATTCAAGGATGTTCTTAATCAACAATTATTCTGAATTCAATGTGTGTCCTTAACTCCAATATTTCGAAACACAGGGAGCAGTAAACCTCGTTGCATCTTCGTAGTTTACCAGGGCACAAAGAGAATCAAATTAAGTTCTACAGGGCTGATCCATTTATGGTCACCATATTTGTGTGACAAAATGGAGTAATAAACAATTTCAAATTTTTTTAAACTTGCAGAATATACATATTTTTAACAAAATATGTGACTCGTGCTTTCTAGCGTTCGGCTCTTGGTGGTCTGTTTGCAACGAAATAAGGTTGAAGCTCGCCCTTTCTCGGCACTTTCACACTTCAGGGTGTTTAATTCTATCCTCCCGGCCGGGGGCGTGTCCCATGGTGTTGCTTCTATTTTGATTTCCTCTTTGCTATTCTCTGCGCCACTTCTCCGCCGTACTACCTTGCAGGCTGTTGCTGCGATGCTTTTTATTTCCAAGCTTTTAACTGTTTCTTCTGTGTTCATCGCCCCGGATTTTAATTTGAGTCGGTCTGACCTTTTTTAGCTCAAAAGTCAGTTACCTACTCCATTTTTATTACCTGGTGATTTTAATGCTCGCCACCCATCTTGGGGTGATACTTTGCGTAATTCCAGGGGCGTAGTGGTTGAGTCCCTCTTATTATCCGATTCCCTTTGTCTTTTAAATTCCGGTGATTTTACTTCTTACCATGATCAAACGGATTGTTTTAGGGCTGTAGGCTTTTTTTTATGTTCGCCCGACTGTTTTCTCGATTTTCGGTGGTCGATTCAGGACGCCCTTTCTGGGAGTGATCACTTCCACATAGTCCTGTCGGCTGCCCTTCCTGGTCGTTGCCTTTCCCTCTCTCATCTTTGGAATCTGCGGTGAGCAGATTGGGTTGGGTTTGGGGAGGCTTCCTTTATTGATGCTTCGTGGGTGTACTTCGATACGATTGATCCAGCAGTCTTATATTTTACTAATTATATTTTAGAGGCTGCTGATCGATTTATTCTGCAGGGGTACCCTGTTGAGGGGCGTTCCACGGTCCCCTGGTGGTCAAAGGATTGCGCGTTGGCTATCTCTGCGTATCAGTTGGCCCATTTCCGTTATAGGCGGAACCCGACCGTCTCGAATAGAGTCAATCAGAAAAGGGCTCGTGCAATCCGCCAAAAGACACTCTGTCGTGCCCGCCGTGAGTCTTGGTGCCGGTACGTATCTTGCATTTCTTTGTCCACGCCACTGACTCGGGTTTGGAAGCGGGTCAATAAGATTCGTGGTCGCTACGCTGATCATGCCATCCCTACTCTGGACATCGGAGGATCGCTTGTATCCGATGGCCGGTTGGTTAGCGAAGCTTTGGCTAAGTATTTTGTTTCGGTGAGTAGCGCTGGTAGCTATCCTCGACGCTTTCTCGATCATAAGGTGGCCATAGAGTCTCGTCTCTTAGATTTTACCACATGCGTACCTACTCATATAATGCTATTTTTTACCGTCTATGTGCTGCGGGATGCTTTTTCTCACTGTGACCCCAGCTCTCCCGGTGATGATTGCATCCATACGAATTTTTCCTCCAGGCATCAGGTGTTAGCGGTGTTCTTTGACATTCAGAAGGACTACGATACCACCTGGAGATTTGGTGTTTTAGGTCACTTATATGATTGGGGTATAAGGGGCTTTTTACCGGTTTTTATTCCAAAAAATTTATGGTCCCGTAATTTTAAAGCCCGTATTGGGGATGCTTTCTCAGGCTTGTGGATTTAAGAGGAGGGGGTTCCCCAAGGGTGTGTTTTGAGTGTGACATATTTCGCCGTTGCCATTAATAGTCTGACGTCCACTCCTCCAGAAGGGATTTTGGCTTCCCTCTTTGTGAAGGCTTGGCGTTGTTTTGTTTATCTCCCCGCTTGCCTTCTGCTGCCAGTCGATTACAGCTGGCAATTGATGCCGTGTCAGTTCGTGCTGTCTCAAAGGGTTTCCGGTTTCCGGTCAGCAAAATGAAGGCCATGCATTTTTATTCGGGTCTTGGTGCTCTTGGTCCCTCTTCCCTCTTCTTGGATGGCACAGCGATTTAATATGTCCCCTTTTTAAATTCTTTTGGTTTAATGATTGATAGCAAGCTCACTTGGGTGATCAAATGCATCGCTGCAGGTGTGCCTACGATCCCTGTTTTGTGTTCACCAATACCCTTCATCTCCAGTCCATGAGTGCCTTTTTGGCTCGTCCTCCTCGGCATCTTTTGATCGACGAACATCTCTACCCAGCTTCTGGGGCTCCCAGTTGGGAACCATTTCACCTCCCTGGGTGTTCCCGCGGTGTTAGCGCTCCCATTTCCGCCGGCTCCATGTTGGAGCGTTTGCCCTCCTGAGGTCTGTCCTGCTTTTGGGCATTTTGAGAAAGGGTCTACTGAACCTCGTCTATTAATGTGCCGGTTTTTTTAACATGCTTGTTATCATGCTCACCAGCGTCCTATCTATACAGCGGCTCGAAGTTGGACCTCAGTGCTGGAGCGGCTGCTGTTTCCTCTACAGAGTCTCTTTGGTCTGCTCTGCATCCTGTAGCATCCGTTTTTACTGCAGAGTTGACGGCCATTCTTTTGGCTTTTAATTTGATTTTATTCATCAATTCTTTAGATTTAATTGTTTTTAGCGATTCCCGGTGGTTCCTTCTTTTACGCCCACCGACCCTTTTGTTTTACGAATTTGCTCCTGGCTGCTTAAAAATGCCTCCTTTTACAGGGTGGCGTTCTGTTGGGGTCTGGCTCATGTTTGGGTCCAGTACAACTAGGCGGTCGATCGGCTGGCTTGCTCGGCCGCATTGGAGGTGCGGTAGGTAACCCCTTTTTCTATTAGGGATTCTTATCCCGTAATCAGGACGTATGTCTTTTGATTGTAGCAAAGAGCGTGGGATTCGTTCCCCTCTTCTAAACTGTCCCTTAATAAACCCTGGCCCTCTAGCTCTCAGCAACTTCGGTCTTGAAAAGTTGCTTTTTGCCAGTTGCGAATTGGGTACACGCGATTCATCCGAGGCTATTTAGTTTCAGGTGGAAGCCGAGTGGCCCCTGGTTGCCCCTATTGTCGTGGCAAGCTGCCTGTGTCTCATAATTTAGTAGTTTTTCCCCGCCTTGCTTCTCTTCGAAATTCTTGCTTCCCTACCCTTTCTGGCGTCGCCTTACCTGCTTAACTTTGCTTTATTTTATCAAGGGACTCACTTCGGTTGTCCTCCCTCCTTTCATATCTATCACGAAGTGGCGTTTTATCCCTTTTATAAGATCTTTCCATTTTTATGTTTAGGTTTATTGTTATATTTTATTCTGTGCCCTCGCCTGCGGCTGGCACATGTCATTTGTTTATTGCCCCACCCGCCCTTGTTTTCAGAATGTGTGCTGTATGCCCGTAATTTAACTTTGCGTCTCTGTGTGTTGTACTGTTATCTTCTAATCTTTTGCTTTTTTCCATTTTTATTTAAGTGTCTCCCACGCCGTTTCTGAGCTTTTTTCGGGAGATCCCGTTTTAAGAGGGCTGCCATTAGGAATCCATTAAGATTGGGCGGCTGCCACCTTGTTTTCCTTTAAAGTAAACTAAACTAACCTGAATACCTACGTAAGACCTCGCTAGACCGTTAAACTTTTCCTTTATAAGGATGACTTTTGGCTGTTGCATGACGCAATACACATGTTAAATAAGAAAACTTTCCTCTATATAGATCGAATGGTAAAGAACTGCGGTGTAAAACAACTAAAGTGTGTAGTGTAGACAAGTCCTAACAGTCTATTTCCAAAAGGCGATGAAGTGTTGATTCGCACATGAATTAAATTCGCGCTGTAAAATTAGTATGAAGTCAATACTTTGCTAGAACTTGAAGACAGGTTTCATCAATGTTTTCGTCAGAGGAAGTGTTTGCGGGAATGCGGTTGACGCTTGTTATCCCGTCAATCAATGATGGACTCGATGAATGTCTAAAACTTCACCCTACCATCACAGAAGCTGAGTATATAAAATCTGTGTCGTTTGATGAGTTTCATTGTTTTATCAACATGTAAAGGAAGACTATCAAACTTGTGAAAGAATTTGTCCTCATGAATCTTTACTACTACGTCACCATTACGTGTAAAACTATTTTAATAGAATATCTATATATCAATCCATCTTACCATGAAAGTCCAGAGGAGGGAATGTCACTAGCTTGCGTCTTCAAAACTTGAAAAAAGAATGTTTAAGTTCACCCAAGATGAAAATATTTTTTATAGGAGCCCGATTCCTTAACAAATAAGTTTATTTAAATTCGAGATCTTCTAAAAAAAATTTTCTGATATTCATTTTCAAAATTAGAAGTTGGATTAAAATTCACATTGATAGTTTTTATCAGTTGCATATCGAATACTGTTTCACTCACCGGATTAACTCAACTCTTATGATTCAGAGAATCAGTAAATGTGTACAAAGTAATAAGTTTGCGAAAATCGATAAAACTCTAATTTAAATTATGTATTTTAACCTCTATGTAAGATAAATTGGATTTCAACATAATTATCTTTTATTAAATAGTTATATATGAGTGTAAACGTATCTGATATTCAGTTAAAAATGAACCGCCGATTGTTATCCTTATACCCAAATTTCGATAGGCCTCATTTCTTAATTTTCTACAACGATTAAATGAAACTTTGGTGATAACTAGATTATTGTGTTTTAAAACATCATTTTAAAACTTTAGAGTCTTTGGACTTTGCTTCTTTATTCTAGAGCACGTGTTCGAGATGAACTCCATTTAACTTTGTACATTTCTTGAGGCACAGCACAAAGTTGTCCATGACGTCCTTACAAACCGACCGAATAATGGCTCTAATCTCCGCCTTGATAGCTTCCTTGAGTTCTGGGGTGATCCTGGGTTGTCCTGTGTGCACTCTATATTTAAGGAAGCCCCGAAGAAAAAAATCTAGGAACTAAGGTCTGGGCTGTGAGGTACCCACTCAAAATCAGTCTTAAGCCTGATTACACGCCAACCAAAGTTCTCTTTCAGCCAATCTTGCAAAGGTTTGAGGTGTGAGAGCAAGCTTCATGTTGCTAAAACAAGAACTTTCCGATAAGCGATCGGCTGTAAATCAGACTTGTGTACAAATGAACCCTCTTCGTCCAACAAGTTATATCTGTTCTAAGATAGAACTTGATTTGTTTCCCGTTCCTCCAACACAAACTTTCATCGTTGAAAGCAATTATCACTCCTACTCTCCTCTTAGCAATATCTCCTCCGACCTCACATTGGTGGAATATTATATATCTGTTAGCGGACAGTATTATATAGAACCAAGGAAGTTTTATTTTTATACTAAGCAGGAATTTTAAAGACAAACGGAAGCGAACTTAAAGATGGGGAAAATATATTTCCGAAAAAATAATATTCAACACAATTTGTTCAGTAATGTTGATATTTATTTAAATGAAACTTCTGCAAATTCTATTTAAAATAATTACCACTATTTTGTATATTTAGACACCGTGTTGAACTATACTTAAAAAGAAATATCTACATTTCTTTCAACTTCTAAAGATACTCTAGTTAAGTATAGAAAAGAAATATAGGAAATCAAAGAAAATAAAAATTGATGTTTATGGAAAACTATACGCCAATTTCACCTTGCAATATAAGCTGTTGATGAATTGAGTCTCAATAAAAATAAAGTTATCCCAATTGTCCCATTCATTTACACTATTCAGAAGTCCGACCGGTTTAGCATCTAACATAATATTTAGAGAAGAGAGTTGCCTTTACCTGAGAAAAGTCCACCTTTCAGCATCTACTCAACATGAGATGGAAACTAGATTGTTTACATTAAACGCTAAGTATCCTATCACACAAGTTCTTATGCGAAACTTTACAATTGTGAGTGAAATATTAAGGGGAAAATATCTACTCGGAAGTTGATTGGTATGGTTGAGCATTCAGCAATTTCTGGTAGCTATTATGCATCACCTTTTGAATTTAAAACTACATGTGTGAATCGCGTCACTATCTATATAAAAGGGAATGTAGTTGAAAGACCATTTGAATTAAATTATTAGGAGGATGCAAATCCAGTTGCTTTAAGGGCTTTTTATTCGTTATATAACGGTATAGGGTGTATTGGAGGTGGGGAGAGTATTAAACTTGCGTACGAAAAAGTTCTAAAAGGTAAAAATATTTATTGTATTAACATAATTCATTACAATAGTACTACTTTTCTTGGCAAATGTTCTAATCCTATACAACAGGGCACTTTATCAATAGAGTTACAGTTTAGATCTTTATTAATATAGGCCGGTCTCCCTTATTATATATGCAGTTTTACTCAGTTATTGAAATAGATAAGCCGAAGAACATATTAGTTTATTCTCAATAAAATGAATGCAATAGAAATAGAAGAAATATTTTATCGAATTAAAATAGCGAAACGGGTTTTCTTGGCTTTATTGCGAAAGACACTCATCATGCGTTTTATCCTGCCTGCAGATTCGTTGATTAATCTGGAGAGCAGCAATCTACCTAAGTCACATTGGGTAGCTTCTTTGTTGATAGCCTATGACTAGGGCTTCAGAACAATGTTTATATTTGTCTAAATTTAGTAAAACTAAATAAAATTATTATCGTCGATACATTCAGAGTTCAGAATTAGTTTTCAGACTCTTGTTGCTTGTTTTGTGTCATTTTCATTTATTAGATGATAACCAATATATCATATCAAGATTTTATTGAATTATTTGCTTCATATAATGATCAAAGATAGAAGAGATCGTTGTAAGGAACACTTGTAGAATATAAAAAAAATATATTATACACTCAATAAATATTACTTGTTAGTTAAAAATATGTAATTATGTAGCCTATTTACTAAATTGTATATGTCATATGCCCTTATGTAATCTGTTTACTATTAATTAAATAAAATATATAAATAAAGTAATTAGGATAACTTTGTTTTATGTTTTTTCGACAGATTTATTAATCTGTAGAAAAAGTATGTATATATAAATTTAAATGTAAAATAAATCATCATAACAACCTTAATTTTTTTTAAATCATGTTACCCAAAAAACTTTAAACGAATTTATAGAATGAGAAACTGTGATATGTTCTAAAAAATCACACAATGCACCACATGAACTCTATTCATATTCTTGTAATGGCTCCATATTCTTATATATTATTACCTGCTTCAAGTTCAATCAGCTGAACAATAAGTAAAAATAATTTTTCTTCCTAGCAAGATACGAATTTCTCTGATGAATGAGAAAAGTTTTATATGTCTATTTATAAGTGTTCAACTACGGGTGGGGGGAGGAAACTGAAATCTTAAGGGGAGTAATTTAGCCTTTTGAACTAGAAAATCAGTATGGTCACTAAAATGCTAGAACAATAATGTTATCTCCTTGCCTCATTAAGGGCTAGGTCCATTTATAAAGGTCATGCGCGTCTATGTTCGTGTATGTGTGTGCGAGTGTGTTTGCAGAAAATCAATATCGTCACTATAATAGTAGAATACGGATGTTTATCTTCTTGCATCATTGGACACTTCAACTTATTTTTCAAATAGACATATTACATGACTGCTGGAGTTTGAGCAATCATTGCACATGCATCAATACTGCTGACTTACGTTCTTCCTCAGACAGAACTGATATTTCGTACACTAAACTCTTTAGGTGTCCCCAAAGGTAGAAAGAAGTCTATGGGTGTCATGTCAGGAGACCTTGGTGGCCAATAGATTGGTGTGCCATCACCATTCCAGCGGTTTGGATACCATTCATCCAATTACTTCCTAAGAGCAGTCGTGAAATGTGCCGGTGCACCATTTTGTTGGAATCACATTCCTCTGCGAATCGCCAGGGGAACATCATCTTGCAACCCAGGTGGTACTTCATCAAGAAACGCCCAATAATTGCGTCCAGTGAGTCTTTCTGGTAGGATGTAGGGGTCGATGAGATAGTTGTTAATAATTCTCTTCCATACATTTACGGAGAATCTATCTTGGTGACTGCTTCCCCGTGTACCATTTGGATTGATGTGTGATCACAAATGCAGATTATGTGTGTTGAATATTTCCTCTCACGTGAATGTTGCTTCATCCGTGAAATAAAATTTTGATGCAAAATCGGGTTCTTGTCTTTGTTCTAAAAACCACGTTGAAAATTGCACACGGCGCGGATATTCGTCAGCATTTAAGCTCAGAACACGCTAGCCCGGTAAGGTCTGAGTTGCTTTTGGTAGTAAGGTATAGTGAACCCCTGCATGACACCCTCTTAGGAGGCCAGAAAAACGGGCTGATTCTTGGTCACGAGCCAGAACCGAACTGTGGACCGCTGTTAGGGCTAGGCCCAGATAGGTAGGGTTGATCACGGAGAGTGCGAAAATTGGAAGGTAGGCGAAATAGAACTAGGACAGATAGAGGAGCTCCTTCCACTAGGGAAGACTGGATAAGACTCCACGGCTGAAGATCGACCGAAGAACCCATCTCCTCGATTAGGAGACGATATCTGCACATGGGATTCACAGTAATACGTAGGACAGGGGTCACGATAAACTACAAGGTTATATGTAGAGACAAGTGACACATCTTGGTTCGGATTCATGGTTAAGCTGTAGTTCCCATGACTAACTACGTCCACTTTTGTCTCCCACTATTTTCCTTGCTCTCCTATCCTAAAACCTTCTTCTTCCTCCCTCTCCCACTCCTAACTGCCGTACTCACAGTGCTTATAGACTACTTTGGCTCTAGACAATATGACAATGGGGGTTTATAAAGGAGTACCGGGCCTTCCCGCTTCCCTTTTTGGCCGCTCCATGAGCGCCAAGAAGGGTGAGAAGAGGGTTGGAAGAGCTGTTCTTTGTCTTCCATCTCTCTTTTCATTTCATTTTATTTCATAATCTCGGTTATTAATTTCACATCTGATCCATCTTACCTCGGAATATGTATAATTGCGATCAAATAAAATATATAAAATAATCGTCACGTACTTCGAAATATGAGTCAATCTTAACTTAGAAATACATGAGATTTCTTAGACGAATGAGATTGAATTTACTCCAGTCTTTCTGCTGAATTATTTTTATTATCAAGGCACTGCTGGTAAGAATACAGAATAAGAAGAAAGATTGAGAATCGTAACGAAGGCAAAAATATTATGCTCGGTAGAAACAAGATGATATAGTTAATAGAGCATTTATTTGTTTGATTAGATTTGAATTATGCTTAAAGATTTCAATGTATCAGGTTACGTGAAAATTAGATATCATTTCCTTTCATATTTCTGGTTGTTCTCCACCAAATATTAATTTAGAATAGAAATAAAAATCGGATAATCCTTATAATCATTGCCCCAGCATAGATATTTTCAATAATACATTAAAAAATATAGCAATCGGACTCCATTCAAGTGAGTTATGTAGTTTATCTAGTGCTGATGACAGTTAGTACCTGAAAACCTCTGTCATTAAATGTAATTATTAAAATATTTGGTTAGGTCACTGTTGCTGTTTTCTGCCTCACAATGAAAATGCCAAGTAGAGTGAAACAATAAAATAAATATTTCTACTGAAGTGCGAAAACCGCAAAATCGAATCCGTAGTTGCAAGTTTCAAAGGGTTGGAAACGCCACCTGAGTTCCTCAAAAATTTTTAGTTAATTATATTTACTCTTTTATTATCTTATCTCGCTTCTCTGAATATTACTTCTATTTACCTGGGTAAATAACTGAACATCTTTATACACTGTAGGATGCACTTTACCTATATAATACATAAGAGTATTTTTGTTTATTGATAACTCTTTTTCTAGGAACATGATAGAATATTTGGATATTCCTATTAAATTTTCAGGGCGTTAGGTTTATTCTCTCTCAGCCTTCACTTATTTAAAAATACCTCTCAAGATTTATCCTGATAATTTTCCTTTGTCTGTCTTTCCTCCTTTCCCAAATAGTAGCAAATACCTTTGATTGCGTGGATATAGTCAACATGTAGTAAAATTTCTCTTGATGCATAAATGTATGCTTACTCAATTGTCAAAAAATTACCCTAAGATAATTATTTTCTTTTACCCACCTTAATTTTCATGACACCATTCCAGAGATTCTTAGTCTCATGTCATATCTCTATATACATCATCTTTAGAATAATAATGACTAATTTACCTAGTAGGAAGTATGGTTTGAGTGGCATAGAGGTTGCTCTCCGCCTGTTCTTCATATTTACGGTCATATTCTATCTCTATCTCTCCTTCGAAGCCGCTGAGACTCCATATATCTGCCTATGACCGTCCAATCTTTCCTTTTTTCTCGCTGAATGAATCGATTATACAATGAAATTATTGTCCTCTATTGTTGTGTGTAACGAAACACATACACTAACTATCGGAATAGTGGAAATCTATAAATAATATTATAAAGTGAGCAAAGAAATCTATATAGGTAATGAATTATATTTTTATATATATATATATTTATATATATATATATATATATATATATATATATATATATAAATATATATATATATATATATATATATATATATATATGCAATGTCCTGCAGAAAAAAATTAAAAAGGTGCTTGCAAGTACTTTCTAACTTTATCCAGTTTATTCTCATTGAATTAACTGAATAATGTTCGAAAGTACTTGGGAGTACCTTTTTCATTTTTCCTGCGAGACATTGTATTCATTGTAAATATATATATATATATATATATATATATATATATATATATATATATATATATATATATATATATATATATATATATATAAAGAAAGAGCAAATGCAATTTCTTCGGGTGATACCAACCACAACATGGCTATCGAAGTATTTATTTTCATCGATAAATCTTTTTGCAGAGAGAAAGAAGGATGCAGATAGCTTGTATTGCAGGCTAAAAAATCCTATACCTTTTAGGAGACCAAGAAAATTTCGAGCAGAATAAGACAAGTAACAGGAGTTTATTTCTCTGCCTGGTAGCTTGATGGAAGAGCATCTGACAGTTAATCAGTTTCCCAGATTTAATTACCAGTAGGATAATTAAAATTTTCCCTAGCTTAATTTCTCTCTTCTCAATATAGATTACCTTAATCTTTTAGACGTACAAACTCATGTTTGTTGCCTGATGTGCTCATTTACGTCAAATTTCTCTTTCTCTACTAATATATGTATATCAATCTTGAAGAGGGTAGATAACTTCTATTACGCTCATCTGTCTTTTTTAAGTAACTGCCTTTGAAAAAATATCTGCATTCAAGAAAGACTAATATCCATTTGCACCAATATTTTTCTATATATATATATATATATATATATATATATATATATATATATATATATATATATATATATATATATATATATAAATATATATATATATATATATATGATTCAGTTATATATATATATATATATATATATATATATATATATATATATATATATATATATATATATATATATATAAATATATATATATATATATATATGATTCAGTTATATATATAAATGTATATATATATCGCTAATATTAGAGAAAGTGTAAGAATAGTTCTAAATATTAATAGCGATGCTGTCTAAAGGACAATATTTGCTAACAAATCAAACATTCAGCTTAATATGAGGACCATTATTATTTTTAGCCTGTTTATGAAATCATTCAGAGAAAGGATAGTCTATTAAATTGATTAATCATATCTTTTCAAATTATTGATGTGATGTTCCTTAAAGTATAAATCAAGGAAGATTTTCAAAAATTAAATTAAAGATGAGATTTTAAAGTTTAATTTTGGGTCCCAAGTCAAACTTTATGTTGATAACTCGAAATAAAATTCTTTAAAACGTGTTCAAATGAATGATAAATCCTCACTAAATATGCAAGGCGAGGAGTATGGGTGTTTTCTCACGAACCAGGATTAGGAATTGCAGATAATCATACAACCAAGTAAACGCTAAATGAAAAATTAGTCATACACAGAGGGTACAACTATTTTCCTCATATATGCAAGGGGGAAACTTGCAAATCACGGGGTGAAAATTTTGCCTTTTCTTTTTCTCATAAGAGCAATCTCAAAGTTTAATGGGAGCAACAGCCAGAAAAAACACTTCAGTTTAAACTTCTAGGTTGCTATAGTGTAAAGATTAATTGTTAATCAAGAAGACTTTTAAAAATCAAATTGTAATAGTTTTTCTCAAGTGATGATCCTTTTTTGACGTTGTTCGAGTTCAGATCTACTTTTCTCAAATCACTTATAAAATCTATACATCTATATCAATAGAGCAACTCGATAAAAATGGATCCTTGCAAGATTTTCTGGAATAGATAACATCGTTATTCGATTTGACAAAGGTAAAGAAATATATAATTTAGTCGTCAACATAATATATAATGATTTATTTGAAGAAAATACAGGAAATTCATAAATAATTAGAAATTAAATACCAAAAATTGAATTAGATCAGATAACCCGCATAGAACTAAAAATATGTACTAATGAGAGGATATTTGTAGGAAAGAGTGTATATCAATTTCATCACTGCAACTCCGTAAGGGGCGCGGCGATTTCCCATCCCGGCCGCCGTGCTGACGGGATCCAGCGCTCCGTCCGGCCCCAGCTTTGCCTCTCTTCCTTCCTTTAAAACACTTGTTTCCTCTCTTTTCACACAACCTCTTCCACAACTTTCTCTGGTCAGCCTCTAATTTCACAGGGTAGATGCTGACCTTCCTTTCAGCCAACCGTACCGCATCAGGGCTGAGGGGGTGGGGGTGGGGGACAATGTTTCCTAACCCCTGAGCTCAGGTCTGGGGTGGCTGGTTTTTAACAACCTGCTTCATCCCCACCCATACCTTCCTCACATCCATTTTCCTCTCCTCTTCACAATCTATATATTTTACGCCGTGTTCAAGGTGGAGCCGCCATGCCAATGGACTGCCAGGCCACCAGGCGGGAGGGGTGGTCCCAAATGGCAGCGTCTGGCTCTGCCAGGATTGTAAGCACCTCTCGCAGTGCGGGCTACTGCTAGAGGTGTGCGCTATTGCATCCCGTGTTAAAAAAAGAGGCACCATGCCCAATGATGAAGACCAAAAAAAACAACACTCAACCCCCAACTTTCCCTGAAACATCAACGCAGCCGCCCTCGGGCAGCTCCAGCAAAAAAATGGAGGTCTCCCCCCCTGTGCTTGCACAGGATACCCTCCATATTTCTCTAACCGGAGAGGAGGCTTACTCCTCTCCTTCGCCTACGGGTGCAGGGGACTCCCCCTCACCCCCTTCTCTGGAGGTGCTTTCGGGCACCTCCCTTTTCCCAGCGGCAGTCCCCTCTTTTCTTTCCAAGGGGACTGCCAAGAAAGCCAGAAAGCAGCCCTTAGCCAGCCACTCCCCATCGAAGCGGCTCGGTAGGGCAAACCCCCTTAGGGGGGAGAGGGAAGCCAGGCCCCTTCGGTCGCTTCCCTCAAAAGACCTGCTGGCAAAAATTTTAAACCTTGCCGGGGTCAAGGCCTGTGCCTCCCCACACAAGACTGGTGACACTGCCAATGGGACCTGCGATGTCCTGGGAGGGGATGGCCAACTGGAGGCCCCTCCTGTGATATACATGGTCATTAAAGAGACCCAGCCTCAGACGGTAGGGCCTTCCTGGGGGGGAATTCGGGTTCGGTGCCAAGCACCGAACCCGAATCCGCCCGTATGCAAGGTCCTCCTCAAATGGCTGAGGGCTTCGAGGCAGTAAAAGGAGGGGAGGGATCCCTACGACAACCAGGACCTTCTCCATTTCGGATAGGGACCTGGATGAGGCCAGTCCATCTGGCCTGGGGGCTTCTGCCGGCGGAGGTGTGAAGCGGGTTCATTCCCCGCCCTCCTCTCCAAAAAAGAAAAAGACTAAAAAGACGAAAAAGACTCGGGGCTCCTCTCCATCCGCGGGGGCTGCGGGGACGGATGGGTCTGCTACCACTTTGGTAGGCGACCAAGCCAAGATCGGCACATCCGGCCCCTCTACTTCCTCGTGTGCGGAGCCCCTGACCAAGACTAACACCAAGAGTGCACAGGGCGGAGCCTCGATGACATCGTGGCCCCTCATTCAGAGGTTACCTGGCGTTTTTGAGCCCGCTGGCTTCAAACGCTCCCTCGTTATTCGCTCCACTGATGGCACCATGTTGTCCAAGGGCAACATGATTCATCCAAGGAGAGGATTAGCGAGTGCAATTGGTAGAGAGCCGAAAGTGACCCGTTTCTCGGACGGCAGCCTTTTGGCGAATGTGGCGAATCCCGCCGAGGCGGCCAAGATAAGTGTTCTTCGAACACTTCATGACACCCTGGTGAGTGTGACGCCGCACTCTACCATGAACTTTGTGAAAGGAGTAGTTTATGCGAGGGAACTCGTTGACTACTCCATTGAGGAAATCACCCTAGAGCTGGCCGACCATGGGGCGGTCAAGGTCGAACGTGTGATGAGAAAACAGGGAGGGGCTTCGAGACCCACCCCTACACTCTTCGTCACGTTCGACTGTGACAAGCTCATTGAGTCGGTGCGTGCCAGTTGGTACCGCTACCGCGTGAAGGCATTCGTGCCACTGCCGCGGCGATGCTATTACTGTCACCGCTTCGGCCATACGAATCGCTAATGTAGACGTGCAAAGTCGGGGTCACCCGAAGTCTGTGTAAATGGCTCCAAGGTCGCACACGATAAGTCCAAATCTGCTGTGGCCAAGTGTGTCAATTGCGGAGAGCCGCACCCTGCTTCTTCGAAGCAATGTAGTGCATATCTCCTGGAGAAAGAAATCCTGGCCGTTCAGGCCCAGGATAGACTCTCATTCCGCGAGGCTAAGGAATTGGTCCTGGCGCGCCCAGCTCTGCCTGGGACGTCATATGCCTCAGTAGTTAGAAAGGCACCCTCTGCTCCTGGCACATCCAGGCCAATGAGCACGGTTGTTTCCGCGCCCATTCGGAGCCCTTCTGCGGGCTCTACCCAACCCGGACGCTCCCCTGGTAAAGCTGGCGGCAAAAAGGGTTGATACCCAGCCCCGGCTAAAACCAGGGCTACCCCCTCTTCCCCCAGCGTGACCGTTTCCCGCATGGCGAAACGGCCACGCGCCTCCACCGAGTCATTAGACTCACAGGAGGCAACACCCCTGAAGATGGTCGCTAGGCCATCTTCGGGGGTTCCTAAAGCTGTCCCCCGAAAGGAGGACAGCAACAAAGGAGCTTCGGCTCCTTCGCCCACGCCCCGAGGTGGAGCAAGTGGCTCGGAGACGGTAGTTCCTCGAAAAGAGGGCCCCCCGCCTCCGAAGCCACAGCGCTCGCCTAAGGTTTCGAGGCAAACGGAGGAAAAGACTCGCATGGTGAGCCCAACCTCCCCCAATAAGTCCTCAAAGGCGACAGCGCCTCCAGCGCTTTGTCAGGCCAACAGGGCCTGGGGTTCTGCCCCGGGGAAGCGTACGGCCATTCCCTTGAAGGTCTTCAGTTCGAGGAGGGCCCCCGCGTCTCCTCCGAGCTAGGCCTGGAGGGCATATTCCTTCAAAGGAATTTCCGTGGACTCCGGGCCAACTGGGAGGAGCTGCGGAGGCTCGTCTCTTCCCGCTCCCCGTTAGCTATCTTTTTGCAGGAGACCATGCTAGGCGAGTGCCCCCTGCCCACCCTCCCGGGGTACAAGGGTCTTGCGACCCCACCACCGCGGGATGGCCGAGCTAGGGGATTCGCGGTTTACACCCAGGCTGATGTCTCCGTTCTTCCTTACTCTTTAGTTCCCTTCTTTCAGGCAGTGGCTGTGCAGCTGCACCTGGATAGGAGGTATATTATCATTTCTGCGTACATTCCACCGTCAGCTGACTTCGACGAGGGGGACTTCCGCCGCGTCGTAGCACGGTTGCTGAGGCCCTATCTCTTGCTTGGAGATCTGAACGGCAGGCATCCTCTCTTGGGAGATTACTCCATAAATCCCAGGGGACAAGTCCTTGCCGATCTGATCGAAGAGCTTAAGATGGGTGTCCTAAACGTGGATGAGTTTACGCATCACTGTCCGAGAACCGCTTCATTTTCTTGCCTTGCCCTATCTTTGTGCTCTTCGGATGCACAGCCTGATTTTGATTGGGAGTGGTCGATGACCTCCATGGTAGTGATCACTTTCCCATTCAAATATCATTTTCAGGGCAACTGCCGCCTGAGAGACCACCTCGGTGGTGCTTAGTGCGGGCGCGGTGGCCACCATTTCAGGAAATGACTGAATTCTCTATCTCAGTCGAGTAGTTTATCTCGGTAGATGAGGCCGTTAAGTTCTTCTCCGGCAACCTCATCGCCGTGGACCTGACTACTATTCCTAGGACGTCTGGCCGTTTTGCACGCCGACCACCCTCATGGTGGGCGGCCGAGTGTGAGACGGCCCTCAAACAGAAGCGTTATGCCTACATGCACTATAAGCGCCGCCCGAACGATTTCACTGTCGCTGAATTTCGTCGGGCTAGGGCAAGGTTCCGGTATATTTCGAAGCACGCCCGTTGCTCTTCTTGGCGGGCATACGTGTCTTCACTTAACGGGAAGTTGCCTTTAACTAAGGTGTGGAGAACCCCCCTCCCGTTCTCCAGGAGAATGGGACCGCAATCTCGGATCCCGCGTCCGTGGCGGAATCCTTCGCGACCGCTTTTTCTGCATTCTCTAGCCGTGAGGCTGCTCCGCCAGCATTCAATGCACGTCGTGATGTCGCGGAAGGCCGCCGGCTGGACTTTACCTCCAGAGGCGGAGAACCCTTCAACGACAAGTTTACTGTAAGCGAGTTGCGTTCAGCTCTCACTTCGTGCGCGGACACCGCCCATGGTCCGGACGATGTCTCGTACGCAATGCTTCGACACCTAGGTGAGCGAGGCATGGCCTTTCTGTTGGATTTGTTCAACAGGATCAGGGTGAAAGGTCTTCTCCCAGACTCCTGGCGAATCGCTACTGTGCTTGCCTTTCGCAAACCGGGGAGAGATTACTCTACTCCGACCGGTTTCCGCCCAATCTCTCTAACCTCTTGCGTGTGCAAGTTGATGGAGAAATTGGTAAATGTTAGATTAGCCTTTTCCTGGGCACATCTGTCTTCCGCACAGTGCGGTTTCCGCAAGTTCCACTCCACGTCGGATGCTCTGCTCCGACTGGAAAATGCCGTCTGCGAGGCTTTCCTTCGTAGACAGCACTACGCCACGGTGTTTTTCGATCTGGAGAAGGCCTATGATACCGCATGGCGATACGGTATCATGGAGACTCTCCACAAGATGGGGGCGAGGGGACGCCTCCCAATTTTTATATCTGAATTTTTGCGAGATTGTCGATTCCGCGTACGGGTGGGGGGAGCCCTCTCCGGCCCAAAGGAGCAGGAAGAGGGTGTCCCGCAGGAAAGTGTCCTCAGTGTCACACTCTTTGCCCTGAGCATCAACGGCATCACCTCGGAGCTGCCGGAAGATGTTCTCGCTACGCTCTACGTGGACGACCTTTCGATCTCTTTTGGCGCGGCCCAGATGCCAACTCTGGAGCGTCGACTCCAACAGGCATTGAACCGCGTCTCTTGCTTTCTTGAAGCGCACAGGTTTCAGTTTTCTTTGCCCAAGACTAAGGTGGTGCACTTCTGCCGCCATCCACGGCTTCACCCCGACCCAGATTTGTTTCTTAAAGGGGTGCGCCTGCAAGTGGGTGAGTCGCACGGTTTCCTTGGTCTTTTATTCGACTGACGCCTCACCTGGGAGGCTCATATTCGCAGCCTTAGGGTCTCTTGTACCCGCGCCATGGACATTCTCCGTTCCGTGACGTTCAGCGCTTGGGGCGCTGATAGGGCTACTGCCTTACTTTTTTATCGATCCTTTGTTCGTTCGAAGCTCGACTACGGATGCGAGTTTTATGCATCCACAGCCAAGTGTTTATTGCGAAGGTGGATTCGATCCACCACACCGGCCTTCGCCTTGCGACCGGTGCCTTCCGCACTTCCCCCATTGAGAGCCTGTTAGGCGATGCTGGGGAGATGCCACTCGCTCTGCGCCGCGTGCAGTGTATCACTCGACTGTACGCGCGAGCCTGGCGCCTCCCTCAGTCGCCAACAGCTCTCACTGCATCCGCAGCTGATCTCGATGGTGCCTATGCCGTCGAGAGACGCCAGTCATACCCTAAGCCTTTTGGGTTTAGGGCCAGGAAACTCCCTTGAGAGTTAGATATCGCTCTCGGGCTGGTGGCGCCCCTGGTTTTGCCCTGGACGCCACCCTGGAGGGTACGACATTTGGCTATTGGTCGCCACGCCTCTGCTCCCAAAGCTTGTACTGCGCCGGGAGTATTGCGTTCGACCTTTTTGGAGCACACATCGTGTCACGCTGAAACCGTGCCAGTGTATACGGATAGCTCCAAGTCCGAAGAGGGGGTCGGTTTCCACGCCGTATCTCCTCCGTTTGAAGTCAGCGGGGCTCTACCAGGCGCTGCGTCTGTTTTCACGGCCGAGCTGGTGGCAATACACCACTCGGTACGGAAGATTACGCGACGTGCCCGGTTCGGAGACCGGATTGTGATCTATAGCGACTCACAAAGCGCCCTGAGTGCTCTCGGGGCATTGGAATCTCCGCATCCCCTGGTTCGCGATATCCGTGACGCCACGGTTTTGGTGAGCCGGTCAGATGTCGAGATTATCTTCTGCTGGGTTCCTTGACATGTAGGAATTGCGGGGAATGAGCGCGCCGATGACGGCGCCAAAGAGTCCTTGAGGACTCTGCGACCGGACCAGCGTTTCGCTCTTCCTCACACCGACTACATGGCAGAAATACGGGCAGCTCTTTGGACTGCTTGGCAAAGAAGATGGGAGAGGGTCGAAGGGAACTTAAAGTTGCGTGCCATTACGCCGTGACTGTTCCCATGGACCTATCCCCCAATGCCGCGGCGGCTTCAGGTTGCTTTCTGTCTTCCTCGAATCGGACACACTCGTGTGACGCATCGCTACTTGATGGAGCGCTTGCATGCGCCCTATTGCAACGACTGCGTCGCCCCCCAGACTGTTCGGCATATTCTTGTCGAATGTCCCAGTCTGGGTGATCTTCGCGCACGATACCTGTCTCGGTACCGGATGGGCGGGGTCGCTACCGCCTGTCCCTTGTACTCGGGACGAGTGCGTGCACCATGACTGGTGGACTTATTGACTTTTGGGGGAAGGCCGGCTTCTCCCCTTTACTTAAGGTTCCTTTTTTTTGCTATTGTTTTGTTTGTAGGTTGCACTCTCCTGCACCAGGGTGAGGGGGACCTCCACCCGCTGCCGGAGATTGCTTCGATTGTTAAGTTTTTCCAATTTTTATCATTGTTAAGTTTTCATATTTTTACTTTAAAGTAGCCTAGTTCTAGGCTGTCGTGTTTTTCGGCGGACTAATGCCCAAGTGGGTAGTTGCCAGATGGGCTCCATAAAATTAAAAAAAAAAATTATCACTGCAAATATTACACATGTGTTATTGAAACAGGTATTTGCCTCCCTTACTTAAATTCGTGTAAAAACTTGCGTTAAAAGCAAATGCTTAACTGCCGTTTAGATGAAAAATATGAATAGAGTCAAAATCCATGTTTCATAAACTTTCAGAGTTTAAACCAATTCTTGTTTCCTCAAATTATTCCATTTACTGATTCGCTACTATCAAATAGATTCATTGAAGTAGAACTATTTTAAATCGTATCTAATTAATAACTCATCTCAATACAGCATTTTCCACATTTCTTTTATCTAATTCTCCCAAAAATTTATATGGAAGAATGTCTATTTTAAATTTGCCATCGAATAATGAGGAATATACGAGTCTTTGGTTCCACCTTTTCGAATCTCATTGTTCCTATTGTAACGTTCACAAAGGCAGCCCATTTTGTCTACAATTCTTTCCCCATTTTCATCCGTCAATTTATTTTTCAATCTCTGTAGCTCGCTCTTCTATGTGTCCAATTTGTACGTGCTGAGATATTTCAAGACATTTAGCTGTTATTGTAATATTCTCTCTCTGTATCTTTGTCCTCTCTCACTTTATTTTTCACTGTTTCACGTACTCACGTAAACCTTTATAATCAGTTAATTTTATTTGTTAGAGGAAATGATATTATGTTACTATTTTCACAAAAAATGCATGCAAGTAATTATAAATCTCTTCTACACGATAGTTTTATCTTTTAACGTAATTAATTTAGGCGATTTTCTTTAAGCAATATAAATATTGAAGAATATCAACCCATTTTCTCAACCTCTTAATCAATAGCAGCATTGAAAACTAATAAATATTCATATAAGGGATTATTCCTAGTGATATAAAAGAGTTCTACCTACCCTTTACTATTAAAGTCAATTCTTAATCAAGCAAAGAATTTTCTATTCAAGGAAGTTACGGGTAAAATAAGAGAAGACATTTCAAAAGGTATTATTCAAGAAAAAATGCTTTTGAACACTAATTATATATTGAGTATTGAGTGAAAGGTGTAGTGGTTAATAAGAAATTTTATACCAAAGAACTATTATATAAAGCTCATTTCACTAACTTTATAAATTGCAAATATCCCCTAAATCCCTCTACAAAGTAAATTGACTTTAGTGATACAACAGAAACAGCCCTTTTATTATTTTACTAAAATAAACATTAAGAAAGAGAACGGAATCATTCTTACGAAAAGTAGTTTAAAATAAGTTAAATAATGTCACATTTTTTAAGATATTTTACTGGTAAGGCGATCGATACAATTAAGACTCAAAACTAATGAGTTTTTGCTTATCGCAGACTCGCGCTCTTTTCTCAAAAGAAATTAAGTATTTTTCAACCATGTGAGATCGAAATACACAGTTAGCAAGGTTTCATTAACTTCAAGACCTAAACCTATGTTTTAGTTGATAAATGGAAGCAAGCAAGAATTTCCGAGAAACCCATGTTAATTCGGATCAGAAAGTAGGATACAAAATTAGATGGAATATATGGTTAAAAGGGAAAGAGACCAAGAAAAGCAAATTATGTAGAACATGGCAAAAACTACAGAACCTAATTTGTAAAACTTATTTCCAATAACTTGATGAGCATGTTAAAAATCTTATGGGAATAATTTGTACACAGATAAGAGATGCTCTCAATTACGATTCTGAAACCCCTGGGAGCACTAATTTAAAATAAATCATCTTTATATCCGTACCATGTTAAGGACGGGCTTTTTGAAACTGAGAGTGTTATTTATGGTTGGGTAATAATTTAGGATTTAGTAATATATGATAGTATCATCACGTTTACCTTTACGTCGAAAAACATATATATTGATGTATGTATTTGGACTAGCTAAGAAATATGTTTTGCATAGATGACCAAGTTTTAGAAACTAAGAAAATGTAGAAAGGGGCTGAATAGAGGACGAAAATTCATCATACTGCCTTATTTAAATAGAAAGATCTATCTGACGGGGATGGCCATGCTAAAGCCTTCATCGAAGAATCGCCTCCCTATGGTAACACGTTGGTACTGTTTCAAGAAACATCCATTTAAAGACGGAGATAATGTGCGTTTCTAAAATTTTAGAGCAATTCAAATCGGTTGTAGAGGGTCGTTGGTGTTACGCAGATGAAGGTATCATTTGTTTACGTGTTCTATATTTTTCTCTTTCTTTATATCGCCGGAAATTTTATTATATTAATATAAGATTTATTTAAATCTTCTGTATACAACATAATTTGGATTTCACTAAAAAGAGTTAGTTTCTAGTATTCTTTCTGTTATCTTAAGTGTTTTCAAAAGATTCCTTCATATTTAAAATTAGTTTATTGCAACTACTTACTTATAAGTGTTGTATTAACTTCAATGAATTGCTCAAAGCTATATGACTCAATAAATGGTAATAAATAGGCGGAAGTGCGTCTATTTTCTCAGCTCTTTTATTGGTGTTAATATTTGGAAGTTCCAGTTCTACCTCATGATATTCACTTCTTTTCTTTTTTCTATTCGTATTTGAATTAAGTATATAGATTTGTTGTTTAACGTCTGTAGTTCCAGTTTTTTAGCTTTGTTGTGCTGTTAAACTAGAGAATGAATTCACGTGTAGTTGCAATGTAGGTGCTATCTATATTGCTTTTTAATGCATATTTCGCATTCATGCGTGCCTTGCGTTTTCTTATTGCTACGCGTTTTTATCATATTGATGTTTTTACTACCAAAACTGTACGTTCCGAAAGGTATATTTAGTTCTCATATTTTATCTCGATTCAGGAAATTAGACTCGCCGAAATTTTCTTATATTAGTCCTTAAGCTTAGGTCCTTTCGTATTTCTTGATATTGCTAACCTTTCCACGTGTCATGCTAGCCTGAAAACGGTCGTTTAGGAATGGGCTGAGGATGAGCTGGCTTATTTTTTCTCAATATGTACGTTTAAGCAACCACACATTAATTTTGTTGGTAAGTATGCTGTAAAGATTGAAGCATCCTCCTTCCCAGAGTGAGACAAGCTTTTCGTTCGAGTTCGGGTTCTTTGACATCTTTTATCACGACCTATCCTTTTCTGATTGTGAAATAATCGCAAACTATTCTCTCCATATTATTATTTATTTGCAGATTTAAGATCTATATGGTTCTCTGCTTCTGCTTTGGTTATTTTCTATATTGTTATGTTAAATGCAATCGTGTTGTTTCTTCGATTCTTAAAACTGAAGTTGTAATACTATATAAAAAAGTTTCACTTTTTTGTTGTTGCTGAGTTGAAAATGTTATTTCCCAGCTGTTTGTCGTAACTAAAGCAAATAAAATATCTATGTTGTTTCACAAACTTTTGGTATTTAATGCATTGGATTTGTAAATTTGCCTAATTTAGAAAATAATGCAAAGCTATTATCAAATAGGGGCGAAAAAAATGAGAATCAGTAGAAAGATATATGCTTTAATTTCTTTAAAGCCAACTATAAAATTGTAAAAATTGTTTTAAAATAAGCAATGGAATGTTTTAGAATAAATGTTTTTTAGGAAAGTTTTCCAAAGATTTTATATTCAATTGGAAATTTCTATAATTTAGTAGAATTTTATGAAGTTTCAAGAATGTTTCAGAACTTGCTAGTAAACAACCCTGGAAAATTCTAAAAATTTTCCGAAGATTCTGGAATATTAGTTAAGAAATATTTATAGAGAAATTCGTAGATCTGCTATCCTATCAGCTTAATTACAATATTGAAAAAAATAAAAGAGAAATGTAATCAGGAGGCTCTAATCATTCTTTAGATGAATTTTGTTATATCTCCGGACAGTTAATAAAACAAGAGTGGAATGTATCCTTGTGACACCATCTATGGGAATGTTTTAAGCCTACATACGAGTAGCGGTCAATATGTTTTGCAATTCGGATATGAGAAACCGAGATTTGAGGAAAAGTGTTTGATTATTTTTCAATATAACTACCCTCAACTTCAATGCACTTGCTCCACTTGTCCCTGAGGCTTCGATTTCCCGACAACAAGAAATCTCCCGACTGCTCTTCAATCCACTCGTGGACGGTGAGCTGGACATCTTCATCGTCCCCAAACCGGCGTCCACGCAGTGCAGCCTTGAGCTGGCGGAATAAAAAGTAGTCGCTAGGGGCCAGATATGGACTGTAGGGGGGATGGTTGAGCTCATCGAATCCGCACTCGCGCAGGGCAGCTTGTATAACGCTGGCCTTGTGGATAGGGGCATTTTCTTGGAAGAGCAGGACACCGCGTTTCAACTTACCGCGCCGCTTCTGACGGATGCACTTATTGAACCCAGCCAGTCCCTCGGCGTAATATTGGCCTGTGATGGTCCTTCCACGAGGTGCGTAGACTTCCATTAACACTTCCTCAGAATCCAAGAAGATGGTAGCCATGATCTTTCCGGCTGAGAATTGGGTTCGGAACTTGATTGGGGGTGGAGAGCACCTGTGCTTCCAGGCTATGCTTTCGAGCTTGGTCTCGGTTTCCCAGTGATCAGCCCAAGTTTCATCACCTGTCGCTATGCGTGACTCAAATCCCGCTGGGTCTTGGTTGTACAGGAACAGCAGCTCCTCCAAACTTTGACGACGTTGAAGTCAACCATGGGGCGTGAGGTTTCCTAGAGACCCAATGAGCAGAGACCTTGGTCATGGCCAAATTGTCGTAAATTATGTTGATAACACTTCCATGTGATAGTCCAAGTTCTCGCTCGATTTCTTTGACCTTCACCCGGCGATTTTAAGGATTATCCTCTTCACACAGGCCACATTGTCCCCGCGGCTCACGTCTGACAGGCGTCCTGGACGTGGGATATCTTCAAAAGACTCACGACCATGGCGTAACTCCCTATTCCAGCGTGCAATGGTTGCATAGGAAGGGGTGTTTTTTTCTGTATACTGCAACCATGCGTTCATGGATCTCTTTTGCATTCTTGCCTTCCTTGGTCAAAAGTTTGATCACTGCGCGGTGCTCAACCTTCGTCATTGTTGAAAGATTTGTGACTGACGATCTGCGATCAGCTGCCACTTCTTAAATAGACGAGGCAGAAGCGTGCGCCTGCAGGTCCTGACTTGTCATAACTTGTCCTAACACCCCCACAAACAGACATCCCCCTTTCTCTGTTTTGCCTTACCAATTAGCAAAAAATATATTGACCGCCCCTCATAGCTTAATTGCATACCAGCTAAGGAACAAAAAACTCCCTGGTCACCTTATTTTTCTTGGAAATACTGCAAGAAACTTTTGGAAGGTAAGAAATTGTTTGCTGTAAAGAGTAAAATTTCAAATGTTATAAGTTTTAAGGCTATCATGTTGGTATGTAATCCAAAGGAGAGAGAAAGCGTATATTTTTTACATTTATATGATGCTATAGAGGGGGAATTAGACCGATGAAGTTTGCCATTTACATGATTTGGTGTGAACATAATAACCTATCAATAACCTGCTACGTCTGCATGCTGGAGCCTTAGAAACGTCTGAATGCCAAAAAAGACAGGCAAATTCTTATCCCAATTTTCCCTTCCCTATTGCACCTTGCTACATAGTGCTTATCTTCCTGTACATACTTTCTATAGAAAAAAGTCCTCTTACATTCGATACAATGCTCAGAATTAAACTCTTGGTGCAGTTTTACAATTTTTTATTTTTTTTAACATATAAATGCTTAAATTGTAATATCAGTCAATCTGACTCCCATAGCCGACAACCATGTGGTCCAAGCAAGACCGAAAGGCCGTGCAAACGTTACGTAAGATGTCCTTCAACATCCTCACCCACACACATTTAATGAAGGAGTTTAGCTCGTCGACATTGCTGTGGCGGACCATGGCTTCCTTGATCTCGAGATGCGTTCACATGCTGTATTTGAGGAATAGAGGTCGTAAGACTGCAGTGGCCAACACTTCTTCGATCAGAAGTTTATGTTCGACACTAACCACTCTTTAAAAGTCATTGCGCGTGCGATCCGCGGCACCATCCGGCTGAAACATAGATTCCAACTTTCGTGGACAAGATTTCACTCTAATCGCAAGTGATGAGCCTGTAACCAAGCGGGAACCATATTGGTGGCATCTTTTCGGCATTCAGTCCTACAACGCTGAGGATCATCAGGAAGGTCGGTTGCTGCTTGGTTGTGGACATGTAACGCAACTCTGACACGTCCTGTCTAAAGCTTTCTATATATTCGTTGTTCTTGTTGACCATCGAATTGAACTTCAAGTTCTTATTATCAAATTAAAGGAGAATTTTATTGCACTGGATCCTGAAGTCGTTAAGAAGGCGATGACATCACTACAAACGTTTTTCTCGCATACGTTCATTAAGCAAAGGTAATTCATTCATCTCAAGTTCTTACTGTACTCTTCCTTGACGGCCCTGGAAACTGTAGCCAGCGAGATAATGTTCTTCTTCGCGATGATGTAAGTTTGATCTTGGAAGCATTTTCGAAACCCTTCTCTAGAGTCAAACAGTTTACAAATTGTGATTTGCGTGAATGAGGTCAATCTTTGAGATTGTTCCCGATCTTGAGCCTCTCCATATTTTCTGGATGGTCATGTAGCCTCTCTAACTTCGAAATGCCAAAGAATACACATGCTATGTCCTATCTGTGTCTTTATTCTTTATTACACTAGTAGAACAAAGCGTCGAGCTCCTGCTATAAACTTCAAATTATAAGGAGTATGGCTGGATAGTGATTCAAGAGTGCGAAATGGCAGCATTTTTGATGGGTCTCCAGGGAGGTTTTACCAAGTTTCCATGTAATCTTGGTTTTAGGGATAATAGGGATATTACTGGATATTGTCAAAATAAGTACTGGTTAAAAGGGTGCGTTTCCTGTTGGAGGGCAAAATTCCAATCATTATGAATTGATACAGCCTCAAAAGGAATTTCTCCCTCCATTTCATTTAAAATGAGGCCACATAAGGCAATTTGTTAGAAGTCTCAATAAAGCGCTGTAGCATTCACTTATCTTTTAATTTTCCTTTCCTAAACTCGTTAGAGCATAAGTCAGGAAAATCATAAGTAGTTCAGAAGTCTTTGAAGGCTTACTAAAAAGAAAAAGAAAGCCCGGAAGAGATGTGTTTCTGTATGTCAGAGCTTTTAGGGCAACTACAAAGCTGAAAATTACGTGTTGCTGGTAGTTTTGGAGATATTTTTCCCATGTTGTTGGAGTCTTAGTTGTCTTCTTATGTATAGTAGAACACAGTTTTCCAATCGTCAAGAAAACGTTCTCTGTTTCTATCTTTATTTATTATTATTTTCCTCCTTGACGGTCCTTCCTGCAAATATTTTGCCTATTAGTCACGAGTATTTGTCAACGTGGAATTTTAGTATTAGTTTTTCTTAGTTATTTCATTTTTGCTCTTCTATGAGATAACTTAATACCTTTTTCCTCCTGTTGTCTGTCGTAAATCTTCCTGTTTGATACAAGGATCTGCTATAATTGTAATATAGCACTTAGTCTTTCCTTTTTTTTATATTCTTTCCATGCATTGAAGTTTTAGAAGATTATAAAAACTCTTTCTTGAGATGTTCCTTTCCTCCGTCATGGCAATTTTTCTTATTTAACTGAGTTTTTTTCTTCAATTTCGTCCTGGCTTGGTTCATAAAGATCCTATCAGATGAAGCTACGGAGTTTTTTCTATTGCATGCAATTGTCTCTTATGTCTTATTTACTATACTGCGCTGTAACTTACATTTGATATTGCTTCTTCAATAGTAAGATTTTCAAATCATAAATCCATGCGATGGGAATCTGTTGCATATGAGTGTGAAATAGCATGTTGTGGCTGCTTAGATTGGTGTTAGGTGTCATCACATCATTACCTGTGAGAGAAGTTTAAAGTTCTAGCTAAATTATAAAAAAAATATTCATTTCTAGGATGATTGCAAAGTAATCTTCAATAAGGTTATTAAAACGGCAGCCATTTGACCAAAACAAGAGAGACGTTCTTCTATAAAAATTATTTAAGGGATATCTCCGGCAAAGCATGTGTTTATGTTACGCAAGGAGATAAAATTGTTTTTAGGCTCCTGTTAACATCCTGCAATATTTAAAGGCTACATTTAGATTTTAATCTTCCTGCGCACATTACAATCCATCTCCCCAGGTAATTTCAATCATAAACCTCAACCTTCTCCGGTCTGGAGTGACTAACACTCTCTTGACTCTCTTTGTTAGGGCCCAAGACTCTGCAGTATAAAGTATCGCAGATCTAATACAAGCATGATAGATTTGAGCTCATCGCTTAAAGGGTATACTCTTGTTCAACAGGAGGCTGGATATTTCAGGCAAACTACTCCATGCTGTGGCCACCCTAAATCTCACTACTCTCTTAGCTCCCGCCTCACTATCTAGCACATCACTAAGATAACAGAACTGCCCTATATCTTCAAAAGCACCATCTACGTAAATTGTATCTCTCTCTGGCATCTTAAAAATTTCTTTCCTCCCCGAGCGCAAGTAGGACATCAGAAGTTTCCTACTCTATTGAAGTTTGCCATGCCAGAGCATCTCCTAAGACACCACTTGCTGCACATCACACATAGGATGAAATTTGCTCTTACTCCTCGACCACGCACTGCATAGGGATAGATACCCACCGGTATTCCTTCTTACATATGCTTCCCTTTCACCATCATCTTTGTTTTGTCTCTTTTTACCTTCCTAACTCTCTTATACATATTTGACTTCCAAAGTCAGAACATTTCTTTCATTTCTTCTCTGGTCTCTGCAGTTAGTACCACTCATCTCAATACAACAGCTCCCAAAGATCTCCTATAATACCTTCTCTTGTTGCTTACTTCATTACCAAACTAAACAGCAATGTACTCAGAGCAGAGACTCGATGTACTCCCACTCCAATCTAAAAAGATCTTGCTCGTCGAAGTATGGTCAAGTGTAACGGAATATGCGCACATAGGCTCTAAAGTAGGCCAATCAAGTCGACAACTGTTATTATTCTAAGAGTGTGATTAAAATAGATAGCTGCAGCTGCATGACCAAGGAATATTCCAAACAGAACGACAAAAGTTGTTTTCCAATACAAACTAAATAGAAGGCACAACAATAAATATGAATATATATAGGTACATGAATAAGACAGAATTAGGTTCCGATTACTAATTAGATAACTATGGTTATTGAGTGGTTATAAAGGGAGATTTATGGTAGTGAGTGATTTAGTTCATTTGAACCTCGAGAGTAAAGCGGGGCAAACTTCGGAGGGGGAAGATCTTGGTGACCTTAATTACTCACAGGGGTAGCTGAAAACCAGCGGTAGGTGGGGCTACCTTCTCGAAACCTGTGTTTTGCGAGATGCGGGCCTTTTGTCCTCAAGAGGCCACCAGAAGAACTTCGGAGGACGGCTTTTCCAATCCATGATCCGAAAGCGGTTGAGTCTTGTGACGTTGCCTCACGAGACTGTTCTTCTTGACCCGAAGATATGGGTGTGATGTCCAGCTCCTCCATTGCTCCCGTCACTCACACTTCTCGGGAGAGAGCTTCGTTGAACCGAACTCTTTTCGGGGAAGTGTCGTCTAACCAAATATGTCTCTAATCCTTGGGAGGGTGCATATATACCCGGAGTTCTCCAACACAGGGAATGAGGTTAAGACCTTGTCGATCCCTTGTTATCGGCTGAGAGAACCGAGTGTCTCCTTGCCGGAAAGCGTAAGAGGCAGGGAACAGGGTACAGACGGACGAGCACTGGCGGGAGCCCTAAAATCTGTTCGCGGCGAACTTACAAAATAGATGAGGAATCTCCTGACCCGAGGGGTGGGGGGTAAGATTGAGACGGCGGGGAGGTAGCCTTCAATTTGAGTATCAGGCCTCGGTGTGAATTTTGCAGTGACCAGCCGACAATTCCATAAAGGGGGAAGTCGAAGGTGGGAGGGGGAGTAACGGCTTGCTTTCTCTCCCGACGTAATATATTAGGAGGTTGGAAAATAATATTGTGCTAGGGGATCCCTCTACACTGTTTTTAGTCCGGCCACTCTAAATTTTTACCTCGATTCACTATATAGTACCATCACCAGCTTAGCTAGCCTAACTATATTTATATATACACGAGTGAATATATATATATATATATATATATATATATGTTTTATTAAAGTCTAGGTGTCCAGCTGAGTTTTAATTAATTTTTCATTGCTTTTATAATTTATTATCATAATTTTTGGTTTTGTGAAAGGTTATGAATACGGCTTCCAATAATAATAATTTCTTTATTATTGGACCAAGATACCTTTCGACCATATTGGTCATCTTCTGGGGCTACACTGATAAATATAAAGAAATTAATTTGTATAAATAGAAAATATGTGTAGACATTTTACAAGTTCTAGAGGAACAACAATTAATTTAGTGTTTAAATATTAAAATAGAAAAATAAATTTGGGATTAAAATTAAAAAAAATTGTGTTTAAATGAAAATATTTTGATCGGACATTTAGGGAATGAGAATTTTATTAGTATTAACCATTTAATCATCCGTTAAGTTTTAAGGACCTATGTGTAGCCGTTTGTTGGCCATTAAGCCTCGGTCTATCTTCTTGGCTTAAGATAGTCTACATGATATGAAGGCGTTTGCGGTCAGTTCTCGGTTCGAATACGGTGTTATCCAAGAAATTTTCTCTTGGGAGAGGGATTCTCTGTTGTATTAAGCAATGATTTTTTATGGCGCCGTTTTATAAATGAATGGAGAGTCGACGAGATAAGGATGGAGTTTTCATTCCTATGTATATATTCGAAGAATGAAGCTTACAATATTTAAAAAACACATTGGATCTATTGTTTAAATATTGAAATAGAAAAATAAATTTGACATTAAAATGAAACATTTTTGAGTTTAAAGTGAAAATATTTTGACGTGGCATTTGGGGAATTAGAAATTTATTAGTAATAACTATTAAATCCGTCAAGACTTTTAAGGTCCTATCTGTAGGCTGTTTGAGAAATATCTCGAACATAATATTATTCACGAGAGAAAAGTTATATATTATTGGTTTTACGGATGCATATAGATAAAGTTTTTAACTTAACCCTATTAGAGAATTTAACTGACTTGGCTATAAAATTTTAATAAGGATCGTTTTTTTCTATGTGATGGAGAAATTTATTAAAGGCAAAAGTGAACTATTCGGAATAATGAATAACATCTATATAGATATTACGTCAGAAATTTCAGACATCTAAATTATGGTATATAGTAATAAAATTAATTTAGAGAAAAACGATTATATGCAGTGATTCAAATTTTCAAGAGAGATTATAGAAATAAAACGTTGAAATAGATCGACGAGCCGACATGCAAATGGAACATAGTATATTAAATTTTGAGAAAACAGAATGTCGTATTATAACAATTATACATATATATATATATATATATATATATATATATATATATATATATATATATATATATATATATATATTTATATATATATATATATATATATATATATATATATATATATATAAATATAAATATATATATATATATATATATATATATATATATATATATATATATATATATATATATATATATATATATATATATATATATATATATGAGGAACGTTATAAACTGATGGCTTGGGCCGACGAGTGTGGGACGGAGATAATGAGATTGGGGAAGAAAGCCGTCCCCGTATAGATTAGATGTAAAGGCCAAATGATGGCTGAAAGTCGTTCAAGGTTATTTAAAGGGTAAAAAAAATAAAGTTTAATAAGAAATATTAAATATATAAAAAGAGCTTTTAGTGAGATACGTGATCAATTAAGTAACGAACACACTCGGTGTCATTAAAGGGGCAAATTCAAGAGATTAAAGCAGTTAATTACCTGAGTCTTAAAAGGGTCTACACTTAGCCGGAATACAAATAGTAACAACTGATTTTGGAAGACCGGATCATAACGAGATCCGAAACGTCAGCTTCTGTCTGTGGCGCAAGCGTCGAAGGAAAGATAATTCAGGGAGGCGAGGAAGCACCAAGGGAATATGTTTTATCTCATAGTTCTCGGTGGAGGAAGGTACTGGTTCTACATCAGGATGCTTATGACGGAGGTCTGGTTTTACTTCAGGTTGCTGATGAAGGAGGACTAGTTTTGGATCAAGGTTCTCGATGAGGGAGTACTGGCGCGAATTCATGGAAGAACGGCCGTTGCAAGGAGTTGCCAATTGACTGGGGCGAAGTCCACCGCGGGAAGATTCTAGCTATCGATACCCGACTAAACCACGGAGGATCCGAGTGAAGCACGTAATGTCTTCGTCCACGGGCGAGCTGTACTGCCTATCCAGCGAAAAACCTCCGGTTATATAGGTGGTAGGCGAGGGGGCGAAATTGCCCCGGTCAACCTGTGTGCACTCCTGGGATTTCAAGTCGTCGGCTTTCGGATAGCGTGAGTGAGTAGTCGGAGATAAGGAGCCAGTCGAATTACCCATCAGGTTCTTTCTCCGTTTGCGAGTATGGGGGGCGAGATGAAATCGCTGGAGATATGCCTCCTAAGATAAACACATAAGGTCTGATAAATTTGGATTCGCCCCATTCTTTCCTCACTTCTCACGCTCTCAAAGCCACGTGGCTCTTCTAAGAATTTAAGATGGACCTCAGATCCTATTATACTGTATTCCTTAACATCTTCTCCTTTCCGAAAGTTGGCACTTTTCTCAGACGCAGGGGAAGAAAAGGGACATCAGGAATAAAAACGAAAGCGTTTTCCTACGCGGACGGTCAAGAGGGGAACAATTTAAAGGGACCTCGTGACCCGTGTCGAAGAGGTGTACACAACTAAAAACCGACTGATTCGAGTTTAGGTATACATCAGAGAGAGAGAAAAAAAGGTAATTTGCAAAGGGGCAATGAAAATACCATACATTCAAAAAAAGTAATTAACAATGACACATGCAATTAAATGGAAATGAACTGAAAAAAAAAAATAAATATACAAACGGGAACTTTGCCGGCAGAAGAGTACAGGATAAATTATACAAGCAGAGTTTACATTAAAAAGACAGGTTCTTTCTAGTTTTCTTCTTTTTTTCTTTTTTTTGAGTCTACAAATATGCCAAAAAATTATATATATACAAAATTCAATAGGGCTTTTTCCTAATGGGTTGTTTAGCTAGGGTTTATACCTGAGGCTATCTGCTACGCAATTATTAGACCCCTTAATGCACCAAATTCTAATCTGGTATTCCTGAAGGAGTAGGCTCCAGCGCATACGGCGCCCGCTATTATTTTTGACATTACGAAGGTATTTATTGGGGCGTGGTCCGTCTCGATTGTGAACTATTTCCTAATCAGATACATTCTAAATTTCTGGACACTCCATACCATAGCCAAATCCTGCCGTTCTATGACGGCCTAATTCCTTTAGCTCGGTAATACCTTACGACTCACGTGTAAGCCACAGGGTAGCTTTCTCCGTCGTCACTATACTGCAGGAGCACACAAACAATGACCTTGTTACTCGCGTCTGTTGTTATTCCGAACGGCTTATTAGGGTTCGGCATTCTGTGAATGGGGCGAATGCTAATTTGACCTTCTTACTGGAAACAGTGGTCAGTTGCCTTCCAATTCCACACGATGCAATCCGGAGACTTCTGAAGGGGTTCACATAAGGTGGTGGCAAGGGCTGCATATCTAGGGACGAATCGCCTGTTAAACGAGGTGGATCACCTGAAGGATCTTACTTGTTTTCTACTACATGGGAGGGGCATATCGACTATAGCCCTGACCTTATCCTCTTGGAGCCCAATCTGTATTTTTTGCATTTTAAGACCCAGAAACCTTATCGTTTCATAGGCAAAGTGGCACGTGTTGGGGGCAATCGTATGGCAATGCTCGCATACCCTACTCAACAATGCTTGGAGGGAGACTAAATGCTGGTCCCAACGTATATGTTGTCGAAATAAAAGGTGACGTTTGACAGCCCGCTTAGGATTCTACGAATCATCCTATTATATTTACTACAGGCCGTTACTAATCCAAATGGGAGTCGACGGAACTGCATAAGGCCTTTTTCGTTCGGGAATGCCCTATATTTCCGTGTGCTCTTACGAAGGCGATTAGGTAATAGACCTTGCAAAGGACGAATTCGGAGATAAATTTTGTTTTTTCCAAGAGATATAGGTTGTGGTCGATTAGGAAAATGGGTTCACTATCGAAGACAGTCACGGAATTTAGTTTGCCATAATAGACGCACATACAGTACGTACGATCCGGCTTCCGTAACGTCACATCAGGGGAGCAATAACTGGAATTGAAAGGCTCGATGATATTAAGCTTTGAACGGATGGGCTCTTGGGTCGTAAGTGTGATGTCATGCTCAAATTGAGTAACGCAACCTGGGACTTCAGAAATTACGTCTCCAAACCTATTTAAAAGGTGTTTCAACAGACTATTCTCTTCAGGAGTCAGCCGTGTTTCAATGTTTAATCTAGTGTGAGGCAATTCTGGGGTGTTGGGAAAGGTAGGGAGATGATAATCCTTATCCTGCTCTAAGCAGTAGACTTGTATTACATTAAGGGAGTCCGCGGAGTAACCAGGATCCATAGCTGACTCTTCATCGAAGGTCACGATGATATTTATGCAGCCCGGTGGTGGTACAGCTTTAACTTATTGACGTGGAATAGTTTCTCTCCTGTGGGCGTTCTGATAAGGTAGTATACAGGTTATCGAGCCTCGAGAACGGGAAAGGGGCCCTTTCTACTGGATGAGACGCTTATTGCTTTATGTGGGAAGCAGCAACATAAATTCTTGGTCGGGATTAAACCTACTCTCCTTCGATTTTTTATCGAAGTAGGTCATATATGTTTTTTTCCAAATTAAGTTCCGCGTTCTGGTAAGGGATGTCTGCGCACTTTTCCAGTCTTCATCGAAGATCCAGCAAATAGGAGCAAGAAGATTGGAATTCGCTGTCGAGTCGGGGGTTAGCAAATATTTCATTGAGAATACTACGGGTACTGCTTAGATCGCGCCTGTAGAGTATCGCAAAGAAGGCAAATCCCAGTTTAGAATGGGGATTTTCCCAATATACGAATAATGCCACGGGCAAATACCGATGGCATTCTTAGGGTTGATCAGTGCATAATTTCTTTAATATAGATTTCAGGGTCCCACCTAGTTTTGCAAATTCCATTTGCAGGGGGGTAAAAAGGGTGTGGTGAACATAGTCAATTAACTTGGAGGTAAATTGCTTACCTCTGCCGGACAGTTGTAGGCCTACACGAGAGAAAATAGCTATAAGGGCCTCGATGCAGGTAACGCTGTCAATAAGCTTCAAATGCACTGCTTCAGAGAAGCGTATTGCAAAGTCCACAAGGGATAGGACATAACTATGCCCCTCGCCGGAAGGGGGGGGAGATTGCGAGGTCAAACTGTACTGCCTATCTGACAGAAAACCTCCGGTTATATAGGTGGTCGGCGAAGTGACGAAATTGCCCCGGACAACGGCGTGCTTTTTTTAGAATTGAAATCGCCGGCTTTCGGCGGGGGTAGGGGGCCCGAGTTAGGAGCCGGTCGAATAGTCCTTCGGGTTCTTTCTCGGGTCGGCAGTATGAGGGACGAGATAAAATCCCCCCGGGTGCGGAAGATAGGCATCGTAAGATAAACACAGATGGTCTGATAAATCCGTGTTCGCCCGATTCTTTCCTTGCTTCTCACGCTCTTTGTTCCAGGGTTTAGGCTACGTGGCTCTTCTAAGGATTCAAGCTGGACCTTAAGATCCTATAATACTCTATTCTTTCACAGCTAAACATTTGAGAACAAAGATCCTAATATAATTTAAATCAATCTTACAATTCAAATATTTTTGATTCCCAAATTTACATGACAGCATTTTGAACTTTTCCTTTGCCGCATAACACTTTTTAAATTTGCTTGAAATTTTAGACGCTCAAAACGGGCAACGGCTGACGTGACAAAAATAGGCCCTAAAAACAACTAACATCGTTGTTGAAACACAATTCAAAAAGTCTTTATAGATATGTAAATAAAAGTAAGTTAATAAGAGTATCCATTGGACTCATTCTGAATATTAGGTTGTTATTATGGACATTACTATTTATATTGCTAAAATAATAATTCCCAAAACCATCGGTCCCACAAAATCCACCCGATCTACCTTAAAAAACTGAAAAATTGAACTACAAAAACACCGTTGTACAAATAAATTTAAGATGTCTATTATTGAAAAAATATTAATTACCGAGTTGAAAAGGCAAAGTACGGATCCTGTAAATTCGGTCATTAGTAAAAAATTGGAGTTCATTATTAGAAGAATTATCCTGTGGCATCAGAAGATAAATATATATTGCTAAATGTCTCAAAACAGAGCTTTCAACGGGGACCTAAGGGCTAAATAATTTGTTCTATTTTGTTTTTTACAAAATGATCACAAAACATTTACCCCATATAATGCTGTGGATGTAGATTATCTCACTTTTCCTAAAACCTTTTGAAACTTTTCCATATAAAAGGTCTCGATAATAACCGAAATCACATGGAATAGGGGAAACGTAGGAAAGACGATTAGAAAATGACTGTAAAACCATTGACAGAGTGCTATCTGGGAAAATAGTTCATCATGAACATTACTCACAAGCGGTGTTCCTCAGGAATCTAATAATGGCCACGTCATTTTTATAATAGATGTAAATATATAAAGATTTGTATGCCAACTTATTGCGTAAATTTTCGAAATACCGTTGACAAGAAATTAGTAGAAGGGTAAAATACTATTTTAATTTTCAAAACTCGCAAAAGAACTTGGTTAGAGCAGGCAGATGCAATTCAACATTTACCTTTTTAAGATAATGTTGAAGCTATAATAATCTCATAAGAGATTGTCACCTAGTTCTTTTCGACGCGAACCTTCATGGTATTTAATGTTATCATTTTTCAATAAAAGATCTCAACTTTGTTAAATTTTAAACAAAATCCACACGCAAAGGTTTTAAGTTTTCTTAGTCCCGAAGGATTAACTATTTTAGAAAAGCTAATAAGGGTTTACCATCCATAGCTAGACATTTTGCATATATTTGAAAGAAAATATTGTTACTTTTTATTAAGTGTACTGAGAAAGACTTCATTAGGTGTATGCGATAGAATTATGGTTCCAAAGCATGCACAAATGATTTTGTAATATTAAAACGCGTACAGCTACGAATAAGGTCCTGTGAATAAAGTCTGAGGCATGTGCCTTAACTTGCTTTTACTGAAAATCGACATCTGCACGGCAAACATATTAAGGTAATTAAAATGTCAAACGTATTGATTTATATATATATATATATATATATATATATATATATATATATATATATATATATATATATATATATATTATGAGAATATTGGAGCTAAATCACCAGGCTCTAAATAAAAATAACGGTTTTAAACTATCAAACTAGAGATTTGACCCTGTAATAAGGAAAAGTTTCTTTTCTTCCAAAACCACCAAGACTTGAAATGACTTGCCTGGAATATAGTCAAAGAATTACAACAAATACATGCATGCTTAAGAATAGATTAATAAATATTACATTATATGCGATAAGAAATGTGAAACTAATTCTTAATCCATATCTTCTCTTGCTTTAACTGTCTTAAGCGTCGGACTACAATTTCCCTCCTAGTTTTAGAGCTAACCTCACGTAGCTGATAGGAACATTGCTGTTTCAGAATATATTAATAATAAAGATCCGTTTTTTACAATTATATGTTCGGTATACTGTGACAATTTGTTACTTGACTAGTTCTTTCCAAGAGTAGGGACCACAAGAAGTCAAACATGTTTATATTCTTATAAACCTTTACTTACTGGAAGGGAGAGTAGTCATTACTGACCGAGCCAAATAATAGTTCTAAAGTAACTTAAAGTCGTTTAGGAATTTTTTAGAATGCATACTTGAACCATACAACTTTATTCCGCATATTTCCTCTAAAACACTTGGAAAAAAAAACATGCGAAGATTTGGGGTTCTTAAGAATTACTTCTTTATCGTAGACAAATAGGCCATCCATTCATAAGTTTCCAGTATGCATATTATTGAATATTTTAGAATTAGTATTTAATTTATTTCTTTGAAAGCCCTTTGAATTTAAAATATAAATATTATACTATTTTATTTCAAAATTGCGCATAAATCTATTTCCGCATATCGAAAGCAGTTACTCTTAAGTAGGTATAATACAAAAATGAAATTATATATAACATACCAATAATAGTCAAAATAGCAGAGAAAATTTTATACAGGCGTGCCAGTGAGCCTTAAAAGGCTAAGGCATTTAATCTAAAGATCTTCTCGATCGTAGTATCCGGGCTACCGTAATTGCTGCGAGAAGGAATAAGGTTCAGAATGTCTTTGGCTGGTTTCATGGTATGTGGTCTTTACTATGGACCGGCTTGACGATGAGGTGGCTAGGCTTTATGCCAAAAATGGCAATCTGATCAGAGTTTAGCTCTTTCCCTTTGTGAATACATGGCAGGGATCAGATCGGCCCATCGGGATACAAGGTATAAACGATGGGTGATGGCGCTCTGGAATTTGAAGTTTGGTGCCCTCGCGCCCTTTCTTTTCCCAGAAACCTCATTTACTATACTTTTTTCTTGTTGATACCTTTTTTTTTAAATTAGCAAAACTATAGGATTTACTTTCTGTTTTATCGACTGTGCCATTGTCTTTCGTAACCAGATGATATAGCGAATATTTTTTTCACTCTCCGCAAGTTCGTCCATTGAAGTGATTGGAATAAACTAAAGAGCTTAGGACTTGTTTTGATTCATTTAACTTCCCGGATTTTAGTGACGTTCGAGTCTAGTCGCAAGCGACTCTATGTACACCTCACTAGGGGGGTTGGTGGGTCCCAGTTTTGCTTTTTTATTCTTCTATAACCTTATATTGTTTTACTTTCTATTTTAAGTGACATAATTCCGAAAGTCTTCCAAAGGATAACCCTGACATTATTTTGTTGTGGCAATAACAAAATATTTATTTGACCAATTCTAACTAATTTTGAAAGCCTTATGTTGTTTTACATTCTCTTTCGAATGCTATAACTCCCAAAGTCTTCCAAGACTAGCCCGGGAATTAATTTATTTTGATAATAGCATCATAACTATTTGGCCAATACTCTGCTAGACTAGACTAAACTAGGCTATAATATGCTATACACTGCTAGCCTAGACTAGAATAGGCTATATTATCTTAGCCTATTAGAAGCAAGGCTATTATAGGCTAGGCTATACTATGCTAAGATATAATGTACCAGGGTAAGATATACTATGCTAATTTTGTCTATAAAATGCTATGCTAGGATAGCATATAGCATGTTAGGCTAGACAATTATAAACTATGCTTTATTGTGGAATAATAGGATAGTAGAGGCTATGTATACAAGTCTAGGATAGTTAATGTTTGTGTAGGCTAAGCTATTCTAAGCTATAATAGGCTAGACATGGCTATACTATTTATTCTATGCTTGTGTAGGCTAAAGTATAATTGGCTGCTATGTTAGGCTATGTTTGGCTATGCATGGCTATGTTAGTCTATGGTAAATTATGCTTGGTAACACTAATGTTAGGCTACGATTAGCTAGCTGACCAAGCCTATAATAGGCTAAGCTAGGTAATACTAATGTTATGCTACGATAGGCAAGCTAACCAGGGCTATAATAGGCTAAGCTAGGTATAGTTATTCTAGTATAGAGTATAGTATGCTATAATAGTCTAGAATATACTAGGTTCTGCTATAATATCATATGCTTGGCTATATTAATTAGGTGTGGCTATGCTAGGATAGGCTATAGTAAACTTGCCTATATTATGCTAGAGTAGGCTACACTATCTTATACAAGGATATATTCGCTAGGCCATAAGTAGCCTATTCAAGCTTGGCTATACCAGGTTAGGCTATCTACAACAAGGAAAGAAGGTACCCTAGGAGACCTTACGGTCCATTTAAAGAGGGTAAAAATATCTATGCGACACTAGGCTAGCCTAGGCTCTGGTCTGAAATGATAAGCCAAACCTGGGTAGGCTAGGCTAGGTTATAGCAATCTAGGATATACTAGGCAATGATAGGCTCGGCAAGGCTATAGTGTAGCCTAAGCTTGGCTATACTATAATATTCTATGTTAGACTAGGGTGTACTAAGCTAGGCTAGGCTATACTAAGCTAAGTAGGATAATTAGGCTATAATATGCTAGGTTTTACTAGGCTAGAGTAGGTTAGGCCCGGCACACCAAGGCTATTCTATTTTAGGCTAGGCTATGCTATTCGGAATAGGTGAGGGCACGCGCTTTTTGCCTCAGCAGACCTTGTTAACCATTTTATATATATATATATATATATATATATATATATATATATATATATATATATATATATATATATATATATATATATATATATATATATATATATTAGAAGGGGCGATTTTCCACTTTTTTCGAATTTCTTTCATTGTTAGTGTGGGAAAGATGATATTGGTGAGAAAGCATTTGTTAAAATCGTTTTGCTGTACGATCATACTTTTAGCCTGCGCATCGATCTTAAAAAATTAAATATTCCACATTTTCATCTGAAAATGCAGAAATTGAGAAAATTTAATTAGAATTTAGAAGGTGGCCGGTAGTTTAGAGACAATAATCTTTAATGTTAGGCAAATATACATAGTAAACCTTTTGTAGTAATAAAAAAAAATTTCAACTGCGCAGGTTGATTGAAATAGAGATAAATTATTAAGTTCTCGTTAAATTGCATAAAGATGCATGATAGGCATGGCAAAAAGTTTCCTTTGACTAGCAATGTGGAATCATGAAACTCACTACGCTATTTTCCCACTGAATTTCTGTGGTGAAGACAAATCAACGCAGCTGTGTTTAATTTGTCGAGCTTTATCACCGTCTTCGCCACCCAGGTTGATAACGCTGTCCCTCTCCAAGGTGGCAGCCGTGTCCATCTTTTCCCTAATGGGGTAGAATGGAATCCCTCTCATTTCCCGTATGCCTCGTCGATGCCCAAGATTCTCAATTTCATGTTTGTTTAAGGCGCGTCCGATATCATTGGGAATCTCGTTTAATTTCCTTCGTCTCGTCGATACCGGAAATTATCAAGGTCCATATTTGCTTAAGCCGCATCCGGTATCCCCTTAGGAGGCTATCGTGCGGGAAGCCATCTCTCGACCATGGAGGTGGCTCCTATTTAAGGGAATGTCTGTAAATCCTCAGCAGATAGTGAGAAGCCTAGCTTCTTACCGTCTAGAACTAAGTATCTGTCTCCCGTAAAGTGATCCCCTCGCCCTTGGAATCTCTTCGTGTAATCCACCATAAACAAAGGAAAATTACCAAAACTCGTTATGCCTAGGAAGATTGTGCTGGGATTTTTTCGTCTCACTACCTTGGTTGAAACTTCCTGCCGTTTGCAAACGAATCTCGAATTCATGATTAGTTTTCCCTGGAGCCGAGGTAATCTTAACCCCCTTCGGAGTATGTCTGGACACCTTCGCATCGAAACCCCATCGACGAATACTTGGCCATTGGTCTTCTACATCTCCAGTTCATCCTCAAGAGGTAACCAGGAGTCCCTTCCTCGTAAGTCCCACCTCTTCGTTTCCAGTCCTATAAAGAATTCCCAATTGAGGGTAACGCCAATAGACTTGCTAAATCTTTCATTCAATCCAACTTATTGGATCACTTATATATTTTCCCAGGCCTAGTTTTTTTAATTTTGCCTGTCATAATATCCTTTTGACGTACTAATTATTACTTAGATTTCCATATTGATCTGTGCCCTTGTTCATATTAATTGTATTAAAGTTAAGTTTTGTAGAGGTGTTTATCTTTCGAATAACCTTTGAAACGAACCCGGCAAACGTTTTCCGTTTTAAAGAGCCAACTTATAAAATCACACTCTAAGTAGAAGTTGCTTAACTTTTTTCCCAATTAGATTGAACCCAAGCGCAGCTCCGATAGTGGCTGTCTTGCGTACAGTAGTGTATACCTCTCGAGACTTATTAGTCACACGCTTTCGTCAATCGACATATATATATATATATATATATATATATATATATATATATATATATATATATATATATATATATATATATATATATATATATATTATATATATATATATGATTAATAATATTATTATATATCATTATATTTAAAACGGCTGTCAGGTGTGGGGTAATTTATTTTTTTTCCCGCGTTTGCCTAAGTTCGCTCAAAGTTATTCAAAGATTGTGGAACTAATTATTAACTTATCTTTTTAACTATTTAATTGTGCGCACGCGATACAATATCTTTCCCTTTTTTATTGGTGGTAACCCTCTACTAAATCCCGAGCAGGATTAAGAGGCCGAAAAATGTTTATTCCGATAGGGATTAAATTTTCAATGTTGTATTTTATATTTCTTTTTGTTTTGGGATGTGCATTTCTTTTTTGTGGGTAAATCTTAGGAGAATTAAAAAAAAGAAAAATAAAACTTCCGTGAGAGCCCATATTCTGTGTCGTGTGTTCCGTGTACCCTTAAGCTGTTAGACGCACACACGTACTGTTAAGGATGTCGTCCTTTGATAGATTCCCCGTCAAGTCCAAATCTTTGATTAACAGGCAAGGATTTACTATCGTATATCTAGAACGAAGAAAGAAATGGAAGCGAAGACAGAAGAGAAACAGAGCAAAGAGAAGCAGATGAAATGAAAAGAAACCGTCTACATGATCGAAAGCTAAAAAAGGATAATGTTGAAACCCTTTCCGTTAGTTCAAGGAATGAGGCCCCTCAAACCCCTTCGGTTAAGTTACGCGTATTCAAAGTTGGCGAAGACTTAAGTGCCTACCTTGCCCACATCAAAAACATTTTTGAGGTGAATTATTGGGACATCGAGGAGAATGGAGTCGCCTGCTTTCTTCCCTTGCACAATAGTCATCTTCGGGAAATTTTCATATCTCTTCCTGCCGAGGCCACCCTTAATTATTTGACTCTCAACGCCGAATTGCTATAGGCAATCAATATGAATCCAGATTTCTTCCAGGCTAAGTTACGCCAGGCAGGAATATTCCCTGGCAAAACTTTCGGCCAGTTTGGCTGCATCCTTCGGAGAAACCTACAATTTTGACTGGACTCGGCTCAAGTAGAACGCGAATACGAGTGCTTTGTTCGATTTCGTCATACGGGATCAGTTAATGGCAACACTGCCATCCGAGCTCCATGCATTTGTAAAAGATAAAGGAGCCTCTACCTTTAAGGAATGTCTGGAAGAGGCGGATGTAAACGCGTCCAGCCATAATCTGTATAAGAAGGACCCCAATAAATCGCAGCCCTCATCTCCCTAGAGTAAGAGTAATTTCTCTAAGTACTCCCCCCAAAATTTGGCCTATTTTGTCAAAATGGCTTCTCCCCAAAACCTAGATTCCCTCCCGCGCAAGAACCAAGGGATATTCGGCCCCTCCTAAATACTCCCCAACCATTCAATTACCCCCGGCGGCTCATCGAGTGTTTGACGTGCGGCGTGTCGGACATCTAAAAACTAACTTTCCCCAAAACTCTCACTTTTTCTCTTTACCTATCCAACAAGTCCATTAAGTCAATGCTTCTCTCTTTCAACCACCTGATCGCCCAATAACTCCAGCTTCTGCTACGACTAACGGTTCCTCCGGACATCACGTCTACTCTTGATTTAATAAAAGCTCCCCAGGTGGGCTTGAATTTGAAGAAAGAACTATGAACGGGTGCCAGGTGTTAACCCTAGTGAGAGACACCGGGTGCATCTGCCTCGTATTTCGGAAAAAGTGCTTTCCCCAGTAATACCGACCACGATAGGTAGGCAATAGTCCACGACATTTGGGGGGCGAGCCCAGCGAATCCCCATGGTTCCCTGCTACCTAGAATGCAAATACTTCACCGGTTGGGCGGAGGCCATTGCAGCTGCCATTAAGTTTTGCGCCGTGTTGGTCATCCAGAGCCCCCAGATCTCCACTAATCCTATGGCCCAGCCCTTCCTTACGAAGGCTCAGGCCTTGAAAGAAATTGCAAACCCCGTCGTGCCTTTAGAAACTCCTTATGCCCCAGAATTTGCATTTCTTCATAATAAGGAGTTCGCAATTGAGCAGAAGAAGTGTTCTTCTCTCCAGCCCCTGTGGGAAAAAGCCCAGTATAGTAATCAAGTTTTATTGCCGCCCAATGTAGGTTATATATCTCATTAAAGATGATCTCCTTTACCATTATACCTCGACCGAGGACGGTGCTAATTCTTGCTCCCTTTGCATTCCCCGTTCTCGCGTTCTCCAGGTTGTTCGCCTTGCCCATGATGGGTTATTGGCTAGCCTCTTGACCAACAATAAAACGGCCCAGAGAATCTTTCTATATTTCTTTTGGCCCGGTGCTGCCAAAGAGATTGCCGCATTCTGTCGATCCTGTGATATTTGCCAAAAGACGCCGGTAAAAGGAGAGATCGTACCTGCCCCTTTTTAAAGGCTCTACATTATATCTGAACACATTTATAGAGTGGATATCGACTTGATTGGCACAATTCGCTTCCCGTCGGCGAAGGACACTCTTATATCCTTACGTTCGTGGACTTCGCTACGAGGCTCCCTTATGTAGTTCCCATAGAAAGCACCGATAGCATATCGTGCGCGGAAGTATTAATAGCTATCTTTTCTGGAGTTGGCATCCATAAAGAGATATTGTCTGACTGAGCCAGACATTTTACGTCCAAACACATGGAATACGTGTGAAAATTTCTCCTGGTAAAACCTTTCTTCACAACCCCTTTCCACCCTGCGGCTAACGGGAGTCTGAAGACCGTCCTGAAGAAGATGTATCACGCTCAACCTCAAGATTGGCATCGGTATCTGCCAGTCGCTCTCTTTGCCTGCCGTGAGATTCCTCAGAGGACTTTGGCGTTCGCTCCGTTTGAACTCCTTTATGGGCGAAGGGTCCTTAGGCCCTATGAGTATTCTCAACGAATTATTCGCAAATCCTGATTTTGCTTTACTCGTGTCGTATTTATCTCTTTTCGAGGTTACCAGAAGTCCTTCCCTCGTAAGTCCCACCTCTTCGTTCCTATTCTCAAAAGAATTCCTTATTTGGTGTAACACCAATAGACCCTGTAAATCGTTAATTCAATCAACTTATTGGATCACTTATATATTTTCCCGCACCTAATTTCCTTAATTTTTGCCTGTCATAATATTCTTTTGTCCTATTGATTATTATATAAATTTCCATATTGATTTGTGCCCCTTTTCTTATAAATTGCTTTAAAGTTTATTTTTGTAAAGGTGTTTATCTTTCGAATAACCCTTGAGAAGAACCACGAAAATCGTATTCCCTTTTAAAGAGCCAACCTATGAAATCGAACTCTACGTAGAAGCTCCTTACCTTTTTGCCCAATTAAATTGTACCCGGACGCAGTTTCGATAGTGGCTATCTTGCGTACAGTAGTGTGTACCTTTAGAGACCTTTTGGTCACATTTCTTCGTCCCTCGACAAGCTATATACGGCTCTTCGCTTTTATTTCAAATAAATTATTAGAAAAATAATCCATAACTGATCTAGGAGAGGTCGGTCCGCGTTACAAGCCTCTAATATTTACTTCCTTTTGATGACTGCGAAAAAGTTTTATTCTTTCTTCCTTCGAAGAATAAACTAATGATTAAATCTTTCCTAACTTTAGTTTTAATATTAATTTTGTTTCTGATTTTGCTTTATCAGCGCCGTATTTTTCTCTTATCGATGACTTGACTTTAATCACTTTCATTTATTATTCCAAAATCTTTCCAAGTTGCACTAGCAATATTTTCTGTTGTTCGATCACAAATGCAAGTTCTGTCACATAATTGAGCTAAATATAAAAGAGGAGCAGTTTGCTGTTGTCCTTTCCTTTTTATAGCACTTAATTCAGGTTCATAGTCAAAGCATTTTGTTTAAGATGCTGAACTTGAATGAGGTTAGATGTAACTACAGAAAAGTAGTTTTTCAAAGTTTTCTGCATTATTACTTGTTGATGGAATTGTATTCTTACTAGATCTTCTCTTTTTTCTTATCATTGTTAGGCTATTTTTTGATGTAGTTGCATCTATTTATGCACCTATCATTTTTATTGAAATTCTCTGATAATTAAATAATTGTTTCTCTTTTGTGGGAACCTTGAATGGTTTTGGCCATGTGCAAAAATTTTGGGGGCATTTATAGGGAGAAATGATGAATAGTTATTTACAACTAGCCTTGAAATTTTTAAGTTTCCTTCTGTAGCTAGGATTATCTTTCCTTCCGTTATAAGACTTAGTACAGTTTTTACGAGTATAATTATTATTCAACTTGTTTCCCATGTATTTAGAGCGTTTAGCTGACACAGTTGGAATTGACGCTGATCTCCGAATTCCTTCAAATTGAGAGTAGACATTCGTGAAAATGTCCCTGAAAGATATTTCTTTATTTGTTGCCTTTGTCAACTCAATTCTTTCCTAAGAACGTGTTTTTAAAATATCTTGAAATATGGAGAGATTTCTTTCGTTAAGTTATACAGGAGTCGCCAAAATTGAGTTTTTAAAAGCTTGCCCTGTCAATTGTGAAGTCATGGAGATTGTGCCTAATAGACGTACAAACAATCACAAAGACATACCGTGCGCGACAAACCGTTACCGTGCAAACGTCTTGGAGATTGGGGGAGAGACGAGCGCGGGTAGCGTGGTAGAGCTGCCACAAACACACGCAGTTACGCACTCACGCATTAGTTACACATTAAGAAAGAATCCAAAAGCCAAATAATACGTTGATTTGTAAACCAAGGCGCTTGCTAATTGCAGAAGCTTGATGCAATACCTTTATAAACGGACAATTTCTTTTATCACTTGCTTATCAGCAAATGGTTTATTATTGTAAACTAGCATATGTTAACATATTCTTAGAAATATAATGCTTTTCCGTAAGCTGAAGAATTTATTTTATTTCTACGAAATTTTTAACATATGTTCTTAACATCATGTTCATTGTTTGCAAACTACCCACAATTCCAACATTAAAATAAAATTTTAGGCAATTTTGGCATTTTCAGTGGAAAATGTGCTATATTTTATTTATTTACTTCTTCATGAGCCAGCTAAAGATAAAATTATTCAATGCAAAGCGTTTGCATACATAAAATATAAACATATATTATTATTAGTAGTAGTAATACCCGCAAGTAATTTTCTTGTATACAAATATTTGGGTTATTACCTATATTTTGGTTATTTTTAATGTTTCTTTTCTATTTTCAGGCTCGATGCGCAGGCTACAGTATGGTCATAGAGCAAAATGGTTTTAACACAAAATTTTTCTCACCAATTTGAACCTTTTTTACATTACCCATCTAAGAGATTGAAAAAAAGGTGGAAATTACCCCACCTACATATATAAATATATATATATATATATATATACATATATTAGAGAAAGAAAAAGTAGAAAGGAAGATGAAAAACATAAAGATCAAGGAGAGCAAAGGACGCCACAATGAAGGCGATCCATATTGAGAGGACAGAAATAACCCTATGGTAAAGGAATGAAATTTTCATGGCCGGGAATTGAACTCGAGTATCCTGATTGACTCTCTGATGATCTACAAATGGTAAATCAATTTACATTGAAGGTTAAAGGTAACGCCAAAACACTGACCTGATTAAATATTCTTTAAGGTTCTTGATCTATCTTCCAGAAATGTTTATATCACATATCGAAATGACACCGGAAAATATCTTTTAAGAAATATTTGTATACAATGATAGCTAAAGAACTAAAGGCAACTCTCGAAAGAAAATATTCATCTAAGATGCAATTATTTGCTTATATCCATGACTCATCTCATCTTAAAGTAGTTAATAATATACGAGTCAAAAATCAATTTCGTAAAAGGTGCAAAGAAAACAAGAGAAAATTAAGAAGCGCACATAGTAAAAAATTAACATGTGAAAAATGCGTATCAAGGATTATTTATGTGTTGACTTAGTCATTGTATTCGAATTTCTATATTTTACTATTGTTATATAACAGAAACACTTCAGAGTTATTTATGTAAGTTCTGAGTTTCATGTAAAATTTAAGAGTAATACTTTATTCTTAGTTAAATCGATCCTACTTGCCTAAGAAACAGTGTTTTTATTGACTACATTTTAATTTTGTCAAGAATGGTCAAAATGAACCCTTTAGTTAGTAAAGTTAAAAAGATTGCCTAGTCGTTCTATTGTTAGAGCGTCCCATAGAATTTGCTAAGGGAAGCTGTATGGATTGAGCTTTTTATCAGAATTGGGCTCAGTCCTCCTATCTTCCGTTTATGATGAAAAGTTAATGATTTGAAGTACAAGAATCTGCTGCAGGAACATTTGATAACCGTTCACGAAGATCAAGCAAACGCGAGCGTGTTTTCAGGCAGGATAATGCTGAACTGACCGGCGCAGATCCCAGAATTGAATTTAACCCATAGAGTCCCTATAAATCTTTATGGCTTAGAAACCGATAAATATTATTGATTTGTGAGAGAAATTAAGAGAAAAATAGAAAAAAAATCACTCCCAAACAATAAGATTAATTTCTGAAGTCATAAGATTAAAATGTGCTCAATTCATCCCAAAACAAGGGCATGAATACTTCTTATTGATGTTTTTCAAATTTCGAAGAGATATTAGGTTGTTTTCATTTTGGCTGTATTTATATTTAAGATTCTTTAATTCTGGATGCATCGACTATTCATAAACACATATCATCCTGTATGTTTTTTATTCGTTGCTCTATGAAATATAGATTTTTATCTAGTATTGAAGTACACTGATTTTCAAGGAGTAAAGATCTTAAATAATGATATAATACCTTAAACGTTTTCTGATTTTTTGAATCGTTTAAACATTTATAAGAGTTCCAAATTTTGATCTTATATTACAGCAAGAGCAATTTTAAGGGGGCCTTCATAGGCATGGAAATTAAGTCTTAGAGTAAAAAAACACAGCCAATCACGTATCCTTGTCTTATTATTTTCACAAGCGATATTTTTTAAAAATGATCGGATAACACACCACAAAACACGGAATTAGTAAAAATTAAATAGACTAAAATACTTTTTCCTCATTCACTATTGCAAATACTATACCCTCATAAAAGAGAAACTCTTCTCCTAGCAAACCACATTTAGCACAAACAAAGTTTACAAACTACGCACTCAGTAAAATATTACCTAAATGGCCCCTACCAGATCTTTAAACTCGTTGCTTCTCTTTCACTTCTTCCCCACTATATTTTACAACAACATAGCAAACTAATTCTCCCCTAATTTAAACGTCTTCCTTGTGCAATGAAGTGGCTATAATCATGGTTTTTATAAGCCTCTAAAAATTAATTCTGAGAGTTTAAAGCCAATTTTCCTGATCTCATTCTATGAGTCATTTATAATATATAAATTTATTAAAGGATTTCAGAGGGAAGCGCTCTTGCACAATGATTTCTATAACACGGTTAATTTACCTCATTAACTTGCAGAACATTTTAATGAAATCATCGCAACTTCTAATCAAAATAAAACCATTGATCTAGTTTATGGAGATTTTTAGTCATGTTTATGATAAGATACAAAACAACATTTCGTATAAAATTTAAACGAGATATATCATTGAGCGTTGTGCCTTGGGATCAAACACTCGTTAGGGGAGCGCAGAAAGAGAGTCATGTTTAATAAGATTAACAATTTATAGATATCGGTTACTAGGGAGTCATGCTGGGTTCTGACCTTAATGGATTGTTATTTAATATACAACCTCATCTAAAATTTATCTGACACCTTGGAAATTTAGGAAACTAGGTAAAGGTAGGGTCTTAAAATTTTATATTTTAATATCAAAATGAATATAACAGTGAAATTGGGAGAAATAAATAAAAATAAGTGATATATGTCTCAAACAATCAACAATAATTAACAAAATACAAAATTTGGCAGAACAGGTCACACAAGAAACATGTAACAGATATGCCGATGAAGCTCTCGGAAAATTACAGCAATACAAAAATAATACAGGATTTGAGTAGCTTGTCGAGAGTTCCTTGCCAGTGATGAGAGAATTTTTTTGTGCTTAACTCTCCGCGAATCTGCCACACCTGAGGGGTGAGTCGTGCTGACCCACTCCTAGGTAAGTAGTGCCCTTATGTGATCAATAGAGAATAGCTAACGACATCTTACGTCCTCTTTAAAGTTTTGCCAAAGTTTGCCGAGTAGATTAAAATCAGGAGAAAGAGGTGTCTAGTCTATCAGCGTCATATTCTACTCTCGGACCCACTCTATGGTTGACACAGTTAGTGACTTGGCGTATTCTTCTACTGGAAAATCACATTGAAGAAATTTCACGGGGTTATGGCATTACGTAACTCAGGAAAGTTTAGTGCCACTACAAAAGGTGAGACGACCCAGTCTTGAATTTAACATTTTCTCATACCGTTGCAGAGCGGTAATCATGTTTAACTGTTGGAAATATGCACTCTCTATTCCTATTCTCAGCTGCCTTCCTAAAAACTGCGTTACCTGGAGTTGAGAAAGACTTGATCCTGAAATCCTAGAAGGATAAGAAACGTCTTCACTGAAGCATGGTTCAGTTGAGACAAGATCGTGTCCAAGGTAGTAGACCTCGCTTCTTCTGAAGGTTGATCAGCGGCTATTGTTAAGTTTGGCAAGATTTTATTCATTATTCAAGCATTCAGCGACACACTTTCTTTTCGGTCGAAAGCATTAAACTGGCCACTAGCTATTTATTTAGTTGCAGCTATAATGTCTATTTTAGGATCCTGAAGGCTCATGCAACTCATATTTTTGTCGCCACTTTGCAGACTAAGACTGAGGCCTGCGGAATTTTGTCAATTTTGGATGTTCCGACTTTCTCTGAAACTCATTAATACTTCGGTAATACCAAATGTGATCCGCCGATCTTGTGGACGATGTGAAGACAGCTGAGACCCTCCTAGTGTGCGTATCAGACTTCTTTGTTCTACGTTATAGCTACCTGATTTACCATCAGTTTATTAACATTAGATCGGTCGAAATGGAATACCATATTAAGCATATTAATTGTAGAGGAATTGCAACATAAAGCCTCCCGGAGGTCCAGGTGGACTTATACATTAAAGTCCCCGCCCCCCTTGTGGAGAAAGCCGGAGAAGCGAACCCCATGAGGAGACTCGTGAGAACGATAGCCGGCGAATAACAATAACTGCCTACCCTGTTTGATCTACCCGCCGCATAGGTAGTTGGAGCGACCATCTGTGTTAAGGTAACCAGCAAAACCCCTTAAACGACGCTCAAAGCTCTAATTACCTACGAGATCCATAGGCCCGTGGTTATATAAAAAAAATGCAGTGCAAAGCAAAGGACACGACAAGAAGGGTCGCGGTTGGTGGGCTCTCAAATTACCAAGCCAACTTGGGTACCTCAGTGCCAACCTCTTCACTTCTTGCTCTCCCAGATGCGACCTCACCACTCGCGCTTCCCTCTGCGGCCTCGCCCCTTCCCCCTTAGATGGGGCGGTGGTCCGCCTATAAATAAGCCTCTGAAGGAAAGAGAAATGATTATTATTAGGTGAGAATGACATAGGATCAGTTCGTGAAGATCGATCCTTCAGGCAGTCAAGATTATTCGGTGAGAATGACATAGGATCAGTTTGTGAAGATCGATCCTCCAGCCAGTCAACATTATTCGAGGAGAGACGAAAAAGTATCAGAGTGAGAAGATCGATCCTTCCCCCACAGTGCGGAATTAAAATAAAATGTCAAGTTTTGTATCGGAGCCATACCGAAGAATCGTTTCAGAATTAGAAGAAGTCTGACTGGAAAAAAGAAAAATCGCTCACACTCGAGTGACTCTCACAGCTCAAGTTCTGTAAGAGTGAGAGGAGAAGAACCAAGCTCCAACGAGGTTCAATTTGGTAATTATGGTAGAAATCCCCTCCTATACAAAAAACTAGTTGGGCACCCAGCGTTAAAGAATAAGACACAGAAAAGCTTCAAGATTAAACAGAAGAGAACTCTTTGAGCGAAGATAACCATAACTCTCTCCGTCTTCTTATCGTAACCGGAGGCAAATTGCAATAAGAAGTTGACATCGACCACCCTCTCTTCCTCCATCCCATCTCGACGAAATTCTACCATCAGCCCCTTCAAATCACCGAAGCGCGAGAAAAGCCCTCCAGTGACATCCGGCAACACCCGGTCCCTTCTGTCATGTAAATTAAAAAGAACATTTATATTAATATTGCGATAGTATGAGTTTATTATGTTTCACGATTTAACGGAAGTAAAAACAATTGTGCGTGAACTTCGTCATACTTACTAATAGAAGAGAGTAATTTAATTTAATACTGAAACGCTATTCTAAAAGAGGCGCGATAAAATAACTAATATGCAATTGGTGTATTTACGTGTAGCCTATTTGTTGATTTTCTGTCTTTAAGAGATATTGTAATAGGCTCAGTTGCCAACCGGTTTTGCCGCGGTTAGCTTGAGAGGAGGATATAAATGTTTTTACGGTTTTTTTGTCATAGTTAATTATTAAATTTAAAATATATGTTTATTTTGGGATAATTTCTGTGCGTTTCTCTATATCCTTACGTGTTGAAGCGGCTCTTCCTTAAAAACAACAGAAATAGCATTCTTAGATAAAACTATACTTAAAAAAAAGGAAATCACGACCAAAGGTATCCTGCGACATTAATATTATGAGATTTATATCATAAAATACCGCATATTGATTGATACGCGCAATTCATATATTCCAATAGTATTGACATTCGAGATATTAAAAAAAAAATAATAATAAACCATATACTTTCTTTTGATATCTGGATGTTTTGAACATATGTAAGTAAACTTATACAAACATAGTCATCAATTTGACTTTTGGACAAGCCCAATAAAAGCTGCTCTAATGCAAACCTCATTTCTGAAATGTTCGTTCTTTTGTTAAAACAAGATGCAAGATGTTATTTTCATGTGTATGTCTATCTACTCTTCGTAAAAGAGGGCTATCTTTTATGAAATTTCATAATTTTGATCCTGTAAGTTCCTCATTAGACTTTTCAATGCTAATGGTCAAATAGGTTTGTGAGAAATTTAAAGCTCACGTTGTCATTTTTAAATGGATGCTTATACCATACAATAGTAGGAAAGGTTGTCGATGACATGAACTTTAGCTCATATTAAAATTGCTTTTTGCGTTTGAACTTTAATTTCTTCAACATCAAGTTAATATTCATGGTAAAAAATGATCCCTACCTCTTCAAATATTAAACTAGTCTAACTCTGTTAAACAGCTATTTTATCAAAATTATCTGTTACGAAGTTTAAATTAAATTCGTAGAGTTTATTAAATATGCTTCGAGCATTTAATTAGTATACTTTTAGGAAAACAACTGATTTATAGTCATAGGTCAATTGTTATCTAGTATGCCATGAATTATCTTACAGAAATACCCTAAAGATTTAATATAAAGCCCTCTCAACCTTTCAGATTCTATGTGAGATGGAAAACCCTTGAATTATAATTTCTCAGAAGTTCGATGTTCAGTAGATTTTACCTAAAATTGATATTTTAATTTCGAACCTTCATTCTTTTCTTCTATCACGTCAAGTTTCTTTTGTACAGCTTACTCTCTAAATGATCATCATTGTATTGTTTGTCTATATGTAATAAGAACTGGCTAGGTGATTGTTTTTATTGTTTATTTGTCTAATCATAAATACTCGAAGTAAAAAAGGTAATTAAATAGTTTACTCTATATTTTCATTAACACTTTTACCGCATCGTGTAGGAGAGGCACAACTTTCAAACGGAAGTAGCTTATAACTTGTCTATTCAATTACCCGTGAGACATGGCGATGAGATTTTGGTTGCTTTTCTATAGAGATGATTACTTTCCAAATCTTTAAACAATACATAAAAGTGTTTATCAGGCTTTATGTAAAATGTATTCTTCTAAGCTTGTCAATCTTCAACTTACTTTTTATTTACATATTTATCTCCTTTTTATCAGAACATTTATGTCTATGTGACTTCTTGTTGTGAGTGCGTAAATAACACATAATCCCTTTTGTATATCTGTGGCATTTTCCTTCTCATATAATCCATTCCTCAGATTTCTTCGAAAAATTAAAATTTAAAGAAAAGGGGAACCGACTTGTTATCTTTGATGTAGATAGTCTGTTCATCAATATCCCAGTTAATGAAGTCCTTGATTGTCTAAAGATTTGACAATCCGATATTAAACCTCCTTTTAGGCAAAAATAAAATTATAAATCTTGTAAAGGTATCTGTTACTGATAATGCATTCATTAGTAAAATGGCTTTCTTCCCCCAAAAATATGGACTTAGCATGGGCAATCTCTTATCGCCCCTATTATTTAATCTTTTTTGGGAACATTTTGAAGTTTCCCTCTAAATTTTGTTATTTCAACACCAAATTTTGTATTGTTTAGGTATGTAGGCCAAGTTATATCTAGTTGGCTTATAAACAGTTTAAATTCATTCTAAAACTTCATTAAAAATCTAACGGCCTCCATCCCACCATCAATTTTAAAGTGGAACGTGAAAAAGAAAATTGTAAAGCCTTTCTAGTGTCAAATTTGTAAGAATCATTAAACAAATTAGCTTCACTGTGTATCTTAAACTGACCCCTTCTAGCTGTTCTATCCAATTTTGTTATTTATAGCATTTAGAGTCTCTGATCCTTGTGTTTTAGGAGACGAAATTATATATACAACCTGCAAAAATATTAAATTAAATCATCCCATTCACGTCATTAATGAGACGTTATCTAAAGCTAAATCGATATACTACCACTTCAAGGATAAAAACAAAGACAGTAGTATGAATTGTCTATCCCTCTCATTTTTTCCCTTCCTCAATGGAGTATACTGTTAATGTCTCCAGATCGAACCGCGATTAAATACCCTTTTCCATCTTAAAAACTTTCACTTCGATAAGTGCATGGATGAGCCAAATAAGGCATCTAATTACTCTCCATGGTTCTGTATAAGAGAGACTGGAAGAACCTTAGAAAACGAATATATGAACATAAAGGTTATGTCAGGGATGACAGTACTACATCCAGAATTTTTTAACCACATTAGCAATTACAACCACCAAATATATTAATAAGAGTCGCAAATAATATACAATTGTAATGGTTTCCCTAAAAAAAAATTGTGAGAGTGTTTGTAGGGCCATTCTCTCACTTCTTCTTCAATACCCTCTCTTTCCCTCTGTAAGAATGTGTGTGTAAATGCAGATGTTTTTTTGTCTCTTTGCAGAGTTTCTTTGATATAATTCTTTTGTCAAAAAGCCACTCGCCTATTACTGCCTTTTGTAAAGAGTAGCTGGGATCGAAAGTTGGTAGTAAATTAATTGAAGTTATTGTACGTCCCATTTGAAGGGAGGGCTTTTTATAGCCTCGAAAGCGTGACCGGATCGCATTATTATACCGAGCTCGGAGGCCCAGCCTTTTTTTTGGTAAGAGCTAGGCCACAATTGTGAACACTCGAGTGGCAGCTGGCAGGACTTACCCTGGGGGTAGCACATAAGGCTTTTCTTTTGTTATTGAATACCAGGGTGGTTGATAGGCCTCCTTGGTACGATTCGTATTATTTCCTCTGGTCTATTGTATAAAATATCGTTTAGTGATAAGATGTTTTTTAGGTAACGAGATCTCAAATTTATTTACCTCATATCTCTTGTAAATATTATTGTTAGTTTTGTGAATGTGGATTGTATATCTAATCGTTTCATTCTCCTTCCGGTTTTCACGTCCAATTTAGTGTAGGAAGAGGGTTGGATCGTTGGGGGGTATATGGTAGATTCGTGGCCCGCTACAGAACAGCGATTAAATACACATTTCCATCCTAAAATCTTTCCCTTCGTCTAAGCGCATGGATGAACCAAATAAGGCAGGTGTAAACGTAATCCCTTGGGCATCTAATAACTGTCCATCGTTCTATATAAGAGATTCTGGAAGAACCTTAAAAAACGAATATATGAACATAATGGTGATGTCAGGGGAGACAGTACTACATCCAGTATTTTTTTCAACCATGTTAGCAATTACAACCACTAAATATATTAATCAAAGTAGCAAATAATATAGAATTGTAATGGTTTCCGTAAAAGAAAAATTGTAAAATCGATAATAATAAGAGAAGTTCCCAATTTAATTCTTTCCGAAGGTCAAGTTAAAAGTAGCTGTTATTCTCGAAACCTGATCGTAAAGATTATAGCTAATTATTTACCGGGCACACACTGAGATAAATGATCCTTTTCTCTATTTTTTTCTTTTGTCCTGATATTAAGGCTGTGTAGCGACTTTTGTATCTATTCCATTCTCAGTATACGACGGAATATTATGGTAAACTTTATACCAAATCTAGTTTTGTGAATAAATTATATGCTCCTTCAGATTGAAACTTAATTCCCTCCTACAAGTTATTAACGTTTGGTATTATTGGACACTAGTGTGAGAATCTTAGAACAACCTTAACTTAAATATCTGGTGTGCGGTGTCTTAAGCAATACTCAACCTGGATATAGAGGAAAACCGGTGGTAAGGTACACAATGTGCATAATTGTGCAGCTCGTAAACTCATATTAGCGAGATAGGTTACTTTGCGGTTCTGAGGTTTACCTATTCTTGGCTAATACTACCTAATGTTAATACCTATGAAGAAGGAAACAAACATTTAGTTTGAAAGATGCAGATACAACTTCGGGCTTAATTGATCCTTTAGTTTTTCCAAATACTTGATTCTCAGCAAGATAAATCATTAACAGCAAAGAAAAAATTAAAGATTGTAGAAAAGAACGAACCTACAAAATTTTGAAATATTCCCGGTATAAAAAAGAAAGAATTAACGTGGAAGGCTATGTTTTCAATAGTCTACAGATTTTACTGTAGTGCCCCATTCCAAGATGAAATAAGATTATCAATGAAGCATCACAAGTGAGTGTCACGGTTCCTATGAAGTCTTGAAATGGGCACAAAATATTTATGCGAATGCAATTAATCTAATATAAATGTATACCATTCAGAGATTTAAATAATATTAATTTCCAACATGTCATGTAAATAATAAAATACAACATTTTGTCATATATATAATAACATATAACATTTGGCCATGTAAATAATAATATATAATGTACTGGTGAAGGCAATAGGAATAATGGATCTGACCATCCATCACACCCTTACACACTCACACGCGTACACGTGTCACAAGCAGAAAAGACATTTCTCACGCAATTTTTTCTGGAAGGTGCCCGACACAGATGTGCCAGCATGTTATCAAAATGCACTAAGCCTGGAAACGAGAAGACGCAAAATTTGTTATTTCCACAGACCCGCAAAACACGAAATCTTATTCTCGAAATTTTAGATAAAGATACTCTCTATCTCCGTGTAGACACAGATAAACATAGAATTGAGTAGGCTCTAACCATACTGTCTGATTGGCTAAGAGTGAGCAAAGCTCACTGTTGTCGACACATTAAATAGTCTTGGATATACCCTAAGCCAGTCAAAGATAGTTTGATAGGAAATTAAAGAATAAAAGAATAATATGAGAGTAGTCTGTTTTCAAGAAGCATATGCCAAATTCGACCAAAACAACCATTATACATGCCTTAAATATATGATACACGGTTGAATTGAATTCATTGCGCATAAGCTTAGCCAGTTCTTCGCCCAATAAAGAGTCCTTGAATCCGTCTTCCAAGAATTCCTTTTCCTTCGGGTATTCAACAGGTCCTCTTAACCAGCACACGATGAGCGCCCAGTAACTAAGTATCTTAGCAGTGTTACTTCGAAATTAAGCAAATTGAGCCTTGTTAGTTCTTGGATGGGAAACGCCAAGTCGACCCCTACTGGGGAAACACTAACAACAAACGACATTAAACTCCAACACCTATAGTAATAACTAGAAATAAAAAGCATTTGTATTTGGTGGGGTCAGGTCGATAATCCTATACACAACCATTCATATTCATGCAACCGGGATGTCACATGCCCTAAAACTACAACTGGACCACAACAAAGGATCCAATTTTATAACAAGAATAAATACAAAAAGGCGAGTCTCATACAAAACTCCACACAATAGCCAACTAAGAGTCTTCGATATATTCCTTGATAGGCATGAAAGAAGGATATTGCAAGAGAATGCTCAGATTCTCAATGATGAATTACTTCAAAGAATACAGGGTTGGATCAAACAAGAATTTCATGGGAGCCGCTGACCTCTCAAAGTGGTAATAGAACCAATTTACACATAATTTATCAGCAAAATATTAAAATTGATAAATACAAGAGCAATATCAGTAATTTTAGGATTAAAAATAAGAATACGAGGAATATATTGATATCTTTTAACAGAATTGGATATAGGAAAATAAATTTAAACAACTATAGTAGAAACATATATATATATATATATGAATATATATAAATATATATATATATATATCAATACATATATATGAATATATATATATATATATATATATATATATATATATATATTTATATATAATCATATATATATTAAACCAGAAGTGTTTGAAAATTAAAGAACCAGAAGTAATTTGATTTTTCTATTCAAGAAAAATAAACACCGATACTTACCAGAGAAAATGAATAAAGAAGAATAAGAAGGACTAATTAGACTTCCAGTAGTTTGGATATCATTACTACACTCAATAATTTTTCTCTTTTTCTCTATTTAATTCTACAACTACAAAGTTCATGTAATATACAGTAGCGGTAGAAACTTTATGGACTACTATATTTCTTCATATAAGAAAATTAATAAAACTAATCAAACTTTGCATTTTGTTTTATTAAGGTAATATCATAATATCTAGTTGAAATATAGAAAGGTTTTGTAACCAAACACATTTTTTTATTAAATAAAGCCAATTGATATGCAAAATCAATATTTACAATGATGATACTTGTTTTTCAATTTTGCTTTAATTCATTTTAGTATGCTGAAGACTATTATTTGATGATGTCTTAAATGATATAGCTCAACTTTTTTTCAATAGGCCTACAAGCTGCTTACAATTAAAAGGCTTTCTTAATCAATCGATAGTTTGATCATCACCGCATAATTGTCAATTGAATTCAAATCTGGTGTATACAAGGGACAATGTGCCCCAAGTTCGATGTTATTCTGTACCAAGAACGTTTTTATTGGTTATGCTTTGTAATATACAGTACCATTATCCTGCCTAATGCAGTTATCATCCACGAGATCGTATTGAACCTTTGAGAAAAAGTGGTGATCAACAAGCATTGGTATCACTTTGAGTTCATGGCAGTAGCCTTAGGAAAAATTGTTAGTGCTCCAGTTCCCTTAGATGTGTGCAACACTTTATATTGAGAGTGTCTGGATACTTCAACGTAGGGACTACACATGGCTCGGAAAATCAGGAAAGAGCTTCATTATGGTACCCTTAAAAAGAATCTTCCCAAAGTTTCTTAAATGGGGCGTAGAGTTTTATCAGACAATAGCAAATTGCCCTAGTCTTCAACAGTCCATTCTTTATATTTCCTACAAAAGTGGATTATATCCTTAAGATTCGTCTCGATGAGATGAGACTTTTTCGCAGCACTTCTCGTGTTGAGATATTTGTCCAAAAGTCTTCACCTCATTGTGCGCACTAAAGCGTTTAGACCTGCTTATTTCCAACCATTACCAATTTTGACATTGGAAGCAAACAAATCTCTGAGACTTTACGAAGAGGCGATTTTCCTATTCTTTCTAAACTCTTTGCCCTCTAGAGTACTTCTTCACAGCAGTATAACCAGGCTTTTTAAAGTATTTGCTAATGGTAAAAAGGATGCTCATTGATGTAAAACCAATTGTATATATCTCCTTACATTTAAGCCGACTTTGGTGCAAAGCAACAATGTTTGCACGTTTTTCGTTGGAAAGAATCATTTCGCAATTGAAAAATAATGAAATATTTGTTTTTGCAAATATAATTCTATCAAATTAATTATAATAACACAAAATCATTAATGTAACCCTTATTTGTCATTATTTTACCAAATTGGTGAAATAACAAAGCTCCAGGAAGTGAAGAATACCTATTACAGACCTGGTTTTGAATTCAGCAGTTTTTTATTCATATTAAATGCTATTTTTTTAATAGACCATTGAAATATTAAATATTAAAGTAATTAATAGAATCAAGAAGATTCTTAAAACAAAGGAAAAAATAGATAAATATAGATCTTAAAATTTTTTAATTACTCTACACAGCTATAACGCTTTCGGTGATTCCTGTGAAAATGTATGGGGAAAAAGTAAAGAGACGTGGAACACATAATGAAATACATCTTTCTTCTTTGTGTCAATGTCACTGCGAAACTGTAGCTACTTATTCTTATCGCTTAAGTAGATAAAAAAGTTTGGGAGCCTAAAATTTGCTGACCTAGCTTAACATGGTGCTGCATTCAATAATTTTCTGGAGGCAAGAAATTTCTATTTTGTCTCCATTCTTGTACTATCATTTCCTTAGCAACCACTTTTCTACCTAATTTGTAGACAAAGGTGAGTTCTTGTATGTATCTTAGACATTAGCATAGAAGTTTTCTAATTTATTATGATTCAGCTGGGGCTTATCGGCAAAGAATAATTCCATAGTCTAAGAGATCTCATATAGCGACGGAGAAATTACTTTTGCAGCAAGACCCACAGATTGTTAAACTAAATGATTGGTAAGCACTAACTCAACATCCTAAAGACGACGTTCTCCAGCTAGCTGACAGAACAGCGGTGGGACCAAACCACCTTATCCTTTTTCGATAAATTGATAGATTATTTCCAATTTAATGACTAGTAAAGAATTATAACGCGTGTGGCATTTATTGTATACAGAAACTTTGAATTTAAATTCAAGTTTCGCAAAGCTAATCTGAAGATGACTATAGTTCATCTTAACGAAGAACGAAAGAAAGAAATAATAAATCAGAAACACAAGATCAAGTATCTTTTAGTTTGTAATAAAATTCTACAAGGTGATTAGAAACAAAATATTTGTTTGTCGCCAAAAGAAAAAATATATTTTCGCAATGCCTACCGTTTGGCCATTCATGGAATGATTGATCCACCTAAAAAATTGCATTAAATGCGAAGGTGAACAACGGCCATCAAAGGAAAGTGATAAAGAAAAAGGAGGCTAAACTCACAAAAGAAAAAAAAAGAATAATAAACGTCATGCACAAAAATGCCGGAAAGAGATAACTCAAGAACCAGCAGTCTAACAAGTCCTGTTTGAAAAGAAGATGAGGAGATTATGAACTACATCATTTACGCTTACCTTGCCAAAATTTCAAATGCTGAAAAGTTCGTATATGTAATGAAGCAGTTTCTCAGAAACAACTTCTATTAAAAAAGATATGGTTTCTCCCCTGCCCATCGTCCAAATATATTCTACTACCAAAACTGAAAGAAGGAAAAGAAAAATGCACACGGAGAAGAGATGTAAAAGGATAAACTTGAAGATAGACCAAACTTTCTAACAAAGGAAAAATGACCAACTCTCTCAAAAGAGCAGACAAAAAGAAGTAAAACAAAGAGAAGAAGACCAATGATCAACTAGTGAAATATTTTACGGCTAAGTAAGCGCCGGTATAATAAAGGAGTTGAATTCCACTTTCCGATGAGTACAATAAGGAATAATTTGAAAAAGAACTACAAAGAACCAGATTTTAGGAAGACATTGAACAAATGAAGAGTAAATGATTGGCGTGGGTTAGAATCCCATGTAAAACTGTAGCTGCTATTCATCGGAGTATCTGTTATGATGGTGTTGAAATTGGCGACAGATTCTATTTTTACTTTGTGTTAGTCTATAAGCTCAAGATTTGATTTCAATATAGTCTAAATCCCATTGAAATTTAAGTCCTCCTCCTCATCTGACTTCATTTCAATAAATGCACATTTCGTTCATAGATTCACCTAATGAAAATATTTTTCGATTTGATGTCAAGACATTATAAGCATTTTTATAAAGGTTACATCACGAAAAGAAGCCTCATTACCGACAATGAGAAAAAACAAAAGAGGATTTGCTGGATGAAATTTAATATATTACCGGGAAAATATATCTACTTTCAATAATTACCACGTCAATATATCAACATACCCTGGAGCCTCATTATATTAGAGGGAGGCAATTTTTCTACCTTAATAATCAGTAAAATTTATGATAGCCAAGTAAAATTATCTAACCCAAGAAAGCAGGTAACTCTATGGTCTAGAAATATCATTTGAAGAGATAAAGTAAAGAACTTGCTGAATGAATAAAATAACAAATGTATAACTAAAAATATTCAATATAAAAACAGTCATACAAAATTTATATGTCCTAAATGTTAGAGAGAGAGATATTCTCTTAATCTCGAGGAGCAATTCACTTCACTCAACTGTAAGGAGTGAGCCTTCTTGCGAGATTAAAAAAAATCAATCACTAACGACTAAACCGGAATTAAATTTATTTTCAGTTTACAGAGTTTTTTAAAGTGCTAAGAAAATCCTAAAAAATCTCATTAAATCTGTTCTAACCTAATATAATTCTTAACATAGACTCTATCATAAATTTCCTAGTTTAAGGAATTCCGATTGGGTATAGTCGTAAAGGGAGGCACAATGATGGAATTTCTATTCCCACTATTATTTGTTCCAAGTTAATTTGAATTAGATATCTATTACATTTATTCCTACATCATTTTTGGCTATACATTAATAATCTGAAACAAAACAGAAAAATGCAGATCTTTTCTCGAAGATCCTAGCGAGCTCGAATATTTTGCCTGGTAAGTAAAGCTAATTGAATTATTCCTCAAAGAAAATTAACAAACGAACATTGTTGGTGTTTTTTAACTAATTATTAATTCGCCATACCTTGATTGAATCAAAATATTGCACAGGCATGATAATTAGAATTCTGTTGATATTTGATTCTCACTTAAGCTAGAGAGCTTTAAAACTCTGATCCATAAAAAATAGTGAATTCAATAATCTAGTGAGGAATAAAGTACAATTGTCCATTTAGAAAGATATCATTATTAAAAGGTGTAAATCATTCACTATTTAGTTCCAACTTATGTATCTCTTGTAGTTAACTAGAACGTATTTAAAACACGATTTCGATAGCGAGGTCGGTTAAAAAAAAATCTGTAGTCGAATTCAGAATTTAAGCAAATAAAATACGAAACAATGATTAAATTGCTCGACAAAATGTGATTGTGGCGTACACGCTAGGAAATTAGACACCTCTCACTACCCACATCCCAGTTTGATGTCTTTCAAGCTAAGTAGGGCTAGAAAGTACTTTTCGATTAATCATTCGGAATGATATGGAAGTTAATGAGTTTCCAAGAATCTTCTTAGTAGTTTTCTGGCTTTCACTCTTATGAAGTTGGGAGAAAATTTGAAACGTTTTGGAAGACAGAGCAAAGACATCGAAGGGAATTAAATGTGGAAATTAGGAAAGCTCTGCAAATTCCCTTAAATGCAGACGGAATATATTTAATATATAAAAAAAATGTTGTCCTAAACTTTTTTATATAACACTGTACAACAATAAAAGAACGGAAATGCGAATAACCTTTTCTAGGGATATTTTTGGCGTAAATACCAAATATAATATTCGGCTTTTCCTGCCGCCCACCAGTTTCTCGTAAATTACCATCTTACTTACGTTAAATACACTGATGGTTACTTAGGGATTGAATGCGAACAGGATTAGGCCGAAACTGAAAACTCTAAAGGTTATTAATAGATTTTTATATAATTTTAATATGGTGTTCCTTAGGTATTTGGCAACATAACCTATGAAACCTATGAAAGTATACTCAATATTCTTTTAGTAATATGGTTCCAAATCCGTGGTAACTCTTACGTAACGCTTCATAATGTTGTAACTTACTATAAATGCTTCCTATTTGTACTTTTTATTTAATATTTGTTGTTGTTACTATTTATGTTATTTTTAACATGATGGTATTATTTTCTTTACGGAAATTAGAGCTAAAATGCCTAAAGAATAAAAACATTGCCCAGGCAGTTTCTGTTATATATGTGGATAAGTTACATTAAGACAATACAAGAGAAATTTGACTAAAAACGTGAAGAAACACTATAGAGCTGTTCTTTAGCTGTAAATTAAGTGACAAAGACAAACGCTGGGTACCACACATATGTTGTTTTAGGGGTACCTGTTTCCTTTTGCATGTGTGAAAGGCAAAGGGTCTGGCCTCATATTTGGCGTACCAATGGTCAAGAGGGAGCCAAAGGACTATTCAACGGATTGCTACTTCTACTTAATAGATATTACTCGTAAAAGTGGATATTCAATGTGTTTTAATTCCTGATCTTTAATATATTTTCAAGATATGTATTAATAAAAAAGATTAAAATACATATTATGTTGTACTTCCGCTATTTCTGTAATTGATCACAGCCAGTAATATCTATTTTTAGTCAGATTATATTTTATTTCACTGTAGGCGGCGACAGAAAAGGAAAGATATTTATTATTTATCTAGTTCTACACTCTGCGTTTCGCCTAGCTCGACATTAAAGTGCTATTCCTGTAGCACAACCGCCATCTGAACTACCAAGCGATGACACGAACGGCTCAGATGATTCAGAATCTCAAGATATACACCATATGTGGCCCAGCATGAATTTGACAAGAAAACAAAACTCCTCACCCAACCGGAACTCGATGATCTAGTTCTTAATCTAACAGTACTTAACAACAAAGCAATCTCCTTGCCTAACATCTGCAACAGTGGAACCTGTTGGATAAACATGATCGAATTACAGTATATAGGAAGCGTTCCGCAGATCTACAGCAATTCTTCATTTATGAAAACAACTTGAGTTATTCTAATGATATCAGAGGCCTATTTAATGCTTTTGAGCTGACCAATTGACCAAATGCGTGGAGTTTATTTATCGATGCATCCTTTTATAGCATAAAAACTGTTCTGTTTTACATTAGGAATACCATTATACAGTTCCGGTTGCTCACTCTGTCATTTTAAGAGAGACATATGAGAACCTTGCTTATATTCTGAACCGCTTATCTACAAGGAGGATGAGGAGATAATTTTTTGGAACTTGAAAGTAATAGCCCTACTTATAGGCTACAATACCTGGATATACCAGGTTTATGTGCTTGCTTTGTAAGTGGGACATTTGGGCTAAATCAGAACATTATGTCAGCTCCGAATGGTTACCTCTTGGAACTACGATGCCTGATGCAATCGAGTAATTCATGAACCACTAGTTAAGAAGGAGAAAATAATTCTGTCACCACTACTTATAAAACTAGGCCTAACACAGAAAATTAACAAAGCAGTGCAACATAACAAGTCATGTGTCCAGTACCACAATGTGATCTTCCCTAAAATAAGTGATGTCAAGATTGACGAAGGAATATTCGTAAGAACTTCGATTCGTCAACTTACATCTGATTAGGACTTCGAGGCGACAATGGTTTGAACTAAGCCTGTGGCCTGGCATGCATTCAGAGATCTATGCAAAAACCTTCTGAAAAAGCACCACTGGGCCTTAAGGAAGCGTATATTGGAGAATCTAATCATGTGCTTCCAAGATCCTTGATGCAATATGTCACTGAAGATACACTTTCTTCATTTTCATTTGTCTTTCTCTCCAAAGAATGCAGAAAATTTGAGTAATGAACATGGAGAGAGTTTTATCATAGTATAGCGTCAATGCAAAACAGGTATACAGTAAAATGAAGCCCTGCTATGCTGACTTAATTTTCCTGGAACTTGAAGCGTGAAACAGCCTAGACGTCTTACAAACGAAGAATTAAATAACTAAATGTAGATTAATACATTAAAAAATACAAACAAACATGCTGATTAAGTACATATTTATGAATTAATTACAATGAACAGATTTAAACTGACTTTGTGAGTGAAATACATTTATCCTATTGCGGAATTTGGTCCTAATTGCATAATTATTAAGGCTGCAATTTACAAGAAAATGTTACGTGATGGGAAATATTTGTAATCAAATCCGAAGTCAACCCACTATACTTCATTATAAAATGCACATGAGATCTATGTTTTTTACTTGACACTGAAATTTGTTCTACAGTGTTATTATTGTTATTCTAAATAATGAGACAAAATAATTGCCAAAATATGGTGCCCAAAAAAACGCGAGAAATAGCTAGCAATTTCAAAAGAAGAATAACTTTATATTAGCATGCCAATATGTTAACTGCGATGTTGATATATTCCTGACCACTTAATTTTAACGCGTAGAAATTAGTTAGAAACAATGGAGCCCTCTAAATATTTTCCTAGATCTCGTGAATTTTGAGATAACCTATCATGTCAAATTTAGATTTCCAACTGAACATTTTCCTAATGTCTGCTCCAACAAGTCACATTAACTTTAGGAAAGGTAGAAAAGATTATTCTTGTGCAAGGCAAGCGAATTAAAAGAATCCCATAACTTAAGAATCAAACACTAAATTTATTATCATTCAATCGCAAGGAAATTTTATTTTACAAAACCCTAAAATTTATTGGTAAGGACAGGTTCCCCCCCACCTTACTTTCTTCCTCTCAAATCCCTATCACTTTATTCTACCAAGTAGTAAAGCAACATTCTGAATCCAATTTAGTATATTGAATCTCTTATAATTATTGCGATGTATATTGGGAATTCTTTGTTCCATCATTATTTTCAGTTATAGACTACTGTCCAGAATTAGAGACTAATGTACCATATTCTAAATTTTCTTACAAATATGTATTAGTTGGATTTCTAGGAAAATTGCAAAGTTTTACTTTTGAAATTTTAATTGGAAAGTACCAGATTTTTCAATCATAAAAGAAAAGATGAAAAAGTTATAAGGAAAGTAATTTATAGACGTATTTTTAAAAGGGATGCGTCGAAAAGTTAAGAACGTTAAATAAAATGCAACTATTACCAGTATACAACATAATTCCCTGATGGGCAATTGAATAAAATATGAAAGTGAAGTATGGAGGATTTGTTGTTAATGAGTTGAGCACATATTCAGCTGGAAAACTTTAGAAATTTGTGGCAATGTTCGGTTGTGAATTTATTCCATTTTTTTCCAATCTTCGCTCAAAATCTTCAATATTGTTTGGTTTTGAGCAATACTCTTTTTACAGAGTATTTTCTATACGTTTGTTATTTAGATTAAATCGGAGTTATACGCAGGCTATTTCATCCCGTCATATATAGAACATTAAAAAATTGCCGCACCGGATTTTTTGTGAGACACTGAATATATCCTCGAACTGAAACAGGCTCAATTCCCGCAGAGTTTTGAGAGATAGTGGTGCACAAATTCATGAAGCAGATTCTAATCTAACGTAGGGTTTACATTCCCTCATAAACGGAAGAACACCCATACACGCAACCTGGAAAACGCACTAACCTCCAAATTCAACCGTGTTCTCTTAAAATGTAGGATTTAATGATTTTTCACCCACACGGCTTCATAAATGCTGCTTGCCATACTATCCGAATAAAATCCATTTGCTTTCTTTGTTGTACATCAGTTTCTAAGTTTTCAGTACTACACAGGCCATGCTTATTACAAGGCAAACCTTTCTATATTCTTTATGCGTATGAGGTTTACATTAGCACTAAAGTTTGTATGAGTCACACGTCTCTCTTTTGGGCAATGCGATCCTTCATTGTACTTGTAGTAATTTTTCGATTTCGACTCGTTTCTTCCGTTGAGACCTTAGACATATTTCTCTATTAGACGTCGTTTTTGCGTGAAATCATACATTTTTAACCATTGCATTCCCTCAAAATGTCAGGCACTGTCTTTTCTTTATTCTTCTACTAGATAATCTGCCTTCTGAAGGATTTTTTTTACCTCGACTCCTGTCGAAATCCTAATAAATGAATAAGACGATCAGTGTAAATTTATGATTCACGAGATAAATAGTTTAAATACATATTTTAGGGTTTTTATGTTGTTTATGTTGTAAACTGGGAGTTATTCGTTATCGTTTTCTGTTTTTTAACACATCTTTTGTTCAAATATACATTCCCTTCTTCATTAAAATTTATCAGTAGTTCCATAAAATTAAAGAAACTATCAGAATTAACTTTCAAAGAATAGGTTTTGTAATATTTATGCAAAAATGATGAATATCTTCCATAATATTGGGTTGAGGAATAAGTTCTGGCGGTTTTATCAAATTTATTCATTACCATTAACAACTTTAGAAAAACTTCATTTTTAATTGATAAAAATATGCAATTTAATCAATAATGTATTGCCCATTGTTAGTTACGACTTCTTTCCAACGTTTGACAAGTTTTTCGATGCCTCTGCAATAAAAATCGTCTAACCAGGTTCTTAATTCCACATCAGTATTGAACGAAAGGCCGTGCAAATTGTTGGAGAGCAATCGGAACAGATTGAAATCCGATGGAGCCAAGTCTGGCGAATATAGAAGATGTGGCAGGATTTTGCCATTAAGCGTTTGGATGGCGTCTTTTGTCATTCTTGGCAATGTTAGGACCAGCATTGTCTTGTTGCAGAAGGACTCCAAAACGTCGATGAGGTCGCTTTTCACGAATAGCTTCGGCGAGTCGATACATTTGTTGAACGTAGAGTTCTGCATTGACAATCTCGTTTTCCGCAAGGAGCCTTCGCTCAGAGCGTGCAGAACCCATGTACTGAGTTTTCAAACTTTCCCCATTGAATGAAGGTGATTCACTACAGTTTTCTGATCACACGCCAATTGTACAGCCAATTATCTAGTCAATTGACAGTGATTTTCATGAAGAAGGTCGTTCAATTGATCTTAATCAAACTTAATGGGACGACCAGAACGTTTGAAATCAGCTTTTTTGGGCTGATGGATGGGTCATCCCTAAGTGTTGTCTTCCAGTTCAAGGAGGATAGGATCACCTGCTGGACCTGAAGCAGAGCAGTTGTCTAATTATGCCATTACCTTAACCGCACCGATTTGTCTTGGATATTTTTCCATCTTTCGAGCGTTTTGGCTCAGTCAACGCTGTTAATATATTAATAATAACAGTTTTCTGTGACGGTAAACGAGACGACATAAAGGCGTGTCTTTGAAATCAGCTTTTTTGGGCTGATGGATGGGTCATCCCTAAGTGTTGTCTTCCAGTTCAAGGAGGATAGGATCACCTGCTGGACCTGAAGCAGAGCAGTTGTCTAATTATGCCATTACCTTAACCGCACCAATTTGTCTTGGATATTTTTCCATCTTTCGAGCGTTTTGGCTCAGTCAACGCTGTTAATATATTAATAATAACAGTTTTCTGTGACGGTAAACGAGACGACATAAAGGCGTGTCTTTGAAATCAGCTTTTTTGGGCTGATGGATGGGTCATCCCTAAGTGTTGTCTTCCAGTTCAAGGAGGATAGGATCACCTGCTGGACCTGAAGCAGAGCAGTTGTCTAATTATGCCATTACCTTAACCGCACCAATTTGTCTTGGATATTTTTCCATATATATATATATTTATATATATATATATATATATATACAATTTGTTAATACGATGCACAATTAATTTATTAAGCTTCAAGGATCAATTTTTTTTTCTTTGCATTATTCTTTACAACGATTTCTTCGTTTCTTTGTCATTATATAAATCAAATTGCTCAATAAAAGATAGATATCATTTACCGTTTGTCATCTGCTGAATAAAATAGACACAAAACAAGCCACAGGAGTTTGAAAAGTAACTTGGAACTCTGAATGGATTGACGATAATAATTTTATTAATTTTTACTAGGTTTTTAGAATATAAATATAATTCTGGAACCCTAGACATAGGCTTTCGAAATAATACAAACATTTTTGTTAAAAACAAAGCGATCCAATGCGAACGAAGGCTATTGCTGGTGTCCAGATTAATTATATAAGCTGCTGGCAGTTCTAAATGTAAACATAGATCAGTGTCTCTCGCAAAACAGCCAGGAAAAACTAGTTTTGTAGTTTTATCTCGATACAATAGTTTTTCTCTTTCTACTGCATTAATTTCATTAAGAATAAACTAATACGTTTCTAAACTTATCTTTCTCAATAACAGACTGAAACTCTGCATATATAACAGGGGAATCGGCTTCTATTAATAGAGATTTAAACTGTAACTGTACTGATAATGTTCCCTGTTGTATATAATTGGAACATTCTCCACGACAAGTAGTACTCTTGTCCTGATTTAGGTTAATAAAATAAATGGTTTTACTTGTTATAAATTGTGCATACGTAAGTCAAATACTCTGCCCACCTTCAATGCAGCCTACACCATTATATAACGAGTAAAATGCTCTTGAGGTAACTGGATCTGCAAATGGTCTTTCAACTTCAATCCCGTTTATATAGATAGTGATGCGATTCACATTATAAGGTTTAAATTCAAACGATGATGCATAAAAAGTACCAGAAAATGCAGAGGATCTACCATTCCTATAGCCATGCGTGTAGGTATTCGCCCCATGAAGATATTATCCACACTCCTCATTGATATTTCACTAACAGTTGTAAAATTTCGCATGCAAACTTGTGTGATAGGGTACTTAGCGTTTGATTTAAGCAACTTATTTTACATCTCTAGATAAGCTTATGCTAAATAACGGCCTTTTCTAATGAAAGAAAACTCTCAAATAATTCTATTTTATCTTCTTAACCGGTCTGGCTTCTAAATAGTGTAAACGAATGTGGTGCTCTGGATAACTTTATCTTTGTTGAGACTCCATTAATTAACAGCTTATTTTGGGAAAAGAAATCGGCGTGTAGTTTTCCATATACATCAATTTGTTTTTAATGATCTCTGCTATACTTCGTTTTCTCTACTTTCTTTATTAGGGTAATGTCCTGCACTGGAAAGAAAAGTAGATTTTTCTTCTTCAGTATAGTTCAACTGGGTCTCTAGATATGAAAGATAGGGGTAATTATTTTCAATCCAATTTACAGATGTTTCATTTCAATAAGTATCAACATTGCTGAACAAAGTATGAAGAATATTATTTTGAGGAAAAACATTCTTCCCATCTAGAAGTTGGCTTCCGTTTGACTTCACCATTCTTGCTTTAATAAAAAGATACACCTCACTAAGGTCTACATAATACTTTTTGTTACCTGATACATAATATTCAACCGGTGTGAGGTCCGAAGAGATATTTCTGAGGAGAGAGTAAGACAGATAATTGTTTTCAACGATGGAATTTTCGGTTGGTGAAACAGTAAACAAATCCAGTTCTCTCTTCGAACAGATATCACTTGTTGGATGAAAAGCATTCATTTTACACCTATAAGATTTACAGCCGTTGATATCTTTATGAGAACATCCATGAAATGTTTTATGGTTTATGTAGAGGTATAATAAGAAATTAGTATACATATTTATGTATATATATATATATGTATCAAGTCTAAGGAAAAAATAACTAAAGACATCTGGGTTTAGCTTTGCCTCTTCGAGGTTCTGCGGTAACATAGGAGAACGAGCAAAAGGGTAAGTGATACAAGATTGATTCCTGACATCAGCTCAAACGGCAGGCACTTTGAGGGTGTACTTATAAACAACCCAGTCAAAAGTGCAAACTGCCGATCTCGTATTACCCTCTCTCCGAGCCACAAGACGCGAAAGTGCGAGGCCCTCCCCTCTCCACCTCCCCACTCACCTCAGCGGGAGTAATTTGGGTATATAACAGGATGACCCGTGTAAACAGGGCTTTTTGTTCGACAACAAGACTCAAAAATCACCGGTATAAAGTTATTGCAAGTTAAGGAGAATTTGCAGTCCATGTACAATACCAGATTGTACCAAGGAAGCTCGGCGCCGTTCAAGCCCAAAGATTAGTGAGTATCAACCGACACAGATTGAGGACTCCAAATCTTATTCTATCAGAGTTTGACAAATCCAAACTAGATAGATTTCTCATCCAAAATCGAAATTATATAAGCGAGACCCAAATCGCTAGAAAAGAATATAAACATATCCCAAGATTAGAAACATTTTCAAGGTCATAAACGTACGAGAACCAACCCGCCTCCTCAGCGCCTTTGTTTTGATTCTCTTACGCCAACTCGAAATTCCGTGTGACGTCACTTATCCACGTTTAGGCCGAAGTAACGCCATCTTGGGGAGCAAACTACAAACTACTCGAGCTACGCCTCTCAGGAACAAAAATTCCCGAAGATATTCAGCTAGGAACGGGTATTAATCTCCATTACCTTATGTAAGTAAAGGATAATCCTGTTATTTATGTCCACGTGCATAAAAATTAGTTTATTGGATGTCTGACTAAGGACAAAGCAATTAACTTAAAAATTGTTCGCCCCGTAAAATTTTATCTCAAAGCGAGCTGCGAGAGCTCACCCAATAATCCCATTTTCTTTTTTTAAGTGTATTAGATCTGTATTTATTGTATGTTATTTAGAGAGATGGGTTATGTTCATTAAATTCTATTTTTCTTTAGTAAATGCACTATTTTAATTATCCCCGAACGAGTTGAAGTAGCAATATTTGATAAAGTCAAGAAAGAAACCCAGTTTATTCATTCACAAGAATAAAAATAAAGATTAGCACTCTTAGAGCCTGATCCTCAAGCGATCATTGAGGCACGAACCTACGGCTCAATTTAAAGTTATTTGTTTTATTAAAAATTAATAAAACAAATAAATATATATTAGCTCGGCATTCTACGACAGTTTATATTATGAGAAAAAAACATCCCCATCCTCATCATCATCTATTTTCAACTTTCTTTTATTCTTCAACCTCTTTTTCATCTATTTCTGCTTATTTATTACACATATTTTTTTCAGATTTTCTCTCATTATCCCTCTTAGATTTTAAATTTCTTCTAATATACAGTCTATTATCTTTAGCTTTTCTCTCAGAGCTTGATCGCACTCTTTCCAAGCACAAACTCCTGAACAGTATCGAAACCGGCTGAATTAGCCTTCTTTCCTAGATAACGAGGACCACTCTTTAGATATGGTGCTGCATTTTTGAGTAGGGAAGATCAGAGGGATTCAACACCATGTCCCCTCTGTGCTCTAAACCTTTTAAACAGGTGTGGTCCATTCCACATTTTTAATTATCGTTTAATGTTTACTCCTATTGTGTAGTTTTGTCATCAAAGGACCAACAAAGATTGGAAATTTTTCCCCTTCAACCTTTCTTATAGAAATATAAATTGATCTCAAGTCACCAGAACTTAGATTCAGATAGTGTGGATAATCAAAAGTTATACTGAATGAACCATCATCGAAAGGAAGGTGAATAATTCTCATCAGTCTCGACTGTGTCCCGCCTACTAACTGATAGTGTAAAAGTTAGAGTAAATGTAACATGATCTCGGATGAGATATAAGAGTGTAAAATCTATATTCAACGCTATACAATGATTTAATTTTGGAATATCATCTCTGATAGATCTTTTCATTATAGTGAAAAAATTCTTTTGATAGAAGAATTAATAGATTTTCTTTCTTTTTCACATTAAGCAATGAAACTGAAATGAGCATTAATATATAACAGTAGGCATTTTCCGTTGCTTTCTGTCAGATTGGAATATTAAATCTTGAGATGATAATTTCTGTTTCATTTTCAGATCCATTTACTCTTTGAGTGCTTTTTCAGTTTTGTAATATCTAGCCTCTATCCATTTCCCATCATCAGCATAGTAATTTTTTTATTTTTTGTTATCTTTTCTCTTGCCAATATAGTATTTGATCAATAGTTGTTTAATTCAGCTATTTTTCAATAGACTGTGAATGTTTGTGTAGACCTAGTAAAATTATAGATATTCCCTGTAAATTGAAACTCACAAAGACCTATTTCATACTGCCTGCGATTTGTTATTATGGATTTATGCAAATCGATGCTATAGTCAGAGATGGTACTTTAAGAGAGAACATCCAGGGAGGAGGAGAAAGGAAGGATGACATAAAAACTCTCTAGATCCATCTTCACAACTAATATTAAACATTCCACATCTCCCACCTTTATATAATTCTATGAATCTATTTGCTCAAAATTTTCAGGGTGATATCACATGACTTGATATATGAGTTAAACGATTCTGGGTACCCTCACTATTTTATTAAATATAGCTTGTTTTTACCATGCCCTTTCGCTTTAACTATCCTCTCCACTACATAATTTTAACAGGGGTCAAATTTTAGTTTTTGTAGTTCTTCGTCATAAACCCCCTCTTCAATATAATACATGAATACTCCTAGTTAAATTTTAAATATTTTGTAGATTTCCTCACTCCACCCTATTTCGTACCCTCTTTTAAATTTAGTGGAAACGCGTAAAATTGGAACATAATCACCGATCTTATATAGAAACCTCTTTTTTTACCTTCAGTATTCTACCTCGGTATATCAACATCGTGTATAATATTAGATGGTGTGTTCCCAATCATTCTATGTCTAGAATTATTATAAGTCTTTGCAAAATCACCTAATACGTCAATGTATTTCCAGGTATTATTAAAAGTAAAGTATCTGAATTGTCTCTTTTATTGTTCTTTTTACACGCTCTACAAAAATAGCTTTCTTTAGAGAGTGAACATGATTGTAGGGGAATCGTCACTCCCCCCTCCCCGTTCACTCGTGAGGGAGTCCCAAGGCGGTTACCGCAAAGACATCCGGCCCCAGGCACCGTCGGAGCAAGCGCGTAACCGCAGCGCCGCACCACTCGGCGCTATGAAAGACTTAATGGTTAAAATGCAAGATCTCCCTCAGGAGAGTGAGATTCAATTTCACGTCAAATAAGAAATTGGAGACGTGTTTCTCCCAAGCTCGAAGGCTAAATAGGAGCCGATGTAAGACTTGGTGGGAAAAACCGTTTGGCATAAGAACCCTCCTAGACCCGCCATCAAGCCTCCCCCCCCTCTTAGTACTCCCCCAGTGGGGTGACTACTTATAAATAAGGAACAGTGAGAAAAGTCGAGGTAGTATACGTCAGTCTCTAGGTGACGAAGTCCCCAAATTAAGATCGGGCTACCAAGACTGGACAGGTAGATTACTTGGCTTGCCAGAACAAGAAGTACCCTGCAAGAGAGGCAGGGCTACCTACCTTAAGATGCTAAGAAGCAGCTCATCCTCGAGCTAGTCCCTGGTTATCAAACCGAACGCTAAGTTAACTTTGTTAAGTTCAACTTACTCTCGCCAGAGAGACTCCTTATATCCTGGTGCATCTTAAGCACCAGGGGTATACCTCGTCATTGAAGAATTAAAAAAAGAAGAAGGAAAAGGCTTCCCCTCGAGCCATTTACTCGGTGGCCACACCAAACTCATAAGTTAACTTGGTTTAAGAACCAAGTTCGACTCTCTCTCGCCAGAGAGACCACGACTACCTTGCTGCCGAATAAAGCACCGTAATTGTTCTCGTCCTTGAAGAACACCCTCCCCCCACCCCCACATCACCTCCTGGAATACCGTGTGTACCCCTCAGCTCCTAACCTTGCCTAAAGGACATCGTGATCCTGCTCACCTACATCTGGCCAGGCGGCACGCGTCGTGAGACAATAACATTCCTGAGGGATTTAAACTCCAATAGAGTCCGTAAGCCTAAATCTTATATAGTGCTGTGTGTAGAGAAATTAACCAATTTTAGAGGGTCAAACTAATTTAATCAATTCTGGTTTATTATAATATTCGGAGTATTGCTGTGGTGAATGTTTAAATTTTGTGTATTCATTTGTTAGGGTTAAAAATATAAGTTTATTTTGGGAATTATTGTGTGTTTCTCTATATCCTTACATGTTTCCAACGGCTCTATTGTTTAAGATATTATTATAATATCAATATATTAGCACTCTTAGAATAGAAAAAAAGGGGGCATTCTACGGTATGATAAATGCCGATGATAAATTCGCTTAATAAACGTTTCATCTTATTTCCTTTAAACTCTCCTCCACCATCAAAACATATATAACCTGGAATCCAACCGGATTCTTCCATGAGATTTCTTAGAGCATTTAACACTAACTGGTTCGTCTTCTTCTTTAAAGAAATTAACCAGAGAAATCTAGAATATCCGTCAATTAAAAAGAGTATGTAGCGTACACCATAATTAAAACTTTCATATTTGGACATCACAGATAAATCTAGTTGCCAAATCTCGTTAGAGCCTTGCACTTTTATGTGTTTGGTCTTGAATCTTTTCCCACGGGTTTATGCAATGTATAGGATTCCAAACCTGAGAGAAAGCTTTTCACATCAGATCTTTTGGCGATCATTTTACAGATTGGTGTAGTCGATTTACCCCACCAAAAGATGTTGGTAGACTCGGGGATGTATATAAGCGTAACAATCGACGGTTGATTTCTAAGTGAATACCTGACTAGCTTAGACTCTTATATATCTTTTCAATGAAAAGACATTTTATCTTAAAATCCAATTTTATTTTACATCTAGATTAAAATACATAATTTCAATTATAATTTTATCGATATTCGCAACCTTATTACTTTGTAAGCATTTACTGATTCTCTTAATCAAAAAAGCTGGATTAATCGAATCAGGAAATCGGTATTCGATATGTAACGGGTAAAGATGATCAATGCATATTTTTAATCGAACCTTATATTTTTTACAATTAATATCAAAAGTTTTTTTATAAGATCAAGTATTTGAATAAACATATTTTTTAAGAATTGTGCTCTGGTAAAATATTATTTCTATCTTGGGTAAACTTAAACTTTCTCCTTGCAAGTCTTGATGATGCAGGTTGGTGACACTCCACCCTCTGGACTTTCATGGTGAGACTGGTTGATAAAATGATATTCTATTAAAGTTTCTTTACACGTAATCGTGACGTAGTCTTAAAGATCCCTGAGGACAAATTTTTCACAAGTTTGATACTGTTCCCCTTTTGTTGATAAAACAGTGTAGCTCATTAAACGAGATATTTTTTATATACTTAACTTCTGTGATGGTGGGTTTAAATTTTCACAATTCTTCAAGTCCATCGTTGAATATAAGATAACAGACATCAACCGCATTCTGTAAGCATTTCATTTAATGAAAATTTTGATGAAACCTGTCTTCAAGTTTTAGGAAAGTGTTGACTTCATACTTATTGTACAGTGCATTTTTAAATCGTGTAGGGTTTGAACTCTTCATCTCTTTTCCAGTAAATACCGAAATGGATACTTGGAAATAGACTGTTAGGGTTAGCCTCAACTACACACTATAACTGCTTTACACCGTAGTCCTTCACCAAACGATAAACATAGGGAAAATTTTCCTGTTTTCACCTGTGTATTGCAGCAAACACAAGCCAATACTCATCCTCAGTAAGGAATAGTTTATTGTTGTAGCGGGTTCTTCCATAGTTATTTTCAAAGATCACTGTAACATAACCGAATTTTGGTCTAGTAATCTTCAAAAGGCTGAATATATAAATTTTATATTCATGTTGTACATATACATAATTTGCTTCGCCTGGAATCGAGACAGAGCTTCTTACGCGTGACTATTCGTGTGAATTTGGACAGACAGTGAGACAAAAGCCATTAGGATAGGGTTTCTCTCGCACAGTTTAAATTTTCAGGTTTTTTCTTGTATTAACATAACAGTGGAGTTGCCACTTAGCCTTTAACAATTAATTGATTGAACTGTCTATTTGCCATTTCCATCAGTGAAATTTATTACTATTCCAACCATTTCCCTATTTTAGGTTGTTGGCGATAGTGAGATATACGACGTGTGTTTGCGCAAACCCTTGAGGTTGAAGTAGAAGAATTTAATGCATGAGTAATATTTTCTAATTATTTCCGGCGTTGCGAATTTTTTATAATAGTTTTCGGCAAATATGAAGATATTAACTTTGCTCTTACCTCTTCCTAGAAGAGGGGTGTGGTCTTTTCCAGTTTCTATTTAAATCACTAAAGGAGGTCGATAATGTTAGATTCTGGGAGTCTTTTACTGTCAATTTTAATCACACTATTATTATCCCAACTGAATCTTCTTTATTAATAATGTTTGATAAATTAATCTATTCTTTTACGAACATTAGGCTCCAGTGTTCCTAGAACTGCATATTCGTTTATTTGATCCCTATCACTCTGGTTAACATTAGCGGCGGGTGAGTTTACAACCGTATCATACTGTTTTAAATAATGTTCCAACGTGTTCTAATAAGGTAGCCTACGTTTCTCTAGTATATGTGTTAATTATTGAGTATAGTACTCAATTCTCTCTCCAAAGATAAAAGTCTTTCTTTAGATGGTATTAAGTTTGAGGCTAGCTCTCTCTCTTTTTTAGGATGAGCAATATTTTTTCGTCTTAGAAGGTTGGAGAGAAGAGGTGTTAGAACAGATAATAAGTTTTGTAGAAACGATCCTCCACGCTGATGTAGTATTTTTTATTTAGACGTATATGCCCTGGCTTCCGAGTTAACATACGTATCAAACGTTTTAATGGTGATATCTGAACTGCTTCAACATTTTAATCCTAATCTCTTTACCTTGCATCCAATGAAGCGGGGACGAATCATTTTTAAGATAGAGCTCGGTTAGGACATAATTTTTAAGGACACACACCTATTATTGCATTCTTTGCTAAAAAAACTACCCAAAACAATGGAAATCCCAGAAATGGAGAAAGGTTAATTTCCTTACGATTTTCTTTCAGAGGAAACTTTAATTATACTGGATCGGTTCCTGATGAAAAGGTATTTTAATTATGAAAAAATGAACAGTGAGGAAATATTACACTTTGGCAGTAATTTTTATTGGAATTTCCAGAAAGAATTATACAATATTGTACAGAATGTATTAAATATTGCATTCAAGATGTTTCTATCTTTCGCCTGTGTTTTGAGAAGTTTAGGTGTTCCTTCATCATAAGATTTAACATTGATCCTATGCAGTCTTGCATCAAATAACCTCATTGTGTTACAAGTTTTATAAAGATGTCTTCTTACCAGAAAATTCTATTGCAGTCATCGACAGAAAGTAATCCAAAGCTTTTTCTTATAAGGCTAAACGTTGGCTTATGTTTGAAGAACATGTTAGAGGAATCCCGATTTTTCAGGCAAGAAATGGTGGTGAGCGAAGCCTTTTTGTTGGTGGAAGAGTATTTTTCCTGGCGGGTTTTGACCATCCGGAGGGGAAACTGTGTTTCTATTTCATGGATGTTATTGGCATGGGTGCCATAAAGAAAACTGTGATCTAAACCAGGATGTTTCCATTGGTGGACGTGGGTTGTTGGACCGATATTATCAGCCAGTAGAAAGAGATCGAATACTTAGTAGTAAATACAAGGTTATTATTCTCTGGGAGTGTGAATTTAAAACCATGATGCAAACCATTCCAGAACAACGTGAGACAGTTAATAGAACATCGTCCGATCTAAACAATTGTGTATTGGATGTGGTGAGTACACTTTTTGGAGGCAGATGTAACCCATTTATATTATACTACGCACCAACCGAAGGTGTGAAAATCCATTATGTCGATTTTTGCTCCTTATATCCGTAGTGTATGAAAAACAATCCCTATCCCGTAGGCTCACCTAGACGTTGCGAATCTGTGCAAGAAATTCCGTCTATTCAAGAATTCACTCAGGGTGTGAATGAGGTATATTTTGGTATCATGAAAGTTGATGTTTTCCCTCCTAATGATCTGTATATTCTAGTTCTTCCTCAATCAGTAGATGGTAAACGTACTTTTACACTTTGCATGAAATGCGCTCAGCAAAACTCACTCGACTACGATCACTCTGAAAAGCAACGTATGATATCCGGAGTGTACACAATCCCTAACTCAAACCTGCCCTGGAAAAAGTGTATAATATCAAGAAAATCTACGGGTTTGGGGAGTTTGAAAGGAGAGATGGTTTGTTCGCAGATTATATAAAAACTTTTATAGAAGAAAAATTAGAAGCTTCTAGATTCCCAAGAGGAGAAATTAGTGAGAATACGTTAAGACCAGGAATCATGTTGAGATAAACATCCGAATAAAGAACTTTGAAAGGAATCCTGGAAAGCGTTTTAGAGCAAAGCTACGCCTAAATAGGTAAGGATTTCTTCCTGCGATTAATTTTTTTTTGTGTTGATATATTACTTTCAAGATGTGATTTCAAAATGCTAAGACATTGTACAGCTAATTTAAAGTCAATAATTTCTAAACTTATAGTCAATAATACTACTATAATAATAAATCAAATATCATCCTATTAATCCTGATCATATATATTTCTTTTAAAGTACCTGGGGAAATTTGCTCAGATGATTCGCAGAATGCAAACGGTGATCTGTAGTTCGGAACATGATATAATTGACCTGATCAAAAATGATGATTACATTGTGAAGTCGTTGGATGTAGTTGGCAATGCATACATTACGAAAGTGGAGAATGCTGAACATGTGGAAGTTGACTCAGACGTAACGAATCTTCCAATTGCAGCATTCACAAAGGCCTATGCTCAGATCAGGCTCTATGGCTCCACAAACTCGTCGGGTAAAAGGTTATTGTACTGTGACACAGGCAGTGCTATCTTAATTGCTAGAAAAGATGATCCACAACCTTAACTCGTAGAATTCTTACGTGATCTCACCGATGAGATCAAGGATGTTTATGGTGCTGATGCGTATGGAGATTTATTCTGCTCTGAGGGTCCTGAATATTATTCGATACGTATCCAAACGCAGAGTGGGGTGAATTATATATTCGTGCTAAAGGATTAAGCACTAACACTCACACAAAGGATAGAATACACTACAGTGGAGGAATCGCCTTTGAATTATATTATTTCCCGACCTCTTAAGACTGTATTTCGGAAGAGAATACGCCTCCCCCCCCTTCCGACCTTTCCTTCGTTTGACCCGCCGCCAGGTTCCGTGAAATTCGCACAAAAGATTCCATCCGGTCGTCTCAACCTCCCCACTCACCCTCCCTCACGTTGGGAGACTGCTTTGTACCCTCACCGTGAACAGCACTTATGGCCCCGAAGCTGTGGCGCGTCTGGCTGCTGATCCCAGCCGTTGACACTTCCTTGTAAGAAGGCGCTTGGTTCATCGGACCCGATAACGAAGGTTAAGAAGGTTTTTATCTCTTTCTCTGTTTTAAATAGCTGTATTAAAAGTCTATTTTTGTCATTGTGTTTGTTATATTCCTTGATTCCGCATCTGCCGCTATTTATTAAATCGCACTCTTAGAAACAATAACAGTTGTCGCGTTGCTTGGCTTACCTTAGTGCTTAAGTGCGCATATTCACGTACACTTAGCCATACTTCGACATAAAGACATTTGGTGTCAGACGGTGTGGGGCCTTTCCTAAAGATATTTGGCGTCAGGTTTTGGGGTCTTTGCCACCAGTTTTTTGAAGCACTAAGTTCAATTGATAGCAGCCGCATTACGAAAAATTTTCAAACAATAATATTTTAGGACAATTTTTCTTTTATTAACGGGTACCAACCAATTTTGTAAGACAATCTTGTATACTGTGTCCACAGTTTTTCTAGTTTCCTCAAAGGAGGATATTACCTAAGCAGTAGTACGAACCGTTCATATTTTGGTGTCGTGAGACAGATTCGCCCGTTATTTAGTTATTTATTTTGGGGGAGTGTGAGTTTACCTAATCTTTGTTAGGAATTTTAATAATTTTTTGGTAGAATTTAGATTTATATTTGTTTGAGTAAAGCTTCAATAGCTCTGGCAGCTATTGCGTTGTTAAAAAACCAGGGTAGCATATTTAGAATGTCTTCATTCGATCGTTTTCATAAAAAAGGCACATCCTAGGCTTACCTGGGAAAGATTCAATCGCATACGTCCGGGAAGAGGAACATAGCGAACGTGCGGAAAAAAATACTGAGACAATCAGAAGAAGAAGCAAAAAGAGCATAGAGAGAAAAAGAAACAAGAAAAGCACAGAACGAAGCAGAAGCAAGAAGAGAACATAGAGAAAAAGAAGCTCAAAGTCAGACAGAATAATGGCAAATACGGATGGAAAGGGAAAAAGAAGAAAGGAAAATACTGATGGAGATAAAAATAGTAGACGAAACAAGAATACAATTTAAAAAAAGATGCAGAAGAAAGAAGAATACCGAGGGGAAGTAAAACAAAAGAAAGAATAATACAATTCAAAAGCGAAGCAGAAGAAATGAGAATGAAGATAGAAATGAAGCCGAAGAGAGAGGAATAAAGATAAAAAGAGAAGACAAAGAAAGAAGAAGACAGATGGAATTAGAAGCCGAAAAAAGTTAAATAAAGATAGGAAGAGAAGTAGAAGTAAGGAGAATACAGATAAAACGAGAACTAGCGCAAGAAGCTACGAGAGCCTCGCTTCTGACTCCTCTACCTCCTTTGTATCAGCCAGAATACTAAGAGCTCAATTCTCAATCCTTCGCGACCGCGCAAAAAGAAAGTCTGTCTCTTATTACCCTGTGGAAAAAAGAAAGGAAGAAAAAGACTGAAACGGTGCTAGGCGATCGGAAGATTGAATACCCCATGAAGGACGCGTTAGTATACCAATCTTCTGTTGAACCGGATAGCCCCCAGAACAACGCGTTGTGTGTGCCGAGAAGGAAACTCGAACCTGTTCTAAAGATGGCTGAAGATAGCCTAATAGCAAGACACTTCGGCCAAATTAAAACGACACCGCGGATTTTTAAATAATTCTTCCGGCCAGGAAAGACCAAAAGAATTATGAACTTCTTTAAGTCCTTTGACCTTTGCCAAAAGGTCACCCCCAAAAGGCGTGTTGCCCCCGTTCCCCTTTAAATGATCCCGAGAGTGCCCAAGCCGTTCGCCCCGTTCCCAATTGGCCTAATAGGCCCAATTCGTCCCCGGTCTAGTAAGGGAAATTTTTACCTCGCTGAACCCGTCTGTCTGGCCCATACGGTCCGCGTAGAAGCAGATGATATGTATCCCCTACCCTCTCTTCCTTTCCCCCCCAAGCGGATCCTCACTCCTACTTAAAGGTAAACCCAGATCTCGCCCCTATTCAGAAGGCTAAATTCCTTGTCTTATTGGAAGGCTTTCCCGTGTCATTAAATCGTCGCTTTGGGCTGAATTGCACTACTATAGCCGCGCCCCTTAACAGCATGAATAAAAGTTACGGCCCTCGTCCCTGTCAATTGGACCCCTTCAGTGGAAGATCGCTTCCGCCAGTTAAAGGACAAGTTAATCTCTGTCCCTAGCTGGAGATTAACAAATCCCGATAAAACATTTGGTGTTCATACCGAGGGATCTCAAGATGGCCTAGGTTGTGCTCTCGTCTAATATGATGACGATGGAGTGGTATATCCTATAGGGTATGTCAGCAGAAAGCTACACCCTAGCAAAAAGGCTTATGCCACCAAAGAGCTTAAAGCGTTTGCCATAGGGTGTTATATTTGTAAATTTAGGATGTATGTAAAGGCACCGACAACTGCCTAGCCAGGGAGTTTGGGTAGGAATCCTATAGAAGACGCCCCTCCCAAAAACCTGATTGTCTGTGCTTACCCATATCTAAACCCCTTCTAGTGTTATGTTTGTTTTTCTGTTGATATAGATTAAATTTACAACTTTAAAAGTTCCCCTATTAATAAAGTTATTGTAGACATTTTTGTCGTTCCAAGTATCCTTCACTGTAAAAATGTGTCTGGATACAAAGGAGTGTGGAGTAATCCTCTTTAAAATTATATTATTTCCCCCCTTCTTAAGACTGCATTTCGGAAGAGCAAACGAGATGTTACTCGTTCCTCCCCTCTTTCCGAGCTCTCTCTCGTTTGACCCGCCACTAGATTCCGTGAAATTCACCCCTAAGATTCCTTCCGGTCATCTAAACCTTCCCTGCCTCCCTCCCTCAGGTTGGGAGACTGCTTTGTATCCTCTCCGTGAATCGCGTTTATGGCTCCGCTGCTGTCGCGTTTCTGGCCGCTGATCCCAGTCGTTGACACTTCCTCGTAAGAAGGCGCTCAGTTCTTCGCACCCGATAACGAAGGTTAAGAAGGTTTTTATCTCTCTCTGTGTTTTGAATAGCTCCAGGTATATATGCCCCCGCTTTAGGCTGACGGAGAGATTTGGTTAGACGAGACTTCCCCGAAAGGAGTGCAATTCAACGAGCTCTCTCCCAATAAGTGTGAGTGACGGTCGCAAGCCACTGAAGCGCTGGACATCACTCCCCGTGTCTTCGGATTGAGGAGTAGAGTCTCGTGAGACAACGTCAGCCATTCTTATTCGCCTTCGGATCAAGGATTGGAAAAGCCGTCTCCTGAAGTTCTGCTGGTTACCTCTTACGACAGGAGGCCAATTAACTCCCTCAAGCCAAGCGTAGAGAAGTCATCCCCCCCCCCCTTCGAAGTTCGTTCGGTGTCCTGCTGAGGACAGGAAGCCCGCATCTCGCAAACGCGATTTCGAGAAGAATAGCCCCACCCGCTCTGGGTTGTGTGGCTACACTCCCGTGAGTAATCAAGGTCACCAAGACTTCCCACTATTTGTCCCACTTTACTCTGGAGCTCAAAGGAAGTAAATCATTCATTACCCTCAATCTCCCATAATAACTCTTCCCTAACTACGGTTATCTAACTAGTATTCAGAGCTTAACTCCCTCTCTTTTTATGTACCATTTATATACATATATATTTATTGTTGTTCCCTTTTAGTCGTGTGTATTAAAAGTCTTTTTTGATCATTGTCTTTGTTATATTCCTTGATTCTGCAGCTGCCGCTATTTATTAAATCGTACTCTTAGAAACAATTTACAGTTGTCGCCTTGCTTGGCCTACCTCAGCGTCTATGTGCGCATATTCAGGTATACTTAGCCATACCTCAACACCTACGATAGTATGAAACGCATAGTTAGGGCCGATGATGATAATCATATCCTTATACTATTTATGTTTTTCAGAGTCGAGGAATACAGTGGAGTGGAATAGATGAGCGAGGAAAACGTTTTGAGTAACACGTTTCTGAAACGTGTTGAGCTCCCAGGGAGATACCGAACAATACCTTTGGTTTAATGGGGATCTTACAGCTATTATTAACTCTTTCTTAATGTGCCTATATATTTTTTCAATTATTAATAATATTATCTACTCAAGTTTTATTTTGTCTTAAAAATAACTCATCACATTCTTTTGACCTTGTGAGAATGGAAATACTTTCATCCTTGACTCTTCAATTTTGGTTTCCATCGTATTGGTGAGCTGATAGGAATACCATGAGAGAAATTGAAATAACAATAGTTTTTGTTTTAAATATAGCGATTTTCGGTACTTTCTCCCCATCATACAAAGAAAAACTGATCCATAAGCTCGTTTTTAATTTTACATCTATGATTAAATCTTTTAAATCCATAAACTGGAGTTTTCAATCACTTCTCTTCCGTTATTATAGTTGAAAGGTGGTTGAACTGACCCACTATAGAGAAATTGAATCCAAACAATTGGGTGTTCATCAATAAGTCGCCGAAGATGTTCCAAGAAATCAACCGTAGATGGGGAGTCTAGGATAAATTTATAATCCCATACACACTGATCTTCAGTTGCAAAATATTTCCTAAGTCTAGTTGTGGTACGGTATGGATGGAGGATCGTCTTAGAACGTTGGACACACAAAGAGGTTTAACGACATATTATTTAAATAGATGACAACTAGATGGACCAATCAAAGAATTATAAAAGGTTAAATGGCAAATCCACGGTTATGTTAATACAAGAAAAATCCTGAAAATTCAAATGCCATTTAAGTGTGTGTGTGTGTGTGTTGCTTGAATACATATCTGGATACGCTCATAGGAGGTAGGGTTAAATCCTTAGAAAAATCTTAGCGGTAATGGATGTTGGTAAGGAGATTTAAGTGTTAGTGCCTTAGAAAGCTCCACTGTGTATTTCTGTTTGTGTGTGTGTGTAGACTCTCATTCCTTAGAAAGCTCCAGTGTTTATGTATACGTGTGTGTAGACTCTCATTTCTTCGAAAAAGGTCACTGATCAAAGTATTTGGGGGAGGGGGCACCTGCATGTGACCAAGGCTGGTAGTGAGCAATGATAGGAGGGGGGCGCAATTTTACTCCTAACAGAACCCAATCTATATGTGTGTGTGTGTTTATGTGTATGTGTGTAGACTCTAATTCCTTTGAAAAGAGGTCACTGACCAAAGTATTGGCGGGGGATGGGGCGACACCTGCATGTCACCAAGGCTGGTAGTGCCCAATGATAGGGGTAAGGTGGATAAGGGGGGGATGGGAGTGGGAAAGGAGATGAGTGCGAGTTCATCTGCGTGTATACGTATCTAAACACGCTCATAGGAGCCGAGTTTGTGTGCACTCGACCCTTAATCTTCAATACTACTCAAGTCTCTGTGTAGAAACCCGTACCGAGGGCAGCAAAAAGGAGGTACTTGTTCCGTTAGTTCCAGTTACGACAGAGTAAATGTCAGCGAAGATATCCCAGCCTGGGATATTGAACAAGAATATGCTGGAATGTTTTGCGGACAACTCAGTTGTCGTAGTTAGTTTCAGGGGAGCGGTTCAGTAAATGGCTGACGTCACGAAAGTGGGTTCAATACAAAGACGACAATAACGCCCTACAGCCTTCTAGTCATTGGAAGATAGCTTTATGGTAATAGTCGTAGGACAATAACACGCTTCTCTCTTCTTTACGCCAGTTAGCCCTGAGAGCAAACCAGATTCCTGCCATATAGTCAGTGTGATGAAGAGCCAAATGCTATTCTGGTCGACCAGTCCTCGTGGACTCTTTGGTGCCTATTCAGCCCGCTGATTCCTCTCAATCTCGACATCTCCAAGAACACAGCAGAAGATAATTTTCACATCCACCCTACAGAGGTAACCATGGCGCCACGAATACAACAAAACAAGTCTTGTAGACTCAATAATCCCGGCACTGTGGAAGCTTTGAGAGCTGAGTCTTGGCAACAAATAAGCAAAGGCGGTAGCTTCCAGGCTGCCGTCATGACAGAATGAGATGAACTACTGGCCTCGAGAGGTAAAACGATTTTCGAATCAGTTTCCTTGCACTAAAGACAATGGCCTTAGGGTCTGACTGTCTTTTCTCGGCAACATAGGCACCATCGAGATTGGACTTGAATGAAGCGAGAGCAATTTGCAACTGAAGGAGGCTAGAAAATATGAAAATGCGATCAGGAAATAATGTGGCTTGGAAGTGTGTTATAAGATTACAGTCTCATTTTCCTGATAAACGAGAGAGGGTCTTTGATTATTTCAACACCTGCCCAAAACGTGTCTTATTTTTTAAATGAAGATAAGTATAACGCCAGGAAGATCAGTGGATTTACTTGGAAATACTACGGATCCTAGCAGTAGCGCGAAAATTTTACCAACGGTGAAATCACCTGGGCGGTGCTCATAGCGTACCTATACCTATCGTTTCTTGTGGAGCCATCACCCCCTCAAAATAGTAATAGAACCACGGCGATGAGAATGCCCCGAGAAGAGCTTAATGGCCTAATCCATCGCCCTTAGCTTCACAATGTGGATAGAAAATTCAGTCATTTCCAGTAATGCATACCACCTTGACCCATTCAAAAATCACCGCGGCGGTTATTCAGGTTGCCTTGGACCAAAATGATAGTTTAATGGGGTAATGGTGGCTACAATGTAAGTCATCGACCATCACCCAACCATATCCAGGATGTGAATCCTGAGAGCATAAGAAAATATCTAGAATACAAAGGATTTGGTTCTTGGTCATACATGTGTAAGCTCATATATATTTAGGAACCCTATCTCCAGCTCTTGGAACAGTTTGGCAAAGATCTGATCACTTAGATTGTACATGTAGTTTATTCATGGCCGTTCAAATTCAAGAGCAACAGAAATATCCTCTCCAATATTGCCTCGATTTGGAAAAAGTCCTCTGCGTTAAATTTGGCTCACAGTAAAATGTTTGCAGAGATAAGCTATATCTCCTATCCACTAGTAGCTGCTCTGCCACTTCCTGAATGGTGATTGGTATTTATACCAAATAGAAGACGGAGACCTCATGCAGGATGTAAATCACTCTGCTTCCTTTCTCACCACCATTTCTTAGTGCTGGGGTTGCAAATTCCTTATACCAGAGAGGGTGAGAAGAGGTTACGCGTCTATCTTTCTCTTCAGCGGAAAATAGCTAAAGGGAGATTGGAGGAGACGACACTCCACAGATCTTGCCAGTTGGCCTGTAGCCCACGGCAATTGCCTAGAAAGAATATGCCGTCCCGGCCTAGCTCAGAAAAGACACAAATGATAATGGCCGCAAACTTCCTGGGTAAAGATCTCAGGTAGCTGTAGGACGTGCAATCCGCTGAAATACATATATCCTCTAATATAGTTACATCTCCTTGCTACGTACAAGTACCTTCAAATTGTAAAAGTAATCCGTTAGTTACAAGTTATAGGAGTGCGATTTATTACAGGGGCCGTTAGCGTTTGACTGAGTTTACAAAGTTGCAGTTTAAAGGTATGTTTAGAGAATGAAAGGCAAAAATATATTTTCAATGAGTCACTGACAACTCTGACAGAATACAGATTTATGGGCGATTGGGGAACGTTAATTACACGTTAATCAGCATTTAAATGGAATATTACAAATCAGTTTTAGAGAGGGAATATTCAAATGTCGGAAAGTGGGTCGGTTATTGTGAGATTAGAGCAAATGATCGTTTTACCTGTAATGGGGTCAGTTCTAAGAAGGGAGAAGGCCAGTGAAGGAGGCCATCGAGTGAATATCATTCAGCGGGTCGGCGCTAGGAATGGAGAAAGCCACTGGACCTGGCCCCAAGTCGAATATCCTGATGGTAACGAGGATAAAGGGGGGGGGCAGAAGACGAGTTCACGATCTTTCTTAATGACGGACGATGGCGGAAAACTCGGACGGGAGCCTCTAAAATACGGAGATTACCGTTTTCAGGGTGAGATTAAAGCTTTTAGCGCGCTCACCTTAAATATCTGCACCTCCAAGGCAGCTAGAAGATATTCCATTTATTTCTTTCTTTTCCCGCTTCTTTGGACTCTCATCTTACTACACGTGGAGTTAGATTTTTAGAACGGAGATAGGGAAGAAATTTAAGGAGCAGATTAATGGGATATTCCTCCTTGACTTCTATTTCCATAAACTCTTGTCTTTTAAATTTCTGAGTTATCTATTATTTTTATTATTTATCTGCATGGTCTTAAGTTGATGATTTTTAATATTAAAAGTTTAAATTTGTTTTAGTCTTTTTTTGAGTTTTTTAACTTTTTGTATTATACATCGTTATTTTGACCATCTGGATCTTTTACTTTGGCTTATTTTTTATCTCAATAAAATCATAATATATCTTTTCTATTATGCTAGTTTGTTCATATTTTTAGCCTCGCATAATTTATTTAACTATCTTAATTTTTTTTCCTTTCAATGAAATTGCATTAATTTAGCGTTATTTTTTATGTCCTTCCTCTATGAAAATATTTCAATTTTCTGTTTAAACAGATTTTATGACTTCATAATAGGTTTACTGACTAAAACCCTTCAATCATATCTTTCACTATTTTTATTGTTTGTTAATTTTGGAATCTGAAAATGGGCGATAAGCTCAAACCGTTGTTTCTCAATAAGAAATTATTCACTGTATATAAGTGACCTGTGTGACCTTACCTTAGCCGTTAAATTGAAGACCAGACTGATCAGCAGTATCTTACATGAGTATAAAAATATATCTAAGATGACGCTGAATTATTTAACAAATATATGTACAGTTTTGTTCGATGATTAAAAAGAATAGCATAAAGAGTGTCTTTTGAAATGTACCTTTTGGGCTACATTAGAACTAAACCTTAATTGTAATCATCTATTTCGACGACTTGGGCGTCCCACTGGATCTAACGTAGTCAATTGTATAATATTGCGATATCATTAACCCGACCATATATAAATAAATATATATATATATCATATATATATATATATATATATATATATATATATATATATATATATATATATATATATATATCAGCAGGAAAACCAGAGTAAGTACTGAATATAACATATATTGCCAACATTTTGGACTCTAGACCCATCTTCTAGGCTAGAATATTAAATATTTATATAGGAACAATTGGATAACAATTATGAGAACAATGATAATTAATGGCTTTAGGTTAAAAATGTACCTAGATGTAAAACAAAAAAAAATATCAAAATGCAATATAAAGGACAAAACATTGATATTAAGTTAAAAAAATAAATAAATTCAAACGAAATTAATAAGGTTACAATTGGAAGAGAAGGGGAACCTCAATAAATACACTAAAATTTGTTACCTAAAGCGGAGAAAGCTGTGAGCTGAATGAATGAAATTTAAAAATTATACTAACAGGAAAGATGTGATTTAGTATTAGTTGGTAGGTTGAAAAAAAGTTAGCTAGATGGTTGTTTAGTTGGTAATTAATTAATGATAACTAGTTAAAACAAAACTTCAAACGAAATTATTCAGGTAATATATAACGGTGTGGAAGTAGAATCCTTATTTAACTGAGGCAGATTGTATTTTATTAAAATGAACTCAATTATGAGAAGGTCAGATTTAGATTTTGATGCAGATAATATTTAAAATTGATTATAATCTATAGGTATTTTACAAGCATAGGAATGAGATCGGTCAAGGGAGTTTACTTTTACGGAGAGATTTATTCCTGTTCTATAACTGACCTCACGATGAGCATCAATGCGAACCTTGAGAAGACGTCCCTTACATCTAATATACGTTCACAAAGAACATTTAGGACAAGTATATTTATATACTATTCTGGAACACAAAATGTTAGGAATGGGGTCCTTTACAGTAAACAAAGATCTAATTTATAAGGGGTATAAAAATTGTCGTGAAATTAAAATGCGGATACAATTTTTTCCAAATATTCGGCAATTCCTCCCTAAAAGTATTAGTTTGGTATCCCATAAAGGGAAAGGAAATTTGGCGGTTACATTATAATTTTTTATAGGTTTAAAGACATTATTTAATAAGTTATGATTGCAATTTATAAAAATATAGGGTGGGTAGTTGTTTAATTTAAAAAAAGGTTGTATGTTTGATCATTTCCAAATGGAATAGGGACCAGTTAGAACAGATATTGAAAGCACGGTGAATTAAAGTTCTACAAGCATTAAATTCAAATTGATGGGTGAGGAAGCTGTAGAAGTTTAAACCAAGGTTACTAAAGGTTGGCTTTTTGATAACAGAAAATACAAAGCAACCCTGATTCTTTTCTATTTTTACATCCAAAAATGATAAACTGTTATCTGTTTCTGGTTCTATTGTAAATGAAATGTTAGGGTGATATGAGTTAATGAAGTCTTGAAAAGTTTCGATTGAGCATTTGTCTGGTATAATGTATATTTTATAGAAATTAGGTTTGAATTCTCTAGGACAATCATTTAAATATTTGGTTTCTAAATGGCACATGAAAAAGTTGGCGACGGTTGGTCCAAGTGGAGAGCCCATGGCAATAACATCGACTTGATTGTATACTTCTTTATTAAGAGTGAAAAAAGAATCTTATACAGCTAAGTCTAGATGTGTTTTAAAAAAAGATCGAGGAAATCAATCCATACTGTAAGTGATTGTGATAAGAAAATAGTTTATTTAAGATTATGTCTATGGTTTTAGTTAATGGAATGTTTGTAAAAAGAAATGAAACATCATAGCTGACCATATAACCGTTGAAACCGAGCTGCGTGAGTTCTTCTACAAAGTACTTAGAATTATCAACAGTATATTCATTTCGAGTTAAATCAGAGAGAAGGGAAACTAACAATTTAGCACTATCGGAAATAGGTGAATTGTAAGAGGCCAGAATAGAAAGATAGGTGACCTATGCTGTACAGGAAAAAGTCTACTCCAAACCCTACTAATTTCTCCTTCGAATTCCATTTCGGAAAGTTATAGAACTTAGAAGCTCTCAAACTAAAGCCTAAAGCTTTTGTTTAAGAGCCGTATCACACTCGGCTGCATATCAAGGAAGTGTTTGGTGTGCGAAACAGCCAGACGATCTTGGAATAGTAGTTAAGGACAGCGTGATGTGATTAGCGGAGAAAAGCTGACTGCCTCATCCACCTACCAAACCTACTCACCAGGGAGAGATACATCAGTTATTTACAGAAATAAGGACCAGCGTACCAGTACCAAGCACAACCAGCGTGGTCTCTTAGCCGGCTGTGGTCCAGAAAATGATATTTAAAAAGGAAAAAGATCATTACAATGGATGTCTACTACACAAAATCAGGCTGTGCATGTGGAGCGGTTCTCGCACAGTGATGCTTAAAATTGCCACATAAAGAACATCTATCTCTAGCTCGTCCATCAGCTTAGCAAGGACTTTACCCTACAATTGATCGAATAGTCTCTCAGAGGTGATGTCTATCATTCAAAGCCCTGATTAAGAGAAAGCGGCTCACCAACCATGTCAGCGACGTGGCTAAAGTCCATCGCGTCGATGTCGGCTGATGGTGAATACACGCAGTAATAACATCCTACCTGCTACTGTCTTAAAGGAGTATTTAAAGCCAAGACAAAAATGTAGACATCATGCCGTGTGTAAAATGCGCATTCTTCTGTCCAGCCCACCCCTTGGTGTTAAGGTCGTAAAACCCATATGCCCCTGGATGTTAAAAAAGGTGCACGCGCTCAGCAATTTCTTCTGTAAAAAAACTAGCTAACGAGGAATGTAGGAGACAAGCCTCCTCAGCTTTCCCTAGTTGGCCTAAATCACCTTCAATTGAGTTATGTAATTTTACATATATTTGGTGTTTATTGATTTTTTAATTTTTGACAATAAAGATTTAAGCTCTACTGTTCTCTTAAGAATTTCTAGTAAAATCAGAAAGGTTCAACTGAATTTGGAATTTAAAGAAATTTTCCATAGCAACATCTAATGAACCAAATTTAATTACCTCGCCATTGAACAGCTTCTGAACGACGAACTCAAAATTAAATTTTCTTATCATGAGAGAGACTAGGTAACCATGAAAAACTAAAATTTCCAATAGTAACTTCTTTCTTCGAGTATGTTTTGTTTTAAACTATTATAACCAAAAACGGTGGAAGTTTTTGTCTATCACTCTCTTAATTTGCACATGAATTTCACCGCCTGTGGCCTGTTTAAATGGACCGTATTTTGGCCTTTCTTGCACAAAAATATCGCGAATAATAATAAAATATGGGAAAATCTAGACATCATTTCTCCTTATATTCTACTGGTATTGTTCTTCTGAACGTAACGATCAATTGACAAAAAGGATAGCATTTTTTCAAATAATACTAACTTATAAAGAATAGGGCTGCATCCCAACCCTCACTGGTCCACAAGTTGAAGACAAAATTAACTGCGTTTGCTCAAATTCTGGAAAATTTAAATTTTTATTTTATGCATATAATGTTTTGCCCGTTTCTTAGTTCTGCTTATAGGCTTCCTAAATATCACAAGGTAGTAATAATCCGTCGCCCAATAAGAGTCCTCTTATAATTACTTCTTAAAAACTAACTGAATATTTGGGGCCCTTAAATTTTCCCTATACATCAAACTAATTTAAACTTCGTAATAGTTTTTCGTTTGCTAAATAACTATTTAATGTTAAAAGTCTTTCATGTTTTTTTATTGATAGATTTGACTATTTAAAAGAAAAGTGAAGCAGACTCTGATTCTGATCTATAAAAGGAATCGAAGAAAGATGACAAAATTGATTCGTAGCTACTCACGAAACAAGAAACTTGCGCCGCAAAAAGATCGAGAATAGAAACTTTCTATCAATGCCACCTCAGCAATAACCCAGACTTCCGTGTGAAGATGCCCGAAGAAAGGTAAAAAAGTTCACGGCCAAAATCTGGTACCAATCAAAATATTTGAAATAGGACAAAATAAAATGGACTACCTCAGTGGATTTTCAATAGCGAGCCTCATGAAAAAAAACTGCATTCACAGTTAGACGGTTCTAAAATAAAGTTGGTAAAGTCGAAATACAACCTGGTTTTTAACAAAAATATATACCAAAGAGTGGAGAATGAAAGTAGGGATGTGCTGACCTATTAAAGGGTGAGCGTTAATGATCCAAGGTAAGGAGAGAGGTCATTAATGGAACGAAGGTTTTTTTTAACTCCTAGGTAAGGCTGGTGTCGTGATTTATAGCTGAATTGTAAACATGCAAATTTAAAATAAAAGAAATACCGTCAATAAATGAATTTAGCAGAAGTTTATTAGATTCAGCTGTATATACATTTAACTAATCTTTTTTTGGTACACAAGTAGTAAATTTATTTTTATTTTAACTCTAAAATATAATTAAATTTAAATATTTATATATACACGCACACAACCTGACACACACACACATATATATATGTATTATATATATATATATATATATATATATATATATATATATATATATATATATATATATGAGAAATGATCTTAATGGAGGTGACCCCAAGAAAAGCAAAAAGAAAAAGACTGTTAGCCAAGAACTCGAACCTCAGACCTCTAGTTATCTAGACCTGTGCTGTACCGAGTGAGTTACCTGGCACCATAAGCCTAACATCATATTCCATCAACTTAACTTTTTAGTTTGCCTCTCCAAAGCCCACCGCCCAAATGAAAACTGTGCCTGTAGGCTGTAGAAGATGAAAACATTAAACGCAGGCATTTCTTCCTAATGGAGGTGACCCCGAGAAAACCGAAAAGAAAAAAAAACATATCGCGCGACAAGGACTCGAATCTCAGACCTCTGGTTATCAAGTTAAATTTCTAAAATATGTTGTCATGCTTATTGGTCCCGTGTAGCTCAGCCGGTAGTGCACTGGTCTAATTATCTAGAGGTCTGAATTTCGAGTCCTTGCTGGATGATGTGTATTTTTCACTTTACTTTTCTCATGGTTACTTCCATTAGGATCCCTTCTCTCTTGTTTTATGTGTATCACTTCTCACACTTTTCTTTATCAAGCGCTTAAGCTTAGGGATGGAAGCGTACTAGTTTGCACGCCACTCACAGAGGCCGATAGCTTTCAACCTCACAAAGAAGTGGTGCACGCGTATTAGGCTTTCATATATATATATATATATATATATATATATATATATATATATATATATATATATATATATATATATATATATGGCTAAAATCTATTGCTCTTTTTAGGCGCTACTTTGTGAGTTTCTTATGTATATATATATATATATATATATATATATATATATATATATATATGCTTGTGTACATTTTTGCAGGTGCTACTAACAGGGCTGGCCAGAATTATATACTTCTATAGAAATTGATAGTGAGAATTCAATCACTATTATCACACTGATCATTGCTTCCCTTTAGGTACTATTAAATTACTTTATATATGATTTTATATTAACTTTTTTCAAGGTATGTAGTTATTTTAAAGGCGCGAGTGAATCAAATAGACTTTAAGTTCGGTAAATTTAAGCGAAATGCCAATGGAACTAACTTTTGCAAAAGAAAATGGATGAGGTCCAAATTGGTGAATCCTATATGTATAAACTACATAAGGTTAAAAACTATGAAATATTGAGAAATAAAGTGAAAGTTATCCACTGATAAGTAATTTACTATAAAAATCCAAGAGGCAACGGAAATAAATTTCTATTGGAATATATTAATTAACTTTGTGATAAATGACCTTCTTGGAGAGAGGCTGCGCAATTGCATGCCGGACAAAGAAATAGGAGGTAGCCCTATCTTGATTAATGCAGTTACGAAGAGGCAATGTATTGGACTCGATGGCTTTGGGAAAAAATTCCATTAGCTCTCAAAACTTAAATTGCATCTTAAATCCATAATATAGGTTAATCATTTATAACATATGTTGACATCCTTGAGGAACTGGCACCTTAAAAACTCCGCAGTCTGCTATTATCCAAAGCCACTATGGAGATATATATTAATTCAGGATTGTTGACAGGGACTTTAGAGTGGCATGCCGCGCACTTATTTACTTTCCATTTAATTACATTTTTTTTAGGAAACTCTCATCCTCACCTATTTGTTACTAATACCTTTGGTTATAAACAATAATAATAAATAAAAAAACATTATTACCCAAATGCTAACCAGCAAAACCATCTAATCGACTCAACACTAACTCGCAAAAGACGGAAAATGATGAAAGCCAGAGGGTTAGGATTCTGACACGGAATAAGTTTGAGAAATAACTATTAAATTATTAATTTAAATGAATATATATTGATTTTATTTTGTAACAGATTCACTTGACTGCTCTCGTAGACATTCCTCGTCAAGCTATCCATATCCATTTTATTTTATAAGAAAATATATTTTGTGACATGATAGGATTAAATCCTTCATTACCTAATCTAAAACTCTTGTTTCATTTTGTTGCTCGGTTATTTAATTCACATTTTGAGGCATAATATATTAGTAAACTTGTTAGGTATTTTAAAGTGTTTACTAAGTTAGCCGCTCAGAAGCCAATCTTTCAGTAATGCAAATTGATGTGCCGCATCCTTTCTTAGTACAATGATTTTTTAACTTCAGGAATTACTTACGTTGTTACACCCTGGAAGGGCTCAAATATTTCAATGTCCCTTTTCATGCATCGAGATCATAATTGTTTTGCATATTTCGTAGAAAACCCTTTGCCTTTTGTGACGTTTCAGTGCATTGTTTTGATAATTTTATATTAGTTGATATTAAGACACCTAAATCATTTTCCATGTTAACACTGTGTGAAGTTTTCCCTCCATTATTTTAATTTATCTAAGAGTATTATGATGTATGTGCATTAACTTACACTTGTCAACTTAAAATTGCATGGCGATCTTTCCGATCATATTACTCATCTATACATTTCTGAGAGGAACTTATAGAGTTACTAGGATTATTTGGTTTCTAACAACATTTTTCTTCATCTAATTTATACATTTTCAGAATAAATACTTTCAATATCGTTTATAAGGGTAAGGGAGAAAGGCAATGTCTGAGAAACGATCACTGAGGAAAGCTGCTATGAATAATGCCCATAATGAACGGTTTCATTGATAACAAATCTTTTCCTACGGTCTTCCCGCCAGTTTTTAATCCATTTTAGTACCCTTCTCCCTAGTCCTTGCAATTTTCACCTTCATAAAGTGTTTTTTAAGGCAGGATACCAGAAATGTTTGGAAATTAGGATCAATTACATTAACATATTTTTCTTTGGCAAAAGTTGTGATCATTTTGTGAAAATTTCAAACTTTTTAATTAACAATGAGTTTCCACGTCGAAGGTTTGATAGTGTGACTTTTTAATGATACGCTCTTATAGATGCTACATGATTCTGTCTCTGAATGGAACTCCAAGAGTTTAGATGCTACATGATCTTGTCTTTTAATGGAACTCCAAGAGTTTTCTAAAGCTCGAAGTAATGGAGGTGGGATGATGACTTGCAGGATTACTCTGTATGCCTTTTTTTAAATAAGGGTGTTACCTTCCGCCTATTTGAACTCCATAAAAGTTATTGCTTAAAAATAGAGTTTTAATATAATAAATAAAGCCATTTTAACAGTTTGGTAACTAAATTTTAAGGTGGTTCAGATAGATTTGATCGGGCCCAAGTGCTTTTGAAAATTTCATTTTCATAATAAATATGTAAATCAATTTTATTTTCGGTTATGTCATTATTTTATAAAGTAGACAGTGTCATCATTTAATTTAAATGTTTTAATTTTGGGCGATGTTTGTATCAAATTACATGCCAATTCATTTCCTGGCACAATTTTATGGCTTACTACCATAGAGAAGTATATTTATACGGTTTCATTCATTCCTGTGGTTTCTGCTCTTATTTTCTCTCGGCGCAGGCTTTATTTCCTTGCTTCTCTTGCTAAATATAGTTTTCCATTTCACTACACTACTCTATTCAATAGTGCTAGTTATGAACTGTGCATCAACATTTTGAAGTTTGGAAAGGTGTGTTATGTAAATGTTTCATATTAAATGTTACAACATACAACTAATATGAGAGTTGAATAATATTTATAAAAATATTTTATTGCAAATATTCTATTGTGTGTTTTTTAGGACAACATTGGTATAGATTTAAATCTAGAAACACGTACTTCTCATTATTAATACTAGGTATAAATATTTTAAAGAGGAAACTAGCTTTCTAAACCTACTAATAAAACCATTGTCATTATTTTCATGAATAGATAGAGCACGCATCTCAATATTAATAATATCAGGTATAAAAATATATAACAGGCTTTTTGTCTTTCTAAACTTAATCAAAAACCAACATTCTTATAGTTTTAATGCGTATATATTTTATTAAAATCTGCCAAAAAGAAAGCGCTAAGTTCATTAAAGCTTTTTATATCAATAAATTTTTATTTAATTACTTTTCAAAACACATTAGGAATATTTTCATCTTCGATAGTTGTCCGGTTGGCAATTTTTCTCTTTTCGTACTGCGTGTAATTTTGTAGAAACTTTGCTCACGAAGAGCTCCCTCTTGGCATTGTAAAAAATCGAAGGGTCACTACAAGATATAGTTTATGCTAATTGGTCGAATGTGGAATGCGGAAAGTTTTTGCATGATGATATGCTATTTGTAACGTTAATTTGTGCAAACGAGGCTATGACATGGAAGGCGTAGCGAAAATCGAGAGATGGAACAGTGCAAGCATTATTTCGATATGAAAAGAGAAGAGAGAATAAAAAACTAATAGGACCGCGGTATATGTCTGGTGAGGAAGGATTTTAATCTGCTTAAAACCGAGGATTTTTTTAGGCGGTACGGATCATATGAAGAGAATTAATGTGAATAAAATTAACAACACAAAATATATAAGATCAAAGAAGCTAGTGCAAGAAGAATCAAATAATTATCTTGTGTAAATATGTATTAATTAATCGAAAATATATTCAAGAGAAAGGGCAGAGATTTATCAAAATTTTAAGAGCTTTTTGTCTCGGGTTGAATTCTGGACTGGCAAGTTTCCTGAGAAGATAAAGGCCCACACATGAGAGGATTCAAAGAAATCAAAAAACAGATGAAGAAATTTGTGCTTAATTGGGCATAAGGTTCAAAAATAATGAAGGTGAATTTTGTTACGGAGTTTAAGAGGAAATGATTTAGGAATACAATCACTATAATGACAATTTATTCACAAAAAGTCATCACACAAAAGAAACGGATTTTTTTTAGCAGAGAGGAATTCGTTTTTTCAAAATTTATCGTACTAAATTCAAGTAATTGAATGTTCTTTTTACTATTGCAGCGTGCTTTCCATTTCTATTTGGGAAGACAAGGAGAAAATACCCCAAAATTTAAAGCCAAATATTTACAAAGTCGATATAATAAAAATGGGAAAGAAATGAAGGAAAAATTAATTTAGTTCAAGATCAAGTATAGTGAACAAATTGATGATATAAATGACACTGATAAAGGAAAAGTTAAATATGTCTTTCCTATAGAGTGTCTGTATTCGATATTTGTACTCTGTCTTCTACGGGAAGAAAATTCATTTAAGAAGAACAGGGAGACATCTATCTCATTTACTCAAATTTATATGTGATTATTATTTAGCTAATTATTACATGTCAATTTAGATTTTAGCCGAGCGTCCATGATCTTTTAAAATTTAATATTTCCTGTTAATTCAAATGGAGTTTGGTAAAAACAAAGTTTAATATGTTCAGATGTTTTTCATCTGGTTTGTTTATATTGAATTCTCCTTCCGTTCTAGTGAAGGTCATTACGTTACAAGGCGACGGATTTTGCTCATTAATGAGCACACCTGATCACCAGATTTTATAATAGAGTAACGTATATATAGTGAAATGGCCAGACTCTATATTTATATATACGTAGGTACTTTGAAGCAGGAAGCCGAAGTTGATTGAAGACCGTTAGTGAAAGGGGAAATGGTTTATTATTAAATTTGCGAGGGTCCTTTTAAAAAATTATTTCACTGTAATTTAAACAAAGATTAACAGGTAGCTGGTAAGCGCTGGTGTTGCGAAAGAAAGACAATGACGAAAATATTACTTTACTAACAAAAAAAAGGTATATATATTTACATAGAAATTAGGTTTAAATGGAATGGTCGCACAGACATAGTTAAAGGTCCGCACGCGATCAGGTAGGTTAGTTAAGGGATTAAAGAGGTCGGATTCAGCTTGGTGATTTAAAGGGGGATGTTAAACTGGGGCATTCACACAAATAATGGAGTAATTGGATACGCAAGATTTAAGTTCAGTCTGCCGGCCGCAACGGTTACGATTACCTTATGTGATCGTTGCCGAAAAGGAGCCAGTTGGGGTATGGTGAATGCGATGGAAGAAGTCGTTTTACCTCTGGCTTCATACGAATCCTTGCCGACTAAGGCAGATTCACGGATTGATTTAGCCTACAACTTGAAGCTAAATCGATATATTAAGCTTGTACTAAATATGGCATCACGGGCATTACAAAAAAAACGGTCAGTTCCCCCCAAAAAATCAAAAAAAGATTATTTTCCAATCTTTAAATAAACTTGACCCAACTTGGTAAATTTTATTATAATTCACCTGGGGGGGCTTTTAAAACATAAGGGGTTCTCAAATTAACCCAACTAAACCTGGCACCAGAATTTACTTAACATATATATATATATATATATATATATATATATATATATATATATATATATATATATATATATATATGTGCATAACTGAATCACGAAAATAAAGAACGTGAGGAATTTATGAATAACGTTACAGCCACGAGGAAAATTAAACAACGGAGAACTGCGAGGCCTTTCGACTAATGGTCCTTTACTGAGCAGACTAAAAGACAGGAAAAAAGAGAAAGATATTTATACACCTGATTAATGAAAATATGGGATATAAAGATTAAAAGGGGTGGGATTAACAGATACCTGGAAAAAACCTATTAACAAGATGAGCCGTCAGGGTTAAAAAAGTTTACGGGTTACAAAAGAAAGGGGGGCAATGCTTGGGAATCACATATGCAATATGAAAAAAAATAAAGTTTAGACTTGATAACTAGAAAATATTGCCTAAGAAAAATATAAGGAAAGGTTTTTTTATATAAATAAGCTAAAATAACTTCTATGTGGTAATCATTAATTCAGAAATTTTTTCTCTAAAGTCATTCTTAAACATTCTTTTGATACAAGGGTCCAAAAAATACATTCCAAGGCTGAGATTAAAATTCGAAGTCAGTCGTATAAATGCTGATTCTAAAAGATTTCGTGAAAAAAAGTCATTTGATTTGGCAATCACAGAACTCTCCTTCCAATTAATACGATGGGAATTTTCACTCAAATGGATAAAAATGGCATTTGATGTTTGCCCAGTGCTTACAGAGTACTTATGTTGCTTAATACGCACATTCAGATCCTTGTTAGTTTGCCCAATATAAAATGAAGGCCAATCCAAACAAGGGATTTTATCAATTACGTTATTTGTTTCATTAGGGCAATTTTTTATTAACATTTTTTTTTAAAGTATTAGTATAAGAGGAAACAAGATTTACATTCAGTGTTTTTAAATGTTTTTACGGTTTCAAAGCCATTAAAATGAGGATATTCTTGGGCGCTTCCTTCTCAATAGTACTTTCGTTATAAAACTTTCTTTTGGCTTTATTATAAGAAATAGCAAGTATATTTTTTGGATAACACAAGTTTGCACTGATTTTTCTTATAGATTCAATTTCCTGATCTAAATATTGAGGACTGACAATGCGCAACGCACGTAAAAACATAGAGGAAAAAATTGATATCTCAATATTAAGATGGTGGCCTGAATAAAAATGGACATAGGTTAAGTTGTTGGTTGGTTTCCTATGAATACTAAATTTGCAATTAAATGATTCCCTATGTATTAAGACATCTAAGAATGTAAGGCAATTGTCTTTCTCTAATTCAACAGTAAATTTTATGCAAGGTACCTGGTTATTTAAATTGGAAAGCAAATTATTTACATCAATATTAAAAGGCAAGATAATTAAAATGTCATCAACATATTTATATCACTTTAAGGGGATATCAATAATATTAGGTAAGTATTGTTTTTCGAAGAATTCCATATACAAATTTGAGAGTAGGGGAGATAAGGGGTTGCCCATTGCCATACCAAATATTTGTTGGTAAAATTCACCATTAAAAACGAACTTACAGTCACAAATGCAAAACTTAATGAGTGAAATAATATGACTTACAGATAGAGGTAATTCATGATGAGTAAGCTCATTACTAAGATAATCTAAAATGGAATCAATAAAGACTTTGGTAAAGAGAGAGCAAACGTCAAAACTTACCAACCTTTTATTGGGGCAAATAGTAATTTGATTTAATTTTTCTACTAAGTCAAGGGAGTTTAGTAAATGAGAACCAGATATTGTTCCAAGTAAAGGGGACAACAGTTTGGTAATATATTTTGATAATTTATATGAAACTAAACCAACTGTGCTAATAATAGGCCGCATAGGGTTGTTATCTTTGTGTGTTTTTACCAACCCGTATAAGTAAGGTAACGAGGGAGATTTTTATGACAAAACACCTATTAATTCCTTCTTATCTTTAAGGATTTTTTTCAGTATACTATTGAAATGTTTAATAACTTGATCTAAGGGGTTCCTCCCAAGCCTATTAACCTAGTGCAGACAGCTTGCGTAGAATCTGGCAATGGTTCTCCTCTCCCGTTGCTCCTCGGTTCGTATAAAGACTTCCCACCCCCAGGAGATAAATGTAAATCCGCACCTGGAGACTGCTCAGAAAGCTCAATTATCCGAGTATTTAAGGCCTACCCAGACGTCATTTACGAGAAGCCTGGTTGTTTGAACCAATTCGAGCATGACTTAGTATTGACCACACAATATCCGATTCGATCCAAGCCGTACCCTTTGCCCATTCATTTGTAATCAGCATTCAATGCTGAGGTCGAAAATTTATTAATATTAGGAATAATCGAACCCTCCTCGTCAAATTAATGTTCCCCCCTTTTTATCGTTTGGAAGCCAGACCAGTCATTTCTAATGTGTCTGGATGTGGACTTTCAAAAACTTCACGATGTGACGGTTGTCGATGCCAAACCGATGCCGTTGATAGATCAGAGCCTACACTTGTTCGAGAACGCCAAATTTATTTCAGAGATAGTTTTATGCAAGGCATAATATCAAATTCCCCTCAAAGATAGTGTTTGAAAATATACTGCCTTCCCTACATAAAAAGGGCTAATGCAATTTTAAGCGTCTGCCATTCGGTTTAGTTACTGTTTAGATGGTCAGAAAAATGTGGCATTTTATTTTAATAATGTGTATATAGCTACACGCACAAGGAATAAACATCTAATCTTCCTTCGTTCCCTCTGTAACAAGATCCGTGAGTATGGTCTGATCATAGCTTCCTCCAAGTGTCCGTTTGCTTACGACACCCTCACGTACTTTGGATTTCACATCGATGAAAATCAAATAATGCCCCGGTAAGAAAAGGTGAGGGACATTTCAGATATACCCCTTCCCCGTACAATGAGGCAGCTACGTTCCTTTTTGTGTTTAGCTTCCTTCTACAGGTGCTTTGTTTCCAACTTTGCCACCTTAGCGTCCCCTCTGAACGCTCTCCTTAAAAAAACTCCCTAGATTCCCTCGTTTTGAGTCCCCAAGCATTTTCCCACTTCCAGCAGATGAAAGATAGGTTAACATCTGACCCATATTGCGGCTCCCGAACCCGAACAAATTGTTTAGAATCCGTAGGCATGTCAGCAACGATGATATCGGTTGTGTGTTGCTGCAGTACGAAGGATATAGGAATAGCTGTCCTATAGCTTACGCAATCAGGAAGCTGTTACCGCGTGAGAGAAATTATGCGGTAATAGAACATGAGGCGCTCGCAAAAGTCCAAAGATACGGGGAAAGAAAGAAAGAATTGGAATATCTGCCAGGTTCCTGGCAGGTGCACTTAATTAAGTGAGGCGCACTAAAAGCATTGATCACACAGTGAAAATGCTAATCTTCATAATTTGGAGGTCTCTTGCAGAAAATCCCGCCCACATGAAGGCTATTAAGACCTGGGTCGAGCGACAAATACTAATCCATCTAGGCGCCAGACGTCTGTGCCTTTCATTGATTAAAAAAAAAAAATGGCCGTCATATAAATACCCTAGGTTTTCGAGTGTATGGAGAAATTGAGAACCCGTCGCCTTCGGTTCAGATCTTCGTGTCTGTTTATTCAAGTTCCCAGGTATTCAGGTATACCTCAAGATCGGATCGGACCAGGAAGACTCATCGCTTTTGTGAAGCCTTATTCTGTTCAGAGCAAGCATCGAATCGTTCTCATGCCCGAAAGATTGGACAGGTTTTCTCTGGACCCCCCACCCCAAGGATCTCAAGTTTACCGTGTGAGATTTCGTGCTGAGCCTCTGCTGAGTCTCGTTTTAGATGTTTTACTTATCTAGCGCAGAGATGCCATCATCCGTCTTCAAGTAGGATCGTGAACTCGTATTCTGTTCCTCCCCACCTCGTCACCATCAGGATAATCGACATGAGGCCATGTTCATTGTCCTTCTTCATTCCCTGCGCTGACCAGCTAAAGGATATTCACTCGTGGGCTGCGTCCGATAACCTTCTTCCTTCCTCGAGCTAACCAGATTAAAGGTAAAACGACCATATGCTTTAAACTCACGAAAATCACCCAACTTTCCCACATTTAAATATTCCCTCTGTATAATTTACTTATAATATTCCATTTAAAAGCTTATTAACAAGTAATTAACTTTGCCCGATTGCCTATTAATCTGTATTCTGTCAGAGTTGTTCTTTATTTTCTTACCTATATTTCCCGTATATATATATTATATATAGGAGTATGTTAACTAGTGACTGATTAAAATTATATTTTTGGTTTTCATTCTTTAAATATAGCTTTGAACTGCAACTTGGTAAACTCATGTAAATGCTATCAGCCCCTGTAGTAAATCGCACTCCTATACCTTGTAACTAACGGATTACTTTTACGAAGTGAACTTACTTTTACGTTGCAAAGAAGTATACGTACATTAGAGGATATATGTCTGGATAACTCAATATATATATATATATATATATATATATATATATATATATATATATATATATATATATATATATATATATATATATAATATATATATATATATATATATATATATATATATATATATATATATATATATATATATATATATATACGAGGGGGAGTCAAAAAGTTCTCAGACAAATGGCATAAAATTTTTATTTGTAATAATACTGTAATCATTTTTCTACATAAGCTCCATTAACATCTATACACTTTCTTAATCTATGAATCCAACGGTAAAGACCATCTTTGTAGAATTCACGGGGTTGTCTCTGGCACCAAGTAATGACCTGCTTTTTTGCTTCATCTAATGATTGAAACCGGGTTCCTTTTAGGTGTCCCTTTAAATTTGGTTAGGTTAGGTAACCTAACCTAACCTAACCTAACCTAACCTAACCTAACCTAACCTAACCTAACCTAACCTAACCAAATTTAAAGGGACACCTAAAAGGAACCCGGTTTCAATCATTAGATGAAGCAAAAAAGCAGGTCATTACTTGGTGCCAGAGACAACCCCGTGAATTCTACAAAGATGGTATTTACCGTTGGATTCATAGATTAAGAAAGTGTATAGATGTTAATGGAGCTTATGTAGAAAAATGATTAAAGTATTATTACAAATAAAAATTTTATGCCATTTGTCTGAGAACTTTTTGACTCACCTACGTATATATATATATATATATATATATATATATATATATATATAATATATATATATATATATATATATATATATATATATATATATATATATATATGCATCAAAGCCCACAGGGAAAATTAATACGGAAATTCCTAATATTTTCGAACTTTATTTCGATTTCTTTATCAAGGAATAACCAAAGTATTGAAAATCGTAATATATATAAAGATGATACAGAGGAGAGGGAACGTCCATAAAAAAAGCAAAAAACCAATCAACAAAATTTCTTAGGCTGTATTTTACTCCTCTTTTCAACCTTTATTCTTTTGAATTTACCTAATTTAATGATCTTTGTTTGTATTTATCTTGCTTTTTTTCTGTCACTCTTCGCTCCTCCTTCTCTTTCCTTTTCATATTAATTCATTTTGTTGATTAGTTTTTTGCTTTTTTTGTGGTCTTTCCTCTCCTCTGTATCATCCTCATATATATTACAATTTTCAATACTTTTGTTATTCCTTGATAAAGAATTTAAAATAAATTTTGAAAGTACTTGGAATCCTCGTATTAATTTTTCCCTGTCGGCTTTGTGCATTTATTGCTTTCTCAAGAGATACTTCGTGAGTTTTCCCGGTCTCCTTTATCAATCTTTGTTTTCATCAACAAACAGTGATATTGCTTATCTATCGAATAAAAGTGAATACTAGTGTTTTTAAACTGCATTGAATACTAAAAATTATAAATCTACGTATGTAAGTTAATTTATTTGGACATATAAAGTGATATTACCGCATTACGTCGAAAATTCCCATGTTCTCACTGAGTCTGTTTGAAAGCCATTAGGCCTAAACTCAACTGAGTGATTAGAAGTGCAGCCCTGCCACGTCCATCTTGTTTAACTAATCTCTTCACTCTTTGAATTAATAAATTAAAACAATCACTCATCAATCAAAACCTAACAACCTTCAAAGTAAAAATTTTAACAATTAAGCATTACTGTTTCTCCCAGTAATTAAACAAACTCCCATAGTGCATAAACACTGTTGTCAGATTTCTCCATTCATCCTTAGAAAGAATGGCTCCTCCTACTCTCAGGAAGGCAGACAAAGAAAAAAATACTCCAATTACAAGAGGAACAACCGAATTAAACGAACCAGTTAATTTTAATGAACTGCAGACCCATATTTCCTCATCTACGCTATCAGTTGATGCCAAAGACATTATGAACGTTCTCTTTAAGTTTTTTGAATCATCTTTTGCCAAACAAGAACAAAAAATCATCTCTCTCGAAAAATCTAACGAAGAAATGAGATCAAAAATCGAAAAATTAGAAGAAAAGGTTGATTCTTCCGACGCTTATGAAAGACGAGATACGATTATATTCTCCGGCAATATACCTGAAGCTACCAATAATGAAAACTGCAGCAATATCATCCGCAAACTTATTAAAGATAACTGCCACATACAAATGCAAGAAGCTGACATCTCTGTTGCTCATCGTCTAGGTCCCAAACCAAAAGTACAAGGTCCCGACAAAAGAAACATAATTGTGAAGTTGCGCAGAAGTGATCTGAAGCGTGATATCTTCTCAGCATGCAAAGAATTCAAACCTTCATTCTTTGTAAACGAACAACTGACTCCAAATCGCAACAAAATCTTTTTCGTCCTCCGCCAAGCTAAAAAGAAATTCTCCACAAAGATCGCAGGCTGTACTACCAGAGATGGATTCATCAACGTCTTCCTGCCATCACCCTCTGGTCGCCGTGATCTACGTATAGTTATCAATACCCGAGCTGCCCTCCAAAAATTTCTGTCGGAACACCTCAATTCGACGCTTGCAGACTTTAATGGTGAGAATCTCTGGAACGATCAGTAATAATACATTCGGCGATATTACTGTTTTAGATGAAAAAAAACAAAAACAAACAAGTCATATTTTGACCTAGCATTCACTTACTTTTATTTCAATTGTATTACATACTTTATTCCTTTTTCTCTTATTAAAGTTATCATAAAAACAGTATTTTAACTGTTCATAGATATTTTATACGTAATTTCAATTTGTAACCTTTAATTTTTAAATTCCTTTATGTTTGAACAACTCGATCACTTCAATAATATCGATCCAGACATAAACCATTTTGATGAATTATATCCAAATTTTAAAGAAAATAACGTAAGAAACCAATACTACGATTGTGATAAATTTAACACTACATTTTCATTTGAAAAAACAGACCTGTCCATTTTAAATCTTAACATTCGATCTTTGCACGCAAACTTTGAGGAATTTTCAATATTTTTGTCAACACTTAATTATAAATTTTCCGTTTTGGCATTCACCGAGAGCTGGCTAACAAATAATAATAAACACCTTATCAGTGTCCCAAACTATAGCTCTTTTCATTCACTACGCGACGTAAACAAGATAGGGGGAGGTATAAGCGTGTATATATCTGACAGACTCAATACTAAAAAAGTTGATGAAATTAGTATTTCCTATAACTATATAGAAACTTTATTTATTGAAGTAAAATCAAATGGTAAAACGATAATCATTGGAACCGTATATAGGCCCCCTTCTGGTGACCCAAAGATGTTTATAGATAAGATTACTGAATTAATCAATTACTTCAATGTTACAAACTATGACGACATAATAATTACAGGAGATTTTAACTTCGATCTATTAAACTTTGAAAACCACGCATCAACTCAGTCCTTCCTCAATACTTTTTATTCTCATTCCTTACTTCCAATTATAACAAAACCGACAAGAATAACCCAAAACTCAGCAACACTAATTGACAATATTTTCAGAGTTCACCCCGAAAATTACTCTTCCGGTATTCTCCTTTGTGACATATCGGACCATCTTCCTATATTCATGATCCAAAAGTCTTTTTTCAACTCGAACAATATTCATCAAAACCGTACAATAACCTACCGCATAATTAACGAAAATACCTTATCAAACTTCTATAACTATGTTCTAAATCAGAATCTATATGAAATTTCCTATATAAATGACATCGATTCTGCTACCGAAGAGTTAATTTCAAGGCTAGACGATGCTTTTAAACTTAATTGTCCTCTAAAATCTAAAACCATGTCATATAAACACAAAACAAAACCTTGGATAACAAACGCAATTATAAATAACATCAAAAAACGTCAAAAATACTTTTCTCTTTATAAACTTAGTCAAATTCCAGAACATACATATAAAAATTTTCGGAATCAAGTTACTAACCAAATTAAAATAGCCAAGAAAAATTATTACCATAAACGATTTAATCAAACGAAAAACAATATAAAACAAACTTGGAAATTAATCAATTCTGTGATAAAACCTGAAATTACTAAAGGAACAAACCAAATTAAACAAATTATCATTGACGGTAAACCAGTTGATGACAATAAGAAAAAAGCGAATGAATTCAATAAATTTTTTGTCAACGTAGGTAAAAAAATCTCAGACTCCTGCAAAATAGTCGATAAATCTTTTCTTTCGTATTTTAATGAGATTAATGTACCAAATTCCTTGTTCTTTTCTCCTGTAAGCGTAGCCGATATAAAAAAAATCATTAGTTCACTAAAAAATAAAAAATCGGGTATTAATTCAATCTCCACTAAAATTTTAAAATACATCTCCGATATAGTTGCTCCAATTTTAGCATCAATAATCAATAAATCATTTACGCAGGGTATATTCCCATGTGTATTAAAAGTTGCTCGAGTAACACCGTTACCAAAGGCCGGAGACCTCACAAACGTCAGCAATTACCGCCCTATTTCATGTCTTACAATGTTCAGTAAAATATTTGAAAAGATAGCATTCAATAAACTTTATAAATTTCTGGAATCTAATTCACTGTTGTATAAACACCAATATGGTTTTAGACGTCAGAAATCAACGATTCACGCGATAATTAACCACCTTCAATATTTATATGATAACATTGAAAAGGGCCACATTGTATTCTCAATTTTTCTCGATTTTAAAAAAGCTTTCGATTGTGTCAACCATAATATTCTACTGTCAAAATTAGCTATGTACGGAATTAGAGGCAACTGTCAAAATTGGTTCAAATCATATTTAACTGAAAGAAAGCAATTTGTCTCCGTCAATGGTCATGACTCATCCCACCTTAATATTACAACTGGGGTCCCACAAGGCTCCGTGCTAGGGCCACTGTTATTTTTAATCTATATTAATGATATTGTTAAATCATCTTCTCTGTTTAAATTTATATTATTCGCGGATGATAGTGCCTTATCAACTCCCTTGCCATATGACAAACCGAGCAACATTGCATCTACAATAAATAAAGAACTCGAAAATGTCTTCAGGTGGCTAAATGTTAATAAACTATCAATAAATGTAGATAAAACCAAATATATTCTTTTCTCTTACAAAAAATCTATTGAATTGCCCCATATTAAAATGGGCGACGGAATAATTTATGAAACTACTCATATCAAATTCCTAGGCATGTTTATTGACAAAAATCTGAGTTTTAAACAACATATTACGCATATCTCAACAAAACTATCAAAATCGATTGGAATATTATATAAATTAAATAAGTTTCTTCCTAAATCTATTCTTCACTCTTTATATATGACAATGGTGCAACCTTACTTGACATACGGCATAGAGAGTTGGTATGGAAAATATCAATATTATCTCAATAAATTAGTCATATTACAGAAAAAAGCAATTCGAGCCATCCATCAACTTCACTACAATGAGCACACTAATCGTTATTTTAAGGAATCCAGAATTCTAAAATTAAATGATCTCTTTGTTTTTCAAACATCCTTATTCCTTTACAAAACAATAAAGTGTTCCTATAATAGCTATATATTTAATATGTTACAAACAGCTGATAATATCCATAATCACCAAACCCGCAATAGAACAAAATTTATTTCACCCTTGTGTTCAAAATCAAAATCTCAATGTAGCTTTCTGTACAAATCTATCAAAATATGGAATGGCTTGGACGACAATATCAAATCCCAAACCAATTTAGCTCAATTCAAAAAAGCTCTTAAAAACAATATAATTTCGGCTTACTAAATTTCTATTCAGCTTTTGTTATTGTGAATTTATTTGTTGCCGTACAATGTTATACTGTGTACTACTACTTTGATTTATACATTATAAATATGTTATTATTTATATAAGACTGTTGACTATGTTAACTACATACCTCTTGAAAGAATCGCTGTAAATAAAATAGTTTTTAATTTATCTCTAAATTTCAATTATATAATTATTCGTTATTTGCAATCATTACAATGGTTAGGTTCTCAAATGAATATTAAGTTGTTTATATTTGTATAAACATGAAGGGATTTCTAGTCTTTATAATTTTATGCTTAGTCTTAAGTTTCTGCCCTAAAAGTCACTGACTTATTTTGGGCCCATAAATAATCCTGTATGTATAAGTACTTATAGTAACTTGGCATTAAGATCTAAAATGTAATATGTTTTTACTGTACATTGGATTAGTATGGAATAAATAAATAAAATAAATAAAATAAATAAATATATATATATATATATATATATATATATATATATATATATATATATATATATACATATATATATACATATATATATATATATATATATATATATATATATATATATATATATATATATATATATATATATATATATATATATATATATATATATATATATATATATATATATATATATATATATATATATATATATATTATCTAGTGAGGTGCCCTCTTCCTCGACAAAGATGGTCAGTAAATTGTGCATATGAATGAGGTGGTGCCTAGTAGTTGATAACCTGTTTGTGATTATTATTGGACCTACTTCTGTTTGAATAATAAGTGACAACTAAGCTCCATCTGAGTAATCGATTTCTTTCAAATCTATGCTATCCTGATCGCTGTGTCTTCTCCGTGGAACGCCTTGCCTGCTCTAATAGCCTTACGACGCTCTATTCGAGGATTTCCATAGCATTTTTTTATAACTTTAGGCCAAGCTCTAATACTATTATGTTTTCTGGATGGATTTTCCCGAAGATCTTTCCTCTGTAGTATGTTTAACTATTCTATCAAGTACTGTTACTTAGCAAAAGCTGAGTTTCCTTCTTTTTTCCTTTTCCATTGTTAACTGGGTGCTCATTCAGAAATTTTTGTTTCTATGGCTGCTGTTTCTTATGGAAGTATTTGTCTCACTTCCAAATCTGCAACAAAGGTGATCAGTTTACGTTTTATGGTTGAATGTTAGACTCCCTGTAGCACCGTCTTGGCGATTTCACTCATCTAATCATCCTAGCGGAACTTTTTCTTTAAAGCACATTGGTATTTGCTTTCTATCATGGCTCTTACTATATCATCGTATTTTTTCTTTTGGATATTGAAAAGTCGTCACTGATATATATTTTGAGGTTAATATCAGCTGTCTCGACCCGTTCTTGATATCTTTAGGGGGTTTTTTCAATTCTTCATTTGTATTCCTATGTTGAGTTGCATCATACTTCTTCTGCCATTAAAGAGCTTTTGGTAGTCAAATCTACTAGAATGGTAAACCACACTATGTTTCAGTATTTCCATGGATTGATGGTTCTTGAAGAACCACATCCTCTACATACCCTTCTACTCCAGCATTTTATTTTACGTCGCTTTGAAGGTTCTGGGCTTTTGCTTACCATCATGAGGTGTGCGTTTTGATTACATGCCAGTACCTACTGTGATGCGGCATTGGGCAATTTTATAGGCGTCTTTGTTTCCCTTATTTCATTGACAGTAGCTTTCTCAAATCCAGCGTAGTCTAATTTCTCCTCTTTTCCTGTAATTAATTTTATTCTTTTGATTTTCCATCAAAATTATCCTTGCGCTTACGGGACGCAAATGCTATGCTTCTGTGTAGCCCTCCGTCGTTGACACATATTTTCTGTCTCATTTCACCATTTCTTGTAATGTCCAATTTTCCGGCATTGGAAAATATCTTTCTCTCTTTTTAACTTTGTGTGTTGTGTCTTCTTTCATTTGGCAGCAGTGGAATCATATTTAAATATTTATATTATTCCTATTTGATGTTTTCTTGAGGAATTCTCATGTTCAACAATAATAGTACATTTTCTGATAATTTGTTGTTATGTATTTCACTGCTTGCCTAAACTTACTTGAAAAGGCTTGTTTGGCTTCCAAATTTAATGACCTCCGTTCTTCGTATTCCTGTGTGGTTTCTCACTATTTCCGCTTTAATATCTTCTTTCATCTGAATCCCTAATCAGAAACAATTTTTTATGCCTAATTGGCTTCTATTTTTTGTTATCTGAGATGTAATTTATGGTCATAGGCCGATCTTTTGTAGCGTTTTACTTTTTTGATCTAGACTAGCTTTTTCACGTAGTCATCACTGTTGGATAGCACAGCGTATCCATTTCCGACATATATAACGCATAACAAAGCACCTTTCAGTTGACCGTAAATTGCTTTTCATAAATTTCCCTTGTCTGCTCTTGATGATCATTGGTCGATGTTATTTAGTGTTACTTGGAGGAATTCAAGCCTATTTCCATTCCCATTTGTGGTTCGTGCTCCCAATATGACTTTATCAATCGCAAAGCTCGCTTTTTTTTTCTATTCCGATCGATCTAACGGTCGATCGGACTATGGGTCTCTGTTAACCTTATTCTAAAACTAGCACTTCTCGACCCCTTACCTAATTATTAGTAAACTATTAGTTGCATTCAAAAAATTTCTGGCGCGTGTTCTTAATGACCCGTATTCTTCGCGCCCCTTAATGGGATTTCGTTCCTGCGTTCAATATAGCCTTCCTAAATGTTTCTGAGCACATTGGTTTTCGAGTTACCTTGCTTAGTTTATGTGAAAAAGTTTATAATATTAGTAAGTAAATAAATGAAAAAATATGCATAATTCCCCCTTTAGGGTAGCTAGCTAATCCACTAAATAGAAGACGAATGTCTAATCAATCCATTATTGGCATATATCTCTTATTTCCTAATGAAGTGGTTTTCGTGCCGCTTCTAAATTTGATTCATTTACCTAGGTAGTAGCTTTACGGAGCGGATGGGTGAAAGTGAAGTCAAACAGTCATTCATAACACCAAATGAGGTTAATAAGAGGTTACTTTTAGAAGTCGAGACATTTTCTTTGCCTCCTAACTCCATTTTCAGAGAAAGTATTATTATGCAAAGGTACAATTAAATATATTTTATTTTGATTGTAATACCTGTTGTGTACATTATACATCCCCAATCGGTTAATCCGTTTTATAAAAAAATTAGCGTTAATTCAAAATTATTATTTAATTGATCAATGGGCGAAGAAAAGTATTTACGATGAGCTTTTGTACTAAGATACCCAACTCAGAAGGATGGATTGATGCCCAGGTTTAAAAACGTTTGCAGATATCTAACTTCATCCGGAGAATATTTCCCCCAATAATCAGGAGCTCCACAACATTTGTGATAGTAACAGTAGTGCTGACAGGGTAGTTGTTTATTCCGTATTTTATAAAGAGGTGACGGAATGAGCGAAGAGACAAGAAACAGGAGTTTTTTAGAGGTAAGAGAAAGGGACATTAGAAGAAGACTAGAATCATAGAGAGCAGAGGGCGGCACAATGAAGGCAATCCTTTACCGAGAAGACAGAGATAACGCCAGGGGAAAAAAGTGTGCCGCCCTCTGCTCTCTATGATTCTAGTCTTCTTCTAATGTCCCTTTCTCTTACCTCTAAAAAACTTCTGTTTCTTGTCTCATTGCTCATTCCGTCAAGTTTCTCTTTCCTGTACTATATTGTAATATAGTCTGCAATGCAAGGTTTCTGCACCTTTATTTCTGTCTTCAAAATTGTTTTGAAAGGCAGAAAATAAATATGGCGAAAGCACTGTGGTGGTTGTTATCACCCGGAGAACTTGCATTTGCTCCTTCTTCTTTGTATGTGACTTGGGGATGAGCCTTTAAATTGTGAGCGGGTAAGAAGATGAGTTATAAAAATTCCTTGGAGGTTCCTAGCTTAGAGAGATACTGGGTTTGATGGGGTGACGCTTTGGGCGAAGTAGAGTCACTGTGCCTGGTAGCTCAGCGGTAGAGCATCTGACCGGCAATCAGCAGACCCGGGTTCGAGTCCCGGCCAGGAATTTCAAACTTTTTTCCCCTGGCGTTATCTCTGTCTTCTCGGTAAAGGATTGCCTTCATTGTGCCGCCCTCTGCTCTCTATGATTCTAGTCTTCTTCTAATGTCCCTTTCTCTTACCTCTAAAAAACTCCTGTTTCTTGTCTCATTGCTCATTCCGTCAAATTTCTCTTTCCTGTATATATATATATATATATATATACATATAAAATACTTTCGAAAACCTTTTCTCTCGTGCGTCAATTTACTGTAACGTTAAAATTTGCTCAAACGCCATTTTCGTCTTCCTCAACAAAATAGAAATATAATATTTTGGTTGTAATTTGATGCTCACCGAATGTCGTCACGATCCAGTTAACTCATTTTAAGGTTACCTATTGTAACCACATAATAATTAGTCCTATTCTCTGTTTACATTTTCAACGCGACTTTGGTCTTTTCGTGAAATCAAAAATGGGAACGGTTCTAACATATTCTGCTACATCTTACAATGTTTGATTTGAGTTTTCTTTTGTTTTTTCTACACACATAAATTTATTTGAATCGTCTGAGTGTACACATTATGACTTCATGGGTTTTTGTGTGCCCTTATTGTGTTCACAACACATATAAGGTGGATATATAGAGAGTAAAATGCTTTGATAGTATACAGTTTTAAAATCAAATTATAGATCGATATCAGCCTCATTTTAAACTCCATCTCGCCTTCCTCTCAATCCTACGGAATGTCTTACCTTACGTGCACCTGTCAATATATCCCACACCTCCGATTGTCGTCCTATGTCCCTAATTCAAGCAAATAACAAATTAATATCGCCCTTACATTCTTCTCCGTCCTCAATATTTGACCCTCATTTTTGTAACGTGAGTTATCGTCTACTTATTTGAAACAAGGGTAACTAGTGCCACCAGCTGGTGTTCTTGGTCTAGTAAAAAAACAAAACTGCTGATAGGAAAGTAATAACGTACAGCTAAAATTTGTATACATTGCAGGATAGTGGTAAATATTTTTTAAACCATAGATCTTGGTATAATTTTGTTATATTTTAGGCTCAACTAAATGTTATTTTGTATTCATATCAGTTAGTCTCAAGAATTATTATTTCTAGATTGCTGATATCTATATATTTATTCATCACCCAATTTGAATTTTTTTTAAAAAAATTTCTGCAATCTATCATGAATATGTCTATGTTGTTCATATAAAAAAATCTTAAATATCATAATCTTGAATGCTATTCTGCAAATAGGAGAGTCGGAAAAGGAGAGTTCTCGAATGAATTCAACTTGGAAAATATGTACATTTGACGGAAAGTTTGAGATAGATGAATAACGGTTAAAGTTAACTTCATTTACTTGCATTTGTAAATTACTTTCCTTAAACTTCTTGAATATATTTAACAAGTGAGCAATGTTCTACTTCATTTACTTCCCTCATACCAGATAACCAAAATGTAGTCTTTGAACAATTTAAGATCTGTTGTTGAAAAATAATAGAAACATGTGAAAAAGTTTCCTTATGACACCCTTGAATATTCTGTATGAAACAATAAAGGTACGAAAGCCTCATCATTCGGGGTGCATAACTCACGAAACACTTGGAAATCGAGAGCATGTGTTGGAATTTTATTTACTGTCCCGATAGCTGTATTTATTGTTTTATAAAGTCGACTAGCGAGTATTTTGTGAATATACATATATTGAATGTGGATTAAACAGCCTACAATAAATACTCAGTGTTCTGGGAATACATGATGCCAGGAAAATGCGCTTTTTGGTACTTTGTCCGACCATGTGCTCAATGTTACCGTGGCCAGCAATTTTTTTTCTGGTACTGTATCCGAACACTGCGTTCATTTGTAATGTTTCTGAAAATGCACTCGGACATATTTTGTCCGACAATTCCCTAGGAGTTTATAGGTTTGCATTTTTTCTTTTACATATTTCCCTGTCAGCAATGTGTCGGATATTTTTAATAGCTATCCTAAAGTTACACCAATTTTTTAGACTAAATGGAATTTAAAGAAAAATATTATACATGTTTGTCCTTATTATATTAAAAAATAATTAAACTATCTCTTTTAAAAATAATATTTCTGATGTGACCATCCTTTGGTAGAGGACAAACATGTATCAGGATGGATGAATTACATATATCTTGTTTAAAGTGTCTATTGCATTCAATTATCTTTTTTTCTAGACTCAATTGGATTAATTTGTCATAGGTTTCTTTTGAATTTGACCTAACTACGAGTTTGCATAAATTCAGGTAATAAACCTTTTGTGCTGAAGTTAGTATGGCTTTAAGTGCAAAAACCTGATGCTCATTGTTGTTTAAGTCTTGAACATTTAATGCTATTATACGATACTTATTTACTGTAGGATAATTAACCTTTATATTGCGATCTTCTTTTATTTAGATTTCAAGCATTGCGCTGATGGATTTTGGTTTATCCTATTCAACTGACTAGTGTTTATGACATTGCGTTCATCTACACTTTTTGCCTTTAGGTATAGTTGCCGTTTAATTTTAAAAAAATTTCATTCAAATTTGGTTACCTTATTTATCAACCTGTTTGAATATAGAAGAACATAAAAGTAATTTTTAAAAATGAAGTCTCGGTTATTGTTACACTCCCATGAAAGTACTATCCAACCGGGATCAAGTTCTTAAAATAGACTGGATAATAATTTCTAAGTTAAACTTTATCCCTTGCCATCCGAGGGTGTTCAAAGGCCAAAAATATTTAGTTGTTTTAGAAAGATGACTTATTCAAAATATGCCGTTTTAATAGTCGAAACATAAATATAAATTTACTTCAATTAATTCCTTTAAGTTTGTATAGTATGTAATACATAAATTATTGCATTATTGGGGAATTCCTCTCATTCCAGAGAAGGGAAATTTGAGCCAGTCGTCTTTTCTGCTAATGGTATTTAAGGCAAGAATAATAGATCTTCCTTAAGTCTAAATCTTCATTATAGAACATTGCGTTCTTGGAGAAATGAACCTTGAGATGTTTGTCTCGTAAGCAAGTTCATAGCGATTCATTTAGGCGGAATTAGTCTCAGTTTATTTCTATATCAATTTAAGTAATATTTATGGATCTATTCCATTAGTTATTGACTATTTTTATTAAATTCTAGCAATGCCTTTGCACCCTAGGCTATATTGACTTGATTGATTTTACACTATTAGATTTAAACAATTTGGAGAAATGGTCAAATCTTGTGGTTAAGACTTCGGAAGCTAACCTTTTCCATTACTATAGGACATTGGGTTACTGGATAAAAGATCCTTGCACTATTTAATTAAAAAACAGGTTGTAGCGTTTCATTTCCCTAAAGTATTCTTAGGATATTGCTACTAATATTTATTTAGTGATATTTTATTAATTCTAAAGCGATCTTGTCATGTTAGTGTAATCCTACCTAAGTGAATTTGATGTGAGACGGAGAAAAGTATTATAAAATATTTTTGCCCACAAATGTTAAAGCTAGTGTAAGCCTGGTTCGTCTTATCCAATAATATACTATAAGATTTAGCATTTTAAATTGTCTGAAGCTACCCAAACTACGCTTGTTTTTGTTTTTTTGTTAAATTCAGGTTTAGGATTAGCATACAACTTTTTCCGATATATTTACATTTCAGTACCTAGGTGTAAGTATCTCTGCTGACACCCAAAACGATATTCGTTTGATACCTTCTACTGGGAGCTATGATTTTAAAATCTTTTTTCACTCAGCCTTTAGACCTTTAAGTAAAACTTTGCTCAGGAGAGTTTTTAGTAATTCTATTGATTTTTCAATTTGTAGAATTAAGTTATCCTAGCTCGTCATTTCTGATTTTAGTTTAAAACTCCTGATCAAATTAATTGTATCGTTTATTTTATTGAGTTGTTTAGATTGGGTTCCTTTCAAATTAATGTAGGAGATATAAACTTCCCATATTATTTCCAAATAATCTTCAAAGGAGGCCGTTGCACAAATGAGATATGATTAGACTTTTATTCTTATATGAGTGTTACTGGTCTCGAAGTTTAATTCACCAAGGCTCAGCTACTCCAATTTCACTAAGGAGGATTACAGATCCTACCATAGTTTTATTTGGTTTGTGTGTTGCTAAAGTGAATAAAAATATGCAGGTGAAACGTTTCTTAAAATTATTAGCGGATTCTATTCTCTAAAAATATTCAAATGGCATGGACGGTTTCAAGATTTCTGTGAAAATATAAAGAAAAAGGCAAATTTCTGTTGTTACTTAATTGCTACTAGTCCAAGTATAATTTCAGGGTGTCCAGGCTATACTGTCGATATTGCTTCTCTTTCTTTCTATGTTGCTGCTATATTTTATTCAAGAACAAAAATGCTTCTTCATTGTGAGCTTCATAATAATTACCAAGCTCCAGCCAAAAAATCAAGGGTTAAATTAGATATATGTCGTAGAATTGCTCATAGTCTGGCCTAATAATTATTCTAGTCCTTGATCTGGAAACACCGCTTTTGTGTAAGTCGATGGTATTAACCCTATGACTCAATCTACGATCATATATATATATATGTATATATATATATATATATATATATATATATATATATATATATATATATATATATATATATATATATATATATACATAGTTAGGCTTTAATTCCTACTGAACGTACGAAAGCTGGTTAGAGGCGGGTTGTGCCGTAGCCAGGATTCTCACTATAAAGGTCCCACTTGTTACTGGGGGGAGGTTTGTGATTGTTGAATTCTAAGAGTGCAAAATACAGGTTGAATGAATTAGCCAAAGGGATTCTTAATTAAAGACTTGCCAAGAGTACGTCAAAAAGGAGGAGCCCCAAAAAACACCCGTACAAAAAATAACCTTTAATTTACACAAATATAATAATTAGCAATAGTTAAATGGGAAAAATTAAAGATTAAATATTAAACACTGACGTTAAGCGTCTAGATTTATAATGACTCAATGGGGGTATCAATCCCTGTTAATTAAATAGGTAATTTAAGAATAGAGGGACACTAGGTTTACAGATTACCATTAATTGTGATGGATTGGAGAGACGACTACTCAGGTCCAGACGGGGTGTTTCGGCTGGCGTTAACACGAGTTCTCGCGGAGAGGGGGGATAAGACGACTGGTTTGGGGCTGCTGACTGCAGTTCCGGTTAGTTCACTCCTAACTGGATGTGAAACTAACCAATAGTAACTTCCAGTAACTATTTAGGTGTTTCTTTTCTTTCTCAAGTTACGTTGAGCAACAGAGCGTATTCTTCTAGTCCCAGACTCTGCGGGTGGGGATTTACCTCAGGAACACTTTGAGACAGCGACCAAGTTGACTCGGCGGCGCGTTGGCAGTCGATACGTTACGGCAACGACTCTCGTTCAACGTGAGGGTTACGCTTTACGCAAGTTGGTTTGGGACACTGCTGTAGAGGGATAAACGGCGATGTTACTTATACCACGGATTATGGGAAATCGAGAGAGAGATTCCATTCACGACAATTCGCTTATCGCAGCGCCTTCTGGACAATCTCCATGGTGTCATAAAGAGGGCAAATAGAATTTAGGCTTCTCTGTGAGATAGGCCTTCTTTCGTCAGACTTCCTGTTGCCAGTTAGGGAAAGGGTGAGGGGAGGGGGGGCAGAGGAGACGAAGGTCAACTCAAACCACAAATTTCTTTCGTTCCCACGATTATCTGGTGGCATGCGAGTATGTACGTTCCATACCCTCCCACTATGGAAGTAGAAGAAAAATTGCATAACCAATTATACATATATAAAATTTCTAATGACAACTTGTAATTAGAAAGCTAGTGTGTGAAAGAATTTCCATAAACTTCAGCTCCAATTTAAACTTCCATTACAGGAGAAAATATAAGAAATTTAAAGAATTAGAAAAAAGAAAAATATATGCCAATTGAGAAAACATCAATACATGTAGTTATACTTGACTCGCGTAAGATAAGTGGGAATAAATAAAATGGTCTGTTTTCTAATATCAGAATTTAAGATTTCTTAAACTTGAGGAGGAAATTTCTAACCATTCTGTATTCAATATTCTTTTAAATAAGTAAAATGACTAAAATTTAGTCAAGCACAGGGAGCAAAACCTAAAAAAATAAAATGTTCAGGATATAAATTCTAAACTACAAAAAACGAAATGAAAAGACCAAGAGCATTGTATCAAAAAACATAATTGGTAGAAAATGTCTTAAAACACAACGGCGACAGATCTCTCATTCACGTTTCGCTGAAAATGACAGATAAAAGTCTGAAATCGTGCAGTAATATTATAAAGATTCTAATTAAAGATTTTAACCAAAAGTGATAAACTGAGACAGAAAGAACGCATATTAAGAATTAATTCCTGGGTATCTGCTAACAACTGGAAAAATTGTCTTCACGGCGTCAAAGACGATAAAAATTGATAAATGAACATTGTTCTAAGGTTATCTGGCCAGATTTATGTAATTATCACTTATTTAAGAAATAATAATGTATTGTTGTTTTTACATGTAATTTGTCTAATTCCATTTAAATATACCTTGGATTAAATATTTACAAATTATACTTTTTATAACAATTGGGCAAATTTTCAAAATTACTCTGTCTATGATTGTTAGAGAGAAAATTGGAAAGGCATTTCACTATGCTTGTGTGGTACTGTTGACGTTGTTCCTTCCAGCCTTATAACTATGGCTATGGTGCGAGGGATTCACAGTCGTTAGATGTGGCGCGCAGTTTAGGTAATCAGTCAGTCGGCACAACGGAAACCTTGCAATCTGACGTTGAATGATGTTTCTTGCAGGGGGTTTTATCATAGTAGATATTTATGGAAGTGGTCACACCAACTCGACGTAATGCTTCCTATGTCCCTCAAGGGCTACAGCACCTGGAGTGGCAGTTGCATGTCTTTGAGGAAGATCCGGTACGACGCAGTGGCGTAGTGAAAAGGAGCTGTATGACTTTTAGCTTTATTCAAAATAAAAAAAGGTGCTCAAACTGTCTCTTTGATCTAAACTTTACAATGCTTTTATACAAGATTTATATAAGAGGAAATATGGCTCATCTCCAAGTGATTTATCAATAGGATATTACTTAGGAGGAGCTACGTTTTAAGTGGATCTACCAATCCTAATCTAAGAAGTAGAAGTCACTTTCCAACAATCCCTGTTTATTTGCTTCGTTTACAAAGAGTAAGCGCGCATACACCTTTATAGTGAATCCTAAAAGTGGGTGGCACTAAAAGCTTATGAACTCAAGCAGAAAAGGATTTTGATCATAATACAAATTTCTAAGTAATCTTTAACAAATATATAAGAAAGGGCAATTTTTTTCACCAGTCTCTTACTGCTTACATTATACGATTTCTGTTGTGATATCATTGAGATAAGAGAGTTGAGCTTTGAATAAAATCTAACATCTATGAAATCCTAAGGGTTTAATTTGCATCTATTTTTCTATCTATTATTTATCGATCTATCTATCTAATTATATGCAAATATATTTTTTTCCTTAAGTATGAAAGAAAGTGAGAGGTGGGTTTCCCTATTCATCTACCTTTGCTATAGTTACCTTGTTGTTAAGGGACTTAACACTAGTACCTTTCAAAATAATTGTAGAAAAACGGCTTCTTTGTCCTTCGCACTTCCATAATATTAATTTAATAATAGAAATTTATATATCCTATGATTTACAAAAAATATGTTTCAAGCGGCTAGTCAATAACAAACTCAACGTACTAGCTTTTCTGCAAATTAATTGAAAAGATGATAAATTTAGCAGTATAATAATTAACAAATAATAGTTTAAATAATATTTTAATACCTGCCTTTGCTCTTAATTAATAAGCTTAAGTTTCAGTAATGGGTTCTTTGGCCGTTGGAAGTGGTATTTGGGGTCTATTTAGAATACCAGAAGCCTAAACAGCCTGTTGCTTCTTTTGGGGGTTTTCGGGACGAGTGAATTTAGGATAATCATACGTTATGGGTTAAAAAATCGTCGATGTTATTTTAAATACTTAATACCGGGTGTAAAGCTTGTTTTCAAGATTTCCATTTGGGAAAAATGATCATTGCTATTGCTTTGATTAAAATAAGGGATACAATTACTACAGCAGTAGTAGAGTACGAAATGGGTTGGATTATATAGATGATTTTTAAATGATGATTTTGATAGTGGTTAAGAGTTTTAAGCTCTTCGCTTTCTTAATCTATATAGAGGGTAACTGATGAACAGTTGCAGGCCTAAGCGACAAATTAAGGAGTTAGGTTTGAAGACTGGGAAGTTCATATTTTAGAGATTTCGGGATGTTTTTCAATGCAATGCATGCGTTGGAGATTATATACTCTTGTATTATCAGTTTTCATAGAGCACCGAAGCGGTATTTGAACGATATATGGAAGTATGACTGTAGATCTATTCGAGGGACAGTTTATGGTTCCTGGGGTTGTTCTAGAAAAGAAAATCCAGGTAGCTGGGCTGATATTGATTGAGAATGTTCGGTTTGGTGGGTACTCCTTAATTCACAATAGTGGGGGTGGGGGGGATGAGGATTTTCTATTAAACCAAATAGGCAAGGGTTACTTATAGTGACCTGTAATGTATGAATAAGTGGAAACACAACAATAGATTGCCTTGCAGGGTGTTAACAGAATAGAGTTTTTCCTTTATACCCTCTGAATACAAAGAGTAATCACTTGAAACAAATACGTAGGTTGAAGCAGTAGTATATTACAGGCAACTAATACGAGCATTCTCTGAGCAGAGTCGAGGAAACGGTCTCAGGCGGTAAGCAAAGTAGGGAGGTAGGTTGTCAAAGAAGGGGATGATGAGTTGTAAGGTGTAAGGTGCCTTTCGATGAAAGGTCTCTTTTTTCTTGAAAAACCGGGGTAGGTTTACTATAGTGAGAGAAAACACAGTATCCAATTTCAACTCGTCAGAAGCTGCAGTGACCAAGCTAGATATGGTAGTAAAGGGGAGAATTTTGGCGAGAGAACACTGGTTGTAAAACTTTTCTCTGAATAAATTTTAAATTTTCCAGGTCCCGATCATCATTGTTAAACGGATGTTAATAATCCCGGTAAATTCTATTTGAAGCTCATTAGTAAGGTAGCTTTGTACGAGAGAATCCATGTTCACAAGATCTCTACTAAATTTTTAGAGATACATTCCTTACCTTATAATATAGTTTACTAATTTAGTCACAACGTGTTGTATTTGAAGTTGTTCGTTTGTGACGACTTGTAACCTGAGTTGTAAAATAGAAATTTATGGGAGTAGTTGGCTATATATTCTAGCTTCATAACTGGGTAAGAAGGTCTGTGATGAGTCTCGTAGATCGTTTTCTTTAAAGTATGGATGTTCTTGAGGAAGCGTGTAAGTTGATTGCCAATAATTTGGGGGGCTCTAAGGTGTATGAAAACATTCACAATGCCTTTGGCTCTTTTTTATCAACCTAGTATTTCAATTTTCACACCGGTTGAGAGGATTAGCAAGAGTCAAACATTTAATAACAAGAATAAAATAATGACATAAATAAAAAAATCCCTTCGCAAACCGATTCTTTGATAATTTCATTAGTATTAGTGGGTAATGAGGGTTTGTATATGGGGTCGGCTTTTCGGTCGTTGATCGGAAATGGGGGTGATGAGGGAGGTAGGCCTCGGTCTTTGGGAGCTTTAGGCGTTCTTGGACTTATTTCACTTAGCGGTAAACCTAATGCTCCAAGAATTTCTTCCTGTAAAGGTGGCCTTACTATTCCCGAAGTGAATGGCTGGACTGGGCTGTATGGTTATCCAGTGATTTGAGGTACCAAACTGAAGGTAAGTCTCGTTGGGACATGCAAATCGAGCAGTAAGGCCTCTCCTTTTGGAAATAGTCGCTTCTAAGGCCATTTTTAGATGATCTCCTAGCACAAGTTTTGTGCAATTTAGGTCCCTATGATCGAGGATTTCGAACCTGTTTCTGCCAAAGTCTTTCATTTTTCTATAGGGTTCATCCAATCTAGGGTAGAGTTTCGTGTTAGTGTTTGTGGCTACGTTGCTTTTAATATAACATCGCATCTCGACGAATATGGCACGTAGGAGAGGTATCCTTCGGTGTTGTTGCTGCTCCATTTGGGTATTCTGGTGGTCTAGTTCCCTTTAAACAAGATGAAAAATGTTAAAAACACGTTCTATTAATTCATTAGCGAAGTCTGTTAAGATACGATTGTGCACTGTAATCAGTGTTCACAAGAACCTACCTCCATGTCTATTATATCGTAGGGAAAGCGTTTGTTATAGTGGAATAATGCCAAGTGAAGTGTATCTGCAATTGTTACATGATAAGCACCGTTGGTGGCATTCTTGCTGGGCGAGGGCTAGACATTCATCCTGATGGGGTGAGATTTCTCCTAATGATCAGAGGGGATTAGAAGTTTTACGATTTTTTCACTCTATTAACCAATTTGAGCCTTGGAGGTGGGGATTATGTGCACATTGTTTATGTTGCACAAACTTTAGCTTCCTTTAATTAGATTTAAAGTAAAATTGGCAGCGTTTTCAGATATAAGTACTTCAGGTGAGATGTTGGGTTTGATGATGCGATCTACGAGAGCTTTGGCAACTGTTTCAGCTCTTTGGTTAGGAATTAGTACCAATTAATTATAGTAAGTAAATACTAATATATATGTATTGTTACTAGGTACCTTTCTAAGAGGCCCTAAAATATCCATGCTAGTCCTTTTCCAGGGCTATTGTGGAAGTGTATACGTGTGCAATGTGCACATACATTGTTTTGGAACGACTTCCTTTATCTTTCAGACATATAGGGCATTCCTGGCTCTACCTTTGAGTTCTGGTAACCATATTAGGAAATGGTACCTTTCCTGCAGGTGCTTTACTCTTTTTCCGCGGCCATGTAGCTAAAGAGGGATCTGTTATGGCCTAAAGCGATGCACATATCAACTAATTCGTCTGGGATTTCGATTAACACTCGCCCAGCTGTAGCTTTATAGGAGACTAGTTTGTCGTGGATTTGGTATTATTTAGCTAGTGGTGAGTTAGGCGTTGACATTAATTGAGCGAAGGTGTCTCCAACTCGTTGGTCTTTTTTTTAACATCCAGAAGCATGTGATAGTCTTATGATTCTGAGGCCAGTATTTTGTTCACTTGATTTATGCTTTCTAGGCTATCTGAGATTGTTTTTAGTTTTCCTGTCCTATATTCTGCTTAGGGTTGGTAGTCTTGTATTTGTAACCCCCAACCACCTACTCTTCCTTCTAGTATTTTGTCTTTAAACAAGTACACAACGGATTGGTGATCAGTTGTCACTATAATATCGTAAACGTATATTATGTTTCTGAACTTTTTTAATTCAACACTACAGGAAGCGCTTCGCTGTCCGTTATGATGTAATTATTTTGCGATCCATTCAATAGTTTACTAGCATACGTACTTGTATTTGCTTTTCCATTTTTTAATTGCAGCAAAACAGCACCAATGCCGGAAGAACTTGCGTCAGTGACCTCAATGAAGGGTTGCTCATAGTTAGGATACTGAAAACTTGTTTCATAGATTAAATGTTCTATAAGACAGTTAAATTATTTTGTTGACAGGTACATAATGTGAAGGTGGCATGTTTCACAATTAGGTCGGTGAGGGGTTTGGCGATCTCAGAGAATTCAAGGATGAAGTTACAATAGAACCATACAAGGCCAGAAAGGCTTGGGCTTCTAAGACAGATTATGATGGTGGATACCTTTTAAGGCCGTCTGTCTTCGCTGCGTCAGGTTTTATCCCTTTTGAGGTAAGTAAGTATCCAAGGTATACAAGATATTCTTGGAGGATATTGCCTTTTGCTAGTATTACTTTTAAGTTTGCCTTTCGCAATCTATGGAGTACATGCTCGAGCCTGGCATGGTGGTTTGGTAGATTCTTTACTATACTTTATATCATCTAGAGAGGCTAAGGCCTCTAAAACAAGTAAGTCAGAAATAACTAGGTTCATTAGCCTAAAGAAATTAGCAGGTGCGTTTGGGACACCAAAGAGTAGAAGGTTGAAATGATAGTGCCCAAAATTCGGAGTAAAAACTAAATAAGGTCTGCACTACGGATTGGCTTCCCTTTGCCAATATCCACTTGCCAAGTCTAAATAGGGAAAGGACTTCGATTCTCCTACATTCTGAATAGTTTCGGTCATGTTTGGTATAGGAAATCGGTTCGGATTTGTGACACTGTTTAAGCGTCTAGAATCTATACATGGTTTTATTCCTCCGTGCTTTTTTACCATAGAATCATCAGGAAAGAGCACGAACCCAGCCGATGGTTCGATAATGCCTTGATGTAGCATTTCTTGGACTTGTCTTTTACAATTTATAACTGTCATTTAGAGAATCTATAAGGATAAGTATATATAGGCGTGGTTTCAGGTTTCAATTTGATTTCTAAAGACACTAGTTTAGTTCGCCCTAACCTATCTACGGATAAAAAATATCTTGATTTTATAATAATTGATCGAGTAGTATATTCTGCGGTCTCGTCGCTGATAATGCATCGAAGATTTGAAGTTATCCGTTAGACAGGATTGGTATTTTTCTAGTAATTCACTTTTATATAGGCTGACTTGCTGGTATGACAATCGTATAAGTCGTACTTGGGTTTCATTTTCTTTTGCTGTGACCTTTATTTGGGTAGCTGCACCTAGCTTCTGACTCTTAGCTATCTTATCTACACGTGTGCCAGTGTTTAACACCTCAGCAAGAATAGACCATTCTCGCTAGGACCAAGAGTCTGTGCAATAAATATTCCTCTGTTTATTTATCCTTTATTTATAACAAATAACCCATCCACAGGTTAAGTATTTCATCCATTTACTCCGTTTATTTTTACACTAAAACAAATTCTTTCTAGGGTGAGTATTTCTACATTTTCTTGGACGCACAATTCTACTAGGATTTTGGTTTCCACTATCAGCTCTATTGGTACGTGAACCCAAATACAAGCTAATTAATATTTAATACAGTATCCACTTTGTCACAGCTCATCACGCGACCGTAATTTTCTACACTCATATTAACAGGAGTCGCTCCACGACTCCGCTGATTTAATCCTTACTTGAATCGGACACTTTATTTAATTCCTTGGTGACACAACTCCTGGACTCCAATTTGTTCCGTACACTCAACACGAAATGTCGATGGCTCTCGTAGCACATCGTTTATAGAACAGGGTTATGGCCCTCTAAGCTCATCATGCAACACATTCATGCCCTTTAGTCGTCACACACGACTGTTAGTTTCATCCTTAAAAATTTACAGGACTTCCTTATCCGTGAAACTGTCTGAAAGGGCGTCACTCAACTCAGGTGCCTGTGTGCCCTCAAATAACTTTGTGGGTGCATTCTCCTTCACAGGTCAGGATGCACTTGACTCGTGTAACCATCGTGCTTGACCATTGCCGTAGGTAAACGCATGTGTATTATTTCCTCCTTAAAACTCGCTAACTGGCGGCGTAAATTTCTCAATTTTATTGGTTCATAAAGTCCATCCTCAATAGAATATCAGTTGAAAAGCAACCATATTATCCACAATTTGAACTAGAATTGGGTAGGCAGCATCAACCCCATTTAAATGAAACTCTAGTTCAGCAAAAGTAGGAAATTCGCTTTATGAACATCGGTCAATCCAGCAAGAAATTTGGTTATATAATACCTGCCTGGGTACCAAGTTAGCAATTTATTCACAAAGCTTGTTTAACTAAGTAACTTGCCGCTCCGCTATCCAACATACGGGTAGTCGGCAGTTGCTTTTGTCGTCCTCTTACTACTATTTCTTGTAACTGGTTTATTAGTCCCAGACTAATGGGAAAGGAATTACTTAATACTGAAGAGGTCATTCGTCTGGCAGAAGGCCTCTCCCGATAAGGCTTCCGTATATCACCAGCTCTGAACCTTCGGGTAAATCTCAGGATACCCTAATTCTTCTTCATAAGCAATGGGAGTATCGTCTCTTTAAGACCCAACTACACGATTGTTCTTTGTACTTATCTTACAAATGGATTCACTATTCGATCGGTACGGGTTTGAGGGGTGGTTTCGATGAAAACCTCCTTCCATTCCCCAGAGCTACAGGTGTTCGGTTGTAACTTCCACATGTTTTGGTTTCACCTCTCCTGCGTCCGTTCTCAAGACATAGTGTCCTTTGACCTCACAATACACCTAGGACTTTCTCTGCCTTGTATCATCATGTGTCCAACTCGGTGACAGTTAAAACACCTCTCTCCTCTTGGAGTGTTTGCACATTTATCATTCCTAGGTAGACTATCTCTCTGCTAATCATTTCTATCGTTCGCATCCCGTGTTCGTATCTGTTTGCTGCTGTTTTTCGCGTGTCTGTGCTTACGTATGTATATATTAAGTAGTTAGAACTAAGTAGATAGGGCTATTTGTTTTCTGTGGGCGTTAAACAAAGGTTTCCGGTTTGTCCTCTCTTGCTTTGCTTAAAGCACTCTTAACATCCTGATCTAACTTAATTTTATTCTGGAATTTCTTTTCTATAGGAATGGAAATGTTTGGGGAAATTGAAGATGCAGCGAATAGCTTCCATAGCTCATTCCTCTTACTACATACCTCGGAAACTTAATGAGTTTTTTACGGCCTTAGAGGGCTGTCAAGGCTGTTTATGTACCCTGCATCTAAAAGTATGTATATCCTCTTTCATTTCTTTGTTCCACCTCAGAGTGAATACCTCAGCTAGTCCAGTCAAGGGCCTTTTTTCATTAACTTCTTTTTACTCTTATTTGTTTGAAAGCTAGCTATGTTGTGGCAATTTTTAAACTAGGCTGGTATTCAATTGCCAGATGGGCATTTCCTTCTGATTCGTAAACAAACCTTTTTGCCCATGTGATTTAGTCTAGGTCGATTGGAAATAATGTTACTTCCCGGTGGAAGTATTGTTCTAGCTAATTAAATCATGTGTTTAAATGAGGTTCTACTCATACGCAATTAACTGTTTCGTTTTATTTTCACGATGGATTTTGTAATGATATTAAACGTGTTATGTTTAGTTTTGATACACACTGTTTGCTGAGTTCGGTGGAAGTGGAGTATTTACTGGGTTTGTAGAGGTTCGGTTAATCGTATAAAAAGAGGGTTTAAATCTATGGTGGAAAAAGAACAGGTTTTGGGAAGAAATGCGATACTAGGGTATCGTCAGTGTTACTATCATCAATAAGACTAACCAAGTGAGAAGCTCAAACTAATTTCTAAAAACGACTAAGTGCATGACCAATATTAGCCCTTTTCCTCAAATAATAAACAATGTCTCCCTTTAACTAAAATTGATACGGAAATATAAAAACATAATTTTAACTCAATTATTTCAATAATAGATATCGTATATATTAAAAATACTTTAAAGCTCAGCGCCCAGATAATTTGCGCTAAAACTGCGCGAATGAAGCCTAGAGTTTCCCTCTTCAATAGTACTTCAAAAGTACTTCGTATAAATCACTAATAGATGAAAAGTAAATGAAAAATATTTCGTTAACAGGGAATGTTAAGGTGCCACCATAAAATAAAGCTAACAGCAAATATGCCCTTAACGCCCAAAAGTCTTACGTGCGAATGGGGTTGTTTTCTCAATGTATTCAATCACTGTGGTTTCGTGATAATTTGACTTTGTTAATCTTTAGGACTCGGAGATTCTTTTCAATGTGCCTCGTCTCATAGTGCGCACTCATGCCGTGCTTTGGTAGAAGGCCACTATGGCCAGCGAAAGTTTCAGAGATCTAGCCTTACAAATTGTTCTGAGCTAACACCTTACTGTTGCAGCTACGTTGGATACGGTATACTAGTAGTCAGTTTTTCCTATACCATAACAACTAAAAGTGAGAATTGTACCTTTTTTTATGGCCAATGAATGAGCCAGGCGACTGGGGGATGATGAAGATACATCATGGAAAATTGATGTGTTCCCTTCTGGCCCTTTAACTATAGCCCTGCGCTAATAACCGTAGTTGGACCACGCAGTCAAGGCGATCAGGCCGTTGGTGCAACGGATTACTTTCTCGTGAGAAAGGACTGCCTTGCACTTTCATATACGGTGCAATCTGACATTGAATGATGATTTTTGCAGGGGCTTCGATTGTAGCAGAATGGAGTGTGTGGCGCAATGGCTGAGAGCAAATGGAGCTGTATGACCTTTAGCTTTATTCAAAATACAAGATTTGGTCAGCTTGTCTCTCTAATCTAAAATTTATATGAGTTTTATACAACAGTGGAGGTAGGGCTTATCTCCAAGGTGTTTACCAATAGGGTATTACTTAGGAAGAGCTATTGACTAATTTAAGAAAGTTTTCCAATCTTATATTACGCCAGAGGAGTTTACACAGGATTTTAAGTGGGTCTACCAATGCTAGCCTAAGAAGGAGAGCGTCTTTTTTCAATACTGCCTGTTTATTCGCTACTTTTACTACAGTGGGCGTCATACACCTTTCCTACCGTATTTTAAAAGTGGGTGGCACCTGAAACGTACGTCGTCAAGCAGAAAATGATTTTACTCGTAAAACAAATTCCTTGGCATTTTGAAAAGAATATTTAAGAAAACGCATTTTTTCATCGGTGTGTTGGTTTTGCTGCTAACATCTTACAATTTCTGCTGTGATACAGAATTTGGTCAGCAGATGAGAGAGTTGGAAATAAAGAACAATTGAACTTTAAAAAATTGTAAACTTCTGAAAACTGCTAAGCTTTGAATTATTATCTATTTTTTGATGTATTATCTATCTATCTATCTATCAAATTTTATTCAAATGTATGTTTTTTAAGTATAAAAATGAGAGGCGGGCTTCCCATTTCATCGAACAATGCTATAGTTTTTTTTGTTATTACCCCATAACGCCCCCCTCCCCCAAACATTTATGGTGAAAAAAATATTTCTACATATAAATAGTGCTCTTTAATGTTTATGAAGAGAAATTAATTAATTTTTACAACAAGATTATTTAATAATATTTTTCACTCTACGCACGCAAGGTCTTAACAGTCGGTTTATTCTACGCTCTCTGTATTGTCCTGATAGAGGTACACATAGCGTTGAAACTTCAAGGTACATCAAGGCAGATTTTACATCTGCAGTGTATAGCTTTTTCTACTTATAATGAGGCTTTGTAGCCTGTATAGCTTCCTCATCTCTCTTTTGGCGAGGAAAATTCTCGTGTTATTGCTTGCCTGGTTCCCCATCTTAAAAATCCGTAGTCCCATGAGTTTTCCCGCTTGGATTACGGGTAATATTCGTCGTTGACGATGGTTTCATCAATTTGCCGGCAGTTTACATGGGAGGTTGTGAAAGTTTTGGCTGTAAGTTTTGATTTTCCACTTCTCTTATCGATTGATGTTCTCAATTTCGGCAGCTGTCATTATCGTTTAAACTTCAGCTCTTCTCTAGGAATAGGGGAGGATTTGAGTAATGGCATCTGCGAACTGCTGATACCTCATATCCACCCTTATTTGAGCGGGGAGCTCCAATATGTACAAGAGATTCAACAGCTACCTTCCGGAACTACCTCCGTGAGTCCGAATTTATATTTTATGTAACCCTGAATCGTGATTGGGCTCTGCTTTCCATGATGTAATCACAGAGGCCTACAATCTTATTTTGCAAAACTCTCAGCCAAACTTTATCAAAGGGCTTTTGTACATCACGCATGACAAATTGTACATAGTTCCGTTCAGCTCTGTTGTATGCGAGTTTTTTTTCGTTAGAAGGGATAGCGCCGTTTCCGCTCCTAGTTTTTTTACGGAATTCGTGCTACTTAGAGTTATGGGGACCCAGCTCGGCTAGCTGACATGGGATATGGTTTACGAGAAACTATTCGTAAGCTTTGCCCACTAACTCTAGAAAAGAGAAAGTTCACCCGTCTTGCTATGGTAATTGAAGGTAAAGTTGTGTGTCATGATTATGTCAGGCTTAGTTGCGGACCTGTGAGATATAGATCGGAAAGTCCGGCCACATACTGTGAATAATTGTTCTCACCATAATCCTTTCCAAGTTTCGATCTCTTTTGTTCGTGGTATTATTGTCGGTCACTCGGCATCTGGCAATAAAGTAACCCGAGAAGAATGTTACTCGACACTGCCCAAACAAGGTTGAAAAAGATATTGATGGGCAGGTAGGCTCGAAGAAGTGGTGTATATGCTGATGCTATCACACGAGAACCCACCAATGTGGGCATTTCCACTGCCACAAAGGACTAGTTAGGTTCAGGTTAGCACCTGAACTAAATAGTACCTCTGATAGCAATCGCAGCACCGTCAGACCTATCCTTGGGGTTATATTTTTTTAGCGCTTTATACCCCAGTATATTAAAATTAACCACAGGTGTCAATACCGTGCTCCGTTAATAAAATGATATATAGGTTTTGAACCAGGAATATGTTTCCTTACGCCCTTGCTTTCCCTAACATCCAGTAACATTCAGAGTTAGAATCCTGAACCTGTTGTTTACGATCTTGATGTTGGAGCTGGTTTAGTACTTTTTAGTCGAGGGGTTTTCTTGCCTTTTCTTTTCTTCGCGAGGTCGGCGTTGCAAATCTGATAACTTGTATCCGTGACTATGGTCACATTGTGCATGAGCACAATTACTTCCTCAGCGGCATCTAACTTCTACTTGTTTGTTTTGTTCTTAACTCCCTGAAATATCTTCATAAGGACGCCCCCGTATTTACGAGCGTACTCTGAGGAGTCTGATGAATTCTAAGTCTGTATACTTGTGTTTTTGTGATAGCTGATCACCTCTTGTTTTTATTCTTTGTCCTAAAATCTGTTGTCTTTTTGGATGTTGCCTCACTTTCTTTCTTCTTTTCCTATCTTGTTTTGTCTTTTCCTTTATTTTTCAGTTTTGTTTTCACTCCTTTTTATGTTCTCCTGCTGGTTCCATTGTTGGTTTGGCACCATTGGCATTTGCAGGACATCACGTATGGGGAGTTGTCCGTCAGCCACATTTGGGGCATCCCGTTTTTGGCTATCATTTGGTTGAGTCCCATTGCAAAAGTTCCCGGCTGTATCACGTAAATTACATGATCATAAATAATGCAAGTCATGATGTTACTAGGGTTCCTATTCCGAATTTTTAGGTAAGTTTTTCTTCAGTTCTAAATTTTTGAGTACGCCGCATCTGCTTCTTGAGCATAGGTTGGGTTAGCACATTGTTGGTTTCTCTTACATTTCTGTCTTCTTTTTTCGTCTTGATAATTTCATTATTAAGAGGGAATATCTTGGCTATGGTTCAAGAGGCCTGTTTGCAATTTGCTTATTTTTTTAACTTATTTTTTCACTCGTTCCAAAGATTTTCCGTTTTGCTACACTTGGAATAAGTTTCCTTGCCTAATATGCACTATTTGGTTACGTGTTGATCCATCTTGTAGCAACAAAAGAAAAACTTTGGGGATTGAATTTCTCTCTGTCGAGTTGTGTTGAATATTAGGAGTCTGAGTAGTTTTGCTTTTTGTGCCATTGAGGTATCCTTGAAGAAGACCTTAATTATGCGGGAGTAGTGGCAATTATCTTTTCTGTTTTGGATTTATTTTGATCATTTCTGCGACCTTGACCAACTTTTGTCGTCATCCGATTTATTCCTTTAATTTTCTTTGCAATGTTTACCTATCTATGAATCGTATCTACAAAATACTACGCTCCTGTGGGCCAGAAAATGTGGAGTATAGCGGGTTGTAGACCAATTCCAAGGACGGTTTCTATCGCTTTTACCATGATGATGGCCGCAATTTCCTCCTTTTCACCGATAGGGACATATCCTGAGGACACATCAAGCAGTCTTATGATGGCAATGTTTAATTTGCCATACATTTATTCAAAGCCTTTAACTCTTCTCGGTTTGGTGTATCCCCTGATAGCGCGTCGCAAAATGTTCATTGTGTTTTGTATAGACAACTCTTCCAGAGAGTAACCCCTCAAGAAGAAGGTATCTTTTCACACACTTGATCCACGGTTACTAATTGGCGTATTAAGCGAGATAATATATGGTATTCTTTTTCTGTTAGGGTTTTACTTAGTGCAAATTTAAGCTAGGTTAACGTCAATGTAGTGGTATACGGCTGAGTACGTATGTACGTTTGCTCCGTACATGAGTAAATCCGTTACACTTTTCACTAAGATTGCTTTATTTTAGTTTGATTCCTTAACCAGGGATGGCTCGTTTTATTATATATCTAATATCATTTGCAGCGATCGACAATCTAAGTAAACAACTCTGGCAAAAATATACTTTTAATTACATAAGAAAATGAATTATTAAAACTTGAAATATACTAATGCTCTAATAGGAGGATGTAATAAAAATTAATACTAGCAATGAGTAATCCGCGATGGTTGTAGCAAAATTCACTCTCGCACGGAATGGCAACTAATGAACATGAATAAGTTTTAGATTTTTTTAGCTTTAACTGAGGGATTCTGCAGTTGGGCAACCTTGAGGAGATGCTTCGATGCGAGTTGGACTCAAGCTTTTCTCGCGGCCGTGTGGATGGCTGAGAAAACAGCTGAATCTTTTCACTAGGTGAAAGAGACTTGTGTTGAGTCTATTCGGGAAGAATAGCTGATGCTTATCCTAGGGGAGGAAGCGGAAGTAGGCGGGCGGTGAGGTTTCTTGTCTTGTTGATGTTAGTGAGGGGATCTTGGATGAACGGAAGTTATTTCAATCCCTGTGTTATCAATTCGGGTTTCTCGATGATGACTCTTGACCAAAAGGCGACTTTTTCTTGAGTGACACTTCACATTGGTATTCCTCAATGTTTAGGGGTCTTTCTGTTTTTATTCAGAAAACTGATATAGAAAATTTTTCTGGACGAGAATGGTATGAGAGTGGATCTTGATACCACTGGTCTACTCTTCTAAGCAACCAAAGAAACAGCCTCGGGAAGAAAAATCCCGCTTGGTTCCACTGTCTTCTTGAATCCCGGTTTGTCTCCGGGACTTGTCTTCTTCTCTCGATTGCTACGCGGATCCTCTTCTGATTTCTCTAGATCGAGCAATATATAAGTCGATTATCCCCAGGGGCAGTGGAGGGAAGACGAGGGGCCACAGTCAGGCCTCTCTTCTAGGGCATAAATTTTTAACGTTGTGACAATTAGCCTCTTCTGGTTTGCACACGGAGAAAGTTAGATTTCGTCTATTTTGTAGAAATAGACAAAAACAATCGGAGGGGGACAGTGAGCCTGTTCATAAAATTTTATTCTAAAGGCGCTAAAGGCGATTACAGCCTCCTCTGTTTATATTAACAAACTACGATATCTCCTGATTGAACTTCATCTTTGTGAGCGACGCTCGAAGGGTCTTTGGAGCAGCGGAGCAAAGAGAAGATGGGGAAGTAAAGTATCAGCCCAGGTGGAGTGTAACCGTTGACGATATATAGACAAACTAGCGTCTTTTTTTCTTTGTGATATTTATACCTACACAATCAATTTGGTTGAGACTACGCTTCCGTGAACGAAGAATGCTAAATCGAACGAATACATGATGATACGTGAATCCCCTGTGGCGATCTCGGAGTGTGACAGTGAAAGGATTTGTGTTGGATAGCGCGGAAACAACCATCGCTTACTAGGACTAGCATCTCTCGATTATTTGGGTATCAGATCTACTTCTGGCCTAGAATGAGACTGGTATTACTCATTCTCTGGTACTGGGTGGACAGACAAGGTAGAGTAAGCCGTCCTACTCACTAAGGTTGCATTTATGCCACATCTCCGGTTGCCTCTGCTGTCGGGTTCGACAGTGACCTAGACTTCAAACCTGCTTTCCCCAGTGCCACCAATTATAACTCTCACATAAAACGGCATATTTGGAACGTAGAGGGACGAGTGACATTCGAGCTTATTTTCCCTACATCACTCCCTTGAGGATGATGCGGAGGGTCACATAGGCTTTCATAAATTCGACTATATGTACATAGCTTCAAATTATCTGGGCCAATTTTCTGTTGGGAAAGTGAAAAAAAATTCACCTTTCAAACGCAACATTCCCATGCCAAAACACCGCTTATCTTGGAGAAAGATTCTTCTTTTATATATCTAATACCATCCACCTTGCTTTTAGATATACAATGGAAACTAGGGGTGATAATAACATTCCCTTTTAAGATATTTTAATATGAAAATATCAAAATAGACGAGAAATCTAAGTATACAGGAGAGCCACTAATAGTAAATTAGGATTAAACTTTTTAGTTGCTCAGATTTGAAATACAAAATCTCAGCAGACAATCTTATATAGAAAAAATTTTTGTTCCTCGAAACCTTTATTTTTCAAAAAGAGTTTCCATCGCCAAATTGTATATATTGTTAAAAGTAAACTTTTGTCAAATAAAATTATATTTTACTTTCATTTACAAAATAAATATAAAGGGAACCGGTTCCCAAGAGACTTGGAGTTCGTTTAAATATTTATTTAAATGTCCTGCTTGTTCCTATAGGAAATACAACGGGACCGTAGTAAGAAATGTGAGGCAAGTTTCTCTTCTTATAAGGTCATACAAAATAGAACATGAAAGATACTTCAACCAGGAACTTACACGATAAGAGATCATATGATAACATGTGAAAGTGATTTCTCCATACAAGATTTCAAATTTGAAATTTGCATGAAATTCACAGTATCCTTCAAATCTTAGCAAAACTATACATAAGCAGCTTACATAGAAATTTATCATCGGTTTTTCTATTAATTACCTGTTGGTACCGGGTCGCCCTAGAGAATGTAACCTGGTTTAGGTACTTTTGCTTTAGTTCTCCGTTTGAATTTATTTTTAAAAGTTTTATATAATCACTAGATTAATAAGCCAAGGTGCCCAACCTAAAATATTTAACGATTATACCTCACTAATTTAAATATTTTTCAAACTTCCTACTCTTTTTCAAGCAAAGTTAATCCTCATTTATAGAAGCAATCCTCAATATATATATATATTGTCATGGTATTGTTGTTTTTTCTTTAGAGCGCCAGTCTGATGCTATTAATTATCAAAGACAACAATACTTCAATATTGGCTGAGTGGAGTTTTTAATTACCTTATTGTGGAGAAAGTGTCACAGCGTTTAATTCGTTTTAAGGAGAGAGCCCGTTAAACACGTAAAGGATCCATTCAAACACCAGAATTATCCAAAAATAAATATATATTTTGAATTTATCGAATAACTACAAAAAAGTGAATTATTTACAATCACCTAATAAGTTTAAAGGAACTAACCATACTTGAAACCCGGCCTATTTAAAAAATTATTCATTCATGTCAAAATTGAAATAGGCTCCAAGTAAACAAACCAATTAGCATTTAGATTTTTAAAGTGGCACTTTTAGGGCACTTTAAGATTAACATTAAACTTCAAATTAAATTTCACTCTTCTAACTGTAAATATGACGGGGTTCACTAACAATTGTTTCTACTTCAGCTAGTTTGAGTACCGTAATAAACTCATACTAAAGAAATATGAATAAAAATCGTCATTCTAACTTACATGAAAGAAAGGATCAGGGGTTGCCGTATGTCAAGAGATGGATTTTCTCTTTTTTCTTTGTGTTGGAGCGGCCGATTGTGGATTTTCATCGAGGTGAGAGGGGGGTAGGAAAATCCGATGTCAAATTCTTCAGGTCTACGTAAGAACGGGGAGAGAGGAGTTGTACTCTCTAGCTCAAGAAGCGCTCTTCTGGATACTCTTGAAGCCTCTTTGTATCCTAATCTTCTTCAAAGGGTTTCACACAGGATTTTGGGGGTATAAAAAGAGTTTTTGAATTTTCTGGAAAACTTAGATCCTCCTTGAGTATCATTTCATCTTCTCTCTTCCGTATTAAGATCGCAATTTGAGAGTCACTCGAGGGAGTGGGATCTTCTATTATCTTAATGCGAAATTCATGTTTGGCACTACAAATGTTGGTCAAGCCATGCTTCTTACTAAGCGCGTGCAGAATACTTCAGGCGGGGAACGATACAAAACATAACGTTCTAAGGTATTTTGAAATTTTGGAAAGGGACCGATCTTCTCAAACTGGTCATCTATAGTCTCTCCCTGACTAATCCTTTCTCTTTTCTTCATGGGCTTATTTATAGCCTGGCAACCGCTCTATCTAAGGAGGAAGAGGCAAGGCCGCAAAGAGAAGAGCGAGGGGTGAGCCCGCACAGGGGAGAGCGAGGGGTGAGAAGGGTGGTGGCACCACGGTGCTCAGGTCGGCTTGTTAATTAGAGCCACCACAAACCGTCACTATCCTTGATGTTCCTTTTGACTAGCACCGCTTTTTGTAGCAAGTTAACTACGGGCATCCGGATCTCATAGGTAATTGGATCCTTTTGTTGGTCACCTTGGCACAGCGGCTCACTCTCGACTACTTATGTGGTGGCAAGATCAAAAACAGCAGACTGTTCCCATGAATCTCCTCATGTAGCTCGATTCTCTTGCTTTCTCCGAAGAGAAGGGGGACTTTAACGTATATGTCCAGCTGTTTCTCCGGGAGACTTTATGTTGTAATTCCTTTATATTTATATTTATATATATATATATATATATATATATATATATATATATATATATATATATATATATATATATATAAATATATATATATGTGTGTATATATATATATATATATATATATATATATATACACACATATATATATATATATATATATATATATATATATATATATATATATATATATATATATATATATATATATAAATATATATTAGAAGAAATCGTATGGAAAACACTAATTTGGATGCTTTGAATGGCGGCAGCTATTTATCTCCGCTTGGGATTTCTCCTAAAAGATTAAATGTAGGCTTTCTTGAAGCAATACTTATCGATATATGTACATAAGATTGCATCTTTCTGTCTTCGGGAGACAATGGAGATTGCGCCATGGCGCAGTCTGCGTCAAGAAGATAAGGATCCTGGGTTGCTTAGTCATCAAGTTCCCCCTCTCGGCCACCCGGTATCATAAACCGAATGCAGAGTAGAAAATTTGGATCCAGCTGCCGGTGTTAGTGATCACAGCGCACTGGTTCGACTTCGGGGATACACTACTGATTTGAAAGTTTTACTCCAACAGACTTGCTAGTTGGATCAGTCGACGATCTCTTCAGCCCAGCTAGCCGTTGGTTGCTAGAGGCAGCTGCAACGCCTAGTTTGGTGGTGCAGCGTAAGCACGCCATATATATATATATATATATATATATATATATATATATTTATATATATATATATAAACAGTACGATATATCATAGATAAAACTCTGATTTCGATACTGTATGTGAGTGAAGTTAAGCAACATCCGATGTACGAAACCTTTTGTAAGATAAGTAAATTTGGGTAAATCATTAAAATTTCCCTTATGATAATTTCCAGATAGACAAAGAGGCAATCACAAAATACATACGAGGGGCGGTCAATATGTTTTGTAAATCAGGTAGGGCAAAACAGAGGATTAGGGGTTGTTTGTGAGGGTGTTAGGACAAGTTATGACAAGTCAGGACCTGCAGCCGCACGCTCTTGCCTCATCTATTTAAGAAGCAGTAGCTGATCGTTGATCGTCAGTCACAAATTTTTCAACAATGGAGAAGGTTGAGCGCTGCGCAATGATCAAACTTTTGACCAAGAAAGGCAAGAATGGAAAAGAGATCCATGAAGGCATGGTTTCAGTGTACACCGACAACGCCTCTTCCTATGCAACCATTGCTCGCTGGAATAGGGGGTTCCGCTATGGTCGTGAGTCCCTTGAAGATAACCCACGTCCAGGAGGCCCGTCAGACATGACCCACGAGGAAAATGTGGCCCGTGTGCAGAGGATGATCCTCGAAAATCGACGGCTGAATGACAAAGAAATTGAGCAAGAACTTGGAATATCCCCTAGACAGCCTAGGGGATGAATTCATTATATTTGGTCCTCTAATATTAACCGAAGTGAGGCCCTTTCAAATTTAGACAATTTGATATTTAAGTTGCGAAATAAAGGAGCAGAATCCAGACACTAAAGATTGCATCATAATATATCATATATATATATCTATATATATATATATATACACGAAAATGAAAAGCACGCATCCCTTCTCTGAGCGCCCGAAAGCTATCGGCAAGTGAAGTCGGCATGCAAGATAGCACGCATCCACACCCAAACTTAAAGATTGATAACGGAATCTGTTAGAAGTGAGAAACAGAAACAAAAGAGAAGAGGTGACTCCGAGGAAAGCAAAGAGAAAAAATCACAACGCAAAGCAAGGCCTGGAACCTCAGCCCTCTGGTTACCTAGACCAGTGGTCTACCGACTGAGTTAACGGGCAACATAAGTTCAGTCGGTAGAACACAGGATGAAAAGAATATACTCATATATAAAAGAATATACTCATATACGTATATAATGAATTACTCTCAACCTCTCGCTTTCCTATCTCTCTTTATCTCTCTCTCTCTTTTCTCTCCTCTCTCTCCTACTCCTCATTTCTTTTTCTCTCCTACCTCTCTTTTTCTGTTCTCTCTCTTCTCTCAATTCTCTTTATTTCTGTGGAGAGAGTTATGAAAAGATATTAGCTTCATTCCATCGTTTACACCCCTCTGGAATAATTGACCTTATTATTACTTTTTTATCTTAATTTAATCTATTTCCTTACCTTTGTTCTCGTGCTGGCCCTGCTCGCTATTGGCGGGAACCAACTGACGAATCAAGCAATTGTTGGATACTGGATTTTTAAAAAATTTCTAATAACTTTAACTGAAAAAAGTATTTATATATTTATAATTGTTTTCATTTTTTTTTTACAAGAAGGTATAAATGGAAAAGAGAACTATGAATTTAGCGATCCCACGAATTTGGAGGGAACCAACTGACCACTCAAGCAATTGTTTTTTTCTGCATGGTGAACCCTTCCAAGCGTCGAGCAAGCAAAAATGCGCCTGTTATCAAGTATCCAGACCTTCAGTCATCTATTACGCCAGTGCTACACATTTTTGAGCTCATCGTATCAGCAGTTTTTAGAAAGAAAAATAAGTTTAGAAGAGGATGAATTCATTGATACAGATTACAGAGGGGCAACTGAGGAGAGAAAACCATATTACCCTAACCAATAAGTTTTCAACGACCAGGTCAGAGATTTGGTCTCACAAAAACCAATGCCGAGCTTTTAACTTAGAGACTCAAGCAGTGGGCTTTATTAGATGACAGTGGGCAAATATCAGATCAGAGAAAGCGTCACTAGTCTTTTTCAAGCTTTTTAACACATCAAGATGGGCTTTGCTTTTGTCACAATGTGATTGGTTTGTTTGTGGCAATCGGAATCACATGTAACTCTTCATTGACAGCAAGTCCAGAGCCTCCAAACAGTGCTGCTTAATAACGGGAACATGTATCCATCTCTTTCCTTTGCTCACTCGGTCCACCTCAAAGAGGAAGAGAACATTGTCAAGATCTTTCTATAAGCATTGAAATATGATGAATACGGTTAGGAGGTTATCGGAAACTCCAAAATGATGGCCTTCTTGATAGGTCTCCAAGTCGGCTTTACCAAGTTTCCTTGTTATCTTTGGCTCTGGGACAGCAGGACCACTGTGGCACAATACCATCAGCTGGATTGGCCACAACGGACCGAGTATAGTATGGAGAGAAAAAACGTCAAATGGGAGCCTTTATACGACTCTCAAAAAGTACTATTTCTTCGTCTGCACTTAAAATTGGGCCTAATCAAACAATTCCTTAGAGCTCTAAATGAGTCTGCAGCTTTCAAGTTCCTTAAATATTTCTTTCCTAACCAATCTACAGCGAAGGTGGAAGCCGAGTCTTCGTCGGCCTCAAAATAAAAAAAAAAGATCAACAAATAAAATATTTTCCCGAGAAGCTCACGAGGACGAAAAAAGCTGAGTAGGATTCGTAGATAATCACAATGCCGAAAACTATGTAGAGCTTGTTGAGACCATGGTGAGGAACTAGGGCAAGTGGTTTGCAGGATGTCCCTGCAAGTACATATTCTTGACTTTCATCTTAATCAATTTAAAGAGAGCATAGGAGCCTACTCCAAAGAGCATGTCGAGCGCTTTCACCAGGATATAGTGGGCTTTGATCGCCGCTATTAAGGATCGCATTATGAAACTTTATGATGGGAGACTATATTTGGGTGCTGATTCGAGAAATTAATTTAAAGTATAAGCATAAATAACGGAAAACTACTCATTTCTAATATTTTAATTGTCTCATTTATGTAATTCTAGAATAAATACATGCAATTTTAATATCGTGTCGTTTTGTTTCCCACTTTACGCAAATAAAAGTTCAAATTCGCCACTTCCTTCCAGAGGGAATAGGTAAATTTCCTATAAATATCATTATCCTAGACACTAAAGCAAAGTTTAAAATAAATATAGTTTTCTTTCGTGTATTCTAGAAACAAGCAAATAGAAAATAACAGTAACTACTCGAAGACAAAAATTGTGTTAAACAGTGTAATCAAGAACATACATAATTATTAATAATATATAAATAAATAATAATCACACATTGTCGTGGTATACGAAGAACCGAGCGAAGGAAGGAGTTGGTACGTATGAGTTGTTTACGTACTACAAAAAAATGAAGACTACTTGACTAACGTTATACCTCTCTAAGAGTGCTATATATCTTTTATTATTATTATATAAGGTCTTGACCCCTTTAAACTTTAAGGTTCGTTGTACCAACGTAGCGATTCGAGGATAAAATACAAAAATTTGTTAACACAAACGAAAACTTTAGTTAAAACACAAAAACATAAATAAACCTGAATCACAGAAATATTACGAATTTAAATACACAAAAAGACTTCAATAATTTTATGTAAGGCTTTTAACTTAACCTACTTGACATTATAGTGATCGTTAACCCACCACTCACTTCAATATAAAAAAATGCTAACTGTCTCTACTGGAGTTTACATACCTTGGTTCTTCCTGCGAGGGGTTTGAGTCTGACCTTGAACTCAATGAGTCCAGACACCTCAAGAATCCGGTGGGTTCTTTGACGCGTGCTTCGGCCAGATGGTTGACGGCGGACGGAATAACTTAACAACCAAAGGGGACTATGGCGAATATGGCCGATGGTAGGCCACACGGGACTCGGGGGCATCTTCTTCAAGAGCGTGGACTATCACAAAGCTTTAGTATGCACCATGATAGGAGGGATCTCTCTGACGAGAGTATGTTGAACTTGGTTCTTAAACCAAGTAAACTTATAATTCGATGTGACAACCGGGTAACGGGCTCGAGGAGGAGCTTTTTCTTCTTCGTTTCGGAATTGGTCAAGCGCTAGTACTATCTCGGTGATTTTTGCTACACCAGGATAAGGGGGCTGGGTTCTCTGACGAGAATAAGTTTAACATTGATAAGTTAACTTAAAGTTTGGTTTGTTAACCAGGAAGTAGCTCGATTATGAGCTGCTTCTCAGTCCCTTCTCTTGGTAGCCTGGGTCTCTTGCCGGGAACTTGATGACTAACCGAATCTACCTCGTTTTTCCCTAGGTTTTGGTATTTATAACTCGTCACCACGCTGTGGTAGGGGTAGGAGGTGGGGGGGCTTGTGGACGGGTCGCAAGATAGTTCTTAGTCCAAAGGTTTTTCTCATGCCGTCTTACCTCTGGTCTTGATGGGCCTTCGAGCAAGAGCGAAACGCGTCTCCAATTTCGTACTTGAGGTGAAATTAAATACACACTCGTAGAGGAGATCTTGCAGTTTTAACCGTTCTGCTTTTCATTGAGACGAGGAAAGAGGTGCTGTGGTTAGGAGATTGACCCAAGGTGCCTACACGGCCAGGATACATTGTGGTCAACGTCCCGTGTCTCAACTGAGAGAGAAGGGAGTTGGTCGATTTCCCTACACACATATACCTGCATAACTTATATCATATCCCGAAATTATTAAAAAATAAGATCGCATAAATACCCTATAATATGAAAACAATTATTAAGAATATTTATAATATGATTATAATTAGAAATAATAATAATAATACAATAATATATAAAGATGCATTAAAATACGATCCAATTAATATTTTCATAAAATAGCACTTAGCCAATTTCATTTATTCGGTGATTATTTGAAAATTTGTGAAAACTCCAGATCTTAATTTAGTCTGTTCATCAGTCAATAGCAATGTGTGAGTATACCAAGTGCACTATTTTGTAATTCTCACATACTCTTTCATTGGATTGGCCATATCGAACCACAGCAACCGTATATTTAATTTTATTTGAGCTGTTATTACTAGACCTTTGTTAAACAACCTTTATTTGGTTGGCGCCAACTTGGCTGCTAAGATACATTATCATCGTCATTATCTGACTCGATCTAAAAAATTATGAAAAGAACTCAATTTCTAAAAAAAATAATTAAACATTAATCCTTAAACATTACATTTAAATTGTAAATTAATGCAATCCTTATTTAATGTCAGGGTTGAATTTGGTGTTTACTAATTAATGATTTTATATGATATGCAATCTTGCTTAAAACCAATCTGTTTCTCCCATTTTGCCCAAGGATTTCGTTGTTAATAATGAATTTAAGTAACATCATTAAAACCATACTCCAGTTATGATGTTGAATTCATAAGAAAAACAATTATGTTAGCTTCCAATAAATTCCGATATTTTTGTCGTGAAAAGTTCTGTATAACTTTTCATAGGGAAGCTTAAATTCATTTGGTAAAATAATCCAATTCTTTTTCATAATGGACTCAATATCCGAAGAGCTAAAATCAATAAATGGTTGATTCTAATCTAATCTGGCATCGCCAATTCGATGAGGTCCTGAAACCTATCTTTCATTGCCTAATGTACTTTTTTAATCTTATAATAAAAATAAAAATGATAGTCATCATCTAGTGAGGCACTTTTACAAATATAAGATTGTGCCATTTCCTTTCAAATGCAAATTTGTCTTATTAAATTAAAAAAAAATAGATTAATCAGATTTACATTTCATATTTGCTTGCTTTGAGTTAGTCAATTAGCTGATACTTTTATTTTCCGAATAGAAATATAACAGGGTCAAAAACGAATAGAAAAGTTTACACAATTTTTTGGACAAGAATCTTACTTTAATGTATACCAGCGGGCTTTCTAAAGCATCATTATTGCTGAAGGACTGTTCTAGAAATTGTTGAGAATTGAAAATATTGGCGTTGATTTTAACAGTAATCAAATAATAAGTGACTTACACTTTCGTTTACTCAACAATGACGGTAGATGTCATGCACTTTTAACTATCTCTTCTGACCTGCAGGGGGACCTTGATTTTAGTTGTCAAGCTTATATAGGCACTTTGAAATTTATTGATTGCAGCTTTTGATAAGGTAATTCATTTAGCCTTCATTTATTACTTTAGGCAGCCTTTTTTTAATATTCTACCAGAATTCTTAACTAGTGGAACTCAAGGAGTAATGGTTGATTGACACTTGGGTAGAGTCTTTGTAGCATTGCTTTTAGATTAATTATATAAGTGATATTTGGCTCGTCATAGAGAATAAGCTTGTTGTAAATGCTGATGATTGCAAATTGGTTATACCATATTGTTGAGGTTTAGTGAGTGGGTAATCCCAGTCCCACTTCCTGGACATATATTTGATTACCGCACCGAGAGAAGCGGAGGTGAAGTGTAGCCAATTCACCTACCTTAGCCAGTTCCGGTGAATAAGCATAACCCCGGTGCGTACCTTTTGATCAAAACTAAGATCATCATCTCCGGAGTGTGTCCCCACTCAGTAAAAGCCAATCATGGATGGATCGGTGTAATATTAAGATTTAAACCGAGTGGATTGCTTAATAATTGCCATAGGATCGTACAAAATGGTTAAACACACAGATATAAAAATAATCTTTAATGTACATGAATTTGAAATAAGCAAAAGCGTATATAAGATATAAAAGAATTAATCTTGCACTGAATAAATAAGTCTACAATAATGTCGTGGGGATTAATTGAAAACTACTCACTAGGATGCTTGCGTCTTAATGGCACCTGATAGAACGAATGGAATATTATTATTGAGATAAACGCTGAAATAAGGAGTTTTAATACTTGATGTTATGGGCTCGGAATGGAAAGTCTAGTTCACAAACAAACTGGTAAAGTTAGGGTAGGGGATAATTCAATTAACAATATCTTTGACTTCGTAAGTATTTTTTTAAAGTGACGGTGAAGATCTTCTTCTGGTGACGATGATCGCAACTAGTCAGGCCGTCCGAGGTTACCAAATGAGAAGTGAATCCTAGACCAGGGATATACTGATCCTATGCCGGATCACGAAGGTGAGCCAAACTGTGGCTCAAATCGGACTTCTTCTTCCTCGAAGTGATTGTCCGATTATTCGGCTCATGGAGTAGGGCTCCAAAACCGATTACCTAGCTACGTCTAGGGTAATCCGCAGAGGGAGGGCCTGTGTAACCTCTGAATCTGAAGCAGGGGGGTCCTGCGAGAAGTTTGGCACCTACAAGTAACGTGACGGCTATAACCAATTCCCCGAGAAGTTCCTCTCTTGCAACAAGCGAACTGTTTCTTATGTGGATCGAGCTCCACCTCACAACGTAGGTCTAAGGTATTCTCCTGACTCCAGTGAGAAGCTTTCCTTTTATTTCCCTCGCGAGAAGAAATTGAGAGAGAGCACCGAATTCTCATAAAATCCGTATGGCCGCGCGAAAGACCTTTTTCATCTGTAGACAGACAGTATAAGTCTTTCAGACCTTCGAACCACCTCGCAGCTTACGATGATGCGAAAAGGGGCGATAGAAAATTTGAGGCTGGTGCATTTGGAAATACGAGAGGGACACGTAACTTGGGTCGGAGTATTTCTGTTTACACTTATGTACGCAGGATTTAGGCTTAACATCCCTATCCGTTTTGAAATACATTATTCTGACGTGTAACTAGGAATAATGTATACTTTTAACATTCGCTACACAAACAACACAGAAAAAAACAAATCAAAACGGAAGTTCATCAGATACAGGAACATAATAAACTAATCATGATGGAAAAAGGAACACACAGGATACTGGTCATATACAGGAAACTCCTGAATAATTAAGAGCTGATGCCTAAGTACAAAAGAAATAAATGATTATAATCGATACATTAATCCGAGTAGTATGATATAAAACCCACAAACAAAAAAAGTAAAGAAGAGAAAATCAAAAATTAATCACGGCAGTTATAGAGCGTGTCAAATTACCAACTTTACAAATATGAAATATGAATTACTTAGTGGGTGGACACTTAACCTTTATCCAAAACTTACATAGCTATTATACCGACAATTTACAAAGACTCACTGGGTTCGTCTACCGGGTTCCTAGACAAAACAATCCGGGAGTACATTAAGCGATCTCTTTAGATATCGGATATCCTATTGATATTCGGATAATAACAGGGCCCAACACATAAGTCTCCTATTTTGACTCTTACAACTTTTTAAATAAGCTAGGGGTTTGTGATCCATTTCTATGGAGAACGGTCTACGTTTTAAATATACGTAAAACCTTTGTACTCCAAACACCATTGCTAAGGCTTCTAGCTCCACAGTGGCATACTTCTTTTCCCAATCGGAAGTTTTCCGACTTGTAAAAGCCACCGGGAATGGCACTTCTGCCTCGTATTGTAACAAGGCACATCCAAGTTCAAGGTGAACGCCGAATTTCACCTCGGGATTAGATAAGTGCAGGATAGGGGCAGTCACTGGTTTCCGTTTTAGTCTGCCGAAGCTGGCAATATCCCTTGGGTTCCACTTAATAGGGTCTGGAGATTTCTTTTTTTACAGGTTATTTAAGGGGGAGGTTACAGACGCGAAATGGGTGACAAAACGCCGATAGAAGGAAGCTGCTTCTAAAAGGAGTTGGTCTTGTTTCTTCGAGACTCGAGGAAGCCTATCGGTTATTGGTTTTATCTCATCCTTCTGTGGGGATATGCGGTTCTCGCCAATTTTGAACTCTAAAGGGGCAATTGTGTTATAATGAAAATAGCACTTAAAGGGCTTACTTGTTAAGCCGTGAGACCTCAGTGGGTCTAAGAGTGGGCGAAGGCTCGCGGGGGGTTCTTCACCTGTACGTACAGCTACGTATACGTTGTCTAAATACTCGAAGATTGTGAAGTTTTCTAGCCCTTCTACATCTTTTCGCATAGGGCTGTAGTATTCTCTTAAGAGCGAGACCATTTGGCCGATCTAAACGGGCCCGAGTTCGGGGCTCACGTCTAATTCGGAGGAGTGTTCCTCCTGGGGGAGTGGGGTAGAAGGAAGAGCGGGAAAGCTGGAAGTCCCCGTCTATCTGTCTTCTTTTTTCCTCTTCTTCTATTTTTATGTTTCTTCTTCATATTTTTCTATCTTTATTCTCCTTTCTCTCGTCTTCTTGTTTAATTTTTATTCTTCTTTCTTCATCTTTATTTTCTATATTTATTCTTCTTTCTTCATATTCTACTGCTATCTTTATTCTTCTTTGTTCTTCGGCTTTTTTTATCTTCATTATGCTTTCTTAGGCTTCTAACTGTCTTCATTCCTCATCTTCTTTTTTATCTCTATTCTTCTTTCTCCATCTTCATTTTCTATCTTTCTTCATCTTATATTTCTATCTTTATTCTTTTTTCTTCTGCTTCTCTTTTCAACTGTATTATTCTCTACTTTGATTTACTTCCCTTCGGTATTCTTCTTTCTTCTGCTTCTATCTCCCACTGTATTCTTGTTTCATCTACTATTCTTTAATTCTGTATTCTTGTTTCCTCTATTCTTCTGTTTTGCTCTTCACCGTATTAGTCTTTCTTCTTCCTTCCGTATTTGCTCTTCTCTCTGTGCTTTTCTTGCTTCTCTTTCTAGTTCAAATTGTTTTTCTTTCTGTTCGATCCTTTGTTCTCTCAGAACGTATTCGTCGAGTTCGCGACCTTAGGGTCCAAATATTTCTCCTTGCTTGAGGAATATTTCGAGCGATGTGGACGCCATCTTATCGATCCAAAGATTAGAGCAGGCACTGAGAGAATTCCTTTGGTGTAACGTGTTTATAGAAAAATTGGTTTTTATAGTGGCCTACCAAAACGTGGTAGACAAGAGAAACAATTAAAAAAACAAAGCCAAAACCAAACAAAATTAGATAATCACCCTGACCTCATTAAATTTTGGAGGCTAAAACAAGAATTTCTCTTAATGTTTGAGTATTTGAAATAATTTGGACGTTGGCAATGTTTGATTAAAATTTTGAGATGTTGCTTTTACTGATAACCTCACACACATGATATCACTTTTATAGGTCGAGAGGTCTTATGATAATCACACACACCTGACACCAATTATATAGGTCGAGATGTTTTATGATAACCCCACAGACCTGACACCACTTTCATATGTCGAGGTTTAGTGAGTGGGTAATCCCAGTCCCACTTCCTGGACATAAATTTTATTACCGCACCGAGGTGAAGTGAAGGTGAAGTGTATCTAATACATCTACCTTAACTACTTCCGGTGAATAAGAATAACCCCGGTACGTACCTTTTGATCAAAACTAAAATGATGATTCCCAGAGTGTATCCCCACTCATTAAAGACAACCATGGGTGGATCGGTGTAATATTGAGATTTGAGCCGAGTGGATTGCTTATTAATTTCCAGGGGATCATCCAAAATAGTTAAAAACGAAGATACAAAAATAATATTTAATGTACAGGAATTTGTAATAAGCACCAGCCTATATAAATAAAAATATAATTAATCTTGGACTGAATAAATAAGTCTACAAAAATGTCATTGGGATTACTTGAAAATTACTCACTAGGATGCTTGCGTATTAATGGCACCTGACAGAACGAATGGAATATTATTATTGTGGTAAACACTGAATTATGCACTTTTAATCGTCGAGGTTATGGGCTCGGTAAAGGGAAGTCTAGTTCACAAACAAACTGGTGAAGTTAGGGTAGGGGATAATTCAATTAACGATACCTTTGACTTTGAAAATATTTTTTTAAAAGTGACCGTGAAATCTTCTCCTGGTGACGGTGATCGCATCTAGTCAGGGCGTTCGAGGTTACCGAATGAGAAGATAATCCTAGATGAGGGATATAATGATCCTATGCTGGATCATGAATGGGAGCCAAAGTGTCTCAAATCTGTCTTCTTCTTCCTCGAAGTGATTGTCCGATTATTCGGCTACTGGAGTAGGGCTCCAAAACCGATTACCAAGCTACGTCAATGGTAATCCACAGAGGAAGGTGCTGTGTAACCTCTGAATCTAAAGGAGGGGGGGCCGCAAGAAGTTTGGCACCTACAAGTACCGTGACGTGGACACACTTATTCCCCGAGAAGTTCCTTTCTTGCAACGGGCGAATGTTTCTTATGTGGAATGAGCTTCCCCTTAAAACGTAGGTCCAAAGTATTCTGCCTGACTCCAGTAATAAGTTACCTTTTATTTCCCTCACGAGAAGAAATCGAGAGAGAGCACCGAATTCTCAAAATCCGTATGGCCGCGCGAAAGACCTTTTTTATCTGTGGGCAGTCAGTATAAGTCTTTCACACCTTCGAGACTCCTCGAAGTTTACGATGGTGCGAAAATAGGCGATAGAGAATTCGAGGCTGGTGCATTTAGAAATACGGGAGGAACACATAGCTCATGTCGGAGTATTTCTGCGTACACTTATGTACGCGGTATTTAGACTTCAACTTATATCCAAATTTGAGTTTTCTCTTGCTAAGCCACAGAAAAGCTACCTAACTGATGAAGTGATTAGTGAAAAAATTAGATGTAAAGTTACTACCACCACAGATTCAAATCAAGATCATTGATAGATGTAGGGCCATCGACCATCTCCCCTCTCTCCCAGTTGAGACACGGAACGTTGACCGCAAAATCACCCGGGCCAGGCACCTTGGGTCAATCTCGTAACCACATCCCCTCGCTTCTCATCCCTATGCATAGCCGAACGGTTTAAAATGCAAGATCTTCCCTCTGCGTGTATATTCAATTTCATTTCATGTACGAAATAGGAGACGCGTTACTCTCAACTTGAGGGCCAGCTGGATCGGATCTAAGACTTGCTAAGAAAAAACCGTTGAAGTAAAGACCCTCCTGCAGCCCGTCTACAATCCTTCCCTTCTACCCCTACCCCAGTGTGGTAACGAGGTATAAATACCAAACACTTGGGAAAAATGAGATAGAATCCTTCAGTTAACCATGCTATGAAGTCCCCGGAAAGAGAGGCCGGGCTACCAAGGGGACTAAGAAGCAGCTCATCCTCGCCTAGTCCCTGCTTATCAAACCCAACGTTAAGTTATCTTGCTCAAGTTAACCTTACTCTCGCCAGAGAGCCTCCTCCTATCCTGGTGCATCCTAAATCCCAGAGAGAGTCCTTACTCTTGAACAAGACCCCCCTCGAGCTCGTTACCTGGTGGTCACACCAAACTCTAAGTTAACTTGGTTGAGGAACCAAGTTCAACCTATTCTCGTTAGAAAACCCCCCACCCCCACACTATCCTGGCGTAACACAAAGCACCGTGATATTCCTCGACCTTGAGGACTTCTGAAACGAAGAATAAAAAGCCCCCCTTTGAGCTCGTTACCCGGTGGCAACACCGAACTCTAAGTTAACTTGGTTTAAATACAAGTTCAACTTACTCTCCTCAAAGAGTAAGTTGCATCCTAAAGCACTTTGATATTTCTCCCACTTGAAGAAGCTTCCCACCTGAATACCGTGTGGCCCCCCATCTACTACACTGGCCCAAAGTCTCCTGTGACTGTCAAGGTATCCTTTCCACCGCCAACAATCTGGTCGAGGCACCCGTCAAAGAGCCCACCGTATTCCTGAGGTGTCTAGGCTCATTGAGTTCAAGGTCAGACTCAAAACTGCCGCCAGAGCAACCAAGGTATTTAAACTCTAGTAGAGAATATTAGCCTATTTCTTTCAAATGAAGTTAGTAGCGAGTTAACCAACATTATAAGGTCAAGTTAAAAAGCATTAATAAAAACTTATTGAAGTCCTTATTTTGTATTAAAAATCGTAGTATTTCTGTCGTTCATGTTTGTTTTTGTAGTTAATTTTTAAATTTAAAATATGTTTATTTTGGGATAATTCCTTGGCGCTTCACTAAATCATTACGTGTTTGAAACGGCTCTTCCTTAAAACAACCAAAATAGCATTCTTCGACAATAGCATAACTCAACAGTAGGTTTACTACAACTTATGAAAAGCATCACATTTATTTATCTATACATGTAACTCTTGGTGTAACATTTGAGAGGAAATTTAAATTAGATAAATATTCGGAACTTTAATATGGGAATAGAAAAACTCTCGTTATTTTTTCGAAAGTCTCTTAAACTGTTTGGTCATGAAACGATTATGGAAAACTTGTTAAATTCTTTTATAGATTATTTTGCGCAAGTGTGGATTTCTCAGACCATTTCACAACTAAAGCTCATAGGTATAACTAAAAATGGATTTATATTATTGACGGCAGATTAATTTCCACTGTTTGTTGTATAAGTTATGTGAAGTACTTGCTCACGTTGTTCATGCACTAAGTAGACAAGCAACTACTAATTGTGTAACTTTCAAAAATAATCGATAACACAATTACTACTCGGGCATTTTTATACATGCCACATGAAATCCTACTATACCTAGTTTTGTTGTTGACTCGGTTGATCATCAAAGATTAAAACTTAATTCTGCCCTATTAATAATAAGTATAAGATAACTAAAACCCATTAGTGTCGAAAGTGTATTTTTTTTATTGATCATGTTGAGATTTTATACACGACGTGAGAAAACAATAACTATATACCATGGAAGTTTTATTGAGATACATCAAGTAGTTTTTGAGATATAGTATGGGTATTTAAATACCCCTTCGGCCATAACGACAAGGAGTTTGATTTTTACTGAGAATTACAAGAACAAAACAAATATTAGATTTAACTACTTGGAGACATAATGTAATCTCTAAAGCATTTAGAATGTAGACCAACGTTACATTTTTCACAAAGAAATTTGCTTTTTACCTCACAAAGTTTGCATCTTCTGACATTTTCTGAATAAACAATCTAGTGATCGTTTCCATCCTATCTTCCGGTATTCTGAAGATTTTGAGAAAGGTTTCTCCCTTGTAGACTTGGTGTTCCCGAGGTTTTTTGATATGTTATGCAGAGATTGTCAATAAAGTTAAGCAAATAATTTTATTTTCCCTTGTTGTTCCATTAGACAGTGAACATTGATGACAGTGGCAGGTAACATGTAGGAAAAGATGAGCCACCACCACTTTCTTTGGCATATTCTTACCCTGTATGTCCCAATCTTTTTATCCATTACGTCAACTTAGCCTATGTGTTTGTTATACCTCTTGTAGTTTACAGGTTGTTCAACGTCAACATACTTTTTTGCATCTCTTTTATATTGCTTTGTTTTCTCCATGTCATTTGGACCAAAATTTGTTGCAAGAATTACGCCATTACTGTCTTTCCATTTTTGGATCAGAAAACCATCACTGGTTGCAAAATCATTTGTTCCACGAGGATTTTTATTCATTTCATTCTTTGTCATCAAAGGACAATTCTGATTTTGATTCTCTCGGCAGGTTCCCATACAACAGACATTCTTCTCTGTCAAATACTGTATAAGAGGGACACTTGTAAATAAATTATCGAAATATAGTTTGAAACCATGAATACCTGATACTGAGACACAGTCGATCAGTTCTGCCACAACATTTCCTCCAAGACCAAGGGGTTTTGAGTTTACTTTATTGATCGATTTCCCTGTATAGAAATCGAAAGCATGCAGATATCCTTTTTGCGAGCAAAGCACCCACATTTTGAACCCAAATCGAATTGGTTTTCCTCTACTAAGTTGCTTGCAATCATGCCTGCCAAAGTACGGGATCATGCTCTCATCGACTGACATGTATTCTTTGAGTTCATTGGAGAACAGAAATTTCTGCCGAAGGTGTTCAAATAGTGGTTTAAGTTTTGCTTTGGAATTATTTTTTTCTATTTTAGTGTTATCAGTCAAATGGATATTGTGTAAATGGCCAAAAGCCTATCTCTCCTGATGCTCTGAGAAAGAATCTTTGGGACATGATCACCACCTGACCAATATCGCTTTTTGTTTGATTGAGGTGAAGTACTAGATAAAAGAAGCCCACCTAAAAACACTAAAAATTCATCTCTCCCTAAATTTAGCATTCTATTTTTTTGTTGTGCGGATCGGTTAGATTGTTTAACAATCAAGTCAAGAAGTTGGCCATCAAAAAATAACTCAAAAAAATCTCGAGGTTCATTACATTGTGCAAGAACATTGCTCTTATTTACATCAAGTAGTCGAGACCACTGATTGTTTACCCTAAAATGTGTCTCTTCTTTACTCCATAAACACTTTTTTATTTCGATTTACCTTCACATTTTTTAGACAATTTGTTTTCATCTTCCTTGAAAATGACTTTCTCCGGTTTGTTTGTTGCAAAACACGGAGCATTCAATAGGCCTTTTTTAAGTGCTGCAATTCTCCTTCACCTTCATCATCTGATTTATCGCTATCTTCATCTGTTATGGCATCTTCGTCCGGAAAGCCCATGTTTAAAAGAACTTCTTCTTCTTGATCCAGTATTTCTAAAAGCGAAGTAGCATCATTTACCGTCAATCTAAAAACACATAAGTGGTCTATATAAGTTACAAGAAAATATTTAATCACTATATTCTTTTTAGATAAAAATATTCAAAAAAGCACAGAAATATTATTATAACTAAAAATGTTATACCTCAAATGAAAAGAAGAAAATATGGTTCCAACATAGAAAATATAAGGTTATTAGTAACTTGGCCGTAATGCCGAAGGGGTAATAGAATACCCAACATAATAAAATGTATAATATTTATTCTCTATATTTTATAATTTCACTTGATAACACAGTTTGCTATTAGCTTAAGCATTAACGAGTTCATTCACTTCAAAAACACAGATATTAATAAATATAAATGTGAAAGAAAATAAAAAATATCTTACCGTTCATTTTTAGCAATCCGACGCGCAACCATGATGACAACAAAATGTCTTCTAATTCAGTGCTGCCAACCTATCTTACTCAGTTTACCTTTGTGTAATCGCAATTAAACCTTAACAGAACATTATAACATACATGCATTTTATGTTGTATATATAAAATATGAATTCTACCTATTTTCTCGGAGTGTTAATGCTACAAACTTTGAATGAAATATTTTGGCCATTAGTGAGGGCACGAATTTCCAAGTCGTTACCTAATCCAAGGTAATAATTGCAGCTGCCCTTTCTTTACAACTAAAACACTCTACAAGGGCATATAACTTATATTCTATGTTCACAGCTCTTCATTTATAATTTGAATTCTTAAAAACTTTCTTGGTCTCAAATGCTTACACGAATCACTTTCCCGAACAGAATTAGATAATTGATTAACAAAAAATATCCTTTCCTTTCTCCATTGCAAGCAGTTAATAAAGCAAAGATCTTCTTTTCCTCTTGTACTCTAGTTCTTAATCCGAAAGTCTTAAAAATGAATTGTTAAAACTGTTGAAATCAGTCTGTGGATTATTCTATATTCGACTGCGTGGTGATCAGATGGCCGAGAATGGTTCAAAAGGGGGCCTGGATAGGGCTTATTTATCTTCAATATACTTAAGAAGTGGAATGGAGCCCAAGGATAAATAATATTGCAAAGATTAATAAAATAGAATTTTATAAATTAATCTAATAAAACACACGGAAAATATTTACATGACCGGGGATTAAAATTGGAGATATACAGGAAACGTAAAAGGTCAGGGGAATATTTGACTAAGCGGAAGATTAGATTTGAAGGGATTTAAAACGACAAAGCAAACAAGAAGGGAAATGGTTGGCTAAAATCAGTTTGAAGCACAGAGTTGCGTTGACACAAGGTTAGATAGTTAAATGTAATGCGTAGCTTACGTAAGTATAATGTTGTCGTAGCAGAAGAAGGCGATGAGAAGGAATTTTCGGTCCAACCGGCGATTTCTTTTCCGGGAGAAGGGTCTTCTTCGGGGGGGGGAAGTGTGCTTAACGAGGGGGAAGGACTGACTTCGAGGAGTGAGAGCGAAGTGGGGCTCGAAAGTACGAGCGATCTTTGAGACAATGGAGGTTATTGGTGTAACCAAGCGTTCTCTTGAAGAACGTTAAAAAGGGGGGAATTAAATTAACACTGCTGTGATTTCTTAAGAACGAAGACCGTTTCTTGTCCAACGGGCTCAAAGAACAATGACTGTTCTAAAATTGTTCTCTTTAGGAACAACAGGGGGGGTGAAAACAGTTTCTTGTCGAACGGGCTTGAAGAGCAATGGCTCTTCTAAATTTGTTCTCTTTCTGAACAACAGGGGGAGGGGGGCTGTTGACTTGGCGTCTCGAGGGGCACGAACCTTGGCACTCAAGGGATATTGTCCTCTTCTGGACAATAAGTGGTTTCTAGGGATGGAGTTCCTAGGTGCAAAAGGGAGACCGGATTGGCGTGATGCCTCGCGAAGATAATCGGGATCTGGTTCAAACGCGAAATGCTATCGCATAAATAGCTAGAGCCCGCCCTCGGCTTAGGGAACAATGGGGGGGGGGGAAACTTCGATGGAATGTCCCGGTGGCGCCTGAGAAAATATCATATCTTCTTATAAGCCTAATTCAATCTGGCGAGATCGAGGCATGGAGGCAAACGGGGGATTGAACCTCCTTGATTAAACTTGGGAATGGTGGGCGATAAGGCGCCTTCTACCCTTTGTCGCAGGATACACGTGAGAAGCATGCGTTTCGACATGTGATAGGGGCTGAAGCATGGCAGCCTCAAACCGTTCTATCACACAATCTATCCGCAATCATTGCCCTGTATTTTTCTCATTAATGACTTAAGAGGGGATGCCTTTTATGTTTAAAGATCAAGCACCCGCCATTATGAGATCTAAAATTATATAAGGTTTTAGTTATCCGTGGAGTAACACTGTACCATATGTGGGGCCAACTAATTTCCCGCTATACTACCGTTTTATGAAGTTTATGGGTAGATCTCAAAGCATCTCTCGCAATTTGATTCTAGTATCACACTCGAGAAGTTCAGGATAATTGATGCGGTAAGCAACATCTTGGACCTTCAAATGCTAGAGTCGCTTACAGAAAGATAACGTCAGCCTATTTTCAATAATACCTTCTTATCTGTTAGGTCAAATATAGTCACAAAATAGCATGCATGTTAATTTTTTATGAAAGTTCACATAATTGCAATTTTTTTCCTATTGCATACCGTGTTTCTTTCTGGTTCCCTCCCCACACATTCTTATTGTATTAAATCCCTTTAAAATATTATCTTCCTGGTTCATAGTGATGGAATTTGTTTTAATTCTGAAACGTATGAAATCAATCTTACAAAGCGTCTTTGGTTCTCTCCTGGTTATTCTCTCTCTCTTTCTATCTCTCTCTCTCTCTCTCTCTCTCTCTCTCTCTCTCTCTACATATATATATATATATATATATATATATATATATATATATGAACGATACCAGTAAGCTTCATTCATGGTAACGAAAAAGCCTCTCAAACGAGAGTTATATAATTTAGACTGATTAATAAAAGTGTATTTTTTTATAATTATTTATAAATATAACCTTCACACCTTTGGTCTATGTATATCAATAATTACATATCTATATGTTTCTCTGACAAGTGACTTGCGAAGGAAAGGAATACATTCTCCCTGAATGATTATGAGACTGCAAAGTTATACACCCCTAATTCTGGAATAAAAATTAACGAAACTATCTCAATTCTTGCTGCAAGAGCTTAGCGACGTCGAGAAAACTCCGCATTGCAGAGATGAAGGCTGAGAACCTACCTCCAAATTCTGAAAAAAGCAATGGTTTTTTAATTTTTGCGCGAAACCAGCAAGTTCAAATTAAACTTGTGCGCATTGGGATGCATTTGACAACCATTAAGGCGTGAAGATCTAAGTAATGTGTGATTTATTTCTCTAAAATTAGAAAAATAATCTAATGTTTTAATAGTTTAGTTAACAAAAAAATAAACTACATCGATAATTATACAAAATAAAAGAGAAGTGAGATATTATTAGTTTCTAGCAATGAACATAAGACAAAATGCTTAATTTCTTGGAAATATAATTACCTCTTAAATTAAAACGCGATGAACATTGGTGTTCATCATAAGTAATTTTTTGCTATTCCTCGGAGTATTTTCTTCTCGAGATAACGAATGGTTAGTAAAACTGATTCATGATGATGGCAGCGGATGAACGATGGGAAAATTAAAATGGTGAAATACGATGGGTGAACGTTTGAGAAAGGAGAATAGAGTTTAGCGACGAAGCCTTGATATAATAGCAGTAGTCAGATGCCAGATGTGGTAATGAATGAGCAATTCGTCGTGAGCAGGATATCTTGTGATAAATGAAATTGTATCTAAATGTAGTTAGCGATTCAGAGAGAATAATCGGTTTGAAAGCTTTACCACGCGGTAAGATTTGAGTGATTTAATTTCATCACTATCCAGAAATAGTTTCAAGTTTAGGTGACCAAAGTGAATACAAATTGTGCCCAATCATAGAGGCTACCCATAAAGGAGTTGATTCGAGAGGTCCCTAAAAAGGAAATACTTGTAAGTAGTGCACATTATGAGATCACAATATTCTTTCCTAATTTCCTCGTATTATCTTTCTGATATTATATGAATATTAAGTGCATCATCTTGTCACTTAGGGATCAGATTTAGTAGTTTGATTTTTTCTCTATTTTCGCTAAAAAATTTATTGTAATTTTTAACTTCTAGTTTATAGGTTAGCAAAGAAGCAAACTCAGGTTTTAACTTCCGAATTTATTCTAGACAACTTTTTATATATTTTCCTTTTTAGATCCATAGACTCAAAGGGAATTTTCCCTTATTTTTCCTATTATCGACTGCGATCCTCTCTTTTTTCTAACTTGATAATTCGTTCATTTTTCTGCATCGTTTAAAGATCTTTTCCTGTGAGAATAAGAAAGATTAGGTTATCACGAAATTAATGTTGCTTTTAAAAGAGCTACAATTAGTCATTTTAGAGTTCTGTTAATTTATTCCAAATTGGCAGAAGCTGTTTGAAGATACATAACTTAGGTATTACCATTGGTCTGTGATGTTTGGCACGAACAAGCCCAACGTCGCATAATAAAATATAGAATTATATGAGTTGTTTCTATTGTCCTTACTTCTCTAATGCCACGAGTTTTTAAACTATAATTTGATTTTGTGTACCATATTAACTATCGAATGACAACGGTTACAATGAGTTAATATTTCTTGAACTCTAACTTAAAGAAAATGTTCACAAGTAGTGATGTTTAATTAAACCTCCTGAACATTTTATGTCCTTCAATCGTTAATCAAAATAGTTCTCTAACTCCTTAATTACAATGGAGGCACACAAGAGAATGGTGGTTTGCTCAAATGAAAAAAGATAATACAATTAGTAGGCAAGCTCTTGTTCATCTCATCTTATAGTCCTATCATACCTTATAAGGAATAGCAGTGCTTTTAGGTCATTAGAAAATCTAGTGAATGACAAAGTTTACTGCAAAATGAAGGCGGTAGAAAAGGATATAATGTGATATATATTTTAGAGAAAGGTAGGAGAGCTTTGACAACACTAGAAAAACTCCAAATTAAGCGTTTTTAACATGTATTTACACATGATTTTTATTTCATTTTAATAATAGCGAAATTAATTTCTTAACAACAGAATAAATGACCGTCAGGTTTTCCTTGTGAGTGTACGTCTAATCACCCGTTTCCTCGACCAATTCATTCTACTGTCATGTTTTCCTGTTTTTTTGGGGGGGGGGAGTATACATATAATCACCCCCGTTTGCTCAATCAATACATTTTTCTGTCATGTTGACATGTTTTTTCTTGTAAGCATACACATAATCACCGGTTTGATCTAGAAACTCATTCTATTGTCTTATTGTCCTGTTTTTTCTTGCAACTATACACATAACCAACAGTTTGCTCACCCAAGTCATTCTACTCTTTTTTGTCAGGTTTTTTCTTGCAAGCGTGCAAATAACCACCTCTTTTGCTCGCCCACCCCATACTACACACAGTATTAAGAAAAAATACCAATCTTCACCAGTAGTTAAAGTTTCTTTCATTTAAGCAAATTACTTTTCATGTGCTATTTTGTCTTCAACTTCCCCATTTTTTCTCATTGAGCCGGTCGATGCTGTTGATATTCACATTTGCAAATATATCGCATTCGTGTTGTCAGCCATATCGTCCATTTTCCTTCGGAAATTTTGGGGTATGAAAAAGTTTTATCCTTCTAAAATTTGTATTCTGAATTCACTGATGTAAATACATTAAAGAGAAGAGAAAGATGAGTTGAGGGAATGAATTAGTTTTGGGGAATCGTGGTTGGTTATTCTTTAAATGATAAACAAAATATCGTCTCTTTCATTTTCAAGAAATCGTAGGTACATGAAAAATCGTTATCCGATATCATTTTGATACAAAAAATGAGCGTCTACCATTCCACAATCGTTCCTAACCCGGTTTTTCCTATTCCATTAAACACTCTCAACCAACAAAAATATAATGCTAAATTGAAAAATATCTTATATACAGCTTTTCTGGTTCAAATTAGGCCTTTTTTCTTTTTATAGATAAACAAAACGATCAAATTTGTAATTCCCTTTTCATATCCACTCTGATTAAAAAGAACCGTTTTTATTTAGCCACAATACTGATAAAATTATTGCCTACATTCTTTCTCTAAATCCTAATTTGAAGGCTTTGTGTTATTTTTATTGCTCTCATCGTATTTTAATTTTCTTTTATTTTCATTATTCGAATTTCCTTATTAACTACACTAAGGGAAAGATTAAAAAAATTGTATACAAAACAAAGAAACAGTCTGTGCATTTGTTTTATTGTTTTGATTTAAAACTGAACTCGTCGCCAGGAAAATAAAAAAACGTTTACGAAACGGAACTCCAGCTAAAATATATCATATCATACACACTTCAAAATTTCGAGAGGAAATCTTCTTGCTAAGCTCAGTTGATTAACAAGGAGTGAAGGGGATGGATGTGTTATATTTCTCTGTTGCGCACGAATACTGTGTTGTTTCACAGCTTTGAAACGAACGAAATGAGTAGTGGCAAAACCTAGCAAAATTACGGACCACGCTTACCCTTTGGCCCTATAAGTTAATTTTAAAGAAAATCGGGTAAATCTATATTCTGCTTAAAATTAAGATAAAACGACTTAAATGTGTACCAATGTATTAGCTACATCAATAATTTGAGAGATAATGACAATTCAGTCCATGCGTATTGCAGAGTATTTATACTAACAGCCAAAAGTGGCCCCGATTATCTTATGGGTATTTTTCCTCTTTATTCGTGTTGTTTTAACACGTTCTCAGTACATAAGATCTCCAGACCAAGGAGACATGCAGGTTCTAGGCTTCCAATGCGTTTTGCGTTCTTTTGTGGGAGCATTCATGATTTGGTTGAATGAAAATGTGTAGTTAAGCGAATATTGGGGCTGGAACGATTGCCGAATTATGGAGAAGCACGAGAGGATCCTTTGTCAACTACATTAGAATGAAAGAGGATGTTATATTCTTATGCCCGTAGTTCACGAAGAATTTTATTATATGTACATCGGCCGAAATTTTAATAGGCAATTCTATAAGAATAAGTGAGTGTGAAAATTTTGAAAGCTATTGGGGCGATATTTATTCTTATTTTACAAATTTATGAAATAACAAAATATAAATTGCTCATACATATAGGTATATTAATTAGAAAAATCAGACATTTAAAAACTGTTTTGGATAACTTACTTCCAAGTATCAGGCAAATCTATTCACTATGGTCAAGGGCCTAGCAAAGGCAGCTTCATCCTAACCCTCACCAGGCACATCCAATCATCTATGTTCTGTCCCTCTTCCTTACGTAAAAATATTTAGTAAAGACTATGAAACACGGAGTAACCTTCATTTATCCGTATAATTTTATTAGAATATGTAAATTGGCGTGTGTGATAAGGTGATGTAGATATGGTTAAGGTAATTTCACATTGATCCACCCTCTACACTATCACTACTCATCAGGGACAAACGTTAACTATCCCTTACGTGTGTGTCAGTGTTTTATATCATAAAAAGACATTTCGAGTTTGACATAATATATATATATATATATGGATATATATATATATATATATATATATATATATATATATATATATATATATATATATATATATATATATAATTTAAAATGAGACTGTTCACCATAAATGTATGTGTACGCAGTTAGCCACTAATTTATTTAGGAAACGACAGGGCCAGTCGCATGGAAATCATCTAGATTTCTCAATTTGTACACATCCGTTCTATTAACCTTTTCCTATAGCTTAATTAAACCATCTCGCGATCGAAGATGGAAGCCGAGTTTAATTATTAAATTTTTGGTGAATATTAAACTTTTTTGCTCTTCTCGTTTGAATTATGCACCGTAGTCTTTATTTGTATATCTTTAACTACATTTCCGTCTGGAGTGAATTAGCTATATTTGATTATGCTGTTTCCTTTCCTTTCCCAACTTCAATTCTTAAAGTTGTCAGGCACAAGTAATTCAAAGCCGAAAGTTTTTGTTGAAGTGCTTATTTACATCGCTTACGCAGTTTGTGAGCACTCAAAATATAAGGTTTAAAAGAAGCCAACCTTTCTGCGGTGGAAAAAATATATTTTATCACCTAATTAATGTGCTTATATTTGTTGTTTAGTGCATTTGCTATTTAAACACAGTACCGAAAGCATCTTGATTAGCAACATTTCAGATCGATGGCACATAAGATAATGGAATGTGGATATGGAAAATCACTACTGTACCAATAATAAATGCACGATATACGAATTGGATTGAGAAGGAAAGGATTTAGGATAAGCACTCATATCTCCCATTATTGTATTTTAATTCGTACATTTTGTTAGACTGCTGAGTTTACGTTTAGCGGTGCATCTTATTAAGTTCATTTCTCACCATAACATTAAAATCTCTTTTGAGTACTCTTTTCCAAAATCAATTTTCATTTTTTCCATCAGTCGTATGAATTAAATACGTGGTGAGATGTTAATCAAAAGGCAATCTTCCTTCTTTCCTGAGTTTGATCAAGTTCAAGGGATTAACACTCACCCGATGATTACCTACCCTATTAGTCCCCTTTTTAGGCCCCTTTGCTTATCTTTCACAAAATTTCACTTCTAAGAACCCTGAGCAGGTTTTTTAGCATTCTCTTAAAACATTTGGTTCTAAGGACCACATTGATTTTTCTGATTAATTTTACAGGGAAGCACTATGAGCGAAGGGGTAGAAATTTGAAGGTAGAAATATGAAAGTGTGTACAATTTGCTGAGATTAACTGAATCTGTAAAAACCGCCATAGAAAAAGGAGTAAATGTCTGTTCAAAAGTATTTAGGGTAAGGAAAGACATTTCTTAAGCAAAAGATCACCTGTCAAGACATTCAGAAAATACAAATATCTATACTGCTGAAAACAAGTCGAACTAATTGAAATTAAATTACCTCTAATTATTCAAGATTGCAATCCTTACAAAAAAGGCTTACCTATGGATGGGTAAGAAAGCTATTCACTAACATTTACAAGAAACCGTATGCAAATGAATGAATTTTAGTTTTGTTGATGCTCAGATTTCCCAGTAATATTCGATCCGATACTGAATAATTAAATAAACCATAAATAATTTTGTATAATGTCAAAGTTGAATTATTTTTTTAGAAATAAATACATTTATTTTATATTAAGCCGATTCGGTCAAAAATAGTCTTGATTCTATCAAGCATTATATATTCCAACTTTATTAGTGGACGAATAAAAATTTAGTCCCTCTGAGAATTTCGCCTGCTCGAGGATTTTCATAAAATTGACTGGGGTAAAATAAATAAATGTTTAGAAAGAGAAACACACTCAGGTGCCTCAGTATCTCGAGAAAAGAAACGATTCAGTATCCAGAACACAAATTATAAATGAATTCTAAAGCATTTTTTCTGAACATAACAATAAATTCGTTCTAAAAATTTATAGCTCTGTAATGATCATTGTCTAACTTAAAGATGGCTAAGTTCATGGCCTCAATTAAGGAAATTTAGACAAATTTACCACATAGAGTAATGGGAATTTCGGTTGTTAAATTTTGCTTTTTTTCTTGCAGTTAAATTAGCAAGTCTTCTGTTCTTTTGCACCGATGAACATATTTTCCCTGCGCTGTTGCATATTTGTTATTCTTCTCTATCTTTTATTCATTATAATTTACTCGCATTATTTTGTTCTGGTCAACTAGATTCAGAATGTTTTTAAGTCTCTGATACCTTATTCATTTTTTTCGTTATTTATTTCAACTATATCCCAAGTGCTAACTAGTATCGAGTGGAGAGGATTTAAATTTTAACAAGGAGCAATCATGACTAACCGCAACATATTGCGGCCCTCAAAATCGATCAAATCTGGCCCAAGAAAGGGCGAATATCCATACTAATTGTGACTGGTGGTTATCAACCACCCAAAAAGTGATCTGAGAATAAAGGATTGTAAACATATTTCCTTACAAAGTTTTGCTAATTTAAGCAGTTTAAAAACTAATTCACCTTAGCTTATTAGGATTGTTTCAATAGAATTTGACACACACTTACCCGCATACGAATTTATAATGACAAACGCAACCTGATCAAACTTTCCCTCCTGATCAGCCTTTCAATATTTTTTAGCAATAGTATATGCAATATTATAATTTTTTAGATAATACCGTGACTATTCGAGCACATTTATTTTTTCTACTTTGTTGTTCTAGTTTTTTGTTGTTTGGTGGCTTACATTACATCAACAATTGAAAAATTATTATGGCTTAGCAACAAAACCGATAATTCGCGTTCAGAATAATGGCGCTATTTTGATAGATATCAACCTCTAAAGCACATTTCCTCTTATTTATTAGTCATAAATTACAATATTGATTAACCTCAATAAATTAAAAAGTCTGTTTCTCACGTGATTGCAGAAATGAGGTTTGTTCCGATAGAAAATAAATCCTATTTTCAGAAATGCAATGTATATTGACAAAATTCCATAGGGAATATCGACGGGGCTTTCCTTTAAAGAATGAAAAATGAGATTGTAGATACATTGATTGCTATGGTGTGTTTAAACTGCCATTTCTTATGTAAAATTCTTTGTCCTCAGTTGAATAGACAGCAAATGAATCGAATAAGGGCTACGTCATGCACAATATATAACACAAGTTTAAATGCCGAAACTGGTTATTTATTTGATTGATAAATTGTATACATATTTTAAAAAGTTAGTAAATGTTTGATTTGGGTCTACAAAAAAAAAAATTTAAACTACATTGAAGAATTGAGGGAATAAATAAAGTTTACATAAACATCGTAAAAGTTATAATTATATTTTTTCCAATAGCCATGGTTGCAAATTATGGCTGTCTAACATTTATTCTATTTTTCTGCAAGTTGCTCCAATGTTTACTATTATTTTTTAACAATTCCTCTTAAAAAAAGAAACCTTTTAAAATATAGTTTTGGTTTCTTTGGTAAACAGGTTTTTTAGCTAACACTCCATACTCCCTTAAGAATTCAGGTATAGGCCTTGTGAAGGCCATTTCAATAGAAACTTTTTTAAACTTTAACCATTTGTTCTTCTCAGAGGATGTATGGATACTCACAAAGTAGCGCGTGAGTAGATCAATAATTGCAAAAAATCATGAAAACTGGATTCAAAGTACTTTCAAACTTTGTTCAGTTTATTCTCAAGGAATAAAAATATATTTTACAAGGATGGTATATATAAGAGACCTACAATTTTAAGAACTCCCTTGCTTTCCCGTTTTTTGAGTTCTTTTTGCCTTCTTTCTTGCCTCTTGAAATATTGAAAACGTTTCAGTCATATTTAAGTATGATTCAACTTTGTACAAAATGTTGATTCAAAATAATAACAAAAGTATAGGTAGGATTTATTCTGTCGGCGGGCAGTTTAGCCTAAGCAATACTCTGGGCCAACTGTAAAATCATTAAATATAAGTTTGACCTAATATTAGAAGATGTGAAAGTAATAGTTCTTTCTTTGTTCATATATCTAAAAACACTCACTCTATCAATTGGAATTCTACTAAATTCATTTACAAATCTGATGACTATGTTAAAAGAAATATTGTAGAATGCTCATTCATTAATTCCTCGCCTAATTTCAATATATCCCGCGGAGTCTTTAAACTGGAACCTCTAATTAAAAGGGTTATTTGTAAGGAAATTATTCATTTTAAATCTTAGCCCTTTGATTTAAGATTTTTTATAATTCTTCTGTTTATTTTAATATATTTATGATTTCACACGTGTAACCTCAGGAAAAGATCTTATCTTTATGTCTTTACCCTTTATATCCGATATTTAATGCAGTTTCTGATAATATTTGTCTATTTTGTGCCCGTTTACTCTACATGGGTTAAGCATTGCTTTGGTGTCTCTATATGTATATACCTCCTTTTTAAAATAATTCTTCATTCTTGGAGAATGAACTAAGTTAACAAGTACTTGAAATCCGCTTTTCATTGTCCTCTAGGATTTTTGGCATAAATATATGCATTCATCCATTACACGTTGTGCTATTATTGGGTTAAATGAATCTTATATGGCTAAATTTTCAAATTGTGAGTCAGCATTTCCTACATCTTTGTAACGCGTCATATTTAATTTTCTTGCTACTTCCTCGAAAATGATTGGAACACGTTGAATAACTTGTTCATTTCGTTCTAAACTCTGTCAACCAGAATTATTTTATTGGTTGTCGATCCAAATATCCTAAATATTGATATTAGGGAATGAATGCAATTTATAGATGGAGTCTTTCCGCTATCAAATGTAATGTAATCTCTTTGAACTGCAATAATGATCCATCCTCTCTGAAATAAAATTATTCAATTCTTTCTGCCCTTAGCAATGTATCTTGATATTTTAATAATTCATGAATCATATAAATTTGTGTGTAAGATATTAATAACCCTATTTTCTATCTTAGTTACGTAAGATAATAATCCTACGCTTCGTCTCTTATTCGAAATTTAACACGCTTTTATCTGTTTCTGAGTTTTATTTTTGTAATTTTAAAAAATAGTAAAGTTACTTTAGCGCCACCCATTATATATATATATATATATATATATATATATATATATATATATATATATATATATATATATATATATATATAAGGGAAATCACATGACATGTGATGTACAATGGGTGTTGTTAATAGCCTAAAGAGAGGAAAAGTGGTATAACAGCCCGTTAAAACGCTTAAGAATATTTTATGCGATCCTTAAAAAGCTTACGAAAGAAAATGTGAGCTTTAGGTATGGATAAAATAGGGAAAACTACTTTAACCAATATGTATATATATATATATATATATATATATATATATATAATATGATAGTGAAACCACTGTATAAGAGTATATAATTTAAGTACGAAACTAGTTTCGGTATTGAGTTTTTCATACCCTCTTCAGTCGTACAATGGTACTGAAATCAACCACACAAATTAATAAATATCGAGCCTCGTCTAAATACCCTTTTTACGTCCCCAAATCTTTTCCTGCGAGCAAGACCATGGATAGGCCAAATGAAACATGTGTATAAGTAATCGTGCGTGAATCCACAAGCTGTCCCTCGTTCTTTATAGGATAGACTGGAGGAACATTAAAAAAAAACGAATATACGAACACAAAGGTGATGTCAGGCGAAGCACTACTACATCCAATATTTTTAACCATATTAGCCATTAAAACCACCAAATAGATTATTCAAAGGCCCAAATTATATATTATTGTAAAGATTTCAATAACAGAAAAATTTTAGAATCAATACTAATAGGATAAATTCCCAATTTCAATCTTTCGGATTGTCAATTTAAATGTAGCTCCTATTCCTAGAATCTGATTGTAAAGAGTTTAATTAATGATCTTAGAACCACACCTCCTGATGAATGACCCATTTTCTGCGGTATTTGTTTTTACTTTGCTAGGCTTTTCAGATATTTATTAACTTGTGTTGTTCATTCCAGTCCCATTGTACGACTGAAGAGAGTGTGGTAAACTTCATACCGAAACTAGTTTCGTAATTGAATTTTATGCTCCTATACAGTGGTTTCACTATTATATACCATAACTCGCTATCGAGTTTTTTCGCTTATATATATATATATATATATATATATATATATATATATATATATATATATATATATATATATATATATATAATATATATATATATATATATAATATTTTCTCTTTTAATTAAGAATACGAGTTTCGAACCAAGATATTCGTTGTTGCCTTTTTGTGTAACTGGAATTGTACCTTTCCGTCAATGTTACTGAATAAACTAATTGTAGGGTAAATACAACTTCCTTACTGTTTTTTAAATATTTTAATTGGGTTCGTCTACGTTCTTGGTGGCCAATGTTTTACGGTTTCTTCCTGAATGTTCCCCTTTAGGTCGTGAAAATTATTTTCCTTGAAGACCATATAATTTAGTGATACAAAAAACTCCCTAAACAACAATTCACAACCACAACAGAACAGACCGTCAGAGCTATAAAACAAGCAAGAGGATTCAACTCCACTGGCCTTGATGGCATAAACTTCAAACTCCAAGTTCAAAACGCTATAAAACTCCTCTTATACATATACAACTTCACTATAAACACACAGAACATACCAAAACAATGGAACTAGCAAAAATAATTCCAATACCTAAACCAAACAAAGATATATACAAAGAAGACTCCTATAGACCAATAGCAATGCTTTCGCCCCTAGACAAAACACTAGAAAAAAACATCCTACCCTAATCACATCCAATACCCAAAGACATCACACCAACATGAGTTTAAACCCGTGCACTCAATCTCCAGAGCATTACACACAATAAACAACATAATCCTAAATGGATTCAACAAAACAATTCCACACATAGAACCATGGCAGTCTCGCCTTTGACCTGTTTAATGCAGGTCACCGCCCTCATCAAGTAAATGGCAAACTATATCAAAAGAAGACTCCAATACACCCAAATACAAAACACAAAATCCAAACACAGACACACAATATCAGTAGTTCCCCAAAGAGGAGTACTTTCCTCAACACTTTTCAAGATCTACACCTCAGATATAACAACTCCCTCACAAAGAGTAAGAATTGTCACATACGCAGACGACAACCAATATTCTCCTCACACAACAAACCTGAAACCGCTGGACAACAGATACAAGCTTACACAAACAAAATATACACATGGGCAATAGAAAACTTACTAAAGCTAAACGCCACCTAAACAATGCCCATTCTCGTTACACCAGACCCTGCAGAATACAATACAACCCTAAATCTAAACATATCAAACATAACACTAACCAGCAGAAAAGAACCGATGATCCTTAGCCTCACTTTCGTCCCCAAACTCACATACTCAAAACACATACAAAACCTAACAGTCAAGGCCAAATAAACACTCAAATTCACCAAGGCACTTAGAACTACACACTGGGTGAAAACCAAGGAATCGCTCATTATTACATAAATGACAATAACAAAACCAGTACTAGAATACGCAAACACAATCTTGTCCCCAATCATTTCGGAAACCAACACCAAATAACTACAGACAACAGAAAACACACCAATCCGCACTGCCAAAGGATGGACTCTTAACATAAACACCCAACATCTACACGACGAGAAGAGACGAGCAGCCTATCCAATTAAAAATCACCTAAAACTACATGCAGCACAACTCAGGCAGAAAACGCAACATCCAAATTATTCCTCCCACCACATAGACAGACAACTTCCCAATTACCGACACAAAAGACAGATCATTTCGATAACAACAACAACTACGCCACCAACTTAGGAACAGACCTTAACACAACAGCATAAGACACAATCAAGGAAAACAGGAAAAAAATCTACTATCGCACAACAATAGTAAACACACAAAGTCAACAACAAAATACTAAGTGCACCACCTCCAACCATACTCAACTAAAACAAACACTCACAAAGCAGATTAGAAGAACAATAGCCCAGAGATGAAAAACAAATTATCACTCCTGACATCATACATGCAGAAAGTATTTTTCACCACCCATACAACAGTAAACTGCCCCAAATGCATAAAACAGATATACGACACAACACATCTCTTCAAATGCCCACGCAGTCCTGGACCCGGTGGATCTCAGGGAGAAACCCCGGAAGTCGGCGGGTCTGCTCCTGCGATGGTCCTGGGAGCTAGGGTGAGGCCTGGAATAGGTGTGAGGGTCCCTAACCCACTGCGCAGCGGAGAAGGGGTCGCCACCACCATATAATTTTAAGCCTCTAAGAAAATTCAGTCGTTATTTTTCTATGAAATATTGTAACCTTTAAACTAATAGTAGTTTCTGATGATTTATTCACGTCTCGAGTTTGCTTATATTTGCCTCTCAGATGCATTTGACACTAAAGGGATATTTGCTAGGCCAAATGATTTAATTAATTTCTTTAAATTTGATTTCCTCACAAGTCGATATTGTTTTGTTTGTTTGCCACTATTTTTATGATGTTACACTTTGATTTATATTTTTTTTTTATATATATTCCGGAAATCGTCCTTTACATGATTAACTAAAGCTTTTTATTTTCTTTTTTTATTTCAAACAGCATAAAAAAGTACTTGTTCTTTTAGACATTATTTAATTGTTGCAGAATATTTGGTCTCAAAAGTTTAAAAGGTTAGCTATAGTTTTTTTGTTTTCTAATAACAGTATTATATTTCTAGATAAAATAATAATTATAATAAATTGAAAACAAAATTATATGGTGATCTTCATACCTAAAGCCAATCGGAGACTTGCACTTAGGCACTTGAAAGTAAGGAAGGTGTAAAAACGGAAAGGATTTAGGAGAGGCCAAAAAAAGTTTTAAAGGAACGTTTAAATACAGAAATAATTAGAGGAATTGGCGGGTAATGCGACTATTTTAAAAGAGCAATACTTTAGAAATTTTGTATCCGGTGTTTTCAGCGCTCTTTGGCAGCACAAAGAAGGCAACCTTGGTTTTTAAAAAAAAATGAGAGCCGTATTTAATACGCACCGAATGATGGATGGACTAAAAGAGATTATTTATTGTGCCATATTAAACTATATAAGAAATAATAGGAATTGGACATTCGAGAGTGATAGAGAGGCGCGTTAAATAATTTGTCAATTTAATATTTATTAGTTAAACTAGCATCGATCTATAATATAAATTTACTTATTAGAATGAAAATTATCTCAAAATTGAATAGAATTACTTTCTTTTTATTTACACGGTCTTATTTGGCGACGCCCAACAAGCACATGGAGGACATAAAAATACCATAAACAAAGAAATAAGGTACTCTGGGTGGTTAAAGGAAGGCCCACACTCCGCGAGTCCTGAAAGTTCAACAAATAAGTTTAATATTTCAATATAAAAGGGAAAGGACGCCTGATCCCTACACTACATAATTTCACACTCTATTGTGTACACTTCCACTCTAGGGGAAACGGAAACTTGTTTGAGATCGCGCTACTCACGGTAACAAGAAAGATAACGTGCACGTATCCCTGCCAAGCTGGGACAATCGACACGACGGGGAAGGACAAAATGAGGGGTTGGGCACTCATTACAATAAGGTACAGAGTTGCGCTCAAATAAGTGTCAGGGCATCACATGATGGTGCACGATTCAACTTCAACAAAACTAGGCTTCTAGCTATCCGTGCATTAGTGCGTAGGTTCATAAAAAAAGTTAAATCTGAATGGTACCATACTTTTAAATTCAGGTCCGCTATTTCCCCTTTTCTTTGCCACGAGGCTGACAAATTATAATATTCGTGCCAAATGTTTGGTGCTCTCAACATCGCAATTATTTCCTGCAGTCCCGACATGTATTAGAACCGAAGGAAAACAATCTCACAATCCCTTATATTTGCAGCAACTGTAGCGTTGAGGATACTAAAAATCAGAGTTCGCTGTGATTCAAATGGCCTAAAGACACTTAGCATACTCTAGGAGACGTTATAAATAACACTTATAACTACAAACGGAACATGGTGGGTATTATCCATTAGTGAGCTGTGTACATATTGTGACCATCTTGATCAAACAAGAGAGTTAAAGGCGTAGAAGCCGAGTTTCCTATCGGATTCGAAGCCATCAATTAACAATCACACAATTTGAGAGGCCAAGAGAATGCTTCCAACAAATATTGATAGAATACTTACAATTATATAGAAGCTTTGGGACTAGAAGAATGTCTACAAAAATTTACTTTCCATTTCATAAAAGTTGGCTTCCTTGGCACAATTTTCGGAGTGACTAGACTGAGAGATACTCAATATCTTAAAGGAGTTTTGTTAGCCTAAACCCTCACATTATATAGGCAACTTTGAGATTGGTAAGGGAGCAAACGAGAGTGATTGACAAATGAAGAGACCGTGGCATTTGCATATAAGTGCGTAAGGCCTAATCCATGCTGTAAAGCGAATGACATCTCCGAAACAAGGACAAAAGCTTCTCTACATGATAACTAGGGAAAAAACAGGTCTACAACTGAGACGAGTGTGGTGGGTTGAGACCATATTCGGCATTCCTTGCTGAGCGACTGATGCGTTGAACTCACAAACGTATTCAAGTTTACAAAAACGACGGATGGGTAAACTCTAGAAAAATAGCAAATGTAGCACTAGTATTCTTGAACGACGAGCTAATAATTTCCATGCGCAGGTACAGTGGTACAATTTGAGAGGCCAAGAGAATGCTTTCAACAAATATTGATAGAATACTTACGATTATATAGAAGCTTTGAGACTAAAAGCATGTCTACAAACATTTATTTTTCATTTCCTTAAAGGAGGCTTCATGGGAATAATTTGCGGGGTGACTAGGTTGAGGGATACTCAATATCTCAAAGGAGTTTCGTTTGCCTAAACCCTTACATTATTCAGACAACCTTGAGATTGGTTAGGGAGTAAACGAGAGTCATTGACAAATAAAGAGACAGCGGCATTTGCATAGAGGTGCGTAAGGCTTAATCCATGCTGTAAAGCGAGTGACATCTTCTAAACATGGACAAAAGCTTCTCTACATAATAACTAGGGAAAGAACAGGTCTACAACTGAGACGAGTGTGGTGGGTCGAGACCATATTCGGCATTCCTCTCTGAGCGACTGATGCGTTGAACTCACAACCGTAGTCAGGTTTACAAAAACGAAGGCTGAGTAAACTCTAGAAACATCGCAAATGTAGCACCAGTATTCTTGAACGACGAGCTAATAATTTCCATGCGCAGGTACAGAGACCATACAGCTTCAAATGTGAGACTTTTAAGTTATGCGGTGTTTAAAAATAAAACCAAGTAGCCGGTGGAATGTATCATATACATGGGAAACTCATTTAGGCACAGTGTATCTTGGAAGAATTCTACCACCTTGAAAAAAATTCAAAACTTTACGGCTCGGCATAGATAGTGGAGATGATTTGGAGTCTGTTAGAGTCAATGCACCAAGAAAAAATATGAGTCCACAAATTCTATCGAAATGATAAATAAGTTGAGTAAAGCGAGAAATCATTCCGGCAGTATTAAGGGGATACCTTCTATGCGCATGGCAGAGTAACAGTAAGGATAGTTCCTTTGCACTACGTCCTTTTAGAGCTTTATTTTACAGAAGAGAGTTCGTCTAATGCTTAAGCTAAATCACCGATCTTGTAAGAACTCTAAAACGAAAATTGAGGTTTTTCATTCTCTCACCCCTATATTATGAAGGATCTTCATGATACTGAATTTCGATACAATAACTTAAGCTTCCTTCGGGTCAATTAACAGCATGGCGTAGTGCAATCCACGAAAGAGGGTCACTCAGATAGAATTTTCCAGCCGGATCAAAGCATCCGTCCCAAAATGATATTTGCGAGGTGGCTTCCACTCTTAATAAAGCGAAATAATCTGACAATAAACAATTTCTCAATCAAAGTTCACAACTAGGAATATAGAGAAATTGAAGGAAAACAGGCCGGGTAGAGTGGCTGATCTATTCCCGGTTTTTGAAAAGCATGTACGTTAGTTATTCGCAAGGATTCTGAAAAGACGGCCGATTTCCAGATCATATTGAACAAAAATCAGGAAGAATCCGATCCTCGCTCATACAATTGGCGAAGTATGGCGTACGCTATATTGTCCTAACTAGAGCGTTTTCTGGCGCCTGGCCCAAGATATTTCTATGAGACACAGATAACTAGGATAGAGCCATTCTAGAATCGCCACCATAAAATTATGGTCTTCTAGAGAGCCCGAGGATAGTTAGAGGCAAGAAAATTAAGATTTGCTTAGAGTGTAATGAAAATGTTTTAGACATTTAAGACATCAATATACACCTCTTTTTAATCATGTCCGCCAGAAGCTGTACCCCGGGATTTGTTCTTTAGTTTCCTAAAGACTCTGGGCTTATTGTTCAATGACGCGAGGGGAAAAAAGGGCCTCTATTTTTCTGCTACAAACATAACGGAGGCTTCATTATCGAGATCCGATCACACTTGAGTATGCATAGAAACGACCGAGTACCACTTTTAAACGTTAACTGAACTAGGACTCTCTTTTCTTTACAAATTAAAGCCTGAAAAAGAAAAGAGACAACATGTTTGGCGTTAAATCGGCATCTATTTGTTTCACCCCAATCCCGTGGCGGTGGAATTTCAAAGACCTTATGCACTAGGAATGGGAAGGAGTGGCAGAGAACATGACCCGAAAATCTACTATACGCCCATAACCAAATAGCACAGTTGAAGTGAGCCACCGCTGCTCATCTCAATTCGCCATTAATTATCGGCAATTTAATTGAAGGAAATTGCCTATTGGAACTAATGTGAGGGAATTTTCGGGGTCTTTCTTGTAGTGAAGACCCTCATTGGAATAGCTTTATCCTTGCTACAGGAAACAAACTGCGAGTTACTAAACATGGAAAGTGCTTTAAGCCCTGATTTTTTCCCTCTGGTTGTAGCCAAGATAAAGTAGAATGCACTATAATAGATACTATTAGCTCCTAATGCCTTAAGGGGAATCTAAAATGTCACTATAGATAATAATTATGGAGAGATCATAATATGTATTTTACGGTGGCATGTTGGGATCTAATATAGGCTTTGCAACCAGATCTGCCACATCTGGCGACTATATCATTGTGTTTTAAATTATAAAAATAGTTCTAACCTAACAAAGTAATATGTGGTTTAGAAGGGGAGAAAAGAATATGTAACTTCGAAAATTCTCCCATAATCTCTCATCCCTTCTCGGGCTTTCAACCCTCGCAGGAGTTAGGAACCTTAGTCAATAAACTCACACATGAATGGATTATGAATAAAGACTGCAAGTGCTTTAAGCTACAAGAAATTTTCTTGAAATCGAGATAGTAAGTGAAAGAGTTCGGGAGCTGTAAACAAGAACAAGAGTATTTAATAAATAAGAATAGGGGTATGCGGGTCTACTAAGGAATAGTGTAGGTGATCACCTATTCTTATCATATCCCAGGAGTGGAAACGAGAAGGCGTGCATTGACTTCAGTTTCATTTGCAGTAGGAACATTTACTATTGCTGCAGCACACCTGGCATGACTTCGGTAATGTTTTATCCTATTCTTTTAATTGTACTTCAAAAAATTGTTTACAAAATCAATGGAGGAATTTAATGCCACTATTAATTTTTTTTAGGGACGATCCAGTTTTATATCGGCGAAAAATCTTTTTACTTTAAAAATCTGAAAATTAAAGGGAATTTTGTTCTTTAAAACAGGCTTATAATCACCATAGTAAAGTCTGAAATGTTGAAAACAAACTGCTAAGCTCAGAAAGAATAAATTATCCTCAAAATATGTCTATTTATTATTGACTGCTTATGAACATTTTCTTAAAAATCCTCGCAAAGGTTTCATGATAATTGCATAACTATTGTTGGGAATTGCATCTCGTAGTGTTCAAGTTTTGTTTAATTTGAGAAGCGAATAAATAGTTATGATGAAAAATATAGGTACTTAAACAAAGGATGCGCGCGAACCTATAAAACAATACGAAATAATTATGGCATAGATAATTGTACAAAATATTTATAACAAGTATGCAAGCCATTGATCTAAATGAGTTGAGCACTTCTTGGGCCGCAGAGCTTCAACAATATATGGTATTTTATGGCGTGATTTTTTATCTTTCTTCAAATATTTGTCAGAGATCTTCGCTATTTATGTGTGTCCGACAAAAACCTTTTCGCCCATCTGTTTTTCATCGTTTAAATCAGGACGGGTCTGAGTAGGCGTAAAGATTTTCTTCAGCCAAGAAGTGCTTTGCCTTCTTAGCTTCATGACACAGAGGATGTTCCTGTATTGTCCTTTGTTCATGACAGAGAGCATTGTGATTTATGTTCTAAAAGAACGAATTAGGCGGTAATAAAAGATTCTCTTATACTGTACGTTAAAATTTACCGCCTAAATGGACGAACGATCACCATACCGTAGTTACCTGCAAATTTAACCATCTTGATTGTGCCCATGGAAATTAATCTTCTACCTCATGGGTCACTAAGCTTTTTTCACAGTAGGCCAGATAACTGAGATAATGACGCGCATGGGCCGAACATCTATTTTGTTCAATACAATATAGTGAATACAATACACAAAAAAATAAAGATAACCAACATATTTATTTACTAATACAAAAAATACTTAAAAAATAAAGACAAAAAACATATTTATTTACCAAAAAGTTATCAAAGAAGGTGTCTTTAGGAATAATATAGTATTATCACACCCAGTGCGCCCATATCCGAATCTCACAAACTAAGCAGCAAAAAAGGTTAGTGAGATTTGTGAAACTGCCGTTTAGCTTTTAAGATATCATCGATATTTTTGCTTTGTAATTGCTGCATCCAACCAAGAGAATTGCTTTCAAATGTCCATTTGTGGCACAGTGCAGCAGTGGGTCGGATCTCGCACGCGTGTCGTAGTTTGGAGACCCATGTTCTACTGTACGGCACCGTATATTCTACTTCTCATGCAATCTGAAGTAATCAAATTTTCTTCCTTCATTGAGAAATACTTTTTAACTATCATCACACTAATCAGAAGTTTACCGATGCCTTTATGCTGCCGAGGCAACGTTGGCATTTAATAGGTTGCATTCTCTACCACATCCCCTTAGCCTCCGAGTAGGAGATAATCTCTCTAACCTAAGCGCTCTAAATTTCTTGCCCCTCCATCGCCGCCAACCCATAGTTGGGGAGCTCTAACTACTAAGTTTGACCTAAAAATATGCAGTCTGGACAAGTTGTCCATGTAACTTTGCTTCTTTAAGATCATGTTTATCGAGCATGTAACCTCATATACACACCATTGCCCAATATACCTAGATGGTTCCAAGTCATACAAAGGCGTGGGTGCTGCAGCCGCCTACTCAGAACAGTTTTAACTTTGTCTTTTCCAATGGCAACTTCTATGTTTACAGCTGAAATTTCAGTCATTCTTTTAGCTTTTAGACTGATCCAAATTTTAACTTTAAAGATTTCGTAATCTTCTCTAACTATAGAAGATTTTTACATACAATTCGCTCTTCTTATGCTTTTCAACCCGTAGTCGCATAAAAAGGCAACTGGTTGATGCAAAATGGATTTCGTTATCGAGTTCAATTTTGTTGATTCCTAGGGTATTTACGGGTCCTGGGCAACGAAGGGGCTAATCAGGTGGCCCAATCAGCCCGGATAAATCTTCATTGCCTTTTCGATATATCTTTCGCTCTATTAGATAATATATTTTTCTGTTGGGGCAGAACGACTGCGATGAGTGTTTATCCTTTAAATTCTATAATATCAAAAAATTCTAAAGGTGCCAATTTGCCGTGTTGGCAGCAGCCACACTAGACTTCCCCACAGCCATCTTGTCTCGGCTGGCGCTTGAAATAGCTATTGCTGCTGTTTATGTAGTAGAGACTTATCGATCGCAAAATCTTCTACTGGAATGTCGTCCTTTCGCCATTATCCGGTCGTCCTGTTTTCTGACCATTTCAACTATCCCTCGCCTGTCCAGCCTTTCTTTCCTTCAAAGATACGAAAGCTTTTAAACATTTATTTTTCAATTTTTTAACTTATAGATGTCTTGTCCCACTTTTATAATTAATTTTCCCCAATTTGTTCCTGCTGCCATTTAGAATTAAATTGGATTAGGCAACTGCTCACCTTCTTTCTCTTTAAATCGGTTATCAACAAAAGTATAAGCCGCTATATTTTTTTTACTTTTAAGTGGATTCTTATCACGGGAGGGTTTTTATGAGTCTTCTTTCTCAATTGAAATGATGGAAACTCTTGACAAGTTGCCAAGTTCTCGGCAACTTGGATAAATAATACGGGTACTGTCCTAAATCCCTTCATTGATTGAAATTGGTTACCTCGTGCAATATTCGCTGGACGTGGGTTTTTGAGGACGACCCATTTTCCCTGTCCGTCGACTTACCGGACCCAGTATTGTTATTGAGCTTTATTTTTTAATTAAATCACACTTTTTTACCAACAAAGATACCTCAAGTGCCAGATAGAATCTTTTTCTCACTTCTCTCTTCACATACCTGTTTTATCAGTGATTTTTAAACCTTAACTTGTAATGCTATAAGTAAACAGGATGCGCCCACGCGTTCCACCCATGCAGCTTCGTCACGTTCGAAGGTGAGAGGCTACCGCGTGAAAATAGTCCTGCCACTGACTTAGATGTACTACATTTGTCATCGCTTCACCCATAAGAATCGCTCGTATAGACATATAAGGCTGAGCTTCCCCGAATTGTCTGTATCGTGCTCTAATTTTGTACATGATAAGTCCCAATTGTGAATGGCCAAGTGTGTGGTTTGCGAAGAACCGTACCCTGCTTCTTTAAGGAAATGTGGTGCGTATCTGCTGGAGAAAAAATCATGCCAGCTCAAGCTACAGATCACCAATCATTTTGTGAGTCTACTGAATTGGTTCTAGCGCTCCCAGTGCTGCCTGCAACTTCTTATGCATCATTTTTTGAAAAGTCACCCTCTGCTTCTTTTTCCAATCAAACCTACGAGCATGGTCGTTTCAGCACACATTCGAAACCTTTCTGTGAGTCTTACACACACCGTTTGCCGTAAAACAAACAGGCCGCGCACCACCACCGAGTCAATACAATTACAGGAGGCAACACCGCTGAAGGTGGACGTTAGGCTGTGTTTTGGGGTCCTTAAAGCAGCCCCACGAACCTAGGATAGAATAATAGCATAGGCTTCTTGGTGACGGTAGACCCACCAAATCCTCGGCCCTAAAGCGCCGCGCACGCCAAAGATTTTGAGGAGACGTGAGGAAATATCTCGCATAGCGAGTCTAACCTCCCCCGATAAGTTTTCGAAGGAGAGAGCGCCTTGTTTAGCCAACAGTGCCCTAAGTTCTCCTTACGGCCATTCACGTGAGGGTCTTCTCTTTTAAGAAGGCCCTCGCATCTCCTCTTTGCTCGGCGTGGAGGCCATATTCCTTCACTAAAAGAGGTTTTTTCTCCGCAAAGTATGCGCGGCTTTCTGTTCTCGTCTGGAGCGCGTGGTCCACCCCAATGGTGGCTACATTGATTAATATTAGATATTACATAATTAAATACATATTTATATGTTCAAAAATAAAATAAAATACATGTATAATTGCATAAAAACATATTATTGTTTACTTTGGTGAAATATTCGTAATGAATGTTTAATGATTTTTGCAATACCTACTATAAATAGCCAGATGGGGGTCCTAAAAATAAAAAATAATTATCTAAATAATAACACACTTTTATATGGCACAGAGTGACCTCTCAAAATGTGTCTACTATTAAACAATTATAGATTATGAATGAACAGGACTACATAAATTTATTTGACATTGTGTAGGATCAACTTCCTCAAAAAGGAAAGAGTTTTCCTCCCATTAAACAAATTAAGCTTAGCCATTCCAAAAAACATCTCTGGTGACGAGCATCCTTTGATATATATATTAAGGACAGAAATTTTTGTACTGCCTAAGCTCGAAGATAATATCAGAATTTTGCTTACGCAATATGTCCGAAATAGAAGTTAATACCGCCATGTGACTGAGAAGCCATGCGGCTAGGGACAAGTTCGGAAGACGCGGAGAAAAGTGGTAGAAACCATGAGAAACTTGAGCCACTTCCGCTGATGAGGCAGATGCAAGGATTTAAAGCGCGCGGGCGCAAAAAGACGCTGCCAGCCTCTTCGGGCGTTATCAAGAAAACCTGCTAGAATTTATCTTTATCCCCCGGTAGAGAATTTGGTTAAGAAGATCTTCCTCCTTGGCCTAAAGTATTTTCACTTCCGGCCGGCCCATATATAATGCTAGGTTTAGCCGGGAAAAGCCAGAATGGGCCTCCTTTCTCTAAGAGACAGGTTGTTTTCTCAATTTAGCTCCATTTCCCTTTTCGAGCTCGAAAGCAAGAATTCTCCTCGAAGGAATTTAGTCACAGTCAATTAGCCAATTGAACATGATTCTTTAGATAAATTCGTCTACGCGCTCGAATTGGGAAACCCCATTCCGCTATTATCCCCCCTCGACTGCTGTTGCTGTGAGACAAGCAGAGATCACTCATTTGCCTTTGACCGCCCACTCGCTCTAAATAATATATATATATATATATATATATATATATATATATATATATATATATATATATATATATATATATATATATATATATTTATATGTTTGTGTGTGTGTGCTGGTGTGTGCTGGTCATTCTACGACAAAAGGTAAATATGTATATATCTACATATACATATTATAAAATCTGGTGTCAGGTTTAGAATGGTCTATAGAGGGTGTCGTGGTATAGGAAGCACCGAGTGATGGCTAAAGTTCGCATATGCTAATTACGTTGGATCTCTAGGAGTGCTCTATATATTTTTTTAATAATTATGATTATTATTATTTCTTTAATCTTTGAGGGTTCGTAGTGCCTTGCTGAGCGTTTCGAGGATTGAATAAATTTTTTTTCTAAATAACTAGAAAGTTAATTAAAAAAACATGACCAATGAAATTTAACACACTAAATACCGAACTAATTTAAGTGGGCATTCTGAATGACATACCTGAAATTATAGTAATGGTTGACCCACATCTCACTTCAATCTTAAATGCAACTGACCTTAACGAAATATATACCTAGGAGTTTAAATACCTTACGCGAAATCTTGAGAATCGGATTTGATTCTTGACCTCAAGAATGTTATGTCCGGGCCGACGCGTGGATCAGCACCCAGATGGGCAGAAGAGAGAAATACCTAAAAGCTATAGATGACTTTGGGGCCTGTGGCAGATGGAGGGACGCACACCTTCTGGAGGAAATGCTCTCACAACGGGACAGGCGAAGAATGTTTCTTCTTCTCTTCGGGAAATTCTGGGAATAATTCACACTGGGGATCGATGACTCAATGCGTGACTCCTTTGACTCAGGGGAGTCCTGGAAGGAGTTCACTCGGGGTTATTCCTCAAGGGCGAGGACTATCTCTATGCTTCGGAATACATCAGGATATGGGGTTTCTCAGACGACAGTAAGTTGAAAGTGCTCCTACATCAAGTTAACTTAAAGTTCGGTGTGACCATCCAGAACTTGTTCCGGATGAGCTGCTTCTTAAGCCATTCTGTTGGTAGCCAGGCCTCTTGCCGTTCTTCGTCACCTTGAGACTAACGTAATCTACCATGTTTTTCCAAAGTTGTTCGATTTTATACTTCGCCACCCAACTGGGAGGAGGGTGAGGAAGGGGGTGGATGCGTGGACAGGCTGCATTACCTGTTCTCCTCTAACGGTTTTTCTCAGCGCGTAATTCAGATAATCCTAAATTGTAGATTCTGGCCTTAGGACAACGCTCCTGTAATTTCACATATGCGGTGAAATTGAATACCAGCTCTTAGGGGAAATCTTGCTGTTTTAACCAATGTTAGAGTCTTTGGTCCCACCTGATATGATTAGGGAATTATGTGGTCTGGGACGGCCGTTCAGTTTCTCTTCGAGACGAGGGGCGTTAGGAGATTAGGTGTTCGAGCTACGCCGCCAAGCCAAGATGCCATGACGTTGTGGTTAAAGACCAGAGGCTCAATTGTGACGGGAGTATCGATTCCCTCACAAAGGGTCTTTTCAAAGGTCTTTTAAAGGTTTTCTCTTCCTTTTTTTAAGTGGTTATAAGGCTAAAGGCTTTGGCTATTAAGGCAGTACGGAGAAATAATCTTTTACATTTTACTATCCCATTTGCTATCCGCAACCCATTTCCTTTGTACACCCATTTCTTATATACCGTGCATCGTTAATTTGTGTAATATTTCGAGACTGTGCATCTCATTTATCTCCCAGCGGAATTTTTTTCATTACAGACCGTGAAAGGCTCAGTAAGAATTGCTGTTTGTGTTAGTTTGGCAGAGGTATAGGCTCTCGGTCAAGCTCGGTGGGAAATTTATTCCCGAATGTTAATTTGCAAAATAATAATCTCTTTGGTTTTCGCAATTTTGTAGCGGAAGTTTAAATTAGATAATTACGCAACAATATGTCTTCGTTCGATCGATTCAAGTGGCAAGGAGAATACCTTGGATTAACCGGCAAAGATCCTCTGTCATAAATACAAGAGGAAGACATGTTCGAGAGAGCGGAAAGGAGAGATAAATAAGAGCGCGCGCGCGAGAGAGAGAGAGAGAGAGAAGAGAATGAAGCAAGAGAAAGAATCGCCAACATAAATTGGAGATGAGTAGAGCCAGAAACGAGACGCTCTCCATCAACTCGCGAAATGACTTCCCGCAAACTGCATCTGTGATACTCCCATTTACAAGAAAGGTGAAGATTTGGAGTCTTACTTAACGCATTTCGAATAAATATTCAAGGTTAACAACTAGGATATCAAAGCAGATGGAGTCGCCAAACTCCTGCCGTTTCTAAGTTCCCAGCTCCGAGAATTTTATATCCCTCCAGTGGCGACAATCGATTATTCGACGTTAAAAGCGGAACTGCTGACTACGTAAAATATAACCCCGGATTTTTACCCCGCTAAATTTCGCCATGCCTTTCCTCAGACGCATTACAGTTTCTGGCTCGATTCGTCTAAAGTCACACACGATTATGAAGAGCTAGTCGACTACGTCCTGAAGGACGAACATTTGGCTTTGCTCTCTTCAAAACCTAGATCGTTTGTGAAGGATCAGAGGTTTTCCACCTTCAAAGAATGCATCGATGAAGCCGAAGTATTCGCAGCGAGCCATAACTGCTAACCTAAGGAAGGACGAAACACTGAACTGTCGTATCTTAAGGCAAAACTTGGCAAACAAAAGTTTACTCCCAGTGACCAAAGTAAGTTTGTGAAAGTAATTGGCCCCTATACGACCAGAAACTTCTTTTATTCTGGACCTCGGGACATCAAACCTTTCTCATCAAATGCCTCGGCATCCTCCTTTCCCAGGAGGCCTATTGCGTGCTTCTCGTGCTACCGCACCAACTTCCCTCAAAACTCTCAATTTTGCAACAGTTCCTTCAACCAAGTCCACGAAATTATTTCTAGCTTGCATCACCACCGTCGCAAACTGAACCGTCTTCCTCTACGTTTATCACTACTGCACCTGGCCACCATAATAATTTCTCATAAAAAAAGTTCCCCTGGATCCTTAAGGTTTGAGACCGGAGCAGTAAACGGTTGTCAAGTCCTTATCCTTGTCGAGATACAGGGTTTACTTGTATAATGGTGTCGGACAAGCTACTTAGCCTGGTAGCTCCGAACAATGTCAAATTTGCGGTAGTACATGACTACCTGGAGCGTATAAACCGGTTGCCCATGGTGAAATTTTCCATCAAGTGTTCATAATTTCCCGGCTGGGCTGAGGTAGTAGCAGACCCAATAATATCCTGCGCTGGTCTGATTGGACAGTGCCTCTCCACCCATGTGGCTCAACCCGTCCTCACGCAATCTCAAAAGAAGAAGGAAACAGAGACACCCGCCACACTTGAAGCGTACGGCGACTCATAGTTAACAGCGTTATGAATGAGGAATTCGCGAAGAATCAAGGGATTCACTCCGTCCCTTCTGGGCTAAAGACCGGAATTATGTACAAAAATACATTCTTGGAAACAAAGTCATCACATACATCCTGAAGGACAACCTTTTTACCACACTTGCTCAGAAAGTAATAGTTGCGAGAGCTATGGATTATGCATTTCCCATTCACATGTCCAACTCATTTCTAAATCTACCCATAAAAGTTTATTCTCTGGACAATTCAGCCACAGTAAGACGGCTCAAAGAATTTCTAAATATTTATATTAGCCCGGTGCTGCAGATGACATTTTGAGTTATTGCCAATCGTGCGATATATGTCAGAAGCCAGTCACAAAAGGACGTGTCAAACCTGCCCTGCTGCAGAAGGGCCAATCATTTCGAAACCCTTCACCCGTGTGGCAATCGATCTGATTAGCCCAATCCACCCTCCGTCCAGTGAAGGACATTGGTTCTGCTTACCCTTGTTGATTTTGCTACCCGTTTCCCCAAGGTAGTACCCCTGAAAAGACAGACCACATCACCTGCGCTGTGGTGATCATTTACTTCTTTTCCTGAGTGCCTAAGGAGGTATTATACGACCGGGACAGCCAGTTCACCCTTGAACTAATGGAGTACGTTGGTATACTCCTAATGGTGAAACCCCTTTTTACCAGCCCCTATCACCCTGCCTCAAACGGAATCTGTGAAAGGCTTAATGTTACTCTGAATTCAATCCTGAAAAAGCTGTGTGCAGACCAGCTCCGAGAGTAACACTGTTAGTTGCCAGTGGCCTTGCTCGTTTACCAGGAAATTCCTCACCAGACCTTAGGATTTGCCTTGTTTGAACTGTTACATGGCCAAAACGTGAGAGACCTGATGAGCATACTAAAAGAACTTTTTTTCCCTGGGAATTGGGCCGTGAAAACCCATCATCCTACGCGTACCTTATGGAACTTCCGCAAAGGTTAGAGAATTGTACGTAAATCGCGTTTCAGAACCCCGACACGAACTTTGATTAATACAAGACGTAATTTAAGTACAAATCCAAGGAAAGAAAATTTAGGCCTGGTGAAGAAATTTTAGTATTACTCTCTACAGAGAGTAATAAACTCCTGAGTCATTAAAAATCGCGGCCCCGTTAAATATTTAATCCAAACACCGTCTGGTTAATATTTGTACTATGTAAACATGCTAAAGAACTACCACCGCCGAGTCTCCATCAATAATATTGTGACAATTGATGAGGAGTCACCCATGGAAGTGAGCAACCCATTCGATCTTTTAACACTAGAATGGCTAAGGTGTCGAAATCGATACCTTGCAATTTTTCATTTCTTTTCTGAGCCCTAACCAATGCATATAACTCATTATGCTTCTATGACAATTATTATTTTCCCTAATTTTTATTTTAGTGAACATTACATAATGTGATGCAATAAGATGTGGGTGGAGCATTTATAACATTTCATAGTGTGGTGCAATAAGTTGTGGGCAGGCATTCTTATTTTTCTAGAAATTTCAAGGTAAATTTCCATTCAAATCTTTACTGCTTTTGTTATTTATGAATTATCATTAGTTACTTGTTCAGCACCGTACAAATCTGTGCTGGGGTACAACCTAATAGCCTAAACTTTTCGTAATAAGATATTTTTATATATCTACCTAGATTATGTCTTCAGTTGCAGATAAATATGTTCCAATTGATGAAGCAATCGACGTCCTGTGGGATTCTTGTGACGATATAATTAGTGAAAGTGAAGATGAAAAAAATTCAACTAATCATAATAACAGTCAATTTGAATCAATTGAATCTTCAGACTCTTGTTAAAAAAATGACCAAAAGGGATCAGCTTTCCAAACCATTACATTAGATAAAAGCGAAGATATTGTAACACGATATGGAGTAACATGGAAAGCTCTCACGAAAGCAAGGCCTGGCAGATCAAGAAACGCATCAGTATTCAAAGCTAATCCAGGTGTCACACGAGCCTTGATAAATGATGTTTCTAAATCTCCATACATGGAATGGAAATCATTTATTGATTAAACAATGCTAAGAAAAATTCTCAAATGTACGTTTGCAGAAGCAAAATAGTGCAATCTTGATAACTCTCTCAATTTGGAAAAATTGGAAGCATTTTTTGCATTGGAATATGCTCGAGGAATATATAGTAAGGGTCACAGTGCAGATTTTCTTTGGAGCAAACTTCATGGTCCTGATATTTTTCGATAAACGATGTCTCGATGCGATTATAAAAACATCATAAAACATCTTGCGCTTTGATCTAAATGGTACGAGATCAGAACGTATAAGTAATAATAAAGTTACACATAAAAGAGACATTTTTGAGGCATGTACTCAAAATTGCAGAATAATTTATACTCAAGAGTTTAACCTAACAATAGATGCGCAATTTTTACTGATGAAAAATCGTTGTCCTTTTATTGTATACATACATGCCAAACAAGCTAGATAAATTTGGCATCAAATTTTGGATCTCAGCTGAAGAGAATTCGAAATATGTTGCCAATATAATGCCGTATCTCGGTGCATAAGAAAAAGAATCGAGAAATGGACTACCTCTTGGAGAAAGTGTTTTGCTGAAGAACACAGACACAATAAAAAGAAATGTCCATGATTTAACAAAAGACAACTTCTTTACAACATGCAACCTTTCAAGAAAACTTCAAGAACAAGGAAATTCCATAGTGGGTACTACAGTTCGTTCAAACAGCAAGCATCTGTCCTAAGGAAATGACTGCCTATGAAAAGGGGAGAAGGTGCAATAGCAAATGTTTCTTTCAAGAAGAAAGTGGATGCATGTTTGTGAATTATCAGTGTAAAGATAATAAGTCTGTATGTTTTGTTTCCACAATGCATTCCTCCAACAGTTTCAGAAGATGCTAAAAAGAAACGAGATGTGATAAAGTTTTATAATAAGAATAAAGTTGGCGTCGATACTGAAGACCAAATGGTACGAAAATATAATACACATTGTGCAACAAGGCGCTGGCATATTGGAGTTTGGTAAAATATTTTAGACATGGCAGCCCTCAATAGCTGTATCATTTCTAAGAAAAAAACTGGAATTAAAATAAGTCGGAAAAAATATATTTTTGAACTAATCGAGAATTTTTGTTCTTCATATGTTTCGAAAAGAAAAAAGTCATCCTCACATGTTGAAAATAAAGCTGAAGATCACCCCCAACCCCCCTAAAAGAGAAGAAAGTGCTCTAGTCAAAAGTGTAACAAATCAAATGTTATTACATGTAAAATGTGAGAAAAACCAACCTGCGGGAAGTGTTCAGAAAAAGAAACACGAATCAGCACTACATATAAATAGTGAAATCTGAAATAAATAGTATTTTCTCATTTTAAAAATAAATTTTCATAAAATAATAATATTAGGTATTCAGGGGGAATTGAGCAGATATTAACATTTAGATATTCTTTATTCACTAATTTGCAAAAGTGATATATAATAGACAATGTCTCCCCCAAACAATATTTCTGGCTACGCCATTGATATTATTATAGGACTAAGAGCCCATAATATATCTCTTCTTGATCAGATATTCAACCCTAAAATTTTAGAAAAATACTTTGAAAAAAATACAAATTATTGGTTGTGTCTAAATCGACACCTTGGCCGTTTTATATAGACACAAGTGTTAAATATGGTGCTTGTTGCCTGTGTTGAACAAGACAGAGAATATCTTTTGCCCACCTTGTCCCGCGCCAGCGATTCCCATTCAACCGACTTAGATATAAACGATCAGTTGCCACCCGACCTGAAGAGTAAGTTTCAGCAGGTACTAAGTTGCTTCGAAGACGAGATCTCAGAGATTCCTGGCTGTGCCGCGTAGTTCGAACATAAGATTACCCTCACTACCCAGGTGCCCATACGTTCAAAGCCGTACCTCCTGCCCATCCATTTAAGCGAGGCTTTTAACGCCGAGTTCGATAAGTTGTTAAAATTAAACATAATAGAACGCTCTGAGTCCGGTTTCTGCTCGCCCATTGTAATAATCAAGAAGTCAGGCGGGTCCTACCGCCTGTTCGTCGATTTTAGAAAGCTTAGTGCCGTTACCGTGTTCGACACCAAGACTATTCCCCTTAACGACCAAAACTGCCATCTCTTTGAAGAGGCTAAATTCATCACTAAATTAGATATACGTAAACCCTACTATCAGGTTCCCCTTAAAAAAGGAGTAGAGATATACTGCTTTTCCCACGGAGAAGGGGTTAATGCAATTCCGCTGGCTCCCCTTTGGCTTGAGAAGGGCTTTTATTGTCTATAACCGTATGATGCGAAGAATATTAGATGGATTGTTGAACGTGACCTTTTAATTTTGACAACATCTACGTTGCACCCCGGTCTTGGGACCAGCATTTGGTCACCCGCCAAGCCCTCACGATAGGCCTCAGCTAGTGCCATTTTGCCTTTGGCCCTATCAACTATCTTGGGTTTCACATCGGGAACACCCAATTAGACCCCAGGAGGACAAAATCTACACCATCGTCGATATGCCACTTCCAACCAATAAGAAGCAGTTGAGATCGTTCATGGGATCTGCATCAGTCTACTGCCACTTTATTCACAATTTTGCCTCCCTCTCTGCCCCTATGTGCGATTTGCTTAAGAAAAAAGTCCCTCGAATACCTTATGTTGTTTCTATTAACTCTCGTGCACTTTAACCAGCTAAAGGAAAATTAGCGTACGCCCCTAATCTCCGGCTCCCCAACTCTAACAAGGCTTTCGGTATTAGGATAAACGCAAGTAACAAAGGAATAGGCTGCGTTCTACACCAATATGGTGATAAAGGTGAAAGCTCCCCCGTTGCGTACGTGAGTCGTAAGCTACTGTACTTCCTCGGGAAAAAAATATGCTGTCATAGAGCGAGAGGCCCTTGAAATCATATGAAAAGTGCAAAAATATAGGATGTACCTCCTAGGTAAAGAATTTCTTGTTGAGACCGATCATAAGCCCCTGTCATATTTACGAAATGAGAAGAACAATAATAGTAGGCTTATGTGCTGGAGCTTATTCCTCCAGGAATTCCACTTTAAGATTGTATATATCAAAGGCTCTAAGAATTGTGTCACAGATAGCCTGAATAGAAACCCTCTAGAGGTTACCCCAAGTTAATCTAAAGGAAATTTTATGATTGATTTTTTTTGAGGGGGAGGGTGCATGTTTGTATATATATAGATAATGGTAAATGTTTTTGTTCGCAAACTAAGGCGATCCTGTAACCCTTGGTATTGTCCGGCCAATTGATTTCCTTGTAATATATATTTCCCTCTTGTATTTATTCCTGTATTAATTATCTTTGTGTGTGTATGTGTTTGTGTGTGAGTTATTTGCTTGTATAGTGTTAAGTCGTTAATGAACTGAGGTGATCAAACCTCCGTTTGTAAGGCAATACTCTCTTTGTCCTGTACCAATGTATTAATTTCTTCTTTGTGCACCTGGATACTCGTTGTATTTAACCCTGGTCCACTGGCATGAAACAAGGAGGGCTATCACTCATATGTAACATTTGTAACAGACTTGTTTCTATACAAAATAACATTATATATTTTATTATTTATGCCTTTCTAAGTTACCTTGCGTGAGCAGATGCACTCGTTTTGATAACATGGTATCCCCTTTAGACCTATTCCACGGGCGATTATTTAGCAAGTTCGACATTTCTTACTTTTTACCAATCTCCTGTGTGAGGGGCAAATATTCTTGTGACATTCGTCACAAGGGGCCCTGCACACCTTTTTTCATATGATACACCTTCCCACACGTGCAGAACTTGTTTTTTCTGCATTAGCTGCTTGTAATTGGATTGAGGAAAATCCTAAAAGTCCCGCAGCTTCTCTTGATTTTGGGAGAATTCTTTGCTTTTCCTCATGAAATCGAGATTTTACACGGGGTTTACAAGCATTTTTGCCAAGTTTTCAGGAAGACCTTACCTGAATATTGGATATTTTTTTGTCAGAAAATAAGGAAGGCATTGTGAACATTTACATCCATCATATTACAAAATACTAGCAGAGGCCAGCGAACGGTTTTCCATCTGCATGTGAATTCTTCTATGTTTTCATCGAATTGGTCAACTCCTTTTTTCGGAACTTGTAATAAAAAATTAGGGCAGGTTTATAAACTCTCTCAGGCAAACACTCACCTCCTGCATAAATAGCACAATTATAATAACATTCTTGTTTTTCTTTGGAATATAGAAAACCAACATGATGTTACTCTGATGATCCTAAGCAAACGCATTTGATTGCACTGGTCTTTGGATCTGTCTTAGGAGTTGAAGCATCTCTTTTCTGTTTGACCTGATTATTTTTAACAAAGAAAGATTCTCTGTTGAAAATACAACAGCTAAACTATGAGACGTGAAAAAGTTTTTTTCTGATGATTTCACGTCCAGCTTTTTCGTACGGTGTGCATAATTCAAGCACAAAATCCTTTGCAAAATTACGATGTACTCCTTCTCTTTTCTTCCTAGAGTAAATCTTTACATTTTGCGCATACCCACTCTTTGCTTCACATAACGCAAAATTTTTCAGCACATAATTTCTTGGTTTTGTTGGAATGTAGGTCCTTCCTGGAATTCGTCCTCGGTAGTCAGGTAGGTGCTCTTCCACAGTTAGTGTATCATCAATAATATAAAATTGAGAAAGCTTTTCTCTGAATGGATTTCAGTTCTGGCTGATTGCAGCTAGGCTATCTTCTTGTAGATGTACCTGACGATTTTTGCCATTATCGAACCTTATTGCTCATAGAAAAAAAACGAAAACGTTGCTTTGACATTAGAGCTCGATAAATTGTATTTGAAAAAGCTGGATTCCATTCATCTTCAATAGAAGAAAAATAATTTTCATCAGCTCCGCTATATAAAATGAGGCCAAGAAACGCTTGAATCTCCACGACTGTATATTCCATCAAGTATGTAAGTGTACACAGCCTATGCATTAGCTCTCATATTTTAAGTAATGTCTCTCACCATATCGGTTTGTATATCTATGCTTATGTAGAAACATGCCATTTGTAATGAAAAGACTCAATGCTTCTTCTTTTTCACTGTCTAGGCTAGCTAAAGTTCGAGGTTTATGTGTGCACACATAAGCCTAAGCCACCCTCCATTTGCGTTCCATCTTGTGTATATTCTTGAGCCTCTCACTTCTCCGAGGAAACATCGTCACTAGATGATTCTTCAAAGATTGGAAGATGATATGTCTGTCTTACTTCAGCTTGCCTTTGGTATTTTTTTAGAGTCATTCTATCACAACTGGTATCTTCTTCTATCGGTTCGTATTCCGTATACAAGGAACCCGCTTGCAACTAATCTTCCCTATGACCTTTGATACACCCCAGTTGCTTAAGAATATTTTCCTCATAGGAAACTATAAACGTTAGATGCTTCATAACTACGAAATAACTGGATTGTTATTTGTTTCTGTCTTTGTGAATAAAGACAGAGTGTACGACACGTTCCATAAAGATTGATTGCTAAGTGTAAGAGGCCCAAAATGTATTGTAACAAATCGTAACACATAAGAGGTTTAAGTGAATTTTAAGTATTTCATTGATAAGTAAAGTAATATTGTAGAGAAAATTTTTTAAATTATTATTATTCCATAGGGCCTAGCCAAATTTCCATCATATTGTGCACATGTCTAGAATCTCTATTTGTTTCAAATATGGATCCCATTATTTACGAAATTGTCACAAAAAATTCATATGAGTGGATAAGTGTTAAATATGCCACTTGAGTTTGTTCGATCTAAGGTCAAGTATCCCCCTTTATTTGTTCACCCACTGGCATCCAAAAAATTGGGACGCTTAATCCCCATCCAGCGATTGTCAGATTTCACTTTTCCCTCAAAAGTTCCATCTTAGAAAGGGCGTAGATGTTGTCAAAAGAGTTTAATACCGTCATGTGACCGAGATGCCATCAGGTTTGGTATAAGATCGGGCGACGCGGAGAAAAATAGTATGAACCGTGAGAGACACAAGCCACTTCCGCTGATAAGGCAGAAACAAGAATTCCAAGCGCGCGGGCGCAAGAAGACGCTGAGGCATCACCGTGCGTGATCAAGAAATCCCGCTGGAGTTCATCTCTCTTTACAAGTGGAGTATTTTGTTAAGAAGATCTTCCTCCTTGTCCTAAGGCATTTTCTCTTTCGGCCGGCCCATATATGATGCTAGGCTCAGCCGGGAAAAGCCAGTATAGGCCCGCTTTTTGGCACGAGACACTTCGTTTTCTCGATTCAACTCCTTCCTCCTTCTCGAGCTCTAAAGCAAGAATTCTCGACAAAGGAATTAGCCCCGGTCAATTGGCTATCGTAAAATTCGGTTTTAACCTCGTCAAGAGCAAGTACTCTCTCCATTATCCTCCTCGAGGTCAAACTCCATCGATGACGATTTACTCGTTCGATCACCTATCCCCTGTGTCGGCTCATAAAGCGTCCAACCCCAAGCTAGGCTCCAGCGACTAAATCGTGGTTTTTTGACCAGTCAACTCATTAAAGCATATGTTTGTAATTCTCGTATCAGCAGCCGCTTGTAAGCTTACGTTTGAGTTTATTTAATCGCTCCAAGTAATTCTTTAATCTGATCCCCGGAAACACTAAGTCTCAGTGTCACACATCACATAGAGAGAAGGGAAGATAGGCGCCGTCTTGCCGTTCAATATAGAGAGAGACAACAGACATCTGGGTGACCCTTATTGGCTGCACTAATTGAAGTGCGAAATTATGAGACGCCGTGAGACGTCGCAATGACCTGAAATGCCACCTTCACAGAAACCTGCCACAAGTGTGAGAGCGCAGAGAGTCCCATCTGAAGTCAGGCAAAGTTCGCCTCGTCGGATTAAGAACCTTCTCACCCTCGCGGTAAGAAGGCCGAGTCTATTCTCGTCTGCCAATGCGTCTGACCTCTGAACTCTCTCATTCGGACGGAGGGGGGAAACTCATATTAGACCCTTAAAAATCCTCCGTCGCCAGAGTTGGAAGGCAGTATCCGCCGTCCTCCATGCCTCCTCTATAACCTCTGTCGGCCCTGTTGGTAGCCGCTTTTCGCCTCCCGTTGGACTCTGCACAACGGGAGACGCCGTAATGACCTGAAATGCCACCTTCAAAGAAACCTGCCACAAGTGTGAGAGCGCATTCGGTCCTATCTGAAGTCGGACAAAGTTCGCTTCGTCGGCTTACGAACCTTTTCGCCCTCGCGGTAAGAAGGCTGAGTCTATTCTCGTCTGCTGATGCGTCTGACCTCTGAACTCTCTCATTCTGACGGAGGGTGAAAACTCCCATTAGACCCTTATAAATCAAAAGGCGCCAGAGTTGGAAGGCAGTATTCGCCGTCCTCAATGCGCCCTCGGTATCCTCTGTCGGCCGTGTCGGTAGCCGCTTTTTGCATCCCGTTGGACTCTGCACAATTCTCGCAGAATCCCTCAAGCTCCCGGTATTCTTTTTTATTCACGTGAGTCTACCTCGACCCTCTTAAACCGCTCTTCGAAAGCAGCACGCTTAATCTCGATTAGTTTTACTCGAAAGTAATATTTAAGTTCGCCCCCTAAATAGTTATTATCCAGAGACTATTGTTTGAACTTTGCGCCAAGGCAAGTATTATTCTTTCGAACTAAATCTCCAAGGGAACAGCAACGCGCAACTCTCCTGTATAAGTGCTCTCTGTGCCCCTCCTCTCCCAAGTATAAGCCTCATTATCGGCTTAGTTTACGCTCAAGGTCATTCGAGCGTCCCTCGGTCAATATTTTCGGTTTGTTTGTACGTGATAGTCCTCACCATGTCTCTCCCCCCTTAGCTGCTAAAAACCATCGTAAATCTAGTATGTGCATAGCTCATTCTATAACTCATTTTAACCTTGTAAAATAATATTCCCTTGAATATTAGTGAAGTTATTTTTGTATCCGTATTTCTGTTATCCTGGAACTCCAAGATAGTCGACTATTGGCCAACCTCATTTCAGTAAATTTTCACTCTGCTTATATTGTCAAGCAGAAAGAGTAAACTTGACCCTATTCTACAACACCTATATTAAACTAGTGTAAGGTGTGTAGGGTTAACCTACACATCTATCTTAATCTAGTGTAAGGTGCCCGGGTTTAACCTACGGCAATCCGTTTGAACCTTTACCTTTTGTATATATGTCCTATATCTCTTGTAAATATTAAATGTTATTTTGGTACCTTCCGTTTCTTTGCTGCAGTCCCACAGCTTTCTTTATCATACTAACGGCTAATTGCACTCAATTCTTTAGATAAATCCTTCCATGCGCTCGAATTAGGAAAACCCAATCCCATATTGCTCCCCTCGTCTGCCGCTGCAGGGAAACGAGCGAAAGTCACTGAATTTACCTTGACCGCCCACAACGTCTGAATATAATATACACATATATGTGTGCTGGTCATTCTCAGACACAAAATGATGAAATATTTACCACTGGTAGGAAATACCATGAAGTTCTTTTTAAGATCGGCAAGAAAGTCAGAGTTGACGAGCGGGAGTCTTTAGTGGTCAATCACGTGAAAAAATTTAGAATATAGCTGATTTAGACAAACTTTTTTCATTAACGGGCCGATTATCACGAAACTGGGAGAATATGTAGAAACGAAAATATAACACATTTTGCTCGTCATGATTTTTTGATAGACTCGCAGTCTTTAAAAAGATTTACCCAATTTTTAGTTATTTTTAAATTTGTTCTTCCTCCATCAATATTCCTCCTAGGAAAAAAAGACAGAATTTGGTTCTTGAAAAAATTCATAAAAGAACTATTGATCGCTTTTTAAAGAAAATTTAAAGTAAAAGTAATGTTAACATGTGTTAGTCCCTTTATCTTCTGGGTAACTATTATATAAAGCCAGATGCTTTAAATGAGGCTTGTGACATCAGAAAATAAATATATTGTATTACATATTTGGGTTATTGTGATGTCCAAAATAGCTTTCATTCAATCGTGTTGTGAGATATTCTGTCCAACTTTTATTTTAAATTAACACTAAATGATGTCCGTAAGCTTACAAATACAGTAAGGTGAGTGAACTCAGACACATGAATAGTACATACCAGTACATGTAACATACACGAATTATCTAAGTAGACTCATAAATGTAAAGGTGTCTGATTACACCTACAATTCTCCCGAACATACACATAATGCAGTGCACTTGAGTGCAGTCTTGGTACATCGTCAGTGGTTGGTTCATCCCTTCTTGCAGCAGCAATGGATAAGTTCTTGTCTAGATTATCATGCCTCAGGAGGTGTCGTCTAAAGAGGCTGCCAGGCAGAGGCCTCATTTGCCCAACCACAGCCAGATTGGCATGGTAACTCAGGATCCAAGACCAGAGTTTGGTTCCAGCAGTTGCCCTGGAGACATGAAAATTAATGTTTTGCTAGAATGGGGCCTTCGTTGGAAGAATGTTTTCTAGAGCACTAGACTCGGGGGTGAAGGGCTGCTTTCTAACATCGTTCACTTCCATGATATCACTGGTGCAACCATACATGAGCACACCGAAGCATTCCATTAGTAACACTGACTCATCACTGACATCACTGACATCACTGGACATACGTTAGAGTTCTTTAAAGGCATCAGTGGCCTCTGGGAACACTTTCCAAATCTTCCAGGCAGTCTTCTCCCAGCTGGCAGCAAAAGAAGTCACGGTGTCGCACCCTCTGATGGCATGGAAGATGAAGAGAGTAGTGTATTATTCTTGGTTCATGGAGGTAGCCAGTTGGTGAACAGCTAGATCCAGTACGAATAGCTATCTATCCATGGTTCGTTAGGATTGATGTTGCTGAATGAAGCCACAATATCACTATTAAAGGTGAAGATAGTCTGAATCATCTCCCTATGGAATACCTGTGCTGCTCTAACTAGGTGCATGGCATCACTGTCATGACCACAGGCCTTCGTCAAGGCGCAACCTATATCTTTCTCAAACAAGAGAAGTGTATCTCGGCCCTGATATTCTCAGATAAGATAGCAAATGAATGAGTCTTTCCTTCGGTCTAGTTGTTTGTGGCCTATTGGGTACCGTCTCACCCAGATGTTCCAGTCTCGTCTTGTAGAGGTTTGCCAAGTGTGAGAGGCTAAGTTCAGAAGTATTCTACTCATCTGCATGTAAACCTGCATAAATACCACTAGCTCAATAAAGGCTATAAAATGCAGACGATCCAGTTCATAATCATTTAGTGCGGCTGGTTTGATTTTGTTATATGATGTACGGAGACAGTTGCGATGGTACTTCGCCTGAATGGCAACCATGTCTCCAGGGGATAGATTTTCCATCAGTTCAGTATCCCCAAATTCAATGCCATATCTCCGAACGTTTTCATCAATTTACTTTGTAAATGCTTCGTGCATGTCTGCAGTGCCAGCTGGCTTTTCATAGAAGAAAAAAAGATATAATCGGTTTACTGTGGAAGCCTTTACTAAGCTGCTAATCGCGTAAGTACGGCTGGAGTAACGGTACTAGAATGTCCTACATACGATTCTCCTCTACTCTGCTAATAAAACATTATTTTGTTAAATTTCAAACTTCATATTTTGTTCCAGTGAGCACTGTGTCTTCTCTAGGTAGCTTCTATGCCATCACCCTCATCCAGTATGTTCATTTTGAGTCCCATTAGCATGTTGTGAAGTCCTTGGCAATTGAGAAGGTCTTTTTTTCAATGATGCATAGACAACCACTCAGTTTCATAGTAGATCTTAGTGAGAGATGCAAAGTTTCATCTGTCTCTGCATGGCAAAGTATACAAAGGTCACAGTTATTTCTTGTGGCTGGTCTTTATTGCTTGCACAGAGAGAGCTGATCTGAGTCTATGAGTATATGACGCTTTGACATAGTGCCGATCAGGACTAGGGTGCTTATATCTTAGCTTCAACCATCAGGCAGGGATCCTGCAACAACAAGAACAACAATTGTGTTAGTACCAGGCACCACAGTCTGCTTTATTTAACATCAATATTTGATATGTTGTCGTAATTGACCCCTTACTGGCATATAAATATATTAAAGATAGATTTGGATCGTGAAAGCATTTAGAATAAGACATAGTGGGATTTCTTTCCCTAGTTTCGAGTATTCACACAAAATGACGAAAAGTTAAGACACCTGAAGAAAAATTGAGAAATGTGAAAATCTTTAGTATATTACTTTTTCTTTTTTCTTTTACAGGATCTATAATTTTTGTAAATGCTTTCAAAATTCTAAGTCTGTTTTATTTTTTTCCTATGATGAAAATTGACGGAGGAGTAGCAAATTAAAGAAATTTAAAAATTTCATTACATTTTTTTTTAAATGCCAATTTATAAAAAAAAATAAAATTACCGAAAGTAAAATGTGTTTTATTTTCGTTTCTAAATGTTCTCTGTGAGTTTCGTGATAATCAGGCTGTAAATAAAAATGGTTGTCTGAAATAATATCTCACGGCTCTCAAATCAAATTTGACTTATGAGTACTTCCTGATCTTAAAATAAACGTCATGGTATGTAATGACACTGGTAAAAATTTCATGCTCTAGTCACAATGTACATAATTCTTCATATATGGGATATTATCCACTGTACTATATATAAAATATCCACCTTAACCTTTTGACAAAACTTTGGGAGGTGATGTTGAAGTGACATCCTGATTTTTTTGTTCTTTTGTATATATTAAATGTATTAAAGCTGCCAAAACTTTCATTTATTTTATTAACTAGAAAAGAATTAATATAAGTTTATATCTTCTACTCCAGCTATCTATGCATGTCGAAACAATCTTTTCTTCAAACATGCCTCCTTGAATGGACCGTAAGGTCTCCTAGGGTACCTTCTTTCCTTGTTGTTACTCCTTGTTGTTATTAGATAATTCGCCTTTACTTCCTGATTCTTTTAAACTTCTTAGCGATTATAACTATTTATATTTCATTTAAGAGAGTATATTGGGAGTTTAAAACGTTTACGTAGGATTAGCCTAAAATATATGTCATTACTAGCCTTTAATTTTATTCAAGGACGTAAATGCCTCAATTCCAGAGGTTATTGGTTGCGTTTTACATCCGGTAAATGTCTTTATATAGCTTATAGTTCATTTTTTTTAATATGGGGATCTAAGTGAAACATTATTTTGTTTTAGAACTGGATTAGCAGACCCTTTATTTGAGAAAAGTTCTTTAAAATTGTGATGAGTGGCCGTTTTATTCCTAGAAAATTCATTTAGGACGTCAATGGGGAATGAATGAGAAAGTTTGGGTATTAACATTTACATACAAGAATAACATGAACCTAAAGAACATTGTTTTTGTCACCGGCATCGTTGAAGTCGAGAGATTAATCAACATTAAGGACGAAAAGAACAAATAGAAATTCTATAACAATGTGCTTGGATTCGTAGTATATAATGCGGGATGAGTTAAATTAAACAATATTTTACTGTATTTATTAAATTTTTACACTATTAATTTCAAAATATGGTGAAGAAATACTTGGTGTTTAAATTCTTTAACACCACCTTCTCTAGACTTGGCGAAAGGTAACGAACCCAGTCCAATTAATCTTCATCAAATTCTCAATTAAGCAGTTTTATATGGAGATTAAAGCATTTGTATGTGATTGAGTTAATGAAGTGCCATGATATATAACTCGCTGTGATTGAGATCAATCCTTCGCTTTTGATTAAATGATGCCTGGCGTAAAGCATTTATTGCGTATGAATGATTGATTCATATAACTATGTGGTTATGGCTGTGGTTGAGTTTTACAAGAGGGCAAATCTGAGTATTCCTCATGGGAAGAATATAAACTGATAATATTAAGACTAAAAAGGAAAGTTTCTGGGATGAATTTGAAGGTAAGCGACGGAATTACTATACTTTGCTTCGACTAGCGAAGATGAGAACGGAGTGAAAGTGGTTTTCTTCAGTGGTGGAAGAAGCCTTTTGATCCAGTACAGAAATCTTCTTTAATACGCAAGAATGAGGTAGATAAAATAAGAGTGATGTAAGAGTATATTTGAACAGATTCCTGTAAGTACGACTATGCTGAGGGATATGTTTGGCATGATGCCTTAAAAGATATAAGTACGTTTATAACTCTCAATTAAATTTTACTGCTCTAATATATATGTTATGGGAAGGATATTATATGAGCATCATAAGAGGGTACATGAAAGATAATTATGCCAAAAGACCTTTATTTTACTTTATGTTCAATAAATATTTTCAGGTAGATATATTTTATTTAGCAACATTTCAAACTGATGTATATAGTATCGCTGTTTTCTACTACATCAAGAAACTGGTTCTCGCCAAAAACAATTCTAACAAGAGTTCAAAGCTTTGCTCACATCAATGCCTCTGAATACTACACTCATAATCTATATTATCTAAAGCCTTTCTAAGTACCCATATAAAAGCTTCATTAATAATACAACAATACAACATGGCTTTAGCAAGCATCTCGGCAACTTTCCTTATTCATGGCGAATTTTAATGTCGAAAATAATACTCTCTCGCATCAACGCCTATTTGATGCTATAAACTTTAATCTCTCTCTCCCATGCACTTTCTCTCTTTTTATTCCTCTATATTTTCTTCTCTCTCATGATCTTGCTCATTATCCCTTCAATTCGATAATCTCATTCTCTTTGACTCTCTCATTTTCTTTCACCTCTCCCTCTCCTCTCTATCTCTCTCTCCCTCCCTTACTAGTACTCTCTAAAATGTGACCTTGAGAGCGAATTTAATATTCTGGCTTACGTAATATTCCACATGAATCAAGTTGCCCAAGATAGAAGCAGAGCGCTCTCCTTCCGAATGGACATAATCAACGTATATGAGATGTTAGGCCTAAACATCAAGGTGTGCAAGGCCACATACAGAATAATAGTAGTGTACCGAACCCTTTATCGGACAGCAAAGTTAGATATAAACTTGTACAAACAACTGTACAAATAGCCAAAAGTTCCTCCCCCACAATCGAATCGGGTTCCCTTAACAGTCAGGTGAACTAGGTGGGTCGATTAGCCGACCTAATTGTGATTAGGTTCCTAGATTTCGCTGATGATAACTACCTTACTCAGTAGGTTCATGTGCCAACGAGAGTGAACATGGCTTTGATCTAGTGTTCGCGAGAGAGGAGAACCTAATATGAGGCTTGACTCTAGATGAAAGTCAGGGAAGCAGTGAATACAGCATAGTCAGGTTCTGTCTCAATAAGCCCTCGCCCGAGTTAAAAGGTACAGGAAACAGAATGTTGAACTTCAGACTAGCGGAGTTAAACGGAGTCTGGGATACATTATAATAGTCATTCACACTCTCTGTAATTTGAGTGAATTAGTAAGGCTTCAAGATCTGGTTTACGGATCGACAAGACATTGCCGAAATTGTGCAATGGTAGATAATATAACATGGATTTTATAAACCCCTCTGCAACTGTTCTTATTCATGGCGATATTTAATGTCCAAAACAAAACTCTCATATCACCGCTTAATTTATTGTTTAAGCATGTCTTTCTCTCATTCACCCTTTCAGTCTCTCTCTTAGTCTCATTCTCTCACTCTACCATTTTCATTCTTTCTTTCATTTTCTCTCGTGATCTCTCATTTTTCTCTCTCATCCTTTTTTTGTCATTCATTCTCTCTCAAACTCTCCATTTGTCATTCTGTCTTTGAATCTTTTTATCCTTCTCTCTCTTCATACTCTCTCTCATTTCCTCTCTTATTATCTCTTTCTAATTATCTATCTTCATTCTCTCTCTTATTTTAATTATCGCATTGTCTACTCTCATTCTCTTTAACTCATTATATCTTTCATTCTATCCTGATTCTCTTCCTCTCATTATATCTCTCTTCCTCATTCTCTTTCATTGTCTCAGTCACTTTCTTTTTCTCATTCTCTCCATTTTATTCTCTTGTTACCATTCCCTGTCTCATTCTCTCGCAATCTCTCAATTTCTCTATCTCATTCTCTCTCCTCTCTTTCTCTTTCTCTGCCTCTCACCCCGCTCTCTCTCAACTCACACCTCGTGGGTGAATTTAATATTCCGGGATACGTAAGGTCCACAAGGATATCTTTAAGCGAGATGGAGGCGGAGTGTTGTTCACGTAACACAGACGTAGAATCTTTCCGATTGGAACATAAACACCATGCATGAGACGTTATTTGTAAACATCGTGGTCTGCATGGTCACCAACATAATCATAGCAATGTACCGAATTATTTATCGAACATCAGAGTTACATGCAAACTTGTTCGAAAAACTGTTTGAATGGACTAATAATCCTCCCATAAACTATCCTAACGGGTGATGTTAACAGTTAGGTGAACTGAATTGACCGATTATGCGATGTAAATACATAGCGGCTCGTGGGCGTCTCTGACGATAACTGCTTAACTCAATGGGATCATGATCCAACAAGAGGAAATAATCGCTTTGATATATTATTCGGGGGCAAGGAAAACCTCATTTAAACTTGAAAATAGGACACGCTCTGTAAACTTGTGTCCTCAACATAGTCTGCTTTACTATCAAAAACGGCTCGCCCGAGCCGGGATTTACTAGAACCAGGAATTTGAACTTTAGCCTGGCGGATTTCAACGGACTATAGGATGCACAATAACATTCCCTCGTACTTGACATTGAAGAGACAGACCAACAAAACAAGTTCATGTGGACAAAGTCAGCTCAACCTATCAAGTCTCAGCGTAACTGGTGCAACGGTTAAATCGAAAAAGTAATTAGAAGTAGAAAGCTGCGTATAGGGTGTTAAAGAAGTCTTAGCTCTCAAGGCCTGGAGACCTACCTAGATTGCGTTATGCTGTCGGGTGAAGGCATAGCCGGGAAGGCGAAATGTGACCTGAAAGTTCGTTTGAGTTATCTTTAACAAGATATCTCAACGCATCTCTGCCTAAAGTTATATTTTTTAGCCCAATTGGAATGAAATAGATGTGCGGGATGATATATATATATATATATATATGAATATATATTTATATATATATATATATATATATATATATATATATATATATATATATAAAAGTATAACAGCATTAGAGCAAATATTACCTTTAGTAAAAAAAATATTATTTTTTATATACTTTTTATGTCCTACATTTATACATATAGGATGCCATTAATATTGATTTAGGGGGTTATGCCCCCTCGAATCTATGTCTGAGATATATATATATATATATATATATATATACGAGGAGCAGTCAATAAGTTTTGCGAATCGGTAGGGCAAAACAGAGGAAGGGGGATGGCTGTTTGTGAGGGTGTTAGGACAAGTTATGACAAGTTAGAACCTGCAGCCGCACGCTCCTGCCTCGTCTATTTATGAAGCAGTAGCTGATCGCAGATCGTCAGTCACAAATCTTTCAACAATGGAAAAGGTTGAGCACTGCGCAGTGATCAAATTTTTGACCAAGGAAGGGAAGAATGCAAAAGAGATCCATGAACGCATGGTTGCAGTATACACCGAACCGCCCCTTGCTATGCAACCATTGCTCGCTGGAATAGGGAGTTCTGCCATGGTCGTGAGTCTATAAAAGATGACTCACGTCAAGGACGCCCGTCAGACGTGACCAACGAGGCCAATGTGGCCCACGTGCAAAGGATGATCCCTTAAAATCGACGACTGAAGGTCAAAGAAATCGAGCGACAACTTGGAAAATCACATGGAAGTGTTATCAACATCATCCACGACAATTTGGGTAAGACCAAGGTCTCTGCCCATTGGTTTCTTAGAAACCTCAGCCCCATGATCGACTTCAACGTCGTCAAAGTTCGGAGGAGCTGCTGCTCCTGTATAACCAAAACCCGGCGGAATTCGAGTCACGCATAGCAACAGGTGATAAAACGTGCGCCCATCACTGGGATCCCCAAGCGACTATTTTTATTCTTCCAGCTCAAGGCTGCACTGCATGGACGCCGGTTTGGGGATGATGAAGATGTCCAGCTCGCCGTCCAGGAGTGGATTCAACAGCACTCGGAAGATTTCTGGTTGTCGGGAATTCGAAGCCTCAGGGTCAATTGGCGCAAGTGCATTGAAGTCGAGGGTAATTATATTGAAAAATAATAAAACACTTTTCCTCATATCTCGTTTCCTTATATCTGAATTGCAAAACTTATTGACCGCTATTCGTATATATATATGGTGCGGTTAAGGTAATGGCATAATTAGACAACTGCTCTGCTTCAGGTCCAGCAGGTGATCCTATCCTCCTTGAACTGGAAGACAACACTTAGGGATGACCCATCCATCAGCCCCACTGCTGATGGATGGGTCATCCCTTAGTGTTGTCTTCGAGTTCAAGGAGGATAGGATCACCTGCTTGACCTGAAGCAGAGCAGTTGTCTAATTATGCCATTACCTTAACCGCACCAATTTGTCTTGGATATTTTTCCGTATATATATATATTAAATGAATAAATATATATATATATATATATATATATATATATATATATATATATATATATATATATATATATATATATTATATCTGTTTAAAAACATTTTTTTCCTATATAGACAATGTTTTTTATTGGGCAAATGAAAAAAATGTGCTTGGGTTATTTGAGGTTTGGCTATTGCAATCGTATCATATTGTATTATATATCATTTTTATGGAATTTAGAAATGGGGATCTTTGCCCTCCATAGCCTTGCCTTAATTGTGGTGGGGTACCCCCTCACCCCTTGAAATTAGAAAAAAACCCTCGAAATATTCCTAATTCGAAAGCCTAACCATAGATTCGATTCAAAATAGCGATTGCGCAATGTCGTTAGGCCTTTAGTTTTGATACTGTTTTGGTTTCCTCCCCACCGAATGATATTTAAATCAATGAGATTTTCTTTAAAATTGGTTATTATTCAAATTATTATCACATTTTGATGCGATTCATCTCAACAACATTAAGCTAGGTATTGTTAGATGAGACTAGACGCGGGCTTTAACGAGCAAAATTACAGCCGAATCATGGAGATACACAATTATGTTATCTTAATTATAGCATTTTAGATTGATTCAAACAATATATAACTGACAAGATGGCGAAAATGGTGGCAAATATATTTTTTCCCATAACGTAATAATTACAAATTTGCCCAAGTTAATTAGTTAAAGTGCATACTTTCCTAGCTAAATAAGTAAGCATTTGCATATTTTTTTTCAAAAATAGAGATATTTATAACAAAGCACCCACACCATTAGAGGGTTGGCATAGACCCCAAATTAACCAATATGACTTAAAATATTTACGTACAGACCCCTATCTCATTGTTCACATCGTGTTATTGTTTTTGTGTGATTATAATCATAACAGTCTTTGTTTCCTGCGGAATTATCCATTGTGCCTTATTTTCAAACTTGCAATCTTCCCTCATTTTTGGTCTTTTTTTAACATTGTTGAGGTGTGTCGCATTATCTCTCCAAATAAAACCAAACCACACTTCTACGGGATGATAAAAGATCCATAGAATCGCTTCTTAAGTATAAATTATCTAGTTGACAAGCATTACTAATGGTTACATCGATCATATACTTTACTAAAGATGAGTGAGCCTATTTTTTAGATGCCAATTCGATATTTTTATATATGCTTTGGTCCATCCTATCAACAATCCTATGAATGAATTTTATATCCTTACTAAGAAACTTTGTTAAATTTAGAAATTCAACAGGCTTCTTACTCGATGATGAGTAGCTAGAGGCCTGAGTTTCAGGTTCAATTACTCCTGCTTTCGAGTCTATGCTCATGTCGTGGTATACGGCCGAGTATGTAGGTACGTTTGTTCCGTACATGAATATAACTTAGTTCCTTTCTTCTCTAAGAGTTCTAAACTTCTTCGTTTTTTTCTTTTGATTCTTTAACCAGAGAGGAATCGTAATATTATATATGTATATATATATATATTACCATATGCAGCGTTTCAAGAATTTAATTAAAAAACTAGGGCAAAATATTATTTTAATACATAAAAAAGAACTATTAATAATTAAATATACTAAGGCTATAATAAGAAAATAAAATCTAAATAAATATTACTACTACCAATGAATACTACGCGATGGTTGACGCAAAAATTCGCTTTAGTACGGAATGGTAACTAAATAGCATAAATAAGTTGGATACCTTTTACCTTTAACTAATTGGGAGTCAAGCGTGGGATGGCCTTGAGAGAGAACCTCATTTAGGCGATGATTCGAGGCGTGAGGCTGAATCGGACACACAACTCTCCGTCTCGGTGCGCGAAGGATAACGTTGGTGAAGGTTATTGGGAATAACAGCTAATTCCGAAGTAAGTGTGGAACTCGTGGCAATACTTCTTGACTTGAAGATAAAAGCTAGGGAATTGAGGATGTATGATTATTCCAATCATTAAGTTACACTTGAGGGCTTCTTGATGATGAGACTTGACCAAGAGGTGAATATTTTCTCGAGAGGAACTTCCCAATGGTATTCCTCAATGATGAGGGATATCTCTGGTTTCATTCGGAAAACCGAGATAGGGGGTTTCTTTAAACGAGATTGGTATTGGAGTGATTCTCTATACCGATGGTCTACTCTTCGATGTGACCATAGGTAAAGCCTCGGGAAGAAAAAAAAATTCTCGGTTCCAATTCTTCTTGATTCCCTGTTTTACTCAGGGACAGCTAATCTTCTCTCGATCGCTACCTCCATTCTCCTGCTCTTTTCTACAGATCGAACTATATATACGTCGATTATTCCGGGGGAAAAGGCGAGGGGATATTCGCTCTTTTGGTTTACGTCGGAGAAAGTGAAATTTCGTCTATTTCGCGGAACTAGACCCTAAACAATAGGAGGGGACAGTGATCCTATTCCTAGATTTTAATTCTAAAGGGTACCCCACCCTTTTTTGTTAATACTAACGGGCTAAGAAATCTGATAATGGTATTCCCTTTATGTAAGCGATCTCGAGGATTGTTAGGACAGCGGAGCAAAGGGGAAAGGAAGGGGGTGAAGTATCGGACCATATGAAACGTAACTGTTGACGCTGTGTAACCAAACTTGTGTCTGTTTGTCCTCCCAATATTGATTTCCCCACAGCTCACAACACTATTATCATTTCAAGCTCATATTATTATTTAATTAAGGGCATCAGTCCGATAATTTAAACAAACCCTCCTATTTTTCTTCATCTCTTTTATTTTTGTCAATGGACATTTCTCTTTCCTGTTCTCTTAATAGTAATAGTAGCATTACTTAACTTTTCTCTAAGAGTGACATTATTTCTATACGGGAGACGTGACCAACGAGGAAAATGTGGCCCGTTTGGAGAGGATGATCCTCGAAAATCGACGGGTGAAGGTCAAAGAAATCGAGCGAGAACATGGAATTTCGCATGAAAGTTTTATCAACATCATCCACGACAATTTTGCCATGACCAAGGTCTCTGCCCGTTGCGTCCCTAGAAACCTCACGCCCCATGATAGATTTCAAAGTCCTCAAAGTCCACAAGGCCAGAATGCATAAGCTGCCCTGCGCAAGTGCGGATTGGAGGAGCTCAACGATCCCCCCCATAGTCCAGATCTGGCCCCTAGCGACTATTTTTTTATTCCACCAGCTCAAGGCTACACTGCGTGGACGCCGGTTTGGGACGATGAAGATGTTCAGCTCGCCGTCAAGGAGTGGATTGAACAGCAGTCGGGAGATTTCTGGTTGTCGGGAATTCAAAGCCTCAGCGACAAGTGGCGCAAGTGCATTGAGGTCAACGGTAGTTATATTGAAAAATATTGAAACACTTTTCCTCATATCTCGTTTCCTTCTATCCGAATTGCAAAACCTATTGACCGCCCCTCATATATATATATATATATATATATATATATATATATATATATATATATATATATATATTAACTCAAAATGACCTTCTATAATATATAAAAAAACAAGTAAGTATATCGGTAGACCAAAAAATCCCAAAGATAGTTCGATTGAGTTACACTTAGGTTGAATTCCACTCACCCCTTCTATTAAGAACATAAGAGAGGTGTTTATAATATATAAATGCGTATACATAATATATAAAATGTTAAACACAAATATCTATATTTTGTTATATATTTTTTCAAGGTAGAATCTTTACAAAGTGTGAAACTAAAAAATATTACATTATTATATACTGCTAATTGCGTGCGATCTAAATATAGGACACGAACTTTCATCATTACATATAACAAAAACATTTCATCTGCGTTACTTCAAACTTCTTGAGACTTTAAAAATATTCATTAGATAAAAAAATAATAATATCAAGAAAAATACAGATTCTGAAATCGAGATATACATACCTGCTACTATTACGGTGTAGATGAAAATATTGTTTTTTATTTTTCTTAAATTTGAGAATTAACTACCTGCATGCACCCTTTTTAAATTAAAAACAACAATGAAATGAGTTTGCTTGTTATTGTAGGAGAAGGCATACGAAATTTAATCTCGTGTTCTCTTATAGTTTCGTTTCTATTACTATTTTTAGAGGTGGGCTAAATATAGTATACTATGCAGAAATGGTTGAAATAATCAAAAGTGAGAGCTTGGTTAATTTGCCTACCGAATAAAGACATGATAGCTCAAAGTTAGCGCGTAGAGTAGGGCGAAGTGTGAGATTGTGGATTCTTGTCATTTATTCTGGACATCTTCTATGCCCAAAATTATTGCCAATTTGTTTTTTCTAGAACAGAACAAAATCTGAAAGTACATAAATCTGAGACAATAGTATAATTGATTATGACTTGTGAATACGAATTACTTTCATTAAACCATTTAAGAAAAGAATGAAAATTTGTTTTTCATTGCCAATATAGTAGCCAATGATTCAGTGAAACCAATAATGTAATTTAAACATTCTATATAAATATTTTTTAATTTTATGACCATAAATCAATATTTTGAAAATACCAGTGAGATGCGGAGTTCTACTGTAAAGATCCTGTCAACATGTGCATTCCACCCTCAAATCGTGGCTTACTGCGTGAGCATCATTTGTGTATTGTTTCTTCTCTTCTCCTCAAACAACATCCAAGTTTCAGCCAGAAGTAAAGGTAGGTTTTAAATGCTTTCCTGTGTTCTTGAATAAATTGGAGTAAGTTGTGTTTTTTGTAATATTTATCTTCTTTTCCTCTTTATTATTTTCATAAGCAATGTAGTTACTAATGGGAAATAGGTAAAATAAAGCGATGTTCAAGGTCAGTTTGACTTTTTGCTCCCGAGCTTATTGGAATCCATATGTGAGTGATATCAGATAGGAACCAATGTTATGTTTCTATTTAGAATACATTTAATAACAAATCATATTGTTGAAAGTTTTAAAATCAGGCCGTAATCAAATGGAGAGAGCAATGCCTGCATCTGCCTATAAGCGGACCACTCAATCAAATAACTGGTTTTGAATCAAAACTCTCACGCGGCGAGGGCGAAATGCACCGCGTGCGCTAATTAGGTTGATAGTAGGTCCTTCTCAGCCGATAGGCAGAAGAGCAGAATGTGTAATTCATGTTTTCACAAGCAAGGCGAAACCAGCCTACCTTTTCACAAAAATATAATTCAGTGGCCTGTTGTATTTCAACGTGTTTGGTGGTGCGGGCGTTTACTATACCTACTTTCAAGATTCCTTTTTATTTTTATAAAATTATGGCTGCAGAAGTTTATTTAAAACTACGAGAATAATTAATGCAAGAATAAGGAGTTCTAAGGAAGATATCATTTGGGAATAAGAACTTCAGTGCATGGGAGACAGAAGCTGGAGAGAAGATTACTTGAGAAGAAGATAAAGGAGGCGAATTAAATTATAATAAATATATACATATATATATAAAGAGAAAGAGTGAGAGAGAGGCCCCCATAACACAGGAAATTTTAGATTTACACTAGGTATTTTATACACGTACAAGTTGACTAAACCGTCTACTTCGTAAGGCCGATGCAGACAGAAAGAATTTTAAACACCACATTTGTGCTTTGTTCTGTTTTAACAATCTTTCTGTGAAAAGCGGTTTTTCCTTTCTAACAATTATATAAATAAATTGGACCAAATTTCCTGTTTTTTTGTGGAGCACCTAGTATATATATATATATATATATATATATATATATATATATATATATATATATATATATATAGCGAATGAGTTAAACGACTGGTAGTTGAATACGCACTAATCAATTCTCTCTCTCTCTCTCAAACTTCATCAATCCTTTGAACGAGAATTACAAATTTAATCTTGTGGTTTGTTCGCTTATCGCGTACCAAATATGTATCACATGAACCATAAAAAGGCTAGCCCTGCTTTATAAATGATGCTCCTGTTTTTGGCGTGTCGCTCCTTTGCTTGTTTAAAGTTATTGGCATTTTGCTCTCTTATATAGTTTATAAGGAAGATGTTAATGTTGTATTTTTTCAGTATTTGTATACCTAAAATATGGAACATCATGCCTTGCAACTACTTTTGTAAGTTTGAGTAAAAATTCTTTCATTAATATCAGCGTGTAAACAACTACTAATTACTTTACAAGTGCTTTTTTAAAGGCGTAAATATGGTAGTATTTTCACTCTACTTTTAAATTTTGTATTGACTCCTTAAAAACACTTAATAAATTAGGAGACAATCGGGTAAATTCTCCTCGAGTGAGGAGAAATTGCAAAGAGTATAATATAAGGAGACATTCATAGTATTTTTTATGAGCGATTTCAACATTGGTCTTATAAAATTCTCTGGAATTATTGAGCAACTGCTGCACACGTGAATCACTTGAAATTAAAACAGAATCCGAGTGCGAATTATAATAAACTGTTATGTATATCCCATATTGATAAATTAAAAATACCCGATAACCAAACAAGCATGCTCAATTCAACTGAAATATTATAAATGAGATAAAAGATCAGGGACTGAATTTCACACCTAATAACCACCTTTAAAATTTCCAATGAAATTTCGACTTTAAACTTGGGAAAATTAGTGTCGACTCAAGCAATGGTTTAATTGGGATCTTGTGATGGTTAAAATGGGGCATGAGTTTCCTTCTGTAGGATTCCTGTATTATTCGGTATCCACTAACAATTTTCTAAACATGATGATTTAATTGACTTTGAGACACTATATTTTTAGCTAAAAAAATTTGAGCATTATTATATTGTTGCAAGTTGCAATCAGAAGTGATGCCTGTGAAATTCGAGGTCAGTCAGGGGACACAGATATTTTGTAGTTTCACTAGTAAATTTGAGTTCATGTCACATCAGAAAACCACTCAATATCTTTCTGTTGTTCTTGTGAGATATAATGTGACACATATATTTCAAATTACCAAATAACACGCAGATTAAAAATATAAGTCAATTACTTCAAAGTGAATTATTCTATTAAATACCCACAAAATAAAAAGAGAGGAACATCATTATTCGAAAATGAAAAAAATAATTTGATTGAGTAAAAGAATTCCAATGATTTGTAATTAGTTCCAAGAAATAAAGTGAAATTGTCTTTGCAGAAAGTTAGAAAAAAAATCTCAGGATAAAATGTAACGCACTCTAGTATCATCATCATCATCATCATCACTAACTATAATTTAAAAATGGAGAAGTTCAGAATTTTTTTTTATATATCTTCTTCTATAAGTATGTTTTAGCATTGTGATATTTTGAAGGGGGAATTTTAGTTTCGAATGCCTTTGTTAAATTATTATAATTGGCGAAGTTCAGAAAATTTATAAAAATTTAACTATGGCTGCTTTCTATGAGATTTTAAATTTTTATCTTAGTAGAGAAGCGCAAGCTCACGCCGTAGGGAGGAGTGGCGCAGCCATTACCTGGTTCTATATAAATCTTTTAGAACAGAATGAAAATAAGTCTAATCTGATTCGAGGAGCTTATTATAAATTTGATCTTCACTAATAAGTAAAATGGTCACACCGAAGGAAAAGGGTCAATTTCATCTTAAAAGTATAGTTAGTTTACAAAGAAGAGTGAAACACAGCGCTCTTATCCACAAGTATACGCGGCAGATAAATTACATTTAATTTACCAAGTTTTGGAATGAAGACAGTCGATAATATATACAAAAAACATCCTAACGGCATCGATGACGTTGTGTGAAATGTAAAGAATGTTTTTAGTAACTACAGAAAAATAAAGCGTTGAGATAAGATCTCTATTAAAGGGAATCTTTCATTCAAAAGATTGACCGAAAAATACATAACACAAGATAAATTTATGCGCTGCGCATGATTCATTTTCCCTATGAACAGAGAGAAAAATACACACACGCACTCATATATATATATATATATATATATATATATATATATATATATATAAATGCAATATCCTTCAGGGAGAAAAAAGTAAAAGCAATTTCCAAGTACTAGTTCGAAGGTACTCCAACTTTATTCAGTAGCTTATCAAGGTAGTTATCCTTGATATGGAGCTGAAGAAACTTTGACAGTACTCCAGTCTGAAATTCATGGCCAGGACGGCCAGGAGTTTCAAACTTTACCCACGGGCGTTATTTGAGTCTACTAAGTATGGATTGCCCCTTCATTGTGACGTCATTTTCCCTCTTCGAATCTTATGTTATTGCAATGTCCTCTCTCTATATAAAACCTCTTGTTTCTTGTCTTATTGCTCATTAGGATCTCTCTTTCACTTTAATTTAGATCAAAGCAGTTGCTCGCTGCTTTAGTGTAGTGGTTGAATACCCCCCCCCCCCCGTACTTATTTTTTCAATTAGGAAATAACTTTTTCCGAAGAAAAACATTTGTCCGTTTTCTCTTTTTTTGCGGTATCCTGGATATATTTCTTCATTCTCTCACGCTCATGATATTGTGAGGGAACCACACGTGGAATCGCTTGAGCAGAACGGAACTTCCAGGTTTAGGCCTAAATTGGTAGGCCTAAACCTCCTTCGTTTGCCCCTTATTTTGGGTGGCCGAATACTCTCCACTGAACCGGAAGTTACCCCCCCCATGATTTTGGAGAACCGTCATCACTTTAACCTCCCTCTCAGAAGTTCCGAGCGGCCTCACCTAACGTGCAGAAGACATCCGTAAGCCAACCCCTCTCCCCCCTTCAGTAACCCTATTGAGTTAATCCCCCCCCCCCCATTTCAATAGTCTCTTCCTGTAATACCTTAAGTTCTAACTTCATAGTCTGATTTATAACTACAATTCCCCCCTTCGTTTACTGATGTGATTTTGTCCGTTAATTCTCTGAGGTAATTTTACCCACCAATTCTCTCATTAATTTTATATAAATAAAATTATATTTTTGTAATGCCTCTTTAATTAACCTTGAGCTTTGCCATTGCCTATTTGTTACCTGACCTCGTTGCAATCTTATCTCGCATTTCAGCCCGTCTAAACTAGCGGTGTTCCGTTCCTTCGTCGGTTCACCTGTAAGTTATCGGTCCCTCCCCCATATATATAATATGGTATTGGTGTAATATAATATTATATCACGACATATATATATATATATATGATTAAAAGGCTATTTTTGGCAAACACAGTTGTGGAGAAATAGCTACATTAAGCATCCTGGAGGAGTATAGGTATATTCAAGCCCCCCCCCCCTCCTCATAAGGAGAAGCGTGGGAAAGGTAGCCGGCGAAAATGCTTACCATGTGTGATCTCCCCGCCGCTGTGGGCAGTTGGAGCTAACATCTGTTTGAAGGCGACCACCTAAGGTCCTTAAACGACGCTCTAACGATCGAATTACCTACGAGACCCATAAACCTGTGGTTATGGAAAAAAAGCGGTGCGAGTCAGAAGGCACGTCAAGTAGCGGTGCGGTTGCGAGCCTATAATTTGCGAGCTGACTTGGGCACCCCAGTGCCACCTCAGGAATTCTTGCTCCCCCCAGATGCTAACTCACCATTCGCTCCCCCCCCCTTTTGCCTCTGTGGCCTGGTCACTTCTCCCTTTAGATGGGGTGGCAATCCGCCTATACATAAGCCCCGCAAAGAAAGAGAGGAGGATTATTAGGAGTCGATACGCCAGAGGTGGGTTAGTTCGTTAAGATCGATCCGTCGGCTAGACAAGAAGATTATTAGTAGTCAATTCGCCAGAAGAAAGATTAGTTCGTAAAGATCGATCTTTCAGCCAGACAAGAAGATTAGGAGTCGATACGCCAGAAGAAGGGTAGTTCGTGAAGATCGATCCTTCAGCCATACAAGACTATTTCAGTGAGAAACGAGAGGATCAGATTGAGAAAATCGATCTCCCCTTTCAGGGCCGTATTAACCTAAATAGTCAAGTTTTATATCGGTGCCATACCGAAGAAGCCTGTTCAGTCTGCAAAGAAGCCCGACTAAAGAAAAGCAAAGCCTCTCACACTTGAGTGATTCTCACATCTCAAGCACCCTAAGAGTCAGAGGAGAAGAACCCTGCCCCAACGAGCTCCCGTTCTTTAATTACGTTGAAGAATCAGCCCCCGTCACAGGCGACGAAAATTCCACTAGCGACCACCACACTTCAAAGCGAGAGATAAGTCCTCCAGCGACATCCGGCCATCCCTAATACCTACCTGTAAGTTAACAATAACATTTATATCTCTATTGCGATAGTAGAAGTTTAGTACGTCCCACGTTTTAAAGGAGAGTAGAAACCATTATTCTTGAACCTAGGTCATATGTGTTTGTAGATGAGAGTACGTTAATTTAATGTTTTATGCTAATCAAATAGGGTCGGGATAAAAATACTAATTGGCAATTGGTATGTTTACTGGAAGCCTACTTGTTTATGTTTGTCATTGAAAGATCTTTGAGGCCAAAGATAGAAATGTGTTTACTGTTGGTTTGTAATATTTAATTTAAAATAATGTTTATTTTGGTAGATTCTGGTGTTTCCTCTTATCCTTATGTGTTTAAAAATAGCTCTTCCTTAAGAACTAAACAACTAAAATAGCACTCTTAGAACAAAGCCTACTTCATCATAGAAGTAACTCACGCCCCTTAAAGCATACCGCTACTAAAAGGGTGTCGAAGAGTAGAGGGATCAAAACCAAGGGTCATTCTACGACACTAAATAAAAGTGGTGTCAGGTCTAGAGGTTTTATATTAGAAAGAACCCAGCAGTGTCTATTTAAGGAAGAGCTAACACATAAAAGGAACACCAGGAATAATAGAATATTTGACGAGTGGAAAATTGGTAAAGTTAGAGGTGGATACCATCTAAAGGTAATTGTTAGGCCAAGTGGTAAGTTTCGGTGGTGAAGTAGGTCAGGCTTGATTAAAAACAAGGTAGATGACTGACATAAGCGCGATGGCATTGTTTGACCTTTATCGGAAGCAAGGTCAAAGCCTCGGACTGGAAGGAACCGAGCTGAACTCGTTTATTCAGGAGAAAGAGAGAAATGAAAGAGAAGAAAGAAGAGAGGAACGTAAAATGAAAATGGAAGCTGATGAAAGAAAAGAAAAGGCGAAAATGGAAGCTGATGAAAGAAGAGAAAAGACGAAAATGGAAGCTGATGAAAGAGAGAAGATAAGTAGAGGGATCAAAACCAAGGGTCATTCTACGACAACAGTCTTTCTCAAAGCCCTCTGATGGAGCTTTTCTTACATACACGAGAAGGTATCATTTAAAATAGACGTTCCCTCAGATAGCAAAAACTATCTTTCGATTGGCGTTTTTAAGTCTCACCCTTGCTTTTTGAATACAATGTAAAATTTTTTTTCTTCACAATCTATGCCACACCTTATATTTCTGAAAAATTATTGCAGTAACGCAATTAATTATGCGGTTAAAAGGCTAATTTTTGCAAACACAGTCTTCCTCAAAGCTCTCGGCAGGATCTTTTTTCACATACATGAGAAGGTAACAGTTAAAATAGGTGTTCTTACAGATAGCCATGAAACTATCTTTCGATTGGCGTTTGTAAGTGTCACCCTTGCTTTTCGAAGAGAATGTAAAATTATTTTTTGGGTATAAATATAAAAATTTGGCTCTGATTCCAAAATAAAGTGGCAACTAAAACAAAATTATTAATATCGTAATAGTTGTGTCCTATTAGCATTTTGTGTTACAAAATTCTTGCAATATAACTATATTTTAGCCTATCGATTTATGCTAATGAGATTAAAATAGAACCTAATGCTTGTAATTTTTTAATGTTTCACGGTTCTCTTTTCTTTTCTTCGGTAAATCAAATAAACTGACGAGTACTAAATAAATTTCTCTAATGTAAAAATCCTTAGAAAAATAATTGAAACAATTAAATTAGAATGTTAAGGAAGGATATGTGTTAAAATGTTAAAATATTTGAAGAATTGCGAAAGCAAAAAAAGTGCAAGGAGTTCCATGGGATGAGAGTCAAATAATAAATTTATGGTAAAAACGATAGTATAAACAATCTAGACAATAACGACGAACAAAAGGTTCTTCACCATATGATTATTTAAAATATAGCAATTGTCTTATGTTAAAAATGTATAGTCAATCCTAATACAGACAAAGTTCTGAGTTGTCAACTATAAAAGATAGGCGTAGTAATTTCTATGGGACAAACAGAAGAAGATCTCCAATTTTAGCAAGGGCGATACGGTTTTTTCGATTTCGCTTTATATTCCATAGGTTCAAATTGACGGAATAGAGCATTTGTTTGTTTAATTTTATCTCTTCTGTAAGTTATCATTAATGGTTTGTTTACGTCTACCTTCCTGCACTTGAATTCTTAGGTCACAAACAGAGGAGGTAGACGGCCCCTGCCCATTTTTAGTGGGAGCTTGACTTGAGGGAGGAGCTTTGAGTTCCACTTTAGTAGATAGGACTAAATTCAATGAAGAGTAATTTATCAGAGGAAGGATCCTCTGTAAACCACATTTAACCATTTAGTTATTTAAAACGTAATAATAAGTTCTTTTCCGAAGCCTCATAGTCGTAAGTTTCAAAACGTCTGCAGAATAGACACAAGTTCTAATCTTTGTCGAGGCTGGATTTCTTATAAGAAGATACAATTGTTTGCGATCTAGATATTATCAAATGTTGCATTTTGTTCAGTATATTTTAAGCAAAATTGGAAAGTGGAATAAACAAAAGTAGATGCCAAACTCATTTTATTTTTAAATCACTAAATTGTTGCACGTTTACAGTACCTACAATGATTTGCCTTTTTTAGGGCTATTACCTTTCGTTTAGTTTTGCAGGAGACCAAATTTGTGATGATATCTTGAACGATATTGTTCAATCTTTGTTCAATAATCTCTCACAACAGCTCACACTTGGATGGCTTTTGTTCATGAGTTCCATATTCCAGTATGGAACTCATTACCAGGATCGCTTGTGTCTATTGCTGATTTGGCTATATTCAAAACCACCCTTGCTGACCATCTTGGTAACCTACTATTTCCATATGAATAAGTGCTGCTATTTTTAACACTACTTTATTGCCCATGCAATTAACTACAAGGATACACCCTCTAACCTTTGTAAAGTATTTGCCTATGCATGTGATTCCTAACCCTAAGGGTTAGTGCATCAGTACTTTTGGGCTTCCGTGGACCCTACCCGAATTAGTTAGGTCTGGGAAGCCCATCAGTTGAGAATCAGGTGAAAATAAAATTCTACTTTGATTATCGCAACAAATTCTTTATTAGCCTCAAAACTAGTGAATTCCCCCGTCAAGGTCCACAAAGATCGAGTTTTTCTCACGTCTTAGTGCATTTTTGAGTTATTGAAAAAATATTTTGGTGTTTTAGATCTATTAGATGAGATGCAACCCCACACATAGAGAATGTTCGATTGCGTCACCGTGGGTAGAACATGTTTCGTAAAACGCTCCCCTTTTCTCATTCTAAGGAAGGATCTTCAAAGAGGTCTAACCAAGCCGAAGGGGGCTTCATAATAGAAAATCAGTTTACTAGAATATTCAAGAGTCCATTCATTATATTTCCTAAAAACTTAGAATTATCTCTAAAGGACTTTGGTTTTATAAGGCTTCCTTGCGCCCATTCTCGACTTGAGACCCGTGCAAAACGTATAATGCACACAGCAAGCGCTAAAACGTTCACGATTGCTTCTTTCTAAGTAGAACCAAGCATGGCACTGGAGACAACCTGATCCTTTACTTGGCACCTTATTAGTAGGTGATTTTGCGGTTTATTTGAAGTTCAGGAGCTTTCAGAAGTCAAAATGACCCAAAGAATGATGCTCCTTGATGCAATACCCATAGCAAGTATTTCCTTGTATTTCATGCAACTTTGATGCAGAGCAACAATAGTTGCAAGTAAATCTTTGGCAATAAACATTTCTGGTACTGAAAAAGCTTCAAACATTTATTTTTATTTAGAAAATTATAAAAAAGCTTATAATTTCACCAAAATCATTCATTTCACCAATATTTTTAATCAGTTTACCCTTTTAATCGAATAGCAAAGTTCAATTGACTGAAACTCACCTTTTTCAGAGAAGGATCAAATCGCTTTTTTCGATTTAGTAATGGAATAATACACTCTTGTTACTTATTATATTTTAAATTCTCACTTTTTAATAAATATTAAATATTTAAATATTATAGTAATCGTTAATATCACGTAAATTTAAAAAACTAATAAAAAATACTTATACATTAGTCTTAAATCTTCTGTCGTGACTCTAACTGTTATTTTTAGCGTTTTCTTTCTCCAGAGTTCTCAGTACCATTTGTTTTTCTTAAAATGGTTATTTTTTTCACTCGCTATGGCATGTCCATTGTTCTGTGATCTCCATCAAATCCAAAGTAATTTTTAGTAGTGTTTGCTGTAAGAAAATTCCAGGTGTGACCCTCGCAACCACATACTCTTCCCTCAAATTGGAAACTTCATCTGGTTTAAATAATATCAAGAATTAAGATTCGAATATGTTAAATATGAAATGAATTGAATAGTTTGAAGGTAACCAAATAAACTTTGTAGCATAGGATATATTCCTAAATATATATTAGATGTTCTTTGATATATGTAGACTACATTTGATATGAAACACTTTTCAGTATAAAAAGACCAACTTTAAGTGTTTATTATAGAGGCAAATCTAACTTTAGTAAGAAATCCAGAAAATTATAAAGACAGATTAATGAAAAAGAGGCGTGTTATTGGGATATAAAAAGGTGTGAAGTGTATATAGGCAAAGTATACAAATTGTGTTACGTAATTCTTAGATGTGCTAAGTTCTTGAGATATTCATTATTTTACTTATTTTCTTTATTCTTCAGCAATTGAAAGTAATCCATTGAAAAAGGAACAAAACTCTTCTTTTTAAAAATAGATCTTTTGAAAGGACTTGAGTAAATGGGGAAAAATACGCAGGTAAACCTGATATTTCTATGGCAAAGATACTCGAATGGTTAGTTTCCCCTTATTTGTGCTAGCTAGACGATGATGAATCATTTTTCTTGTAGACAGCGAATATAATTATAGATAGATAAAAGTGGCATTTACTCGTAGATCTTTCAATTTGGAATGGATCTAAATATGTCAAGGAGGAGACAAACGCAAAGCAAGAAACCTTTTCAAATCTCCATTCTCGTCTTGGTGAAGGGACTGTCACAAAGCTAAGCCGAATTGAGAGAGAAAATCGAATCATAAGAGTGTGGAGGACAATCAGTATTGGATAGCCCTTGATGTTGAAGTTCATGAAGAGGAGGGAATCTAAACACGCACATATAGATTTATCGATAAATCCGAAACACATGAGGGGGGAAGGAACTTATTTGTAAAGATACTTTATCAATCGAGGTAAAATGCTTAGGTAATCACCTTTGTCTTATTAGAAAATCATGGAAAAAATTTTAATGGATTATATTGGATAACTTTTCGCATAGATTTCATGGGAGATGCTATTCTTTTAAATTCAGGCATGATGCTACCTGGTTAAACACGTTCTTAAATGTTGAAAAATACCCTTTTTGACGAACTCGACGAAACAAGGAGTTCAGAGCTCTCGATGCTAGAGGTTAAGGTTAAACTGATTTGTTTTTAACAAACTCATATATGATTATGGAATAATTCTTCAAAGGGTAAATTTAAAAATCAATCAACTTTTAGAAATATTTTTACTCAGCAGGTTTATTTGAAGTAATTTCTAGTAAAATCTAAAACTATATTTGTGGTTACAATTAAAAATTTTGTACTAGTTTTATTTCTTTCTGCCTAAACAACATCTACTTCTAAGTAAATCCGTTTCAACTCGTGTTAATTTTAATAGAGAAATATAAAAATAAATAATTACTTATTCCAAGCCAAGTATTAATTTCAAGCCCTAGGAGAAGTGGAGGCTGTCAGCAACTCGCCGCAACTCACTTCAACACGGTCAACTCGAGGATTTTAGCATCATCTTTTAGCAAATGCAACAAGAAGCCTCGAAATTAGTCATGTACGTAGGTTAATAAGTTGTTCTTTATTTGCTATTTCTCGATCAATCAGCACGATTAGTACTCCAATAAAGACTTATTTTCGTTACTTCTCTCACATTTTTCTCTGTTCTTTAACCGTAGGTGTAATTGTCTTCTACAAATCATAAAATTTGAAGTTATACTAATTTACCCCCTAACTTACCCACGTTCAAATTAAATCATACACACAAACTGGGCAAAAGAACTGTATTTCCAAAAGTTAAATATTTTGGCCGGGACTAATTTTTGGTTTCTAAGATTTTCCCTTTCAAGCTTTATTAGCCACACGAGTCAAATATTTTTTAGCCAATATTATATTATAAATTATAGGTTATCACATGTCACTGCCACAAGTGTGTCTATATACATAAGTATTGTACATCTTGTGCTTAGAAATAAATATGTGACAAACAATTGTTTAATTCTCAAGAAGATTAGGTTAATGAGTAAAAGTGGGGTAGTTTAAAAGTCGAGGAAAGATTTATATTACCTAATTTGGTAGTGGGATTTTCTTTGCCACCTAGATCTTTGAATTGTTTAAAATAATTATTATTACTTTGGGTATGTTAGGTTAAAAACAATAGGTTTAAAAAAAAGCAAAAACTTAAGCGTAAAATAAACATCTAATCTCAAATTATGTAGCTCACTTAAACTTCAAATCTTTCATTTACGACTATTAATGACGGCACAATTGGTCACCTGCATACTAAACCTTTCAAATCGTTTCAAATGACAGGCAGCTCGTTTTTTCAAGATATAAAGGCTAAAAGAGGATTTTCAAATTACTTTCTAAATACTGTGATTTCCTTGCTTCCTAAGAGCACAAATCTTATTTCCTCTGAGAAAAAAGCAAGACTTTACCATTATTTGTTTATGAAACCTTTATCTTGGCCTTCTTAAAGATTAGAGAGGGGTGACTTTTTTATACAAATTTTATCACGATTTTTACTCATTATTTAATATCTGATAGAGCAATATATATTTTGAATATTAATAAAGTGACCCTTGCTCCCTGTATGATATTTATTATCCCACGATTCTGATTTTAATTAAAACAAAATGATATCATTTAATAAGTATCTTGTCCAGTTAAGAAGTCGTTTAGCTGTAAGCAGAAACTTAGAAGAAATCTTTGTCTCGGACTGTGTTTGTTCTCGAATATATAAATTTACAGCAATAAAAGTAATTTTCTCAATTAAAAGGCTATGAATAAATTAAGAGTCGAAGGAGTAGTAAACTGCATTACAGAAAGAGGTATAAGTACTAAGGTTAAAATAGATTATCCACTTAAAGCGGTAAAAAAGCGAAGGCTTTTTGATCACTTTCAAAGAGTGCCTTTGGAGCCGGTTGAAAGAAATTTTAACAGGATTATTCAAGAATAAAGATCATCTAAGCAAACTTAGCCTGGCCAATACGAACGTGACGCAACTTACACAAATTTATCAAGAGAGGAATTTGTTGTAAATTTGATAAAGCTTGATTTAATCTTCCGCATCTTTACTCATGATTGCTATGTAGCTTATCCCTCATACAAGTGAGCTTCATTATAATAAATAGTGAAAAGAGAAACAAAGTGAGGAGAGATTGAAGAGAGTGAAGAGAGAAAGGAGGATTTAGTTGGAGGGATTTTGGGGGAAGAATTAAGTGTGGGATTTAAAGAAAGTGCTGAAAGGGCGGGATTGTGGGAGCGATAGTGAGGGATTGAGGGGAAGGATGAGGGGGAAGGATTCAGGGGAAGGATTGAAGAGAGGGTATTGAGACGAAGAGATTCTAGGGAAGGTATTATGGTAGGTATTATTGAGGAGGAGGAGGGCGATTAAGGTGGGAGATTGATGAAAGAATTGAGGAAACGGGATTTAAGGAGGAAAACCAAGTAAGGGGGATTGAAGAGGAAAGTATTGATGGGAGGGACTAAGTGGGAGCGATTAAAAGTAAGGGTGTGAGAAAGAGTGAGGGATATAGATGTAAGAAGAGACAAAGTGAGAGAGAGAGAAAATGGGAAGGAGATAGAGGCGGAGAGGGAAAGATGGACAGAATTGCAAAAAGGAGGAAGGAGAGAGGGAGGAAGAGGGAGAGACGGAGGTAGCCACAGGGATGGAAAGATGATGGAGGGAGACGTAGAGGTAGATGAGGAGGGAGAGAGAGAGAGCGAAAAATCCCTATTTATTCAAAAGGTCATTGTAATGTTGAAGTAATTTGCGCGTTGATGACTTAGTGGCAACTAGAAATAGCGGTTATATAAAAGGAAAACAAACTACTTTTTAGTGCAATATTGAAAAAAGCCTAATAAAATTACTTAGAATAAATTGTTATGCTTCTGGTTGAATCCACTACACCTTTTGTAAATATAGTCCATAAAAATGACTTAAAATGACCTTAAGGAAATAAGTAAGGAGAAATTATAATAATTCTCAATCGATGTTTTCTCTTCGTTGGTCTATCATCTTTCGCTATGGACCCCATCCTTTCCATCAAACTTTTGTACAAATCTAGAGTGGATTCAGTAATCTTTTTATCATTCTAAACTAGATGGATTGGTGCCCATCATGCACTGGAGACTACGTGATCGTGAACACACTTTTCTATCTAGTGTTCTAGTTTTATTAAAACTTATGTTAATCCCGATATATTCACCAATCTGAAATATTTTCAGTTTATTTGATTGCAGTAAGCAATTTATTTGCCATTACTCTGGTTTTATAAAGGAAAACTCTATGATTTGGAAACTTCACGATCTAAGAAGAATTCGAAGCACAGAAATTTAATCACATGTTGGCATATGTGGAAAATGTTTTCTATTCTTTGTTGTACCACTCAAAGGAGAAACTTGCGCTCGTTGCCTGCACATTAATTTTAGTCTTTTTCTTTATTCCGGTGTAGTTCTTAATAACAACCTTTGTATGGTTGGGGATTAATGAAGATGAATAGGCAATGCATTTTCACGAAAAATTGTGCTTATTTTTTTTTTAGTAAAGAAGAGACTAGATTTCTTCTTCTTTGCTACCGGTTTCAAATTCTAAAGAGAAAACAAAAATAAATTCGACGCTACTAAAGAAATCCTGCCATAGAGATGCGACGATAAGACCTATCCAGGTACATGGTCAGTTCCATCAAATAATCAAACTAACCGCTTGAATTTTAAATACATTCCTGCCTGTCATGGTAAGTTTTACTCTCAATTAATTTGGGGTTTCTAACGCTCAATGTTTAAGACAAAAACACATTCACACTTTTCTCTCTGATTTCAACTTTTATTATCTAACTAATACTTACTATTTGTCGACTGATACATTAAAATCATGCCTTGTCTCAAAGGATGGCATAAAGTCATGGCTTCACTGGCTTAATTTGCAGAAGATTGATCTGTTTCAGGCGATGTTTAGATCCCTCCGTGCATTTCGGAGAGAATTTGATGTGAAACCAGATGGGCCCATAATGACACACGACAAACTTTGTGGGGACATACAAGTTATTATTAAGTTTGTATGTTGCCACATAAAGTTGACATATTCTGCTGGCAGTAGTGAGCCATCTTGCACGAGATATTGCCCTCGTTCCATATATAGGAGATCATCGTCAATTGCACCACTTCTTATAGCACTGATAATTCTGTATCTGTAAGCTTGGTCCCAACTGAGCTCATTGAGATTTACATCTGGAAGAGGAGCTCCTTTAGCAATACATTGAAAGCCATTTGGTAATAATGTTAGAGTATCACGGATGGTTAAGGCTTCATCAAGTGGTCCTTACCATTGAGTTCCACTTTCTGTTGGACTAATATATTACCTGCACAGATGCCTCAAAGGAAGCTCATTTAGATAGACCACTGAGAAGGACGAAGTAATTGACCTTCCAGCCCTCTTATGGTTCCATCATTGTAGCCAGTATTATTGACCGTGCTTTTAGTTCCCACTACTTAATCTAATATTGGGTTTTGTGTCTTTTCTCTTATCAAAATCAAAGCAGTTTTCATATCTTTCAAACATTCTCATTCATTGAAATTCTTCCTTAATTTTTGTCGTGCCCTTCTAGATTTTGTGATGGTCAATTACATGGGAGAGCTCTTTGGAATGTATAATACCATAGTCAACTAAAGTTGCACTACTAATAGCAGCAGCTCTCTTCGACAAAGAATACCGATCTGCTTAAATGGCCATTGTTGGTATTAGTATGATATTGTTTTCTATTCTCGCAAAGACAATCTTTCATTCAGCATCAGAAATGCCAGAAGATAAGTTTTTTCATCCAAGACTTCATCGGAAATTGTTGTTTTATCTTCCCTCTTCTCTTTTTGTGAGACTTTTTCTTCTCTTCTGAATTCGATCTTCTCTGATTTTCCTTTTTCTATTCATTTAATTTGTTTTTACATCCACTCCTATAATTTTAATGTGGCGACCAGTTCTTTGGTGAATAAGAAATTCATGCTCAAGACGTGGCACTTTCATATTCTTTCCAAGAAATAAGCACACTGCAAGCCTGCTATATCAAAAAGCAGACCCTATGATGAGATAAACTTCTTACTTTTAGTGGCATTCTTTCCTTGTTTTGATACCACAGACGCTTCTTCCAACAATCATAACAATTTTGTTTTAACATTCTGGATCGACTTAACTTGAATATTATCTTTTGTCCAAATCTCAGGAAGGGCATTGGATACGTCAGTAATAACTTACTTGTTCCTTAAGTATATATTCTATTTTATATACTGAATATATCTTCCAATTTGTTGTTTGGTTGGCAGCTCATAATGAGAAAGTTCTGGAAGTGAGGAGCTATGTAGTTAGTGCGCCCGCGAGGGCCAAAAAAGGTCACCTTTGAGTGTAACTTTACCTACCTGCCAGTAAAATAGGCTACTCATATTTGGTAAAATTGGCGCCACCTTTCTAGTTTGGGCGTTACAAGTAATTTCGGCCCTGAGATGCAATTAAAATATCAACATTGGCGTGGAAAAATTAACGTTTACCAGACTAATTATGCGATGCAATGTTTAAAAAACGCGCTAATATCTATTATCAGGATGCTCGACCTCGAGTAATTTATATATTTATGTAAACCTCGCGCCTATCTAATTGAGGCACGCTGCCACCCGATTACTAACGTTTGCCTGCCCGCCCACCGGCTGTGAAAACGTTTTCTGTTGGTCTTTCTTGATACACTGCTCCTTACTCAAAATTAAAATAAACCTTATATTTTAGACATACAAATTTTTCTTGCGTAATTTAACTTGAGCAGACAACTTAATTTGTTCCCAATAGTTTTTTAGGCCCGGACAATGCCAAGTATCTTTGCTAGAACATACTTTCTATCTTCAAGATATAGAGAACCATCTAAAACTAGAGAGCTACAGAGCTACAAAAACAAGAACTAGCAAAGACCCTAAGATCCGCTCAAGGCCCCGTCCGCTTACACATTCTAACGTTAGTGTATCATGAATTTTTCTTTTTTTTTTCATGCTGGTTTTTTTTGTTAGATTTTTTTTAACTATTTCAACTCTAGGGTACACACTTATCTACATGTGTCCCCTTAACATGCAGGTTCAGCTATCCCTCAAATACATGAACACGCTTCTTCGAGCTAGGGGAGAAGGTGAGTTTGATAGGACAGTACTCTCTTCCCCCGCAGGCTTGGCCTGCTAGTGATGAAAATAATATACTTATATGACAGACAGAAAAAGAAAAGTAGAATTTACATTCACTCTATGCATGGAGGCGTCGCTGGCATCTTTCTATTCATCATTTCATTTTAATCATCTACTCCTTATAATATATGACGGTTTAATCTGTGCTTCTACTACGTTATATTTACACTATTGAAGTACTCATCAAGTTGGTTTTTTAACATATTAACTGTCGTGCTTTCAACTACATGGTTAGGAAGGCCATTCCACGTTTGCGTGATTTTAGACGTAAAGTAATTTTGAGCTATAGTAGAGTTAAATCGCTTGTTCACTAATTTTAAACCATTTTGGCATGTGTTTGCCCTTTGGACCTTATTGAACTATACTCTGTAATCAATATTAGTAAATCCTTTTAAGATTTCGAATACCTCGATCAATTGTCCATGTAATCGTCTACTTTCAAGTGATAGAAGGTTTAATGAGCGGAGTCTATCATCGTACGGTTTGTTTAAGAGTTCAGGAACTAGTTTCGTAGCCCGACGTTGCACTCTTTCTAACTACGCTATATCCTTATTTAGGGAGGGACACCAAAATTGGACCGCGTATTCGAGGTGTGGGCGCACGAGCGATTTGTATAGTGGCACGATTATATCTTTCGATTTGAAAGTAAATTCCGAGCAATATATCCTAGCATTCAGTTTGCTTTCTTACAAGTTACTGCGCATTGCTTTGATACTTTAAGCTCCTCCGAGATTAAAATCCCCAGGTCTTTGTCTAAGTTAACGGGTTCGAGAATTTGGTCTTTCATATGGTATTCTACTTTTAAGTTATGACATTCTAAATGCATGACCTTGCATTTAATTATGTTGAAGCCCATTTTCCATTTATCCGTCCATTCCACAATTTTATTAAGCTCCCTTTGCATTTGCTCTACATCGCGTCTGGGAAAGGCACGGCTTTCTAGCTGTGTGTCATCTGCAAATTTAGAGATCCTACTAAACACTCCATTATTCAGGTCATTAATGTAAACAATAAATAATAATGGGCCCAGTACTGACCCCTGTGGTACCCCTTTGGTGAATAGGTCCCAGTCTTAACACGCCCCATTTACAACAACCAGCTGTAAACGATTTGATAGCCAGTTTCTAATCCATTTAAGTATGTTCCCCCTACTCCAATTGCTCTAATTTTCATCAATCGCCTTTCGTGCGGAACTGTATCAAAGGCCTTTTTAAAGTCAAGGTAAATTATATCCGCCGCTTTAGTTTCATCGTAGATGCAAATCATGTTATGAAAGAATTCGAGCAAATTGGTTAGGCACGAGCGCTCCCATCTAAACCCATGCTGGGAGACTGCAATTAAATTATTTGCCTCACAATGGCTCAGCAACCTATCTCTAATTATCGATTCTAAGAGTTTTCCAATTACAGAAGTTAGACTGATGGGACAGAAATTAGAAGGCTCAGTTTTATCCCCTTTTTGGAATATCGGCAAAACATTAGCACGCTTGAACTCTATTAGAAATAGGTCTTCCTCTATTGATCGATTGAAAATCGTGTAGAGCGGTACATATTGCTAATTCATTTTTTAGTTCTTTAATATGTGTTGGGTACACCCAATTGGTCCCGGAAACTTCGACCTTTTCATTTTATTAATATATAAGAGAATCTCCACTACATTTATACTTATGTCACCTAGGGTATTTTGTCTTTCAAAATTTACGCCCTCGCCTAGTGTTTCTAATACTAATATAAATATATATATATATATATATATATATATATATATATATATATATATATATATTGCTAGTTATTTTTCATAAAAATTAAAGAAGATTTTTAGAGGCTGATTATTTTCTACCACAGCGTTTAATTTTCCGCCTATACTGAGTGTCAACCCAGCTTGAAAACATGTTTCACACTTATCTTTGCCACCACCAAATTTAACTGCTTTTTTGCCTTTTTGATATTCAATATATCTCTTGCCACCTAAATTACATGCTTCTTCTCATGCGATGCAAATATATTAAATTTATTTTCCAATATATAGAATAAAAGCAATTTTCTCCCCTTTCCTACAGATTACAACTGACTCTAGTCAGTCTGGAGAGACACATTCATTTTCATGTTCTCAAAAATTTGCCGTGAAATATCTGCCGCTATTTCAAATCTGCTCTTAATCGATATTCTTTGCCTGTTTACATTTCTTCTGGGGTAGTTTTTCGAGGGCGATCTTTTTCTTCATCGATTTACAGGCCCCGCTATCTTTATAGAGTTCTAATGTGCGTAAAATAAAAACCTTGGCCCAATCAAAATGACTTGAAATCTCCAGTGTCTTTCAGACAATCTTAAACTCGACAACCTGTTTAATGTAGAATATTCGATATTAACTCCTCTTTCTATTCTGGTAAATGAATAATGCCATTAGTAAAATTCGGCAATACACGGAGCAGAGTCTTGCTATATATACATTACGAATTTCTCCCGGCAAAAGGAAAGTAAAAAGTTGTCGTTTTCTAGTGCTGGAAGTATCCTTTGTTAAAATAAACATAACCCTATTCATACCTTTTTATCCACTTTTTAAATGGATAAATCTTTAAAACAATCTGAAGAATAGTTCAAGTCTCTATATAATCCCAAGTACGTCTCCTTTCCCGCACAGATTCTTTTTAAGTGAGTGTCAAATTATTTTACGCCACCGTAATTCTTCGCCATTTAAATAGGGTGGAATACATTCTGCTTACTACCTTTTCTAGATCCTGTTCTTTACATGCACGCACTATAGACGTATCCCATTAATTACGTTAAAAAGGCCTCTTTTAATTTTTTTCATATCGATCTGCATCATTGTATAACCTCAATGATGCAGGTGGAAGTTCTCATTAGCCTTGAGATTAGTAGTTGTCAAACTTTTTGTCATCGTTACTCAAAGCAGTGATCTGAAAGATCTCCATTACCCCTAACGAAATTCTTTTTCAGTTATGTAAGGGGATGGAAAAAAAAATTAATTAAATGCTAAAATTTTAATGTATTTTGTATGTAAGAAATTAATTTTACACAAAAAATAGAGAATTTCTTTTGAAGACAATAATCCTTTGACATAAAACATTAAAACATTGTTCTTTTTATTAAAAATTGAAATGAAATCTTTATTTATTTGGTAATTAATTAAAAATAAGGACTTGATTTCTGCAGTAGCTATTAATGGGAAACATAGCATTTGTTTGTCCTTTACTAAAATAGCAATGCGAAGTATGTAGAGGGGGGAATACATTCCATATTAGCATCTGTATCTACTCTAAGAGCTGGTTCCTGGCTTTTGTTTTAAATTAAATTAAAGCCGCAAAACCAGGCTTGAAACGGTATGTTGTGGCAAAAGAATGAACTCACTAAGAACCCTATGTGAGATAATAGGATATAATTTCTCCAGTTTGGCCCCTAACGTAGTCAGCTCTTCATTCTGATATTCCAATAAATCGATGTATCTTCTCTTAATTGAATAAATTCAGCTTTGGTTTTGTATCACTGTCCTTGATTAACTCGTCATCAACAATAAATAGTTTAGATACCTAAGATTTCTTGCCTTTTCTGACAAGGTTAGGAATATAACTGCTGATGATTCAGTCATTTTACTAAGATGACCTTGAAAAGGATCACAAACGAGCACTTTTTTACGATACTGGTTATTAGTGCCTAAATCATTCACACAATTTCCAAAAAGTGATAGGTTCAAGGAATTATCATTTCCAGAATCTCTACAAGGAACATATCTTTCAAAATAAACTCTTTACTCTTCTTTTTCAATGATAGATTAACTTCTTTGCCTAAATCATTTACACAATTTCCAAAAAGTGATAGGTTCAAGGAATTATCATCTCCAGAATCTCTACAAGGAACACATCTTTCAAAATAAACTCTTTACTCTTCTTTTTCTATGATAGATTAATTTCTTTGGCAGTATTTTCATCTTAAAGAAGAAATTGTTTACTCTTTTAAATCATGAGAGCGATGCAGAACATTTTCCGGAGTTAACGATCTCACATCAGCGTAGGACAAACTAAGTCTGACTTGCTCCAATCACTAGACATAAAGTTTTTAATATAAACAATTTCACAGCACTCCTTTTGATATTGTTAATTCTTTTTACTGAATCTAAAGAACATTTGCAAAGTCATTCGGATTAGTTTTCATAATTAATGCATGTATTAAAGTTTTCAACTGAAGGTGCGGAGCAATATTTCTCACACACGCTTGAAGCTCGAAATACAGGTACATACAAATTCCAGCTAGTTTTTTTTCAGCCCATACTTTTATCTTTAAAAAATTGTCAGCTATTTCAAACACATCCTTTACCCCTGTAGTTGTAGAAACAGATTCCAAGAAAAAGTATTCCTTATAAGTGAATGGTCTACATGTACAATCATAAACAAGTAGATTAATACATGAAGACATATAAGTAGATTAGTCGAGTAGAATAGCAGATGAATGGCTACTTATACCTTTCGTTGGATCTACTCAAGAATGTCACTATTGATCTCTTCAATGCGTCTTTTTTCACTGGAAGATTAGAGAACGGAAAAAGTTTTATCTTCTTTGCTTGGCTTTACAATTTCTGATAATTACAACCAAATTATAATATTTACTGATAAATTCCTACCGAAGAAGGATTAATTTCAAGAGCATTTCTTACTGGTGGCCATCGTAATTTGTTTATTTATACCTGAAAAGTTATGGACTTACCCTACACTCTCAGAATATGAAGGCAGTGTATGTGTTAGAGTCACATACATACAACGTACGTAATGTTGTTCTGCGCTAAAAAGGGCTGAAATGCTTGGAAATTGTTGCTAAAGGTATTGAATCAAAGATCACCATCTTTATGATCATCATTAACTCTAAAAATACTGGTTACCATCTTGCAAAGAGGACCACTCGACACCTAAGAGCCGAATTGAACGCTAAGATTGCCTACTGGTAAGGTAACAGCTCAAGAAATCGGTTGCCTCCAGTGTAAAACCTGCTCATGATTTAACGCGTTAACGCGCACGGGTGAGTAAAGAATTTTCGGCAAAATCTCAAGTCAAGAAAGGATGCAAAGAAGCGTCATCTCACAATTAAGAACCATACTGATAACGTGTACTTTTCTACGAATTATAAAGAATAGACTGTTGAGGACAGAATTTTAATTTTTTTTAAGAAGCTATCTGGCGACCTCCCACTTGGGCATAGGTCGCCGCAAACGAACAGTCTAATTCTAGGCTACTTTAAAATAAAATTTGATGAAAAAAGGGTAAAAAGGGAAGATGACAATTAGGAATCAAGCTCCAGCCTCGGGGGCGGGGGGGTCCCCCCCCTTTAGCGCAGGAGCGTGTGACCTACAAAGAAAACCAATTACCAAAAAACAAAACCTAATTAAACAAAAGGGAGAAGGCCGGTTTCCCCCCAAAAGTGAACAAGTCCACCAGTCAATGTGCACGCACTCTTTCCGAAAACAAGGGACAGGCGGTAGCGATCCCACCCATCTCGATACCGGGACAGGTAACGTCCGCGAAGATCACCCAGACTGGGACATTCGACAAGAATGTGCCGAACAGTCTATGGGACAACGCAGTCGTCACACTAGGGGTCGGGCGTGCGCTCCATCAAATAACAATGCGTCACACGAGTATGTCCGATTCGGAAGACAAGAGAAAGCGAACTGAAGTCGTCGCGGCATTGGGGGATAGGTCCATGGGAACAGTCGCGGCGCAAAGGCACGCAACTTTAAGTTCCCTTCGACCGTCTCCCATCTTTTTCGCCAAGCAATCCAAAGAGCTGCCCGTATTCCTGCCATGTAGTCGGTGTGAAGATAAGCAAAACGCTGGTCCGGTCACAGGGTCTTCCTGGACTCTTTGGCGCCCTCATCAGCGCGCTCATTCCTCGCAATACTTACATGTCCAGGAACCCAGCAGAAGATAATCTTGACATCCGCCCATCTCGCCAAAACCGTGGCATCACGGATATCGCGAACCAGGGAATGCGGAGATTCCAATGCCCCGAGAGCACTCAGGGCGCTTTGTGAGTCGCTACAGATCACAATCCGGTCTCAAAACTGGGAACGTTGCGTAATCTCCCGTACCGAGTGGTGTATTGCCACCAGTTAGGCCGTGAAGACAGAGGCAGTGCTTGGCAGAACCCCGCTGACTTCGAACAGAGGGGACACGGCGTGGAAGCCGACCCCCTCTTTGGACTTGAAGCCATCCATATACACTGGGACGGTTCCAGCGTGACATGAGATGTGCTCCCAAAATGTCGAACGCATTACTCCCGGCGCTGTACAAGCTTTGGGAGCAGAGACGTGGCAACAAATAGCCAAATCTGGTACCCTCCAGGTTGGCGTCCTGGGCATAACCAGAGGCGCCACCGGCCCGAGAGCAATACCTTGGTTTCGAAGAGGTTTCCTGGCCCTAAACCCAAAGGGCTTAGGTTATGACTGGCGTCTCTCGGCGGCATAGGCACCGTCGAGATCAGCTGCGGATGCAGTAAGAGCTATTGGCGACTGAGAGAGGCGCCAGGCTCGCGCGTAAAGGCGAGTTATGCACTTCACGTGGCGTAGAGCGAGTGGCCTCTGCCCAGAATCAACCAACAGGCTCACAATGGGGAAAATGCGGAAGGCACCTGTCGCAAGGTGAAGGCCGGTGTGGTGGATCGAATCCACCTTCCGCAATAAACGCTAAGCTTCGGACGCATAAAACTCGCATCCGTAGTCGAGCTTTGAACGAACAAAAGATGGATGAAAAAGTAAGGCAGTAGCCTATCAACACTTTAAGCGCTGAACGTCACGGATCGGAGAATCACCACGGCGCTAGTACAAGAGACCTTAAGGCTGCAAATATGAGCCTCCCAGGTGATGCGTCGGTCAAATACAAGACCAAGGAAACGAAAGCAATTTATTATTATTATCTTATGAAATTTTTCGGTTTGTTTGGAGCTGCTGAAAAATCTTTCATTAGTAGGAGAAAGGGGAATACTTTCATCATTCCAGTGTTTGGCATTCTGTGATACATCTGGACATTCTTCATGTCTGTAGTTACTTTACATCTAAAGAAACTGGATTACAAACAATTATCCGAAAAAACACTGCAATTAGCTGAAAATGGTAATAAAAGGTGTTTCATAAGCATTCTTTCTTGACAGTTCTGGACCAATTTGTGGAAGGTATCTGTATTTCCCAGCATGATGAGGCATTCTTTCACAAAGCAAAGCAATAAATTTGGGAATTTAATACGACAATAAGGCCACCTACTTTAGGCTATTTCTGACCAAAAATACCACTTTTTTAGGTTATTTCAAAATGGGAGATTCGTCCTCCATACCGCTGACCCCACCGCAATCTAAAAAAAATTGTACTATTACTAATTCTAAAGTCTACCAGCAGTTTCGAATGCAAAAAGACGATGGCTAAATGTCGTTAGACCTATAGTTCTCCTAATGCCCTCCTTGACTACAGACATATAAATATAAGCCTTACCTTTATGTACCAAGAATAAAGCAAAAATCTTTAGTTTATTTACATTACAATGTTTCTGCCGGCGGATATAACGTGGCAATCTGATTGCAAAATTGGTGAAACCGATCCTTTAGGCGAGGGAATTTTCGACAAAAGAAATGAAGAACGAGATATTTACGAAAAAAATTCCTTTTCTACCAAACCTCTGTAAATAAGCGTTCAAGATTGAGATCGCACTCTCTTTGATAGGTCATTTTAAGCAAATGTGCTTGACCAAACGTAAAACTTGCCGGTAGAAAGGAATACTGCGTCTCAAAATTTGTGATTTGGGGAGAAATTCACCCGACGTTATGGTGACTGAGAATTTTTTTCAAGTGTGATATACTCCCTACGTTGTGGTGACCGTACTATTTTGTGAAATCTTACGTGTGTTTCTTTTCAAGGATTAAGTTATTTATTTCAGGAATAACAAAATTATGGCTGGCCGAGTCAAGTGGCTCAGTAAAGATGGACTTTCGGACATAGTAAACAGATCAGGCCTATCATTGCAAGATAGTAGGTATAGTGAAGGTGTTGATTTTGTTGATTTACATATTGATAATGAAAGTGAATTTAGTGACAAACTATACGATAGTGAAGATGACAAAAAGTATATGCCCGTGATTGAACCAGGAAGTAGTGATGAGTTTGAGGGGGATGATGCTGCTCCAAAGAAAAGAAAAAGGAAGATTTTCACGTCTACACCAAGAAAAAGTCCTGCCCGTGCCAGTACCTCTGCTTCTGCCCCTACATGTGCCTCTGCTACTGCCCCTGCCAGTGGTGAACGGAGAGGAAAACGCTATCTGGGGGCTGATGCTCCACCCGTTGTGGACTTCAACAAAACATCAATTTCCACCCGAAGTACTTTCAGGTGGAGCTGTCAGCCCCAGCACGTTGCAACAACAAGGAGGTTGTCAAGGAACATCTTAGCAAGACACACTCCAGGGCCAACTCAGAAGGTAAGGGATATAATCGCATCTGGAGAGGAAATCAAGCTCTTAATTACTGGTTCCATTGTTGAGGAAATCGTCACTTGGACAAACAAACGTATAGAGCGTGTGGAGGAAAGTATGGCAAGATAAAGTGCCACATGCGGTACTACGGAGCCTAAGGGGATATTAGCATTCATGGAAGTGCTCATAGTGGCAGGGCAGCAGAGGGATGACCATCTCTTCCTCATTAAGATGTGGAACACTGTAAGTGGGTGTCCCCTTCTTCGGGCAGGAATGTCCAAGGGGAGGTTTGAGTTTCTCCTATCCTGCTTGAGGTTTGACAACCCCAAAACCCGTGACGAGAGACAGAAACAAGATATATTTGCCGATGTATAGAAGTTGTGGGAAGAGTTTATCGAAAACTCTGGCTGGCTCTATGTTTTACACGAAAACCTTACAGTGGACGAACAACTGTTGGGGTTTAGAGGGAATTGCCCTTTCCCGATGTATATCCCCAACAAACCTGCCGAATATAGCATCAAGCTGGTCCTGATCTGCGATTCTGAGACTAAGTACATGCTTGGTGCCACACCCTACCTTGGCAAGCAGGGATTAAGGCCACGGGATGAAGGGAAACTTGGGCATTACTTCACCAAGAAACTCACTAGGCCATACCACGGAACAAACAGAAATGTGACCACGAAAAACTTGTTCACATCAGTGCCTCTCATCTCTGAATTTCTAAGCAACTGTTAAATGAACGTTATTGGCACAGTTTGATCCAACAAAGCTGAAATTCCACAGGAGATGAAGACAAAGGGAACACGACTATACGGTTCAAGTGCCTTCCTCTTCACCAAAGAGATGACGCTTGTATCGTACGTGGCACAGACATTCCACACAAAGAAGAATATGGTGCTCCTCATGTCATTCCAGCACACACAGCCTACCATTGCACCAAATGGCAAGCTAGATATCATAGAATTTTACAATGCCCTTAAAGGAGGGGTCGACACATTTGCTTAAATGTGTGCAACGAGTTCATGCTCTAGGAAGACACAACATTGGCACCTCTGTGTGTGGTATGGCATCCTTAATTTAGCAAGCATCAATGCCTTCATCATCAGCTGCGAGAACCGTGCAAGGAAGGGTATCAGCATACCGAATAGTAGGGCATTCATGATGAATGTGGGGAGGGCAATCATTACACCCTGGGCTTAGTCACGCCTGTCATCACCAGCCCTGTCCCGCCAACTTTACACCTTAATAACAACAGTGTGTAACCTTCCATCACTGGGCAGAGCTGCCGGGTTGCCAGGGAAGTCATTCGCTGATAGCAAGTCACCCCTAGTACGCTATCGTGACTGCCCTAGCAAGTCAGACAGGAAGACCCGGCACCGCTGCAAAAGGTGTGCCAAACCAAAGTGCTCTAAGCATCTGTACCCCCCTGCGGTGACTGCGTGTAAAAGGTAAATTTATTTTTCATTGTGTGTCTTCAATTTTGTTGAAATAAATGAGTATAAGCTTTGGAAAAGGGATGAAGAACAAATGAAAACAAAAAATTCAACAAAAAATATAGAAATTTTTCACGTGTCTTCCATACAGATCCCATTGGCATTAGAGGGTTGTACCTGACTCAGGCAAGGGTTCAATTACCTCAGGACCATTGTACAACAGAAGTCTCCAGCTGCAGTGATTTTGTTTAGCGAATTTTTTTCTGAGCACATCTTAAAATTTAGTCTCTTTTATTCTAGTTCACCATAAAATCTGTAACAGTATTAAGATAAAGTACAAATTAATGATACTAGACAGCATTCCAAAGCTAAAGAGTTACTTTTTCATTGTATACTTTATAATAAATTTTAATTGAAAAATATTATCCTATTTTTATTTTCCCAAAACGGGTGCAATTCTCCTGGCCTTGTGGTTAGAGTGACTCCAAATGAAAGTTGTAATTCTAGGGTTAAGAAAAGAAAATAAATCTCCATAATCTTCTACAATAAAATTTCATATTTACCAAATTAGAATATGATTATGCTTCTTTTCAACTCTTTTATTTGTTTCTAACTTTATATTTTGTTTACTCAGTCCGTTTTAACCTCTTGCGTGAGTCATATGCAATCACTGCAGTCTTTACCAAAATATTATTTTAATATAGTCCCTCAAAGATTCTAGATTTAGCTCATAATTTATATTCCTATCGCTTTGAATTTCTGAGAACATTAATTTGTTTAAAGAGACAAAGAGAGACAAAATAAGATTAATATGTGCTCGAAAGAGGTATTATTTTCTTTACATTCCACAATATGGATATATTAAATACCATTCCTTAATTCTATCTCTATATTAGGTATATGATTAAATATTTGACTATTTTATCCTCCGACTAATACAGATATATTTGGATACCATTGCATGATTAGAGAAAACAAGAAAGGATTTAAGCCGAGCCACAAGGAAACATGGAAGAAAGTATGAATTGATAATGCAAATGGAAATGCAAGTTCTCTAAAGATAACAAAAGAGAACTTCATAATTTTGAAGATCTAAATAAAATATTTTACTGCTTTAATTAAATTTCATATATATAAGTGTCATTGTTATTTAAAGAATGTTATTGACTTTCGCTACGGCACTTAAGGTTTTAAAATGGGTATACATTAATTTTTATCATTAATGGATGCGTGCTCTTCCTCTTTGAATTATACAATTTAATTTTCATAGTATGCGTATGCACATATATCCCCAAATATGGGTCTAAATTGAGTAGATTTGATTCAATGCGCCATTTCTGTCATTTACCTCATTAATGATCTTTGTTAGCTTCTATTTCCTACAGGTCAGTCTCTTCACTCCCTTTTAAAATTAGTGAAAATTTCCTTAATGAATAGACTAGAATACAAACAAGTAAATAAACAATTATCCTCATTTTGACATGAAAAATTAAGCATTTCCTATAATTTTGCGATTGATAAATCTTGAGAAGTTTAGGAAGGAATATATTATGTCATTGCATGAAATGTTTCGAATCAATTCATGACTTAATGTTGTCCATCATTGGCCCAAAATGGATTAAGGTCAAGGATTTTCCTTCCTACGTCAACACAAGCGGGTCGCCCTAAAAAAGAGTTGAGTTGAATTTAAGATAGACTTTTCCAGCAGTAAAATATCAGTTTCAATTTATATTTTTCCTGCTATGATCTGTCATTAATGGTTTATTTTATCGGTATCACCAAATAGATGATTATAAATTAAATTTATTCGCCCACTTTCAAAGAAAATGATGTCTTGTATTTAATTAACTATGAATAATTTAACGATAAATAGAGCATGAGAAGCGTTAATAAAAAGGCCCAAGAATACGAGAGCCATAATTTGTTAATTTCTTTTCCTAAGTTGAAAATATCAGATTATTGTGAAATTCAAAGCAGTCACAAATCTTTGGTTCCTATGGCTTGCCATCAAAGAGAAGTGAAAATCAGTGTTTTAAACCTAATATTGTTCTTAACTCACTCTTTTATATTTCATTCTCTCTCAATCTTTCTGAGTCTCTCTAATTTTCTCTCTCACTCTCTCTGCATTCTTTAGAATCTCTAGGAAGAGCTATGAGGCTTTTGGATGCTTTCTAAATCTCTCCCGAGTTCTCTTATATTATTTATCAATACGAATGATAATAAATTGGACTTAGGAAATATGTTTGAATATTTTGAAAATATTATTTAATTACTTATTATTTAACTAAATCATTAGTAGCTAATAAAATGGTATGTTTGATAAAATCAAAATTTAACCAATATCTTTTTCTGTTTAAACGTAAATAAACGTTTAATTAGAGTGTCTTAAATATCACTCTATTTAAGTGATAGACTCAAACAAAATAATTTACAGAAGCGTAGATAGCACAAATCTATCTTCGCCATATCCAATGGTATCAAAGGTGAAACTTGCTAAAAATTAGATTTTTCAAAATATGCTGTTAAAACTACTATAAACGTCTTACAGCAGATAAAGAAGGCAGATATATCATTAGGGATTCATTACAGAATCAGTGAAAACCATCTGCTGAAATTGCTGGAGAGTTCAACCAGAACACTGAGAAGATGACGTACAGATCAATGTCTAACAGGAGGCAAAGCAAGAAAACAAAGCCATGAGTGCCTAAGTCAATAGATAAAACGCCTTTCGTGTGCCAAAGATCACAAATATGGACATAGATGCTCACGATGGAAAAGACGTCATAAGGACACATGGTGGAAACTAGTACTTTAAATTCGTTGGACGAAACTTTTTCTACCACTTACGGAAACCTTTGATAGATCCAAAACCGAGTTTAACAGAACTTTTGCTAAACCCGGAAAACTGTGTAAAAGACAACATTTATAAAGTATGAATATTGCTTCATCTCTATTTGCTTGAAATATCCTTCTTTTTCTCCGTTCATAACATACTTCTTCCAAACGTGGCACTTATAAACAATAGGGATTATGCATTAGTTTAGGAAGTTATTTCTTAGTATCTATATACACCCTAACTTTCTTATGTAAATACCATTTTTTTTTTTATATCAATACAACATTATCTAAATCAAAGGATTTTCTCTGACATCAACGAAGTAAAAAAGGTAGCATATTTTTTCAAGCAAATCGAAGAATTCTTCAAGACTGATGGAAAAGAATAAATGGTTAACAAATAATTGAGCTATTTTGCTGAATTACACTGAACAAAAAAATTCAGAGTCGAGAAAAAAACATAGATCTCATGTACATTTTATTATGAAATTAAGTTTGGTGAAAACGAATTTGATAACAAAAATTTACCATCACTTAACAATTTCTTTTAAATTTCCGATTTAATAATTATGCAATGTATACCGAGTTCCACGATACCATGAATATATTTTGCTCCCAAAGTCAGATTAAATGTGTCCATTGTATTTAATTCATAAATGTATAATGAATCCGTATGTGTGTTCACATTATATAATGTATTAACTTGCATTTTAGTAGTACTTCTTCGTTTGTAGAACGTCTCAGTTGTTTCATGCTTCAGGTTCAGGCAGAAGTCAGGCAGCAAAGCAGGGCTCCATTTTCCCTATTGAGGCTATGTTTTGATGGAACCTCTCCTCATTTTCACCCATCACATCTCCGGTATTCTCTGGGAAGAAGGACAGGTGAAGATCAAGAAAGTGTATCTTCAGTCACAAATTGTATCCGAGATCTTGATAGCACTTGATTAGGCACTCCACTCTATTTTCTCGCTGGATTCCTTAGTGCCTTTTCGGAAGTCCTTTGCATATATCTTTGAGTGCATTACAGGGCACTAGCTCACTTTCAGTCATTATCCCCTCAAGGTCCTCATCAGCTATGAGTTCACGAATCAGAGGGCCTACAAATATGGCTTCTTTAATCTTGGCAGCACTTACTTTAGGTAATAGCGCTTTAAAATACTGGACACATGGCTTGTTATGTTGCAGTGCTTTAGAAAATTGCCTTATTAGGCCTAGATTTATATGCAGTGGTGAAAAAATGAGTTTCTCCTTCATAACTATTGGTTCATGAATTACATTACGGCATCTAGGCGTCATAGTTTTCTAAGATAACCATTCTGAGTGTACATAAGGTACTGATCTGGCCCTACTGTACCACATGCAACGGAAGATCATAAACTTGGTGGAACCCATTAAGCAGGGCTACTAGTTTCAAGTACGCTCAAATTAGCCACTCATAATCTTTGTAAATTATGCGATCAAGAATAAAAGCAAGGTTCTCATATATCTTTCTTAAAATGACTGAGTGAAAAACTGTAACTGAAGGTATGGTATACCCGTTTCTGAACAGTACCGCTTTTATACTGTAAAGAATGCATCTTCAAGTTGTTTTCAAAACTTAAGAGTAGTTGAAGATCTGCAGAACACTTGCTAAATACTGTAATCCAACCATGCTCATCCAATAGGTTCCTTTGTTGCAGAGGTGTTAAATCACGAACTAGATCATTAAGTTCCGGTTGGGTGATGAGGTGTGTGGTTTCTTGTCAGAATCAAGCTCTGCTACATGTGGTGAATATTGAGATGTTGAATCATCTCAGTTGGTCTTGTCATCGCTTAGTAATTCAGAGGGCAGCAGGGGTTACTAAAGTATGACTTGAATGAGGAACTAGGCGAATAGAAGACTGAAGATCTGGTTACATAAAAGATTTCTTGACTTTTTTATTATCTCAAAGTAACTGATTCAAATATATAACAGATGTCTCGGGATTATTTAAATTCCCTAAGAATTTAACTCTGTCTCCTGTAAAGAAAAAATACTGAAGTTTATAAAATATAATATAAATAGTAACGCAATAAATATTAAATATATAAAGGGAAAGTCCCTCCATTGACATCCGGCGCTTTCTGCTAAGACGATAAATGGGTATCGCATTGATGGTTTACCATGCTTCAAATCACTCACAAGTACCTTTGAATGGCTAAATGAGGCTTGTTATACTAGATGACGCCACCCAGCGCCAGGAAGTCTGAAGGAAGAGTTAATATCTCCAGGGTAAATAACCCTATGTTCCATGGTCATATGGATCATTTCATGTCTCTAAATAAGTACAATTGAACTTTACTCCTTTTGAAAATTGAACTTTACTCCTCTTGGAAAAAAAGCGCCGCCTGGGCCTAGTGCTTCTCCGCAGGTAAAAAAGCGAGGTTTAGACCCGCTGCTTCGCCGGAGGTAACAAGTAAAAATATGAAGCATTTATTGAAATTTACAAAATTATCAAGCGTTGCGTACGAGTTACCACGGATTTAGGTCCATATAACGAAAATATTATTAAGTGTAACTTAGCAACACCCTATTGAAATTACATCAAAATCGTTTATAAATTTTAGAGTTGTCAGATTTGGCCCAATCCTCTTTGCATTGAATCACTTAAGAACAATCAGGGATTTAACGTAAGTAAGATGGTAGTTAACGAGAAACTGTAATGTAGTAGCTAAAGGGGATGTTATATTCGTGATTTACGCAAAAACTACGCCTAAAAAAGGTTATTCTCATTTCCGTTTTTTATAAATTGTTTTACAGTGTTATATGCATTTTTTCAGGATATTAACAATGATTTTACCTATTTTAAACATGAGGAAAGTACGTCCAATGACGTGCGGCGTTTTGTGATAAGATGAATAATGGTTATTGCATTAATGGTTTACATTGTTCAAATCACACACAAGTGCCTTAGAATTGCTAAATAGCTAAATAAGGCTTCTGCCACTAGATGGCGCCACATAGCGCCAAATCTGATGGAAGATTTGAAATACTCAGGGTGAATAGCCCCATGTCCCATGGTACTATTGGGAAATTTATGCGTCTAAATTGGTAAAAATTAACTATGCTCGATTTGAAAATCGAACTTACTACTCCTGTAAAAAAATCAAAGCCTAGACCTGCCGTAAATAAAGCGACGCCTAGACTTGGCTGTTTGCTGCAGGTAAAAAAATGACAGTAATTTCATTATCCACGAGAAGAAAACTAAGAGAAAAGTGAAAGTAGTTTTACATTTGACTTTCAAATTGAAATAATGTATAAATGAAAATTAAACCATGCAAATTTTACTTATAAATTAAAAGATTTTCCATAACCAAAAGGCCAAATATAGCATGTATGAAAACTGTATAAATACTACCCCCAGGATATATTTGAGATAAAGCAAAACAGCTACTTAAGTTCTCAAAAGCCCGCAAGTATTTTAATACTCGTAGATCTAAGTGGATGAATCCTAAGAAAATTATATTTTTTAATGAGGGACTTGCACATTCTACTGACTATTATAACACTGGCCTGCGTTTCAAATCTTTTCAAAAGTTAAGGGTTTGCAACTGATTTAGGCTCCTTTTTGCCTGCAGAATTAAAAAATATCATTAATTTTCTTTGGTCAGGTCTAGTTTCTAGGATACACTCGATTTTTATCACAGCATATTTTTTTCCCCAAATGGCGCTATCATCCAAGCGTATATGGGCTTTGTTTTAGCCACAGCTGGTCATGGGTTACCATAAATAACTAGTTATTCTTTCTTTTTTAAGGTATAGTTGTGCAGTACGATAGATCGGAAGTGTAAGAACCATCCTAACAAATTTTGTTTCATCTGCGAACACGTGGTTCTTCCAGACCGTCAAGCGCAACTCACGGATTTTGTGAAGAAGGCTTATTATGCTTATTTTGGAGTCAAACTATGGGACCAGGATAAGGCATTTGATCCCCATATCTGCTGCAAAACATGTGTGGAGAACTTACGGGATTGAAGGAATAGGAAAAGAAAGAGTATGCCATTTGGTATCCGAATGGTGTGGAGGGAAGGGAAAGATCACGTTACCGATTGCTACTTCTGCACGACAAATTTAAAAGGCATCAATCGTAAGAACAAGCACCATGTTCAATTTTCTGATGTTCCTCCTGCCATAAAGCTAATCCCCCATGGACCAGATGTTCCTGTTCCTGCACCGGATGTAATCATGGAATCTAGTTCTGATTCCGAATCTAATGATACGACTGATACAGGTGAGTGGGGTGCATACAAGCCAGAAGAGGACGACCGATCGGTGCCATTGAGCCAAGCCGAACTCAATGACTTGACATGAGACCTGAACCTATCTAAAGAGTCTGCCCAGCTGCTGGGTTCTCGTCTTCGAGAGAAACATCTACTTGATCCAGGAACAAATTTCTCCTGGTATCGGAAACGGGAGAGCGAATACAGAAAATTCTTTCTGTTCGATGAAGCGTCTTTACTGATCTACTGTAACAATATTGCTGAACTGATTAAACTAATGGGCATGAAGTATGTTGCCATAAAATGGAGATATTTATTGACTCGTCTAACAGTAGTCTCAAGGCAGTTGTTTTAAATAACGAAAATAAGGTTTCATCAATCCCTGTTGGACACTCGGCTGAAACTAAAGAGTCTCACAACAGCATGGACCGGCTTTTGTCTGCTCTCAATTGCCAAGAACATACATGGTTGATTTGTGGAGATCTTAAAGTTGTTGGAATCATCTTAGGACTTCAAGGTGGGTACACAAAGTAACAATGCGTTTTGTGCTTGTGGGATAGTCGGGCTAACGACCAGCATTATGTCAGACAAGAGTGGCCAGCACGACAAGGATTAGAACCTTGGTCAAACAATGTTCTGTCCCAATTGTTTGTGGGGGTGTTAGGACAAGTTATGACAAGTAAAAACCTGCAGCCGCACGCTCCTGCGTCGTTTATTTAAGAAGCAGTAGCTGATCGCAAATCGTCAGTCACAAACTTTTAAACAATGGAGAAGGTTGAGCACCGCGCAATGATAAAATTTTTGCCCTTAGGAAGGCAAGAATGCAAAAGAGATCCATAAACGCATGGTTGCAGTGTACACCGACACCGCCCCTTCCTATGCAACCATTGCTCGCTGAAATATGGAGTTGCACCATAGTCGTGAGTCCCTTGAAGATGACCCCCGTCCAGGACGCCTGTCAGACGTGACCAAATAGGAAAATGTGGCCTGTGTGGAGAAGATGATGCTCAAAAATCGACGGGTGAAGGTCGAAGAAATCGAGCGAGAACTTGGAATATCACATGGAAGTGTTATTAACATAATCCACGACAATTTGGTCATGACCAAGGTCTCTGCCCAATGGGTCCCTAGAAACCTCACGCCCGATGATCGACTTCAAAGTCGTCAAAGTCCACAAAGCCAGAGTTTCACAAGCTACCCTGCGCGAGTGCGGATTCGAGAAGCTCAACCATCTCTTCTACAGTCTAGATCTGGCCCCTAGCGACTACTTTCTATTCCGCCAGCTCAAGGCTGCACTGCGTGGACGCCGGTTTGAGGACGATTAAGATATCCAGCTCACCTTGCAAGAGTGGATAGAACAGCATTCGGGAGATTTCTGGTTGTCGGGAATTCGAAGCCCCAGGTACAAGTGGCGCGAGTGCATTGAAGTCGAGGTAGTTATATTGAAAAATAATAAAACACTTTTCCTCATATCTCGTTTCCTTATATCGGAATTAAAAAACTTATTGACCGCTCCTCGTATTTGATGGTCCTTAGAAAAGAGAACTCATAAAAGACTAGTTTTGATGATTGATTAAATCCTATTGAACTCTCTTCCTGCCTGTCCCTTAAGTTACTCATTGAAAATTCCCATGGTAACCACAGAAGTCCTCCGTACCAGAAGATGGTTGATGACTTAATGGACAATTTCCGCAAACTTGGTGTACGTATGTCAGTGAAAATGCACTTTCTTTGGTCTCATCTCGACTATTTTCCACAAAATTGGGGAGACTTCAGTGAAGAACAGGGCGAGCGCTTTCACTCCCTTTTAAAATTAGTGAAAATTTCCTTAATGAATAGACTAGAATACAAACAAGTAAATAAACAATTATCCTCATTTTGACATGAAAAATTAAGCATTTCCTATAATTTTGCGATTGATAAATCTTGAGAAGTTTAGGAAGGAATATATTATGTCATTGCATGAAATGTTTCGAATCAATTCATGACTTAATGTTGTCCATCATTGGCCCAAAATGGATTAAGGTCAAGGATTTTCCTTCCTACGTCAACACAAGCGGGTCGCCCTAAAAAAGAGTTGAGTTGAATTTAAGATAGACTTTTCCAGCAGTAAAATATCAGTTTCAATTTATATTTTTCCTGCTATGATCTGTCATTAATGGTTTATTTTATCGGTATCACCAAATAGATGATTATAAATTAAATTTATTCGCCCACTTTCAAAGAAAATGATGTCTTGTATTTAATTAACTATGAATAATTTAACGATAAATAGAGCATGAGAAGCGTTAATAAAAAGGCCCAAGAATACGAGAGCCATAATTTGTTAATTTCTTTTTCTAAGTTGAAAATATCAGATTATTGTGAAATTCAAAGCAGTCACAAATCTTTGGTTCCTATGGCTTGCCATCAAAGAGAAGTGAAAATCAGTGTTTTAAACCTAATATTGTTCTTAACTCACTCTTTTATATTTCATTCTCTCTCAATCTTTCTGAGTCTCTCTAATTTTCTCTCTCACTCTCTCTGCATTCTTTAGAATCTCTAGGAAGAGCTATGAGGCTTTTGGATGCTTTCTAAATCTCTCCCGAGTTCTCTTATATTATTTATCAATACGAATGATAATAAATTGGACTTAGGAAATATGTTTGAATATTTTGAAAATATTATTTAATTACTTATTATTTAACTAAATCATTAGTAGCTAATAAAATGGTATGTTTGATAAAATCAAAATTTAACCAATATCTTTTTCTGTTTAAACGTAAATAAACGTTTAATTAGAGTGTCTTAAATATCACTCTATTTAAGTGATAGACTCAAACAAAATAATTTACAGAAGCGTAGATAGCACAAATCTATCTTCGCCATATCCAATGGTATCAAAGGTGAAACTTGCTAAAAATTAGATTTTTCAAAATATGCTGTTAAAACTACTATAAACGTCTTACAGCAGATAAAGAAGGCAGATATATCATTAGGGATTCATTACAGAATCAGTGAAAACCATCTGCTGAAATTGCTGGAGAGTTCAACCAGAACACTGAGAAGATGACGTACAGATCAATGTCTAACAGGAGGCAAAGCAAGAAAACAAAGCCATGAGTGCCTAAGTCAATAGATAAAACGCCTTTCGTGTGCCAAAGATCACAAATATGGACATAGATGCTCACGATGGAAAAGACGTCATAAGGACACATGGTGGAAACTAGTACTTTAAATTCGTTGGACGAAACTTTTTCTACCACTTACGGAAACCTTTGATAGATCCAAAACCGAGTTTAACAGAACTTTTGCTAAACCCGGAAAACTGTGTAAAAGACAACATTTATAAAGTATGAATATTGCTTCATCTCTATTTGCTTGAAATATCCTTCTTTTTCTCCGTTCATAACATACTTCTTCCAAACGTGGCACTTATAAACAATAGGGATTATGCATTAGTTTAGGAAGTTATTTCTTAGTATCTATATACACCCTAACTTTCTTATGTAAATACCATTTTTTTTTTTATATCAATACAACATTATCTAAATCAAAGGATTTTCTCTGACATCAACGAAGTAAAAAAGGTAGCATATTTTTTCAAGCAAATCGAAGAATTCTTCAAGACTGATGGAAAAGAATAAATGGTTAACAAATAATTGAGCTATTTTGCTGAATTACACTGAACAAAAAAATTCAGAGTCGAGAAAAAAACATAGATCTCATGTACATTTTATTATGAAATTAAGTTTGGTGAAAACGAATTTGATAACAAAAATTTACCATCACTTAACAATTTCTTTTAAATTTCCGATTTAATAATTATGCAATGTATACCGAGTTCCACGATACCATGAATATATTTTGCTCCCAAAGTCAGATTAAATGTGTCCATTGTATTTAATTCATAAATGTATAATGAATCCGTATGTGTGTTCACATTATATAATGTATTAACTTGCATTTTAGTAGTACTTCTTCGTTTGTAGAACGTCTCAGTTGTTTCATGCTTCAGGTTCAGGCAGAAGTCAGGCAGCAAAGCAGGGCTCCATTTTCCCTATTGAGGCTATGTTTTGATGGAACCTCTCCTCATTTTCACCCATCACATCTCCGGTATTCTCTGGGAAGAAGGACAGGTGAAGATCAAGAAAGTGTATCTTCAGTCACAAATTGTATCCGAGATCTTGATAGCACTTGATTAGGCACTCCACTCTATTTTCTCGCTGGATTCCTTAGTGCCTTTTCGGAAGTCCTTTGCATATATCTTTGAGTGCATTACAGGGCACTAGCTCACTTTCAGTCATTATCCCCTCAAGGTCCTCATCAGCTATGAGTTCACGAATCAGAGGGCCTACAAATATGGCTTCTTTAATCTTGGCAGCACTTACTTTAGGTAATAGCGCTTTAAAATACTGGACACATGGCTTGTTATGTTGCAGTGCTTTAGAAAATTGCCTTATTAGGCCTAGATTTATATGCAGTGGTGAAAAAATGAGTTTCTCCTTCATAACTATTGGTTCATGAATTACATTACGGCATCTAGGCGTCATAGTTTTCTAAGATAACCATTCTGAGTGTACATAAGGTACTGATCTGGCCCTACTGTACCACATGCAACGGAAGATCATAAACTTGGTGGAACCCATTAAGCAGGGCTACTAGTTTCAAGTACGCTCAAATTAGCCACTCATAATCTTTGTAAATTATGCGATCAAGAATAAAAGCAAGGTTCTCATATATCTTTCTTAAAATGACTGAGTGAAAAACTGTAACTGAAGGTATGGTATACCCGTTTCTGAACAGTACCGCTTTTATACTGTAAAGAATGCATCTTCAAGTTGTTTTCAAAACTTAAGAGTAGTTGAAGATCTGCAGAACACTTGCTAAATACTGTAATCCAACCATGCTCATCCAATAGGTTCCTTTGTTGCAGAGGTGTTAAATCACGAACTAGATCATTAAGTTCCGGTTGGGTGATGAGGTGTGTGGTTTCTTGTCAGAATCAAGCTCTGCTACATGTGGTGAATATTGAGATGTTGAATCATCTCAGTTGGTCTTGTCATCGCTTAGTAATTCAGAGGGCAGCAGGGGTTACTAAAGTATGACTTGAATGAGGAACTAGGCGAATAGAAGACTGAAGATCTGGTTACATAAAAGATTTCTTGACTTTTTTATTATCTCAAAGTAACTGATTCAAATATATAACAGATGTCTCGGGATTATTTAAATTCCCTAAGAATTTAACTCTGTCTCCTGTAAAGAAAAAATACTGAAGTTTATAAAATATAATATAAATAGTAACGCAATAAATATTAAATATATAAAGGGAAAGTCCCTCCATTGACATCCGGCGCTTTCTGCTAAGACGATAAATGGGTATCGCATTGATGGTTTACCATGCTTCAAATCACTCACAAGTACCTTTGAATGGCTAAATGAGGCTTGTTATACTAGATGACGCCACCCAGCGCCAGGAAGTCTGAAGGAAGAGTTAATATCTCCAGGGTAAATAACCCTATGTTCCATGGTCATATGGATCATTTCATGTCTCTAAATAAGTACAATTGAACTTTACTCCTTTTGAAAATTGAACTTTACTCCTCTTGGAAAAAAAGCGCCGCCTGGGCCTAGTGCTTCTCCGCAGGTAAAAAAGCGAGGTTTAGACCCGCTGCTTCGCCGGAGGTAACAAGTAAAAATATGAAGCATTTATTGAAATTTACAAAATTATCAAGCGTTGCGTACGAGTTACCACGGATTTAGGTCCATATAACGAAAATATTATTAAGTGTAACTTAGCAACACCCTATTGAAATTACATCAAAATCGTTTATAAATTTTAGAGTTGTCAGATTTGGCCCAATCCTCTTTGCATTGAATCACTTAAGAACAATCAGGGATTTAACGTAAGTAAGATGGTAGTTAACGAGAAACTGTAATGTAGTAGCTAAAGGGGATGTTATATTCGTGATTTACGCAAAAACTACGCCTAAAAAAGGTTATTCTCATTTCCGTTTTTTATAAATTGTTTTACAGTGTTATATGCATTTTTTCAGGATATTAACAATGATTTTACCTATTTTAAACATGAGGAAAGTACGTCCAATGACGTGCGGCGTTTTGTGATAAGATGAATAATGGTTATTGCATTAATGGTTTACATTGTTCAAATCACACACAAGTGCCTTAGAATTGCTAAATAGCTAAATAAGGCTTCTGCCACTAGATGGCGCCACATAGCGCCAAATCTGATGGAAGATTTGAAATACTCAGGGTGAATAGCCCCATGTCCCATGGTACTATTGGGAAATTTATGCGTCTAAATTGGTAAAAATTAACTATGCTCGATTTGAAAATCGAACTTACTACTCCTGTAAAAAAATCAAAGCCTAGACCTGCCGTAAATAAAGCGACGCCTAGACTTGGCTGTTTGCTGCAGGTAAAAAAATGACAGTAATTTCATTATCCACGAGAAGAAAACTAAGAGAAAAGTGAAAGTAGTTTTACATTTGACTTTCAAATTGAAATAATGTATAAATGAAAATTAAACCATGCAAATTTTACTTATAAATTAAAAGATTTTCCATAACCAAAAGGCCAAATATAGCATGTATGAAAACTGTATAAATACTACCCCCAGGATATATTTGAGATAAAGCAAAACAGCTACTTAAGTTCTCAAAAGCCCGCAAGTATTTTAATACTCGTAGATCTAAGTGGATGAATCCTAAGAAAATTATATTTTTTAATGAGGGACTTGCACATTCTACTGACTATTATAACACTGGCCTGCGTTTCAAATCTTTTCAAAAGTTAAGGGTTTGCAACTGATTTAGGCTCCTTTTTGCCTGCAGAATTAAAAAATATCATTAATTTTCTTTGGTCAGGTCTAGTTTCTAGGATACACTCGATTTTTATCACAGCATATTTTTTTCCCCAAATGGCGCTATCATCCAAGCGTATATGGGCTTTGTTTTAGCCACAGCTGGTCATGGGTTACCATAAATAACTAGTTATTCTTTCTTTTTTAAGGTATAGTTGTGCAGTACGATAGATCGGAAGTGTAAGAACCATCCTAACAAATTTTGTTTCATCTGCGAACACGTGGTTCTTCCAGACCGTCAAGCGCAACTCACGGATTTTGTGAAGAAGGCTTATTATGCTTATTTTGGAGTCAAACTATGGGACCAGGATAAGGCATTTGATCCCCATATCTGCTGCAAAACATGTGTGGAGAACTTACGGGATTGAAGGAATAGGAAAAGAAAGAGTATGCCATTTGGTATCCGAATGGTGTGGAGGGAAGGGAAAGATCACGTTACCGATTGCTACTTCTGCACGACAAATTTAAAAGGCATCAATCGTAAGAACAAGCACCATGTTCAATTTTCTGATGTTCCTCCTGCCATAAAGCTAATCCCCCATGGACCAGATGTTCCTGTTCCTGCACCGGATGTAATCATGGAATCTAGTTCTGATTCCGAATCTAATGATACGACTGATACAGGTGAGTGGGGTGCATACAAGCCAGAAGAGGACGACCGATCGGTGCCATTGAGCCAAGCCGAACTCAATGACTTGACATGAGACCTGAACCTATCTAAAGAGTCTGCCCAGCTGCTGGGTTCTCGTCTTCGAGAGAAACATCTACTTGATCCAGGAACAAATTTCTCCTGGTATCGGAAACGGGAGAGCGAATACAGAAAATTCTTTCTGTTCGATGAAGCGTCTTTACTGATCTACTGTAACAATATTGCTGAACTGATTAAACTAATGGGCATGAAGTATGTTGCCATAAAATGGAGATATTTATTGACTCGTCTAACAGTAGTCTCAAGGCAGTTGTTTTAAATAACGAAAATAAGGTTTCATCAATCCCTGTTGGACACTCGGCTGAAACTAAAGAGTCTCACAACAGCATGGACCGGCTTTTGTCTGCTCTCAATTGCCAAGAACATACATGGTTGATTTGTGGAGATCTTAAAGTTGTTGGAATCATCTTAGGACTTCAAGGTGGGTACACAAAGTAACAATGCGTTTTGTGCTTGTGGGATAGTCGGGCTAACGACCAGCATTATGTCAGACAAGAGTGGCCAGCACGACAAGGATTAGAACCTTGGTCAAACAATGTTCTGTCCCAATTGTTTGTGGGGGTGTTAGGACAAGTTATGACAAGTAAAAACCTGCAGCCGCACGCTCCTGCGTCGTTTATTTAAGAAGCAGTAGCTGATCGCAAATCGTCAGTCACAAACTTTTAAACAATGGAGAAGGTTGAGCACCGCGCAATGATAAAATTTTTGCCCTTAGGAAGGCAAGAATGCAAAAGAGATCCATAAACGCATGGTTGCAGTGTACACCGACACCGCCCCTTCCTATGCAACCATTGCTCGCTGAAATATGGAGTTGCACCATAGTCGTGAGTCCCTTGAAGATGACCCCCGTCCAGGACGCCTGTCAGACGTGACCAAATAGGAAAATGTGGCCTGTGTGGAGAAGATGATGCTCAAAAATCGACGGGTGAAGGTCGAAGAAATCGAGCGAGAACTTGGAATATCACATGGAAGTGTTATTAACATAATCCACGACAATTTGGTCATGACCAAGGTCTCTGCCCAATGGGTCCCTAGAAACCTCACGCCCGATGATCGACTTCAAAGTCGTCAAAGTCCACAAAGCCAGAGTTTCACAAGCTACCCTGCGCGAGTGCGGATTCGAGAAGCTCAACCATCTCTTCTACAGTCTAGATCTGGCCCCTAGCGACTACTTTCTATTCCGCCAGCTCAAGGCTGCACTGCGTGGACGCCGGTTTGAGGACGATTAAGATATCCAGCTCACCTTGCAAGAGTGGATAGAACAGCATTCGGGAGATTTCTGGTTGTCGGGAATTCGAAGCCCCAGGTACAAGTGGCGCGAGTGCATTGAAGTCGAGGTAGTTATATTGAAAAATAATAAAACACTTTTCCTCATATCTCGTTTCCTTATATCGGAATTAAAAAACTTATTGACCGCTCCTCGTATTTGATGGTCCTTAGAAAAGAGAACTCATAAAAGACTAGTTTTGATGATTGATTAAATCCTATTGAACTCTCTTCCTGCCTGTCCCTTAAGTTACTCATTGAAAATTCCCATGGTAACCACAGAAGTCCTCCGTACCAGAAGATGGTTGATGACTTAATGGACAATTTCCGCAAACTTGGTGTACGTATGTCAGTGAAAATGCACTTTCTTTGGTCTCATCTCGACTATTTTCCACAAAATTGGGGAGACTTCAGTGAAGAACAGGGCGAGCGCTTTCACCTAGACATCTGTGTCATGGAAGAATGCTATCAAGGCAAATGGGATGTGAATTTCTGGCTGACTACTGTTGGTGCCTTGAGAGGGATGTGGTGTCTGCTTGGCATCATGAGTATCTTATTTTGTGCATTGTACTATTCCTGCTACCTATTAAAAATATTTTGTAAAACTCCCGTGAGTAAATCGGTCCAAAATTTCCTATTTTTTTGTTTCATTCACAACATATATTTGGAAATATAGGAGTCTTTGGTATGTGTTCATATTTCAAAAACCTTACCTGATTGGGTAAAATGAGCATGATTTTTATATTCAGTGCAAAAAACTGAACTAAAATCAGGTATTATATATTTGACCTTGAAAATATCGCAGACCAGTGTAATCATTCCCACTTCTTAATTTCTTATATCTGCCGCTTTAGTCTCCTTGCATCAGTTTTAAAATTTGTAGAGAAGATCGCCTTCCAGTTGATTTTGATTGGCCATCTTTTCTACCATTTTCTATTTTTCTCCCACACTTTCACCTCTTATTTTATCCGTATCCTATGTCTATTCCTATCCCTATCAAAATGTCATCATAAACCAGCCTTTGCGAAGACTATTGCAAAATCGTCCATTGATGTTTTTTTGATCAATCAATCCTATGTTATGATAAATTCATTCTTAGCTTCCTCGTTGGGTAGGCTTGGATAACTTTTTTCAGGACTATTTGTTTGTCCATAGCATGTTTGCGTGTGCTAAGTAATGAATCTCCGAATACTTTAATTAATTTATTTTTTTAAGTGTCGAAATTTAGCTAACTTATGACAAGAATTCGAGTAATAACATAATAAAGAATAGAAAAGTAATATTTAATTTGAGAATAATTTAATTTTAGAAATATTTGAATATTATGGGTAAGAAAGAGATGGTCTACAATTTGTTAAGGCTATTTAGCATGTGATGGGGCAAGTGAATAGTGGAAGAATATCGGGGCTGGAATATAGTATGATTATATTTATTAATGATGAGGTCATGGGTGTTTAAATTTTTCAACATGAAAAGACAGAAATGATAGCAAAATATAATTTTCATTCATGGGAGTGCAAAAACCTTGGGTCTACGTTAAGGAAGGAGTGGTAGTTTTAGGTTCGACTAGATCTACAGTCATGGCTAAAAATTTTGAGACTACTATATTTTTTCATATAAGAAAATTAATAGAACTTTCCAATCGCGGCCATTTGTTTGAGGATGTTTGTCTCATAACTGTCAAGTGAGATATACAAAAGTTTAGAGGACAATCCTATTATATTAATAGATACAGTCAATTAATGCACGCACTCACTATTTATACCTCTCATTAATATGGCTTCTCATTATAGTAGTCTAATTATATGCCTTGATGCAATTATCACCTACATTTAGACCGTGTTCTAATATTAGGACGACGTCCGGATATGTTTGAGTTTGTTTTTTTTGTAACTGCTCTTCTTTTCTTGCCTTCCCATCCATTAAGATTAAGCGAAAAGATCTTTAATTTGTTAATCAATCCCATGTTGTCTGCCATATTATTCTCCTTACTCTCCTAGATTATTTTTTCTTTAATTAGTCGTGAGAAAGATTACAGCATAAATCGGGGTTTATTTCGATGAAGTCGTTCATTAGAGCCCTTAGCACATCTTCCTCATGTGCATCACAATCATATTGACACTTGTACTTGCCTCTGATTATGCCTTGAACTATTTCCTTCTTTTTGATAGTCTCGATAGAGGAGCCGATGGTGAGGCATATATTGGCAGATTGATGTTGGTGGATTATTGTGTAGGTGTAGTCCTCTCGATTTCTCTTCAGTTTCTACTTTGCTGGCTTGTTTTTTTTAATGGATTTTATTTCTGGAGCGGTTGGTCTTTTTCCATTCCTTCGGGTGTCTCCGACGTTCTGGACCTTTTCAGACGTGGATCTTTATGGTAGGTCTATTCATTGATGCCAGGTTTGGCTTGCTCCCTGTCTGTGTCTGATATAAGTCTCCTGATTGGGGATTGTATGTAAACCACTTAGGTTCCACCCCATTTTGTATTAACATTTTATTCATCTCGGTCGCGTATCTCCTTGGTTTAGCTATCTTGACAAAGTAAGCATAAATCACGCGAGCGTCTAGGCCTAGCTTCATAGTGGGATCTACTTGGAGTATGTACTGTTTTAACCTTTTCTGGAGCTCTTGCCGGTTGTACATAGCTGAGGTTTGCCTTGCAGGCTTTTCTTCCAAGATCTGTCCCTTTATTTCGTTTAGAAAGTTTTTTCTCAATCGCGCACGACATTAAGAGCTTCCAGTGCGGCATATCACAGTTTAGGCATTTCTTATGTACCTCGTTATTGTATTTTTTCCAGGTGTATCCGGAGTGGCACATTATGAGCACACCTTGCATTGCAACTCGCATTCTTTTATAGCGTGATGTCCCTAGGTTTTAACATGAAAAACATACCTATCTAGAGAAAAAAGTTTCCCTTTCAATGCACGCAGCGTAAATCTTTCGCCAGAACATTATGATAGCAGCTTTCAACGCCTTAGTGGGCATCATGGTCGTTTGGAAAGTGGCATTAAATAGGCGAGTGTGGTTTATTCCATCATTGTTTTTGAATTTTTATATTTCATCTACCTTAGCCCAGCTTTGTTTTGCCTTTATTTTCTTCTTTATCTCATCTGCACTCTGTGAGCCAACCCAGGTGTTTAGGCGTCGAAATATTATCGACCTTTGAGCGGAGAAATGAGGCGGTATTTTTGGTAGTAGGTTCATCTCAAGTTTTGTGCGCGATTTCTTGCTGAGTAACCTATCTATATCCTGGTTGCTGTCGCATATCGCTAGGTAGCCAGAAGACTAGTCTATTAATCGACACAATGAAACCCCGAGGATAGAGAAAATTGCCTACAAGAGATTTTCCCTAGGTGGCATTGGACAATGCTCTCTAGCACAGAGCGGGGATTCTCTTCTCTCCCCTAAAGGCGTCCATGACGACTCGTTAGGGTGGCTGTCTTTCCCTAGAGCATACAAGTCTCGAATCCTAAAATGTATCGCTATTTCTCTTTTTTTGATTATCCTTCTCTGCCCTACCTATATTAAATTTCTAACAGTGCCCACATATCGGTCCTGGCCACTCTGGCTCCTACTCTTCCCCCTTATTCGCGCCTTCTATAGGGCTTTCTTCCAAAGGTTGACACGTCAGAAACCGTTGGTCTCTGCTTGCCTTAACTGGACAAAATTTTTCAACATGAAATGCGCTGCTGTGATGGGAAAAGAGGAGATTGCGAGGCGGAGCTTCTGCCTTGGCGGAGGATCCGTGTTCTAGCGCGCGAGAAACATCAAATGAAGCTAGTGACGTCAATCGTCAGCGGTCTTAATGCGAGGGGGATTTTACTTGAATACTTCAAATCTTGAAAGACGGAGGTTAAAAGAGTAGGGCATCATAAATTCTCTTATAGGCGTAGAGCAGCTCTATTTAAGTGAAGTGCAGTGACTAGAGCAAGCAAGAAATGAACTGGATCACCCTATTATATACGCATGGGACTGAACTTAACTCTGACCATAGTCCTAGCTCCTCGCTCGTTCGTCAGTTTTCTGAAGAGTCTGTGCATGCATTGGGGGGGTTCTATCGCTGCGTAGTTGTCCTTCCTAAACTTTTTACGGTAAAAGAGGCTCTCCCACGTTCTTACTTATTTTGAAGAACCCTGATTTGTTGTTCAAAATGGTTGAATACCAACCCAAGGCTGAGTAGAGTATCTGACGTTGAGTGTAACTTGCAGCTCGATAACTAAAGCCTAGTCTAACATTTAACAATTTCTCTATCAACTTGAACACGCAGGAGGTTAGAGATTGTGCGGAAATTAGCATGGGTTTAGATTTCTCTCCCCGGTTTGCGAAAAGCAAGCACAGTAGCAAGTCACCCGGAGTCTAGGAGGATACCCTCTACCTAGATAATGATGAATAAAGCTATCAGCAAGGCCATGCGACACTCACCTAGGTGTCTAAGAAAGGCATACGGAGCATCGTTTGGTCCATGGGTGTGGCCCACATGAAGCTAGAGCGGAATGGGAGGCATTCGGTAGAAACTGTCGTTAAAGGGTTCTAGCAATATGTGTTAAATTCTAGTCAGCTGCCTTCCGCGACAGGATGAATCGTATTCAATAATGGTGGAGCAGCATTCTGTCTATATAATGCGAAGAAAGTGGCCACGAAGGATTTCGCCACTGAGGTTGGGTCCCAGATTGCGTTCCCATTCTTCTCAAGTATGGTATGGGTTTCAGGCAAGAACTTGCGTCGAATCGTTTGACTCCCTTCTACACTTCTGCTAGAGGAGGTTTTCCTTTTAAAAGAAGAAAGGTATGCACGCCAGGAAGAGTGAGCATTAGAAATTCAACACCTACATGGAGGTCACTGACTAACCTTTACTAAACATCAGGCTGTGCATACGGAGATCACAAGGATAGATCAAATCAAGTGGTTCTCGGGGAGTGATGCGTAAACTTATCTGCATCTAGGGCTCCTATCCTTAGCTTGAAGATCAGGTTGGCACGGATCTGACCCCTGAGGTAAATCCTTGATCTCTCTATAGTTAGTGTCTACCGTTGAAAGACCCTAGCAAAAGAAAATCACTAGCAAACGAACTGGAGATACTCTTTGACCGCCGCGAAGTCATCTGACGATGAAATGTACAGAAATATAACAAAATACCTCATATCCAGGTGTATCCGCACTGTTACTGCCTGAAAGGAATTATTTAAAACAAAGATAAGAACAGGGTCATCATGCAAGGTGTAAATAGCGCAGCCTCCTACTAGCTCCCCATCCCGTGGTGGTGGGGTCGCAAAACCATTACTCCCCGGAGAAATAAGCAGAGAAAAGGTACCCAGCATGGTCTCATGCAAAAAGATAACTAAGTGGAAACTGAAGGAAACTAGCCTCCGCAGCTCCTCCCAGCTGGCTCTGAGTCCACTGAAATACTTTTAAACGAATATACGCCCTAGGCCTAGCTCGAAGGAGGTGCGGGATCCCTCTTCGAAGAGAAGACCTTCACGGTAATGGTCGTATGCTTAAGGAGGCAGAACTCGGTCCGATGTTAGCAAAATAATCTCCTGAAGGAGCTGTCGAATTCGATCACTTATTGGGAGAGGTAGGGCTCGCCATGTAAATCGAAAAATTAAGAAAGCAGGGCGGCTACAAAAGCGGGGATCCTTTTATTGGATAAACCACTGTCTACGAGCCACCCAGCCTAGCACTGGATATAGGCGATGGAGCCAAAGCTTGTTTAGTGCTGTCCTCCTTTCGTGGGTCAGCTTTAGGAACCGCAGGAGAAGGCAATAGGAACACCATCAGGCGTGTTGCTTCCTGTGGCTCTAACAACCCGGTGGAGCCGCATGGCCGTTTCACCTTACGAGAAACGGTAAGGAGGGGTCAGGAAAAGAGGGCAGTTGTTTTTTTCCTAGGCTGCATTTGAACCTTTTGTAGCGCCAGCTCTACAAGGTGTCCCATAAAAAAGTTAACCGTAATTTGAATTAGTATAACTCAAAATCTATTAGAGTTTTTTCGAGTTCTGCTAAGAAAAACAAATTTAACAACTATTTATCTGTCGATTCTCGAAATTTGATTAAATTCTCTTGTGCGATGTTGATATACTAATGGATTTAGTGGAAGGTATCAAAATTATGTTTGCGCAAGGAAGTAAAATAATGAAACTTCAAAGTTTAAAATCAAAAAATATATGTAAATCCATTTTTAACAAAAACATCTCTTCATATGGGTAATACAAATTCATTTTTTAATTTTCTGAACACCGTTTCCTTCCGCATGTCCACAATTTATTTCCAAGCACAGTTGCGCTTTTGATCGCATTGATTGAACAACTTTTTTGATTAACTTGGAATTTTCCTTAAGTTTATTGACTTCACGTGTGATACTATCTCTTAACTGGTTGATGCTTTGTGGGGGAGTAGAATACAGTTAATTCTTTAGATATCCCCGTAAGAAATAATCGCACGGTGTAAAGTTAGGGGATCTTCGGGGCCATTCAATTGCATGATTAGCGCGACAATGCGGTTGTTAAACGTTTCTCTTAGTTTTGTTCCTACAGCAAGCTGTCTATGAGCTGGTGCGCCGTCCTGAATCCACCAAATTCTATTGAATTGATTGCCGTAACTCTGGCGGAGTTCCGAGAAGCTCCTTTCTTTGATCATGCTCAGGTAGGCAGCACCATTCAAGTTATTCTCGTAAAACAATAGGCCGACAAGATAGCCATTCCCGCATATTCCGATCCACAGAGACATTTTCTGCTGACAAATACGTGTGTCAAAATTGAATGCTATGGGGGTGGTTCAGCGGAGCATATTGCTGATTGTTATGGCTAATTACCTTTTCATTCATGAAAAAAGTTGCATCGTCACCAATCACAATGTTTTCCAAGAAACGAGCAGGTTTATGGAGAAGCCATTTGACGAATTGTCTACAACGATGAAAATCAGTTTCAAGAAGCTGGTGTCTTTCATGCATCTTATAGAGATGCCATTTTAAGTCAAGTTTAATAATGCGGTTAAATGATGACTTTGACAATTGTACTTGATTCTTTCTGACTGATACATGTGGATTTTGAAGAAGTGTCATCTGAACATTTCCGATATTTTCTGTTGTTCTTATGGTTCCCATACGACCCGAACGTCCTTTAATTAGATTTAAGCATGTTCCTTCATGTTGGTATTTTCAAACATTTTGCTAAATTGTGGGCCTGCTTGGTGGGTGCCTACCTGGAAAACGTTGTTCAAATGAATCTTGGACTTGTTTAATACTGCCAGTCTTAATAAAGTTTGTGACGACAAATACGCGTTGATATTTTGTTAACTGCATGATTAAAAAGGTTGTATAGAAGTAAACTTTGACACATAAACGTTTTGATTTGCTTAGTAAGCAATAATGACTAGACCATATCACAGCGTGGCTGAAAAACTACTGTAAAATGGCATAGGCTTTACTTGAAGAATAACACAGGGACCTAGGCTAGAGAATGCGGTTGTGTGAGATTGTGTTACCATACTCCTGGAAAACGGAAGGGAGAGGCTCCTGCGAGAACTTGTCTCGAATCCTTTTGACTCTCTTCCACGCTTCTGCTAAAGGGGTCTTTCCGTTAAGTGAAGACACGTATGCCTGCCAAGAAGAGAGACAGGCGTGCATCGGAATAAATCGTAACCTAGTGGTTGCACGACGAAATTCACCGACAGTGAAATCTTTCGCCCGGCGATAATAGCGCATGTAAGCATAATGTTTCGATTTGAGGGTCGACCACCACCAGGGAAGGGGCGGCGTGCGAAACAGTCAGACGTTCTTTAAATAGTATTTAGGCCCACGACGAAAAGATGTTAACGGACAAGAACCCAACGGACTCATCCACCGACTTAACTCCTCAACTGAGATAGAGAAATCAGTCATTTCCTGAAATGCGGACCACTGCTCCCGCGCCAAGCAACACCGGAGCGAGCTTTTAGGCAGCCACGGCGCACAAAATTATATTTGACTGGAAACTGCTCACTATCTTGGAGGTCATCGACTACCCCAACTCAAAATCAGGCTTTGCTTCCGGAGAGCACAAAGATATATTGAGACAAGAAAATGAAGCGGTTCTCAGTCAGTGATGCGTAAACTGATCCACATGTAGGAAACCTTTCTCCAGCTTATCTATCAAGTCGGCAAGGACCTGAGCCCTGAGATTGATCGAGTAGTCTCCTGAAAAAAGATAAATAACAAAAAACAGAAGGAGACGAGCCTCAGCTGCTGCTCCAAGTTGGCCTGGAGTGCGCGGCAATTCCATTGAAGGAATATACCTAGCCTAGCTCTTTCTAATGATATAATTGCCAAAGTCTCCCGAGGTTAGTTCGGCAGTTATTAAAAGAAAACAAACTATGGGAGGGATGTCCCTACTTGCCCCAACACAGAATACTTAGGGCCTTGCTCTATCCATTGATATATATCTTATAATAATAGCACCCCATACAAAAAGGTTAAGACATCCCACCCCAACTCACCTATTTTCGCATTTTTTTATATCTCTCCGAATTGGTCACTTTATTAAAATAGTGAGAGAAAAATTTCTGTAAATGACCTGGAATCGGCAGATTTTGCTTAATAACTTTTTATCTATCATTTCGCTCCTTAAGTAGTGTAGGTTTCTAAAAAGACAATATATCCCTCTAATAATATGTATTTAAGAGTTAATAGCTCCGATGGTAACTTTGCCCTATATTTATCTTTATTCGGAAGGGGTGACCAAAAAGTGAGGTCACCAATCCTCTAATGATCTCTTGTATTTACCTATACATTCTTATATAAACCTATAGAGAATAAAATACAGCCAATATATACCTCTCGGTAAAAACCCGATATACGACAACGAAACCCTTCCAGCGAGGTTCAAACAAAAGAAAGGCCGAATCAACGAGAATGATTTTCTGGTTTAGGCACTACTGCCCCGGTACAATACGGTCTAGGAAAAAATAATTTATACCTTTAGATGTGAAATTGTGAGTTCTATGATTCCTCTTCAATAATAAATTTCGGACATCCAATTACTTTGGCCGCTACTCTCTTAACCTCGTCCAAATCTACGGAACTCGACTTACAGCGATCCAGTTTGGGGAGCTTTTATGATACTACGGAAAGTGCTAAAACTCTTCAAAATGCAATTTTAAACTAAAAATGATTCCTTCATTAATATTATAAAAGAAAAGGTATATGGAAATTAAAATAAATTGCTTCTATTAAGGTTCAAACTACCCAACGACCTTGATTTTTCCCCTGATTCTTAGGTTCGAACCCCACTGCTCTGGTTCATTGGTGCGTGTCGATACGGCTCGCATACCGCTAGATAGAACATTCGTTCCACAGTATAAAATCGTTTATCCCGTCGAGCTGCAACAGTTAGCCAACGTTTCTATGCTTCCTGGACGTAGAACTTTGTTTGGAACCTCATTCCCGACAAATGCGACAAGGGTAACTCTACCAGAGGTACCAGAAAGGTAACCCTGACGCCATAGCTCAAAAAATCTATGGTACACGCAAGCTCTCTCCCCACGACAAGGGGGCGAAAGTGAGGAAAATCAGTTAGAAGATGGTATCAGAAAGACGGCGAAGAGGCCATGCAAGAGCCGGACGGGCACTGAATCATGTTAGTACAGCGGCCAGCAAGGCAAATGGCCGTGCCCCTTATCGGAGTTATGGTCACCAGGTCTCCCAATTGTCGCAGAAGTTCTGTTTCGTGATCCCTATGAGCGTCGGGTCATGATCGAGGAGGTCCATGGTCAAGAGAAGAAAAGTGCTAACAAAAGGTGCAGAGTAAAGGTGATTTTAAAGGGACGACGGAAGGTCAGGGGCCGGATGAGGGAGATTTGGTACAGCACTCCCCTCAGCGGGGCTGCCAGTGAAACACATCGCCTTACTCCTTACAGAGAGAAAAACATCCAGACAGGAAATAGAATTACGGAGCTTCGATGTGACTCGCGAGAATGTTTGTTTAATTTTCTGTTAATCCTTACGGAGGTGGAATAAGATAAGTGTAACTTGTGTAGAACTCATTAACGTAATTGGTTTGAAGTATCTAAAGGGTCTCGTAAATTAGTTTAGCATGATGAGTCAACTAGCGATAACAAGGTTGTGATTTTCAGGAAACTATCAAGAGGGTTTAAGCGTTATTGAATGCAACAATTTAAATACTGAATGAGGATGAAATTGAATGGGAGAATGTAAGCACAAACTTTCGAGCAATGGATTCAAAATATGGTGAGTAAAGAGAAGGAAACCATGCGAGTGAAAACATTGCAAATAAATAATTTTAGAAAAATGAAAAAAGAGAAGAGGGAATAAGGGTTAAGCAACATGTATAAAATATGAGTTTACGATCGCGACTATATTAATAATAGAGGTTTAAAATATGTAGCTTCCTTCAAGTAAATTGCAGGTCGCTCAAACATAGCCTAGGAAAAACTTTTGACAGAAGAGTTTTTTTTTGCGAACTTAAAAGCTCTGACGGAAGAAAAGAAACTTATGTGGGAGGCAGTCGATTTCAAAGTTTAGAACAACTATAGAGAAAGTACGAACACAATGGCAGGAAACAGGTTGCAATGAATAGAAAGCAAGAGGGCACTTCCTGAGCAAATAGCTCTTTGTTGTTTGGGCACAACCACTGTATAGTGAACGAAATGGAGAGTTGCTGTGTTCATGAATGTTTTTAGGTGTCAAATGCATTTGTTTGAAAAGAACGGCCAAGATTATTGTCCTTCAGACACTTAATAGCACGCCGGTGAGAGTGACGCCGCACTCTATCATGAACTTAATGAAAGGAGTATTTTATGCGAACACACTCGTGGACTACTTTATAGATGGCATCACCTTTAGGGCTGGCCGACCATTGAGCGGTCAAGGTCCAATAAGTAATGAGAATAATTGAAGGGGCCTCGAGGACCACCCCTACGCTCTTCATCCCTTCGATTGTGACAAGCTTTCTGGTTCAGTGCGTGCGGGTTGGTAACCCTACCACGTGAATATACGTGCCACTGCCGTGAAGGTGCTACTACTGCCAGCGCTTCGACCTCCTGATTTTCTCATGTAGACATTCGAAGTCGGGGTTACCAGGAGTCTGTGTAAGTTGTTCCAGGGCTGCACACGATAAGTTTAAAACGTGTGTGACCAAATATTTCAATTGCAGAGAGGAGCACTCCGCTTCCTCGAAGTAATGTGCTGCGTGTCTCTTTTAGAATGATATCCTGGCCGTTTAACCCAGGATCGTCTCTCATTTCGTAAGTCTGAGAACTTGATCTAGCGTGCAGAATAATTGCCTGGGACGTCCTATGGCTCAATGTTTAAAATGACACCCTCTGCTCTGTCTCCTAGAGGCCTACGAGCACGGTTGTTTCTTTGACCATTCTGAACGCTTCTTCCTGTTCTACACACCCCAGGTAATCTCCTGGTAATACTAGAGTGACAAAGAGTTCAGACTCTGCCTGGCTAAAACCAGGGCTTCCCTCTTTCCCCAAGTGTAACCGTTTCCCGCGAGGCGATGCGACAGCGGGCCTTCAAACAGTCGTTAGACCCACTGGAGACAACACCCCTAAGGTTGGTAGTGAGGAGACAGAATATGGGCCTGGGAGAAGTAAGCACCATTTACACATAGTATGTTGTCTCCGTCCATCTTTTTGCTTTGAATACCTCCTTTTAGGCAGTAGCTCTGCAGCTGCACCTGGTTAGGAGGTATACTGTTATTTCTGCGTAGATTACACCGTCAGTCGACTTCGATGCGGGAGAATTCCACGGCGTTATGGCACGGTTGCTGAGGCCCTTTCTCTTGCTCGTGGATCTGAATGGTAGATAAAACTGCTGGGAATACTACGTGATCAATCCCAAAGGGTCAGGTCCTTGTCTAACTGATCAGCAAGCTTTGAATCGGAGACCTAATTGTGGATCAGTTTACTTAAACCGTTTTATTTTCCTGTCTTGATCTATCTTTGTGCTCTCCGGATGCAAAGCCTGATTTTGGGTTAGGGGTAGTCGATGACCTCTAATGTGGGATCGCTTTCCATTTCAAATATCATTTTCTGTGCCGCTGCCACCTGGGAGGCCACCCCGCTGATCTTTAGTGTTGGGGCAGTGGTTCGCAATTCAGGAAGGAAATGACTGATTTTTCTGTTCCAGTCGAAGAGTTTAGGTCTAAGAATGAGGCTGTTGAGTTCTTGTCCGCCAGCCTCAAGGTGTGGCCCTAAGTACTATTGCTAATATGTCTGGTCGTTTTGCACACTGACGGCTTCTGTGGTGGATAGTTAAGTGTGGGGCGCCCCTCAAACAGAAGCGTTATGCGACATGCTCTATTATTGCTGCCCGTACGATTTCATTGTCGGTGAACCTCATCGAGCTAGTGCAAAGTTCCAATATGTTTCCAAGCACGCCTGCCACTCTTCCTAGCTGGCATACGTGTCTTCACTTAACGGAAAGATCCCTCTGGCACAGGGGTAGAAGCGAGTCTAAAGGTTTCGGGACAATGACCCCTCTCCCTTTCTTCTTGAGAATGTGACCGCAATCTCGGACCTGCGTCCGTGGCAGAGACCATCGCGACCGCTTTTGCCGCATTCTCTAGCCGAGATGCTCCCCCGCCAGCATTCAATGCGCGTCGTAATGTCACGGAATGCCGAAAACTGGACTTTACTGCCAAAAGCGGAGAACCCTTCAAGGACAGGTTTACAATAAGTGAGTTGCGTTCCGCTCTCACTTCTTACGACAACACCGCCCCTGGTTTGGAAGATGTTCCGTACCCTAATGTTCAAAAAATGGGTGAGCGAGGTATGTCTTTTCTGTTAGATTTGTTCCTCACCCTCTAGGTAGAAGGTATCCTCCCTGACTCTTGGCAAATCGCTACTGTACCCTTTCTTTGCTAAGGTGGAAGAGATCATTCTCCCCCGTCGGTTTTACACCTAATCTCTCTAACCTTCTAAGTGTGCAACTAAATCAAGTATTTGGTAAATGTTAGATAACCATTTGTTTCTGGACAGCAGAGGACACCTGCCTTCTGAACAGTGTGGCCTCCGAAGTTCCACTTCCCGTCAGATGCTCTGCTCCAATGGGAATATATAGTCTGTGAGGCAGTAATTCGTAGAAAGCACTACCACACTTTTTTTCGATCAAGGGAAGGCCTTTTATACCGCATGGCGATGCGGCATCATGAAGACTCTTCACACGTTTGTGGCCATGGGGATGCCTCCCAATCTTTATATCTGATATTTTGCGAGATCGTCGAATCCGTGTAAGGGTGGAGGAAGCCTTCTCTGGCTCAATGAAGCCGAAATAGGGTCTCCCGCAGGGTAGTTTCCTCATCGTTACACTCTTTGCCCTGAGTATTAACAGCATCAGCTCACTGATGCCGGGAGGTTTCCTCTCTACGCTCTACTTGGGCGATCGTCCGATGTCGTTTGGCGTGGACCAGATGCCAACTCTGGAGCGTTGACTCCAACAGGCAGAAAACCGCATCTCTCGCTATGCCGAAGAACACATGCCTGCATTTTCCTTGGCCAAGACTAAGGTGATGGACTTCTGCCGCCATCCTTGGCATCACCCTGAAACAAACTTCTCTCTAAATGGAGTTTGGCTGCATGTGGTGGAATCGCATCGTTTCATTGGTGTTGTTATTGGCTGACTCCTCACCTGGGAGCCTCATATTTGCATCCATAGGTTCTCTTGTTACCCTACCATGGATATTCTTCTTTCTGTGACGTTCAGTGCCTGGGACACTGATAAGGCTACTATCTTTTTATTTTATCGATCTTTTATTCGTTCAAGCTTGACTACGCTTTCAAGTTTAATGCATCATCAGCAGAGCGTGTATATCAGAAGGTGGACTCGATGCAACCCCTTGACTATCAACTGGAGACCGGTGCCTTCCGCACGTCCTCTATTGAGACCCTACTTGTCGATACTGGGTAGAAGCCACTAACTCTGCCGTACACAGTGAATTCTTTGCCTACACGCGTCTACCGTAAGCTCTTTGGGTTTATAGCTAGGAAACTAGTTTGAGAGCTCTCGGGCTCGTAGTGTTTCTGGTTCTGCCAAGGACGCGCGTGTCACATCAGAACAGTGCCATTCTATATGGATGGCTCCAAATATCAAGAGAGTATCAGTTTCCACGCCGTATCCTATTTGTTTTAAGTCAACTATACTGTGTCAATCGCTGCGCTTTTCTTCACCACCCAGCTGGTTGCAATACACCGCTCGCTACAAGAGAGACTGTATTGTGATTTATAGAGACTCACAAACGCTCTGAGTTCTCTCGGGGCATTGTAATCTCTGCATCCACTGGTTCGCAATATCCGTGAGGACGAGGGTTTGGCTAGCCATGCGGATCTCGAGATTATGTTCTGCTGGGTTCCTTGATAGGTTCGAATTGCGAAGAATGAGCGTTCCGATGAGGGTGCCAAAGAATCTGAGAGCGAGGACTGGTCGACCAAACCAGTATTTCGATCATTTTCGTGCCATTAGATGGCAGGAATATGGGCAGCTCTCCGGGCTGCTAGGCAAAGAAGATGGGAGACGGTGGAAGGGAACTTAAAGTTGATTGCAATTGCGTCGCGACTCTTCCCATGGACCTATCCCCCCAGCTTAAGATTGCTTTCTTTGTTCTCCGAATTTGACAGACACGTGGAACGCACCGCCATTTGAGGTAGCGAGAGAGAGAGAGAGATTTGATGGATGAAAGGCTTGGCCCTTTCTATTTTGGCACATCATGCTTGCAGAGGGTCTGTCATTTTTATAAAGGTGATGAGTCACCTTACGCCTGTGCATCTATTCACTATTAATGGGCTTATAGTCGATCATTTGGCGGTACACTGGTCGTCTACGTGTAGTGAAATACTACAAATTAAGAAGCGTACAACTCCTCCGTTCAATCGCACTCCTATTGCATAAACACAAATAAACAGTTGAACCAGGCAAGAGTAGTACTGCGACTGTCTTTAAAAGTCCCTATATTATTTATCTTGGGAGAAGTATATCTCTAGGACCCCCACATCCTATTTACCCAATGACGTCTGGTTGACAATTTTCACATGGGGGCAAAGTGCAACCGGCTTGCCTACCTGTGATCAAGCTGTTACTCATTAATATACAAGGAAAAAGTGGTGGTGCAAGCTGGCCCTCTATTTCGCCTATATCTCAATGTCCTCATCAGCAAACCGAGTTTTATATGCCCTTTCTCCTATTAGTGAGGAAGACTATAATCGTCTCATCTCTATATAAGAGCCAGACCACGAATTCCTCCCCATTCAACCAGTGATCGAGGATTTGATGGAATTCCCCGCTGCCTGTTCCAATACATCTATGTATCGGCTATCCAATTGAACGTGGATCTTTATCACATTATATTTTCCCTCAACACAAAGTAAGGCGGTGTTAGTTTTTGTAGTCAAACCAGACTCCGATGCCTCGGATGCTTATTCTTATTTTACCAGTGCAAGATAATTGAAAAGATTGTTTATTCGCAACGTTTCATTAATGCCCAATACCATTCACTATATCCTGAATTCCAGGTTGTTCTACCAATTGTGCAGTGTCTCGTTCCCCAACAACCTTTCAGTGATGCAGCTTATGAGTTATTCTTGCGCCGTAGTGGCACGGTAGCTGTATTCATTTTAAAATCTGCAAACGACACTTATTGCAACTCTTCTATCATCTCAAGTTTGCACTTCTCTAAAATTCGTGGATACTTAAACACATTATTTCTCTTTTTTTATCATATCATCCATCTTTCAGGTTCTTGCAAATTCACTCTATCCTTAGCTTCTTCTCCATTTACTTTTTGACAAATAATGTTTCTAATCTTTTCACTGTTCTATGAGCAGAACCATTAACGCCGATGAACTGTTGATCTATTGCAGTGGTGAGTCTCTTCCCGCGGTTATCATGCAACTCCACGTTTCCCTCACTGCGGTCTTCTAGAGAGCTGCTTCTACGGGATTTTCATTATCCCATCTCAAGTCTTCCAGTTTCCTATTTCGCCTTGCTACTGCAAACATGTAGTTATTTCAAGCTTACATTTGGCCTGAAAACCTAATACCAAGGATGGCATCTGTGATGTTGCTATGCTTCATCTTTGAAAAGTAGCTTTCGAAGAACCTTCTCGTTTTTCCACCTCATTTCCACCATCATGGCAAGTCTTCAACTCCTGAGTTAGCTCTTCCAAAATTATGTGGCTAATTATTGATCTTTGCCTATCCTTCTTCATGCCCTTGTCAAATCCAAACAGGATTTTGATAGTGTGGCCTTAAAGTCTACATCACCGTTGACTCTCTTTTGCCTTAGCCCAAATCTGATCAGAAATAGATACGATATTGTGTAGGAGGTTTCTGTGTCATATGGGAAGATTAACTCTGCGTTGCTTGACTAGTAGAGTGCTCAATAGTTACAGGAAATCTTATCACTATCCATTCTTACGCTTCCGTGCGGAATCGCATATCCCTCTCCAGACAGAGAGGTATTCCTTTAATTCTGCAAAAAGATTTATCCACTTCTAACAATACCTACATTACTTCTTTTCCACTGGTTTCCACTGCTCCTTCCAATTCAGGACAATTGCACATTCCAATTATAGTTTCCCCACCATTTTCTGCCCTTATCCCAACTCTATTGGATCATATTTAGTGTTTCTTAATGCATTATGTACAAAGCAACGATACAATGGCGAGGGTTTTCCTTTCGCACTTCTTCAGCAATGCGTCCGTCGATTCACTGGGACGGCATATTTTTACCGTCGATTTCCGCTCCACCGAGAGCACTTCCATTGCCGTTGTGGTGAATACAATGTGTTGGCGTTTCTTCTCCCACCTTCTTCCCTGGTTATCATCGTACAGGAAAGAGTTATAGGACATCGATGAGACCCTACGAAATGTTTCTGTGATGTTCTTCTACCGAAGTGGGATGTAGACAGATTCACCCCTCGGTCAGATTTTTTATAGTCCCATTAGTTCCACGACATCTTTATGATTCACAAGATCACATTGCTTTTGCGTGAAATTCTTCCTCACTCTCCCATATTAGGAGAATCACAATGAAGCAGCCACCGAAGCTACCCATTAGGCCTCAGATCCAGCACACTCAGTTTATCTTCCATTCAGTATTTTCCTTCCACAGAGTAAGAAGATCTTCAATGCACTATGGCCGACTTTTTAGCAAGCGCTGAATCTCATCAAACATTACTATAAAGAATATTTTTGCTGTAACTGGAGCTTCAACGTTCAACCACTACCGTCATAAAGATGTAAGTTTGTCTCGCTTCTCTCTAGGTCATACCAAGCTACCCATTACCCATGGATGCCTTATATCATGCGTTCTCTTTCCAACCTTTGCCACCTCTCTACTAGAGTGACTGTATACAACGTGCTCGATGAATCATCTGTGTACTCTATTTATTCCATGTCACCTGTTTTTTCGTATTATCTCTTTTTAAGTGACTCAACGAACTTGCATTTAAGCCTGGCAGATGTCTCCATTTTTTTCTTAAGTAAGCTTTTCTAATTTGTTTACGCAATTCGCTTCTCACTTTAATATAACTGTGTCTTTATTTTCCTTTCCCTCGCTCATTTCCCGTTTGCTACCCTTCGATTCTGATGATTGCGTGCTGTGGTAGGACACATTTGCGCCAATGGCGGTAATTGCCGTTGCCATTAAAAAAAAATATATATTGAGCTATACTATTGTATTAAAGAAGGAGGTATGTTTTATAATAAGTTAACCAAAGATTCGTGATACAATAAAGGAAAATAGGATGCATGTTTCTAAATTACCAGAGAACTTCTTATATCTTATATGAATTGTTGTTACTTTTTTTCAAAGATTAAAGCGAAAACTAACGATGGCATCTCCAAAAATAGTTTTTAAGTAGCCCTCGGTAAAGAAAGTTGTAGAGATAAAGAAAATGAAAATATGTGGGAAATATGTGGCCAGGATGCCACAAAGTTCAAGGGCATGGGATCTTATAGCATGTAATCATATAGAAATCATCTGTAGCTTAGTTTCTAAGCTATACCAAGTAGCCACTTAAGGGAATGGTAGTAGGATGGTAACGTGAAGTTGGTAGAAGGGAAAAGTTTGGGAATAAAGCACTCATTTTAATTGATATTCATTAGAAACATGAAAGGGTGGGGGAAGTTCCCAGTCAAGATCCTAACCAGGATGACTGAACAAATGATTGTAAGTTACTAACCTTCAAATTAATCAACGGGCAAGAAAAAAAGCTGAGGGGTGTTCGCGAAGAAGTGTCTATTAAAGGTAGAACAGGGATGCCTAGTAGGGAAAAAGTGTAAGTAATTTAAATCTAGTTTATACTCATTGGTGCCATAAGGCCAGGTAGTTGTGTTAGCTATCCCGCTGTCAGGTTTAGCAGTATACAGAACCCATTACTAAGACAAACGCTTGACAGGCAACCCATCAAACAAGATAATTTTCTGAAACATTTTTCCTAGTAAAATCCAGTAAAATGATATAACCATCATTCTCATCGCGAGTAGAAGAAGATTTTGCTTGGAAAGATAAATAAAGTCCAAGAATTTTCCCCAAGGTCAGAGAAATCATCCTCATGTTGTTCACCTTTCTTGACCGGTTCAGGCTAAATCTCTCATTGAATCTTCATGGATAGCATGCAGATTGGCAGTTACATAAAGTAAAAAATAGAAGTTACCATGCATCGAATTATTTAATTCCATTTAATACCTATTAATGACAAAGCTACACTTTGAGAATATTAGGATATCTTATACTTCTTGTTTCCTCGTTTTATGCGCTTTCGAATATATATTTCTGAAAGACTATTTGTATGTAATTATATATATATATATATATATATATATATATATATATATATATATATATATATATAACCGCTATAGAAGGCCACTTAGAGTAACCTTGAAGGCCAACATGATTTGCAATTAAAACATCAACCAGGCCAGTAGAAAGATTAAGGTTGGCCAGACCAATTATGCGACTGCAGTGTTTAAAAAACGCGATAATACCTATTTTCAGCATGCCCGATAATCAAATAATTTATATATTTAGTTAAAACCCTTACCTATTTGCTTGAGGCGCGTTTTAAATCTGTTGCTGCCACCCGTGTACTCACGTTTGCCCTACTAAAGGCCCACCCGGTTACTCACTCTGCCGCACTTCTGTAATGTGAAAATCGTTCTTAGTGAGTTTTTCATTATACACTATTCCATTACTAAAATTTACAATAAACCTTATATTTTCAGCCTACGAACTTTTAATTACGTTATTTAACCTAATCTGCGAATTTAATTTGTTCAAGATAGTTTTTTATGTCAGGCAGCTCCTTGCATAAAATCCACATCAATTGATCATTCTTCACTTTGCTAATGGATCAATAGCGAAACGTTACAATACAGACATTCACAGCTCTTATAATCGTTCATCATAAACTCAACGACCTATTGTTACTTACTAGAGGAATTTAAGTTTTTCATGAGAGAATGAAATATTTCTAGAACTTTATGATGCCAGAGTTAAATGATGAAATAAGAAATATATGCTTGATATGTGGATATATCTATCGTTTGTTTTGCATATATGGAGCGAGTAACAAGAAATTTTAGGAAGTAATAAGATGAGGATGTGTAACTGAAATAATTAATTATAAGTATTTCAGATTTGTTGCTTATCTTTTTAAATATTAATAAGAGAGGTACAAATGAAGAACGAAACTTGTATTAAAAAAGAGGTAGTAAGATAGAAGGGGTTTAACTAAAGTTTATCATTACTAATGGATAAATTAGGATATAGAAATTCTAATTATTTCCTTTTCGCTTTTATATGTTTAGCCAGAAAAACCTGACTCACTTAGGAAGCGGACAGTAAACAACAAAACTTTATGGAGCTACACCAAAATTGGGTTGGGTTAGCCTTATTCATTCGACTGCATTAGGTTAGGTTAGGAATAGTCTTTCGACTAAATTAGATTAGGTTTGTCTTAGTCATTAGAAAACAGTAGGATAAGTTAGCATTACTCATTCGACTACATTAAGTTAGGTTAACCGTAATCATTAGAATACCATCTTACATTCGCTGCTTGATCTTTGTTCGTCCTCCGCAGTTTATTTGTTTTTGTGTAAGCCACAACTGAGAAAAATAACTCTAGAATTAGGTGGAATTATAATTTTGATTCGCTAGTGTTACAACAGATATCCTTCTACAACAGTTAATATGAGGAGAATTTGCGATAGTGGAAAGATAAGGAACATTCGGTCTGGCGAAAGCCGATACTTTTGCCTCACTAACTATGGTACAGACGTTACAACTCAAGAGATCTTAACCTAGACGATCACTTACGACCTTTAACCTCTGAGAACGAGACTTAAATTGCAGCATTCAAGGTTAAACGTTCTGCAAACATCCAAGATCTTGCGAAAGTTGTTTGAGTTTAATCACATCAGAGTGCGCTGAAATGAATGTATCAAAGGGATGTTCTTCACAAAAAGCCCCGATTGGATCCACCTCACCAAAGCACATACTACCCGTAGAGTAGAAATTCGCAGCCAACTAACCAATAACCCAATGGACGTCAGAATCTGGAGGCGAATTTTAACATCAGATGAGAACGGGGGGACTTATTTAATCACGATCAGGAGAGGAAATTTGTTGCGCGAGGTGAACAACAGTCATCGTTTCCACAACGGAATCGGTTTGACAAGAGGGTCATGATCTCTGTCTTGTGGAATTACAAAGCAGTATAAACTCGTGCTTGTCTCACGTGGTTGCCAGGAGCCAGACCGCATGTAGAATAAACTAAAGGAATATTCTGCTTTGATCAATCGAGGTTTCAGCAAGACAATGTAAGGTCACACACTGCCAGCTTGACTATTGAGAAGTTCAAGGAGTTAGATGGCATTAAGATTCTTTCACATCAACCATTCAGTCCCGATACTGCTCCTAATAACTATGGCCTATTCCATATATGCCGTCAAAATCTTCGATCAACAATTCCAAATCATTGTTATTCTCAGCCACTTTCACCAGCTCTTTAGTATATACCAACATAGAACCCATTCCTCATAATTCCTCATTAATCTCACACCTATTTTCGTAATTCTCATTCCTAATTCTTATATTTCTATATCAGTATACAATGGTGAATTCTAATATTCTCTCTAAGATACTTCAATATAAAAATACAAATCAAGATATAACACAAAATTAGGAATGAAAAGTTCTTACTTTTTTTATTCATTTATTAATTTGAAGTACATTTAAAAATAATAGTTACAGCGAAATTCATCAACTCACTCTTTTACGCAAGTAATGGATAAGGTATGGCTAAAAAAATAGGGCTGAAAGAAATATTGAAAAATGAAAGAATTTTTTATCCCATACGAAGGTTCTCAAATATTGCTAAAATCGTCCTCATTATGGGAATGGGTTTGAAATGCCATTTAATGCCTTTTATGTAATCTAAACCCCAATTAAATGGAAGAGTGCTAAGTGATTCCTTGGAAGTTACAGTTGCTTCCATGGTTATGTAATCAATTATAGAAATGAAATACGTTAATTACACAAGAAATAAATACTCTCGCTGAAATTCAAACTGCAAACATAAGTAACAGTTTTCACAACCTTTCGAAAGTGATTAATTTGTAGAGATACAGAAAAAAAATTAGTCTGAATGACAGGAGGCGAAGAGGGTTATAGTTCATCAACAAGCAAAATAACTTTGTAGCGGGCCGAAATCTATCCTCTAACCCAATCGATCCAACCCGCTTCATACACTAATTCGGACGTGAGAAATAGAGGAAGAAATAAAATGGATGGATATACATTCTTTTATTTACCAAAAAAATATGGGGTAAATATTTCTAAGAGATCTCGTTATACTTATTTATATACAATTAATCCTATCTTATGAATATTATCAATATATGTAAACACTCAGACTATTTTATTTAAAGAAAAAAACAACTACCAATCTGAAAAAACAATTCTATACAAAATCCAACAACAAAAAGTATTGGCGACTACAACAACAAACAAAGAGTAAAGGCCTCGATTGGTACCACAAAATCTTTAGAAAAAAATGGCGCCTCCAAGCTCGGTATAATGCTATCTGGTCGCATCTTTAAGCTATCAAAGCCCTCTCTGTCCATCCGAGACTCACAATAACTTCTTGACGTACAAGGTATATTCTATTTAAATATTTAAAATCTTACAATCTCAGTTTGCAATAGACATATATCAAAACTACGTCTTTATAAAAGCTAATTTAAGTAAATCTTGTAAAATTTATCAGAGTGGCCATTCGCAAATTACAAATACTGAATAGCTGGGGGAGAGAAAAAAAACATTTTAGACCAACAGGAAATCCCTACTAGATTATAAGTATATAAAAAACAATAAATAAGAAACAATTTCTTATTCATACACACATTCTTACAGAGGGAGGGAAAGGGCATTGGGAAAGGGATAAGAGAATGGCCCTTCACTCACACACTCACATTTGCTTCACCACATCCCTCCTTCCTTAGGCCATACGAGCACAGTCATTTACAATACACTCTCAATCCTTACTCACCGTACTTTTTATAATCAATGGCGCCCTTCTGCACCAATTCACACTCGTCTACTTGTCCCTGGCTACGCGTAGCAATCTGTCGGGCCTGTTCGTCAATCGTCCAATCAGTCTCCTCGTTACTATAAATCATATCGTCCTGTTTTAGCCTTCATTATCAGTTCTCCCATCTATCGACAGAACTTTCTCATACTCTTTCATTCAGAACCTTCAGTCTTCATACCCCCATTCATCAGCTCCTCACTCACAGCTCTCATCCAACTCAAGGTATACTCTTGTGAAACAGGCAAATCACTCACATCCCCTCTACTCTTAGTGGCTACACCGGAACCTCCTTAAACTGGTTCCCACCACAAGCCAGAAAAGTCAGTCACCTCCTCATTCCCCACATCAAACTCACCTCTACCCTTACCATTCACAAAACCAGAAAAATCAGCCACACTAGATTCATTTTGTCCAAACACACTACCATTCATAATGTTTCCCAAACAAGAAAAATCAGCAACAGGCAGCTCACTCACTCGTATAACTACATCAACCGAATCACGCACCTGCTTATGCAAACACTCAATCTCTCTTTCAAACTCCCCCATACCAGAAAGACTTTGCTCAGCATTACTTTCATTCGTACTCACATTCTTCCTTTCACTCTTCTTTGTACGCTTTCTACTCCTCGAGACCAAGACAAGCTCTTTCCCCGACAGATCCATACTATCACATTTCTTCTCATCATCATGCACCTACTCTCTCTCTCTCTCTCTCTCTGCACAATTCATACAGTGGATAACTCACCAGGTAGTCAGGAGTTTCTCTCCACCTCTTAACTGACTGATGAGGCGGCACTCTCTCAGTTACACCTTCATTCAAACTCTCCAAAACCTACATCACACCATTCTCCCATACTCTCAACTCTATATGGTTCTGCAAACTTTTCACTCATCTTTGACAAATTCAACCTACCTTTTACTTTTTTTACCTTTAATACTTTTGCACCGATTTCAAAAGAACGAAACCTTTCATGTGCCTCACGTCATACACTCTGCTCACTTTTACTTAAACTAAACCTATCTTTCACTGGCATTTTAACATTCATAACAAACTGACATGGGGACACCCCAGTTGCACTATGCACCGTCGAATTATACACCCATAACACTCTACTCAACCATTCATTCCCTTCATTAAAAGTCGTACTCACCATTCTCAACATCTCACACAGGTTCCTGATTGTAGGTTCAGCCAATCCATTTGAAGACGGAACATACGGAGTAGTTCTTACATGCTCTACACATTTCTCTCTCAACATTCGCTCAAACACTTCACTCGCAAACTCTGGCCCATTATCACTCAGACATCCCTATGCTTTCATACATGCATAGGAAAAAATAACTAAACGACCACACGCGCAACAGTCACACTCCTTTTATCTCTCTCAGGCGCCGCATACACAAACTTACTTTTATGATCAACCATAACAACAATACCAATATCCTCAGTCCTTTTATGCGATAAAGACACACAATCAATTACTACTAATTCAAACGGTTCTTTCGCCTCAACTTTCAACATCGGTGGTTTCACTTGCACACCTTGCACCTTTTGCTTCTGACGCCTTTCACACTTACTCGCAACATCATTCACAACAGTTCTCAGAAACGGATGGGACACATGCTCTTTCATCACTCTCACAACTTATACTTACCCATATGCTCATAATTATTATGCACTTTATCCAGGCCAATCCTACCAACCAAAGACATCACAGGTACATACATATCATACCCATCCTGCATATGCCTCACAAAATATACAACATCCATACAAACAAAAAAATGATTACCATACCTTTAAAGTCACTCAAACACTTAGGCGATTCATTAAAATCAACACGCATCATCAGACACCTCTTCAACTTACTGATAAAAGACATCTCTTGCATCTCTATAATATCATTATTACTTAAAATCTCATTCTAATCATCCATAACCAATTCGATCATACCGCTAAACTTGACAACATTCTTCGCATACTCATTCAACCTTCAACCTCATTACCTCACATTTACCTTTCATAACACAATCCTTATCAGCATCCAAAGACAAAACATTCAATCTCATAAAGTCCACACCAAGAAAGAAACAAGACGGCATTTTCTCATGTTTCTGAATCACAAAGTCATGCTTCACATTCACACCACTGCCCAAACTCACTCTCAGACGAACCTGTTCCCCTGGGACTATCATTCCATCCCCTACTTCACTTATCCGTAACTTCACAGGCTTACGCTCGCACATCTAAACTCATCATACTTAGTCAGAATCTTCTTGTTCACTAAGGACACTTGCGCTCCAGTATCAACCAAACCACAAAAAAACTTTTACAAACTATCACTCTCGCTTCCATCATATCAGGTCTTCCATGCTCGCAATACACAGAAGGAACAATTACACCAACATCAGCACTGACATTCACACCGTCATCAACTCCCACATTATCATTCACACAGACTCATCTTCATCCAGACAATCAATCTTCTCCCTCATATACGAACACTTTTCAATCACCCAATTGTAATGAACACCGCTCAAACACTGCAGATGCACCACATTAACATTAAAACCCTTAACCTTTTATTTTTTGTTCCCCATTGGCTTCTCTCCATCAAAGTGCACATAAAACAATCGCTCCATACAAAAGACCCATTACAATCAACACTTCCTGAAACGGCGGGACCCCTGTCATAAACATCGCTCTTAATTCTTTCATAAAGTTCCGCACCTTTGCCATACCAATATGTACTTTCAGGCTTCCTACATACTTCAATCATTACTTCCTTCCTTAAGTCATCCACACTATCGGGCACTCTCACATCTACTCCATCACTCTTCAAATCTTTCAAACCATTCCATACGCTCTCAAGCAAGAAATCACCACCGTTCTTACTCTCCTTTCCATTCCTAATCCCTTTCGGCAAATACTCAGGATCACTTATTTCACAAACATTTTCATCATTCGTCCCAGGATAGCTTACCATTAAATCAGCCACTCCATTCCGTTCATCAGGCACATACTCAGTCACACAGGTAAAATCACTAAAATCTTCCAAAGTCCTCTCAATCCTACTATCAGCCGATTTCATACGTTGCGAATACAAAAGGGGATAGTGGGCTGTTTTGATCACAACCCTCACACCATAAAAAAACGGACGCAACACTTTCAAACAATACCTTATCGCACCCAACTATCGCTTTACAGTCGAATACTTTCGCTCGGCTGCATTCATAGCCTTGGATACATACCCAATTATTTGTCTGACATTCTCTCCATTCAAACGCTGCTCTTGAATCAGAAAAACTCCCATACAGTACGCACTCGCATCCGTATACAATTCAAGCATCTTAGCATTCACACTATAGTCTAGGTATGCCAATGATATTTCGGGAAATTAAATCAACCTTTATTAGTAAATTCCTAAATTTCAATATAAGTCTTGGCTTATATAAACTTGATGGTTACTTTTAAAATTATATTCACAATGTACTGTAGAAACTTTTAATTTGAGACTAAATATTTATATTAATTTTAATAAATAATTTTATTTTATTTTGAGTGCATCTATGTAGACTTATGTTTCTGTCTGTATTTATTTCCCTTTGAGTCAAGTCTTTAGAACATTTATACTTATTCTATCTTAGTTTGTAGATCCTGACCTCTGAGGTTAACCTCTCGTTAAGATTTTCTCCCTCCTTAATTGCCTAGGCGGTATTTTAATCCTCTTGTCAACTTTTAGTCTTTTGAATTTACCTGACCTAATGATCTTATTTCGTATTTAACTTCGCTCCTCCTAAGGTTTGCAATTCATATTATCTCATTTTGTTGGATGTTTTTTTGCTTTTTTGTGGGCGTTCCCTCTTCTCTGTATGATCCTTATATATATATATATATATATATATATACTCGAAATAAAGTTCGAAAGTTCTTGGAATCCTCGTATTAATTTTCCCCGTGGGCTTTGTTGCATTTATTGCTTACTCACGCGATCCTTTGTGAATTTGACATATATATATATATATATATATATATATATATATATATATATATATATATATATATATATATATATATATATATTACTATATAAAACCTCCCTATTTTTGTCTTTGGAAAGAGTTAATACAACTATTTTCATCTGGCACGCAAAACCGACATGAGCGCTTAAGCAACCTATATCGTTTCCCGCCGGCGGGCACCGTGCATTTGTGGACCTGGACTGCTCATAACCCTCGTCCCAACTATCTAATCGACTGTGATATGGCATAATTATTAAAATTGATGGAAGCTGGTTTGAGGAGTAGCCTATAGCATAAATCAATTTCAGAGGCTTTCCGTGAAAAGGGACGGACTGCGAACTCCGTTGATTTAGCTCTTAGCTTTATCGATGGGGGTTACCGCCCAGGACCATAGAGGAACTATCAACCTTCTCTATGCTATGAGGGATGCAGTCCCGAAGTTAAAAAACCTCAAGGGGGCGGCACCCACCGGGTGAAGGAGGTTGATTCGGCTATCACCCATCATCAAGTTTGCCATAATTCATCCCTGAGAGGATCACTTCCCGGGCCCATCCCTCTATCATCCATCACCCCATCAATAGCAATACCGGTTAATGGAAGCACGTGGCCGCATTACGGCGGGAAATACCCGTTTTCTGAATCTACTTATCGCACACGTAGGCACATATGACCACTCACTTTAAAATAATTCGAGAAAGGAGACTAGGAAAAATAAAGCTGATGACCAACTTGGAACAACCCCTTCCCCCCATTCAGTGGAGATGGATACAACGAAACGCGCCCCCATCACGGGACTCCCCGTCCATGCAGTTTCGGCCAAAGCTCAGGTTTGCTTGGTTCTATTTGAAGAAGTTAAGGTTACACTGATCCGTTTGATCGATGTAACCAACGGTTACATAGCCCTCTGCTCGGAAACGAACCATGGACAAAATACTGTCCACACGAGGAACGGAAGCACTAAAGAAAATGTGGCTTGAGGCTAGAATCCTCTCTCCCAGGTGGTGGTAATAGGAGCGTCACCTGCCGCAAGATCGAAAGCTTGATTGGGGAAAGAACTACTGAGGAAATTAAGAGACATTGCGGCACAAAACCCATGGGCGAAGATTAAGGAATTAATCAAATTTAAAAACTACACCCATGTGTTTAATATCACCTTCCAAACCACCGAAATGGCACAGAAAACAAAAAGAGATGAACTCCTAGCTTTCAGCATGAGGATCCGATTTGAAAACATAGAACAAGAAAAATTTCACAACATCCAAATGTGTTTTTCCTGTTACAAACTGGAAAATCATACAAGCAGCATTGGCCCTAACAAGGACCACGAGTTATGCTCTTAATGCCGGCTAGAGAGTCATAGGTTTAAAGACTGTGCCTCAAAGGCTAAAAAGTGCCTAAATTGTAAATTACCCCAGAAGAAAATAGATAATCAAGAATAAGGAAGAAGAAGCTCCAGCCCGTAGTACCCAGAGCTATAGAGGCACAGCATCAAGACCAAACCAAACAACCATAAACCAACCTACGATGCAACTCAACACCGAATTGAGCTCGAAGATCCTCACATGCGTCATCCACGCCCAAATCGCTAACATGGGAAACCCAGGAAGCAACGAGACTGAACTCAATTGACTACTACAGCAAAAAACCTGCCTACAATTAAAGTAACCAAATCCCCGGACTCAGTAAAAATAGTCAATATGAGAACAGCCTCATCAAACGACCACGAAAAGAAGAAAAGCATGTAACATCTGAGGAAGATTCCGAAGATTCCGAAGAAGAGTCTTCGAGCGACTCGCAACCCTAAGTATAAGAGAAAGAGATATAACCAAGAATGAGATCTCAGAAGGCCTCCAGCATTAAATCGAAAACTCTAAGCTCACCCAAAAATCAATTACCAAAGAAGAACAAAGGCATGGGATTAATCTATGAACAAACTAATAAAAATCCCTCCCCTGCTCCTCAAAAGGTCCCTAACAGTGATCATGAACTAATGAAACGGTAGATTAGTCTTCATAATGCAGACAGCTTAAGAATCTTGAGTATTAACACCAACGAATGGACCACGAAAAGAGGGCACTACGGTAATATTTTCCAACAAATTGATGCTGACATAATACTCATTTCGGAGCCCAGAGTTAACACGGATAGTAACATAATCAATATATGCATCACGAAAAGGAGCCACACCATGCTGGCCATCTGCTTGGCCAACTTCCTCTTACCCTTCAACTATCACATGAGCCCTGAAGTGATTTCTTGTAGCGACCATATAGGGATTACTCTTTATATAAACCTTAACCGTATATTGATACCATCACATACAAGATAGAACTAAAGCAGGGCGAATTGAGATAATCACGAGCAAATGCTAAGAAACCACATCCCAGCGAACCTCGACGAAGTGACGCTCGAGGAAATAGACGAAGAAATGGAGCAGCTAGAGAGACCCAGACGATCAAGGTTGAAAGAGATTCAATTCCAAAAAGTACATACCGAACGATCTCAACATACAAATTAACTGATCGTGGGAAAGGTTTACAACGTGAACTGAAAGGATTGTATAAGGTGAGGATCGACACAGTAACATCCCGTGATATAATGTACCATATGAAAGAAATAAAGCAAGAACTAAAATTCTAATTTACGAACAACAAGAAGAGAAGTGGAATAAAGCTATCGAACTTTAACTTTGTCAAACCTGACCGTCCTGAAGCTTTTTGCTTAAATGAGTGGAGCGTGCTTTCTAGTTCTACTAGCGTCACTCTTTCTTCTTCTCCTTCCTCCTTGTTCACTTGGGAACAGCAGAGCAACACCAAAATAATTTTGGGGGAAAATCAGGAGAATAAGAATAAAGCTCCAGAAGAAAAAGATGGAATGAGAAGATGACAAAAGTGAAAATAAATCAGAGGAGAAAGAAATAGAGGAGATTCAAAGGCAATACTGGGAACAGATTTTCAGAATCAGTGAAGAAGTAATGAAGAATTTGACATAGATTTCAACAATAAAATTATAGACGAGCCGAACGAAATCATTGAGAGGACGCAAGCTAACCAGCAAGTAAACAGGGAGGAAGCAAAAGAAGAAAGAGTGACGCCAAAAGAACTAGAAAACGAGCCCACTCCTTTAAGCAAAGAGCTCCAGGACAGTCAGGTTTAACAAAGTTAAACTTCGATCAATGCTAAACCATCAACATGGAGATTCATGTTGAAGAAAAGGGCTACGAGATCGTGAGCTACACATACATTTAGATTTAGCGATGTTAAGCTTCATGTTCCATGTATGGCACCATATAGAAATGCATCGAAGATCTTTATTGAGATAATTAGATTCAATGCTGCGAGAGTGAGGGAAGTCAATAGTTGCCAGCAGAGTTACATCATCTGCATAACCATACATAATAATTTCTGTGATGCTAAAGAGGTCAGCAGTGTAAATATTGAAGAGCAGAGGTCTGAGAAAACTGCCCTGCATACAGCCCGAGTGGACAGGATGCCAGTCACTGAAGTTGGCACAAAAACAAATCCTCTGGGTGCGACCCACCAGGAATTGCTCTAAAATAGATAAAATATGTCCACCATCACCAATATCTCTTAAATTCTTCATCAAGCCATTATGATTTACTCTATCAAAGGCAGCTGAGAGATCCAGTTGAATTATGCGGGCCTCATGCCCCTAGTCTGTGCCTCCACATGGATCAAGAGCATTGAGTAGCTTCTCACCTTCTTTGGACCGAACTGCAATTTTATTGAGAGTAGACATAATGGCCATTTCTTGATTGAAAATTAATTGCTCTCTACTAAGTTTAGAATCAAAGTGCTTCATCAAAAAATCAGCTTTTTCCTTTAAACTCATGATAAGTTGACCGTTCTCAGAGAGCAGTGGGGGAAGTGATGAGCTGCAGCCAAAGACCACTCATTTAAGGATGGACCACCATTTATGGGGATCAGTGGCGATAACAATTTATCCTTGGCAGAACTCAGATATTCTTTTTCAGCATCAGTATAAATCCTCTCTGATTGAGATTTTGCTAGAACATACTCGTTCCAAGATTCTCTTGTGCGTAACTGAGACCAGTAACCATATGCTACCTGTTTGGCATCCCGAGGAGTTTTGCATTCCACTGTAAACCAGGTTCTATGATTGGACCGGTATGAGATCCTTTTAACAGGGTCTCGGCGAGAAATAATACGAAGTATATGTTCATTGAAAGCGGACATGGGCTCAGCACTGCAAAGAATGGCCCATAATCGAAACTTGGAAACATCATCACGGACATTATTCCAGTTAACCCTGTTTTTCAGATAAATCTCATTCATTAAAGTATAAGAAGGGACAGGTTGCCTAAGATCAAGTTTGATACTGATGGCAGAGTGATCTGATGTACCTATGGGTGCATTAATTTCTGCTTTAACAATGTCAGGTACATCCGTAATTACAAAGTCGAGACAGGTACTAGCATGATGAGAAGGGCCGGACACCAACTGTGAACAGCCCGAAACACTAGCAAAATCATATGCTGCACGACCCTGAATATCTGTTTGGGATGCAGACTCAGGCCATTGCCATTCACGATGGTGAGCATTAAAATCACCCCCCAAAAACAAAAACTGCTTTGCGATCATCAGACTGGATGTTGGCCATGGCTGTTACTAGGCAATCATATATGGTATCATCACAATCGGGGTTGCGATAAGCGCCCAAAATATAAAAGTTGTGGATTCGAGTACAAGTGCGCAAGTCCATTACTTTATGGCAGCCACATTCATAGTTAGGTTTTATATGAGCGGAGAAACCATCACGAATGTAGACGGACATTCCACGCCGACGATTTTCTACGCTACGGCGAATAAGCAGGGGCTGATAAAACCCAGGAATCTTTAGCTCATATTCGTTGTGATATTCGGAAACCAAAGTTTCTGCGCATATAATTATGCCATAGGAGCGACTGACAACATTAAGGTCTTTGAGATTCTTGTGTAGCCCTCTTATATTGGAGTAAAGAACTCGACCAGTGTGTCAGAGACAAGGGCCAAGATTCACATGAATATCACTACAACAAATGAGAAACAGCCAATGGAAAGCAAGACAGAGATAGGGTTAGGAAAAGGATGGTTGGAATTAGATTATGAGAAGTAAGCTATCAATTTTACGTAAACCTTTTCGGCTTTTGGCCTAGAAGAGCTAGTTCATACTCTACAGATGTGACGTGCAGGAGAGGAACCTACTGGTATGAAGCTGCCATGCTTAGACGGGCGTTACCTCACAATAGGTGAAAAGAACTTCGACATGTTAGCGCATTACGACTAGGATAACTGCCATTACCCAGCCTTATAACCTGATTACCAGCACAAGCTGCGTTACTGTGACAACGGTCATGATGGGCTGCTTCGCCATGGGAGGATTAAAGGAGGATTAAGAGATACTCAGATTCACATCAACCTAAGTAAAGAAAAATAAAGCAATGGTGGAATATCAGATATGTGAATATGGCACCATTGCAAGAATTCACTTCTCAGAAAAAAGACTCAGGAGGTAGAGGACGCCAAGACCCTTACTATGCAAGAGCAGTCCAGCAAGAACAGGCCGGGTTATACCGCCCGGCACTCGGTCGTTGGACGTACTTTCATTTAAAGGCAGGAGGACCACGAGCCGACAGTACGCCAACAGTTGGGAGGCAGAGGCTAAGTAACCTTATCTTTTAAGACTTTAGGTTATATATTGCACGTGCACTCTAAACCCCCACTTATAGCAGCCCTCGATTGGGGATAAATTCTTCCGTTTGTTTTTGTTCGGGTGATACCCTTAGGTAAAACCCAGGCAGCCCATGATTTTTTGCTTTTAGCGCCATTTCTATATTATAAAAAATGACTTTAACGATGCTTTGGCCGTTCCAAGACTTTTCTAACTTGGTAATGTTGGCCCAGGGCTGCTTAGAGGTGAGTTATTCTTTAATCTCTTCGCAAGAGTTATCCAGGAAAAAAGGGTCCAATTGCCGTAGGATTATTGTCCGTTGAACTAGTATCGCATGGAAGATACTAGCCTCCAGCCCGATTTTGTTCAGGTGAGTTTTTGCTTCGTCAGAGACCAGCCGCTCCACATCCTGCATGGAGAGGTAGATGGTCGCATAACCGGTAAGGGTGTCGATAATTCTAATAAAGAGGATGTTAAAGTTATGGTAAAAACTTTCGATGACGGCTGTCCTCGTAAGTTTTGTCCCCCTCCCCCTTTCATAGTGCGGAGGGGAACCGCTTGCAGTCTTGAGGGGTCGACCCAATGAGGCCCCTTTGATAGAGTACAACTCTTCCTTGGGCTCCTTGCTTCTTCTCGTTTGTCAAGAATTTCCTGTTATACAAGCCGAGAAAAAAAGTTCGTCTAGGTATTCTCAATTTATACCGCTTTTACCAAGAACAGACACGATCAAGGAAGGATTTTTCATGTCAATCAATTTTTTGTAATACTTAGATTCGTGGAGAAATACTATATATAAGGTAGCGATTTGTCAATAATTACATTTCTGTTCATTCCCAGAAGATGACCTAACACGGTCGAAAGCGTCTAGAAATAAAAAATGTCATTCGCGGGTGTTTTTTCTCGCCGCGAAGACCCCATTAAAAAACTTGTAAGGAATATGACAAAAATACAAGTTAAAATTAATAACGCCGCCAAAGCTGTGGACTTCAATTCTACCTGCATATATGTATATATATATATATATATATATATATATATATATATATATATATATATATATATATATATATATATATATATATATATCATAGAACGGTTTGAGGCCGATAATTTCAACCGTTATCCCATGTTGTTTAGAAACACGTTGCTACCCACGTGCATCTTCGCCTTGAAGCCGGGCGCGTTATCGTTGCCACCTGAGTCAATATTTAACCAAGGAGGTTCATCCGTCCCTTGTTTCGCAGATAAGGTATTTTTCTCAGGCGCAGCTGGGCATTCTCTCGAAGCCCCCACTCCATTGTCCCCTACGCCAAGGGGATGGCTTGACTATTTATATGGAAACTTTACCAATAAGACCAGATTCGAGATCCAGATTATCTTTTGCGAGACATCCCGCCGAGATGGTCTCACCTTGTGCACCAGGGCCCTCTACCTCGAGATCCACCATCATTGTCCAGAAGATGACAATATCCCTTGAGTGCCAAGGTTCGAGCCTTCAAGACGCCAAGTTCACAAGGCCCTCCCTGTTGTTCAGAAAGAGAACAACATTAGAACAGCCATTGTTCTTTGAGCCCGTTGACAAGAGACGGTTCTCCCCCTCCCCCCTGTTGTTTAGAAAGGAAATAACATTAGAACAGCCATTGTTCTTTGAGCCCGTTGACAAGAAACGGTTCTCACCCTTCCCCCCTGTTGTTCAGAAAAAGAACAACGTTAGAACAGCTATTGTTCTTTGAGCCCGTAGACAAGAGACGGTTATCACCCCCCCCCCTCTGTTGTTCAAAAGAGAACAGCGTAGAACAGCCATTGTTCTTTAAGCTTGTTCGTCAAGAAACGGTTCTCATTCCCAAGAGGTCACGTCAGGATCCTTTAATCCCCCCCTCCTTCGGCTGGAACTCGCCAGCGGACCGAAGATTCCTTCGCGTCGCCTTCCTCTGCACAAAAACTTTTAAATGCGTAAGCTGAACATTTCCTTTGAGTATTTACCCTTTTTTGTCAACCCTATCCTGTGCTTTAAATGGTTTAACGAACCATCACATCCCTTTAATCTTTATTGGTTTTACCTTTTTAAATCTCTCCCAAATCTTAATTCCTCGGATTAGCCAGATATTCCCACGACCTTTTCCATTCTCTGTTTGTGTCACTATTTTTCGTTTTGTGTGTTGTTGATAGTTTTATTAATAAAAGTCTATTTTATTAATGATAGCCATATTATTATCCTTGAGCTCAGTTTCACTTCTTAAGCATATTGAAGATAAATAATATCGGTCAACCAGAAACCACGCACTCTAAATATAATTGAATAGTTCCCTCAACGAATAGTTATATATGGTATATCGTCAAGAGTTCAATCTACGACAGTATATATATATATATATATATATATATATATATATATATATATATATATATATATATATATATATATATAGTCATATGAGTTGCTGCTCACCAGTCTAATCTTCAATTTCACGGTGAATGTAAGGACACATAGGAGGCTGAAGTACATGTGATTTATTTATGAAACAACGTTTCGGGCTTATCACTCATCTAAAGGTTCTAAAACATAAATTAATGTAATACAGTTAAATAATATTAAAAATATTAAAAATAATTAGTTTAAGCCTATGTAGGTAAATCAAAAATTAGAAAATAACTCAGGAATTTAAAAGGCAATAGAATCAAATTACCAATCTAATATAACACTATTGAAACGAAAAAAACAATAAACAAAAGTAAATAATTACAGTATAATATTGCTTACCGATAACTCAGGAATTTGAAAGCCAAGAGCATCAAATTATAAATCTAATGTAATCACTATTCACACGAAAAAAAGAAGCAAAAACACAAAAGTAAAAAATTACAGTATAATATTACTTACCGATGAAGTTCAGGAGAAATCACAAAATGAAGAAATTATATTGGATGCGGCTTAAAGAAAGATAGGAATTTGATTGGTTGGTTGTTAAATAAGAGAAGGTTGGTTGGTTGTTGAATGAGGTAATTAAAATTAAGAAATAAGAAGGAAAACAGTGGTATTATCTATGTTGAGTATAGGAGATTTTGTACGTATTAGTAGGGATTCCAAAATTCTTAGACTATATTCATTGTTATTATGACCAATTATTTTGAAGTTATCCATGGAACATTCTGTCTTGCATTGGTTAATATGATCTCTAATTACAGAAGCTTCCTTCTTAGAAAATATTTTTCCAGTGCACAAGGAATTCCAGAGTCTAAAGGCAAATTATATAAATAAGTGTTACCCCCCCTCTTTGGATGACAAACTAATCCATAATTTTCGTACCAAAATTTACTCTCCATCCTTTCTCTCATATAATGTTCCTAAAAATGGAAAAAAAAATGTAGTACCTGAAATGGGACCTTACAATAAATTATTCACTAGAAAATGCAACAATTTACTCAAAAAATATTTCTTTCATAACAACTTAAAAATCACTTTTGTTAACTCACTTTCCATAGGAACTTTCTTCTCGTTAAAAGACAAACTTCCTCGAGAAATGAGCAGCCGTGTTGTTTATTGCTTTTTCTTGTCCTTGTTGTTTGCAAGGAACCTATATTGGTATGACGGTTCGCTCATTGAAAGAGAGGTTTTGTTCTCACATGTGAATAAGCCATTGCACTGGAATAATATTGTCTAAGAAGGAAGCTTCTGTAATTAGAAATCATATTATACAATGCAAGACAGAATGTTCCATAGATAACTTCAAAATAATTGGTCATAATAACAATGAATATAGTCTAAGTATTTTGGAATCCCTACTATATATATATATATATATATATATATATATTGGAGTAAATGTGTAGCAGGCTTTCTTGAATGCGGATTTTGTTAAAGACCATTGTGGTATTCTTTTCCTCCTTTACTGATGAAATATGGTGGAAACTAAATCTAATTGAATGAAAAGAAAACAGGTTTTAGGGGGTATTTATTCCTCCTCGTTTGAACGCAATGTCAAACAAAACGGGCCTTGACATTAAATAAACGGATATTCTCTGATCATTTTTCTCTCATTAACACTAACTGTATAATTACTCCATTGGAGGGAAAGGATAAATAAGAAATTAATGTAATAAAAAAAATAATGACTGCAATTTTTTGTGCATAATTTACTTTTTAAGAATAATACTTGGTTTCCTTGAAGTTTTCTGAGGGGAGATATGGCTCCTAGAGGTGCATGTGAGGGTATGGAACGTACATACTCGCATGCCGCCAGACAATCGTGGGAACGAAAGAAATTTGTCGTTTGAGTTGGCCTTCGTCTCCTCTCCTTCCACCCCCCACCCTTTCCCCAAGTAGCGACAGGAAGTCTGACGAAAGAAGGCCTTTGCTCACAGAGAAGCCTAAATTCTATTTGCCCTCTTTATGATACCATGGAGATTGTCCAGAAGGCGATGCGATAAGCGAATTTTCGTGAATGGAATCTCTCTCTCGATTTCCCAAAACCCTCGGTATAAATAATAACGCCGTTCATCCATCTAGAGCAGTGCCTCAAACTTACTCGCGTAACGCGGAACCCTCACGTTGAACGAGAGTCGTTGCCGTAACATATCGACTGTCAACGCTTCGCCGAGATAACTTGGTCGCTGTCTCAAAGTGTTTCTGAAGTAAATCCCACCCCGCAGAGTCTGTGACTAGAAGAAAAAGCTATGTTGCTCAACGTAACTTGAGAGAGAAAAGGAACATCCAAATAGTTACTGGAAGTTACTATTTGTTAGTGTCACATCCAGTTAGGAGTGAACTAACCGGAACTGCAGTCAGCAGCCCCGAATCCGTCGTCTTATCCCCTCCTCTCCCCGAGAACTCGTGTTAACGCGACCCGAACCACCCGTTCTGGACCTGAGTAGTCGTCTCTCTAAATCATCACAATAAATGGTAATCTGTAAACCCAGTGTCCCTCTATTCTTAAATTACCTATTTAATTAACAGTGATTGATACTTCCATTGAGGTAGTATAAATTTAGACGCTTAACGTCAGTGTTTAATATTTAATCCTTGATTTTGCCCGTTTAACTATTGCTAATTATTATATTTGTGTAAAGTAAAATTTATTTTTTGTACGTGTGTTTATTTGTGGCTCCTCCCTTTTGACGTACCCTTGGCAAGACTTTAATTAAGAATCCCTTTGGCTAATTTATTCAATCTGTATTATGCACTCTTAGAATTCAACAATCACAAAACCTCCCCCCAGTAACAAGGGGGACTTTTATAGTGAGAATCCTGGCTACGGCACAACCCGCCTCTAACCAGCTTTTGCACGTTTAGTAGGACCAAAAGCCTACCTATATACAAATATATGATCGTAGATTGAGTCATAGAGTCCATACCATCGACTTAAACAAAAGCGGTGTGTCCAGATCAAGGACTAGAATAATTATTGGACCAGACTATGAGCAATTCTACAACAGTGCATAACTCTCCTGAACTATCTTAATTTCGTCACTAGACGGGAAGCTTTTTCCTATTTATCGCGAATTCATTTATTTAATTTTCTTCTCACAAATCTTGCTCTCAGTTTTACATTACTTTTTTCCTAATAAAAAAAATATTTCCTAGAAATAATGACTGATAAACAAGAGCGTATTTGTGGCTAACCCTATGAACCCATATAATACAGGACGTAGAAGAACCCAAATAAAACTCTCGCAGATTTATAGGGATAACTGATATGCAGAAAGTAATAACGCGAATTCACTTTAAGGGCTACAAGAATGCAGGTAATTAACTTGGATAATTTAAATACTGCGGAACTAATCTTTTGTAATGGGCAAAGGGTAGAGCAAATGCGTAGAAGAATCGAAATTACAGGCATCTTATCAAGGCATTTGCATAAAATGAAACGAAAAAAACAATAAACAAAAGTAAATAATTACAGTATAATATTGCTTATGATAACTCAGGAATTTGAAAGCCAAGAGCATCAAATTATAAATCTAATGTAATCACTATTCACACGAAAAAAAAAAGCAAAAACACAAAAGTAAAAAATTACAGTATAATATTACTTACCGATGAAGTTCAGGAGAAATCACAAAATGAAGAAATTATAAAGGATGTGGCTTAAAGAAGGATAGGAATTTGATTGGTTGGTTGTTAAATGAGAGAAGGTTGGTTGGTTGTTGAATGAGGTAATTAAAATTAAGGAATAAGAAGGGGAAGAGCGGTATTATCTATGTTAAGTATAGGAGATATTGTACGTATTATTAGGGATTCCAAAATTCTTAGACTATATTCATTGTTATTATGACCAATTATCTTGAAGTTATCTATGGAACATTCCGTCTTGCATTGTACAATGTGATTTATAATTACAGAAGCTTCCTTATTAGACAATATTTTTCCAGTGCACAAGGAATTCCAGACTCTAAAGTCTAATTTTAACAATAATTGTTACCCCCACCTTTGGTTGACAAACTAATCAATAATTTTCTTACCAAAATTTACTCTCCATCCTTTCTCTCATATAATGTTCCTAAAAATGAAAACATTTTCGTAGTACCTGAAATGGGACCTTACAATAAATTATTCACTAGAAAATGCAACAAATTACTCAAAAAATAATTTTCATACCAACTTAAAAATCACTTTTGTTAACCCACTTTCCATAGGAAGTTTCTTTTCGTCAAAAGACAAACTTCCTCGAGAAATGAGCAGCCGTGTTGTTTATTGCTTTTTCTTGTCCTTGTTGTTTGCAAGGAACCTATATTGGTAGGACGGTTCGCTCATTGCAAGAGAGGTTTTGTTCTCACATGTGAATAAGCCATCACACTGGAAAAATATTGTCTAAGAAGGAAGCTTCTATAATGAGAAATCATATTATACAATGCAAGACAGAATGTTCCATAGATAACTTCAAAATAATTGGTCATAATAACAATGAATATAGTCTAAGTATTTTGGAATTCCTACTATATATATATATATATATATATATATATATATATATATATATATATATATATATATATATATATATATATAGATTGGAGTAAATGTGTAGCAGGCTTTCTTGAATGCGGGTTTTGTTAAAGACCATTGTGGTATTCTTTTCCTCTTTTAATGATGAAATATGGTGGAAACCGAATCTAATTGAATGAAAAGAAATTGGTTTTTAGGGGGTATTTATTCCTCCTCGTTTGAACGCAATATCAAGGGAAGCGGGCCTTGACATTAAATAAAAGGATATTCTCTGATCATTTTTCTCTCATTAAAACTAACTGTATAATTACTCCATTGGAGGGAAAGGATAAATAAGAAATTAATCTAATAAAAAAAAATAATGACTGCAATTCTTTGTGCATAATTTACTTTTCAAGAATAATACTTGGATTTCTTGAAGTTTTCTGAGGGGAGATATGGCTCCTAGAGGTGCATAACTCCCCTGAACTATCTTAATTTTGTAACTAGATGGGAAGCATTTTCTTATTTATTGCGAATTCATTTATTTAATTTTCTTCTCACAAATCTTCCTCTCAGTTTTACATTACTTTTTACTAAATGAAAATAAATTCCTTGGAAATAATGACTAGTAAAGAAGAGCGTATTTGTGGCTAACCCTATGAACCCATATAATACAGGACGTAGAAGAATCTAAATAAAACTCTCGCAGATTCATAGGGATAACTGATATGCAGAAAGTAATAACGCGAATTCACTTTAAGGGCTACATGAACGCAGGTAATTAACTGGGCTAATTTAAATACTGCGGAAGTACTCTTTTGTGAAGGTTAAAGTGTGCAGCGAATGCGTGGAAGAATCGAAATTACAGGCATCTTATCCAAGCATTTGCATAAATTGAAGATTAAGTGTCAGTTTTCACTTTTTTCACTAATCACGTCATAGGGAGGAGCCGATTAGGAAACAGAATAATTTAAAGAAGCCTGGGATAGAAAAGTGGGTGAATATTAAGGGAATAAACGCAAATGATGTCAAGAAGACTCTCTGCCTTTCGAATGTTCCTCACTATGATCTTGTTTGGTATATCATCACTAAATATTTGCTGCCAAGTCAAGACCAAAGAATATTACAATAATAACAGTATCAACTATATTTTAAGAGCTTAGAATTTTTTCAGGGCAGAAAATCTGGTTTTGATGGTAGTGTTCCGTGACTTGTCTCTTTTTACCGTGAACAATGCAAGAAGGGAAAATTAATAGCATACTGAGGAAAGATTAAATAAGCTACACATCAAAACAAATTTCAGGCTATTAATACAAGCAGCCCTGGGAATCTTTATTAAATGGAATCTTTAAATGTTAATATTACTTTTCCAGAGCTCGAAATGAAAAGCACAAGTTTATTATCTATCTATCATTTTCTCTCGTTCTCTCTCTCTCTCTCTCCCTATATATATTCAACATTCTTGATGTTAAAATAAGTAAATTAGGATCAAGGCAAGGACTCACGGCTTGTCTAATATCATTTGTTGTCTTACTTTTACATATAATCTTTTGTATCATGCTTCTTTTTATCTCCTTTATTTGCAATACCCCCAAGCATTTTGCACACGCTCTTTTAATTGGTAGTGTTTTTCTACATAAATGAATAATTATTCGTTTGATTACTTAACTATTATTGACGCTTAACTTTAGGAATGGTAAATTTTTTTGTAGCCCCAACCATGATTTCACTTCTTTGGGCATATTAATGAATTTCCGTTAAGAATATTAAACCTAAATAGCTTAAAGTGAAAAAAATAGTGTCAATATAAATCGATAAAATGTGATTCTATTATGACAGGAAATATAGTTCATGATAAATATCATGGTAGGAAATCTAGTTTGAGATTAGTCTTTTGTGACAAACTAATACTCCCCAACGAATTCTCCAAATTTTTGCTGGTGGCATATCTAAGAAAGATAGATGAATTATTTTAGTCTTCTCTCCTCTCCTTGGTGTCATTCAGCAAATACAGAGTGACAACCAAGGAGGGAAGAGAAAATAAGTTTACCGCTATAAAACAGAAGTCAGTAGGAAATAGTTTCTTGCATCTTTAAGATATATATATAAGTTCTGCAGAATTTCCGGCCATTCCGTTCATATAACTATCATTAATTCACTTGGTATTTTATTATCTTCCACTCTCTTTTACATACCATAAGCATAAAGATTTGTTCAATAACATCTCTTTAATATATTTTGATGAAGTTTTATCGTTTGCTTTTCTATATTAATTTAAAAATATTGTTTGTGCTAAATTTTTTGGATGCATTTTGGTATATATAATTTATTGGGTTGAAGAATAAGTTCTTGCGATTTTATCAAATTTATTCATTACCATTAACAATTTTAGAAAAACTTCATTTTTAATTGATAACAATACGCACTTTATTCAATAATGTATTCTCCGTTGTTATTTACGACTTCTTCCCAACGTTCAACTACTTTTTCGATGCCCCTACAATCAAAATCTCTGGATTTTGACTCCAAGAATTTGTTTAACCAGGTTTTTTATTCCACATCCGTATTGAACGAAACGCCACGCAAACTTTTGGAGAGCGATCAGAACAGATGAAAATCCGAGGTGGGCAAGTCCCGCAAATATGGAGGATGCGGCAGGATTTCCAAATTAAGCGTTTACATGGCGTCTTTTGTCATATTGGCAATGTGAGGACGAGCATTGTCATGTTGCAGAAGGACTCCATAACGTCAATGAGGTCGCTTTTCACGAATCGCTTCGGCGAGTTGATACATTTGTTGAACGCAGAGTTCTGCATTGACAATCTCGTTGTTCGCAAGGAGCTCATAAAGAATGATCGCGTCACAATTCCTTCACACACACAGCATAGTCTTTCGTGGATGAAGTTCTCGATTTAATCGCGGAAGGGTTTTTTTATTGAGGCTAAGCCATTGTTTTCGATGGTTCATGTTGACAAAAACACACCACTTTTCGTCGCCAGTAATGATGCAGTGAAGAAATCTTTCCTTATATCCATGAGTAGCCTTGTGACGAGCAAGCAAACCTGCGGCAATCGTGGAGCGTTGAAGTTGGTTTCTTTCACTTAAAACATGCGGAACCCATGCACCAAGTTTTTGAACTTTACCCATCAAATGAAGGTGATTCACCACAGTTTTCTGATCACACCCTAATTGTCCAGCCAATTTTCTAATCTATTGGCGAGGATTTTCATGAAAAAAATCGTTCAATCGATCTTCATCAGCCCTAGGCCTTACCTGCCAATGTTCAGGTAATTAGTGAAAACTTCTTCATACACGGATTCTAGGTGAAGTTGAATTAGCTGTAAAAGTACCTCAGATTTAAATTCATTTTCCCCCCAATAACAAAGAGGGATTATAAGTACTAAAATAAGAAACACTGGAACATACAACTAATCTTTAGATGAGAGTTTTAGCGAAGGAAAGGGTTAAGGTACTTAATGAAATGCATCAAAAAAGGAAAACACTATAGGGATAAAAAGTACCCACAGAAGAGCTAACTAAGCCAGGGATAAAGCAACCAAAAACTAACTAAATTAAATTAATAGAATCGAGAACAGAATTTTTTAACGAATTAATTGAACAGAAGAATAGATTGAATAACTATTATTGAAATCTCTCTAATGAAGTCAATCATAGAAGACTAAGAGAAGAATGGATGCAAATAGAGAGTAAAGGTTTAGAAATAAGTAAGAAATATATATAAAGGTCTCTTGATCAAATGTAAAGATGAAAAGCACTTAGGTCAAATAAAATACCAGTCCAATTGTAGAAAAGAATTGAATCCACTTAGAGGCATTGTTTAAAATGTCATTTGTTTACGATCAGATGATCGAGAGAGAGAGAGAGAGTATTAGGTGAAGCATCTAAAACTGGTGTTAGGCTATCAATGACCAATTAGATAGAGGCATGGCCTCTAACGGGGAGCAGGAATGAAAAATAAAAGTAACAGAAATGAGAATTGTATGAGGGCTATGCATAGTGAGCCTGAGAGATGAAATTTGGAACGAAGATATGATGTAGGGTAAAAGTAATAGAGGAATCGTAAAAATTACACGAGAAGAGATTGCACTAGTATGAACATGTTATGAGAAGAAATGATAACTAGGCTCGTGGATAAAGATAACTATGGAGGTGCAGGGAAGAAGAAAGAGGGCAAGGCAATAATAAAGAAGGAAGAATGGGATAAAGGAAGATCTTAGCGAAGAAAGTTTAGTGGAAGATGCGGTGTTTGATCGGAGGGAGCGAAAGTGGTTGACAAGAAGTAAAAACCCCATAGCCAGATCTGAATATCTTGCAGTTGAGGAAGAAAGAGTCAGCCTTAGTCACTCTCTATTTTTCATTTACAACGACCATTTTGGAATAAAATTGTACATAACTGAATAAAATGGAGTGGGAACTGCATAAAAGATTCAAAGTGACCTCTCTGGGCTATGGAGGAGCGTGAATAGCTGTCTAAATATTTGCTTAATTTAACGAAACGTAATGAAGACCTCTGCTGGAGAGAGTTTCTAAGGAGATAACTATAAAGAAATCGGATATTAAGCAAAAATAAGCGATCTCAGCAAAGAATCCTAATGATTAGCTATTCCAAGTTCAGCTAGCAAAGATATGCTCTCTTTAAGTAGATCACATAAAAATTTACTCGAGAATTTGAAAATGAAACAATTATTTGTAAAAGGGGTTAGGGTAGGTTAGGTTTTCTTTTTCCTAATATACAGGTTGATTTTTCATCGATAATAATATTACATCTCTTACCTTTGCTGGTTCTTATTACTGATGGTTTATCTCTACTAACCTGACCTAATTTTTGAAGTTTAATTAAGTTAATGCGATATTATAAATACCTAAAAGACAGAAACATTAAACACCAAGAAGCTAGCTCCATTAAGCACTAATAAACAGAAACCACCTTTAATTTGATCTAGTTATAAAGAATCCTCTTTTGTTAGGTGGCCTATTTAAATTAATCTGAAAGTGATGAAGATACAGGAAATAAAATAAGGATGAAGTTACATAAATAAACTAAAAACACCTTGTAGTGAAAGAAGGCAGTGCCTAAATAGGAGCCAGCTGGCTGATGGTTCAAATGCTCCAAGTGAAAATACATTACAATGAAAAATTAATGGGTTTAGGAGACCGAATGTTTGAAGACCTCAGATCTTTTATAGATCCACTTCCCGGCGTTTTCTTAATGCCTTTTTTTCAAATCGAATGAGTTTGCTCAATTGATTTACTATTTAAGTTCGCCGCTAAAGCAATTTACCTCTTCTCTTTAGTTCGAGTGGGAAAATGGTTTGAATATGCTAAATTTATTCAGTAAATTATAACAATGGGATAGGATCATTATGAAAAACGATAGTATTTATATACATTATTGTGAAGTAATATGGGCGGTAAGGTCAATCTAATCCGACGCAAAACTTTTATTCGTGTATCGTTTGAGGCCGATTTTCTGTGGCAAGTTATAAGCCTTTCATAGCCCTAGTTTGTCCGTTCTTTTCTATAGATTATCCCGAGAAACAGAGATGTATTTCCTTGCGTTTATAAAGGAAGATTGAGGCAGTGGAATGACGCTGTTCATGGTCAGTGATGGTAAATTCATCCACATTTAGGACACCTTTCTCCAGTTGGTCAATCTGGTTGGCAAGGACTGGACCCTTGCAATTGATCATGTATTCACACCATAGAGAGTGTCTTCCGTTCAAATCGTAGTGAGGGAGAAAGTACATCGGCTAACAGGCTACGACACAGCGGAAATTCCCCTAATCGAAGAAATAACAGTATACCACTTATAAGGATGTAGATTCAATATCACTGCCTGAAAGAAAATATTTATAGCAAATAGAAGGACAGAGACATCGTGCTGGGTATAAATCATGCATCGTCCTACCCGCCCGCCATCCTGTGGTTGCGGGTTCGCAAAACATTGACCCGGGCAGTGTAGGCAAAGAGCACGTGCAGAGCAGTCCCCTGAAAATAAAATAGCTAATGAAGAACGTGAACAGATGAGTCTTCGCAGCATATCTCAAATTTTCAGAAAGGAGTAAGTTAAATTAGTTATAATTATTACTGTTTTCTCCAATCCTCAAATAGTTTTGGATGAATAACATTAGGCTTAAGGAACTCTGTTGCCAATTAGAATTATTTTTCCCCAGATAAGTATTTAAATTTAATCATAGCAATAAATATATCAAAATAATTTGGGAAATATCTTTATGATTTTCTTGATTGAAAATTAAATAAATATATAATGCAAAATAAGTTATGAAAACCCCGCATTCGGAAATTTTGCACCCCCGTTTTGAATAAAATAATGTCATAATATTTCGGCATGAATACATGAAATACCGATATAAAAGCAATCCATAAACAATAATATACCAACCCGTCCTAACCAATTCTATTTCGGGCAAAATGCTGGGGCTTTTTTCTATTAGAAAGCCATCACTAGAATAGCCATAAGCTTTAAAGGGGGAGAACTCAGGCAACGTTTGCCGG